>CM048744.1:656975675-658225675 GCA_026315105.1 Locusta migratoria
CGAGATGACCTACTGTCGACAATCCCGTCACGGTGACCTTGGAAGACAATAGGGACATCTTGGATGGAATCACGAAAAAGGAAATCGAACGTACTATTAAGGCTGCACCGCGTGGGAAAGCAGCCGGTTCAGATGGCCGCCCCGTCGAATTTTATGCCTGCGTGTGGGACGTCATTGATGTGGAGATGACGGAGGTCTACAACGAACTGTTGACGGACACACCGCTCCCGCCTGCATTCACTGAAGGAATGGTCGTACTTATACCGAAAACGACACAACGCAAGAGATTGAAAGATTTTCGTCCTCTGACCTTGTTAAATGCGGATTTTAAGACTTTTATGCGTATTTTGAATGCAAGACTGAAGCCGGTCCTGCCCAAAATAATTGGGCCATATCAATCGAGCGTTCCAATAGGAAGATCAATGCTTGACGTTCTCTACTCCTATACAGATCTTATCAACTTAACATGGATCTGTAAGTGTAAGCTTGCCTTAGTGTTTTTAGATTTTAACAAAGCCTTTGACATAATCAATCATGACTTTTTATTGACTACAATGGTAAAAATGGGATTTGATGACAGATTCGTACAGATCATCCGGAAATGCATCTGTGGCACCCATTCAAGGATTAAGATTAATGGCCAATTAACTGGCCCAATTCCAATTAAACAATCGGTCCGTCAGGGTTGTCCTCTTTCCATGACGTTATATACAATAGCCGTGGAACCATTTCTCCGGAAATTGTATCCAGATTTAACTGGAATAACATTATTTAATGTAAAAAGCGTATGTCATGCCTATGCAGATGAAATCAGTGTGATCGTCAACACAAATGACGACCTGAACAACTTGAGTCGGATTCTGACACTGTACACTTGCTCTTCTGGCGCACAAATTAACCTGCAAAAGTCTCATATAATGAATTTGAGTCCTAATGCTAGCAAAGTAGACACGACATGGATTGAGGAAACCACTGGGAGATTTCAACTCGGGATGTACCTCATGCCCAACCCTCGAGATATTGCATACAAAATATTAGCGGTAGCGTGTTGGTACGTGTGGAAGAAAAATATTTTTAAGGTGTCCTTCTACACGGCTACATTGGCCAGGCACAGAGGAGGCCTGGGCGTCAAACACGTCCAGACACTATGCCAGGCAATGTTCCTTAAAAGAACCTCTAAAATCATCGAAGTGAGGGAACCAGGGATCACTCACTGTCTCTTTAAAACCTTGTGGCCAGCCGATTTCACTGCACCATGCAATGTTGGACACATCAGTGCCGAACTTGATTACGTGCGCCAGTATTTTTTGGACATAAGTTAAATTTCCCCAGACCAGAGACGTACCACCACAAGAAAGATCTAAGAACTGCTCAATGCATGACGTCCACACAATCCTATCGAAGGAAAACATCCAAATAAACAATGGAAACACGTCTGGAAGAATATTTCAAACGCCAAACTACCTACTAGAGTGAGTGCTGTTTGGTATGATGTTGTCAACGCAACCATACCATCCCAACGGCGGAAAGGCTTCATAAAATTAACCTCAGAGCCACCCCACTATGCGACAGTTGCCACATTGTCGAGTCGGTTGCGCACTTACTTATCTGCGGGGAAAAAATAAGGATATGGAACTGGACACGAGAAAAACTGGCGCTGATGACAAGAACAAGTGAGTCCACAATATCCGTGAATGATATACTTCCTGGAGCAAAAAATAACAGTTATGCCTGGCTCATGGGACACTTTGTGTTCTACGCAATAAGATTCACATCACTTGCTCTTGACGACTTTATATTCTATACAGTAATTTACACACAACAGAAGATAAAAACAAGAAGAAAATGATAAATTTTGGTGTGTGAGTCCACCTACCATGTTCCAAACAAACGCACAGATAAAGTCTATAACGCCACATCAATGTATTTTTGTCTCCAAGGCCATCAAGAACAATGTTCACAAGGGTACACCTCCTAGTTCGTTTTGTGTTTCATTAAAACGAATAAACAACTTCCTTGACAGTTACAGAACAAGTAACGACTATTTGTTTGGTGCTTGATTTCTGGTACTATTGATCATTTGCAAACCTTCGTACTTCATGTATTAGTTATCAGGCGTCCTTTCAAAGAAATGTCATTGATCTCCGGAATTCTTCAAAACATAAATACTGGTATTTATAAGGTGTAACACATACATTTTCGTATCTACAAAAGCTGCTTTAAAGAGTAAATCATGTAATAAAAAAAATATCAAAACTAGTTTCATTCTTCCCAGACCACAAGCTAGAACAATTATATAAATTATCGGTTATTTCTGCTTATAAAACACGACATATCGTTCATTGTAAAACACCAACTTCTGACGACGTTACGCAAATACAAGGAAGTGCGTAAAAAAAATCATTAACTTGAACCAGAGCGTAAATTACCAGAATAAATGTCTGATCATTAGAAACCTTTGTGACTTCCAAAAACCGTCTAACATAGTTTTAACCTTTTACTGAACTTTTCCTCGTTTGCATTCTTAACGTCAAATATTTAACACATTAAGTCATTTGTAAGATAATCAAGAGTTTTAATATGTTTTAGAAATGGAAGTTTGATTCTTTAACGAACTGAAGATTACTGATTTTACATTAAAGACAGCTCTTAAGAGAGAACGAGCAGTAAGGATTTGCTTATCGCCTCCATTTAAATTAGGAAATTAACCTCTTCCTCGTCGCAGCAACTCATCACAGAACTGTAACTGGCCGCCGGAAATCGGGGCGGGAGTTAAAGCTGGGTACAGCACTAGCTTGAATGAAACGGAATGTAACATAACCCGCATGTTTCGTAATTTGAAATTTTTCGTGTCGGAACTATTTCATAACACAGCACGATTTTTTTGCGGGTAACCATGACACTTAAAAGGTGACCACATAAAACGTGACATCACGCAAAATACAGTCGGGCCCGGTTGTCTTGGGGTAAAGTGCTCGACTGGAAACAGAAGGGTCGCTGGTTCGAAACCCGGTCGGACCTCGGATTTTTTCAGCCTGCACTTTAACCCATCCTTCAGCTCTCATTGATGTGAAGAGTCGCCAGAAATGACACGGGGTTCGGATTCCCCGTTAAGCTGTAGGTGCCCTTTGCCCGGTTGGATAACTGGGGTAGGCTAGGGACGCGCAAGTCGCCGAAGTGGCGTTCATTCGAAAGACTTGCATCAGACCAATGAGCCACACGAAACTATTATTATTATTACGCAAAATGTAAAAATTAAAATGTATAATTTAATTAGGTTTGTTAGTTTTAATCAATAATTGTAATTTTGTTATGAAACTGATTCGGGTTTTATATTTGTTCGTAGAAAGAAGACTTTCACGTAAGGATGACATTACTTCTCTTAAACATTTCAGGCTGTAAGTTCGTAGTACATGATACTGTACAGATCCTGATGATTGTCCCCAAACTGCGCTGAGTATCTTCAGGGGTGGCGCTCCTCCATTGATTCTTGCCGATTGACGTTTTGGATGTCTGACAGCGACATGTACTACACAGTAGAAAACGCGCACGCTTGGAATGAGGCCCCGTTTCTCTTCAAAAACAGAGGGACAATTAATGTATACCTCACCTTTTGATTAATAGTCACTATCGATATTTCTGATGTTGATCGTCTTTGGTTGTGTGGACTCTGTAGTTAATTGTACTGGGTGTGTTATCTGCCTTGTTTACCCTTTGCAAATCGATGTATTAAATTCGTTTACACACTGCTTCCTTGCTTCCTTGCTGTTGGACCTTGAGAATGGCAGGGTGTGGCCCGGCAGCATACCCGGAAGTTGTTTGAACGAGTATTAATTTTCCTCCGCACATCTATATTTGAAGTATTGAATGTATAAATAGGACTAACATGCGTACGTACCTCCTCACTTGCTATTGGTGGATACTAGTCCGAGTCATAATCAATCTGAGACTTGAATATTCTTGTTTTCTTCAGCAGAATACACACAGACTGAAGAACGTAAGCATTATAGGTGTCTTTATTTCCGGGGAACATTATCACTTAGAATATATCAACTCATCAATGATTTTATGTAGTTTTAATATCTTCAGAAAATGATTACCACCATTAAACAAGTGTCTAAACTTTCTATTTATGATGCACATCGATGTGCTTAAAAATGACAGGCGTAATACGCACACCAGGCGCTCCTATCGACTCTCATATAAATCAGCCCTTGTAAGTGTAAAGAAACTCTCAGTTCATTAATGTTATGGTATAAGGTTCGCAATGCTCACTGTTGTCTACATTAACACACCATTATATAAGAAAGTAATTCCAACATCTAACAAGTGCGTCTGATGCCTCAAGTTTTGATCTGATTGTTTTAAATTCACCCAGAGCAAGCTTAAACTAGTGCAAGGAGAGGATTGGCGTAGTAAATCTATTTCCAGCACGCCTTTATCTACCAGTGCCTTATCTGCATAGAGTCCTACAGACTATTGTGGTGGAAACAGGTTGTCGCAACCAAAACTAAAGAGAACCGCATATAAGAGGAACCGAGTTCCATTATGTTACATCAGACTTGCTAGTTATTTCTTTAACCAGTCTGGATATGCAACGTACAAAAAATATACCACATACACTATCCGATTATCGTTTATCCACATTACTTCAGCCACTGAGTGAAGTGGCCCAGTGTTAGCTCAATGGACTCGATGTCGACGAAAGATAAAGCCTAACCTTCTTGTCCATCACCTCAATAATCAATCAATATTATCACTTCACTTCTTTCTAGCCGCGGTGGAGTAGCCGAGCGGTCTAAAGCGTCTCGCTCCAGAGCGCGCGGTTGCTCGCCGTGGAGGTTCGAGTCCTTCCTGGGGCATGGGTGTGTGTGTTGTCCTTAGGTTAGTTTACCTAGGTTTAAGTAGTTTGTAAGCTACGGACTGATGACCACGCAGGTTGGTCCGATAGATTTACAAACATTTGAACATGTGAACTTCTTTCTATTGATTTGGAACTCCTGTAATAATCCGCCTCAAAAGGGGTGTGCGCGTGTAAACAATAAATGCTCCTCTGAGTTGTGTGAGAATGCGTGTAATCTCCAAAGAAAACTTGATAATGTACAGCTCCACTATATTACCTCCTTAAAACCGCATGCAAGGTATCTGGAATGAAATAAGTAAGTTACAAACAACGGACGAGAGTATTTTCCATCAAAGGAAGAAAAGATGTGAAACTTCTATTACGCCGCGGCGGAGTGGTATGTATGCTCTGAATTGGTGGAATATTAGATAGAGTGTGACGTGGAACACTGAAAATGTAGAGCGAAATCTCTCCATGTTATCGTAAGTTATCCATAGAGGGCCGCGGAGTGGCCGAGCATTGAGGCGCTATGCTGCGATGCGCGAGACCGTTCCCCGTTGGGGGTTCGAATCCCCCCCCCCATCAGGCATGGATGTTTGTCTCATCTTTAGTAAAAGGTAGTTTATAAGTAGTTTGTTACTTTAGGGACTGATGACCAGTTAAGTCCCATAAGCTTAATTAATATTTTGAACTTCTACTACCTGTTTCTTGTATCGCAACCCCCGTTCCAGTGATTCGGTTATTATAAATCACCTAACTCTATGTCCGCAGGGTGGGCTATAAAATACTGTCGCGTGAGCTGTCCTAAAACAACTACAGATCTTGCTGTATAATGAAAATGTTTTCAGCTAACAAAAGCGGATTGTTATGGTGAAACATCCTGTCTTATTCACAATCCTTACTTTAATGTAATACTAACATAGCTGAATTTCTTTCTCAAATATAAGAATCCTGTAAATGCACATATCTTTCGACTTCTGTGAATTTCGGCAAAGGACATAATGGTAAAACAACACTTGTATAATGCATCTCTTCTGGAGATATTACCGACATACCGTAGCTGTTGACTCTCTCATTTGAAAGCTACTTTTGAACGCTGAATACTGTTTGGTCGAGAGGTGACTGTATAACTGACCACCAACATCTCGAACTCCTTAGCAAAAATGGTGAACTCAAATATTCCCACTGTACCAGTTTCATTCAGACTATTATCTACATCTCTCCTAGTTTCCGGAATGTAAGCAAGCCATCAAGGAAATCAGGCCACTATGTGTGTAACACAGAGTTTTTGTATGTGCTGAAACTGTGTGCTGTTGTAGGAGACGATTGCAGCCCCCAGTGTAATAATTGTGTGACAATAGTGTTGCCAAAAAGAATAACAATGAGGTAGGTGTGCAGTTGGTTGACTAAAAATTGATTTCCATAATTCGGTAGATGGAAGTTGAGGATATTCATTCTCAAAGCTTATTTTCGAAAAATAATCATAAAAATTAATTGACCACTGTTCCGAATAACTCCTTTGAAGCATATTGTCGATTTCATGTTGATTATGGCTACTTTAATTATAATACAGTCATCTACAATTCTACTGGTAGAAATAATCCAGTTTCTATATAAAATATATATTCTTAACATGACCTCAAATAATGAATATGATAAAATGTTTGGTAGAATGTACTAACAAACAGTATAAGACTATTAGTAAAGGTGATGTTTTAGGCAAAAATACATGTAGATTTTCTGGTATCACAAGCTTCCCATTTTGAAAATGTGTTTTAACATAACAGTACAATAATGAACACAGTCCCACAGAAATCGAGGGGAAACGTTTGCTATGAAGGATTCTTTCGCACACAGCAGTACGATGTGTATGACATCGTATTGCCTGCTTCCTGATTGAGGCTACAAAGCTGATGATCTTATTCACCTCTTTGCTCTAGAGTGAATAACACAGTAGCATTTGTTATATCTCTGTAGAACAACCACATGCGATTTATGAATGCTGTCAACTGATCATTAATATTTTCTGTAGTTTCACTATCATAGATGTTTTATTGATTTTGACGTAGTATTTACTTTTGAATGTGGTATAAAAATAAACTACTGTAACATTGCTATAACTATCTCATATTGCTGCAGTCAATCTTTCTTTGAGAATAGATGATGTACCACTTTAATGAAATATGCAATACATGTAATGGTAATAACATTTTATTTGGTTAAATGAAAACTAATTGGGAACCAGTATTAAGAATTCAAGAGAATAATTGAAAAAATAGTAATATTAAACATGGGAAGCTGTTTCTGAATTTTATTAGAAGTGCAATAACAGGAGCAAGTGCATGTGAAAGAACAACATTAATGTTTGAAAAATATATGTTAGCTCTATCAGGTCAAATTAGAACAAAGTAAAACATCTGAATATTTCTTCTTAGTTAAAATAAATATCAATACCAAGACTATTTAAAATGTTTAAAATTTAAATATGAAAATAGTAAGATTGACAGTTTTCAATGAAATAGCAGAAATGAGAAGATTACTAGTTTAACTGAAAATAATGAAATTATACCATTGTATCAATGTGTAAATAGTTCACCTGTATTGTTTGATGATTCCATTCAAGAAAATCTGGATGTCGTTGAAAAATGTTGGATTGGTTGGTTTGTATTTTTTAAAATAGCCATAACTATGTAGCTTACTGAAGGGAAATACAGATGTCAAACAAAATATTTCATATAATAATAAAAATTCTTTATATTTTTGGTTCCATTAAATGAACATTGTGAAATATGGTGTTGCATATTGGACCATGATGGAATTATATTTTAAGATGTAATTGAATTTAAAGACACTCTCCATTTTATAATAAAACATGGAAGATTTGAAAAATGATCAAAATTTTATTAATTGTTCATGGAATAGTAAACAAATGCTAAATGAGATCTGGATACATTTGGTTGCTATTTTTCATAAGTGTAAAAGTAGAAAGCATTACTTATCATTTTTTATATATCTGCCATTACTGGTACAAGGAAAATCTTTCTATTCAATGTAATAAATCATATGCGTTGTAAAAGAAGCCTGTAGAACAAATACTATTAATTTTTATATCATCACAAAGATAAAGTTAAATGTTAACAGCAAACATTAAAAATATTGTGTTAATGTTTCTTAACCATATAAGATGTTCACAATTTGTGACCCAGTAAAAAGTGTAAGAAAAATACCCACAAAGAATTTAAGAAAACAATCCAAGTTGGTTTGATAAGGTTCCTGGTATGTGTGACTATACGTTAAATGAATGAAAATATACAAAATTCATTGAAGAAGTATGAAATAGGGGTAAAAATTTTCCAAGTGAGGAATAAAGGAGGGTGAGAAGTGAGAAATAAAGGAGGGTTATGCTAGAAACATGAATATAATCAAAATAATCTTTGAATATATCAACCACATTCAAGACACTATTTTTGGCTTGACACATTTTAATATGTTGGTACATTGCCAGTCATAAATGATGGAGATAAATTACTGATGGATGGAAAGAAATATAAAGGTACATATCTTTTACCTAAAAACAAATTATTACTATAGGTGATAGTGTCACAGAATTTAATACATTTATCAAAATTATACCGATATATTATCATACCCAGGAGAATTATATTCTGATATTAATTCAGACATAATAAATCACTGGTAAGCTCGTCACTGCATTTATGCACATATAAGTGTACTGTGGGACTGCACAACTGACTGTAGAAAGAAAGTAGGGAGATTAGGGTTTAACATATTGTCAGCATCGTACTCATTAGAGATGGAACTGGCCACAGGGAATTTAGACCTACTAAAAGTTGTGTCCCACGAGATATACAATTTATGGATGATAGTTGTGATGTAACAAAATAATATGTAGTCAATGTATCACACAATTATTCCAATTCTGGGATATGAAGGGAAGGCAGAGCAACCCTCGTGCAAGGAGGGAAAGTGAGTGACTTCCATTGAGGAGAAGGAGGCGAGTGATCAAATACTTGGGTTGGCCCGAGGAACCGCTAAACACCCTGGTGGACAATGGCGGAATGCCGAAAATGGGTAAACCCATGATGCTAAGGGACTTGAGACGACATGCACGTTCTGGCGGACACTTAAAAAGATTTGCACTATTATAACTTGTAAGTAAATAAAAACGCAGTGTTTTGTTCCCTTTAATTCTGAAGGCATCTACAATGTAAGAAAACTAAGGCGCATCTCATGAACTAACAATATTTCTAATATCTTCAGAACTACGAAAGTTAACGTTCACGATATCTGAATAAGCAAAATTAAAATTACCAACTTTAGATCATGTCATACGATTTTAACAAATTGTGCCTTAGATGATAGGTTACCTCAGGCTGTCATCTTGAAAGCAACACACTTGTATTTACCTATTTAAGAATTTATTACACTTCTCATGTCAATTTATTTTGGAAATACAGTCAGATCATCGTATCCTCCACAGAAACGCAGCAATTCCAAGCAGCTTGTCCACACGTTCTTGTAACTACTAATCGAGTATGTAGAATGTACAGTCAAGCTCACGAATGCTGGCATGTTTATGTTTTATTTCGTACGTCATTTCAACCGCTGATAAATAGTGACAACATGACTGAATGTTTATAACTTTTCTATTTAATATTGTTGTAAAGTTCGGTTGGTATGAAAGTGGTTAAAGTAAGAAAAAGTCTTAGATGTTAAGAACTCTGCTACTTTTCTAATGGACGGCTTGGGAAGGAAATTGCTGTGGACAAGTAAAATACTTGTAGGTTGTTGAAACACCTGTTAGAAAGCACATTTGTGAGGATCCACACTTGTGAGAAGCAGGTAGTCTACAGAAACACCAAAAATATTTTACCTGTCCAGCAGTTGTTTGGTAAATAGGGGACAAGGAACTATAAAATACATTTCTTCCTGCTAAGATCTTGTGATATAGGAGTGATGTATAGATTTGTGAGGAACTAATAGATCGGAGTTTGGAGTGCTAGGACTAATAAGTAGGAATCCTCACTTGGCAATAATGATTTTCTAATTCCTCTGAAAAACACGAATACTCTTTCATACGGTCCTATATTGCAATCTACAAGCTGGAAAAATACACTTCATCTTTAAAAAACATTCGTCCAGAAAAGTCGGATGTTGTAATGGTCTAGTTGTTTTCCACTCACAATGATGCGCTACTGTGGTTATTTCGTATTTCCGTGTAAAGGTAAAGATTTTACTGAATCTAAGCTTATTTCGCTTTCATGTTTACTTTCCTTTTGCGCTTACAAAATCACTTTGCAATTAATTTCCAGTTATAAATATATAAACACAGCAAACTTTGATTGAAATTGTGGTATTTTCAGGTGGGGTTGCAACATTTGTACGGAGTGATTAACTTTTCGACACGTTTAACCAACTTTATGTTACCTTCATTCAATTGAGTTCATTTACAACATCACCACTGGTTATGACGAGTATTAAGCAATTTTTGGGTTGACATCAGCTTCAAGAGTTTTTGCATTTTTTTATGGTGGCCACACCCTGCTTAAGTAACCCGTGTTAATTTAGGCAAGTATTTGACCCATTTCCGAAAAAAAAAAAACTATTTGATTCAGAACCTTAATATTTTTACTGTATGTTATGTGATGCTAATAGACAACTCTACTAAAATCTACTTTATCCATTTTATAATTCTTAATAAATACTTTTATAAATTTATTAACAAAAATATTAAGTTTTTTTTCAGAAAATAGTAATGAATGTAGTACCAGAGGTGGCTTTTTATGTTATGCAGAGTCTCTGAAAATTTCATTCATTTATCTACAATAGTTTGTGTTATAATGGGGCATATGTACTGAAAATTTTATTTTGCAGGAAAGACTTTAAAGAAAAAACTTTTGAAATTCGTTACTTACAGTAAATAAAAACTGTCCTGCAGGCGTTTTCATCTTCCTTGATGTTTGTCTTGCTTTCTTGGTCATATTAGATGCAGATCTGTCTGCATCGGCTATTCTTATTTTATCGCACTGTTGCAGTCCAGTGATCATATTTTCACCAAGATTAATTCCCAGCTTTTTGAGTACCCAACACTATCCAATATTACCACTACTGAATCTAATAACAGCATCATGAACTCCTAGTTTCGTTGTATGCATGCCTACAAACACGGTTTTAGGAAGGAGGTTCCAAATTATGCAGTCGAAACATTCATTTGGATTCTGTGTCTGCCCATGCAGTCATTTCCTTAGAAGGCCAGAATGAGCCAAGTCTCCGAAGGTAGATTTAATTGCTGTAATAACTGCAGCAGAAAGAGAATGCTGGTGAGAATAGGATTCTCCAGTTGCGTTGTAGACGCAGTGCATTACATGTCTTATAATCAGTAGAGGAATTTTCTTTATTTCTCCTAATTGCCTGCCCATAGTGTACCTTCAAACGTAAGTAAAACAACTACGTGCAATCACACTTTAACAAAACTTATCGCGTGTTTGAAAGCGTGTTGTTTACAAATAGCAGAAACAAAAGAATACTGACCGTTGCATTCCAAGGTTAGCCAACACACTCAGAAGTTAATAAATCCATAACGTGCAGTGTAGGGGATATAAAGATTTAAAATATATGCAGAAAAGTGGGTGACAGAAAAGTGGGCGTGACACATAAACACATGTGGTAGGAAAATGCTCTTTAAATGTTCGACAAAAATTTTCAGCAAAACCCTTTTCGGAGTACTTAAATCGTTAATCTATCGAAATATGTTGAAAACCGAAAATCGATTTTTTCGACCTGAATCACGGTGTGGTCCCCTTCATAGTTTAGTCCGTCTCACTTTTTTTTTATTTTATATTTCTCATCGACATTACATTGTTTTGGTTTTCTGCATCCCTTTGAGGATCTGTCCTCTACGTTTTGTCTTAGCCTTTGGAAACGTTTTTTTCTGATAGGAAATGGTGAATCCAATCGCACAACTGGGGAGATATTCCATAAGCACGCAATTTCATAAGAAGCCGCTTGTGGCGTACAGTGTCAAAAGCCTTCCGGAAATCCAGAAATATGGAATCGATTTGAGATCCCTTGTCGATGGCACTTAACACTTCATGTGAATAAAGGGCAAGCTGTGTTTCGCAAGAGTGATACTTTCTGAATTGACTACTGGTTAATAGGTCGTTCTCTTCGAGGTAGTTCATAATATTCGAACAAAGTATATGTTCCAAAATCCTACTGCAAATCGACGTCAATGAGATAGGCCTGCAATTCTGGGGGTCACTCCTATTGCCTTTCTTGAATATTGGAGTAATTTGGGCAACTTTACAGTCTTTGGGTACGGATCTTTCACTAAGTGATCGGTTGTAAATTATAGCTAAGTACGGAGCTATTGCATCAGCATACTCTGAGAGGAATCTAGTTGGTATACAATCTGGCCCGGAAGATTTATTTTTGTTTAGTGACTTAAGTTGTTTTGCTACTCCAGGAACATCTACTTCTAAGTTTCGCATGCTGGCAGCTGTTCTTGGACTGAATACTGGAGTGTTCACTTCGTCTTCTTTGGTGAAAGAATTTCGGAAAGCTGTGTTTAGTAATTCTGCCTTAGCAGCACTGTCGTTGGTAGTATTACCATTGCTATCGCGTAGTGAAGGTATTGTTTGTGTTTTGCCGCTAGTGTACTTCACATATGACCAGAATTTCTTTGGATTTTCTGCGAGATTACGAGGCAGGATTTTGTTGTGGTAACTACTATAGGTTTCTCGCATTAAAGTCCGCGCTAGGTTGCGAGTTTCAGTAAAAGATTGCCAGTCTTGTGGATTCTGTGTCTTTTTTAATTTTGCATGCGTTTTTCTTTGTTTCTGCAACAGTGATCTGACCTGTTTTGTGTACCACGGGGGGTCAGCCCCCTCTTTTATTAATTTATTTGGTATAAATCTCTCAATTGCTACTGATATTATGTCTTTGAAAGTAAGCCACAACTGATCTACACTCGCATTTTTAGTTTTGAAAGACTGAAGATTATCACTCAGGAAAGCGTGAAGCGAATTTTCATCTGCTTTACTGAATACATATATTTTTCGTTTATTTTTGGTGCATTTTGGCATTTCGACATTCAGTCTCGCTACTACAACTCGATGTTCGCTAATCCCTGCATCTGTTTTGATGCTCTTTACTAGCTCAGGATTATTTGTTGCTAGGAGATCAAGGGTATTTTCGCAACTACTTACTATTCTAGTGGGTTCATGAACTAATGAAGCGATGCCTTTGAGTGTAATTGCACGTCTCCTTTCTCATATATTTCTTGCTGAGCCAAAACTGCACAAAATAGCCTTAAAAGTCTTGAAGGATGTGGTTTCCGGCGCGCTCACCAGAACACAGGCTAACAGTTATCAAATATTCCCAAAGACAGATTTCTTAGACACGAACCGAGTCGACGAATTTTTCCTTCTAGAAAGAAAGAAGGCCACAATCGTGAACACGTTCCCACAAATTCAGATTAACGTGAAAAGTATAACTTTAACACCGGTTTCAGAAAACAATCTTATAATAGCCAGGAAAAGAGCATATTAGAGGCCGCTGCAGCTTTCTACCATGGCGCATAAGTTTTAATTGCTTTAAAGACCTATACGTTTGTCTTTTTCTTTGGGATAGTAAGGTGTCAACAGCTGTTATGTGTTTCTTGCCTTCCAAGAACGATTTTGATAACAGACACGAAAAAGGTTTTATATTTAACATATCCATATATAAGAACATAATGTAAATATGATGAAATATTACCATGTAATGTTTAAATGTAAAGAGACATGAAGATGGCAACTTAGAACTGCTGACACCAGTGTAAATAAAGTAATTTGAAACTAGCGATCTGTGCTCCTCTGCTTATGCAGATCCCATTACAAGATATTAGGTCGCACCCCCGGCTTCAATGATGTCAAGCGTACACAACATTCCTTCTTCTCACAAGTGTTACAAACTCGGTAAAGAGAGCTTCTTTAGGCTACAGATGATGATGATGATTGTTTATTTAGGGCGCTAAATAGCTACATCATCAGCGCCCCTAGGACTACAGGAACACCTTGTCTCGACTTGGAAGAAGGCCGCCTTGTCAATAATAACTTTGGAAATTGTTAATGAGGGTCACTTAGGAACTTTAACTTTCTCTTCCAATTACGGATTTGTAACAACAGTGTACGTGGTACTACACGGAACGTTACGAGTTTTGATGTGTTTATTGTTGGACAACGATTTGAACTATTCGTGTTTTAGTGATTTTGAAGTGGACTTGGTGTTTGAGCATCGTCATTTATTATTTAGTTGGGGATTTTACTACCATTCTCATAACGAAGTTAAAACAAATTTTTTGATAGTTTTAAAAAGTTAATATTTAATTTATTCCTCTTGTTATTTAGGACCACTTAATAACAGAGTTTGAATAAAGGTTGTTCAACCGAGTTATCTGGAGATGTATAGAAATTTGTAAACGTTAGAATAAAATCTCTTTTATTTATAATCTTTTATCGTTGTTTCACATTTCACTATTTCATAGAGTGTTTGACAGCTGGATCACAGCAGCTACTGTAGCTGCTGGGGATAAAAGTAGAGATGTACGGTTCGACTTTGAGATTACATCAAGCCATATTCTTTGAACAGAGCCATACATAGTCTAATGGATGTAAGTTGTATTTGGCCAAAACAGCATAATTTGGTCAATTTAAGCAGATCGTGTAAAAGAGTTGCAATTGGAGTTTTCTCAGAATATCAATTCTAACACTTCACAATAATTTGTGATCCAGGTCCATTGCATAATAGGGAGGATGCATAGGCTCCTTACAACAATTGCATTCCTGAGATCTGGTGGCAGTAATTAGGTGTGGGGAAGGTGGGCGAGCATTTCAAGAATTAAGGAAGGAGGAGAATCTCTAAAGAGAACTGATGCGTCACAGTCTGCAGCAGAAGGCAGCAGTGTACGAGAAATTGTTGGCGCGGCCAAGAGCACAACCTCGAGGTCTTCAAGATCGGCCTGGGTAACAACCACACTTCAAAGCAGTAGAAGACGTATAACTGAATAGTTAAATAGATACGCCGATAGTGCAAATATATGTGAACCACATTCGTATCGTTAGTGATGGAGGTCATAGCAATTACGCAGTCACCCAGTAGGTGTGGTTCTGATAATGCCAGTGAGCCAGTTAGTCGGAAATCTGAACATAGTGGTAAGGATAGGGCAGATAGTCCGAAATCAGAGACGGAAACTACTCTCATAGTTGATTTAAAAACACAGATGTAGCTAATTTTCCAGCAAATGCATTCAAATAAAAATTCAAGAATGAATATAGATCCTAATATTAGTAATCTTGGTTAAAAAATTTAAAAGGTATAGACAGATACAGAATCCGAAACGGATAGTGTAAATTAAGATAATAATAATCTTGTTTATAAAATTGGAGAGGTAGAGAAAGCTATAGATACTGTAAAAAATTACTAAATTCAGATATAGAGAACTAAATTCAAATATAAATAGCGTTAACACTGGGATATGAAAAATTAAAAACGACATTGGAGCAAGGTTTGACTCCAAATTAGAGGTTATGAGGACAGGTATGGTGAAAATTTCTGAAGACGTTGGCCTTGTTAATATCATAGTCGCTGCAGTATAAAAGCGTGTAAAAATTGGAAAAGGTAGAGGAAGAACGGTTGGATTGCAGAAGATTGTATGCGGAGGCGAAATTCTATAGCAGCACTTCAAGCTACTGCTGTGATAAGTGTTCCAAATGTGAGTGCAGGAACAACAAACTGTTTTGAAAAAAAGGAAAAAATCCAGTGATTTTATTCCAGCTTGTAGAGATGGTTGAGTGCGGGGAATGTCGGAGGAAGCTAAAAATAAATTTGCTGAAAGCCATTTAGAAGCTGACTCAGAGTCGTGGGAATATTTAATGGACGATTTTTTCACCAACTATGAAGTGTTTGAGAAGTGTTTTCTGAACAAATTGTGCAGTGAAGCGAAGCAAAAAGGACTTCAGATAAGTGGCTCGAATATTAAACATGGAAGTGGGTCGATGCGTGAATTTGGTGTACGTGAACTGGCTATGTTGAGGTTTGAGGTACGTAAATCGCCCACTGGGAGTACTAACTGAAATCACTACGCTCCAAAGGCTACTTTCAGAATATTTACGGTGGGATCTTCGCCACAATCCGGCAAATTCCGTAGATGAATTTTTACATTCCATTTAAAAGTTCGAACAGGCACTGAAACTGACGTCACATAACGGGTAAATTAACAATGAGATTAATAGACATGGAAATGGAAATGAGAACGGAAATCATAAAGATAACTACACTAATTACAATGATAGAGACCAGAATAATTCTAATCGTAATGGCAATAACAATTTTTAACGCAGAAATGGTTACAATAATTATCAAAACAAGGTACGTAGATTTGAGATACAAGTATCTTACGTGTTCTAACACTAGAATAAGAGGTTGGATAACTAGAGTTTGCCACATATCAGGTCCGGAGATGGTAAAACAAAACGCTTACGAAAGAGACGTGGTATTTTAAAATATTTATGGATGTCGAAAATTTGGCAAAAAAGGCAGGAATGCTAAAAATTAGAACGATAAGAACTGAAAATATATTGGGAAACCATTAGAGCGGCACAACAGTTACATACTCCATATAACAATCAGGATAGGAAGATAGAATTAGGGAATGTTCCTTGAAAAGTGTTCAGAAAAGATGTTGAGATTGATTGGAAATTGGTGGGGATGAACTGTGTGGAGAATTCTAAGGGAGTACTAGTCAGTAGCAACCAGTACACTAAAAGATGCCGGCCGCAATGGCTAAGCGGGCTGCGGCGCGCCAGTCGCAGTGTTCAAATCAAATGTTCAAATCGCTTATGGGACTTAACTACGGGGTCATCAGTCCCTAAACTTACGAACTACTTATGAACTACTTACGAACTAGGACGGCACAAATATCCATGCCCGAGAGGGGATTCGAACCCACGACCGTAGTGGCCGTCCAGACCGTGACTGGAGCGCCTCAGTCCCCTCGGCCACCGCGGCCGGCAGTCACAGTGTGCACGGTCGCTACGGTCGGGGGTTCGAATCCCCCTTCGGGCATGGATGTTTGTGTCGTCTTTAGTTTAAGGTGGTTCATAAGTAGTTTGTAAGTTTTGGGACTGATGACCCCGCAGTTGAGTCCCTTAAGCTTAACAAACATTTGAACATTTTTGAGTAAAACATGCACGAATAACAAACGCGAAGGTATATTTAAAAGCTACGTAGCTGTAAGCATGTCCGCAGAAAATGTATTTTATGATGATATTTGTAGATATTTTCAAAGGTGTCGTGTCAGTATTCTTGTCAGCTAGCGATGAATTATATTATGTATCGGGGGATGGGGTGATTTGTTGATAAAGGAAGATGAATGTGATGTTATATGCACTGAAGTAGTGAAGGTTGAATGAAGTTGTTGAGTTTGATGTTTCGGTGAAATATATTTGTGTGATTTTTTTTTTTTTTCTGTTGATGGAGGTGAACCAATGGCTTTTAATGAATATGTGAATTATGAATGGGTGTTGAATGATGACGCGGGTTTTAAAGAGTTATTTGATCAAGGGGTCATAGATGATTCCACAGGGCTACATTTGGAGGAAGTGGATCTGAAATGGATCGTTTACGAGTATACTAGAAATGCTGATGGTGTGGAATGCAGTAGCGGCAGGGTTCTGAAACACATTTCGAGCCTTCTTATCGAGTAACTCTCATCATCAATCCTGTCAAATTTAATGTATAAAATGAGTGATTTTAGAATACGTGTATACATGAATTTGTTTTGGTGTAAGGAGCCAGTAAAGTATTATGAAATACCCTGTGTATTATACTGCAATGCAGACTGTGTAGCTTCTAGCGACCATTAATGATGTCGTGTAAAAAGCGACTGTGACATCTGAACACAATCTCATCTCTTGCTTATGTCTGTTGTTGTGTCTCTGGAGAAAGCCTGCAAACCGACAAAGTAGACCAGGTACTTATAGAAGCGAATCGAACAGTACGTTTTCTTTCTGGTCAGTTTCTGGAAAGTCCTTGTTGACCCCTCTGGAACAATATTCCTGCATACTGTGACCACAGCCACAGTGCAGTCAATGAGGGCAGCTAGTCATATTTGGCGAAAAAGACGTTAATTCACCCTTCACACTTAATTGATAAGGATAATTTTATTAAATATAATTCAACTTTGGTACAGAAAAACACCTGCAACGATAATCGTTATCTCGTTCTTCGTAATATATTTTCAACAGCTTTGGCTTGTTTACGGTTTTCTGCAGCATAGAATACACCGCTGGAAAGCACGTTATCCCACTAGTGTTCATTCCATTCTTATGTTAGCAACACCATATAAATCATTACAGTCAAATGTCAGAGCCTAGTCTCGGAATTCATTAGCTCATGCTCTCCCTATAGCATAGAGCAACGTTTGTACAAAACAGAAATTCAGGTTTGTTTTTTACCTCTTTTATTTGTCAAAACTGAGCTTTTTATGCGTCGCACGGCAATTTGCAGCGATGTGTGTCATTACTGTTTACTGTTAATTATTGGGTGTACAGTCGTACGCCTTCCAAATGAAAACATATTGATTAAAGCGTTGTGTATACATCCCGCCACCGAACAGAGTAAATGTGGCACCTGTCTCATACCAGTGTTGACCGCTTAATGCAAACTCATAAGAGCCCGGCAGAAAATGCTGATAGAGTGGCAAAGAGAGGTCACAATGTGGTTTTTTCGGTGCAGTACAATTTTCTGATTTGTGAGGTTCTCCCAATCTACCACATAATAAGAAATAAACAACTCCGATAGTGCTGTGCTGTGAACGTCAACTGTACATTTTAGAGAGCTACTGTAACGTTGTTTTCTGATAGCTTTTTGTAAAAACACGTGTAGCCTCATAAACAAAAATGTATCTTCGAAATTCAGAACAGATTCCATAAAACGTGAAAATGGATTGGTTGAAAGTGAAACAATCTCTTTCAGTGAACGTGAATTACTACGATTTGCATAGAAATATTTTACTGCTCCAAAGTGGAATCAACGTACCTGGTAAAATTTATTTTATGTTGTAACTAATATCTTTTATGTGCAAGGTGAAACTAAGTTACTGTTAGCTGGGAAACTATTTTGCTTTACCATTTTAAAATTGTTAACATATGTTCAAACATACATTAGTGTCTCTGCGTCACTAATACTTCAGGATAGAAACTAAGTGTTCAGTATACGTTATCAGCAGTATGATATTATTTTAGCGTGCATAACTAATATACAGGGTGTTTCACTAAGTGTGTTTGCCTCTGTAACTTATAAAATAATAGGTGACGGGAAATTTTAATGCGGTAGGTCAACACAACAAATGTTACACTTTCTGCGGAGCTATGAACATAGTCTATTGTATCATTTTCCAAAGAGTTACAGCACAAAGATATAATTTTTTAAATTGAACAATAGTTTTTTCTATCGTGCATTGAATTCGTTGAAACCAGCTGCGTCCTATCACTGTTAGTTTGGGAGCTACAACCCTTCAAAATTTAGGGGGCGGAGGTTACGACAGCGTAGCTGACTGGCTGGTGGTCATGAGACAATGGGCCGTGCCCCAGGGGATAGCCACTCGGCCAGTCAGCTACGCTATCGCAGCCTCCGCCCCCGGAACTTTGAAGGGTTGTAGCTCCCAAACCAGTTGTGATAGGATTGTAGTTTAAATTGATTTGGACGCAGCTGGTTTAAACGAATCCAATACACGATAGAAAAAACTATTGTTCCATTTAAAAATTATATCTATGTTCATAGCTCCGCAGAATGTGTAACATTTGTTGTGTTGACCTACCGCATTAAAATTTCCCGTCACCTATTATTTTATAAGTTACAGAGGCAAACGCACTTAGTGAAACACCCTGTATAAATGATTTCGAAACATGAGATAATGGGTTGCAACTACTACTGCAGCCTGACATTTAATGTGTGTTTTCGTAAAATACACTGAGTGGTTTTATGTTAAAAGAATGAGCAAAATGGAAGTCAAGGTGACCAATCTTGATTACAATGCCAAAGTGTATCATGATAGAGAATTTCCAGAAGGGTCCTGCATTTGACAACGAACGTTAACTGTACAACATTGAATGTACTGTTTGTGATTCAAATTACTCTATACTTAACCTAACAACCTGTCAAAGAAGTTGGAGGTAAATGCACTTTAGGTGAAGGGTGTTTCAGTTTGATGTTGAGATGTTGGGAACAGCGCGATGTAACAGCGGAAGTGAAGAGAGACCATCATGAGCCCTCTGCAAATATCCAAGCTTTCGATACGAACAGAAATATGCGATATGAGTGTACTTTCGCTGGGCTATTAGTTTTGTGGGTAGCTATTAATTTGCAAATCATGAAATATGCATAGGAAAACACATTTCTCAAGTGTGATTTCTGCTCATTGCCCTTCCACATATGAGAGCTGTGCTGCTACGTTCTTGCCCAACCACAAACTCTAAGAATGCGACATATTCTTAGAAAGACATCGAAACATTTCTGACAAGCAGAATGTGTGCGCTTTGATTTGGATAAGATATCTGCATGGAGCAAAAATTGCCCATTCACTCTTAATAAAGATAACTCTGAATTCATCCATATGACCACTAAAAGAAATCTGTTAAACTTCAGTTGCAAGATAAATCAATCCAATATAAGTCCTTTAGTTCAACAAAATACCTAGATATAACCATTACGAACAACTTAAATAAGGAAAGAACACATAGATTGTAAGGAAGGCGAACCAAAGGCTACGATTCATTGGCAGAACACTTAGTAGAAGAAAAAGTTCTACTAAGTAACTAAACTACACTTTTGCCTCGTATTTATGAGTATTGCTGTGTACTAGAGATCTCCACCAAGTGAATACAGTAGTCATCTTAGATAAAAACCTATCAGTCAAACACAACATAAAAGTTAAGAACAGACTATGTATAGTATGTATTTTGTTTGATGCATTTTACCATTCAGTTTTAACACCTTTTTATCCATGAAGATAGTCTATTGACCGAAACTAAGGTTTTGAACAAAGAATCAATGGTTTTTAAAACGCATTTTATGAAGTAATAAAAGAGACGTAAACTACTTTTTAATCATATAGGTTGGATAGAATACCATTCAGTATTGCACATAATAGTTTTCTCACTGAACAAATACAACACTGCCTAAATGCATTGTTTCGCGGCGAGTTTTGCTGATAAATTTCTCTGGGCCTTCCAGCCGCGTCATGTGGTTTTGTATCGACGAGATCTCCTCAGCCATTGTCAAATGGTGACTGAGGAGTCACTTTTTCCTTCATTGTTATTTTAGTACCAACGTACAAAAACATCGGTTGGCTGGCAGCAGCCTCTTACGCCGCTCTTCAGCCGAGTGACTTACGAAAATGAACATGAATATTTAAAACAAACAATGACAAGTCGTTAAAAATATGAAGTACGGTATGTGAAAACATTAGCTGAGAGAATTTTATTGGTGATAAAATACAGAACAAGACGATAAAACACATGTAGTCAGTTAAAATCGTTGGGCTAAAGTGAATTTAGAAAAAAACACACAGTCAGCTGAGGAAGCACTGAAGACACTGTTAAAAACATATGGCGGCGGAACTTGTTTGTATGACGGTGGACGTACTGTTAAAATTAGTCACTGATACACGGGAGACACAAAACATCAAATGAAGCACTAATTAAGGCCAATGGTAATGAGGACCCCACAGGGAAGGGTACGGTGGTGAGGGGGGGGGGAGAAAGAAGAGCGGAAGGAGAGCAGGAAGGGGGTAGGAGTGGGGAGGGATTATAGAGACTCCAGAGGAGGGGGTGAGGAGAGGGAAAACCAAGTGGTGGGAGGGCAGGGAGGGGAGGGGGCGTTGAATCCACGCCAAAAGGAACAGGTCTGCTAGGAGGGATATATTTCAGGCAGAGGAGGGGATGTCAAAAGTTACCTGGGAAAAGGATGTGGAGAGTGTGGAGGTAAAGGGATGGAGGGATACAGTGGTGAAGGTGTGGCAGAGGCCCAGGATGAGTCAAAAGGGGGTGTACAAAGAGGTTACAGGAATATCGTGCAGGAAATATACAGGAGCCAGATATGTTCAAGAAACAGGAGGAGGTGGGGGAATGGGATGAGATCGTACAGGATCCACGTGGGGGACGGATGCGGAAGCGGTAAACGAGGTGGATGGGGTGCCGTTTGAGGATTTGAGGGGTTCTGTAATAGGTAGGAGGGGCGGAGACCCAGGTGGAATGGAAGCAGCATAGGTCTGGACACATGATCTTTTGGTATATAGGATAGTGAAAGGGTTGAGGCCCCACATCCGGCTGGCGAGGTTTAGACGGATTGCCTTCTGGTTAACTCTGCGAAGGTAAGATGTCCAGAAGAGGGATCAGTCAAGTGTGAGGCCGAGGTATTTGAGAGTGGGGATGGATAGGACGTTCATGTATGGTAAGGTAGAAGTCGTGGAGGCGGAAGGAAGGGGTGGTACGACCTATGATGATTCCCTACGATTTTTCGGGATTGACGCAGAGGAACAATTGATTGCACCATGCAGCGAACTCGGAACGGACGAGGTAGGAAGCGAGGACCAGGAAGGCGTTGTCGTAAGTGTATTGCAGGAGATGGACGGGAGGCTGGCGTTTGGGCATATCGGCGGAGTAGATAAGGTAAAGATGGGGGGGGGGGGACGGAGCCTTAAGGCATCCCAGCGGAGTGTCAGAACAAAAGGGAGTTTGAGTTGCAGACAGTGACATAGGAGGGGCGGGTCGAGTCGTTGATTCCGCCGTCCTTACATAGCTGCGCGGTTTCCTGTGACATCAGTGGTACTACGCCGCAGAGCCATATATGGAATTGTTTTGGTCGCGTGCCTGCCAGCACACGCCTCAGCCGTCCGATGGCCGGGTCCCATGCTGTGCTCAGCTGCAATCTGCCGTCTTCATTAAGAGTTCTTTTTTTTCATATAGATTAATTTCGATCGTCTCTTTTATTACACTTTCCAAGAAAGTATTTGTTCTGGTAATGACTGATTTCTCATAGAAGGCAATGCGACGTTTGTTTCAATAGCGTGCTCTGCAATTGCCGATTCCTTGGGATAACGTAAGAGGAAGTATCTTTCAACACAGCGCTGTTAAAGTTGCCCGCCTGTCACACCCACACGGTGTCTTATACACACCTGGCGTTCTAAGTCTTAGACCATGTCTGAGAGGTCTCATCAGCTGTGGTAATTCTATAGCAGGCCTGAAGTCCGAGTCCTCGACTCTCTTAAGGACCGGCTAATCTTTCCCGTTACAGAGCAACAAAAACGCAAAAATGCAAGCCTCTTTGTCTCCTCCTCAACGGTCTCTTGCTTGCGTGTCTTCGGATGAATGGCTTGTAAAATCTGGCGGTTTATGTAACCATTTTTCTTAAAAGCTTTTTGTAAATGCCTCAGTTCCATCTGCATGTGTTTGTTTTATTAGACTACTTCTGCACCGTCGTCCTACGAACAGATCGTTTCTGCGATGGTTGGTGGTGGTCTCTGGTGGCGTGCAGACGCCAGCCCGTATGAGTGGGTTGACATTATTGCTAGGCCGTCCATTTGGTCTACGCCTGAGAAGTACGTCAAGGAACGGCGAGGGACCCTCTCTCTCTCTGCCTCCACCGTGAAACTGATTTTGTCATGGATGTGGTTCATGAAATCACCAAGTTTTTCACGTCCATGAGGCTCGATAACGAACGCATCGTCAACATCAAGATAAAAACAATTAGGCTTTGCAGGAGTCGTGTCGACGGCGATGTTCTGAGAGTACTCGATAAACAAATTGAAATACCACCGTTAATTTTAAAATTAGTTCTAGCTGAAAGGAGCCAGTTAAAAGCTTACTTTAAACATATAAATCTGGCCGTAAGACCAGATAAAGGATTCGCGTGAACTGCAACAGAATGTTGCTCCCTGGCCCAGAATTTAGAATTGAGTCAAACTTTACTTTAGTAGCAAAAAGACAAAGGGAAGTTGGCCAACATACGTCGTAGATCACGAGATTTACACACAATCATTAATATACAAGTCACTGCGAACTAAACAATTTCATAGAGGTGGCTGAGAGAACATTTATGGCCCAATGGAATTAAAATATGATACTTTACATCTGAATTTGTTCTCAGCAGTGGTGAAAACAACATTAGATAGAAAAAGGAAGATATTCGTTAACAAATATTCATAATTATGATAAAGTTTCACTGAGAATAACTTATTTATTGAATTGAAACATGAGCAAATGGGGGCACCAATTTTGTTAAACAATAAAAATACATCTAATTGAACTACTAAATTAAAGTAATCTGAACTGAACATCGTCGGGGGAGGGATTTACAATCAACAAACATTCAGCCACTCACACTCGCGAAGGAAAGCGAACCTCACCCAACTCAGCGTGCTGATACGAAGCAGAAGCAGGCGCCGCTATCGTAGGCGAAATTCAGCGAACCAGGATGTACCACACAACACAAAAGAAAACTTCATGGGTGGTTCTGGTCTGTCATTCTTTGCTTGAGATAATAGCAAGATTAATTTCCATTAAAATCAAACCGTGAACATGCATACTTACTGAGACACACGGCACTTGTCTGCTACATTACATATTCGCACCCCGCTGAAGGCGAAGTGCTTAAACATCGTATTCATTTCAACAAAAACCAATGGAATCATAGATTACGATGCAAGAATACACAGTAGTAAGGCACTGCTATGTGAGCAGTGGCGAGAACTCAAGTGATTAGCTATTAACCCTAGAAGTCGGAGTTCGGAACCACCTGGTTCCGAAAACCAGCAAAAAATACAAAATTCAATTTCGGAAAAATAAAGAAAAATAGCTACGGCATGCAACCCATTGAAATGCGTAGAATATCATAAGGATGATAAAGAAATAGTTAGACGCGATTGGGAAGGTTTTACAGGGATGGACCAAGTCCAGTCTTCAAAAATCAGAAAAGTGGAATAAATTCAAAGTCGGAGTAAATCAACTAATAAATACGGCATGCAGCCCCTAGAAATATGTGGTATTTCATAAGAAAGCTAATAAAGGAGGTCGTACAAAGCTAGAAGAGAATTTACTGACGGAGTATAAATGCAAAGTACAAGTTTGGAAAGAAAACAGCAATTACAAATAGGCGGAGAGGAGTTCGCGATGTACTAATGGAAATCAGAAAGATGCCTTCGTGATTTCTTGCCTGAAGGGCATAGAAACAGACACAGGGGTAGCGGAAGGAGGAATCGGAAAGGACTACTTCACATGCACTACACAGCATAAAAAATATTCCCGCACATTAGTCGCATCCCACAAAGCTAGAAAGAAATTAAACAGAGTTCGTGCACCAGAGTTCGTGCTCACAAAGGTTACTGATTCTCAGCCGTTATCAAACCGAATTAGTTAAATATTCACCGCATTTACCTACGCAAAATCACCTAAATTAAATTGAATACACTTCTGTACAATGATCGGAGAAATTTATTCCGAAAAATGAACCTAAGTTCTTAAATCTAATTTGAACACCAGACAAAGAATCGCTACCATCTCAAGAGAGTAAAGAAAATTAAAACTTCTTACCAGGTCGAAGCACAGCCACAGAGTGTCCAGACGACCACCGAGCCCGTCACCAGCGGCCGTAAATCGGTAAAAAACCCAAGAAAAACGAGGCAGCAGGGGGAGCTTAGACTTGCGCGTCATATCGAGGCTCGCTACCGGGCATTGCCAACCCACCTTGTAACCAAATGGTGGATTAAACTCTTTGGTAGCATCAAAAGCAGAGGCTGGTAACGACTACCTATCGATATGAAGCCAGAGAAACACTAGTAGCGAGCAGCCAGCAGCCGACGACGAAAATTCTCATGCATACACTCAGAATCCCATGCTCATACATGCATATACATAATAGAGCAAGTACACATTCTCACATCGACAGTGGCGTCACGGAGAAACCGTCATCTTGCTACATTTATAGACAAAACGATAAATTATCAGCATAATAAAATCCCAGCAATATTAACACAGTATTACAGAAACTAACATTTGAAAACATGAAATGAAATGCTATCGCTCATGCCTCCTAACGAAAGGAATTCTCATTTAGCAAAAAGGGCCATTAAGTGAACTTACAATGTTAAAAACCTAGGGAAGACGGCAGACAGCCGTCTTTCAAGATTAGCAATAACATGATATAATGGACTTCCCTTTGGGACACCGTTGGTCTGGTTGAAATGTTCTCCGACTTATAAATCATAACGTCATAGTATGCTAGAATAAATGCACATGAGTGTCGTCGAATAACTGGGAGAGTAGGTCTGTGGAATCTTTGACGGGAACGTTTGTGAATAATGACACCACATCAAAGCTGACCATGCTATCCTCTTCTCCAAGACACAAGTCCGTCGTGTTCTTGGTATGATGGATACAGCGACGTTTGGGGTAAGGAGACTGGCTAGTCTATAAGTCGGTGAGCCAATGGTACTCACGATTGGACGCAGAGGTCCAACCTTTGGGGGTCCATACAAGATAGGTGGTCGAGGTTCCTGTGGAAAGAGTTTTCTAACGACACCTTTTTCCAGTGAAGACAGCTTAAGAAACTCGGAGGTCTTCCTCGGTATTTTCGATGTTGGGTATTTCGATAAATTTTAACATGTCACATCTACATCTACATACATTCTCTGCAATCCACCGTAAGGTGCAAGGCGGAGGGTACACTGTACCAATACTAGGCATTTCCTCTCCTATTCCACCCCCAAATAGAACGAGGAAAAAAAGAATTCTTATATGCCTCCGTACGAGCCCAAATTTCTCTTGTCTCTGTGATCATTACGTGATATGTAGGTAGGTGACAGGAAGGTCGTAAGACACTCATCTTCAAATTCCGGCCCTCTACATTTCCTCAACAGAAGTTCTCGAAAAGAACATCGTCATTCCTCCAGCGTCCCCCATTCGAGGTCCCAAAACATTTCCGCGCATTGGTCGAACCTACCAGTTACGAATCCAGCTGCTCGTCTCGTAACTGATTATATATCTTCCAAACACTTGAACAAAACTCAAGACGTGGTCTTACAAGCGTTTTGTATGCGGTCTCCTTTACATATGAACTACATGTCACCCAAAATTCTCCAATAAACAGAAGTCGGTTGTCTGCCTTACTCACAACTGACCTTACATGTTCTTTCCATTATCACTCTGCAATGTTACGCCTAGATATTTGAACGACGTGACTGCATCAAGAAGCTCACTACTAATATATTCGAACATTATGGGATTGTGCGAAACACCTTAATTTTTTTTTCGATTAGAGCTAACTGCCATTCTTCACACCAACTATAGTCCAAGTCATCCTGTATGCTATTACAGTCAGTTAAAGAGAACACCCTCCCATAGACCACAGCATCATCATCAAACATTTGAGTTATATAGATAGAAAATTATAGTGGCCCCGTCACACTCCCCTGGGGCACGCCTGACGATACAGTCGTCTCTAATGAGAACAAACTACTGCGTTCTATTACTTAGGAAGTCTTCCAGCCAGTCACAATCAAACACGTCCACTGATTGTATAGTCGTGTTCCAGATTTATTCATTAACCTAATATGTTTCCGTAGCATTAATGTTATCTATCTGTGTGTCAATTATTTTGTTATTTTTGTTAATGTTCAATGCCCCATATTTATATATGTTTGCCCCATATTTATATATGTGTCTTTGAACTTGTGTGTTCACGTGAATGTGGAAGGTTGTTCTTATGTTGACTGACTGTCACACAATGGCTTACAGTCGCCGCCTTGCGCTCTGGCCTCGTTTTCCTATAGTTAAGAACGCATGGCTTCGTTTATCGTCTGCTCTAGCGTCTGCTGGGTGGTCAGAGACAACCTTACTTGGCAAGATGGCGAGGTGGCCGTGTTCTTAGTGTCTTGGACGAAAGAGGTGACAGGAGATCTCTCTGGGAGCGGATGTAGAGAGAACGCACTCTGTACGGCTTTCAGCTCGCTCTATATCCGGTGTATGTCAGTGGGAGGCTTTTCCGTGGTCTTAGAGCTTCACTTGTGCTGCAGCCTTCATGGGATCATGCTGAGGGGACGGCATGGTGTTAGAACCTTTTCTTTTTTGTGATCAGGCAGTCTTGGTTTCTAAGTGATAGTTTCATTGAGTAATTTTTTCGCTAGGCGTGGTGAAGTGTTTTCTAATTTACAGAAACCGTGTAATTCAGTGTAAATTTATTATCTGCATTTTCATTCCAGTGTGTGTCCAGTTTTGCTCAAGTTAGAATACATGTGTGTGGCCTTCAGCCTTTGTGTAATTTCAGTGTGTTTGAATTTTCTTGCTGTTTTTAACTAACGTTTTCAGGTCGCGTCTGTATCTGTGAGTATGCTAAAAATTTTTAGATTTTCTTGTGTGATTCCATCTTTTCTGTCTTGTATGACTGATTGAACCACGTGCTTTCATAATAGTCGTTAATTCGGCATAGAACCATGCTTTTGTTAATACTAGTTTTCATCTATATGAATTCTCATGTGTGCGTTACTCACTTATTCTAAATTAATTTCTGTTTGATAAAGCTATGATATTCGGCGTGATCGCACACCACATGGTATTTAAGAGTAGTGAGCCACTGCCTCCCCACCCATGAGTTTGTTTACTGCATAGTATAATTAATTTTGTGATCAAGGCCCCCTATCTCATCAAGACACCGCTGACGCTTTGTTTCGCAACTGCTTTCAAGCAGAGTAATGTGCCGCCAATCATTATGTGCGTGTCTGAATGAATGAATGTGCTTTCAGTTACCCATTGTGAGTTTGCAAATTTCCTCCCATGTTACCTCCATATTCATAAAAGGCAGAAAATAATTTTAATATGGACAGTAATTATATGATTTAATTCACTTTTGTAGAAGATGTGTCCTTAACTTGGTCTCCCTATATTTAGTTGCTTGTCCATTTTTCTGAGTAGGTTATGATTTTAAAGTATGAAATGTCTGCTTTATGATTTCATGCTAACCATTTCATGTATAATTATCTATTCATTTATTTTTAACATTGATTTTGTGTTTGTTAAAACGTTGGCTGCTCCCTTAAGGAGTGAGCAGATAGATAAATTTCCGTTCCCCATGTACTGTGGCTACTCAGGAAGTAATTTAGATCAGCAGTGAGCGTTTTAACTTACATTTGCAGATCTCAACTGCCCCAGAACTTTATTATTTTAATAACAGGCTACTTTCATCAAATCTGTGAATTTATTCCATGTGCTCGTAGCTTTGTTAGCTTTCTGCAGTGTGGCACCGCGTCAAACGCCTTTTTCAAATCGAGAAACACACAATCTGTCCGTTGCCCTTCATCCATGGCTCACAAGATGTCATGTGAGAAAAGGGCAAGCTGAGTTTCCTAAAACCGTGCTGATTCATAGAAAGAAGCTTTTCTGTCTCAAAGAAATTTACTGTATTCGAACTGATAATATGCTCAAAATTCTATAGTAAACTGATGTCAACGATATTGGCTTGAAATTACGTGGGCCAGATCTCATTCCTTTCTTATAAACGGGAGTCACCTGCGCCTTTTTCTGATCACTGGGAAATTTGCGCTGAATTAAAGTTTCGTGATAAATGCGAGCTGAGTAAGGGGGCAATGCCGCAGAATACTCTTTGTAAAACCGAGCTGGTATTCCATCCAGACCAGCAGACTTTTTCGTATTTAGCTCTCTCAGCTGCTTCTCTACACCGGAAATACCTATTACTATGTCCTCCATTTCGGAGTTAGTACGTTGATCAAATGGTGGTACATTTGTGTGGTCGTCCTGCGTGAAAGAGTTGCTAAATTTAGAATTTCAGATTTACGTTTGTATTTTCTTTCTATTAATACTCCTCCTACAGTATCTCCTGAATCTTCGCTCCAGGCGCCGCTATAGTACATAACAATGGCGTTTCTGAATTTCGCTAATTGCCGTGCCACAGTAGAGCCAATTTGGCATAGTAGTTTCCGCTAGATCTCCGAAGTTGGCTCGCACTTGGATGGGTAACCGACCGGATCTGTCGATAGGGTGGCAAGAAGACTGCCCTCAGCCCTTGTGAGGCCGTTACAGGAGCTACTAGATGGAGAAGCAGCTGCTCCGATCACTGACACATCGGCCGTGAGTGTGGGGAACTGACCGTGTTGCGTCCATAACGCATCGGATGTCGGATACCGGTGTGTAAGTGTTGGGCCTGTGGAGACGTGTAGGGCGTAGCTTATAATTTTCACCTGCGGACTTGGTGATGCGCAGTGCCGTGTTCGGTGAGTTACTGGGGGAGGTCTTGTTACTGCGGGTGTTGGCGACTGCCCGCTCTGCCCCCGTGTGGCCGCTTTATTGGGGGCAGTTCTCGGCCGCGGCCACACGATAAGGTGGGACGGACGGCGTCGTAAAGCTCCCCGCAACCCGCGTGCTACGGCCGCAGCCAGCGGCCTGCTACCCAGCCTCCGCACACGCGAAACCTCACACACATATGCCTCTACGTATTTACCATGCAAATCACATGTTACTGCCTAGCAGGGAGTTTATCGAACGACTTTCATAATATTTCTCTACCATTCCGTTGTCCAATAGCGCGTGGGAATAAGGAACGCATAAATCTTACCGGTTTCAATTTCACTTCTCTCCGTTTTAGTGTGATGATCCGTCTCCTTGTATAATGTGGGTGATACAAAAGACGTTAGCAATTTTAATGTTACATATTTTGTTTTTGGTTACTCCCATTTTTACCTATTTTTCTTTAGTCACTAACTTTTTCTTAATTTTATGGCCCTAATTCAGCCTTCATCGGCTCTTTCAAATTCTGAAAGCGGCAAGGGTAAAATATCAGGAGGGAAGAGTTATATTCAACGTATACAAAAACCAGACATCTGTTATTAGAGTCAAAGGACAAGAATGGGACGCAGAGGTAGGGAAGGGACAAGGCAGCGCTGTAGCCTTTCCCCAATGTTGTTCAATCTGTACATTGAGCAAGCAGTGAAGGAATGGAAGGAGAAATTTGGAGAGGGAATTAAGGTTCACGGAGAAAAAAGTTTGCGGTTTGCCGATGACATAGTAATTTCCTCAGAGACTACAAACGATCTGGAAGAGCAATTGAATGGAATGGACAGCGTCTTGAAAGGAAGATATAAGATGAACATTAAAAAAAAAAGGTAAAGCAGTCAACAATCCGAAGATTGGTTTGAACACCACAGTGCTTTACTAGGCATGGTCCTATTTGGAGGTGGTATGCCGTTGACTTCCTCCGACCTTCGAACTGACTTACCCAGCCAGTTATAGGGGGACCTACAGTTTAACGTGGGTGCCGAACCACGGTGCTACTCGGTATTTTTCACATGAGCAATACAGCCAGAGGTGAAAGAAGTGGAAACTGACAAATAAAAATCCTAGGACGAACATTAACAAGAGTAAAACGAAGGTAATGGAATGTAATGTCAGAAAATCAGGCGATGCTGAAGGAATTACATTAGGTAATGAGAGAATAAAAGTAATAGATGAATTTTGTTATTTGGGTAGCAAAATAACTTCTGATGGCCGAAGAAGAGAAGATATGAAATGCTGAATGATTATGGGAAGTAAAGCGTTTCTAAAGAAGCAAAAATTGTTAAAATTCAATATTAATTTAAATCTTATGAAGTCCTTTCTGAAAGCATTTGTCTTGAGTGTAGAATTACATGAGAGTGAAATTTGGACAATAAGGACTTCAGACAAAATGATGATAGAAGCTTTTGAAATGTGGTGCTACAGAAGAATGATGAATATTCGATGGGTAGATCATTTAACTAATGAGCATAATGAGCAGGTGCTCAACCGAATTGGGAAGGAAAGGAGTTTCTGGCATATCCTGACTAAAGGGATAGATTGGTAGGACACATTCTGAGACAACAAGGAGTTGTCAACTTAGCAAGGAAGTGTATGGGGTAAAAATTGTAGAGGGAGACCGAGGGTCGAATACAGTAAGCATATTGAAACGGATGTAGGTTGACGAACGTATTCTCGGATGAAGAGACTTGCACAGAACAGGGTAGCGTGGAGTCTGCGGACTGAAGACCACAACAACAGCAAGAGCAATGGCTAAACGAAAACAGTCGTCCCCCGACAAAATAAATAATTTATTATCCTTCTGCTTCATTACAAAATCTAGGTTTGATTGAAACACAGGACAGTGCCCTCTGCACCTGTATGGGCTTCAATGATGGACGGAGTGAACTTCGCCGTATCTCCTTTGACGATTGTGTCTCCTCGCCGGAGAAAGTGATCCATTTCCAGATCATAACGGCTGACTAAGAAAAGTGTGCCGGCCGCTGTGGCCGAGGGGACTGAGGCGCTTCAGTCACGGTCTGCACGGCCACTACGGTCGGGGGTTCGATTCCCCCCCTCGGCCGTCCTTAGTGTTAGCTAGTCCATAAGTAGTTTGTAAGTTTAGGGACTGATGACCCCGTAGTTAAGTCCCATAAGCTATACAAACATTTGAATATTTTAAAGCAAAGTGTAGATAACTTAAACGCCTAAGCCAGACGAAATACATTTTACGATTTTTTTAAAAGTTTCTGCCAATGCTAGAAGAGGAATTAAAACAACCGAAATTCGTTAAGAGATCCCACCTTCATGAACAATCTCACCCATTATTTCAACTTAAAACACATAGGCATTCCTGCAGAAAACCGGTTCTCCACAATGAGTCCGGGGGCTATTACAGTGAAAACTAATGGATCTAAGAAAGAAACTAAGAGTAAAGAATCATATTAACTAAAGAGAAATGAAACGTAGAATAAGGGTTACTTGCATATAACGTTATCCTGCTTATAAACCAAGCGTCTTTTGATAACCTTAGATTAAAGTCACAGCAAGGAAATGTCGGAACAGATCATTATACTTGTTGAGCTTTCAGGCGTTTCTGCCACAGGTACCCTACTTCGCGTCCTTAAGTTCACTGGCTGTGTTGATTTGGGTTTTGCGGAAGAGCTTCGTATCTGGTGGCAAGACCCACCTGGTCTGTACCGTCGTCGGCGCCGTCCCGTTGATCAGCGATACCACACAACGGCAGAGGTCCCACATTGGAGAGATGGTTCCCAGGTGTCGGTGGCGTCACAATTCCTGAAAGTTGACAAACCTCGGAGGCAAATGTGCGTTAGGCGCTGATTGATGGAAAGCTTGTTGTTGACGACGCAATACCACGTGACGTAAACGTCCATGGGTAATACCTGGTTCCAGTTGACAGACGGCTGTTGTACTTCCAGCTTGTGCACTGGTTGACGTCCTCGTAGGGCCGTTTATACCCATCGGACTATTCTCAACCTGTCAGTGGCCCCCTTCTGAAAAGGAATTAGTCTTTTACGTAGGACAGTTAGAAGAGGACGTCCTTTATTGTCAGGGGCGCATGCTACCGCGCTGTTGGGGGGTTCGTGGTGCTCAGAGTGACTGTGCGCTGGAGGAGCACAGCTGTGCACTTACTAGAAAGGTCTACCAGCCCCAATCCTCCGACTGACTCATCCGGTGGCTGACCGTACCTTAAACAACGCATGTCGTCCACAGGAGCCGGAATACTGGTTGCGATATGGCCCTGTCTAAAAGCTTAGACACACGCAGGAGTTGGTCAACTGGACCCTTTGGCGTTGATTGAGACTTCGGGTAGCATGTTGCTTACATAACCCTCAGATATTGGTAACTAACATTTTCCAAGTTTTCCGTGCATTTTCTGCTGGCAAGCATAAAACCTAATAGGATGGTCTCCTCTTTCATGACTCGACACCATGGCCATTCTGGGCTAAGTCCTTATGGCCCTATTGGGACGACTACTGTCTTCCGATGATTTATTTCCGCTCCACAGAACTGCTCATCTGTCTGGAGAAAAAGAAACATGACGAAACATGATGTAACGAATTTCGTAAACAGATCCCGCCGTGTCGAACAACGCCTTTCTTTTAATGATTTCCACCCAAACGCGAGCATCATTTGCGCGAGTCTTCTCCCCCCTCCCCCCACCCCACCTAAACCTAGCAGTGCAGAAGAATCATACGTTCCGCTAAATATCGTTTCTGTTTTGAATATCCTAAATTATAAGATCCGCATGTTTTTCAACTTGTTTATCAATTCACAAGGAACCTGGGCGCTGTGAACCGCTATCCTTCCAAATGGGAATTTCGTGCTCCTTGCCATGCACTATCACCGCGGGTGATCAAATGGCTGATCTAGTACACGTGGAATTGAGCCCAGTAAGCTGACAGTCTTCCAATATCCTCAGTTTCTTCTAACACTAAAATTAATTTTCTTTGCTTTTTTCATTTACATTCAAATAACGTAGCTAGGAGCTACATTACAACAATCTAACAGCAAAAATAAGCCACCTTTACTTCCTCTTGTTCACTTAAGATAAAAAGGATACTGTTTTATTGTAAAATAATATTTCTAACGTAATTTCTGAAGTCAGTAGGCAGAAAGTCACTACTGAGCAAAGCAAAGTTTAATTAATTCTCTTGCTCCTTCAGAAATAGCGACCATAAATCTTCAAAAAACAAGTGAAAAGTAAGTTACTTTACAGGTGAATTTTCAGGGTGAGTGTATATATATCACCCTGAAAATATATATGATCCCGCAGTTATTATCTATTGATATTCACGGAATGTATGACATTAACTGCTAAGGGTTAAATTTGGAAATGTGTACTTAGTAGGTCTCCTGCTTTCTAGGCAGTTGCGCCGACCCCTACACCACTGGGGACCCAGCAATCACCAAACCTGCACGAAATTACTCAAGTAGATAATAACTGTAGGATCAAAGGTGACGTCCGTTGTTTCGGACATGCCCGAAAGGACAGACGCCACATATACATAACTTATACAACATACCGATGACGGGCAATGATTCTTTCTTCAGTGCTAGGCGCTTACTCTTACGGAAATCAGGTTACAAAAACTACGATTTTTAGTGCTAGTGGACAGGGCAGAGTTGAGAAATTTTGTCTGACGGGAGGCGTACTTGATTAATTCCGTACAGGTGTAGTGATCCCTAGTGGTGTAGGGGTCGGCGCAACTGCCTAGGAAGCAGGAGACTCGGGTTCGTATCCCGGCTGAATAGGTAGTTTCAATTTTATCCATTCGCAGTTAATGTCATAAACGCCGTGAATATGAGAAGTGTTTTTCTCTGTCGTGGCTTTATAAACGCTCGGGCTCTCAATAACAAATATCGCATTACTCGTATGACATTAATTTCCATTAGGAGGCATGGGTCAATATGACAATAGGTATAGTAAATTTCAACGGATAAGTACCAAATTCACATTTCAATTATCATGCCAAATTATTGGGATTAAATTTACGCCTGCTGACGCAGGGAACCGCTTTCCATATGACACAGCATACGCGCCAGCTACAGTCAAAGTTTTCGTGGTCTGATCCAGGCCCCACACGTTTTCCCTCTTTCACCATAGCGAAGATACTATTAGCTTTGTCGTCTCTGACATGCAGCAGAACGTATTATGCTGACAGTGGAAAAAATATCAACTTCAGAAAAGCAATACGGAAATTGATACACTATTAACATAGTCGATAAGCTGATTTTCTTCGACCTAGGTGCGAATTTCAGTCACGATTCTTCTGATCTAATACGTAATTATTTTCAGCTAAAGGACGACAGCAGCAAACGTTACATACGATTTTCTACTTTTGTCAGTCCTTAAGAACTTATATTCGTTCTTATAGCAAAGTGTTTAGATATTAATGCATATTTATCTATTGCTTCCTCATCTATCTTGATGTCAACATTTTACTGCGTACAGTGTTGAGCTCAGGATATTTTATTGGTACCACTACATATAGTAAATTATTTCTCCTGAGTCATTCAGTAGTGAACAATTCCTTCGCTTGGTTTATAATCCAATCCATGTTTAATGTATTCTCTTATCTAATAATCTGCACAAACGTAGTTTTTGCTCCAGTGAGAAATAAAGGGGTTTATCTGTTTGAGTAAATTCACTTTTCCGTGAACTTTTCATGCCCCAGTGACTCTACAAACAGAAATATACACTAGCCATCAAGTTATCAGGACCACGTGCCTAACACACCTTTAGTCCTCGCTTTCTTCAACCGTCGTTTCCCGGCAGGATGGCTTCTTTTTGAAAGTTGTTCTGAGTGTTCGTTACTCTCCGCCAAAAGAGCGGTGTCGCCTGCCCCTTTCCCTTGCTCATTTATGTACCGCCGTGTCCTTATACGTAACGAACTGTGTTGAGATAGCGCTCCCTGTTCAGGGACGGTAATTGGAGCCCCAAGTTTGCAATACTTTTTACTCTTTCTCCCGTAATGAAAGCGTAAGGAAACCAAGAGAAGTTCGTGTTAAAAAGTTTCCAAGACTGAATAATCGTTACGTCAACTACTGTTTAACGTGTCTCCGCGAGAAGCAGGAGCGAAGTTGAAATTATAATGAGCGACATCAAGAGACAAGGCTGTCTACAACCCTGCATCGTTAACATCGCTTCTTGGAGACTGCGCACCGCACGGCATTTTGTCTTTTAATATTCATTTTAATTGGTCATGTACAATTAAACACTAAATTTCGCTAAAGGAATATGGCTTTTTTTCTTGCTCTTCGTAAGTTGACGACTATCACAAGAGCGAAGAAACTGTTAATTACGTAAAGTAATTGTGAGTCTAGGAATTTGGCCTGGTAAAGGGAGGGTTGTCTGAGCCCATAAAAATGTTTCTAGGGGTCATATCCACATTTTCTAAATGAAAATGTTTTCTCTAAGTACTATTTTAGCAAATATTAGAGACTCAGATACAGTGTATGTTACTTATAGACTTTGCTTCTTAATTTTGTCCCTCCAATTCTTATAATCACAGATGAAACGGGCATTTTTTCACACGCACTCAAGTCCTCGTAGCGATATCACTTGAACTGTGATTTTGAATGTAAATGGCATGAAGAACAAGGTTCCTTGGATTGTCAATGGATGTCACTCATCCTGAACAAAGATGTAATTATCCATACACGATCGCCGCTAATTGGACGGAGAGGGCAACACGGATGATCAGTTCCACTCAAAACACGAGTAAGGCAGTACTCTACCTGCGTTGACTGTACTTCTGCCATGTCTAGAAGGTCAATTTGTAACACTACAGTCTATTCCTTTCCCTACCATCCTAATATTTACTTTATTCATTTATTAATTAATTACTTAGGTTTATGTCTTGTGTATATCGATCGTTAACTGTATTGAACTGTAAAGTGATTTACTAGATGATCTTTGACACAGTAGATTCCAGGTGTTCTGCTAGAATTTTATAACTTGATTCACTTTCTATAATGTTGTTTAACTACAGAAATACTAAATTTACACTACTGGACATTAAAATTGTTATACCAAGAAGAAATGCAGATAATTAAAGTGTATTCATCGGACACATATATATTACACAAGAACTGACATGTGATAACATTTTCACGTAATTTGGGTCTATAGATCCTGAGAAATCAGTATCCAGAACTACCACCTCTGGCCGTAATAACAGCCTTGATACGCATTGAGTCAAAAAAAGCTTCGATGGCGTGTACAGGTACAGATGCCCATGCAGCTTTAACACGATATTACAGTTCATCAAGAGTAGTGACTGGCGTATTGTGACGACCCAGTTGCTCGGCCACCATTGACCGGACGTTTTCAGTTGGTGAGAGATTTGGAGACATGTTGGATACGAACATTTTCCGTATCCAGAAAGGCCCGTACAGGACCTGTAACATGCGGTCGTGCATTATCCTGCTGAAATGTAGGGGTTCGCAGGAATGAAGGGTAGAGCCACGGGTCGTAACACATCTGAAATGTTCCGACCACTGTCCAAAGTGCCGTCGATGCGAACAAGAGGTGACCGAGACGTGTAACCAATGGCACCCCAAAACACAAAGCCGTGTGATACGTCAGAATGGCGAAGACGAATAGACGCTTCCAATGTGCGTTCACCGCGATGTCGCCAAACACAGATGAGACCATCATGTTGCTGTAAAGAGAACCTTGATATATATATATATATATATATATATATATATATATATATATATATATATATATATATATATATATATATATATATATAACGTTTATCCATTCGTGCACCCCGGTTCGTCGTTGCGTACACCAACATAGGCGTTCCTGTCTGTGATGCAGCGTCAAGCTGCTGCAAACGTCGTCGAACTGTTCGTTCAGATGGTTGTTGTCTTGTAAACGTCCTCATCTGTTGAATCAGGGATCGAGACGTGACTGCACAATCCGTTACAGCCATGCGGACAAGATGCTTGCTATTTATACGAGGCCGTTGGCATCTAGCACGGCGTTCCGTATTGCCCTCCTGAACCCACCGATTCCATATTTTGCTAAAAGTCAATGGATCGCGACCAACGCGAGCAGCAATGTCGAGATACGGTAAACCGCAATCGCGATAGGCTACAAATCGACCTTTGTCAAAGTCTCATTTCTCCTTTTTACACGAGGCATCACAACAACGTTTCACCAGGCAACGCCGGTCAACTGCCATTTGTGTATGAGAAATCGGTTGGAGAATTTCCTCATGTCAGCACGTTGCAGGTCTCGCCACCGGCGCCAACCTTCTGTTAATGCTATGAAAAGGTAATCATTTGCATATCACAGCATCTTTTTCCTGTCGTTAAATTTCGCGTCTGTAGCACGTCATCTTCGTGATACAGCAATTTTTAATGGTAAGGAGTGTATTATTAAAATTCAATTAACGTGCAGTTTAAACTGATTTGGATATCATTATTTCGGAAAGATTCCACATCGAAACAAAGACTTCTGAGTCGAAGTTAGTAAACGATACCTTATCAGTTAGACACACGATGCGATCAAATTAAAATCCTGGAATTGTGTTTTAACATTACAGTGGTGTTTTGCGGTGCATTTAGCTTGCATAGCTTCGTGTTACGGAATCTTGTGTACCGAGGGATATCCGCTGGGGTAAGTTTGATCGTATACTCAATCTTACTTCGCGACAGGAGGGCCTCTCATAAGGTGAAGTTTGCAGACATCTCGGACTGACAGACATACAGAAAGTGTCGGTGAGTTACCTCGCTCTGGCCACCCAAAGGCTACCAGAGCACTTGATAACAGCTATGTTTTTTTTTAGTCCTTTTCGGAGGAACCCTATGAGAAACGCTACTATGCTCAATAATACGTGCAGTGACTGGACGTCATTTCCGCCACAAACTATACTAATAGTTTCATGGCCTGCGTCTTTACTCCCTACGACTATGGCAAAGTTCAGTTATGACACCTAGAAACCATACAGCGGCGTACAGACGGGCCCCAACGGCCGTGGTGGCCGAGCGGTCTGCGGCGTGTAGTCACGGTCTGCACGGCCGCTGCGGTCGGGGATTCGAATCTTTAGTATAGCTGGTTCATAATTAGTTTGTAAGTTTAGGGACTGATGGGGCCCCATAGTTAAATCCCAAAAGCTCTACAAACAATTAAACATTTTTGAACAGAAGGGCCCAACATCATGCTGAATGGATTGGTCAGAATTAGCATGAGGCTCGGTCTGGTCGGTGACTTTTCGGAGAAGCCCGGTCAGCCTTATCGACACACCGTCCTGCTAGAGCAGCAGTGTGATTCCCTGTTTTCTGGTTGCCCTAATAGGGCTAATGTATGCCACTGGTGGTCGTAGAACGCAACCAAACGGCTATGACGTGTAGTTCAACCATATCTGCAGCATTTCGCTGAGAGGTTCGCCTTAATGGACTCTCAAAGTGCAAACCTTGTGATTGCGTTGATTTATGATAACGATATCGCAAGATTAGAATTGCCAGCATGTTCTACATACTTGAACACTATCGAGCATACCTCGGATACATTAAACCTTTTGGATGAGACGACGGAGAGATACACCACGGAGCGCCGTTGAGGAGTGGAATAATCTGGACCGAGAGTTCCTCTATGCTGTGGTGGGCAGTCAACACAGGCACGCATCAGGGCTAGAGCACGTATTACCGGGTATTAGGGACCTGGTGCATGCTGCAGTCTGCGACAAAGATTTGGAATTACATGATTATTGTATACAAGGTGGCAATTTCCATTTTCATTTTTTTAACTAAAGGTTCCTCAACTAGAGTCGTTACGATGCTACATTCCATCTACATCTACAAACATACTCCGAAAGCCACCTGACGGTGTGTGACGGAGGGTAGCTTGAGTACCACTATCGATTTTCCCTCCTATTCCAGTCAGCATTGTTCGCGGAAAGAAGGATTGTCGGTAGGCCTCTGTGTGGGCTCTAATCTCTCAGATTTTATCCTCACGATCTCTTCGCGAGATATACATAGTAGGGAGCAACATACTGCTAGAATTCTCAGTAAAGGTAAGTTCTCGAAACTTCGACAAAAGCCCGTACCGAGCGACAGAGCGTCTCTCCTGCAGAGTCTTCCACTGGAGTTTAGCGATCATCTCCGTAACGCTTTCACGATTACCAAATGATCATGTAACGAAGCGCGCTGCTCTCCGTTGGATCTTCTCCACATCCTCTATCAATCCCACCTGGTACGGATCCCACACCTGTGAGCAGTATTCAAGCTGTGGGCGAACAAGTGTACTGTAACCTACTTCCTTTGTTTTCGGACTGCATTTACTTAGAATTCTCCCAATGAATCTAAGTCTGGCATCTGCTTTACCGACGATTGATTTTATATGGTCGTTACATTTTAAATCCCTCCTAATGACTACTCCCAGATAATTTATGGAATTAACTGCTTCAGTTGCTGACCTGCTATAGTGTAGCTAAATGATAAAGGATCTTTCCTTCTGTGAATTCGCAGCACATTAAACTTGCCTACATTGAGCTTTAATTGCCATTTCGTGCACCATGCGTCAATTCGATGCAGATCCTCTTGCATTTCAATACAATTTCCCATTGTTACAACCTTTCTATATACTACCGCATCATCCGCAAAAAGCCTCAGTGAACTTCCGATGTTATCCGTAAGGTCATTTATAAATATCGTGAACAGCGACGGCCCCACGACACTCCCCTGTGGCACACCTGAGATAACTCCTACTTCGGAAGTCTTCTCTCCATTGAGAATGACCTGCTGATTTCTGTTATCTAGGAATTCCTCGATCAAATCACACAATTGGTCTGATAGACCATATGCTCTTACTTTGTTCATTAAACGTTTGTGGGGAACTGTATCAAACGCCTTGCGGAAGTCGAGAAACACAGCATCTACCTGAGAACCCGTGTCTATGGCCCTCTGAGTCTTGTGGACGAATAGCGCGAGCTCGGTTTCACACGAACGCCTTTTTCGAAACCCATGCTGATTCCTACAGAGCAGATTCCTAGTCTCGAGAAATGTCATTATATTCGAACATAATACATGTTCCAAATTCTACAACTGACCAACGTTAGAGATATAGGCCTATAGTTCTGCACATCTGTTCGAGGATCCTTCTTGAAAACGGGGATGACCTGCGCCATTTTCCAATCTTTCGGAACGCTATGCTCTTCTAGAGACCTACGATACACCACTGCGAGAAGGGAGACCAGTACCTTACTCTGTTAAAAACGAACTGGTATCCCATCAGGTCCTGCGGCCTTTCCTCTTTTGAGCAATTTTAATTGTTTTTCTATCCCTCTGTCAATTATATCGATATCTGCCATTTTGTAATCTGTGCGGCAATCTAGGGAAGGAACTAAAGTGCAATCTTCCTCTGTGAAACGAGCTTTGGAAAAAGACATTTAGCAATTCCGCCTTTAGACTGTCATCCTCTGTTTCAATGCCATTTACGTCACAGAGAGTTTGGACACTTTGTTTTGATCCACCAACCGCTTTGACATAAGACCAAAATTTCTTAGGATTCTCAGCCAAGTCAGTACAAAGAACTCTACTTTCTAATTCGTTGAACGCCTCTCGCATAGCCCTCCTCACGCTACATTTCGCTTCATGTAATTTTTGTTTGTCTACAAGGCTTTTGCTACGTTTATGTTTGCAGTGAAGTTCCCTTTGCTTCCGTAGCAGCTTTATAATTTGATTGTTGTACCACGGTGGCTCCTTTCCATCTCTTACGACCTTGCTAGGTACATACTCGTCTAATGCATATTGTGCGATGGCTTTGAACGTAGACCACTGTTCCGCAACACCATCTGTACTTAAGATAAAACTTCTGTGCTGAGCCGTCAAGTACTCTGAAATCCCCTTTTTGTCACTTTTTCCTAACAGAAAAATCTTCCTACATTTTATAATATTTCTATTTACGACTGAAATTACCGATGCTGTAACTGTTTATGATCGCTGATTCCCTGTTCTGCATTAACTGTTCCGAATAGTTCGGGTCTGTTTGTCACCAGAAGGTCTAATATGTTGTCACCACGAGTTGGTTCTCTGTTTAACTGCTCAAGTTAGTTTTCAGACAATGCACTAAAAACAATTTCACTGGGTTCTTTGTCCCTGCCACCTGTAATAAACGTTTGTGTCTCCCAATCTATATCAGGTAAATTAAAATCTCCTCCCAAACCTATAGCATGATCGGGAAATCTACTCGAAATATCTTCCAATTTTTACTTCAGGTGTTCTGCCACAACAGCTGCTGAGCCAGGAGGGCTATAGAAGCATCCGATTACCATGTTCGAGCCTGCTTTAACCGTGACCTTCACCCAAATTATTTCACACTTCGGATCTCCGTCTATTTCCTTCGATACTAGTGCACTTTTTATCGCTATAAACACGCCTCCCCCTGCACTGTCCAGCCTATCTCTGCGGTAAACATTCCAGTCTGAGTTTAGAATCTCATTACTTTCCCTCCCTAGTACTACGTGGGTCTTGTGATTGTTTATTATTGAGAGCAATTCTGGGACTTTCTATAGACGCTCCTGCAGTTAACTACTACTACATTGATCATTACCTTCCCTGTTGTGCCTACTGCTACCTTGTCGCGGCTCAGGAGGCATCTTGTCGGACCTAGGGAGGGAAATCTCTAACCTAAAAAACCCCCATGTGCACTCCTATCAAAGATTTCAAAGTTGTCCCCCCACTCTACCCTTGTGGGGGTGGGGTTGATTTCAGATTAGGTAAATGTCTTCCTTGCCAATATTCTTTTTATAACTGTATACCAGAAGGGTCATGTAGGACGTAACACCCACTATAGCGTTGACGACCATACAAATTTTTGTTTGGTGAACAGTTTTAGCACTAGTATTCACTGACATATTGAAATAAGTACTTTTAGACCCACTTTAGGTTACGACAGTAACACTAAAAGTGGGCCTTTGCAGTCACCTTTTGACAGCTTGAAATTTAAATGAAAATGATAGCTTAACCGTTCATCTGGGAGGAAAATTGAATAAATATTTAGGGGAGACACTCTCTACGACGCTGCTCTCTTATGTTCTTTCTCGAGTCTCGCATTACTTCAGAAATATTTGCAAAAATAAAGGTCATTTGACAATGTCAGTCAGTCTGTCTGTAACGTGTTCCCACTTTTTATGTCGCGCCGTTCAACCGATCGGCATCAAATTTTACAGACGTGATTATTGGCCGCCAGCGACCAGAACCTCTCTTTTCCAATTATTTTGGACAAAAGGATAGGTTAGTAACACTAAAAATAAGCCGTTTGTGATTGCCCTTTGACACTGTGAATTTAATTACAAATAAGCCTTTAACCGTTCACCTGAAACGAAAATTGAATAAACGTATTTGTAGAGGAAAAAATTCTCAACAAGTCTTTTTTTTTCATAACTCACGCCGTTTTTAAACATAACGACGCTTTGACACTGTCACATGATTCTAATTAAACCAGTACAGGCAAAGAAATTATACTCGGAAAAGAGAAGAAAGTACCACAGAAAAACATGTAATATTATTTTAACGGAAAAAGATAATGAAAATATGAGTAAGATATTTAAATAATAGTTTAAATAGGAAAGAAATAGTATTTATGGCAAAGCTTAACTCAAGTATCAAATAATTTTGGGCTGTTTGTTAAAATACGAACATGACGTGATGAGCACATAGATGTTATCACAATAATTAGGTCGTAATCGTGACGTTCAAATTTTCTTATTTAATTTTGTATTATTTACAGTAAAATGTAACGTAGACCGTAAAACATGGCAGTGTGATTCTTTTATATATAATGAAACCGCTCGTTTTTATAACTGCATCCGATTGCTCGAGAAGACAATTACAGTGTTATAGCGTTTGTTAATGTTGATGTTGAAATCTGTCGTAAAATAATGTAAAAATGTCCTAGAATTTGAGGGCACGGTGGCCGAAATCGACGTTACCAGGGCGAACATCGCCAAACGGAGCTCTCGTGGTACGTAGCGTCAGAATGTCAGCAAACTCGACTGTCGACTTGTCTGCACCGCTTCAACATCCATTTCATGCAGACGAGTACACGAATGAGGAGAAGTTGGATGTACTGCTATTGTATGGTGAATGTAAAAGAAATGCCGTGCTGTCTGTCCGGATCGCTAATGCGCGACACGCCAAGGAACTGCACGAACCATAATGTAACGTGTCGGGGCCCTGTTTGTTTTGACACCAAATGACGAATGTTCCACACCCAAACTTCGTCTATATCAGGATGGCTACTCTTGTTCGTTCCATGTGGGAAGTGAGCTCAGTACTGAACTCGGGAGATGGGGTGGCAATGAAACAGTAGTCCAGTAAAACAAAACAGTTAATTGACATTCATTCTTACAAACGGCTGGAGGCGATTGGAGTGTGCGTGCGTGCGTGCGTGCTGCACGTGCTGAGGTGACGTCCAGCTGACGGCACGAGCCTCGTAGTAGCTGACGCTGCTGGTGCGGCTGCCCGCCGGCCGGTACGCTTCTGTGTTGCGTAAAAAGGCGAGGTATCGTCCTCGCACCGCGCCACGTCGCCGCCTCCGCTGCCGCAAAGGCCGTACCACGTCGGGCGTAGTTCGGGAGTTGAACCCAGGTCCTTCTTCTCCCGCTGCCGCTGCTTCGCCCTCCAGACGGTTCACATGAGCGCCTCAGGTGTGGTCGCGTCCTTTCGCCCACACCACGCCCCTGGGTGAGTAACTGGTTGCAGTCTTACCGCGCGATGCGTTGGGTCGATGCCCGGTTGCGTTGCTGTCGAGGCCGGGACCTCGCTGCCCATTGAGTTAGTCTGGTCCGCCGCTATTCCACTGGCTGCATCTCTCAACAGGGATGCCATGTTGATCCTGATGATCGGTTGGTGGCCGCGATGCTTCGAAGTGCTTCCATCCTGCGACAGACTCAGTTTTGCGATAACAATAACAGTTGTTGTCGACGATAAGCACCTCCGCGCGGCAGGTAACTGCCCAGCCGTGGCTGCCTCTCTCTATGCCGTGTCTGACCCCCTGACTTGTCTTTTTGGCCTGTATTTATATGACGAGGTTGACCCCGTTTACCTGTGTATCATAGATGTAGCATAGCTGATCTTTGCTACACGTGACCGGTCTCCTACTTCCGATCAAGTATGCCGCAGCCACCTTTAAGCAATACAGCTGTCAGGCTGTACGGTGCCCTCGCCAACCTACTTGCGTCACCCACCACTCGTTAACTTTTCATATTGCGTCTATATTCTCGCTATCCTCTACAATAAAGACGCTGGTGCGGACAGGCTGCTTGGAGATAACACGGGAACAACACAAAAGACTGCAACCGGCAGGGAACAAGAAGAAGCTGTTATGGCTACGACGCTAATGAATCCGCACAGTGGTACGAGACATATTTGATAGGAGTGGAAGGTGGATGGAAGAATAATTAAATGTGGCCGGCTAGGTTGCTTACCACAGCCACTCACCACTTTCTGGATAAAAATTCTAATAAAAAATCATTAAAAGGAATGTATCAAATTTCTTAAAGTGAGAAAATAAAGCACACTTGTAACCAACAAGTAAAATTTAAACAATCCAGACCAATCTTAATTTTACAATACATAACAGTCACCGAAATGGACAGATTTTAGAATTAGCAAGCGAACAAGCTTCAACTCCAACTACCAATAAAACAACCTTTTAATTTACATTTCAAGGCACCAATGTGAACAAAATTTAGAGCTCTGAACTTATAATAAATGTTGTTGTGTTGTTTCGTGGTGGTCTTCAGTCCGGAGACTGGTTTGATGCAGCTCTCCACAATACCCTATCCTGAGCAAGCCTCTTCATCTCCACATAAGAACGGCAACCTACATCTGTCTGAATATGCTTACTGCATCCATCTCTTGGTCTTCCTCTGCGGTTTTTACCCCACACAAGATAAATTGCTAATTATTAAAAATACAGGCAAAGGGGGGACGGTGGTTAGAGTGAAACCAATAAATGTGTGCTTAACAAGTTACAATTCAACAACTCCACATGAATGAATAATAAGTTGGAAGGAGTAGATTACCTTAAATAGATAACAACAATTTCCTTTCAACAGTGAGGTTAACTTGCAAGCTTACTCTAAAATTTGTAAAAGAGCAAAACTATAAAAGACAAGTAGATACGACTGGGCAAAACTATCGTTACAGCGATAAGCAAGATCAAGTTCAGACACCGGGTAAATCTCATACGCCTCACGACCTGAATCAAAAGTGGAAACGCTAATAGCAGTTACCTTAATATGGTAAGCAAATGCGGAGGCGTAACCCACTTAAATCAATTACACATTGAGACTCCCGAGACAAAGGTAAAACAAGGGGGCGATACAGTTCTTAGGAAAATTCAGGCGAAATTTTAAACAAAAACCAACAACAGCTAGCAGGAAACAATTTCAGTCGCATGAATATATTAGGACCCAGAGACCTCAAGTTCAAGCACACACGCACTTGATCATTAGAATTAAAAAAATAAATTAAAACACCAACTCAATTGCTCCTACACAAAACACAAAAAGATGTACCAAGCAACATGCTGTTCACTTTAAACAGTTTAGTTGTTACATTTTTGGGGATATATATTCCAAAACAAGTTAACAACAGCGCCAGGTTCTTCACATAGGTTTGATAAAATCTTTCCTTTAAAACACAATACCTCATGGCACTTGAAATACGAATGGGTCAAATAAGTGATAACGGCTCGATAGCGAAGGCAGGAACGGAATCATTACCGCAGGAAGAAAAGACAGAGCAGGGAAGGCAGGAACGGAATGATTACCGCAGGAAGAAAAGACAGAGCAGAACTGATGGGATTTTAAATTATCAAAAGGGCCGCCAAAATTACACTAAGGGTGGGCAGAGAGCAAGAGCAAAACACGCTGGAATAACGCTTGTCCCCGGGCAGTTAAAGAAAAAAGTGTTCAAACTTTTGTATAGCTTATGGGACTTAACTACGGGGTTATCAGTCGAACCCCCGACCGTAGTGGCCGTTCTGACCGTGACTGGCACTCCTCAGTTCCCTCGGCCACCGCGGCCGGCGGCAGTTAAAGGAGCAACAAGCGGGCACCCCCCAGATAAATTACCCAGTGACGCTTATGAAGCTTCAAATTGAATGAACAACCATTACTGAACTGAAACGAGGTTCTAAAACCTCTAACCACATCAATAGACAATTACCAGACCATCAATACAACATAGACATTATGCAATGCGATCCACTAGTGTTCAACTCCAAAGCCTACTTAGGGAAACAAATATTAAACAAAATTGCAGAACGAGGCGAGGCTGAAACATTACAGAAATTGTAGAACGAGACGAGTCTCCCACTAACAGTCTACGAACAAAGCTTGGCACTCAAAGAAACTGACAAAAACAAGTCACCAGTAAGGTGGACTTATGGCCTGTTGATGTCATGTAGTTACTCTACGCAGGTCGTCGGTAGACGGATTCCTAGGAACGGTGATGATGCTAATATGTTGAAATAGACTATAACTCCATCCTTGCCAACACAGAATCGGACCACGGTGGCCAGCAAGCTGTCTCCACCACAACAACGACAGCGGAACAGCGCGGCCCACCACCCACACCGTGGTTGCTCTCTGCAAGGCGCGCCCCCTTGCTCGTGTGATGGCGGACTGACACTTGCTCTTCCGGAGCCACATTCAAGGCTTCTCGCGTCCAAACTTAACTCGCTGTTTTTTTTCTTCTCAGCTGCACTGCTGTTAGCTCCGTCGACGCCGAACTCACTGTGCCTTGAACACGCGCTTCCAGATATACTCGCCGATCGCGACAACTAGAGCCTGCCGCAGACAGATGACGAACGAAAACTAGCCGCGCCACCCGCTGTGAAGTAATTACGAGATAACGATACGCGAGTACGACTGGTAACTGGCGGCAGAACATAGTAAAAGGAAAACAATGAAAATAGAGCTAGCACTATAGCAGTATTGCCAATGGATGTGACATCAGCCAGACGAGTATCGTTCACAATTGGCATTGTTAAAAAGTCCACCTTTATCATCTATCACTACGTCCGGCACTCAGAGACCGTGATTTAGAACGTCGTACAGAATTTTGTTGAATTACCCTTCAACAGTTTTTCCAACATATGCTCTTTACTGATGAAGCACTGTTTACTAAAGATGGTAATGTAAATTTGCATAAGATAACTAGGCAGACTAAAATCCACATTGGCTTCATCAGGTGCAACCAATGGCCATGGAGCGCAAACGTATGGTGCGGCGTCATAAGCAATTGTGATCTGGGACCTTACTTCATCCCAGTCGTGCTGAATGGATATTAGTACGCATTCTTCCTTACGAAAATTGTGCCAGTTCTTCTAGTGGAGGTACCACCAGATATTCAAAAGTGTGTGTGGCTGCAACAGAACGGATGTCCAGCTCCCTCGTCCCGAATCAAAAACTTCCTAGATGTTGGATAGGACAAAATGCTGTTGTAAAATGGCCTACGGGGTCCCCTGATCTGACCCCTCCCCCTTTTATTTCGTTCTTTCGGAGGCACTCAAAGATGCAGTCTATGACGAAGGCACAACTACGTCAGACGATATGCATCATCCAGTCGCCGATGTTCTAACATACTATACGCAGTGATTACATCTCTTCATCGTTCTTTCAAACGGCGATTGGAGATGTGCCGTTTACTGCATGGTCAACTTTTTGAACAGATGTAGAGATGAAGAATAAATTACTGTTCCTGTAAGGCAGACCTAATATTGTGTGCTTTGGGAGATTACAAAGCATAGTCGGTAAATTGTTTACTACAGTTGCACGTATACGAAATTGCATTACACTGTCGAATAAGTCGACAGCGTTTATTGCACGTAGCCTACTATTACTGCCATTACTCAGTTACGTTCAGCGTGAAACAGTGTTTCGTTAAGAGGAATATTTATTTTTCGGTGTGTAGGTGGTCATTAAATTTTTTTCATAAAATGTTTTTATTACTACCGGGAACCAAACCATCGTTTTCCGTAGACACAGTGCGTTACTTTAAAGACGTGATGATCAACAATATCTTGCCCGACAATGCACACTATTAATATGCCATTATTAAGTAATCATATTTCCGTTTTTACTCATCAAAAGGTAAAGGGTAAAATGTTTCGTATAACCTTTGGTGTAGTGATCATTTGTGTATCTGTCAGAAGAATTCGTATACTGCAGCTTAGTTTCAGTACAGGGTTAAAATTAAAACTTACATTATTCCTGAGGCCAGCCAAATTGAACAAATCGGTTGGTATTTGTAAATTACATATGATCTAGAGTGGGCTTTATACGGCTTATGGAACCACCATTTGTTCGTGGACGGTTCCTCAGAAAACCATTAATTTTTGCGTACCTATAAAAACTAGGTATTGTGAGAACACCCAATTTTACACATTTTATTCATTTCAAATAGGCGAATTTTTTAGGTATCTTTGTGTTTCCGAGATCTAGAGGTTTGAAGTTGCAGTACATAAGCTCAACATTAACAAACACGGATTTTATTCGGTTCTGCATCTTCGATCGAAATATTGATAACTATAGCGAATAACCGAAATTTAAAAATATAAGCTGCACACGTTTATGTGTAAACGCTATTTTCATCCTTCCGGAAATCTTTATCCGTTTTAACACACGTCTAAAGAAACCATTGTGTATGTAAGAAAACTGCTAGTTGTGCTAAGAGACAGCATTCGAACCACTTTGAACCTTTTTATCCTATTTAAAGGGGTATAATACGCGAAAAAGTTTGAAAGTTGCGTATCTTACAGTTGGATGTTTTCGGTTGATGAACGATTTATTTTATTTTAGTTATTAGACACAGTTACTGTAAAGAGTTTACAGAGTAAAAAACACACAGCGTGGAATTCGAATTGTTGATATTAACACATACATAACAGCGTATATAGCCGATTCTCTGCCAATATTTTGTTTAATATTGAGTACACAACAATATTTCATTTTACAACTTTGAACATGGCTGATTAACAGCAACCGTAATCCAGTGATGAAGTTGTCCCTAGTGGCAACGAAACCTAGGTCAAGCACCTAAAAATTATGCAACCGGTTGGCTGATACACAAAATTGTTAAAGTCAAAAAATAAATCTCATTGTTTTCATGAGATACTGGTTTCGTATCCGGCGGACGGCACGTCACTTCATGCCTATTCTGTCTAGCCGGCCGCGGTGGCCGAGGGGACTGAGGCGCTCCAGTCACGGTCTGCACGACCACTACGGTCGGGGGTTCGAATCCCCCCTCGGGCATGGGTCTTTGTGCCGTCCTTAGGATAAGCTAATTCGTAAGTAGTTTGTAAGTTTAGGGACTGATGACCCCGTAGTTAAGTCCCATAAGCTATACAAACATTTGAACATTTTGAACTTCTGTCTAACTGAAGTTGGCAAAATTCGGAAGGACACACAATGCATTGCTTCACGCGAGATTTTTATTCACTAGTAGCCTTATAAAAAAAATAGCAATTCGTATTATGCGAGTGTATTCACGCCTCGTCATAGTCAACAAGTGATGTATTTCCCAGCAAATTTTTGTCATAAAGAAGAAATGTTTGCCACATGTGGTATGAGCACTCTTTATATAATCTAACATCGTACAGCGTACTGCGCCATATTTGCACAATGCTAACTAATGTTATTCCAGTTAAATTCGATTACACATTAATTCATTACAATATCTACCACGTTTAGATGGGGTACGTGTGCGTGAATAGTTACAGTTTAATTAAAACCAAGCGTGAAATAACAAAAATTGAATGAATTTCCAAAGAAGCCAATCACATAGTAAATGCAATGTGAATTGTTAACATGAATTTCATCGGGGAATCGTCTTTGCTTTACCCCATTGCGATTCGATGGTAAAGCTTATTTCAGATCCAACGTGTTAGGAATTTGTTCCGTACTCAAACGATTACGTTAACAGTGAACTCATGTGCAAATACATTTTTCTATACAGAATTTAATACTTTGATTTTGTTTCTGTTGTTGAGTTTTTGTTCCACGCTACTCAGTTACATATGATAGCAGAGAACTCGTACCCCACTCTGAATTCACATACGACCAACACTTGGTAGGGTTTGTAAAGAGTTTCTGCGTACATTTGACAACAGAATTTGTTGTGGGCTCTAGGCATAGCTATGTCTATGCTTGTGCGAGTTACTAATAAATTTTCTGCTTGTTTTTGTACAAAACAGTAGCAATAACAATCCTTTGGTGAGGACATTGCAGGACGGAAGCTTCTATGTGGTATATTTAGCCTTAAAATGGAGTTTGGAATACAGTTGAACTTTGACTAGAACTATATTATGTTTATCAGATTTCAACTGAACAATATTTTTAAACAGACTATTAATGACTGTATAAATACCATATATTCGGGAATGTAATGTGCAGTTTCCATGTACGTTCCACGAGTTATTATAAACACTCAGATATGTTTTTGCAAACACTACTAACTACTAAAAGGTAGTCTACCAGCTAATTCTGCCTCAACAAGTTCCGTATAATTATGTTCCAAGTAACCCGCAACGACGTACGTTCAATTACCTCTTTGGAAACTTCTTGAAAATTAACTACAAACAAATAACGCAGAATATAATATAGAGGAAATAGTGATCAGAGACCAATTGAACTAAGCTCAGCTATCTTTACGTTGTGGTGCATGAATAATTACGAAAACTATACTGGAATATTCACATATTCACGTGAAGTTTTAAACTAATGACAGTTCGCTTTATGTAGAACACACATGTGCAAAACACTAACACATAATATTTTTTTAACAATACTGACTTGAAAATAAGGTATATTCGTAGTTTATTCTTGATTCTTGCTGCTATACGCGATTTCGAAATAAATCACACGTGTTCTGTCTCACTTCGAGAGAAGAATCACACTGAATTCACCAAGAAATTATGGTGCATAACAATGATGCCGCAGGAAGCGCCCAATAGCGTGCAACTGCCTGTTTGTACATACTCTGTATGTATTGACACAAATTTTAGCATTTTGTGCTTGATATCACGGGATATTGTGTAGAAATTTAAAACAATAAGTGTTCAGTGCGATTAGAATCTTAAAATTTAAATTTTTTCCTTGGGAGATGAAACTAGTGTAAATAACACGATATCTTAATGTAGGTCTTATACAACATTTCATGAGAAATACCACTAATATTCTCCTTTCGCTGTGACGGACAGACACGATATGTATGTACATCACATATGTAGGCATACGCCGCGCGGGAATGGGCGCCAAATTGCGGATTGCGTGGCCGCTCGCGTCCAAGGCCCGAGTCCTACCTCGGGCATGTGTAATTTTTTTTTTTTTTTTTTTTTTTTTTTTTTTTTTTTTTTTTTTTTTTTTTTTTTTTTTCGTTGGTGTAACTCAGTTTAAATAGCTTGTAAGTCTAGGGCCTGATGACCTCAGTAGGTTTACAAATATTTCAACAATTTTAGGTGCACTTTGTAACGAAGTCGATTGTTCTATGGCTGGAGTTGTCAGGTGTGAACTATGTCATTAGTTCTAAATTAATATATTTATATATATTTAGGACAGCAATTAATTACCTTGGGTCGCCACCATATTTATCCAAAATGTGGAAAATTAAAATGTTACTGATCAGCTATGATGTGATCATAGATTCAAACATATAATAAATATTCCTACTCTATTGAAGTGTATTAGTTGTACCAAACAAAAAAAAATGTACTTGAAAAATTATTGGTAAACTGTTCTGTTTCCCCTCCAAAATATTGACAAAGGAACGTTCTTAAATGAAAGACGATCTGCTCAAAATCAATTTATTATAATTAAACATTCAGATGACATTTCCTATCATGTAAAACAGATAATGATATTCACACAATCTTTTACAAATGTTAAAACATTGAGACACAAAAATTACTGTGTGAGTCAAAGGTCGGAGATTTTGCAAAACAAAATGTTATTAGATTGGTTATACAGGGGCTTGAAATTATCGTTAATCCTAAGCTCCCCAGAGTAAATAGGCAGATCTCAAAAGAATAAAATAAGGGACAGAATCCAACAAGTCTGATTCATATAACCCCCCAGCAAGTGCGTCACCTTACCCTCACAGATGATCATTGACAGCAGCGTCTCAGGCTCGCAGGCAGCAGGCAGTGGGAGCGGATGAGCTGAACTTTGTAATCCCACCGTAATTGCTGCGACCTGTTAAGCAGGGTCGACATGTAACTTAACTCAGCGTCACTGTCGTCGTTAGGCAGTTGCTGTACGATTCTATCACGCTAGTAGACTAATCAATATTTAGCCGTCCGCGATGGCCGAGGCGACTGAGGCGCTCCAGTCACGGTCTGCACGTCCACTACGGTCGGGGGTTAGAATCCTCCCTCGGGCATGGATATTTGTGCCGTCCTAGTTCGTAAGTAGTTCATAAGTAGTTTGTAAGTTTAGGGACTGATGACCCCGCAGTTAAGTCCCATAAGCTTAACAAACATTTGAACATTTTTAATCAATATTTAGCATAGGTGACATAAAGGCCAATTGACACAAATCGATCAGTCACTTGTGTAATAAGTTCTCTAAAAACAATGACTGATTCGCAAAGGCGCGAATGCTCAAATAGAAAAACGAAAACTAAACTGTGGCCGCTCACAGCGTAACCACAGGACAATGTAACGTCCGTGAAGTAAACGCAAGTTTTACAAAGTCCTAATCTTTGGAATCACACACAAGTCTAACCAGTGGACCGTTTAAGACGATGTCCTCCCCGCGAGTCTAAACGGAGTATCCCGTGTTTCTCGAGGTCCGTACACTTTGGACGCTCAGACACGAGAGTCTCTCTTCCGAGGTCCTTACCCCTAGGACACACAAACAGGAGTCTCCCGAGGTCCGTGCACTTCGGACGCTCAGACACGAGTGACTGTTTGAGCTCCGTACACTTCGGACGCTCAAACCGGAGTCTTCCGAGGTCCGTACCCCTCTCTCTTTTGTTTCTTTAACGTTTACACTCATCATGAATTATGAAACATGATATACTCTTGTTGATCATTCTCAAGATTTGTAAACAAATATATCTTCAAAATGTGTGAGAAGTATTCATAAAGAATCGCCACATCTGGTTCAGCAGACCGAGAAAACCGCCTCGATTCACGGGCAAAGTTCTTTCAGAGATCAGTGTACCTGTAAGGAGCATATTGGTGTGGGGGAGAGGTAGGGGGGAAGCGGAGACGGAACTGGGAGGTGACCCATGGATTTTTATTTTCGTACACAAAGTGTCTGCAGAAATTGAAGGTTTCATCGTTGAATATTCTGTGGTACAATAGGTGGTGCCCTGTACTGCAAATAAGTAACGGGAAACTTTGGTGTCAAGGTGAAATCTCGGTTCCTGTGAATATCTACAAGCCAATGAGTATCCTGTCTTTCAAGTGGGATGAAATTCATATGAACTTTGTTGTACAAGTGGTAGCGTTGTTTGATGGAACTCGGCCTCTGCCCTGCCTGGGGCCACATTTCCTCGATATAAAATAGTTTGCCGAAGCTCAATCCCCCTCAGCCTTAGGTGGCGTGTGGCTTTCCTTTCTCCCCTTGTGTCGGCTGTGTCCCGGCGGTTGGCGCCCTTCCCCTGTGGCAGACTTGTGAGACGCGGCGCCAGTAATGGAATAGCGGCCGCCTGGGGCGCCTGTCGACGCCGGCGTCTGTGCTCAGAGGACGATGAAGCCGCTGGGACAGCCAAAGAGCCCAGGCACATTTTCTGCTACACTAGGCTCCATGTAGCACACAACACAAACTCCCTCTACGTCATGGCAAGAGTTGAACCTATTCCTGACGTGTAACCTTGTCAGCCTTATGTATCTAACAGTAAACAATACGAAGAAAAGTGTCTTGGAATAAATAGCAATGCTCTGCCATCTGATACTAATTCAGTTTCTTCCAGCATAACCAGAATAGAATACACATGTCTAGTTTCACAAACTACGCTGCAGTTGTAGTTTTTGGTGTATCTACAGCTTTCTACTAGCTACATAAATACCACGCAACTCACGCTGCCTTTCTGATACAACAGCTAAATTGAGCCTTCTCGGGCTCAGATTTCCGGTGGTCACCTCCTTACTTGCTGGCGCCTTATCGATCTCGTTGTGTCCGTTGATGGCGCTATGTTGGTCACCGCGATCGCCCTATCTTTGCTCCCCCACGAGGCATGACGTGTGAGTTGTGGACGGTTGGTCCGAGAGCAAGGACGGCGGACGTCTCTGATAAGGAAGACTTTCCATGGGCTTGGGTTGTCGCCGCTAGGGCAGGCGCCAGCGGTACTTGAGTGTTTGGAGTTAGCGCAGAGAGAGAGAGAGCTGGAGGGCGGAACCCGCCGTTGCTCCGCTGTGCGAATGAAGAGGCAAGTCGACCGAACCTCTTGTTAATTCAGATCAACGAGTACTTCTGGAGGCGCATGTTGTAGATCTCACGGTTCTTATTACGCCCTTCAGTGCGGTTCCCCAGGGCACGGTCTTACGCATTTGTAGGGCCTTATTCCTTCCGTGTTGTCCCGTTTTGCCACATTCTTTCCCCATTCCGCACAGTCGTTCTTTTCAATGGGTCTCAGTTCTTATATCGGCTAGGGCTTAGACAAGAGATGGGCGCAAATCGGCTCAATGAGCAGCGCTCCGGCTCAGGCCGGAGAAAGAGCAGCGTTCGCGCTCGGCCGGTAGTTATCCTAGTTGCCGCTAGAGGTCTGCATGCTTGCTGGCGCACGTAGTTCGCTCTTTATAAGATATTTGCCGGCTCGACTGCACGCGCTGGTCATTTTAGAGAAGAGTTTCCAGTATTATGTTTATAAGTTACTTATTTATAAGCATAATAGCATTTTTCAGGCGATGCCCCTAGCAGTGGAATCTGTTCATTCTCGTTGGATACTAAAGAGTTTGCACTATTACCTTTATGAGTTATTTTCTAACGCACTCAGCCAGGTGCATTTCTGCGGCCACATGAGCACGTTGGCTGTGCATAGCGCCATTTCTTTCAGCAGGAACTACGTGATGGACGCCAGCTGCTCGCGGCTCTACTCCCGCTCAGGCAGGCGGCTCCGAGAGCGCGGCTCGCTCATTGCTCACCTCTGGCTTAGACTATGTGTTTTACCCCTTCCTCAACGGTGGATTAATCGTACCGGCACGCATTTCTTTGAAATCTCCTAAAACGTTGTGTCATATGAATGCATGGAGGTGAACTAAGTTTGGTGTTAACTGTTTTCAATTTTAGTGTTTGAAATTGAAGCCGAGTTGTTACCTTCCATACATTGTAGAAATTAAACGGCACACAGGCTAGCATATTAGACAGTGTTTGATAAATGCTCCCAGGCATTGTTAAATTTTAGATTACTTAAACCTAGCGTATGTTGCAGTGTCTTTGGGAAATGCTACCAGCTATTGTTAAATTTTGCAAGTATTTAAAGAGTGCCCATTGCTTGTAAATTCATATCATAATTATATTTTACATATTGAAGTATGCGGCATTTTAAGTCCCGGCCACCTTTTCGTCCAGCGATTCGGTACTTCCTCTCCTTTATATTCCAACAACGGTCAGATTTTTCGTCTTTCATTATGGTGATCATGTTCAAAATGTTCAAATGTTTGTAATTCTATCGGACCAAACTGCGTAGTCATCAGTCCGTATCTTACAAACTACTTAAACCTAGGTAAACTAACCTAAGGACAACACACACACCCATGCCCCAGGGAGGACTCGAACCTCCACGGCGAGCAACCGCGAGCTCCGTAGCGAGACGGTTTAGACCGCTCGGCTACTCCACCGCAGCCATGTTGATCATGTCTCCATATGTAGGTGGGTGATAACAAAAAAATATGTTAACAGTCGAAAAAAACAGTTGGTGAAAGAAATTTCGCAAAAAAATGTCGCCTCAGCGAATAACACCTCTATTTTAAAGATTTCCACACCAACTCGTGCACCATTTCCGTGGCACTGTCTCCATTATATCGCGATAATACAAAAGATATGCTCTTCTCTAAAGTTTCTCTAAAACTTTCGTCAATCCGACCAGGTGCGCATCCCACAATGTGCAGAAATATTCCGAAATAGGACGCACAAGTGTTGTGTACACTGCTCCTTTAGTAGAACTGTTGCTTCTTCTAAGTGTTCTGTTAGTGAAACGTAGCCTTTCTTTCTCCTACTCTGCGATATTTTCTGCGAGTTCTCTCCAATGAAAGATGTTCGTAATTATTATTCGCAAGTATTTTTTAGAATTTACAACTGCATATTTCATTAGTTTATAATGTAAATGAAGTTTAACGAATTTCTTTTAGTGTTCATATGGATGTTTTCACCCTTTTCATTATTTAGGGGTCAATTGCCAATTTTTTCGCCATGCAGATATATTACCGAATTCGCTTTGCAGTTGCTTTTTCTCTTCTGGTGACTTGACTAACCGTCAAATGACAGCATTATCTGCAGTCTAAAAGAGCCGTTCCCATTGTCTCCTAAATCGTTTATAAAGATGAGGAACAACAGGGGCCTACAACACTAATTAATGGGTATATATTATTTAATCTGAGGCTGTAGGGACAAAACTGAGGCACTCAAAGTTGTGAAACCATAGAGACAGTGGAAAGGCTAGACAAAATTGCGATGTTACGATTACAAATATGGTAACGAAACAAGAGCAGCTCTTTAATTTCCTGCCTGCTGCAGTCATTCATGGGGGAGGCTCCGTACTGATGTTGGCGTGTATATCGCGTTATTTAAATGTTTCTATCATTATGTTCTCCAGTCGCAAAACTGTAAATAAATATGTCACCATCTTCGTCAATAAACTAAATACTGTAACATGTACGAATACTGCCATATACCAAAATAATGATCCACCCACACACTTATACAAAAAGGTACATTAGTGCTTTGTACGGTGTCTGTCAAATATCTTATCTGGACAGCAAAATCACCGTGTTTAATGTGTACTTTTATGGGGAGTTTTAGAGCTGAGAGGCGAACCTAATTTACAGATCCAACATTGTTTCAGTAAATGGCGGATACTTTGTTACAAGAACGGGTAATATTTTGCCGGAAACTGCAAAGACACTTTATGAATCTGTAGCGATATTTTCACTCTGGAGCGGACTGTGCGCCGATATGAAATTCCCTGGTAGAGTAAAACTTGGTGTCGGAACCGGGACTCGAACCTAGCACCTTAGCCTTTCGCGGGCAAGCGTTCATCTACATCTACATAGATATTCTGCAAATCGCATTCAAGTGCCTGGCAGAGGGTGCATTAACCACTTTCATAACTTTTCTCTACCGTTCCATTCTCTAATAGCGCGTGGTAAGAAAGAACACCTAAATCGTTCCGTTTCTCTTATTTCATTGGGATGGTCATGTCTCCCTAAGTAGGTGCATGGTAGCAAAATATTTTCACAATCAGAAGTAAAAGTGAAACTTCGCAAACTGATCACGCCGCAATGAATAACGTCTTTCTTTTAATGATTTCCACACCAATCTGTGCAACATTTCCGTGACGCTTTCCCCCCGTAACCTGATAAAACAAAACGAGCTGCCCTTCTCTAAACCTTCTCAATATCTTCCGTCAGTCCCACCAGGAGAGGACACACAAGTGTGATGTAGGCAGTCTCTTTGGTGGAGCTGGTGCATCTTCTTAGCGTTCTGCCAACGAAACGTAACCTTTGGTTCGCCTTCCCCACGATATTTTCTGTGTGTCTCTCCGGTCAAAGTTGTTCGTAATTGTAACTCCTAGGTATTTGGCAGAATCTACGACCTTAAGGTTTGACTGATTTACCGCATAATTGAAGTTCAGCGGATTTCTTTTAGTGGTCATGTGTATTCCACGCAAGAAAATATGTTTATCCCTTTTCTTGCGATTTTAAATTTTCTTTAAAAATTTTATTATTTGCACTAATACATACGATATCGATATCAGAGACTCAAGAACAAATGTAAACATCTTTGTATGCGCATTCTTTGAAAGGAAGCTAAGAAAATCTCTCACTGTTAATCAGCAGTAGTCAGTCGTTGATTAGCATTCGCTGTGTGTGGAACATATCTGTTCCGACCTACAATAATGAATAAATTTTGTGAAAGTATAAACCTAAATGTTCGTGTGATTGATTTTATTAAGTGGCGTGAAGATATTCCTACGCAAGTTTCATTACGTAATTAATGATTTGTACACTGAACTAAAGACAAAGGTGAGACAAGAAAAGGTTTCGGTGTAATTGGCGATCGACGTCAATCATAGGATCGTCTACCTGCACTTATTAAGTGTGCAAATATTAATGTATTGTCTTGTTGTTTTCATGAAACAACAACAGTTACAAAATTGTGGTAGCAAACCGCCTCATCATCTGACTATGCATTCAAAACGAAGTTTCTTTGTAAGATCCGGAATTAGATGGGAGTGAAAACTGAAGACAGAACAGGTCATAAGGGCCTAAACTCAGAATTGCGGAAGAAGCAAAACATCTTGCAACAGACAACAGTAAAATGTGCAAATGATAGAGGAAGGAAGAAGGATTAGGAAGGAAAGGATTTACAGAGGCTGCTTTAGGGCATTGAAATGAAACAATGGCCACTAGTGAAAACGTGAGCCCGACCGGGAATCGAACCCGGGTCTCCCGCTTTGGGTCAGCGGTCGTCTTAACCACTTGGCCACCCGTGCTCGCCTCCTGGCCGTCTCAAATTCCCACATGTCGCACGCTATGGCTGTAGCGCCCCTATCGTCCACGCCCTCTTACACTCGCCATTACGGATTTCCGAGCGAGGTCGAACGCATGACCGCATCTACGGTGAAGGAATTGAAGTTGATGCCGTCTTCGCGTCTGAATATCTATTGTTTTGGTGTGGTGTCTGTTCTCTCGGACATGTCCGAATGAACAGACACCACACCAAAATAATAAACAGTGAAATGATATTCTAGAGAACGGTGAATGAGAATTGCACAGCTAAGTAATTATTTTCTTAAGCGTCTACTTTCTTCACCAGAGTTCCATCTCTGAAGAACGATACGTAGTGACTTGAGCATTAATACCGGGTTCTTAAGGAACTTCTGCGACAGTAAGGTAGCGACGGAAAACGGCGTGCCTAGCCAAAGTCGATTGTGTAGAGCACTCTGATGTGCTGCCAGCAGCGGGAAGAACGAAATTCATGGCGACGTGGAGGCCATTATGGGAGAGCCACTCTCGTATCCTGCAGGGACTCCGTGGGATTTGCAGACCGAGCTGCTTCAATATTGAATCCGTTAAAAATTTCAGGAGGCGGCGTCTGGCGGTGGCCCCTAGCCCCTCCTCCGCTGCAACCCGCCGAGCGAACCACGCACCTACATCGGTACTCACTGCTGCTGCTGCCGCTTAAACTTAATGCACGGAGAGTTCCGGGGAAAGCACTGCAAATGGAACGAATGTATTCACGTCAGGTCAGACAAAAGTGAGTGGGAAATCTGCGTGGAAGAGAAGTGTCATCGGTACAATCTACGGAGTTAACTCAAAAATTATACTGTTGTGAATATTATATTCAATTTTCCTGAATGTGATATTAGCAGTTGCATTTTGTGTTCGATTGGGTTAATCCTACGGCTAATACTGTTGTTAAAAGCTATACGCATATCAATATTATTAATTTAAGTGGACTTTGTGCTGTTTTATGGCTTAGATTACCGTATGTTATATTACATCACTTGTTGTTTTTCGTTGACGCTGTCGTCTCGCCTGGCGATGTTTTTTTCTGAAACATTAATAATTTGACCAGGGTTCTTATGTGTTAAAGGAATGATATATTAAATTGAATAAACTATTCATCGCAAAAATTCACTGCCGCAGCGGAGTGGCCGAGTGCATTGAGGCGCTATGCTCAGAAGCGCGAGGCCACTCGCCGTCGCGGGTTCGAATCCCCCCTTGGCCATGGATGTTTGTCCTGTGTTTACTATAAGTTAGTTTGTAGGTAGTTTGTACGTTTAGGAAATGATGACGCCGCAGATAAGTTCCTTAAGCTTTACAAAGCATTGGATCCACGACCAACACTGACCGTTGTGAGTCCAAGATTAGGTATAGACTAAAACGTAAATATAATGTCCGCGCAATTTATACATCGCGGTTCCCGCTAGAATGATATAAAAATGTATTTTAATATAGTTTCTTAGTAACATAATCTGTTACGCATAAATGATCCACCAAAAACAAGAAATATGTAAAATTATTTAGTATAAAACAAAAGTACGTACGTAACAGATAAAAACAGAAATCATTCGTATAGTAATTTACGACCAGAGCAGTGTCGGAATTTTTTTACCAAATTTAGATAGGACAATTTATGGCAATAACAAAACTTTGAGGTAAGCAGATCATGACAAATCGTTAAGTGGATTACAAACGACATCGGGAAATATTAGTCTTAAAATCTGTTAACAAAAGTGAATTATTGCACAATATTATTACAAGATTTTACAAAGAATAATAATTTAACAAAGTGATCTAACAAACAATGTTATTGTTATTGTTATAATATATGAAAGTATTCTGTAAGTAATTCATAGATTTGCATAATAAGGCTTCTATCACATACGCTATCCTGATCTTCACTTTACTAATCAAGCTAATTCCTTGGGGTTAAATTAATTACAACTTCCATATTTGTTTTTTAACGACCATGAAAACAGGCAATCGTGTTCACATAAAATAATTCGTAAAGAAAAGCATAACAGAGTGCAAGGCAGTTTCTCGAGTATCATTGCTTACAATTTCTTCGTCGCAACAAAATTTATCAAGACAGTACATCCTAAGGCGTTCTTAGAGTTTCCAACATTTTGGAATTTAATAGTTATTGGCATAACTAGTACAAAAATGAGTATTTGTGAAACGAGGTCAATTTTATCGATTTATGGCAGCAGCAGTGAAATCGTGAAAAATTGTAGGCACACAATGCGATTGAATGAACACGTACCAAGGCATTGCAAATTTAAAATAACAGTTTGAAATTGTAAATATTTCGCGGACCATATTTTAGCTCCAGCGGGCCACTGATGGTCCTAAGCAAATAGATTCAGAACTAATGATTTAAGCCAAGATTTATTTATTGTACGCAGAAATGTTTCAATATAGTTTGCAACATTTCGGCACTCTTCATAACTACTGAAATATTTCACTAGTGTATTCTTTCAGTATAACTTTCAACAGTTTTTCCATGACGAGCTGTTTCAGTTTGTGTACACAATGAGTTCCTCTTATTGTCACCAGTTCCTAAGAAATGCGAAGTAATGTCTACACTGTACACGTGAAGAAGGATGCCACATATGAATATTAATTCTCATATAGATTAACTCAGTGAATTCCGTTCATTGCTGCTGTGCGTATTACGAGCATATTTTCGAAGTTTGAAGGTGGTAGTATCGATCGCTTTCGTAATAAATGAATCATTATTTTTGGTAGGGTGATGGACGCAAATGATAAATGACCAAATTTCGCACAAGCACCACAATATTAGCGCAGATGTGCTTCACATCTATACTCTGGTTGTACGTACTCTTACAAAGTATATGGGAGGCCAGCAGACAAGGAGCTGTCAGGACTTCAGCCTGCAAGTACCCTGGGTGGTCTGGCGTGCTACTTCTATATGTGGACCACACACAGAATTATGTTAACATGAGGAAATATCACTAGGATATTTGGTTTTTGAAAAATCACACTTAAATTGGTTTCATTGACAGGTTTGGGGCACTAACTGCTGTTCGTGAGACATGTGTTGGCATCATTCTATGTCAGTCTGGAAATGGTTAAAGGGTGCCTGTATATGGCTGAAGAAGGACCTGTATCAGATGAATAAAACCAATTAAAGTGCAAATAGTTGCTGGTGTTTTAAAATCCAAGTGATTAACAACTTATGTGATGGACAAAATACTAGTCAATGAAATATAAATATTTTTCAGTTTTACTTGTAAACCTCTGTACAAAAGCCCCTGTACAGAAACGACAAAAAGTTTCTCAGTGTTTAACATAAGAATGGCCTTACAGTCTTGTTATTAGTGTAACAACTGTGCAATTACATTTCAAATATGGAAAGTCAACAAATCATGACTATTAGACTGCAGTGGGAATTTGTACGTGATTTCGCTTTGGTTCTGTAATAGGTACGGTAGCTCTGTCCAGTATTCGAATAGTGAAGTCTGCAGTGGCACACAGCTTCCTGCTATGTCGAGAGGTTAGATTGGTGTGTGCACATTATTCGCTAATAAGGGAGTGTGTCTACGAAGCGTTAACGAGTTTAGAGCATTGCAGGTGATTGTAGTACTTGTCACGGTAGTGTTGATGTTCGTAAATTGTTTCAGTTTAGGTACTGACCTGTTTCAGACTGACTGTGTTTCTATCGTGTTTTCGGATTAGTGGCTGGTTAGCCACATACTCGTATGTTCGGAAAATAAGTACTCTTGTTGTTTACTAGTAAGAATTATTTTAATACATAAATATAAAGATTCAAATGTGAAGATTGAAGGAAGGGAGGAAGAAAGGCTGAGAATCAATGTGCCGTCAACATTGAGTTCATTTCAAACGGTCAAGGACGGCGACATGACGGTAGAGTCATTTGAATGGGGTCATTGGAAGACTTCAGACAAACCCTAAATCAGGATGGCCGGAAGCGTACAGGAATCGTGAATGTTCCATCACTGCTGTCTGCTAAACACTGCGGCGGGTCGTTCTCTGCGGAGAGTGGTGGCATGTGTGTGTGTGTGTGTGTGTGTGTTTGTAAGAAAACATAAGTGTTTTTCATTTCAGTGATCGGCTCTTTGCCTTTGTCTACAGAAATCATGAGCCACGGCTCCATTTTAGTACTGAATTTCTGAAATATCTCAATATAATGTAAGATTCTTAACATTTATAATTTACTGGAAACATTGTTATATGCATAAATTCGTAACTACAAGTTTTATGGGCGCAAATAGCGTCAAAATTTAACGCAATAAAATCAGCCAACGAATCAACAATCATTCGAAGTTGAATTTTTCATCAAATAACCAGTAAAATTTGTATCATTAAGTGTTAACGGTATCAATATGAGAGTCGCCAATCGGTTTAACTTTTTTCTTCTTTTTTTGTACTCATTCAACATTAGCGACCTGTTACCATGTGTTCTAAGGCATATCATAAACATTAAATCGCCTTTAAATAATTTATTTTATTTATTTATCTTTACTTTCATATACAAGGTTTTAAATAACAAAACTTTTAATCCAATAATTAGAGACTGAAATATAAATAAAATTTTGATACTTTAAAAAAGGATGTCAAAATAATACGATAAAAGTAAGATAGTTCCATCAACCTATTGTGACTATCAGGGGTTCTTCGATCTGTTAACGGCCAGTTACAATACATTAGTTAACTGGTAGTTGTAGAGGAACGATTTTCTATTCCCAATAAATGAAGTGCTCGGTCATGTGCAAGGCATGCTGATGTGTTTCCTACATCGTCGGAAACTTATATTACATTTAGTCAAAGAACTTAAGATTTTACAGCTTTTCTTCCCTGTTCCTTCCAGACCCTCTTCATTCGTTCGATTTCTTTTTCTTGCTTTCTCAGAAATTATTTGTTTCGACCTTATGGTTAGGAATGGTCAACCCTCTCCGCTTCTGGACCATCTTCAGTGCTGTCAGCAAGTTCAAAACAGCACTGAAGATGGTTTCTTGGAAAACAGAAATCGATTTGCCTGAATAAAGCAAAAGATTTTACGGTTAATGATGCTCCTTTCATTGTTGATAAAAGTGATTTCGTAGCCGTTGAGCACACCCCTCCAGATAATGGAATCCAATTTAATGATAATAATCTATTTTCCTTAGCTCTACCTGCTTCTAAGGTTTCTCCATCTTTTACGTGGACTGTCTGCACCTGGTTCAGTAATTGCCTTTCGTGAAATTACAAATTCCGGAAAACCCGGAATCGTATTTTCCTTACTCTGTTCCATCGGAACTACTTAGTTTTGTAAGTCGTCTAGAGGTTGCAAACTGTGCTGGTCTTCCTTTCGCTAAATTTCTACCTTCTCAAATACCTCGTCCGTCTGTTGATTATCTACTTCTTTATCCCCATCAACTCTACCTGCTGCTAAGATTCACGAAGCTTGTGTGCATGTGCTGTCGTTATCATTATCTGCTCGTAACTTTAAATCAACCATAACACCTATCTACAAAACTGTGCGCCCACGTACCAGTTGGTTGAACCAACTAAAACAACGTCGTGAATTTTTTTCTCTCCAATTTGTTCTGTTACAATCTCCAATTCTGCTCCTGTGCACCTGCAAGGGAGAAAAACATTAATCTCTTGGTTGGCTCCTCCATAATCAGTCTGCGTCGCTGCATCTGTGCCTACCACCTGAAATCCTTCAAACCTCATACTTATTCAAAAATTATTACAAAAATATTACTTTTTTAGCATAATACTATCTGTTCCGCCAGCTTTTGCCAACGCCTGCCAGGCTGACTGCACGCAACCCGCAAAACACCGAAGAAGAGCGGGACTGCATAATCTACCGCAGCAGACACCGAGGCCAGCAGTTCCGAACAAGGAAGTAAAGATGACGTAGCAGCCACCACAACACCAACACTTCATTACTCATAACTTTGTTTTCCAGAGATGATTCCAGACCGACCAGTTAGAACCGCAGTCAGTTCTCTCCTGCCTGTGGCTGTGTGTAATACTCTCTCTCTGGGAAATAAGGAAGCCTAAGAAGAAGAAGTCGAAGATGATGATGAAGACCCCGAACTAGAAACCTATACGCCGGTACGTCACTGCAGACCAGTACCATCACCACGTGCAACTTCGACCTGGGACTGTGACTAGAATGTACGTGTGTCTCCAGATCGCCTTCTTCGATTATTGGTGGTTGACTTATCGTGAGTATAAGCAGAAGAAATTTGAATTGACATTAGTGTAGTGTGGTGAACTACGAATTGTAGTTCTTTTGTTGAGAGAAATAAATTTGTGTTGTTCAGAATCACAACACTATCTGACCTTTTTCTTTGCAATTATCACTTCTATACACCCTATTTAGTACCTCCTATTATTTTTTTTCACTTTTAATCCTTGCAATACAAATTTACCAACTGCTCTTTAGCGTGACAATTCACCTTCCAACACTGATAACACCTAAACTACTTGACTTTTTACCTAACCTAACACTATATAATTTTACACAAAAACTTGATAACTACACAAAAATAATTTCTTGGTTTGTACTAGAATCCTGCTTTCTCATCTACTTTAACCTGAAAAATTTTCAAACAAAAAATAAAATTGTATCTTAGTTACCCTCACTAAAACTGACAATTACCTACTCTGCTTTCTATATATACTGCCAATCACCTATCCTGACAATTTCTATCCTGGCAGGGTCGCCAATTTCTAACATGAAATCTATGCTGTTGAGATTTTTATTCTACTCTTCCAACTATTTGTATTGTGCAATGGACTGAAAATGTTCAAATGTTTGTAAAGCTTACGGGACTTAACTGTGGGGTCATCAGCCCTAAACCTTAAAACTACTTGTGAACTACCATATACTAAAGACGGCACAAACATCCATGCCAGAAGGGGGATTCGTTCCCCCAACGGAGAATGGCCTCACACATTCTAGCATAGCGCCTCAATGTGCTCGGCCACTCCACTGAGGCACCACGGACTGATCTTACTGCTTACTGTAATTGTTCCCGAGGCTCCTGCAAGGAAGACATCAACAGCATGTCATGTAGAAATCAGAAAGATGCTCCTTGTCTACCTACAATGGGTGAAACTTTATCACTTATGTAAATATAGATGTAGATGACGTCTATTGTAAGAAAAGATCTTAAAATTAACCAAGTGTAACTAATGAGGATCAGTTTGGGTACTAAAGTGATGTCGCTAGTTACTGAAATAAAAAGCTGATTGAAAACTGTGTTTTTTATTTAACATTTTTAGAAAATTCAAATTAATAAAGAAAGAAATTAAGTTTTTAATTTCCAAGTTCCATATAGGTTTACAGGATAGATGAAACATAGAAACTATTTCAAAATAAAATACAGAATAAGGGTAGAAGAACCACGCGTACTTGACTTGAAAATTAATTCAATTTCATCAGTCTACATTCAAGGCTGTCGCAATGTCAGAAATATTAAGCAGCGTTAAAAATGAATTCGTTATTGCTGCTGGCGATGGGTGGAGTTCGCCTAAAGCATTTTCACACAATACCATTAACTGCGCTGACGGCTGTTTCTTCGCTGAAATCGAATCACTAGCTTTCTGCCCGGAGACCTCCCTTTGTGAGCCTGCGTTTTGTCACCGGTGGCCTCCACGTGGGTGCTTTGCCATGCTTTAGAAAAAGAAGTGTGTGTTTGTTCACTAGTATGCATCAGCCTTGATTATCTTAATCCACCTGCGCCATGATCTCTTAATTTGCATATCAAATTGTAATTATTACTATTAAAAATATATATACCCTATCGAGTTTATATTCAAAAGATTCGTCTTGATGATTAGAACGTGATTTTGAGGACGGAATATGCAAGGAAATGACAGTGAGTTAAACTTTACTCCTTACATCCTTACATCAGTGATTCAGAAACAAATAGACAGAGCATGAAGGACCGACACAATGGCCTGTCCATTCTCCCTACCTCATAGCATCATATAGCTGAAGGCCAGCGTGCAACCGCGCCTATTACATCCGATTGCTGCATCAGCACATAGAGCATGTGTCTCTGATGTCTGGAATATGGGAATGAGTGAAACAGTTAATGATGCGGCACATAGATGCCTGTACTACAGCTTGTCGTAGCCAGTTTCAGTAGCTTCTGCTGAGAACTAAATGCAATAAACTGCACTGTATCAACACAATTGACCAGCTTGCACAGCAAAGTGGTCTTTGTTATGCAGGCTACACCAAATAAATTCTTGTAACAAGGTGATGAAGGCAAATGAACCATACATGTAGATCATATCTTCTGCCTGTTGTCAGATTCTCCGTCGAATCCCCAAAGGTCCCTGACACATTTAGTTGCACCCTGCCTGTTTCTGTGTCGTCTGGATCAGGCCTGCTCAGCAATGTGCTCGAGTGAGCTGGCCCACGTCCATGCCACAGTAAAGCGCTCTCAGCCGGCTTGTGGTGGCTAATGGGAGAGGGCGAATCGTGAGGGGCAGTGAGGGGATTCCAACAAAGTAACTTCGCAATGGCCACTGACATGTTCTACAGAGATTATTTTGGTGATTGAGTAATCTATTCTGTGGAAAATTAACTGTATATAACTGATGAATGGAGGAGAAAATACAATTTAGTTCTGAATAATGAAAGAGAAAATAAAATAATTTTTTTTTTATATTTTCATTGTACTTATTTTGTTTCACAAATGAAACAGCTGTAAGCAGATAATACACTCAATTAATTGTTAATCACACTTCCCAATGCTCGACTTGAAAATAAGACAAGGAAAGGTATTACAATACGAGAATGTTATCAAATATATCTTTAACAAATCTAACAAATAATCGTCATGATGGAGGTTCGAACCTGGATCTAAGGATTGACATTCAAAACTCTAGACCCCTTTTTTTCCCTCTATGGGTAGTTCTGCCTCTTGCGGCCGCTGATCGTATTAGTTCGTTGTTTTCGATTAGTTCTTGGTTCAGAGAGCGTTCTGCCTTCTCACCGGGCACGCTGAGCCACAACACAAATGTTCAAATGTTTGTAAATCTATCGGACCTAACTGTGTGGTCATCAGTCCATAGCTTACAAACTACTTAAACCTAGGTAAACTAACCTAAGAACAAACACACACACACACACACACCCATGACCCAGGGAGGACTCGATCCTCCACGGCGAGCAACCGCGCGCTCCGCAGCGAGACGCTTTAGACCGCTCGGCTACTCCACCGCGGCAGCCACAACACCCGGCTGAAATGTGTACGAACCGAAGACGGCGCTCGAAATGTCGTTCGTATTCACGAGTACAGAAGGTACAGGAGGAAAACATAAATAATTTCTGGTCCCATATATATTAGCAAAAAATGCTCATCTCTAGACTATCTTTAGATGTATAGCATTGAAAACGCGATTTTCCATAATCGAATTTTGACCTTGAGCTTTTCAAAAATTACTGATTGTTTAGCAAAAAAGTGGAAACATGTGTCCTTTTATATTCAGTTACGAACGTCTATACAAAATTAGATCGAAATCGGTGACCCATATTTGAGACTTTCCCTTGTTAGTAGTATGTTCTTTAATTAGTAGTATGTTCCTTAATCATTGGACCTCCACTGTTCGTTTTGGAAGTTCCCATTATCTTTGCCATGTAACGAACTGTTATGCTGCTGTAAATTAATATTTTTCGTCGTGTTTAGAATTTTGAAGCATACTCAGCATTTTCAGACAGTCACATATATGAAACATATACGTTTCTTGCACTGCCGTGTTGTACATTGACGTTGACGTGTATTCTATTCGCTTCGAAGCCATCGTACTAAATTTCTTTGAGGTGAAAACAGTTGCACTGTACGTTATATGCTGCGTGGTGGGCACACTAAGCCGGAACGACTTTGAGCTTTGCTACAGCGCTTGTTTACATCTGCCCTGAGCTGCAGTCCTCCACGACGCCTGAGCGTTCAGCCCCGTTCTGCCAGCGCCACGACCCAGGCAGCGAGCGACAGCGCTCGTGCTCCATTAAGCCCTTTGTATACGGGACGTGCGACACGCACATAAAAAAAAAAAAAAATAAATAAATAAATAAATAAAAAAAAATGTCGTTGTCAGCTGCAAGCGCTCCTTGCGATAAACCATCGAACTACAAAGAAGCGTTCACACGGTACGCGTTTGTCGACCTCGTCTGCTTCACGTGTCTACTTCCTTTGTTGTCAACTTCAAATCAATCGCCGAGTTGACTTTTCGAGACTGTCAGATATATTCTGACTATTGTAATGATTAAAGCACTTATTTGTCTTTTAGACTGCGTCTGTAAAATATTAATTAATTGTTTTCCTGCAGTTCATGTGAAACAACGTCGCTCACACGCTTAAACACCCTCATTATAAAGGCGATTAAATACTTCCAGGCTGTGTGGTTTGATGCGCCTATGAAAGTCTGTCTGCACAAAGACCTTTCACTGAGATAAAGCTTCAAATAATGCTCACCGAATTCAAATGTTTCACCATTTAACTACAGCAAGTTTCATGAGAAGTGGCACATAATTTAGGAGATAGTAATAAGGACGAATTGTAATAAAAATGCCATATATCGTGTGCCCAGTTTTATTGAGTACAGAGATCTTCGAATGTAACGCAAACAAACTTAAAGCAAGTGCAAATTATGATGTTTTGACTGATTCTTATGTCGATTCTTGGTAGGTCATCATATTGAATTTTATTTTAAATAAACGGTTTTCGACTAACTTTAAAAGTCTGAAGATAACATTATAAGCCGCAAACCGGATACCTAAATGGATGTGAACTTGTAGAATGCACACAAAATTGTACTTCGAAGTTGGTATGATGTTGTTCTACTAAGAACCGACGGAAAAGTCAGTGAAAAGCCTTCATTTAAATTTGTTCTAAGTGTGTGGGCTTTCATCTTAACAACTATATCTGTACACAATAAAACTTGTATACGTATCTAAAATATTTAAGATTGCTCTTGGGACAGCATAATATATAGAGTGATGAAAAAGTCAGTATAAATTTGAGAACTTAATAAATCACGGAATAATGAACATAGAGAGGTATAAATTGACACACCTGCTTGGAATGGGATGGGGTTTTGTTAGAACCATCTATCGTTAATGGGCCATTTTTCTTTGAGGAACTGCGTGATTCTGGTTTTATAACTGCCACCGTGACGGGTGAGAGATACTCCGGTATTTTACATAATCGCATCATCCCCAGCCTGGCTGATAAACACCTGCTGGAACGTAGGATTCTAATCCAGGATGGCGCTCCACCCCATATTGTTAGACACGTGAAAAATCTCTTGCGCGCGTCGTTTGGCGATGATCGTGTGCTCAGCCGCCACTTTCGTCATTCTTGGCCTCCCACGACCCTAGACCTCAGTCCGTGCGATTATTGGCATTGAGGTTACCTGAAGTCGCAAATGTATCGTGATCGACCGACATCTCTAGGGATGCTGAAAGACAACACCCGACGCCAATACCTCGCCATAACTCAGGACGTACTTTACAGTGCTGTTCTCAACATTATTCCTCGACTACAGTTATTGTTGTGCAATGATGGTGAACATATTGAACATTTCGTGTAAAGAACATTATATTTGGTTTGTTTTTGTTATGCAAATTATAGCTTTTGTGATCATCTGTCGGCCATTTTAGAACTTTTCTCTTTTTGATAAAACGCCATGTCATTCGAAGCATGTGTGTAAATTGTTACCACTCTATCTACATTATTCCGTGATTTATTAAGTTTTCAAATTTATACTGACTATTTTTATCACCTGGTATATTTGTAAGTAATTTACAAGTAATTTAAGTAATTTGGAATTTAGATTGCAATTCTATAATACCACCTCCTAAAATATTCAAGAGTGCTCTTGGGACAGTATATATATATATATATATATATATATATATATATATGGTGTTTCATTAAGTGTGTTTGCCTCTGTAACTATAAAATAATAGGTGACGGGAAATTTTAATGCGGTAGCTCAACACAAGAAATGTTACACTTTCTGCGGAGCTATGAACATAGTTTATTGTATCATTTTTCAAAAAGTTACAGCACAAAGATATAATTTTTTAAATGGAACAATAAGTTTTTCTATCGTGCATTGGATTCGTTGAAACCAGCTGCGTCCAAATCAATTTAAACTACATTCCTATCACTGTTAGTTTGGGAGCTACAACCCTTCAAAGTTTAGGGGGCGGAGGCTACGACAACGTGCCTGATTGGCTGGTGGTCATGAGACAGTGGGCCGTGCCCCAGGGTATAGCCACTCGGCCAGGCAGCTTCGCTATCGCAGCCTCCGCCCCCGTGACTTTGAAAGATTGTAGCTCCCAAACTAACAGTGATAGGAATGTAGTTTAAATTGATTTGGACGCAGCTGGTTTCAGCGAATCCAATGCACGAAAGAAAAACGTATTGTTGCATTTAAAAAATTATATCTTTGTGCTGTAACTCTTGGGAAAATGGTACAATAAACTATGTTCATAGCTCCGCAGAAAGAGTAATATTTCTTGTGTTGAGCTACCGAATTAAAATTTCCCGTCACCTATTATTTTATAAGTTACAGAGGCAAACACACTTAGTGAAACACCCTGTATATATATATGGGTCGGTTCATCAGCTAGGCTCCTCACCTGGTTGTCTGCACATGCGCATAGGATGCGTGAGGATAGGATCCACCCCGTTCCGACTGCAACCGATCGCATTCGTCCATCTTCCTCAAGTGGACGTGTCTACACGTCACGCGGCCGGCGGAACCGGTGCATGATGGGTAATCTTGTAAGCTCGCACTTCCCGTGTAGGAAGGGCTTTAGCAGCCTTCTGAGATGTAGTGCATGTCTATTGTTAGCGTGTAAGGTAGCACGCCGCGGGCAGCTGCTCCCGCGCACAAGTACGGCTGTCTGCAGTGTAAGGGCGGCAGCTGCCCTTGAAGCGGCTGGTGACGGCCGCTCAGTGATTCGGCGCTGTCGCGGCGGCCGCCCCTCCGCGCTGCATCCATTATGCAGCAGGGCAGCAGCGGCCAGACAAAACAGCGCGCGCGACCGGTGCACCCAGGACGAGGACGCTGCCGCCCCCGCACACTCTGCTGCTGCTGGCAGACCCCAGCCTATCCAACACCCTACCCCCTCTCGCACCCCTTCACCACCACCACGTGCTGCCCTCACTCTCATGAGTCCCTACATAGCACACCACTTGAGCACACCCCTTGTCTAATTTCAATGTTCAAATGTTTGTAGAGTCTATGGGACTTACAAACTTACTTACAAACTACTTATGAACTACTTACGAACTAGGACGGCATAAATAACCATGCCCGATGGGGGATTCGAACCCCCGACCGTACTGGCCGTGCAGACCGTGACTGGAGCGCCTCAGTCTCCTCTGCCACCGCCGCCGGCTTTGTCTAATGTGAAGTACGCATCTCAGAGACATGGTAACCACATAATCCACAAAGTAAATAGCGTCTTTTTTTGACAAGTTACTAGCTGAAGACCCGGATCTTCCCGGGTATTTATTAATTTCATACTGTAGTTAGTCCATCTCTTTTCTCTTTCCCGTCCTCTATTTTTGATGTCCTTCGTGTTTCTCCTTGCTTTACCTCAACATTTCTTTCATCATATTCCGATTTTTCTGTTCTTTCTTCGGTCCACTTGGCTCGAGTCTTTTTCTTCGTTTATTCCTCGAAACATTCGGCATCCTTTAATTTCTTTCTGAGTGGTAGTCTTTTCTCAACATCTTGACTAATTTGGAGCTCGTCCTTGTCCCTTCCAACTTCTTTGTACCATATATTATCCATTTTTAATTTTGAGTTGGTTTACGTTCTAGGAGGCGATCCAATTATGATAATGTAGAAATATATAAAAAAAAGCCAATATCGCTGATCATCAATTTTTATTTACGACGACCGGTTTCACTGAACAATGTCATTATAATAAAAACATAATCATCACAGTGATAATTATGTTTTATTATAATGACATAGTGCACCTATGCACTGTAAATTGTTACATAACAACTGATTGACATTATAAGATTATGGCATTGTAAAATATTTTATTTGACCAGATGATCCTGACATAGTTCAGCGAAACCGGGCGTCGTAAATAAAAATTGATGATCAGCGACCTTGGCTTTTTTATAATTTCTACATTATCATTTTTAATTTACTGAAGTAACAGAATAGTCTTCGTGCCACGGTGGAGTAGCCGAGCGGTCTAAAGCGTCTCGCTGCAGAGCGCGCGGTTGCTCGCCGTGGAGGTTCGAGTCCTCCCTGGGGCATGGGTGTGTGTTTGTCCTTAGGTTAGTTTACCTAGGTTTAAGTAGTTTGAAAGCTACGGACTGATGACCACGCAGTTTGGTCCGATAGATGTACAAACATTTGAACATTTTTGAACAGTCTGCGTCAGTCCTTTGGGATCCATCCTTTGTATGTGAGCGTATAAAGCTATTCTTCTTTTCCTAATTACATTAGTGATTTCTTCAATATGTGTATAGATTTAACAATTATGCCGCATCCTGTATTGTGTCTGCTCTGGCCCCAGGATTTTCCTTAATATTTTTCTTTCAGTCAGATGCAGTGATTCCATCATTGCCTTTTTGTTCAGAGTCAAGCATCCTGCTGCATAGAGTGCTTCTGGGCCGATTACTGTAGAGTAGTGAACCAGTTTAGCATTCATGGATATTGACTTCTTATTATATACGTCCTTAGTTAGGTACTATACTGTTTTCATGTTACTAACTCATGCTTTAATAGCTTGTTTCTCTGAAATATCTTGTTCAGTTACTTCTCCCAGATACCTGATTTCTTCTCTCAAGTTTTCTATATTTAATTACCATTATGTTTGGAGCTGTGTTAATGTTTGTCATAAATTTGGTTTTCGCAAAGGAGATTTGTAAGCCTGCTTTTTCAGCTTGGTCTTTGAGCAATTCAATTTGTCTCATGGCTCTTTCTATTGAATCCCAAAAGATAGCTAAGTCATCTGCAAATGCTAAATAGTCTATTTGTAGGTGGTACCTTTTGTAACCTAATCAAACTCCCTCATTGATTTGGCTTTCTCTTTTTTTTATTTTCTATTTTTTTTTTTTTTATATATTTATTTATTTTAATTTTATTTTTTGATTATTTATTTATTGTTCTTGTTCTTGCTCCATTTGTTGGCAGTCATCCGTGACGATGTATATATCGATCTTGCGGTAGTTACTCATAGCTCCTGCCAGTTAGCTAAGGTTATGTATCGTAAATTTAAATTTGACTAAGTATTCAGTGTTACACCTTGGCAGCCTTAACATTACCGCCTGTTAGTTGGGCCTGTTGCTCGGTAGAGTCGCCTACTACGTCGTAGCGACGCGTTCCATCTAAGGTTGTGGAAGAGCAAATTTTTTTTTTATTTTTCTGTAATTACTTATTTTCAACCTCCAAAGATTTGTGTTGGCATTGTTGCGTCGTCCTATAGAAATTGTCAGGCACAGGTTTCTGAAATATTACAATTAATTCATCACAGTTTGAAGGGCAGCTGCTAACCTGTTTTAACAGATTTTCGTCACTTTTTCTGGTATCTTCTCGTAATTTGAATTATAGCAGGTTTCAATTTTGAAACTTTTTCAGTATTAATTGTTTTATTGGGTTTAAATATTCATGGTGCAGCAGTGGGCTCAATTATTGTAATTGTATTTCCTTTCAAGATTTTACTCAATAGATAATTTAGTACGTAAAATAAACTATGAAATTTTAGGACTAATACTTCACAGTGTGAGGGTCATATGCTGGCCTGTTTTCAACAGATTTTGACTGTTTGTTCTCGTATCTTCTTGTTATTTGAATTACGGCTGTTTTTAAACTTTTATTGTTAGTTATTTACTTAGATAATGTATGGGAAATAAATGATTTTGGTTCTTACAGAGACTTGTTTGTGTATCACTTTGGTCAAATGAAATTATAATTTAATAATTGTGTTACTAAAATATGACGCCAACAATAGTTGCATTCATGACAAATGGGCTACACTTTCAGTAGCTCCTCCCGCCATACCAATAGCATAACTCAGTAGCATCATCATCCTGCTGCAACAATGGTAAAATAACGAGTCTGCACATATCTAACACTTGCACAGTGTTAAATCTGTTATATGTCCATGCTGTTGTGTGCGCCTGCCCTTTGCAAATGTGAGCGCGACTGGGCAACCGGTGGCGGTTGATCGTGCCGGGCTGTGCAGAGCTCGACGCTGGGCTCTAGGTTGCCGATGACCCTTAGCTCAACCTTCCGTAACGTCCCAGGAGTGATCACCAGGAACTAATAACTTAATTGTTTTTTATTATTGACGATCTTGCTCTTGAACAGGTATTTACCTATTTAGCGGCTCTATTTTTCCTTCCGCAGTTCATTTACTAATTTTTTATTTTTTCGGCAGTGCGGTTACGTTATTCACCGCCACTGTACATGCTGCAATTCAGAGGCCCCTAGAGGCAACGGCCGTCACTGCTGCGTCAAATTCGATCGAGTGATATGCGTGACATAGCTGAACTTACACTGACGAAAGAGTAGAACGTTAGGAACCATCAGTTCGCAGCAAGCCCTGGAGTGAGAGATTATGCCTACTGCAACTATGAATACGGCTAAGTTCCTTTTGGTGACTACACGGCTTTCCCGCCCCTCAGCAGTGCCGCCTCTGCGACGTTCGCGAGTCCGCAGCCAGCGCGCCGCCGCCTGGGACTGCTTCAGCTACAGAACTTGGACACCGGCTGCTCTCCCGTGACCTCGCTAGTTAGCTCAACTCCACAAGGCTGCAGTTCCTTTTTCTCCAGGGTACAGCAGTTGCTGACAAGCTTTACGAGTCGTGACCAATGTGACCTTTGGGGCAACGTGCGTTAACCTTTCTCTGGCGTTCTCTCAGCGATGTAACGTACTCAAATGTTCAAATGTTTGTATGGCTTATGGGACTTAACTACGGGGTCATCAGTCCCTACACTTACAAACTACTTATGAATTAACTAACACTAACGACGGCACAAATATCCATGCCCGACCGTAGTGGCCGTGCAGACCGTGACTGGAGCGCCTCAATCCCCTCGGCCACCGCGGCCGGCTGTAACGTACTATCCCATTCATAATATGCTTTCTATATTAAATATATAAACATAACCGAAAACGTTTCTTTTATCTACCAATCGTTATCCGTTCCGTCGACACACTGCTCTAAGGTGGAGTTCAACTTAGCACGTATTGAATCACGTTGGAAGTCCCAACAGCGATGGAATTTAAAAATCACAGTATTGTCATTTGATCGTGTTTTTGTTTTTTTAACCAGATTTCTATTTACAGATTTTTATTACAGATTGACCACATTTTGAACATATAATTCTCGACCGCTGTGATCTACGATAGAACCATTGTAGAATAAAAGTTGGGAATCTGTACGAAAACTGCCCCTGTCACAGCACAAACGAGTCATAATGTCCTGCCCAAGAATCAAAATGGTCAGAACTAGCTCCTCAACGTATTTGGCAGCTTCAAAGCTCTTAGAAAATAAAACATAAACATAATTGCGCTTTTTTACTTATTAGTTTTACTACGTTGCGTCCTGCACCATACGTCTGAGAATTCCCATTTGAATCCCTTAAGGGGGTCTTGTCACGTCTTGTCGCGTCATGTTATATAACATGTTATATTAGGCACATCTATTGCTCTGCCATATGGTAAGATGGATGTAAAATCAGAGCACATCAAATAGGCTATCATGGAAGGTAAAATGTAGAAAACTAGCAGAAAACGCGGCGTTGCACCAAAATTAATTTATTCCATTCCTTAAATCAACTAAGTTAGAATACAGACAGTGACGCCCTTATGCTGAAAGAGTGAAACATAAATAAAACGTCCGATGGTTTAGCCGTAACGTACAACGTCTTAAATGCAAATTATCCGTTCAAATTAAGTTTTCATATATATTATGATGAGTGTTTATTACTATTTATTCAAGAAAGTACATTGTTTGAAAGTACATACGTTGTAGTGACTGTCACTTCAATGCATTAACGCACAGTTTAACGGATAAATAACATTCGAAAACTGACCAACATGGCGGACAGGCTTCAACTGATGTATGTGCTCGACATAGATACTGCCATCTCCCTTTATTCTAACCTCCTTGCCTGAAATAGTCTTTCCTGAATTCCCTTATCCCTCTGTCCAGCTTTCGCTCCACCTTGGTTTGTCCCCTCCCCACTATCGCATTCTAGATACTCTCATTTAGTGGCCAAACATACTTGGAATTTTTGTGAAGTCTTTTGTTCATAACAATGTTTATATTTGTATGAGGATTAAGGAAATAATTCTGTGATCTTCAAAAAGTAATGATAATGCTTCCGAAATGTCACTTATTCTAATGATGTTGAGCTTACAAACGTTCAGGATTATCTCTCTTAAGGTGGTACCTTCTAAATGCAATATCGTAGTGGTAATTTTTATCTGGAATGAATCCCATAATAATCCTCCAGTGGCTTATGCTGGCATTAATTTTGTGTAGTCGAACGACTGCACCGAGGAGCGATTAGAGGCCCCATAATACATGTACGTTATTTGGGATGCATGCCTATGAGGCGGAACGCAATTAAAGCAGTGTATGATTCTATATTCCCTAAGTACAATGAGAAAACAAAGTACAATACTTATACAATATAGCATGAGGGTTTTGGAGCAAATAACTTCTAAGTATCCAGAATATTTCAGATTATTTCACCTTTATGTACTAATATTCTGCCAATTTGAAATTTTCAGTCATAAATGTTAGCCGCACGGAAGTGGCAATGCGCTGTAAGGCGCCTAGATGCAGAGTGCGTGTCTGCTCCACGTCGGAGGCTCGAGTCCTCCCTCGGTTATTTGTGGTTTATTTATTTATTTTCTTAGGCTGTAGGACCTAACTGCAGTCATCAGTCCCTAGACTTACAACCCACGTCCCCCAACATATGCTAAGGACAACACGTGCTCGAACCTCAGACGAGAAGCAACCACTCACCCCACAGCAAGCTTCCTTAGAACAATCGGCCACTCCCGCGAGGCAGGCATGTGTATGTGTGTAGTCCTTCACATGAGTTACAGTCACAGTCTAGGGACTGACAACTGCTGACAGCTAAAAATCATCCCACATTATGATTTCTCAAGACAGATAAAATCCTTTGACTATTCATATTTTCATACGAAGTTTTACAAACGCAAGGAGTTACAACTGATTTTTATTATTTACTTTTCAAAAATTAAAACAAAACATTTAAAAAAATCAGTAGTATGTATTTTTCATGTCTCATAGTATTGAGAACAATATACACTCCTGGCCATCATTAAAATTGCGACGCCACGAAGATGACGTGCTACAGACGCGAAATTTAACCCGCAGGTGCGGTGATATGCAAAACGATTAGCTTTTCAGAGCATTCACACGAGGTTTGCGCCGGTGGCGACACCTACAACGTGCTGACATGAAGAAAGTTTCCAACCGATATCTCATACACAAGCAGTAGCTGACCGACGTTGCCTGGTGAAACGTTGTTGTGATACCTCGTGTAAGGAGGAGAAATGCGTACCATCACGTTTCCGACTCTGATAATGGTCGAATTGTAGCATATCGCGATTGCGGTTTATTGTATCGCGAAATTGCTGATCGCGTTGGTCGCGATCCAGTGACTATTAGTAGAATATGGAATCTGTGGGTTCAAAAGTGCAATACGGAACGCCGTGCTGGATCCCAACGGCCTCGTATCACTAGCAGTCGAGATGACAGGCATCTTATCCGCATGGCTATAACGGATCGTGCAGCCACGTCTCGATCCCTGAGTCAACAGATAGGGACGTTTGCAAGACAACAACAATCAGCACGAACAGTTTGACGACGTTTCCAGCAGCATGAACTATCAGCTCGGAGACCATGGCTGCATCACAGACAGGAGCGTCTGCGATGGTGTACGCAACGATGAACCTTGGTGCACGAATGGCAAAGCATAATTTTTTCGGTTGAATCCAGGTTCTATTTTCAGCATCATGATTGTCGCATCCGTGTTTGGTGACATTGTGGTGAACGCACATTGGAAGCGTGTATTCGTCATGGCCATACTTGAGTCTGACATGGCGTGATGGTATGAGGTGCTATTGGTCACACGTCTCGGTCACCACTTGTTCGCATCGACGCCTTTTTTGAACTGTGGCCGTTACATTTCAGATGTGTTACGACCCGTGGCTCTACCATTCATTTGATCCCTACGAAACCCTATATTTTAGCAGGATAATACACGACCGCATGTTGAGGGTCCTGTACGGGCCATTCTGAATACGGAAAATGTTCGACAGCTGCCCTGGCCAGCACATTCTCCAGATCTCTCACCAATTGAAAACGTTTGGTTAATGGTGGCCGAGCAACTGGCTCGACACAATACGCCAGTTACTACTCTTGTCGAACTGTGATATCGTGTTGAAGCGGCTTGGGCATCTGTACCTGTACACACCATCCAAATTCTGTTTGACTCAAGGACCAGGCGTATCAGACCGTTATAACGCCCAGAGGTGGTTGTTCTGGGTACTGATTTCTCAGTGAAAATGTAATCAGATGTCACTTCTAGCATTATACATTCGTTCAATGAATACCTGTTCATTATCTGCATTTCTTCTTGGAGTAGCAATTTTAATGGCCAGTAGTGTATATATTACGCTACGTCCGAGAGGACAGACGCCACATTTGATCCTGCAGTTATTATCTATTCATATCCACGGAATATATGACATTAACTTCAAATGAGCCAAGTTGAAAAGGAGTACGCAGCCGGAATTCTTACCCAAGTCCTCTGCTATCTAGCCAGTTGCTCTTACTCCTACACCACTGGGAACACCTGCACGGAATTTTTCAACTACACCTCGCGCCAAGGGAAGGCTAAAATTGTGAAATTTGTATCTCGCTGGAGGCGTGGTGATCGCTGTGTCCCCAGTGGTGTGGGGGTCAGCGCAACTCCACAGAAAGCAAGAGATTCGATTTCTAATTCCAGCTGGATACATATTTTCAACTTTTCCCATTCTCGGTTAATGTCATATATTGCGTGAAAGTATTTGTTGTAAGTAAATCAAGATCTCTGTGACTATTGTTTTTATTACAATATTTCAGATTTGCTATTTGTTACATTTTCACAAGTACTGCCATTTATAGAGATCTGTAGATCAATTCGAGAGGTATTTTGTGGAACTCCGGGATATATTTCTGCAACAAACATAGAAATAGTGATGTGACCTATGTAGTGTTTTGTCTTGTGTTTTATTTATTTATTTAATAAGGCGTCTGACATAGACATAGCTGGAAAGTCGTAGTCCGCAGGTAAGGTAGACACTGAGTAACACATCGTTGTACTTGTGCTCAGAGGTTACGTTATGTAAAATGACTCTGGAATAACACAAATTAATTTGTATATTTTTTCGCATGATTAATGGTTAAATACTTCATCACTATGTAAATAAATTAATTCTGAGAGTGGGATACCCCAACTCCTCCCTCTAATGGGCTCATCTAGATCCTGAGATACCAAAATAATGACGATTTAAGTTGTTTATCAAATATTTAAACATTTTATATACCGTTTGTCCCTGACGTACTGTTCTAGTGTAATGCATAAGTGGCAATACATATGTTTTAAATCCATAGTTGTAATTACGTACAATCATAGGTGCATATTGATTTTATGACCGAATTTTACTTTGAAATCTGTATTTTTTTATTTTTTTATTTTTTTTTATTGCAAAGAATGTTTTGAAGTAGGATATATTTTTAATATGCGGTAGTATGTTGGTACTACAGTCTCGTCTAGCGCTAGAGCAGCTGCGATTAAAATATATAGTTTTTACGGGAAAATAATTGTTGGTAGTAAGAGTAAACAGGACGACACATACCAGTACACTTTGGCGTCAGTAAGTGTCTTTGCTGCAGGCGTCACACGGCTGCTTAGTTGTAAGAAAGCGCTCTGACTGTCAACATGCCACATAATGCAGAACGTATTTTAAATATTTTACCTGTTTTTATGTTTGACATACCATTTATACACGTTAAAAAGTTTTTGATTAAAGAACCATTATAATGTCGTGGGCCTTCACGAAAAATAGAGGACACAAGGTATGAGTTGTGTATGTAACTTTATTGCATTACTTCTGTTTCGGTATTATTTTTCACATAACTGTAAGTGAATGTACCTCCCATTCTTTAGTGTGCATATGATGGTACCCTAAGTGTACCGGAACCGGTCGTCGAAAAATTAATTAATTGGATCTTGTCGTTTTAATACATTCATGATATGTAGTCTTGACTTGTATCATTTAAGACGAGATCGCCCAGCAAATGCCAAATCCGAAAGAAGATAAACCACTGATTTCCAAAAATGGATTATTTAAACTCTGTGAGACGTGTAAATTTTATGATCAGAACTGCTGCTTTTTCACAGCGTTTATGCCATTAACACTAATTCCAATAAACGATGTCCACACACTTTTCCAGTGATTTTAGGCAGCTTTTTTGGACGGTATTATCATAATGTACGCACAGGGTGTGGACGAGGGAGGGGGTTAAATGTCTCCCCACTGTCCCTGTCTGCAGGTTGCAGACGTCAGGATCTCCTGAGGCAGTGACCTGCAGCTGCTCCCGTGGACAGCTCATTACAGCCGGTCGCGCTCGATGCTCGTCGCTCGCCGCTGCTGGAGCGCTCAGTGAGGAAGGCGCAGCACGGTAGGGAAGGCGGCCACACGGCCGACTGCTCGTTTCCGAAGCACTCTCGCCTGCGGAGGCGAATCGATGAGTGGGCGGCGCGGCGCGCCGGGAAGCGCCGGATATTCGCCGGCAGCAGCTCAGCTCAGCGCGGAAGCGGCGGCGGAGGCTGCGCAAGAGGCAACTGGCTGGCGTCACCGCCAGGAGAGCGGCCTGGTACCTGCAACACGCAACTATACTGCTGGTGGACCGAGTGCCCCGGTGACAACAATTCAGGGATCAGGCGACGTATGTAGGTTGTGAAGTAGCCCTCTGTCATCGACAGAATCAACTAATACGGTTCGACATGTTACTGTCGGTTCTACGGAGTGGAGACAACATTACGGCAACCGAGATACTGCTAGTAACATAAAGCTGCTGCACAGGGGTTAGGGCTGACTTGTGTTTACTCCACCAAATGAATTACACAAGTAGTCGGACACTGCTCTGATGCAGCCGGCCAAACGCCTGCCAGCCGGCATACCTGACAACAGTAATGTCAAGCGGAACTATAACGCAACTACAAAGGCGCTGCGAGACCGACCAGCGCCTGCCAGATACCAAAGCATGACCAGAACATACACAAGTAGTAACTTTAAAACAAACAGAAGTATGTAGAAAGATACAAAAAAGCCAAGATCGCTGCTTATCAATTTTTATTTACGACGACCGGTTTCGCTGAATTGTGTCAGCATCATCTGGTCAAATAAAATATTTTACAAGGCCATAATCTTGTAATGTCAATCAGTTGTTATATAACAATTTACAGTGCATAGGTGCACTATATCATTATAATTATATTTTATTATAATGACATAGTGCACCTATGCACTGTAAATTGTTATATAACAACTGATTGACATCACAAAATTATGGCCTTGTAAAATATTATATTTGACCAGTTGATGCTGACATAGTTCAGCGAAACCGGTCGTCGTAAATAAAAATTGATAAGCAGCGATCTTGCTTTTTTTTATATCTTCCTACATCATCATAATTGGATCGCCTCCTGGGATGTAAACAAACTAAACGGAAGTATGTTTCTTACAGGTGGCTCTGTGACCGACTGAGTATCCTTCCGCCTGCCTCCGGATTGGCTCCAGGTATCTACTTAAGCCCGGCTCGCCAGCAGATGAGACAGTCTCGATGTGTTCGCTCTCGCCGCCTAGGACCGTCTCCACTACGCAAGATAGCCGACTCCTATCGACTTCGCCAACGGCCTACCGGACGGAAGCGGCTGGAACGTTTACCTGGTGGATTGCCAGTGACGAACTGAAGTACGCTAGTGACTGTGCTTGTGATCTACCAGACGATAATCTGTGTTTGGTTTCGGGTATTTCTGTCTCTATAGAAAAATTTAGTTTCGCTTCACTGGTTAACGAACCCAGAGTGTACTTTCTATGATTTGAATAAATTGTGTGGTGAAAACGTGAACCGTTGTGGTCACTACAGATGCCGATAGTGTACCGAGCAGGTAGAGCAATGTAACAACGGGACTTCCAGAAGCTATGGCATGAAGAACCATAGGATAGTTGGAAGCGAAATAGAGACAGAGGGAGGTGGCTGCAGCTGTTAGAGCGTCCCAAAGAGTGATTTCCAGGACTTGGACGCGACTTTAGAGAACAGGAGCCGTTAAAAGAAGGCAAGGTCAAGGTCTTCGAAGTGTAATATCATCAAGAGTTGACCCTCCTTCGAGACAGAAGTGTGAATGAAACTCGGCTGCAACGAAAACTCCAGGCACCAACAGGTAACCAGTATGAACATAAACAGTCCGAAATTGTTCATACAATGAAGGCTTTCACGACAGGTGTCGTCATTACTTAAAGCTTCCGGACTGAGATGCCGTGGTACATACATAAAACTTTCCCCTGGCGAAACGTCAGGGGAAAGTCTTATGTATGGACCACGGCATCTCATCCCGGAAGCTTTAAGTAAGTTCGAAATTGTCTTCGGAAATGTGGCATCTACGCACGGTGGACTATGGTGTGTGTACCGTTAAAACTACGACGCCATTTATCCCGCAGAAACTGGGCGAAGGAACAACAGGATTGCATTCGTAACGGATTGTGCCTGATTCTGTTCACAGATATAAGATTTTGCGGTCAGACGGATAACCGTCGTTGTCTCATCTACAAACAAAGCGGACCTCGCAACAATCCTAATTATGTGCCGGAAACATAACGTCTTGGTAATGGGCAAATGTTGGAGGTAGGAGTCAATATTAGCGGCCGTACGGACCTCTATGTCGTTCAGACTGGCACTTTGACTGCTCAGAAGTACAGAGACGATATCCTCACTTTGTGGTGCCCCACGCTGGTGCCATAGGACATGGGTTCCTTCTGGTGGACGATAACGCTCGTTCCCACAGAGCTCGCTGCTCAACGTGCTTGAACTTGAGGGATCTGATAGAATGAAGTGCCCAGGTTGTTCATCGGACTTATACCCAATTGAGCTTGTCTGTGATGCAATTGCCAGACGCACTGCAGTCAGACCAGCACCTCTCTCAAAGAGGAAGGATAATTCACTTATGGAGGAATGGCCAAATATCCCTCAAGAGCTGCCCATGCCATGCCGTCCGAGGTGATCACACATCATATTGGCAACAAGAAGACTTTTTCACAATTATGGTAGCCCCATGATGCCTCAGAGTAGACGTACTGTCGCGGTGGACTGGCCAAACACTGAAATGCGGGCGGTTGCTCGCCGTCGGAGGTTAGAGTCCTACCTCGCGCATATGTTTGTGTGTGTTTGTGTGTGTGTGTGTGAGAGAGAGAGAGAGGTTGGGATAGTGATTGGCGTGCTATTTTTGTGAGTGATTTGGTTCACATTTAAGTTGAAAAGTTAACCCTCCATCGTATACATGATGACTTGGCGTACTCCAAGCGCACGTTGTCCTCCGTGGCCAACCCCTCCTTGAATAGATTCCTCTTCAACAGTGCTCGAGAGGTTGACAAGGAAGCACAGACAATGGAGGTGCGGAATCCTTGCATTTTCCATTGTTGGGATCCAAGTGGCCTCACTTAAATCCGTATAAAGAAATTTTACACATGCAAAAAACTTTTTTTTATATTTTGGAACCTCTAAGTAAGAGTTATTTTCGTATCCTACATCATGCACACAACTGGCGATAAGATACAGTTGTTTTTTATTCATGTAGTACCTAAACCCGGCCACGCTTCGCTGTGGCTCACTCTCATATGACATAAATAGTAAAGGAAATACTGTAAATCATGTGAACATAGGATCACCGAGAGAATGCTTCAATCAAATCAATATCGGTCGTTAGGCTACTGCGGGTATGTAAAACGAAAGTTATAAAAATATAATTTCACAGATAATTATTTTAAACCCATAAGATGGATTACATTGTTCATCGTTCGTCTCTCCACAAACATACAGATCAGTTTACCGACTAATTCACCTTAGTAAAAAGCTACTGCTTTCTACATTCTTTCCATCTATTTTCCATCCGCTATGTGTATCTCCTGTTTCCCGAGATCTTCATCTTCCCTCTATCTAATCCCTTGCCTATGTTCATCACTCCCTTTCCGTCCATCCATCTTCAATCTTCTCCTCCATCTATGCACGTATTGTCTTTCGCTCGTCGCACCTGTATAAAATGAAGAAATTAAAAATTACGGGTTTGCTTCAAATTATGTGTTATCTGCTGGACACTATCACAGAGTGACTGTTACATAAATGAAATAACGACGCACATAAATAACGTTTTATTCAGAATTCGTTTCTATGGAGTTTTGATATCCACCGTTAATATCATGATCGATCTTACTGAAAATTCACCATTGAACATGGACGTATCTAAAATGCGTTTTCACGAAAATTGTTGCTTTAGCGTCGCATTTTTACCATAGCACCTGACCGGTACGAAAAGCAGAAGTTGGTATCACTTCAATTTTCTATGCTCACTTCTTTGGCACCTGGAAAACGTAAAGCGTGATCAGAGCTATACATATGTAAACATCTCCTTCCTTTTGGCTCTCTTAGTGGCTGAGTATACACACGATTTTCGTTCTGCACGCATCTATGGCAAAGCGCCTTTAGAATTATGTAAGTTTCATTGGCCTTCTTGCATAATTATAATCGAAAATCGATACCTCATTTTTAATGTTGATGTATTTGTATAATGAGGTCGGTCAAAATTCACTTGCGGCAGCGGAGGATGACAAAATCTCTTGACTGCTGTTTGAAAATTCAGTGACATACAATGAGGCTAATAATCTTCCGTGTTTACCATGAAATATTACATTAGCACCGCATGCCGCAGCTGACGTAAATAAAATTAAACCTTCATTTCAAAGTAGTTCTACGATAGTAAACGATATATATCGTTAGAGGCCCAGCTACTTCAATTGCAAACATTATTAGAATGAATCTGGGTCCCGAGCTTTACTCGGGAATGTTGTTTTCTGTAACGCAGTGGTAATTCGAAGGAGATTCTTATCAGATTGAATATTTTGAACGAATCTTATTTAATGCAGTTCTTGCTTTGTCGTTAGAGCCTTCTTGTACGAACCACTGTCAATAAATCGATTATCGTTGAAGACTGAACATTTCCTTGCCAAATGGCTATTATTTGGCGCTCGGGGAGCCGATATGTGCTTCGTGAAATGGTTCGATAAGTGGCAGGGACGTCCTCCTGGTCGTCCGACGTAGTAAGAGCCTTTGTAAGAGACTCCGCTGCGCTACGCTTGGTAATACTCAGTATATAACAGGGGACACCGCATCGACCACGGCTATCTTCCGAGTGACAGACTGACAGACTGATTGAATGACTGACTCATCATCGCCCAGCCAAAACCACTGATGATATAAACTTGAAATGTGCAGAGGTTGTTCATCTTACAACGTTGGCGTCGTTTAAGAAGCGACGATTCCATATAGCGTTCCTATAGGGTTGAAATAGGGGATGAAAAGGTATTTTGAAATTACGCTGTTATCTAGCCAATTTTCATGCTAGACTTACGTAAGTTGGTGTATGGATTCTTGGGTAGAATTTAAAAAAAGACGTCATTCAGCTTTTTCTGAAAATCAGCCATTAAGGGAGTAAAATAGGGGATGAAATTATTTTTGAAAAATGCTGGAATTAATCAGTTTTGAAGCCTGAACTTCAAACGTTGGTATTTGGAGTCTTGGTTACAATTCAAAAAATACCTGTCTATCTCCCGTTCCCCTCTTCGTCATTGCCTACCCTTCCTGTATCTCGTCTTAAAAATCTAACTTAGAACCATGTTCAGTCTTATGTTCAAAATCTAATATCACCAAAATTTCTTGACGGAATGCATAGAAATATAGGTACAACGTACTACTGGATTACGCGCATGTTTCTACATACCTATTATATATATATATATATATATATATATATATATATATATATATATATATATATTATGAGTAATATATTAAATAAATAGCTATTTAAAAGCCTTCCTGTGTTACATTGCTACGCGGTGCCAAAGTTGGAGGTCAATCTATCAACAAATTTTTGAGAGTTTCAATCACACACAAACCAACACATTTTTATATATAGAGATTTTGAAACTATATTTTATTTAGTCAGACTGGAAGATTTTGTTCATTCAGGTTTTACTGTGGCGACAACATGTTAGGGCTTTACGGAGGAGCAAATCATACCAGTGTGGGTAAGACAAGAGTCACTTGAAGACTAGAAAGTGGACAGTACGTTTTCGCTCATATCAGTTGGTGTTTACACACAAGCGAATGAAGACTGCTTCTAACACCTCATTTGCATCGTCACATCATCATTTAGTGAGAAAGGTGGAAAACTAAAAGCTGTGTGTGTGCTGCGAATGCGTTCTCGTACTTGAAAGTTCTGTATGTGTCATACCATATGTAAAATCTGCTGTAAAATGTTACTGAAGTGGCGCAGAATTTTGTTTCCAAACGAAGAAAGATTTTATGATGTGTTCTTCCTGAAGAAACTGGGAATCCCTTGTAACAAGGATATTTAGACGTCTGTGACGATGAAGACTTCATGTTGGGGAAGAACCAGTTGGTCGACATTTCCCTTTAGAAATTTTACAGAGCTTCCCAAAGAAATATTATTACTTCCTTTCCGGTGCCAACAGTAGCGCACCGATCAGCAAAACATCTCTCATCATCTCTGAATTATACATGAGTGAAGAGACTTATGACAAGAAGCGGTGTTGTAGGACGCAGTCAGTTGATAAATGAACACTGGCGCAAGTATGCGGTGATTTATTAAGCACTTGTCACACACATATAAGAAAACAGGATGAAATGACTCCGGTCGGATGTTTACACAGTGTATGTACTCTCATAGAATCTTCTGTAGCATTATATATTATACATGTAGAAGGTACTAGAGTTGTATATTGAAATTAAAATGTACTGACAGGGCGGGTCTCGAACGTAGGACACTTAGCTTCAGCCTGCAACACTTTATCTACAACACCACATTGTTGCTGGCTTTCACTGCTTCAACTGCTACAATATTACTGAAAATATTCTACTTACAACAACAAAGAAACCAGTAAAAGGAAGGATATGATCCCGAAATTAGAGAGATGCCCTGGATTCATTGATGACAAAAACATTGCAGCTTTACGTGCCTTCACGTGTTGACCAAATTTTTTTGTTTTGGCCAAAGACAACACACAAATGTTGGGCTATGTGCGGCTCTATTAAAGAAATATAGCTAAATATAGGGTTAGGGTCGAACCGTACACGTCTTCTTTCATACCCAGAAACTACAACAGCTGCAAATTGTACCTTGTACCTATGATCCTACAGTGAAACACTCTATGCATAGGTCAACATTTGCGAAATAATAATGAAATTTAAAATAATGGAACTACTAATATACAAGTTAGTGATGGAGTGGACTAACAACATGCATCCTGCAGGGCTATCCATAGATTCGTAAGAGAACTAGGGGTGGAGGTTTCTTCTGAATAGCACGTCGCAAGTCATCACAGATACGCTCTATAATGTTCATGTATTGAGAGTCTGTGGCCAGCGAAGGTCCTGGAGCTAGTCTGTAGAAATTCTCGACTCGCGGGGTGCCACATAATTTAAATTACAGTTCAATTATTAATTAATAAAAGATGTCTTACTAGAACGTTTACAACTGATGCAGGCAATGACAGACAACTCAGTTGAGTAATGTTTATTCAGACCCATGTATTGATCTATTGGAAGTGGTCCTACACAAAGTAGTAAATTAGAAATAAAGCTTTTCAATGTATCAGAGTAGATGACTTAACGACGTTATGAGAATGGTAGTTAAATCCTCAACTAAGTAATCATTTCCGAAACTCAGGTACTAAGTAAATTTCGCGATCACGTAACACATACTAATCGTTACTTCAAAATACTTCAAATTTTAGTGCTCCGAATAACAATCAACACTCACAAATTCTCGTTTAGAATCACGTACACTGATCAGATACAATTTCGAAATGGAACGGAAAAAGTTAAGGTTCTTAAACTTGCACTCATTAACCCTTGCGAACGTTAAAGCACCGAAACAGCTACTCTTTTCCTCAGTGATTGTGACACTGTCTCGAACAAAGCACTTCAGCTAAATAGGCAGATCCCCCTTCTTCCAAGAAAGTGTCCTTCTGGCCAACTCTCGTCACGAACAGTCCAAGTATTGTACTTGACCACAGTAGTTTTCTTGAGCCCAAATCCTGCGCCGCGGCAGAATAGCCATGCGTACTAAAGCGCCCTGCTGTGGTACGTGCATACGCTCGCTGTCGGAGTTTCGAGTCGTCCCTCAGACACGGCGGGCGTTCGTATAGACCTTAGCATATTTATCAGCGTACGAAAAATGTATGAACTGAATAAGAGGCCAGCATTCATAAGCTTGACCGCTCATACTAAGCAATAGTTAAGTAAAGTTACTAGAAAATCATACAAATATTCATTAAATAGTTACACAAACATGGGGATAAAGGGTGCGTAACATGCTGCTTTCAATTGGTGAGTTACTAAGGAGAGTACTATGATCTAAATTTCCTAATAAACTGATAAAAAGAGCTTAACAAATCTTTAAATGAATAGGTAATGAGATATCATCTAAGAAATAGTTTGTGGAAATCACATGACGCATTCAGATGTCCGTAAGTTTTAAATTTCGTTTTGCTATATTCAAGTAATGTGACCATTAACATTTGTAGTTAATAACACACGAGAAATATTTTTGGTTCATAAGATGGCCCAATTTTTCTCACATCGTATATGCCTTCAGAGTATTTCTGGGAACATAACACAGCGATTTATTATTAATTCTAAGTTAATACAGTGTCCGTCTTTTAATAATCTCCCAGAGCATCCATTACGACAAATTCCTGCCGCCACAGTTCAATTTAGAAGCACTGGTTTCCTATTAAGGGCGGTTCGCCTCTGTCTAGCAGGGTCGAATAATTGTGTGACGTACGAACTATGAATCCGTTAAGTCACTAGGTGGAAGCACTTTGTGAGGCTGCCAAGAACTCTGATGTTAACCGCGACGGTTTTTATTCCGAAACCTTTGGTCTTTCATTTGTCAGATGTGTTAAGTACATAAAGAGATTCAATATTCTTCACACGCGATGAGAGAAGATGTAATAATAAATTGGCACCCATGTTGAACAGTTGAAATGAAAACTGTAGTTAATGTTATACCTGTTCCTAATATGTCACTGTCGCGTCCCTTCAAAAAAGAATATTTTTTAAACACCTAAAAATTGGAAGTGAAGACTGTGTCACTATGCAATGAACGCAGGTTTCACTTTTGCTATTGGATAACCTGTGTAGGTAAAAATAAATTAAGGGGGAAGGTTCCAGTCGCAAAGATCAGCCGACAAGTGGCTGAGGATTTTAATGAATGTTATGAAACATTTGTTGGCACTATGAGAAAGAACAAAAAAGAAATACCTCCTGTATAGTTATCAGTGGCGCACCGAGGGAGGGGGGGGGGCTGTCGGGCTGCAGCCCTCAAGACTCTCCTAGAACCTCCCAAGACCATGCTGTAGCACCCTCCAGACCCTTCTCGAAGCCCCGCAGACCATGCTGCACGCCCCCTTTTTCTTTCCTTAGAATTTACGTCAGCTCGGAATGATCTTAGTCCCCCCCCTCCCCCATGACCATGATCTAGGATACGCCACTGTTTGTTAGTTGTGAAGGATTAGACCCTATTGACAGCAATATTTCTTTACCAGCCAGACAAAATGTTGATCTCCTTCAGGTCTGTTCTGTATTAACGTCTGGTGCAATCTGAAGTGGTTTAGTAATTTGACGAAAGGAGTCGATTGTTTTAATAGAATGCATCACTCTTACGCAACGAGGAGGTACTGTTGCCGTTGAACATACTCAATATAACAAAAATAAACAGTTTGGGTTCATTCACCATAGGAGGAAGTAAATTTTTTCTACAATTATTTACTAATCATAATCTTGCCTACAACTTGATTTAACTTCCTATGTGGCGAAGGGAAGATAAAGTGAGGATTATGAAAGCCCTACGTCTCGAAATAGGGATGTTTCTTGCAGCTAAGAAAGGTACCTTTCACCCAGTTTCAAGTAAAACTGACGCCACACGAGCGACGGAAAGAAGGATAAGAAATCCAACAACGGATGCACAAAAAGTAATGGTTCATTTTGTAAGAAACTAGGGCAATGTTTGTAGAAGATGTTACGAGGCGAAACCAAAGGAACAAGGCTGACGTATGCCGTGATGATTAAGCATCATGTACTGGATGAGCCGTGCCTGCTGCAGACTGCCCCTGGTCCTCGCTGAGCCGTGCTCTCCCGCCGCCAGCCGCCAGCCGCCAAGCTGCGAGCGAGTCCGCAGCCGCCTCTTGACATTCGCCTTGGTCGGCTGCGCCACGACTTTCTGTCTCCCAGTCACTGGCCACCTACCTCGTGACCTCAGCGTCGCTCTCCGTAAAAGCGCCTTCAGATATTCTTGCAAGGGAAGCAGAACCGGCACGAAAACACATTACCGCACAAGGGACACCTCTGGCGCGGCGCATGTCTTTTCCTTTTGAAATAAACTTTAGAGTCTTCACCACAAATTTCAATTTATTGAGGCCTTACGCGTTTCGACATTTCGTCATTATGTAAGGCTACAGCAAGACAGTGGAATCAATATTTATCAAACATTTTGATAAAACATGAATGAGATCACTATCTTCACACTCACCATATCTTTTAAAACTTATTAAAAACTGAAACTAAAACATTCCTTTTAAATAAACTTATAACTAAAAACTTTTACAATCACAGTGTACAAAAATTTTCTTTTAGATTATACAATTTTTTTTTTTTTTTTTTTTTTTTTTTTTTTTTTTTTTTTTTTTTGCCATATTATATTTTGACATTGTTAGGAAATGTAGTGTTCAGTGACTCATTGCTGACAGTCACCAAATTCGTGTTATCTCTACAGTATTTAGGTGAGAAAAAGTCAAAATATAGTATGACAAAAAAAGTGTAGCACTCATATAATTGTATAATCTAAAAGAAAATTTTTGTACACTATGATTGTAAATGTTTTTGGTTATACGTTTTTAATTTTGTAACTTAACAGAAACAAAATATTGTGCAGCTTTAAGGTATTATATTATATTTTTTTTAAATCCCACAGAGGAGTGAATGCGAATATGTGAGTAAGAGAGAAGTAGAATGACAACAATGCCACCTGGCGGATTCTCCACTTAATAACTGACTATCCTATAGGGATGTTCGGGGGAAATTTTAAATTTATTTTATGTTTGACGTATGTCCTTGACAGTGACTATTTTAAAAGGAATGTTATAGTTTCACTTTTTAATAAGTTTTAAAAGATATGGTGAGTATGAAGATAGTGTTCTCATTTATGTTTCATCAAAATTATTGATCAATATTAATTCATTCTCTTTCTGTAGCCTTTGATAATGACGAAATGTCGAAACGCGTAAGGCATCAATAAATTGAAATTTGTGGTCAAGACTCTAAACTTTATTTCAAGTGCATCACAATGGCCACGTCTTACAAATGTTTAATGGAGACAGCAAGGAAGATCTTTCACTTTTCTTCTTAAACACTATTTAACATTCCCTCGGCTCTCGGATGATGTCTTTAAAATAATCTAAAATTGTGATTGTGAAAATGGGCTATTTGACGGAAAAATTACACTCCTGGCTATTAATATTGCCACACCACGAAGATGAAGTACTAGAGACGCGAAATTTAACAGACAGGAAGAAGATGCTGTGATATGCAAATGATTAGTTTTTTCCGAGCATTCACACAAGGCTGGCGCCGGTGGCGACACCTACAACGTGCTGACACGAGGAAAGTTTCAAACCGATCTCTCATACACAAACAGAAATTGACCGGCATTGCCTGGTGAAACGTTGTTGTGATGCCTCGTGTAAAGAGGAGAAATGCGTGCCATCACGATTTCGGATTATGGTCACTCTGAACCTTCGATTAGAACAGTGGTATCAAATTTTCGGAGTGGTCATATGGGCATAAGTGACGCTGAACTTTCTCGACGCCCTGTGGACGTTACGACTCTAGAAATCATCCCACGTCGGAGATTCGAATCCTCCCTCGGGCATGGATATGTGTGTTGCCCTTAGTTCAGTTTAACTTAGTTTAAGAAAAGTCCAGGGACTGATGACCAACGTAGTTTGGTCCCATAGAATTACAAACATTTGAACATTTTTGAACGAATTGTATGTCTAAAAGGAGACTATGTCGTAAAATAAAAATGGTTTTCCCCAAACACGTTAGTAGTTTTAATTTTTACACGAACTTTTCAATCGCTCCTCGTATATGAAACTCTCACATGTGGTTAGTGCTGAACATTGCCAGAAGAAACTATTTTAATTGAGGGTCAGAATAATTTAGATGTCTTAGTGTAAAGAAAAAGTACTAGATCCATTGTATTGTCCTAGGTTCGTTAGAACTGTCACCTATTGCAGTTTTAGGAAAGAAAGACAATACGAAACTTCTGTATTTGTAGTTTAGTGATGGAATTTTAGTCTGCTTTACTTTCCATCGGAAAAGGGACGACAAAAATACAATAAATATCATGTGATTTCATATTTATGCAGTGTTTTACTGCATAAGTTGCTTTGTATGAGAAGAAAACTCGGCACTATGAATGGAAATACTAATAAGCTTGACAGTAAAGTAATGGAAAATTGAGTAACAAGTTCAAAATTATTATGTATCAAAGTGATAGGAAAAACATAAATTTGCATGTCATCGTAACAGATAATAATATATATTCTCTATATCACGCAAGTATAGGTACGCCTTGGATAAAAGTTTCACATTTGAAACACATTTATACCAGTGGCGTGCGTGATATTTGTCTAACGGGAATCAATTAAGGACAGAGTTTTTGCGAGAGCTTTTGAAGCAAATCACACGGTCGTCCTGATCTTCGGAAACTCTTCCTAATGATGACAAATTTGTTGCAGTTTCGCGAGACACCCTTTCAGTTAAGATATAATATATTCGAAAGGAATATACGTGGTGTTTCAGGAGGAATAGCAAATATTTTAGGCGGTAGTACAGACTAATAGCAATAAAAACCGCTTATAACATTTGTCCATTTTCATTGAGTACAAAAATACAGCGTTAGTGTGTAACCTAAACAAACTTAGAGCGAAGGCAAATGAGTACGTTTTTATCGATTGTTCCCTCGTTTCTTGGTAGATAATCACTTATTTATTTAGGCATTACCTACTCAGGCTTACTCAAAGTGAACATCACAGACAGACAGTGTATAATACAATTATTACAGTAAAGAAATACAATTATTACAGTAAAAAGTACAGAGTACTATTAGAATATAATTGTAACAATAATACATATATAATAATCAATAATAATAGTAATAATAATGACAATAATTACAATAATAACTTTGCAGAGGACAGTAAGCATGTTTTACATTACGAACATCAGCCCTGTTACCATTTAGGAATTGCCTCGTTATGTACTTACAGATTGTGAGTTATTCACATCAAGCAGAGACATAAGACGATAGAATGTTTTGAGAGAGATGTAGAAAGGTTAGAGGAAGGGAAATAGAATGGTAAGATTCAAAGCTATGATGGAGAGAAGAGAAAGAACTGGGAGTAAGAACAGAACTGTATGCTGGATGATCAAACAACTCCCAGCCGAACTTCTTAGAAAAAGTTGCTGTACTTCGAGACGTGTGTGAACGAACAATGCCATGGAGGAGAACAACATTTGCAGTAAACATTTCACGCCTCTTGTTCTGAATCGCCTGTCGCAATTTACACCTTGATTCACAGTAACGTATTCGTTCTCTGTTTCAGCTCTGGGCAGGAAGTCAATGGGCAAACAGCCCTTCTCGTCCCAGAATTCGGTTCACCTCACTATCTGTATCGACGCAGTCTGTTTGAATTTCATCTTGATCGGAGATCCACTGTTACTGCAGCGTATTGACTGTGGGTGGTTTCCGAGGTAGAGCGAGGAATCCACAACTCATCTGATCAAGGAACTCGCCAACGTCATCATGATACCGCTTTGGAGATGTCGGTGCTGCTCCAAAGCGTTTAATGGTGACACACAATTTCTTGAACAACTGGTTCTCGTAACAATTTCATCCAACAAGGATCGTGATATCTGCGCTAAATGGCTGCTGAACTCCATAATCGCGAAGCAGCGCTCCTCCAAGAGACGTCACAGTGTAGTAACAATCAGGATCGACTTTAGTGAGTAGGAAATGGTCTTGTTCTAATTTCAACACCTACTGTAGTGTGTATTACTGAAGGGATACATCAAGGTCACCACCTTTTGCACGTCAGATATTTAATGGCTTCCAGGACGAAGACTGACTATCAATAATTCACATAGTTTTTGATCGATTTTAAAAATATAAAACATTGTACTACTCGCTAAGAGATATCATAATAAGTAACATTATAAAAAGTTTAATACAATAAGTATTAAAATTATAAACAGCCTGTGTGAGCCTCTAAACTCATGGCATTCATATAATGAGACTTAACCACTTTCAGAAAACCTCACATACAATTTATAGCCCTTATAAAAAATTCCCGATAGAACCCCTCAGAAAATGGTAAAAAGAAAAATTTTATCATTTATTACGATTTAGCAGATCATGTAGACATATTTCAGTGTCCCTCACGTAGATTAATTCCATTTTAACTTATATTCGCTGCATAATTTGCTGGCAGTTTTTAAATATATCACTGAGTGTATATGCGAAATTATATCACTGAATGTAACATAGTTCAGGAGATATTACCTGTTAGACAGCTTGTAACTTATTATTATTATTATTATTATTATTATTATTATTATTTTCAATCATTATTCACATATACAAGGTGAATCACGTAGCACTCGTTTCACTTTGTGAACGGTCACACATATCGAAACTCAGTTTTTGGTACACGCTGGAGCATCGAAGGGCACATACATTAGTGTATAACTGCATTCGATAGCTCTTGAGAAGACAATTTCAGTGATATAGTGTTTGTTACAATTGACGTTCAAACCTGTCATAAAAAATTAAAGAAATGTCCTCGAATTTTAGGGTATGGAGCACGCAATCGACGATAGCAGTGCAAACACTACCAGGCAGGAGTCCCGAACCAGACTGCGTAATTGCATACCGTAAAGTAGATCGGCGCGACTACAACAACCCTTAGTTTCTCCTTGCACCAACTGAACATCTACAGTGGATACAGGTTTACCTGTGACATAGCCTAGAAACTAGGAAAACTACTGCGTATTTGTTTAACTTCCAGAATGTACGTGAGCTGAAACAGACAAGTCACCTGTTCAGTATTCGAAAATAAAGAGGTCTTATACGCTGTAACTGCTGTATGAAATATCTAAATCATAGACGGAATAATTGACCTATCCTTTCCTGTACGTAGCTGTGTGCTTCAGAGAGGTAGAATACGTGCTGTAGTAAAACTGTCTCAACCTACACTGGTCTACATTATATCATGTGGCTACTCATTCATTGACCTACACATTTTCTTTAGAATAATTTGGTGACTACCTGTACACAGCAAAATCAGTATTATTCTTGAAACTTCCTGGCAGATTAAAATTGTGTGCCGGAAACGGAACTCGAACCTGGGACATTTGTCTTTCGCGGACAAGCTCTCTACCGACTGAGCTATCCCAACACGACTCACGATGCCGCCTCACAACTTTACTCCCGCCAGTACCTCGATTCCTTTTTTCCAAACTTCACAGAAGTTCTCCTACGAAACTTGCAAGACTTGTGTCGGGATAGCTCAGTCAGTCTCGTCGCGGCTGCGGCGGTATGAAGACCTGAGGCGGTGTGCGGAGCGGCGCGCTGTGGCGAGTTTGTTTACGTCTGCGCGGTGAGTCGCGTGCATACAGCGTAGTCTTAGCTGTGTAGAATACCATGGAACCATGAATCAAACTAAGATACCCTGAAGTTCAGCTTTGACACGACTTTCCCTAGACCGAGCTCTTTCGAAGTCGAAAACTGGATAGAAGAAACCGTTAAGATATCTGCCGACGAAGTCATTGGAATTAACTTTTCTATCGTGACGAGTGTGGTCTTTCTTAAAGTTATAAATTCAGACGTATGTGACAGAGTAGTAGCAAGCAGTGGAGGGGCCTTGAAATTTAAATACAGTTACGGTGCTGTCGGAAATGTTACTGTCTCGCACGCAGGACTTGGTATCAGAACAGTGCGAATATTCGAACTACCTTTTGAAACAACAGCGGAACAAATTAATGCGGTCCTAGCGCCGTATGGCAGGGTGCTGAACAATTTTGCAGAAAAGTTTTCTCAGAGACACAAATTCCCTGTATTAAGCGGAGTGCGACAGGTTAAGATAGATTTAACAAAACATATCCCTTCTTACATCAATGTAGGCGGACACCGAGGAATTGTAATATACGATGGGCAGCCGAAGACTTGCGCTGGCTGCGGCGCGACAGGCCACGTCAGAGCGCAGCAGTGTTTACAACGCCGCGTGGCGCAGATACCAGCCGGGGAGGCCGCACGTCCTTCCGTGACAACGGCGCTGCCCCTGACTTACTCGTCGACGCTAACTGCAGTGCAAACCGCGACTCCGCCTTTAGATACCCCGCCGTCGCACGGCAATGACAAACGTGCTGTTGCGCTGAGTCACAGAAAGCGTTCCTGCAAACCCAAACGTTGACGTACTTTCAACTGCGGAGTCTCCTCCAGACACACATATGGAAATGAGTGATGATGGAGCACCGAATGAACCGGACCGTGAACTAACAGATTTGGGTGAAGCCGTCCCTATATCTATACCTAACGATGTACGGGAGTTAATGGAACTTGTACCTAGTAATGAGAACAACTCGACGGAACAACGAACCTCTGATACTGATGGTTCGGAATCATCAAAAGAATCATCAAATAAGTCGCCCTCAACAAAGAAGACAAAGAAACGGAGACGAGCCCACCAGGGTGCTAATCAAGTCGCCCCTTTACTGAGGGGTAAAGAAGATTATTACCAAGATCCGTAATGAAAATTCTGTGACTGCTGATGTGAGTAAGCCGATCTTGGGAGAAATGGATATCGAGATGTCTGCCTCTTCCGGATCGATTTCTCACCAAGAGTCGAGTGGTGGCACAGCCTCTATTCCGGCTACACTGTTAGCACTGGACTCCTCTGCAAAGGTACAACAAACAGAGGATTTGCACCAGCCCACAAGTCCAAAATCCTGGGCAGAGGAAATGAAATAAGCAGATGAGAACGCTGATACAGCCGCGGTCCAGAAATTGGGGCCGGAATCCTCAACCACCTTGAAGGAGCAGCCCGCAACTACAACAGATGCCACTATGGTAGCCCCGATTGAGGAACTTGAGCTTCTATTCTCAGTCACCCTAACAGGACAAAGTAACTAATAGCAACCCTAACGCCATGAATCAGTCGCAAGCATATAAAATAGCCACCCTCAACATAAATAAGATCCGGTCAGGTTTGCGGCTGTCCATGTTACAGGATCTGTTACGTGCTGCCGACATTGACATCATATTGCTACAGGAAGTGGCTGCCATAGAACTCGAACACATTGCCGGATATAATGCTATCACTAATCCGGGAAGTGGAGAGGATCTCGGGACAGCTGTTTTGGCAAAAGAAGGCATCATAATGACTGATGTGGAAAAATTACCGAATAGCAGGGGAATTGCAGTCACAGTCTACCGCACTCGCATAATTAACGTATATGCGCCATCTGACAGTAGCAACCGGCGAAGCAGAGCAGAATTCTTTACCAGTGAAATAGTACCGCTATTTGGCCGGAATTATGATCACCTAATACTTGCAGGTGACTTTAATTGTGTGCTGCACCGCAAACACCAGACGCCCAATTTCAACACATCGATAGAACTGAAACGTGTCGTCAACGAACTGCATTTAATTGACACTTGGTAACACCTGCACGGCATGTTACAAGGTTTCACGTATGTCACGAGCCATTCTGCTAGTCGGCTGGACAGAATATACGTCACCGAACAACTCACTTCTTCCGCCCTACACTCCGAAATTTGGCCGACTATCTTATCAGACTATGCCGCATATATATGTACAGTTAACATGTGGAAACAAGGCACATACCGTGCCAGAGGCACGTGGAAACTGAATAACTCCATTCTCCATGATGTAGAATGTCAGCGTGCTTTTAATGACACATGGACGGAATGTGAACGTAGAGTAGCACAGTTCAACTCAGTGACGGAATGGTGGCTCAAACATGCCAAACCAAGGATACGAAGAATGTTACAAACTTATTCGCGAGAAAAGTATTACTGGCAAAAGAAGACCACAGAATTTTACTTCTCTTGCCTAAGAGAGCTATATAAATCGGACGCAACGATAATCGACAATTACGTACAAATAAAGCGAATTAAAGCAAAACTTCTGAAACTTAAACGGCAACAGTGTAATGGGTACAAAGTCCGGTCTAGGTCCGATAACCTGATAGAGCAAGAAGAACCTTCCATGTTCCATGTAATTCGCGAGAATAAGAGAGGGAAAAGAAAAATTATCACACAACTCCGGTTACGAGATGGGACCACCCTCGTGCAGCAACACGAAATAAAAAATGTAATCCATTATCACCTGGAAGAGCTGCTGGCAACGGGAAGCAATGACGCAATAATGCAACAGGAGCTGCTACGCAACCTTCAAGGGACTTTAAGGGACGCACAAGCAGAGAATCTCCTTAAAGACATTGATGAGGAGGATCTAGAATATGCCATACACCGAAGTCCCAAAAACAAGTCGCCGGGCCCTGACGGTCTCACCGCGGAATTCTATAAAATTTTTCGCGAACAACTGCAGCCAAAATTAGTAGCTATGTGTAATGAATTGTTGCAGCCACATTTTAATCTGCCTAAAGAGCTGGTAGAAGGAATTGCAGTTTTCGTCCCTAAACATCCAGAAAGCAGACTTATTGACGATTTTAGACCTCTGACACTACTCAATTGTGACTACAAAATCGTGGCACGAGTAATTGCCCATAGATTGAAACCTATGCTGAATTCAGTAATAGGCAGATACCAAACGTGCGTGGGTCTTGACAGGACAATACAATAAAATTTATGCGAATACAGAGACGTGATCACTACAGCAGAGGCTTGCAAACTTCAGTGTGCCTTGGTATCACTTGATTTTGCGAAGGCATTTGATAAAGTGAATCACCAGTACCTCTTGAGCACTATGCGTGCTAGGGGCTTCCCGCAACGTTTCACGAACTTCATCAGTGAAATCCTCAGTAAAGGTGTTACAAGAGCATTAGTGAATGGACAGCTCACAAAAGAAATCAGATTAAAGAGCTCGGTGAGACAGGGCTGCCCTTTGTCAATGGCACTTTTTGCTATCGCCATTGAACCCCTGCTTGCTACACTGAACCAACGTCTACGAGGATTGACAATCCGTGGACTCAAGATTGCCTGAAATGCCTACACGGATGACGTCGGTTTCTTAGTCACGGACGAACGGGAGTTAGGAGCAGCACTCCACATCGTCAAGCAATATGAACTTGCCTCAGGGGCGAGGTTAAATGAACGAAAGTGTGGTTTTATGAACATAGGGAGTGGGATTGCAGTGCAGCACCATGAATACTTAACTCCAGTCTCCAAACTGACATGCTTAGGTATCGAATATCGGAGTAACATAAGGCACACGATCGCTGTCAATTACCGCAATCTTCTCGCACGTCTGCGTGCATGCATACAGAGCCATTACATAAGAAAGCTTGATGACATACAGAGGGTTACCCTCGCTAATGTTTACATAACATCGCAGATGAACTACGTTGCACAAGTATTACCGATGCCACACTGGACAATGCAAAGAATTATGTCCGCCCTAGGTCACTTCGTCACTCGAGGGTACATCTTTAAAGTGAAATACGACACGCTCTCTTTGGCTGTTTGGGACGGCGGATTAAACCTTACGCATGTTGAATCTAAGACACGGGCGCTGTACGTGTGTAATACATATAAGATCTGGAAGAACTTACCTAATAGTTTAACAGCCCACCTGTTAAACGAGATAACGCCTACCAGTCTGAAGCCTCCAATCAACGTTCAACATATTCCGAGTGCTATGTCCCATTTCCAAACCTTTTTAATTGAGTTGAGCTACCTGCAATTAAACATGCAAGATGATGAGCTCATGACGGTGCATAAAGTTTATAAGAAGTTAATGGAAACAAAGAACCGGAACATCATTGAACAAAAATATCCTAATCACAGATGGCAAATCACCTGGAACAACATCCACTGCCGTGATTTGACAACTGCGGTCAGAGCCTCCTGGTATCGCTTAGTGAACAGGAAAGTCCACACCAACTCTAGGTTACATTCCATACATTTGGCGGACTCACCATTGTGCGCAACGTGCAACTTATTGGACAGCGACGAACATCTTTTTGTGTGCTCCAAGGTCCAAGACATATGGAACTTTATTCGGAAGAAGCTTGCAATCATGACAAGAACGTCGGTTCTTCGTATTAAACCTGATGATTTCTTGCACCCAGATACTGTTCCGTACCCTAAAACCAAGCGGAACTCCGTTAACTGGCTGAAAGGACACTTCGTTCACTATTTAATATCACGCACAGCTAAAAGTAAAGAGAATTTCTCCATATATATAGTACAGGAACTTCACAAGTTATTAAGAAAAAAACATTACAAGCGAAACTATGCGAAGTTTCTAGAAGCAGTCTTCAAAGAAGAATTTAGAAACTACTGAGTACCCCAGACATTTAAAAACATGGAACACGAAGATTGAATGTGCTTTGATATGTTTTGGAATAAGAGCATTTTAATCCATTTATTTTTCTATTATTTTAAATATTTATGTTCAATAAGTTCCACATTTAAATGGCGAGAAGACGTCTTTCTTTTAATTATGTACACAGCATTCCCTTATGTATTAACATATGTAATAACAAAAATACAACACCTGACAGCTCACGGTTCGCGAGTTAAGAGCAGATAAATAAAGAGAAGAGACAAAGAATTAAATCGAATTGTAGAAAGGATTGAAACTAAACGGTAACACTCATCTTTCGAGAAGACAAACTCGGAATCGTTCAGAGAACTAGAAAAACAGGGTTTCGACGAAGAAACTGTTTTATTTTACTCTTTCTATGGAAGAAGAATTTGATTCTCATCGTGGAAGAGATCCATTAATTTCTACCTGCAGAAGAAAGGAAAATTATTTTACCAAAGGCCGATGAAGCCGACGCCGATGAAGGCGAATTTGGTGAGCGGAAGGACGGGTTGAAGGGGAGGAAGGAGACCCGAAAAGAAAAAAAAAAGTCGGTAGAGCGCTTCCTCGCGAAAGACAAAAGTCCCAGGTTCGAGTCCCAGTTCCAGCAAATAATTTTTAATCTATTAATATGAATAAATAATCCCTGAGACGGATTTACGTCTCAAATATGTCAAAGACATTATTGATAGATGTGAAGCATTGAATTAAAATTTGTGGTGCAGCCGGGAATCGAACCCGGACCTCCATGCTTACCAGGCAGACGTCTTAAACGTTTTTTTTTTTTTTGACGTCTTAACCGTTTTTTTTAATTATTTCTTTTTTATGTTTTTTTTTTAGCAGCCGGCAATTTTTTTTAATTTATTTAGGCTACACTCTAATTTTTTTTTATTGTAGGGTGAAAAATTAGTTCTCTAAATGATTAAGGAAGATTTCGGCGATAATGTCTGCTAGGGAGTTTCCCATGGCAAGTCCTTTTTTTTTTTTTTTTTTTTTTTTTTTTTTTTTTTTTTTTTTTTTTTTTTTTTTTTTTGAAATTTTAGCAGCGGAATAGCACCTCAGCAATTTTTTTTTATTTTTTTATTTTATTTTTTATTTTTTTTATGTTTTGTTTAATAATAAGGAAAACATAGATTAGGGCCTCCATTACCCTTCTGCACGCCTTGTCCATGCGTAAATCGCTCATGAGCTGTCGTTCAGTGCCGCGTATAAAAAGCAAAAGAAATTTCATCCGTTTCGAATACGATGTCTCCAGCGATGAGTGCACGCTTATCAGCTGACAGTGCGCGCGTCCGTAGTTGATGGCAGCAGCGAACGGTGAAACGTTTAGAGTGAGAAGCGCCGGAGTGGGTAAGAAGAATAAAGAAATAGTATTCCTCCTTATCGGCCATAGTCCTCCAAAGAGGGCATATGGTTTGGGAGAAACGCTCTGTGTAGCGCTACAGAATGAGAAGAATAAAGGCAAATAAACAATATACCGCGACAAAAGAGGTGATGAACGACTCGGAGCGAACTTCTTAGAGGCGGAGCGCTGTCCACTAAAAATGAAGAAGCTCTTCTTTGTATGGTTACTTTTGCTTCGAATCAGTACTTTGAGAACGAAAATATCGACGCTGAAACTGATCATGGTGGTCGTAGGACAATATTTAACATATTTCCGTATAGTTGTGCATAGGTTCTGGTGTGTTTAATTTTATAGTGTTCACATTCAATATATGCGAAATATTCGACAAAACTAGTTTGACGGTGTTGGATGACGTAAGTAGCCGTGTGGCCAACAAACCAGATCACCGCGTTATTTTTAGTCCTGGGATACCTGAGCTTGTAAGGCCACAACAGCTCCTGCTTGTCTATGCATCTTTCGGTGGTTCGATCGAGGACAGCAAGTTGCTTGCAAAGGAAGTCGGTAATTGTCTTAGCTGGGCCGCAGGTCAGTCGGTGTTGCAAAGAGTCCACAAATCCGCATAGGTCGCATCTGGGGGTGTGGCTGCGGTTAATTTTATGCAGCTTCTCGTTCGTGGGAATCTTGTCATTGGCCATCATGTACCACACTGATTGGACATGCGATGGTAAGATGTCGTTAAAGATGTTTCGCCATATGATGTTCCACTTGTGGTGGGGATATTTCAATTCGATAGGGTTCCGCCTGGCAGTATCGGTTAAAAGGCCGTATATCGTCTTGTTATTCAAGACTGCTGTTCTCGCTCGGGTGTTGGCATCCTTGAATATGTAACTAAATTCCAGAGCATAAAGCTGCACGTGCAGAAATGTCCTGGGTATGGTTGTTATATTGACCGGAGGTTCCATGTCATGTGGACCCCACTGATGGAACAGGGTTTGAGCGACATTGGGTTCAGGATTGTCTATCATTTTCCGAAAACGATTTATGAGAAGTGCCTTACTTTGTGCTTTGATGTCTATTAAGTTGAGGCCACCTCTCGTATGTGGAAGCACCAACGAGTCAAAACTAACCTTAAAAAACTGCCTCTCATTATAAACCAGCAACATGCCCTCTGGATGCTCGCTGCAATGGGCGCTGGGGCTGGAAGAATTTGTGCAAGATAGCTGAATTTACTGGCAACAGTTAGCCTCACCGTCTGTACCTTTTGGACAATATTGAGGTGTCTATCGCCGAACGAGTAAAGTACAGCCCGAAACTGGTTGAGCATATCAGCCCAATTACGCGTGTTCATCTTGTCGGGGCTACTATTAAGATATATTCCAAGAGACCGATTATCACTGCTAGTAGAGCACCAGTCAATGTTGCCAACGTTGGTAATGCCGCTCCCAATGTGCAGCAAAACTGACTTCCTGGTGTTCAATGTTGCACCTGTTGCCGCTGAAAACTCTTGAATGATCTGCCCAGCTTTCATCATATCCTGTGTCGATGATATACCAATGCACCGGTCGTCCGCATAAGCTATACAGGATTGCCTTGCGCTCCCAATGTTGAGTCCGGAAATTCCTTCAGTGATCGTGATCAGTAAGGGTTCCATGACCAGGGCATAGAGTGCCATAGACAGAGGGCAACCCTGTCTGATTGATCGTTCAATGTTGACCGGTTTACCTAGATGTCCATTGATCATGGGACGAGATGTTGCATCGGCAATAATTCCTTTGATGACGTTCATAAACATCATGCCGAAGCCTAGTTTCTGCATTGTTGCATATAAAAAGTCGTGGCTGATACGATCGTAGGCCTTTTCAAAGTCAACAAAAAGCAGCGCAGCGGATTCTTTACTCTGGGCATAGGTGGCGACGACATCGCGCAACGTGCAGGCGGCGGTGATGACGCTTCTTCCGGGAACAGCACTGAACTGGTGCCCTCCTAAGATCTTATGGAGAACGGACTGCAAGCGCGACTTAGCGGCTCGTGACATGATTATCAGGTCAGCATTCAGTAATGTGATTGGCCGCATTTTATCCAGCCTTTTGCTGCCTCCTTTCTTGGTAAGGAGAACTAAAATGCACTCTTTAAAAGCAGGTGGAACATGGTCCACGACCAGGAGGTCATTGGCTATTGCTATCAGAGTGTCTCCAAGTATGTGCCAAAAATGTTGGTAAAATTCCGCTGCCAGTCCGTCAGGCCCTGGAGATTTGTTGCGAGCTGCACCGTAGACCGCATCCTTGATATCATCCTCAGTAAAAGGCCCCTCTAGCGCGTCAACGTCCTCGGCCGTCAGGCGCGTGCGAATCTTCCCAGACAGAGTGTCGCAGGCTTGTGGATCCACTGGAGCTTTTCGATAGAGTTCAGTGAGATATGCGTGCGCATGCTGGAGGACGCCGCGTGTGGTTGAAACGGCAGTGCCCTCGTCGTCAATGATGGTATCGATGAACGTAGCGTTGCGGCGGCGGAAGGTGCGCAGTAAATGATATAGTGAGGCGGACTCTTCAGAGGCAACGTTCTTTGGTTGAGATCGTACGATGTGTCCCTCCAGTTGTTTCCGTTGGATCGCTGTTATCTTGGCTTTGTATTGACTGATTCGCCGGCCCTTGTCCGGAGAGGGTGAGCCAGTGGATTGTTCGTACAAATCCCGTAAGCACTGGTAATAGCTCTCTATTGTTCGCTTACGCCAATAAGCCTTCTGTCGAGCGTAACGCATGATAGTTGTCCGAAGTTTGGGCTTAGCCACTGTAACCCACCACTCCAGAGTTGTATGAAAACGAGATTTAGTTCGTAAGGCCTGACTCCAAACATGCGCAATTTCCTCGTCGAGTTCTTCATCCCCTAATAAACCGACGTTGAGCTTCCAATATCCTCTACCTCTGGTGAATTGAGTAGGTTGGTAGTTTAGGTATACCTGGTAAGCACAGTGATTAGAAAGGCTTACCGGAGCGATATCGTCATTTACAACATGTTGCCGTAGCCCTTGGGAGACGTAAACTCTGTCAATCCGGCTGGCTGAGCAATGGGTGACATGAGTAAAGCCTTGACGATCACCGTGGAGTTTGTCCCAAGTGTCGCAAAGGTGGAGCCCCTGGATTAAAGTTTTAAGTTCTGGACAGATATTGCTGTTTGGTATCTGATCCTTTGCATTAATAATGCAATTGAAATCTACGCCAATAAGAATGTTATTCGCACGAGGGCCGATTAATTTCAGCACTTCATTTTTAAAGAAGTGAGACCGCTCATGCCGCCGACTACTGCCAGATGTGGCGTAGATGTTGACATGTCATTGAACATACAGGAAATGCCACGTCCATCAAGTAAAAACTTCGTATTTGAAATGGGAATACCTTCGCGAAATAGAATGGCAGTACCAGTGGCGTCTTCTTTGCTGATATTGCTAATTGTTACGAATCCCGGAACTGAGAAGTCAGCAACGACCTCCTGAAGCAGAGCAATGTCCACAGAGGTTCCGTATAGGAAGTCCTGCAGAGCCCGGATTTTGGTGGGACTCGAAATTCGGTTGACATTGAGGGTCGTAATATTGTAAGTCCGCAACGCCATGGCGCCTACAACCTCTCCGGTCGCCCGCCGGGGTCCTCGTCGACCCAGCAATGGCTGACTTTGCCGAGAGCCGTGAACGTCGGTACTCCGCTTTCTGTCGTGTCCATCGCCTCCGTTCTTCCACTGCCATTCTCCACTGCAGGTGACTTAGAACCAGTTTCCTCCTCTCTAATCCTCTCTATAACCTTTGCAGTCTTCAGTTTTAGTTGCTGTCGTAGTTCCGGGACCAGAGGCTTTGCCACTCTGATCTTTTTCGTATTCTGCGGGGACTGTGCGTCCTCGGCCTTAACCTTCTCCTTCTGCGCCTTTTTTGGCTTATTCGAAGAGAAGGTGGAACTTATAGACGGCACGGGAGGCTGGGAGGAACAACCTTGTTGCAAAGTAACAGTGTCCGTGTAGGAAGTCGAAAGTGGCTCAGGATTACCGATGTCCAAGTGTGTGGCCGGGCGAAGGTTTTCATCTTTGGTTGCGGAGGAACTGTCCGTCTCGTGGTTAGTAAACGCGGTCTGCTCTGCAGTATCGTGCGCATCCTCATCGTGTTGGTCCCCGACGGTAGCGGAGAGGGTCTCTTCGTGCGCCCCAGGCTGCAGTGCGGCCTGTGCGTCGACAGTCATAGATTCAGTGCGAACGGGTGCGGGTGCGTCCTCTAGTTCACGCATCACCTGGTCCGGCATTTCCTCATCGGCGCGGTGCGGCACTGGCGCGCGACCATCAGAGCGAGACTCTGGTACGGTGTTTATTTTTCCTTGTGCGAGCGCGCCGCTCATAACAGCTGCATACGTCACGGGGCCGGCGACAGCCTCGCCCGCCGCGGTACGGCCAGAGTAAACAAGACGCGACGGCCGCTTGCGCGGACAGTCTGCACGCAGGTGGGCTGCCGAATTACAGATCGAACAAGTCCTGGGCTGTCCATCGTATGTTACTAGTGCTTTAAATCCTCTTACGTTGATGAAGGAAGGCACATGACTCGTAAGATCTATTCTTACCACTTTCACTCCGTTGTCCACATTAAAGAACCTGTTATTTTTTCAGCATTCCGATGTTACTGTGTAAACCGTACCAAAAGCAGCTAGTGAGTGTCTGCTACTTTGTTTGTCCATTTCAAAAGTCAGGTTATAAATCCTAACATTCCGCAATCCCAGACCAGTGTAGGAGATCGATGCAGTACACACCACGCTGCCTTCCACGGTGTAGACGGCAGACCCGTTCGTGTTGCTCATAACTCGGCGACAGACTTCGTCATTTCGCAGTTTTACGCAGTACTCGTTACTCAGAAAATCGTAACCGATACCGAGAACTTCACCTTCACGAAGACCAAGGGATTCATGCATCCAATAATCAAAGTCGTAAATCCTAGGACGGGGACAGTCGAACGGGAAACGGAACTTCAAAGTAAATTTACGAAACATCGGATCCATACTCAACAAATCACACACAAGCGCGCACGAAGTTAGCGAAAGCCTGCAGCAAACGGCGAGCACTGCAGACGTCCGCACGGCCCGCCGGCCGATCCGCAACTGAACCGTTAGACTACCACACCACTAACGATTAAGGCGCCTTGGAATAGTCTATGTACGATTTCCCTCCACAACACAAACTTTAATTCAGGGAAATCGTACACAGACTTTCCCAGGCGCCTTAATCGTTAGTGGTGTGGTAGTCTAACGGTTAAGACGTCTGCCTGGTAAGCATGGAGGTCCGGGTTCGATTCCCGGCACCACAAATTTTAATTCAATGCTTCACATCTATCAATAATGTCTTTGACATATTTGAGACGTAAATCCGTCTCAGGGATTATTTATTCATATTAATTGATATCTATATCACCATAACAGGATTGTTCCACCTTGTCCATTGCTGAGGTGCTATTCCGCTGCATGGAGAGCCTTGGCAGTAGTGGCAATTATCTCTGGAACAAAGAAGCTGAATTAAAGTTTGTGTTGTGGAGGGAAATCGTACATAGACTATTCCAAGGCGCCTTAATCGTTAGTGGTGTGGTAGTCTAACGCTTATATTCCGCCGGCGGCGGCCGTGAGCTGCGGACGTCGGAGCGGCCGTGTGGTGTTTACGTCGTCGCTGCGGGCAGCTAAGCGCGGTGTGGTGAGTGTACGCTTCCAGCGTTTCTTGTTGTATACGAAGTAACATTTGTAGAATGACATAATGGAACAGACGAGGACAGTAGAGATATTGAGACAAGAAACTTTGAAGATAGTTTTTGACCCGAAATATGCTAGACCAAAATCTTTCGAAGTTGAGGCATTTATAGAAAATAACTTTAAGATCAAGGTGGACGAATTGATTGGAATTAACTTGTCGATCGTTAGCCCGACAGTTTACTTGAAATTATCAACTGCTGACAAATGCGATGAAATTGTGAGATCTTGTGGTGGGGTAGCCAGATTTAAACACTCAGATGGACATATAGGGGATGTCACGGTTTCGCGTGCAGGTATGGGGACACGGACAGTCCGCATTTTTGAGCTCCCCTTTGAAGTAACAGACGAGGAGATTAATGAGAAACTGCGGGAATATGGCACGATTATCAGCAATGTTGCAGAGAAGTGGTCTACTTTGCACAAATTTCCCGTTCTAAATGGTGTTAGACAGATTAAAATTGACACGTTGAAACATATTCCCTCTTATCTCACGATATGTGGATACAGAGCGATAATTATTTATGATGGGCAACCGAGAACTTGCTCAGGTTGTGGCTCGACTACCCACGTCCGTGCACAGTGTGTACAGAGGCGTGTGACGCAACTACCGACTGGTGAGCGAGCGCAGCCTAGTCACATGACCACGTTACCCGTGACGTACGCCGCCGCAGCCCGCGGAGACGTTGCCCCAGACACATGCATAGAAAGGGCGGCAACTGAGTTTACAGAATGTCCAGCTGAAAACGTCCCTATGGAGACTAGTAGCACAGACGCTATGGGTCCAACTACTTCTCAAGAAGCAGGAACCAGTGCCCATGCAGAAGATGACCAAATTAAGACGGCAGAAGAAGGCACGTGTCAGTCACACGAAGAAGAGGGCCAGTGCAAAGATAACACTATTGAGACGTCTGAGGATGGCGACCTGCAGTCCCCCATGACTTCACCCAAGTCCCGGAGGAAGCGTCGCAAAGCTCGTCAGGGAGCAGAACAACTTGCGCCACTACTGCGTGATAAAGCGAAGCGGATAGGCCAAGAAATGGCGAACACAGCTCAAGGAGCGCTTCCGGACAACCGAACTACGACAACAAAGAAGTCACGAACTGAGGACACTGAACCAGATCGAGGAAAACACACCCCTGAAAGCGGCGCCAAGGCAACTGACAAAGGCACAGCAAGTCAGAAGGACCCTCCAAGTATATCACAGACGGACGTGGGGGAAGTTAAGTGCACTCGCGATTGGGCGGATGATGTTGAGGAGCACAGCCAAGATGCAGAGATGACTGAGATAACAGGACAGACAGCACCCGAACACTGACATGAAGTGACCACCGATCGACAAAATACCGTAGAAGACGCTAATATGGCAGGTGACGATGCAGATTTCTTTTAAATGGAGACATATCCACCTTGTCTGGTAGGCAGTATACCTAGTTCAATGGTACAGTCAACATGACGTCCTTGCAGGCGTACAGAATTGCGACCTTGAATATTAATAAAATTAGCAGCACATTCAAACTGAAGAATCTCCAAGATTTTCTGTACGCCGCCGATGTTGACATCCTTTTGCTGCAAGAAGTAACGGACATCTGTTTGGGCAACATCGCTGGCCATAACGCCATTATTAATCCTGGTAATGGCAATGACCTCGGTACGGCGATTATGGCAAAGGAAGGTATCATACTCACAAAAGTGGAGAAACTGCCAAACAGTAGAGGCATAGCTGGCACAATAAATAATACTAGGCTGATTAACGTATATGCCCCCTCAGGAACTGGGAACAAGCGCCGCAGAGCCGAATTTTTCAAGGAGGACATAGTACCACTTGTTATTGACCGATCTGAACAAACAATATTCGCTGGCGACTTCAATTGCGTACTAAGCCCCAAAGATCAGACGCCCAATTTTAATAAATCTCTGGAGCTGGAGACCATCGTGAGAGACTTAAATCTGCTTGATACTTGGGAACTGAAACACGGTGATAAGCCGGGTTACACATATATCACCAGTCACTCTGCCAGTCGTATAGACAGGATCTATGCAACGTCCAATTTAAAGGAACACATTTTACAGTCCGAACTATGGCCAACTATGTTCTCTGATCATATCGCGTACCTATGCACGGTAAACTTAGAGAGACAGGGAACCTACAGAGCTAGAGGCCAGTGGATGTTTAACGTAGCACACCTATCGGACCCTGGATGTCGTGCAGCATTCTATACAACTTGGGCAGAATGTGAACGGAAGTTCCCCCGTTACAGTACGGCACTGCACTGGTGGTTACAATGCGCAAAACCCGCAATAAGGAGGACACTGAAAAACTACTCTCGCGAAAAAGCCGCCTGGCGGAAGCAGACGACAGAATTTTACTTTCAGTGCCTTCGAGACTTCTACGTTCAGGACGCCACAGTCATCAATAATTACGGGCAGATCCAAAGAATAAAGGCGAAACTGTTAATTCTGAAGAGACAACATCTCGAAGGCTGTCAAATACGAACGCGCTTACAAAACACAACAAATGAAGAGACTACATCGATGTACCATGTTCTCCAAGAAAATAAAAGACAGAGACGGAAAATTCTGACAGAATTTAAAACTTCAGACGGGAGACTCTTGACAGACCAAGCTGCAATACGAGAAGAGATCCACAAACATTTTAGAGAATTACTTGCCAATACACCAACAGACGAAACAGCACAGCAAGCCATTACTGCTAGGACGCAAAGAAGACTAACTCCAGAAGAAGCAGGCGAGCTTGCAGCAGAGATAACAGACGACGAAGTCGAAGATGCTATCTCAAGGAGCCCGAAGAATATATCACCTGGTCCAGATGGGCTTCCCGCGGAGTTGTATCAAGTCTTTCGAGAACGAGTAACGCCTAAACTGACACTCGTATGTAACGAAATAATGCACACAAACAATGATTTTCCGAAAGAATTCTGTGAAGGCACTGTGGTCTTGGTCCCCAAAACACCAGGAGGCAAAACCATAGCGAATCTTCGACCTATAACACTTCTCAGTAGTGATTATAAGATCTTCGCCCGTATTATGATGCAAAGGTTCACGTCCGTTATTCGTACTGTGACAGGAGCTTATCAAACAAGTGTGGGGAAAGATAGGACAATCTATCAGACCTTAACGGACTACAGAGACATCATAGCAATATCGGAAGCTTGCAACATCAGATGTGCATTGATGTCGCTTGATTTTGAAAAGGCTTTCGATAAAGTAAATCATTCGTACCTTTTCCGGACTATGAAAGCCATGCACTTTCCACAGACAGTGATAGATACTGTGAAAACCATACTCACGAATAGCACATCACGAATAAATATAAACGGCCAACTCAGCAGCCCGATAAATGTTCAGAGTTCGATACGACAGGGGTGCCCAATGTCTATGACGCTTTTCGCACTGGCGCTTGAACCTCTTATGACCTGCCTGACAGAAGAACTTCGTGGACTACACATCCATGGGCAGAAGATATCATGCCAAGCTTACGTGGGTGATGTTGGAGTCCTTGTGACTGATGCAAGCGAGATGGACAAAGAACTTGACATTGTGGCGACTTACGAACTTGCGTCAGGAGCTAAATTAAACCGCAATAAGTCTGGTGTTATGAATCTTGGTCGAGGTATAGAGATCATACCCGCTGCACCAATAAAAATAGTGGAACGAATAAAATGCCTCGGAATCGAATATACTCTAGTATTCACCGCACGGCCGCTCTCAATTACAGGACATTACTTGCAAAATTACGAGCAGGCATACAACAACACAGCTTACGCAATTTAAACGCCATTCAGAAAGTGCAGCCAGTCAACACGTATATTACATCCAAAATCAACTATGTTGCTCAAGTGCTGCCCTTGCCCAGAACCATAGCACGCAAAATACAAGCAACGCTTGGTTATTTTGTTAGTAGAGGTCAGATATTTAAGGTTCGACGCACAAAGGCGGTTTAAAACTGACAGATATATACCTGAAAGCGCAAGCACTATATGTCAGTAAAACATATAAACAGTGGAAACGATCGCCAACGTCCTTAGTATCTCATCTTTTGAACGAAATCACACCGGTTAGCAGGGCTCCACCAATAGACGTGCACCACATCTCACACGAGCTGTACCACCTCAAACACTTCCTAGTGGAGTACAGCTACATACGTCATAGAACCCCGGAGAAAGGCATGTACATAGTAAAGGAGATCTACAACGCTTTGATGGAAGGCAAACAGAGTAATCAAATAGAAACAAACTTTAAACATAACAACTGGAACAATATATGGGCAAACATATCTGACACCCACTTATCATCCAATGTGAGGTCGACGTGGTACTTGACCGTCAATAGAAAAATCCCCACTAACTCAAAATTGCACAAAATACATCTGGCAGCCGACCCAAACTGTGCCCACTGCAAGCTAATCGACACCGAAGAACATCGTTTTGTGTGTGAAGATGCGAAAGATGTGTGGCTTCTATTCAGGAAGACACTGGCACTTATTCTCCGCACATCACCAAACACAATAACACCGGCACAAGTACTTAATACTGATGACGTACCGTTCCCTAATACTAGACGAAGAGCAGTCAACTGGCTCAAAGGCCATACTGTTCATTACATTTTAACAAACAAGACAAAGAATAAAGAAGATTATTGGATGTACCTGCTGATAGAACACCAGAAGCTTGAACGTCACAGAAAATATAAAGAGAAGTACGCAAATTATCTAAAACGAACAATAATATAGACCAACGGGAGAGAAAAATTAAACGATACAGTTTCATTTACGCCAAGAAGATGGCTATTTATTTTTATACTTATTTAATTTTGGTTTCCATATCGATGCAAAAACACGTCGTAGAAAAAGAAAAATTTGCAGCTTGAGATGCACCGAAAAACCATATCCGAGAATCTCTGCCGCACAAGACGGAAAGAAGAGTGCATCATAACAACATACTTAATCAAAATGGGAACAGAAGCAAGAGATTAAGTACATTACTATACTTGAGAGAAATAAATTTCTCTTTTTTTCTGTTGAAAATAAAAGGCCAGTGAAGCCGGCGCCGAAGAGGGCGACCTTTGGCGAGCGCGGGGCCGGGCTGGAGGGGTGGATGGAGGCCCGTAAAAAAAAAAAAAAAAAAAAAAAAAAATAAAAAAAAAATAAAAAAATAAAAAAATAAAAAAAAAAACGGTTAAGACGTCTGCCTGGTAAGCATGGAGGTCCGGGTTCGATTCCCGGCCGCACCACAAATTTTAATTCAATGCTTCACATCTATCAATTTTTAATCTGCTAGGAAGTTTCATATCAGCGCACACTCCGTTGCATAGTAAAAGTTTCATTCCGGAAACATCCCTTAGGCTGTGGCTAAGCCATGTCTCCATCATATCCTTTCTTCCAGGAGTGCTAGTCTTGCAAGATTCGCAGGAGAGCTTCTGCGAAGTTTGGAAAGTAGGAGGCGAGGTGCTGGCGAAAGTAAAGTTGTGAAGCGGCATCGTGACTCGTGTCGGGATAGCTCAGTCGGTAGAGCGCTTGCCCCCGAAAGGCAAAGGTCCCAGGTTCGAATACCGGTTCCGGCACACAATTTTAATCTGTCATGAAGTTTAATATCAGCGCACACTCCACTGCAGAGTGAAAGTTTCATTCTGGAATATTATTCTTACCGAAACGTCGTTTCATGCTGAATGTAAATACGTAATGACAATGTTACTAGCTATGTGCAATGTATACTGTCGACTCACTTTTTTCATTGCAATGCAATGTCGTACACACGTAACATTCACTAGTTAATAACAATGGTTTGTTAACCACCCATAGCACGTTATATCAGGTTTATCTTACGAAAACACAACTTTGTCCATTATTTTAAATGTATTGAAAATGATCACCATGTTCGAAACAACGTTGAATAGATGTACAGATTATACGTTAGAGCGTCCACCGTCGATTCCGCGACACATGTCTGCAGGCGTAGTTTGGGCGTAGACATTGACTTCATCTGAGTTGAGTGTCCCACCCCACAAAGAAGAAAATAAAGGGTGGGGGGGAGGTGTCAGATTGGAGAACCTAGCAACAGAATTTTGTCTTATCCAACGTCAGGAAATTTTTCCTTCAGCATTTGCGTTGCAATATGAGACGAGTGAACTGGACATCCGTAGAGTTGCAGCGACACACACTTTGGAATACCCGGTGTCACCTCCTTGCAGAATGTTAGTAAGGAAGTATGTGTATGAATGTCCGTTGAATCGGCTGGGATGCACTAAGTCCGTCAGTACAATTGCCTATGATGCCGCACATTTACGCTTGTCGGCCGTTGACGTTGTACCTGACGAAACCAATGTCGATTTTCGGCTGCCTAGTTGTGCATGTTATGCAATTTTCCATTAGCGTGGTTAGTAACCGTTGCTTCATCTCTAAAGAGCTCACATTGGAAAACCTGCTGAAAAGCAATCCGACAAAATTCTGTACGACGTTCGAAATCACGGTCGCCGAGTGCCCGGTGCATTGACAGATATCAGGATGGAATTTGTGACTATACAATATGCGAATGACATTCGTCTGGTTGATTCCACATTTCTTGGCAAAAGTCTGATACGCCTGTGTGGATTCACTAGCGTCGTAGTCGGGACAGATTTTTCGTGTTCTCTGGCGGTTGTAGTTTCCATCCTTGTTCTCGTTTCGACGTTCAAGCAGCCTGTCCTCACCTGCGGTCTTCTTGATTAGTGCAACTGCCCGGTGCCTCGGACATAGGCGATATGAATCGATTGTCCTACACCACGGTACAGTTTGCACGGCATTTCTTTTACATTCGCCATATAATACCAGTACATCCAACTTCTCCCCTTTCGTGTACCTGTGGATGTTGAAGCGGAAATGAGCGGCCTGCAGTGCAGACACGTCGACACACAGCTGTGCTGACATTCCGACGCTACACAGCACGAAATTGCGTTTGGCGGTGTTTGCCCTGCTAGCGCCGATTCCGGCCATCGAGCCCTCAAATTCTAGGGCATTTCTCCATTTATTTACGGCACGTTTCAACGTCGATATTAACATACGCTGCATCACTGTAATGGTCTTCACAAAAGCTATCGAATGCAGTTGCAAAACGTAAGCGGTTCAAATAGAAAAAATCCTTGCTTCAATATCTCAGTGGATGTTCACTAAACAATAATAAATATGCCTTACGGTGCTCAAGCGTGTACTGAAAACTGCGTTTCGTTATGTTTAACCGTGCGCAAAATAAGAGGGGTGTTACGTCTTACGTGACTTACCCGGTATATCATGGTAAGTCACATAGTTTAGATGATATGACGCCGATATGCTTGCTGAACTGGCTTTTTCCTAAAATGTTGCGCACATTATCCTATATTTTTGCAGTGTATGATAATGAGAGCACCTAGCGACTCCCAGCAACCTTTAATCACAGCTTTAATTAATTTCTAAACTTTTTGTCGATCACTTTTGCAGGGGATCGAGCGGTTGCTGGCACACCCCTTGATGTGTGCGGACATAGGTGGCGTTGGACAGCTGGTTAATTGTCAGGCCAGACTCCGCCACGTATGCCCTGCAGGAAGAGGTAGGGCGGTCTAGGTGCCGCCATTGGCGTAATGAAAGAATATTGTGCATTAAGACATTTATTCCAAAGAGGTAAACCAGGCTACAGGGTCGATGTCGTCAGCAGCCTCCTGCCGTACTGTGCGCTCACAGTGCGGCTGCGTCCGCACTAGCTCGGCGTGCGGAGATAGGCGACCCCTGTGCCGCGCCGTTTGTTGTGGGACCGTACGGAAGTACGGTGGAACGTGTGAATGAGAAATTCACGCGTCTGCCTGGTGGTTCTCGGTCCCCACCCTAATTGCTGTCTCGCACCATGTTCATACTGGACCGCGTTGACGGCTGTCGGGTGGTCGTGATGTGCGCTGACTCCTGGCCTACCGGCAGGTAGGCGTCTTCCCTAGGAACGCGGGAGTTCCGGTGTGCAGGGCATGGAAGTCCTCCTAGATACTTCCTCTGCGTTCGTAGTTGTTTATAGCACAGGAGTCGAACTCAGAGCTACGCAGGAGTCGACATCTTGCCGGTTGTCAGCTGATATAGAAGAGTGCTGGCGTTCTATAACAGACATGTCGGGGAATCGAGTGTTCCGAAGTTTAAGCCATCGATTCATCTGACCGACTGACAATGAACTCGAGTGCTGGAGTACACATATATTGTGTGTGGAGCGGCTGATGTTTCCCCTACGCACCAGACATCACCACATCGGCCCTGTCATACGAATGTGTCGGTGTTTTACATCTTGCCGTGTTCACTTAAAAGGTTAGCTGGTAGTTCCAGAAGGCTCCGGATACGCGTTGTTTCGTTAGACATCAGCATTGTTTCCTCACGGCTCGAACTGTTCCATTTAACTTCCGCTGATGCATGCTATTCAGTCCGGCGCGTGTTCGTCCATACCTGTCAGCCTGACCCAGTAAATATGACGCAAAGTAGCTGCTGTTCCCCTTCCCCATTATGTCGACACACAGCAGTGTTTCTACAGCAACCAAGACTGGAAAAAATTTACCGCTATACTTCCGCTACAGAGCTGGTGTGCAACAATTTCATAAAGTGAAATATTTAGCATATTCATCTACTTGTGAGGTAATCAAAAGGAGGCATACCATCGTAATATAATTCTTTACTAGTTTACTACTGATTGCGTAATTATACGCTAATACTTTTTTTCTGTACGTACACGAACTTCGATAGCGTAAGAGACTAACGGTAGTAGCGCTTTCCAGGAGAGTGGAAAACGTTTTAATCGCTCTCGGCTGCAGATTGCCTTACCTCGGGCGGAGCAAATTACTCGGAACAGCCACGGAAAGCGTGTACCGCCTGGCTGCTACGTGACCGCGCGAGGAAACTCATTCCCCGACCTGTCATCGCAGCAGGCTTCTGCTGCGGACAAGTTGTCGATGAAGTCCTCGGCACCTGCCGACCGCAGAACAACTACATTCCCTCCAGTTGTCATTTACTGAGCCACGCAGCGTACAGCTACAGTCGAGGACAGCGATAAGCCAAGGAGTGCACGTGGTGCATGTTCCTCAACGGATAAAATAATTAAACGTTTTCTGAGCTTATGGGACCCAACTGCGGGGTCATCAGTTCCTAAACTTATATAGTACTTATACAAAAAAAAGCACAAACATCCGACATCAGGGCACAGCGTCTCAGTGCGCTCGGCCATTACACCGCGGCGGCCCTCGATGGATAACTGATGATTGCATGGAAAAGTTTCGCGCAACATTTTCAGTATTCCACGTCTCACTCTAATATTCCACCTAATCAGAGCATACATACAATTCTGTGAATTACATCCTGAAGAAGTAATGACATAATAATGCAATATATATCTGTCTGAATTATGTGCTAGTGTTTGGAACACCCCCCCCCCCACACACACACACACGCACACACCAATCCCCGTAAGTTAGTTAAATGTCTGAAAAAATAACGCAACGATAAAATGGATTAAGCAATAATTAAATTATTATTCCATCATCTTTCGGGAGTGCGCATTTCAAGAATAATTATATTACCCCTATAACATTCAACCTAACGTCAGTAATTATGACATATGAATTATCCTTTAAAAATGAATAAACATTCTGTTAAAACTCACCGAAAAATAAACGCATAAGCGAAAAATTTAATAGTTTTCAAATTAACGGAATAGCTTTCTCAGATTTAAGAACAGCACACAAAAATCAGTGAAGACAGTAAAAATATTACTTCAAAGACATTTCGATTTTTTTATCAAAGAATTATGTATAACAAGTGTCAATAATACTGCTGAGTGGATGTTGAACATATATTAGAATTAGTTGACATGAAACTAATTATTATTATTGAAGACATTTTAAAGTGAGGGAAGGAAATGGACCTAGCAATTTACTAACTTTTCCTGTCCTCCTAGATTCATATAAGTATCGGAAACCCAGTTTAAATTTACCTTAAAGTGAGCGATGGTGTGCCTCTTTAGGAATGAAGAACGCATCTTGAAAATCTTAAAAAGCAAACACAAAATTGGAAAATTTTTATGAGTTACATCACCAACAATTCTTATACTTGAACACATATCATATCCGCGAGTGAACCTCTCCTAGTTCGACCGAAAAGTGGAAGTTCATCACACCTTCAGAGATATGTTCGAAACGTTTTAACCCTCCTGTCCAGATTTAAGAGAGTTAAATTCTACTTTGTTTCGTTGAATTAAAACTGCTTATTTTTCCAGTAATATTTTTTCTTCATAATTTTTCAATTGCAATAGTATGTGAAACGACAGACTATAAATGATTAAATTTTTTCATACTCTTCACTTTTATTAATTTTCACACGATACAATAATTGTAACTTCAACACTGACTGTAACTTCAACGCTAACATTCAAACAATAACAACGACAAAACAATACTGATAGGCGCTGCGCGTCCTGTATTTATAAGTTTGTTACAATTAGCACCAATTAGTTTCATTATTGCCGTTTACACAAACAATTCTCATTTTATAGATAAATAGTTTTTAGTAGTACAAATGTCAGTATATAATTGTAAGTTAAAATTATTTCATATTACGTCGTGAATTCCATCAGAATTAATTTATAAATACGAAACATTCAGTTAAATAAACTGTAAACATAATTCACGTATTTTCTTAGTCGAATAATTGTGTTTGACCTAAAAACCAATACAAATAGATTCAGTATTTAATTAACATTGATGTAAATTCAAACTTTATCATTATTTGCATAATTTATATTGTAATCGCCACAGTGCTTCCTTCTAGAGCATTCTACTATAAAAAGTGTTAATTACAAATCAGAGGTCTGCATTTTTTAAACTACAATGATTAGCTTCATGATTAAAAGATGTGAAAAGTATTGAAATTACACAAGAGATCTTAGTTTGAGCTATAAATATGCTGTAATTGAAGGAGAAGTGTATAGAGAGTGTGGGATACAAGGTATCGGAGTATAGGGTATCGGATTATTGAGTAAAGGTTGGGGTATCGGGTGGATAAATAGGAATTGGGAATCGGGTGCTTCACTACACGGTTGCCCTAGCCGTTACATTACAAAGTCCATCAACTCTTACAGTTAATGACAGAGCATTGTGTGGCAGAGTATGAGGTTTAAGCAGAGTCAGTATGACTGAAATCAGAGTTAGTATGATTTTATGAGACTGAGACAATGTCCAGATGATTTGCTACAGTAACGAGTCAAGATTAGAGAATCGAATAACCAGAAGAATCAAGTGATGACTGGGTCTCGCAGTGGAAATTATCATTCTTATCAGTCTCACTATTTTTCTATCCTTCCACTTGTCTTACCCAGTCACAGGCCTTAGCATTATGAAAATTCGCTATTTATGAAAAGAAAGAAATACTTAGGTGCATATTTTAGTACAGGTGGGAGACGGGGGGGGGGGGGGGAGGTCGAAGCTAACAACTATTCTACTAATAGAGCAACGCCTTTGTAAATCCGAACTACTCTCTGAATGCTAAAGCGTTCTCACTAAAAGGCTTGTTCATAGATGAAAACAAATCTAGCAATTTGAGGCTGTGTCCAGAAATTCTTATCTCTCCAGCAGCGTCACTTTCCAAGCGTCGACTGCTAGGAGCTTTTAGCTAACATAGCGCAGGCAGTGAAACGAAATGTGAAAGTAAGATAATCTGCTTCGCACGCACTGTAGCCCATTGTGAGTAGAAGGAGGAAAACATTATCTCGACCATTCTTATTGTCAAAAGGCGGCTACTGTCTGTATCTGCTCATCTTCGGAAAAATAGACTGAGGGTGAAGAGGCAATGGCTGCTCATTCCTTCAAATTTGTAGCAGGTTGTTCTCCTAGGTTCTCTTGCCAGCGGAAATTAGTTTGTCCATATCATGGTTATTTGATCACACCTCCTCTGTGAATGTGAGTTTAAAAGAAGTGACAGACACTGTACTGAGAATCTGAAGAATCTTTATTCTTTTAACAGTCAATGAAGCTCATCATTTTGTGGTTAAAGGTATTCTTCCTGTGTTTGCTTCCTAAGGATGACTGTTTCTGCCTTAAGCAAATACAATATTCTTTTTGTTTCTTATTTCACCCAAACATGTTTCGGGGAAAATTCTCAGTCATCATGGGATTTTTTCAAATTATTGTATCTCTTGAAATTAAATATTACTTTTTGACATTAAGCCATCTGACAGTTTTTTGAGGCTAAACAACTTGCAATAATTTATAGAGATTACAGGAGCTACAACACATTCCTTCAAAACACATTTTGTCTTTCCTGTGGCTGCCTGATATTTTGTAGATCAGTTTTAAATGGCATCCAATATGTTATCTGCAAATAATGGTAGATATTCAACGTTTTGTTACATGCCATTAAACTAAGTACATTGAGACCTAACCAGAATATACTGTTTTTATACTCGTTTTTAAAAGTATATCTGCGATATATTTGTTGTGGATATACTTTTGTAAAGTGCTATGGCGGTAGAAGTTATGTCTGATGAAATAAGTATAGTGAAGACCAGAGCAAGTTATCGATGTTAACGATAAAACATTTTTAATAAATTAATTTTTGACAAAAATATTTTTATGTAAAATATTATTAGATTGGTTTTTATTGCAATGTTCGTAATTATTTATTATTTTATTTTCATATTATAGGCGATATATTGTTAATTTTAGAAAGTGTGTTGCGAAGTATAGCACTGCCACCAATTCCGCTGCCACGTAGTAATTTTGCGCAGAAACATGTTCGAGGTCATTTCAAGGACGTAAACATACAAGATTACATAAAACAACATTTATTTATTTTTTATTACTTTTAATATTGTAAGGTATAGATGAGTAATTTTTATTTCATTTGTTTATTTTTTTTTAATTATTATTATTTCTTTTTTTAGATTGAGAGGAATCGAGGCAGTGGATATTAAATGAGATGATCGGTGGCTATCTAGAACAAGGAATTACGGACAGGTGGCTGAAAAAAAGGTTCAAATGTTTGTTAAGCTTAAGGGACTTAACTACGGGGTCATCAGTCCCTAAACTTACAAACTACTTATGAACTACCTACAATTAAGGACGGCACAAATATCCATGCCCGAGGGGGCATTCGAACCCCCGACCGTAGTGGACGTGCAGACCGTGACTGAAGCGCCTCAGTCCCCTCGGCCACCGCGGCCGGTAGGTGGCTGACCCCCAATAATTATCTGAATCGTTAATTTTGTTTAATTAATAAAATTGTTATTGAATTATACGGAATAATGTTCAGTGATCAACAATTTGATTGGTCCTGTGTAGCAGCCTTATATCATCTCCAGTTCCACAGACAAATGAACAACAATTCCAGTTAATAATGAATTGACCCTCTAAAATTATGAATTAAAAACGGGAAACAACACTAATGAATTCGTTAAGAAAAACACTTATCTATACTACTTTGTCATAAACAGACACTCATCTATACGTTTATTATAACGACTCAATATTCGTATTATTCACAGCGAAAACTCAAATACCTCAATTAAAAATGGACGTCAATATTCATACGTAATCGATATATAAAGAAAAAATAAACCTACATCTGTGCGTTAAATTACTCCGAACACAGTCAACATGAATTTAATACTGATTGGAAAGTCAAAATATCTCCTATTGGGAGACGATAAACTCCGTGACAGAATTGTAACGAAAACTCTGAGCAAGGTAGATTTATAAACAACACTTTCCCACTAGACTGGCGAACCGATACAACTGCTACTTGCAAACTTATAAATGTTATGTTGACGACATTGTATTGTGGACACAGGGTGACACTAATCGGGTCAAGGAATTCGCTGAGGCAATAGGTAGCATGGACCCCAAAATTACTATTACTACCGAGATAGAAGAGGAAAGTGCGATTAAATACTTGGACCTATTAAGAAAGTCAACAAACCTAAATTTTCGATTTTTAGAAAACATACTTGCACAGATGTTATTATTAATGCTAGTTCATGCCATCCACCACAATATAAGAAAAGATTTTTCACACCTATGATTCATGGGCTATAGAGTTTACCTTCGGATGACGAGGAAATACATAAAGAACTCGGCATTTTGAAACAAATTGCGATAGCTGATGGTTTTTCACTAAACGCTGTCATGCGGCCAGACAATAGCATAAAGAAACAAAAGAATAATAACACACACACACACACACACACACACACACACACACACACACGAAGGTAGGACCAGTAGGCGTAACTAAGAAAAGAAAGAATGAAAACCATTCCAATGAAATATCATGGTTAGGTGTCCCAACAAATGGAAAAATGTTTTAGAAAATGTAAAGTTAAATGCGGTTTTCAAGTCGACGACGCCCTCAAACTTCGCGTGAAGCATAAATTAATAAGCGCGCATGACAAATTTTATAGCATAATTACCTGACATCTTATTCAGGTTGTTTTATAGGAGGCGATCTTTTAATGTAATGGTTATGAATCCCTTTACGAAATCTTTATTTGCCATAGATCGATTATTGATTTTACATGATGACTAGTTTTGACTCATTAAAAAGTCATTACCATTTCCTGCTTCTCCAGTCATGGTAAGAAATATACTTCTGAAGTACATTTCATAACCATTAAATTTTATAGCTGTGGAATGTACAATGTTGTTTATAATAATTGTGATAAATATTGTATCGTTTAAAGTGCCTATAGGGAGCATTGAGAATATCATATGTATATTGTGGACCAAGCACAAGAAAGCCGTACTCGCAACCTTTTAGAAGTGCTTGCAATTTATGAAGCTAAAACACGAGAACCAGACAAATTGCTCACTGGTCAGGGAGATTGTGTACCCAATGCCTACTTTGCTTTGTTTTTCAGCGTTCTGCTTTAAGCACAAGATGCGCTTTTGTCGTGATCAAGATCTTTAATTTTCTGATGTAACTGAGGGCACTCTCACATTTGACTAACGCTCCTTTGTTTTTACGATGTTTTGTTGCTTGTGTTTGCGCTTTAAAAAGGTGCCTCATGTAAGCTTGTAGTATCCACTTATGGTGCAGCTTGTCCTGCTGAAATTTCAGACATCTACACATTTTTATACTTACACACTTTATTAAAGTCTGCGGTTGCACATTTTTATAAACTAACATAAGAGATCCTTTATCGCAAAATACTTTTATCTTTAGTACAATTAAATAAAAACTGAGTATGTTAAGGACCACAGTAACAACACCTAGCAGTTGTACGAACAAGTGAATAGAAAATATTCAAATGTTTGTAGAGCTGATGGGACTTAACTACGGGGTCATCAGTCAAATTCAAATGTTTGTTAAGCTTATGGGACTTAACTACGGGATCATCAGTCCCTAAACTTACAAATTACATATGAAGTAGCTTTTACTAAAGACGGCACAAACATCCAAGAAGGCATTCGAATTCCCGATGGGAACGGCCTCGCACATCGTAGCATGGCGCCTCAATGCTCTTGACCACTCCGGCTCAGATTAATAGTAAACAGCTACTTAACTACAGTGTGTTCTGCACAGTAGCGTAGTAAACATGTTGTCACCAACTCTGTGGCCCATTTCGAAGTTTATTTCAAATGTTTGTAGAGCTTATGGGACTTAACAGTGGGGTCATCAGTCCCTAAACTTACAAATTACCTATGATCTAGCTAATACTAAGGACGGCACAAATATCCATGCCCGAGGGGGGGATTCGAACCCCAGACCGCAGTGACCGTGCAGACTGTGACTGGAGCGCCTCAGTCCCCTCGGCCACCGCGGCCGGCCCACCGTAAGAAGTTTATTTTAAACGTACATCATGACTTATTAATGAATATACACTTATGGTGTGATGACGCCATTATGGATATATTACATTAAGGAATGTAACAACAGCTAAGCTGTGTAATATTTTTAAAAACGTTTTTATATATTGATGGTTGTGACGCATTATTTATGTTTTATAAGGTAGTCTATTACTGAAAGTGCCTTTTCTGTTTCTGATTTGCTGTAGACTAGTAAATGGTCGTCACCGACCGAAACAGATCGTCAAGACGATGGGAAATTTTGTGAATTAAGTATTAAAAGTAATTAATACTATGTCGCACCTAGTGATTTCTTTTTTAGGCTCAAACTGAGAAACAAAAATCTTTCCTGCATCTTTTCTTAGCTATTACGAATCATTTTTAGCGCAGTGTGTGACGCCACAGTGGAGAACTACAGTGGTTGTCTGGTCACCGGGGCGACGTGTTGCCTCGGTCACGGGGCGCCTCACTGTGAGGCTACGGCGCTGCCGTCAGAGCCGGGACGGGAACAAACAGGGCTAACTTGAGCCGCTGGACTAATACGTCAGCGCGCCAGTATGAGTGGCGCGTTATTTGCAGGCGGCGTGTGTGCTTGACAGCCGGGCCTGGTCTGGCACGCAGCAGCGCCGACTGTAGGTGGTGGAGGCAGCCTCGGGCAGCCGGCCTGAGGAGAGGAGGCCGGCCGGCCGTGACGTCAGCCGTCCATTAGCGCCGCTCCAGAGTGGCCGACCGCGCCCGAAATCTGAAGCCACCCCGCTCCAGCCAGGCTGCACTGGCCTCTCCCACTGAAAGACAATACAAGATTTGGGCTTCTACGCCAAGAAATTTACTCCCTTATCTTCTAAAAAGTTTAATTGTTAAGATACATAGAACATAAACCTTATTAACACTTTGATCGCCGTGCTACAATCATTTATTGTGTCAGTACAACCTACTGAGCTCTATATAACCATTTCTATTACACCACCTTTCCGCCTGCCGGGCTTGAGGCGCTCCAGTCACGGTCTGCACGGCCACTACGGTCGGGGGTTCGAATCCCCCCTCGGGCATGGATATTTGTGCCGTCCTTAGTCTTAGTTAGTTCATAAGTAGTTTGTAAGTTTAGGGACTGATGACCCCGTAGTTAAGTCCCATAGACTATACAAACATTTTTTGAACCTTTCCGCCACCGAGACCTATACCTTCATGACCATCCTGTCTGGCAAACCAAAGCCCTTAAATACCTAGGCCTAACCCTTGACCTTTCCCTCTTCTGTAAAACCCGTCTTCAAACAGTCTGTGAGAAAGCCCTCTCCCGCCTCAACCTCTTCAAACTCCTTTCCGGCTGGATGTGAGACCTTAACCCCCATCCTATTTAACTACCCTTCTATAAGGCGTCCTGTCCTGAGCTACTTCCATCCCGCTTGGTTTTCTGCTCCCCCTGACCACCACAAATCCCTCCAGATCTTTGAACGCCACGCCCTCTGACTCGCTTACCACATCCGGCTCCAGTCCCCCACACGGATCCTGTACGACCTTATTCCTTCCCAAACCTGCTCAAATTTCACGAACACCTCTGCCTTTGATATGTTACCCGAAAACTGTATTCCCATCACCCACTTGTCTCCTACCTATTGTTCAATCCCGGGCCCCTGTCACGTCATTACCTTGTTATCTCTGCCTCCTTTCACCTCCACACTCTCCACATAGTCTCTGAGGCTAACTTCCGTCACGTCCTCCTCCTGGATGACACCTTCCATCTCGACATCTACCCATCCTATCAACCTTAGTCCATCCCCATATTTCTATGCCCCTCTCTGTCCTCCTCCCATCCCTCCCATGCCTCCCCAACTCCTGGAGTTCTTGTGGAGAATATTTGTGTGTCCGTGTGTGTTTAAGCGGTGTCTTCTTGATCATCCTGTGTGATCCACCGTTGTGTATTATTTAACTACCTTGGATATTAAGCTTTTACATATATCTGATTTTAACCACAGTGGCCACTTTAATTCTGAATGTGTATTTTAAAACTCTTTGTTGTATGTCTCAGACTCCATTTTAACCTCCTGTCAAATTGTTTAATTTTGTTTATCACTGTTCAATGTATTGTACCTAATTGTCAATTTTTTTAAATAGATCGGCTGAAGAGCAGCACATTAAGCTGCTGCCATCCTGCCACCACAGCGGGCTTCAAAATATGAATAAAAAAAGAAAAACACCTTTCTATAAGGGACGTGCAACATGCACAAGAAAGCCTTTGTCTGCTGCATCGCTCCTTGTACAAGTCAATTTGACTCCAAAAAGCGTTTACATGTTACAGTGTACACAGGATAAATTGGCCAGTAGATTTGCAGACGGCTGGGCCAGTGTGGGGAGAGCGGCAGTCGTAGGGGTAGCGGCCGAAACAGGTGAGGGGAAGTGACCAGCGCTGCAGGGGAAGTGAAGTGCCGCTCTAAACTGAAGCCTGCGCTGCACTACCTGACAGAGTCTTACAGATTCTCTCTTCTGCACCCAACCGTACCATCAAAAATACCTTTCTCTAAATACTAACTCAATGTTGTTAATATTTCATCATTTTATTAACATTAACTATCTTACTTCTAAATAAGTGTTACTTAAAGCGTTAGTTATGTAACATTTGTGATTCAGAATATGGACTGATTTGTAAGTATTACCGGTATCATCAGTCTTCAATTTACTGCAATCTGAACAGAGCTTAAACAATCAGTCAGAAACAATACTAAATCAAACACCCACAATACGAAATGCGTTAATAAAACCGATGATATTTCTGTCGCTGCATTATACAAAGTGTTTAAATGTAAAAGGAACGCTCACTTTTTCCTGTTCTGCAGTATTGTAGACCAGAAAACGTAAATGTTTCCTTTAGCCTTTAGACACATTAATACTTTATAGTATGCAGAACTACTTGTCCTTGTTAGTTATCTGTGTGTACTATAATCAGACGTTGTCCTTTTGAAAATGGCGTCTTTACTCCATTACTTGATCCATCTCTCCATTTATTGGCCATAATATGTGAATTGCGAATATATTTTTCATCGACATATATGAAAGGTCAACCCTTTTGATAGACGTATTTTACCTTATTACAGGAAAAAGCTACTTTTTGAGGGGCGCTCTATGTTGGTCACGTGGAAATTGTTTATCAATCTCTCCACAACTTGTTCATGAAATTCATCTAAATCACTTCTGCCTGGAGTAGAGTAACCTTTTTTAATGTCCGAAGTGAAACACCAGTAGCAGCCTGCACTCTTTCAAGGACACTGTTAATGCTATTTTTATCCCCTCTTTTGTCTCTTCCGACATAAATTTAATTACACTCAGAACAATCTCCCGTGCCTCGCTACGCAGAACTCTTGCTGCACTTATATCGCTTAGAGACTGTGCTGCCACGCCGTTTATAACGGTGCGCTCACTCGACGTCCACTGGCTGGCAGGCGGAAGTGACTGACGTGGCCTCCATTTCAGAACGAAGGAATGAACTCGCCCGGCGCTTCTAACGAAAACTTGTCTCTGCGCATCGTCCACCTTATCCTGCGCAGACTCTACTCGTTTGTAGAATCGTCTACTTCGTTTGTTGTCAGAGCAAATGAATCGCCGAGTTAAGATCACTTTTCGAGACTGTCAGATATATCGTGATTACTGTAATGATTAAAACATTTATTTTTGTTTTAGATTGCCTCTTTGAAACTGTATTTAATTGTTTCCATGTAGTTCATGTGAAGCTAGGGCGTTCACTTGTGTAAACGTCCGCATTATAATAGGCGAGTAAATACTTCTAGGCCACGTGGTTGGAGGCGCTTATGTGTTGAAGGGTGTTGGCAGCATTGCTCTGTCCCTTTCGCCAAATACATTATTATATGGACTGTTGAGTCAGTAGCGAGAGAAGGAGACAGAGAGGAGTGGAAGTGGACGGATGGAGTTAGGTGCTGGTTAAGAGCTATAGACTGCCAGAGTATTGTTGTAAGCCGTTAGGATTCATAATAATTCTGATTTTGATTTTGTATTTTTTTGTAATGATCAGGTTAATAAGGTAACGATAATAACAACCATCATCATTACTTACAACTTTGTTTTAATTCAAGACAGCTTTATGTCCCTCTTTCTGTCAAACTGAAATTTCTTATTATCCCCAAGTTATTTTAGGCCGCAACTTTTAAACGGTAGGACAGATACAAGTTTTAACTTTATTTATATTTCATCATTAACGTGCTGCAAGAAGATGCTGTCTACAGATAAGAGGTGAGTGAATTTAAATTTATTTCGCACATACTTAATAGCCCGATTTGTTATGGTCTTACATTTTTTTTGGATACAAGAATCGAAAGCAACTATTTTATCGGGTAAAGAAAGGTAAAGCAGTCAACAATCCGAAGATTGGTTTGAACACCACAGTGCTTTACTAGGCATGGTCCTATTTGGAGGTGGTATGCCGTTGCCTTCCTCCGACCTTCGAACTGACTTACCCAGCCAGTTATAAGGGGACCTACAGTTTAACGTGGGTTCCGAACCACGGTGCTACTCGGTATTTTTCACATGACCAACACCGCCAGAGGTGAAAGAAGTGGAAAGTGACAGATAAAAGTCGTAGGTCTTGGCGGGGATCGAACCCGCGACCTCTGGATTTGTTGTCTGGCACTCTACCACTGTGCAACCGAGGCGCACATTTTATCAGGTAGCTTCCAATATTTCTTGCCAATCGTGGAAAGTACTGGACATAGCAAATTAATTACTCCACTTTCTTATTGTTCACTTTTGTTACATCATTCACATTCAGTTGTAGAAGTCGTAACCAATGAGTTTATCAGGTAGCCCTTCTTGTTTATTGTGTGACGCGCCATTTCGTACAGATATTAATTACACCACTTGCTGACAACACAATAATTAGTTTGTTAATAAAGTTACATCACAATGGTGTCGGTACACATAATACAATAATTGTTGTTAAACTCGCTACCGAATCCATACTTATGTTTAGCATTTAATGAACTAAACTTTGATCTGTGCTTGATTAGTCAATTACACAATTATCGACTTAGACGTCTCCACAATAAAATATATTGTATAAGTTTATCGACTTAGATGTTTTTACTCTAGATTGCAGACCACAATTTCCTTTCGTAGCTATCAACTACTGTAATAGTTTTTCATTCTATGAATAGATGTCATGTTAAGTCTGTGTAGTAGTAATCTAAACTTTGATCTTTAATTAATCAATAGATACATAATTGTCAACTTTAGTGTTTTTATTGTGTCATACTATTGCGTCATTCCGCTACTATCAGTCACTGTTCGAGAGTGTCTGTCTCTACACCCATGATCACATTTAATTTTGTATATCAAATTTGTGTCAAACATTGAGCAGTATATAATTTAATTAATGAATAATTTGTCTCTCTGATTTAACGAATCAAACTTATTCTACAACCGAACTTGTCATTCATTATTTAACCAGACTCATGTTCTGGATAGTTAAGCACTTAAACAGGGCCATAGTCTTTGTAATCATTCGATGCCAGGCTGATTAATTATAACATTTACCCTTACTTGATGTTCAGACATTCAGATAAGTTCTCATATTTAAAGTGCTGTACCAATCTAGAAAGGTACAGTTCATCTGCACACGAAACTTGCACACTCAGACACGCCAGTTACAGTCGCCAATCCCAACCATAAATATTTTATAATTTTATTTTATTTAAACATATAAGTTTCAGTGTCTCATGGCCAAGCTCCGATGTCTGTCAAAGTCTATCTACACATAGACGTTTCAGTGGGATAAAGCTTCAAGTAACGCACAACGAAAACAAGTATTTCACCTATTAACAACAACATGTTTCACAGAGAAATAGCAAGTATTTTAGGACGAATTGCAATAAAAATGATATATAATGTGTGTTCAATTTTTGGTATATAATCGAAACAAACTGAAAGCATTTTAACTTCCAGATTTTGGGGGCTGCAGTGAGGTAAATGTCGTGGAATAATAATTGTAATAAAAGATAGTGAATCACTTCTTACAGTTTATTATTTATCGCTACAAGAGTTTCAGTATTTTGCCATTATCAAGCGCTCGCGTGTAAGGGAAATGCAAACTTGAATATTATGACTGATACTTTGATCGGCTCTTGGTAAATCGTCGTATTGACTTAAAGTCTAAAGATGACCTTGAAAGCCGAAAACCGGTTAACTAAGTGGAAATGAACTAGTAGAATACACAATATACTTTGAAGTCAGTATGATTTTGTGCAACCAAGAACCGACGGAAATATCAGTGAAAATTTCTACATTTACATTTGCTCTAAGTTCATTTCGATTTCATGTTTACAGTTGTATCTCTGTTTTCAATATAATTGTACACATGTTATACGACATTTTTATTCCGTCTATAGTACCTCCTCCTAAAATGTGCTGCTCTTGAGATACCCTGTATATATGAGTCGAACAACAACGTATCCCTGGGCATGAAACAAGTACACATTTATCAAACAAATTCGCAACTAGGCTCCGTTCGTCGGCTTGGTTCCGCACGTGTTCGCCAGCGCACGCGTGAAGCAGTTCCATACGATTGAGAATGGGAACCATCCTTGTGGTTAAATGCGACTTATGAAACACACTTTGTTTTTTTTATAAACGCAAACATGTTTCAGCACTTATTGTGCCATTTTCCGTGGGTTTTTGCTTTTATTTTCTAGAATGCAAGTTACAGAATTTGGTTATATACTGATGTGGACGAGTTATTTCATTTGATAAATTTGCTGGATATATTAGGCCTAATTTACTACGATACTTACATTATGCCATTCGCAGTATTTGTATCTGCTTTAGTTGAGGAATGACAGGTTTTTACAGCTTGTCATCTACAAGTAACACGACGTTTTTATTTACGAAACTATTGTACATTCATCGGGAAGTTATATGGAAAGACAGATCTCTGTGGTTGTTTAGTGGCTACTTACATTCGAGCTGTGGTGTTGCTGTTTGCTTGTTTGTGGTGTGTTATTGATTTTGTGATATTTAGTGCGTTTTTGTTAGTAAACTGGCACTGTTTATATCGCCATTTCTCTTGTGATGGTGGCTGTATCGTATTCACTTATTTTCTGTGGTGTGTCTGTCATGTGGCACGCGAATTTTGATTAGTTTTGATCCTCGCGATGTTTTGTGTGTGTGTTGGGGAGGGGGGAATATTTATTTCATGTGCATGTGTATGTGTGTGTGTGTGTGTGTGTGTGTGTGAGAGAGAGAGAGAGAGAGAGAGAGGGGGAGAGAGAGAGAGAGAGAGAGAGAGAGAGAGAAATATTTTGTGTGAAGGAGAGTGTCTGTCAGGCGTAAAGTGGTTTCGGCATTTATTTATACACTTCTTTTATGGTGTCAAAGAGAGTTTTGTTGCATAGTGATGTGTATTCGTTAAGTTCTTTCTTACCTTGGACTATTGCTTTCTGGATGTGATACTTTTCCTCTATTGTTAGTTTTTTTTAATAAGCTGTTGCTGGATTTGTGGATTTGTAGGTGGGTTTCTATGTTTCATGGGGTATGATTCTATTTCATTAAATGTTCAGCAAATGTTGAGTGGCAGCTGCTACTTTTTAGTGCTCTGAGGTGTTCAGTGTATCTCGTTTTGAAATTTCTGCATGTCTGACCCACATCTACAGATTGGCAGTTATTACAAGTAACCTGATATATTCCTGATTGGCTGTACTTGTCAGTATTGGTGGTATGTTTCCCTAGTCTTCCTATTCCGTCTACTAGCGATCGTATACGTGCATCTTGTGCAAGTAGACGTGTCTATACGGTACGTGACAGGCGTAACCAATGCATCATGGGTAATCTTGTAAGCTCTCACTCTCCGTCTAGTTTGGGCTTAACAATGGAATTGCAACGTGCCTGCACAGTCATGTGTTTTGCACACAGTTTTGCAGTGTCTGCCATGTTGTAATTAGTCAAACGAATTTCTGTCAGTTAGTACGTGACCAATAATTGGATTAGAAATTTATGTCAATATGTGAACCAACAGACTCGTACGGAATCGAAACATATTTCCTTTTCGCTTTCTTGTAAAACCACATACCAGCCATGTTGTAATTATTCAAGAAACAGAATATGAAAATCTTTGGCTGGCAAACACAGGAATCTGTAGTTCTACATCCAGGTAGTATAGAGATCAATGGTGGGACCGCACACTTTTTTTCACTTAAACCGACATTTTTGGTCATGGGCAAACACCTTTTCATTTTGATCTTGTTTTGTATATTGTTTACGTATATCTTCAAATGCCCACAGATGGACACCTGGTCCCAGAAAGCAATTGTGAATGGCGTACAGCCTGCTTTACAGGCAGCCGAACGCCAAGCCAGTTACGTAGGCAGTATAAATGGCGAGGCGGTCACACATATATCATCCCAGAGACACGCAACAGCCAGGGATTCAACTCACAAGGGACACCTGTGACCTCTAACGCTCGGAAGAGCACGAAACCGAGCTTTGAATAACAGGCGAACATAAACTGGACAGCGGAGTGCGACATTTCCATGTGATATAATTTGCTCATGGCAGGGAGCGATCTTATAAATGTATTTTATGAATAACTAGATGACCCGGTGAACTTCGTATCCCTTACCTCTTAATATAAACTACATTAATTTAAAGCATATGTATTTTAAATCCAGTAGCTTTATAAAGGCATCATCAGATAGTCTAACTTTCGGTCGATAGTGGGCGGAAAGACTGGGCAAATCACGCACACATGTCCAGGATAATGTTCATGTCACATTCGTGGAAGTTCAGGGAAGGTTTAAACGGTGATGAAATGAGGTAGAATTTCGAGGAAAATTTAGATTTAAAATATGTAAAATAATGACTTGGTTGTTGTGCTTGGTACATTCAGAAATATACTTTGAAAGAGTAAAAAGTTCGCTTTACACGGTCTGAACCCGTATATGAACTGTCAAAGATGAAAATTAATTCCTGTTCGTTTGTCTCGCTAAAACTCGACTCGGCTGGACCGATTTGGCTATATATCATTACATAAACCACTGAATCTAATTTGATGAAATCTGGTGATGAGCGCTGAAGCACCGGATAAGTTACTTTAGAAAGTGTGTAATTCAAGATATTTTTTGATTTGAAGTATATAAAGCGAAATATCGAACAATAATTACTCTTTTGAAAAGCTATTTACTCTTTGACTTCTTAACTATTTTTCAGAAGTTATAATTAACTTTCGAAAATGCTTTGTCCCTTTTCTAAAAAAACGTATAGAACGGCAGATGAACAAAAGTACCTGTCATTATTTTACATGTTTTAAATCTAAAATTTCCTCGCAATTCTTCCACATTTTATCACCGTTTAAACCTTCCCTGAACTTCCACGAATGTGACATGAACATTATCCTGGACATGTGTGCGTGATTTTCCCACTCTTTCGGCCAACTATCGTGCCGATACTTAATTTAATTATGCCTTTGTAAAACTACTGGGTCTAAAACACATATGATTTAAATTAATATGGTTTATATTAAGAGATAAGTGATACGAAGTTCACCGGGCCATCTAGTCATCTAGTCGACCCGGCAATGCTTCGCAGTTGCTAATATGTATGGACTCTTGCTTTGAACGTCAAATGTGCAAAATTTTATCACAATCAGACGAATGATATTGATATTACACTGAAAAAAGCTCCTTCAGTTTCTCGCTAATTTTCAAATTTTCCGGGTAACTTTCCCAAATTTTTAGTTCATAATAACGTTCATATTTCGTTGAACGTCCAATGATCAAACTTTTATAGCAATCGGATGAACGGTTCTCAACTTACAGTGTTAAGTTCATTTAGAAACACACTGAGAAAGGAACTTGGTACGAATTTTGCGACTTTCCTTTTTAACTGTCCCTTTTTTTTTTTAACTGAAAACTTTCCAGGACCATAATGAACAAAACAAAAGAAGAACTACCCGTCACCATCGTGCGGATAGTCAGTTATAGTGATGAATTCAATCAAATTTTCAAAATTTCCGGTAGAATTTCGAAAAAATTTTTTTCGTACAAACCTTGCCCTGTCAAGCCGTACTCAAGTGATGCTCTTACAACCTTGTGGAAAATTGATTTTTATTCATAAAAAATCGCTTTGTGTTTTTCCTATATTTTCGTAATATCCGGGCGACTTTTCCAAATTTTTATTTGATGCGAACCTTCCTTTTGCTTTCAACATGAAATGTACAAAATTTCATCGCAGTTGGACGAACGGTATTGATAGATCACAAGAAAAAACTGTTTCAGTTTTTCCCGATTTTCCTCTTTTCCAGACAACTTTTCCATATTTTATCAGCGTTTAAACCTTCCCTGTACTTACACGAACATTTCAAGACTAAAATTAGGCAAATCGGTTCAGGCGTTCTCGAGTTTTAGCGAGACTAACGAACAGCAATTCATTTTTATATATATAGATGAAATGCCAAGATCGCGGAATTTCGTCTTTATTTATAACAGCCGACCGGTTTCGATGTACATAGACATCATCTTCAGGTCTGTAAAGGCGAACATAAAATGTATTGTTACAACAAAACCAACAAAGGTACATGCCACCTAACTGTATGCATAGGTAATCATATGTCAACAGTTTTTTCTCACATACCTGCACTAAATTATAACATTATTACATAAATGCATATTGTAGCCAGTTGGGTAGTACTGGTAAATAAAGACGACATTCTGCGATCTTTGCATTTCATTATTCACAAAATATATTTCCAAGTGAAACGACGCATTGTACTTCAAGTAACATTTAAATAGAGGGAAACAAAGCAACAAGATATCTACATGTACATAAGTACCCTGCAAGTAACATCTAAGTGTATGGTAGAGAGTTCATCAAACCGCTTTTATGATATTTCTGTACCGTTCCATTCTCTAATAGCTCCTGCGAAAAAGAAACACCAAAATATTTCAGTTTTAGATCTGATTTCTGTTAATTTATTCTGATGACCATATCCCTTCGTAGGTGCTTACTAACAAAATATGTTTGCAATCGGAAGTGAAAGTGGGTGAAAGAAATTTCGTAAATAGATCTTGTTCGCTACGAGTAACGCCTTTGTTTTAATGATTTTTCACTCCAAGTCTTGCATCATTTCCGTAACACTTTCTCGCCTACATCGCGATAAAAAGAGCTGCCTTTCTCTGAACTTTCTCTAAATCGTTTGTCAGTCCCACTAGGTGGGGATCCCACAACGTGAAGCAATACTCCAAAATGGGAAGCACAAGTGTGGTGTTGACCCCTTCTACCAGTACCATAGAAAGGAAATTATATGTAATTTAATGGCATATATATATATATATATATATATATATATATATATATATATACTTGTCGACAAAATACAGACGCGGGATTTCGTTGAAGTCGTTAAAACAACAATTTGCACACCTCACTAAATCCAGCGAGCTCTACACAGATGCAATACTATTGGGAGAAGCATAGCAATGCAGCTGAAGCCAGAGGATTGATTACACAGTATACAATGTGACCCCCTACCTTCTGCGCATCTTTTGAGAAACCACGACCACTTGATGTCACACGCAATGTTATTGGGCATTTTGGAACACATAGTACGCTAGATAGGCATAGTTTTCTCACATCAACTGAGAATCAGAATGACTACAGAACAACAGTAGAACGCTGACAGAATGTCGTAGGACACCCGGGAATGGAACTCTCCGAAGCCTTAGCTGAGGATAAAAAATGTTCAAGTGTTTGTATAGCCTATGGGACTTAACTACGGGGTCATCAGTCCCTAAACTAACAAACTACTTATGAACTACTTACGAACTAGGACGGCACAAATATCCATGCCCGAGGGGGATTCGAACCCCCGACCGTAGTGGCCGTGCAGACCGTGACTGGAGAGCCTTAGTCCCCTCGGCCACCGCGGCCGGCTAGCTGAGGATAGATCCGGTCAGGAGGCGCCAGAAACTCGCTCGTTACTCGTAAGCGCGGCTGCTGCTCGGCAGTGTCTCAACTCCTTAGTTTCCACGTTTCACTGCCGTGCAATGCTACACTCCAGACAAATGTTTTCAGAAAGGACTTCCTATCATTTAAATTAATATTGGATGTTAACAAGTTTTGCTTCTTTAGGAACACTTTTCTTCCCATAGCCATTCTGCATTTTTTCTCCTTTACTTCGGCCATCAGAAGTTATCTTTCTACCCAAATAACAAAATTCATCTACTACTTTTATTGTCTTATTACCTAATCTAACTGCTTCTGCATCCCTTGATTGAGATTGCATTCCATTACCTTCGTTTTATCCTTTTTAATGTTCATTTTATATTTTCCTTTCAAGACACTTCCCATTCCATTCAATTGCTCTTCCAGACCCTTTGCAGTCTCTGACAAAATTACTATGTCATCGGCAAACCGCAATCTTTTTATTTCTTCTCCCCAAATTTCTCCTTGCATTCCTTCACTGCTTGCTCAATGTACAGATTGAACAAGAGTTGCTTTATACGTTCATAATGTGCCCATGTTGAAGAAAACCGTATTCAGTCGTACCCAGCTGGCCGCAGTCACAGAGCGCGAAAGACACCATGGAGCGCTGGCTCATTTCCAGATTGTGGGAGACGCAGACGCAGGCGGAACAAAGGCAGCCGCCGGCTGTTGCTGATGTTCCCGTTATTTCCGGAGTTTCGCAGCCTCCTGCGCCCATACATTAAGTAACAGGTGGAGATGAAATGCAGCCGCGGCTGGAACTGCTGAATTACAGCCGCTGTGTCTACCGAAGTGGGTGTTGGCTGCAGGCAGCCTTTGGTACCACCTAAGGAACATAGTCTCCCACTTTTCCGGCTCATGAGTAAAACAATGGGCCCGTAGGAAATAAAGAGTATGTGCTGTACTACGCACACTGGAAAATACGCTTGGCGAGTATTATTTCACACACATACGTACCGTATTATAAGCGTTTCACTACAGATGAAGTTAGACACAGTTGCGATATATATATCCCAGATATCACATTTTCTCATTACAATTTTCCTCACATCATACACGTGTAAAGGAATAATTGCAATGTAATTATTTTCTCTTTTAACCTTAAGCATATTCTGTTAACTCACGCGTAAATTCAGGAGTAGCTACATTTTCTGCATCAATTTTATACCATTACCTCTTTTGGTGAATATTCCAGTATGAACAAATGTGTGCAAAACAATGGAACGGACGATTTCCTGCTGCTTGTATGGCTGTTGCTATACTCAATTTCAACATATTTGTTTGAAAAACTGTTTGTGTGAAAGATTTTGCAAGTACTGGTAGTAAGCAATAAATAAGAGCAATAAATAAATAAAACAAAATAAAATAAAAATAAGGAGTAAAGAATAAATTAAAATAATAGTAACAATAATAAGATTGCGCACCTCACAATAATACTGGAAAAAAATGCCGAGTATGCCCAAAAGTTCGGCGCTAGAAGTGTTGATGACAACTGTCCATTACAGGCTGATTGTATTGTGTCAACCCGTGGATTACTCCCCAACGTGTCGTAAGGTCGAAAGTTATAGGATAGCGTTACTCTCTCTCTCTCTCTCTCTCTCTCTCTCTCTCTCTCTCTCTCTCTCTCTCCTCACACACACACACACACGAGAGAGAGAGAGAGAGAGACAGAGTGGCGATTGTATCGCGTACAGGAAACATAGAGGAGCAACTGGCGAGGCCGTTATTTTGTCGGTTCATGTCAAAAGGTTTCCGACATGATTATAACAACGTGACAGGAACTAACTGACTTTGAACGCGGCATGACAATTGGAGCTTGGCACAAGGGTCGTTCTGTTTCGAAAAACGTTATGAAATTCAGTATTCCGAACGCTACAGTTTCAAGTGTGCGTGACAGGAATATCATGATGTAAGGCTCCATCTTTCACCAAAATGTTCAAATGTTTGTTAAGCTTATGGGACTTAACTACGGGGTCATCAGTCCCTAAACTTACAAACTACTTATGAACTACTTACGAACTAGGACGGCACAAATATCCATGCCCGAGGGGGGATTCGAACCCCCGACCGTAGTGGCCGTGCTGACCGTGACTGGAGCGCCTCAGTCACCTCGGCCACCGCGGCCGGCCATCTTTCACCACAGACAACCGAAAGTGCAACCGCGTTTAAGTAGATTAACAAGCAACAAAATACATGTGAGAACGGGACCTATACGCAGTTCCATTTTAGTTTCTTCTTGAGGATTGCCAGTAGTCACAGCAGAGCATGAGACGTCGTCAACGACTTTGAGCTCAGCGTCCTGGACTGGTCCCGCTCTCCCAGTACACATTTTGTCAAAAGCCCTCCGGAAATCTAGAAAAACGGAATCTATTTTATATCCCTTGTCGATAGCACTCATCACATCATATGATGAGGTTAGAGCTCGGTATAAGCTTGGTAAAAGGTGATAGTAGGGTTCGAGTGCGCAGGAAAGTAAACGCAGAAAGGAGTGCGTCGTAATTTCATGTCCTATGGCAGCAGACGACGGATTCGAGTACCTTAGAGAACAGTACTAACACATGAAACTTCCTGGCAGATTAAAATTGCGTGCCGGAATTGGTATTCGAACCTGGGACCTTTACCTTCCGCGGGCAAGTGATCTACCTCTGAGCTATCCCGACGCGACTCACGGTCTCGCCCCGCAACTTCAATCCTGCCAGTACTTTGTCTCCTACTTTCCAAACAATTTTAATCTGTGGGGAAGTTTCATATCAGCACACACTCCGCTGCATAGTGAAAGTTTCATTCAGTAATACTACAGTCTAACGTACACAGTCGGGACACTCACTACACTACTGGGAAAATTGTTACGACGACACTAGCGCTTCTAATGGCACGCTAGGCGTCGGAAGAGTTATGTTTCTTCATAATTACTTTTCTACGTAATTAAACAAATAGTTTCTGCAATTTTACGTTGCAAGTATTGGTAAAATACGATAGACATAATTATTCGCGAAGTGAATATGAATCAGTAGAATTTCACTGATTAAATTATACAAACAACAACTTATTCATAAGGCAAAGGAGAAAACATAAAAATTCAGTAAATGAAACAGGCAAAATGGAGTACAGACAATTAAAAAATGAAATAGACAGGAAATGCAAATTTGGCTAAACAGGAGTGGCTAGAACAATGCAAGGATGTAGAAGAATATATAAATAGAGGAAAAATAGATGAAGCCTACAGGGAAATAAAAGAGATATTTGGAGACAAGAAAATAGCTCTATGCATATCAAGAACATAGATGGAAAACCAGTTCTCAACAAAGAAGTGAAAGCTGAAAGGTGGAAACATTATACAGAGAGGCTCTTCAAAGGAAATGAACTTAGAGGCAATATTGTAGGAAGGGAAGAAGAAGTAGATGAGGATGAAATAGGAGATACCATACTGAGAGATGAATTTGACACAGCACTGAAAGACGTAAGTCGAAACAAGGCCTCTGGATCGGACGACATTCCCTCAGAAGGACAGAAGTCTCTGGGATCCCCAGCCATGACAAAACAATTTCACCTGGTAAGAAAGATCTATGAAATAGGAGAAATACCCTCAGACTTTAACATAATAATCCCTAATCCAGGAAAAGTAGGTACAGACAGGTGTGAGAATTACAGAACCACCAGTTAATAAGTGATGGTAGCAAAATACTAACACGAATTACCTACAGAAAGATGGATTCCGGATTCTGGAGAAATGTAGGAACACGGTAGGCAATTTTCACTTTACAATTATTATTAGAAGATAGATTAAGGAGAGGCAAACCTACATTCCTAGCTTTTGTAGATCTGGAGAAAAGTTTTGACAATGTTGATTTGAATACACTCTTTCAACTGAAATCAGCAGGAGTAAAATATAGGGAACGGAAGGTTATTTACAACTTGCACAAAGTCCAGACGGCGGTTGTCAGAGTTGAAGGGCATGAAAGGGATGCATTGTTTGGGAAGGGAGTAAGACAGGGTTGTAGCCTCTCTCCAATGCTATTCAGTTTGTATATTGAGCAAGCTATGAAGGAAAGCATGGAGATATTAAGAGAAGGAATTAAAGTTCAGGGCGAGGGAATAAAAATATTGCGTTTTGCCGATGACATAGTAATTCTGTCAGAGACAGCAAAGGACCTGGATGAACAGTTGAACGGAATGGTCAGTGTGCATATAAGATGAACATTAACAAGAGCAAAACAAGGATGATGGAGTGCCATATAAGAAAATCAGGCGATTCTGGTGGAATTAGATTAGATAACAATACAATATAGGTGTTAGATGAGTTTTGTGACCTGGATAGAGTATAGAGGATATAAAATGCAGAATGGCAATGGGAAGATAAAGAGACATTTGTTAACTTCGAATTTGAATTTAGGCGTAAGGAAGTCGTTTCTGAAGGCATTTGTGTGGAGTGTTGCCTTGTATGGGAGTGAAACATGGACGATAAACAGCGGGTATAGGAAGAGATTAGAGGCTTTTGAAATGTGGTACTACAGAAGAATGCAAAAGATTAGATGGGTGGATCGCATAACTCATGAGGAGGTACTGAACAGAATTGGCGAGAAAAGGAATTTCTGTCATATCTTGACTAAAAGAAGGGCTCGATTGGTAGGACACTTTCTTAGGTATCAAGCAATAGTGAACTCAGCGCTGAAGGGAAGTGTGTGGGATAAAATTCGCAGAGACAGACCAAGAAATGAATACAGTAAGCAGATTCAGATTGATGTGGGTTGCAGTTCTTATGAGGAGGTGAAGAGGCTTGCTGAGGATAGAGCAGGGTGGTGAGCTGGACTGAAGACCACAACAACAACAACAACAATCCGAATTAACAGGAATTACTATTTTCAATTATTACACCTAAAGGATCAAATTGCGGATCTAAGCTTTCAAGTGTAAGTTAGTTGAGTAGTTTAGGAGTTCAGGAGAAAAAAAAGAGCTCTACAACATCTAAGAAAAATGAAATGCATTATATTCTCTCTAGTTTCCAAGTAATAAAACCAATCCAAAATTGCGTAAAGGTGGATTAACGAATTTGAATGATTTGAGGAAAGAAATTTGTTTTGACTCGTTTTATTCTCTGAAGACAAATGAACATCGGAGTTGAAAGCAAGATACACATACAATTGAGCACATAACACATTATACGAATTTACAAAACATTATAAACACTCCTACAGCGAGTTACTGGTAAGTCGAAAAAAAATGTTTTTGATTCTAAACACTTGTGACAACCATATCTCACTGGAAACCGTGGCGTAATCGGGAGGAATATTCCGATACCAGATTTCTGTGAATGTAACTAACGTTTTCAACAGTCCTAAACTTTAATACCCCTCGAAACACCGGCAAATGCACGCACTACTCTACCAAAACTGTGCTGGCTGGCGATGTCGGACACGCGACGGTGGACGGCAGCTGTGTGCGTCGATAGCTGTAAGTCGCGGACACGAAGATAATTCCGCTTTGTATTCCAGATATTTAACTACTATCAGCCAACTTCAACCCTGGTGGATCTCAGTGCCTACGATCTCACTCATTCGGCTATGTCGTGCCACTACAGACACATGTGAAACACGAATCTACTGTAGGCAGAGGAGACACCAGAACTATGACAATCGCAATTAGCGTGTCGATGCGTCTAATATCACCCTGGCTGACCTAGCTCTCGGCGCTATTAGCACAAATTTTGGAGCAACTCCAAAAGTTGTACCACAAACTCTAAGTATAGCTTCTCGACAACAAATATAAAATGAGAGCAGAAGAGAAGCGACTGCTCTCCTCGGCTACTCCAACACCAGTCTCGTTCTCTCCCCTTCTAAAATCTCCGTCTCCTCTCTGCAAAGCCTCCAGGCTCCGCCTATCTCTACTCAAACGCCAATTCACAGCTACGCACCAAAGTACGGCCAATATAGGCTTGCGTTCGGAAGTCGGACAGCCGCATCACCTTACTATAAAACAGCAGCCAATGGCCAGCTCTCCCGTGTTTCCACCGGTTTGGCCTCGCCCTTACGTCCAGCGTTCTCACGGTAGCGGCGGATGGCCTTCAGGCACCTTCGAAAACACGACCAGCAAGCTGTTCCCAGGAAACGGCCAAACTCTTTCGCTGTTTTATAATTGCGGTGCCCGCCAGCTTGGCGCCAGAAACGTACATGTCCTAGCGGGTGCCACCCTGGCCGGTCGCAGTGGCCGAGCGGTCTGCGGCATGCCAGTCACGATCTGCACGGACGGTGCGTTCGGGGGGTTCGAATCCCCTCTCGGGCATGGATATTTGTGCTGTCCTTAGTCTTAGTTAGTTCATAAGTAGTTTGTAAGTTTAGGGACTGACGACCCCGTAGTTAAGTCCCATAAGCTATACAAACATTTGAACATTTTTGAACCACCTGGCGTTCGCCAACTCGGCGCCAGACGTCTCAGATCTCCCTTCACAAAACATCGTACACCGCCCATGAAGATTATTGTATTGCTCCAGACACTCCCGCGTAGCCGACGCCAGACAGATACTTAGAAGGCTCATTCCTCAGTACTACATGCTGTGGGCTTCAGCAGTAAGGAATCTTCCGGGAACCGCTGATCCTCTGAATCACGGAGGCACCCTCGTGCTCGCCATTGGTCGCTGTTAGCTCTGAATGTGTGTTTTTCCCCCCTGCTACAGGCCTCACACAACAACATTTCTCTTTCGCCACAAGTTATTAAATCGATAACCTACGAATAATCTAATAAAATTAACAAGGTTGCGTTGTCATTTTACTGTTGGAAAGCAACGTGGCATTACTGAAATCTCTCAATCTTTTCACCAGATTCACTTAAGATTAATGCTTCAAAGCGATTTTTAGAAACAAATTGCGAACATTTCGCTACCTGACAATGCCTGCCAGCGATAATACGAGAAAATGTTAATACAAACATACTGGACGGGAGAATTTTTTAATCAATTTACTCTCAAATTAGTCCAAAACGAAATTTATTGAAACACATCACCGGTATTAGAGTCGTGACTTGTGCCCAGCATAACTTTTGGCAGAAATGTGCCAGGCCCAACATAACCCAGTTTATTGATTAGTTATGTGAGATTAAACTAAATAAATAGTATTAAAATTTAGCTAGGCTTAATAATGGAGCCAGCCATCTCTCTTATTAAATACACCAGAACTTTATTCTGCAACTAACGCGACGTCATACGCAGTTACGGTACTACCCCATCCACCAATCCAGCAGACATGCTACAGGAAGTAGGTGGTCTGCCACAGCTGTGACCTCTTTCGTTGAACCTGAAGTGTAAAAACAGGTAGTGTGCGATTTATTCTGCGTCACCCGTAAAACTGCAAAGCGTGTCACGCTTTGATCAATTTACACGAATAGTGTACAAATCACATTGAAGAACATGACAGAGGGTGTAACAAACAGCTATTATGATATTTCAGTGCAGTTCCAGTCTCTAACACGGCGTGGAAAAATGGAACACCTAACTCTTTCTGTTTCCGATTTGATGTCTCTTGATAAAATAATTACGGTCATGTCTCCCTATGTAGGTGGGTGTCAACAAAATATGTTCGCATTTGGAAGAGGAAGTTGGTGTAAGAAATTTTGCAAATAAATCTAGCAGCAACGAATAACGCCGTTTTTAAAATATTTCCTCACGAATTCGTGCTGTATTTCCTTGACACTCTCTCCCCTATATTGCGATAATACTAAACGAGCTGTCCTTTGAACTTTCTCTATGCCGTCCGTCAGTCCCGCTTGGTGGGGTCCTACAATGCACAGCAATACTCTAAAATAGGACGCACCAATGTAGGCTGTTTCTTTAGTAAAACTGTTGCATTTTCTAATTCTTCTGCTAATGAAAAGTGGCAGTTGGTTCGCCTTTCCTACTATATTTTCCTAATCTTCGTCCATATTTAAGTTGTTGGTAATTATTATTCTTAGGTATTTAGTTGCATTTAGTGCCTGTAGATTTGACTGATTTATTGTGTAAATGAAATTTACATATGAATGACTTCACACTTATCAATTGCATATTTTCGCACCATACAGATTTTAGAATTCCGTTTGATCTTCTGGTGACTTTACTAATCGTTAAACGACAACATCATCGGCGAATTGTCTAATACAGTTACTCAGACTGTACCCTAAATCGTTTGTAAAGGTAAGGAGTAGTACTGAGTCTATAACACTTTGCTGGGTAACGCCACATATCACTTCTGTTTGACAATCACTTTCCGTAAATTACAACACACTGTGTCCTTTCTGACAGGAAATCAGGAATCCAATCGCAGGCAATTTGATTGAAAGACGCTAGTGATGAACAGTGACAGAAGCCTTGTGGAAATGTAGAAAAAGGGAAACTATTTGATATCCCTTGTCGATAGCACTCATCACTCCATGTGATTAATGAGCTAGCTGTGTTTCACAATAACGATCCTTCATTGAGTATAGTGACTTGGGTCAATAGGTCGTTTTGTCATTTACACATATCCTTTCAAGACACACAGAAAAGAATGTTTTCGGTCTAACCTATCATACCACCTACTGCTAAAGAAATATTCGTGATCCATGGGACTTTTTTTCCAGATTACATTTCGCGTTATACAAGCTGCTAGCTGGGCTTTCCTTGCGGTTGCGGAAATACTTCGGAAGCTTTGATGTGCCGAGAAGGAGGCTCCTTTGGCAGGCCTCCGGTTATTCGTGGAGCGCGGATATTGTTGTGCCCGGGGCGGTCCGGCCCTGCTGTCGCGCGGTCATCCTTGCCAAACAGGAGGCGGGATCGATGTCCTGCTCCACAGCGGGCTGGACACCGCCGGGTCCTCCGCCACGAGCATCAATTAGCGGACTCAAGTGTTCTGAGGATTCAATTTAATGGCCTTAATAGTTTATGCCACACAGCTCGCTAACCAAAACACAGCTGCAATAACGACCGGAGTTGTCACGACCAATTTCATTTAGGAGGTAACATGCTGGAGAAAGTGAAGTGTCGCGTATTGTGATGACATGGAAGTGATTTGGACCACTGTAGATACGGACGCGGGAACACAGACAATCGGCAACCAATTCCGCAAGAGGTCGCGCTTTACTAACTGTATTACGTGATCGAAATCTGACTGCCCTAACCGCAGTTAATGATCTCGTGCACGAAATATCAAGTCGACATTGAAAAAATTCTATTACATGGTTCCATAAGACCTGTCTTACAGGGTGTTACAAAAAGATACGGCCAAACTTTCAGGAAACATTCCTCACACACAGAGAAACAAAATATGTTACGTGGACATATGTCCGGAAAAGCTTAATTTCCATGTTAGAGCACTGAAATGAGGAGCGACAATTTACTGGATGAACCATTCGCAGAAGTGTACCCGTGGAGGCCAGTCAGCTGCTGATAGTGCCTGCATACGCTGTACATGGTACGAAAACAATTGGTTCTCCCGTAGCACTCTCCATACAGTGATGTGGTCAACGTTAACTTGTACAGCAGCAACTTCTATGACGCTGACATTAGGGTTATTGTCAACTGCACGGAGAATTGCCTCATACATTTTTTGTGTCCTCGTCGTTCTAGGTCTTCCCTAGTCGCGAGTCATAGACTGGAATATTCCGTGCTCCCTAAGACGCCGATCAATTGATTCGAACGTCTTTCTGTCGGGACACCTTCGTTCTGAAAATCTGTCTCGATACAAACGTACCGCGCCACGGCTATTGCCCCGTGCTAATCCATACATCAAATGGGCATCTGCCAACTCCGCATTTGTTAACATTGCACTGACTGCAAAACCACGTTCGCGATGAACACTAACCAGTTGATGCTACGTACTGATGTGCTTGATGCTAGTACTGTAAAGCAAAGCGTCGCATGTCAACACAAGCACTGAAGTTAACATTACCTTCCTTCAATTCGGCCAACTGGCGGTGAATCGAGGAAGTACAGTACATACAAACGAAACAATTGGGTATCTTGACAATTGTCTGCACGAATTATTTCAATTTACATTTAAAGAGAAATACTAAAATGAGCTCTGACATGGAAATTAAGCGTCTCCGGACACATGTCCACATATTTCCTTTCTTTGTGTGTGAGGAATGTTTCCTTAAAGTTTGGCCGTACCTTTTTGTAACACCCTGTATAATTCACAATTTACGTAAACAGGTAGTTTCACAGGCCAAAAGAGACGTGCCCTCATTGGAGGACAGTGTACAGACAACAATGCGATTTAATCTGAGGCCTGCGTATACTCTTTGATGTGATATCTGTTTTACCTTCGTGTATTATCCAAGAGACCACTCTTCAATGCAGCAGATCCATTTTAATTAGCTTTTTGTAAAAAAAAAAAAAAAAAAAAAAAAACAGTCTTGGTTGCACAAGAGCGATGTTTCATTTGTTTATAGATGACACAATTCGCCTCTTCTGGGCATCGTCAAACACTGAAAAGGGTGAAATTTACAAACTTGTTTAAAAAACAGGAGCTAACTAAAAATATGTAAGATTGTTTCCTAAGGAATAAATATTAGAAACAGGGAAGGAGCAGACTGACTATTCCCTATATGTAATATTTTGCCTTGGGAAAGATTTTACATATTTTAGTTAACTCCTCTTTTTTAAAGAAGTTTGTAATTTCCGCCGTTTCAACTTCTGACGATGCCCAGAGGAGGCGAAACGTGTCATGTATAAATAAATGAAAGATCGATTTTGTGCAACCAAGACTGGTTTTTACCAAAATATCTATTACGGTTGCTGTGCCAGCGTCACAAAGATATGGATTGGAGGGATTTTATTATTTTATTAGTCTTCATATGAGTTACCTGCACTTTTACGGATATGACTAAGGTGACAGAAATGAACCGACATTTGAGTCTTCATTTCAGGGGATTAGATAGTCGACTTTTAAGGCCAGTGAGACAGGTGCACATCCAGTCATAACTGTTTATAGATCAACAGGCAGTGCATTTAGATTCCGTACAAGGTGCTACGCTATGTAGAGCAGTGCCTCAATACTTGCCCAGCATGGGAATACCCGCGCGGTCTAAGGTACGAAGTTACGAATTGTGCGGCCGCTCCCGTTGGAGGCTACAGTCCTGCCTGGGGTATGTGTGCATGTATGTGTGTGTGTGTGTGTGTTTGTGTGTTTGTTTAGTCCGCAGCATAAATTAAGTAGTTTGTAAGTCTACGGAAATATTCTATTACTTGGTGTTACAAACATTGTACTTAAACTGTAATGTATGTATTGATATTGTCAGGAACTACCAAGGGAATTTTGAAGTTTTAACGCATCATGTCTCGAGTTTAATTTTACCATTATGTGTATATTTTAGTGTCCAAAGTGAAGTATTATTTATTTATAACGCATTTGGCATGAATTACTAAAGTACACGAGGTTTCTATTAATGTGTGCCTTACCATATAACACCCTGACACAGTTCACATTATTCAAAATATAGGCTCATACGAAGGAGGAAATCAGTACTGAGTGTTGCCAGCATTTATAGCTGTCACCGCTGCTACACAATTCGTAAATGAGGTTCGAGTTGTGTTTCTGATGTATATTATAAGTCACGCTGCCTCCATTATTACACAAGTTCATCTTAAGTCTGGCATCTGCCTTACCTACCATTGATTTTACGTGGGCGTTACATATCAAATAGCCCCATATGTACACGTTCAGATATTTTATGGGAGTATCTGCTTCCTTTAATTGTCATGACATTGTGCAGCTGTCTAACAAACAGTATGTTCCAAATATTCTGAAACTGCCTTCTCCATCACGATGTTCGGATTGGAGTCGTAGTCCTGCACTAGATACTATGGTTCGTGCAGGCATTGGATTCCATTCCCGCAACCCCCTACTCTGCATTGTCGATAAACGAACCAGTCTGTTGGACCTTGCCGACGGTCGCGCTGCGACAGAACGATGAGCGACAACGCGTGGCGCGCAATGATGTTGGTCGCCCAGCGGACTGCAGCGTTGCCGTGGCCTCCCTGCTCTCGTCCCTCTTGCCTACCGCAAAACCTGTGGTTGACGATTACAGGACTGCTGGCCGCGGTGGCCTAGCGGACTGAGGCGCTCCAGTCATGGTCTGCACCAGTGGCGTAACTAAGGGGGGGGGGGGTGAGGGGGATAGAACCTCCCCCAGAACCCGAAAAAAAAAGAAAAAAAAAAAAAAAAAAAGAGAGAGAGAGAGAGAGAAATCGCACAACAGCAATCTGGTAAAGGTAAAGATTGAAAACTTGGGGTGTTTTACCATAATCTTTCAATGGATGGGAGTGAATTAGTTTCTTCAACGGGTGTGGTAGATGGTAGTCTGTCTGGAAACAGACTAAAATTATGCTCGGTAAGCAGATCTATCCTTCCCCCCCCTCCCAAAGCCAAGTCCTAGTTACGCCACTGGTCTGCACAGCCACTACGGTCGGGGGTTCGAATCCCCCATCGGGCATGGATATTTGTGACGTCCTTAGTATTAGCTGGCTCATAAGTAGTTTGTGAGTTTAGGGACTGATGACCCCGAAGTTAAGTCCCATAAGCTATACAAACATTTGAACTTTTTTTTATTACAGGACTGGCGAATCGTTCATCACCCGGTGCTACAGCTTTGGCAAATGTGTGGAACCAGCGTGGACTGCTCTTCCCCAGCAACTAATCTAGAATCTGAGTAAATGCCGAGGGGTGCAGCGGTGGTTATAGCCAGAAATGGCGGGAGCACTCAGTTCTCAAATGTTCAAATATTTGTTAAGCTCAAGGGACTTAACTCCGTGGTCAACAGTCCCTAAACTTACAAACTACTTAGGAACAACCTTATACTAAAGACGACACAAACATGTTGTTCAAGGAAAAAAAAAAGGACGGGGAGGAAAGAAATTAACATTACAATACAAAAGCAAGACGAATGACGTTAATGTTCTTTATTGCTATAAGTGCTTTCTTTATACTTTAGGTACGTAATATGTTCCGAATACTTCTTCGAAGATAACAAAGTGGTTATTTAAGTGACAGCAAAGCGCTTCGTAAAGTGCAGAATTTTAATCTACATGGCTCTCATTGTAGTAGTCGTTGTAGTTGTAGTAACCGTTTCATTCATACGTAGGTCAGATGTAGAGTAATATTCTTAACCTCATGACAATATAATGAAAGAATAATAAAATCATTTCATATATACATAAAGCATATACTTAAAGGAGTAACTCTGGAAGAACGTCATGGATAGCCGTGGGGAAAATTGTGAACTACAGCCTGAGTTAGATCAAGCTAAGAGGGATCTGGACAGGTCAAGATGGAAGAAGGTAAAGAGTGGTGGGGAGTTGCAACAGATGCTAAGAATAGGCTTAGAACTCAATCAGGCAGTGTTATGTTGAATGTGAAAAATAACTTTTATTTCTTCAGTTAGAAACTGATATGCCCCGCACAAAATATGAGCCTCAGACAGGATTAGATGTAGGCAGGACAAACTAAGATTCAATAGCAAAGTGAATAAGAATGTAGGTCAATCAGCAAAGAAGAAGAAAATTTTGTTGTTAGGTATTTCACACGTCAGAGGTGTGGGCCAACTGCTGCAAGATGAATTATGAACAGAATACTACGTCACAAGTTTTTCCAAACCTAGTGCAGGTCTCGATTTGGTGACAGAAGGACTAGATTCGCTATGTAAAGACTTTACCAAGGATGGCTTGGGCAATGGTATTAACAGAGAGCTTGGATGCAATATATAGTGTGACCTGACAAAGATTGCATTAGAATCGGGTATACCAGTGTTGAGTTTGTTCTGGAGCACCACGACCGACTTCATTTGAACTCTTCTCTCACGAGAGTCAATTTGGAATGGTTCCTTGAATCAGTATTGAGGTCATATATTGCAGTGGTTCCTGTTCACTCTCTCAGTACTTGGGATTATAGCAGGCATGGCCTTCACCTCAACAGAAGGGATGAGTGAACTGGCTGGGCTAATAGCAGGAAACTTAAGGGGGGAGGCACTGACATGAGTGGCAAAATACCACTGTGTACTGGTATCGGAGCAGTACCTTCCTTAGTACAGAAAACACAGAGAAAAGTTCTAAGAGAGATCAGTATTGAAACAAACCTTAGTTTAATAAAAAAAACTTAACAGTATGAAACTTCCTGGCAGATTAAAATTGTGTGCCGGAACCGGGACTCGAACCTGGGACCTTTGCCTTTCGCGGGCAAGCGCACTCCCGACTGTGCTATCCCGACACGACTCACGATGCCGCCTCACAACTTTACTTCCGCCAGTACCTCGCCTCCTACTTTCCAAACTCCACAGAAACTATCCTGCGAACCATGCAAGACTAGCACTCCTGGAAGAAAGGATATAGTGGAGACATGGCTTAGCCACAGCCTAAGGGATGTTTTCAGAATGAAACTTTCACTTTGCAGCGGAGTGTGCGCTGATATGAAACTTCCGGGAAGATTAAAATTGTGTGCCGGAAGCGGGACTCGAACCTGGGACCTTTGCCTTTCGCGGGCAAGCGCACTACCGACTGTGCTATCGCGACACGGCTCACAATGCCTCCTTACAACTTCACTTCCGCCAGCACCAGTAAAGTTCTGAGCCATTATTAACATCTTTAAAGAAATATTTAATGACCGAAAATATGTTATAAACCCATTAATAAGTAGCCTTTCGGATCATGAAATGCACTTCGTTTTACTAGATGTTAACAATGATGGGGAGATAAAATCTATTAAATCTTAAAGGGTAGTCAGTCAGTAAAACTTTCTTTTAGAGGGCTGCTCGAAGACATGAATTGGGATGATGTTTACAGTGCTCATAGAATGAGTGAGAAATACAACTGATTCACAAATAATGCCCATAAGATATTTGAATTCAAATGTTCAAATGTTTGTACAACTTATGGGACTTAACTACGGGGTCATCAGTCCCTAACCTTACAATCTACTTATGAACTAATTAAGACTAAAGACGGCACAAATATCCATGCCCGAGGGGGGATTCGAACCCCCGACCATAGTGGCCGTGCTGACCATGACTGGAGCGCCTCAGCCACCTCGCCCACTGCGGAAGGCTAAGATATTTGAAAACAGCTTACCATTCAAACTAACCCAGACTACACCAAAGTCTACAAGGAAGCCACAGATTACTTAAGTAATAAAGGTGTCCTGTAAAAGAAACTGAAAACTGTTTCTATCAGTCAGCAACAGTTCAGATGCAAATGCTTTGTATCATTACAAAACACACTGCAAAATGTTGAAGATGATAATACAGACATCACAGAAGATGCATTATCAAATTAGTATAGTCACACTACATAAGAAAATAAAGACAATATAAGACAGTAAAGGGAGAAACTGGCAGTACTAGAAATGAAGTCAAGCACATAGCATTAGGAATAGATGATACACAGGTAAGATATATGTGCAGTGTTGCTGACATTTTCATTCAGCATTTCATAATTATTACTGAAAATAAAGGGTTATCAGGGGCAGTAAAGCTGCAATGTAATATCTTACACCTGTCACTACAAATAAAGGATGTGTGTGACACAGAACCACTAACCCAACGTTAATCCTTAAAATCCAAAAATCCCAGAGGCTAATATATCAACATATACAAATAAACAGTGTACCTCTGAATTTAGTGATAAGTCACTTGTGTAACCAGTCTTCTGTCAATGGAATATTTCCTGTATGGTTGATATATGCTGAAGTTAAGGAGATTAAGAAATGCCATCAAACTCCCGTCCAGTTTACCTTTTCCCATATTCTCGAATCTTTTAGAAACGATTATGTGCAATCGTTCTCTCAAACATGTGACCACTAATAAAATATTAATTATGTCAGAAATCGGATTTAGAAAGAGTTCCAATATTAAGAATGCTATCTACACATACAGTGAGAACATACTTAATTCATTAGAAAATAAATTACAGATCTCTGGCGTGTATGATCTGTGATCTTGTAAACGGAATTTGTATAAATCATAACATACTTTTAAGCAAATTGGAATATTACGGTGTAACAAGAAATGCTGCAAACTGATTCAAATTGTGTATCACTTAGAGGAAACAAAGTATGTCGATAGTAAAGTCACGTATACTGAACTGACAGGCCTTATTCATATGGGATTACTAATATGTGAAGTCCCTCAAGGTTCCATCTTTGCACCCTTGTGTTTCTTGTATATATAAATGATCTTTCATCAGCAACATTACCTGATGTTAAGTTTGTTTTCTTTTCATATGACACAAACGTTGCAGTAAATAGTGAATCAAGTATAGCCTTAGGAATATTGGCTAATTCAATTTTAAAATACATGAATAAGAGCTTCCTTGTCAATTATCTGTCATTAAGCCTTGAAAAAGGTCACTATATGCAGTTTAGGACCTGTAAAAGGTTTCTTGCCAGTATATGCCTAAAACATGAGACTGAGATAAAATAATTCAACAACGTTACATTCTTGGGATTATGGCTTGTCAATAATTTTAATTGCGAGGAACATATCACATAACTGCATAACCGTGTAAACGAGTTGCTGTTTGCTATGCGAATGTTGTCAGACATATAGAAATGTAAAAAGCTAGCGTATTACGCCCATTTGCATTCCATAATGTCATATGGGACTATTTTGTGGGGTAACTGAACAGGCCGAGCCCAGAAGTGTGCATTACGACTCATTTGCAATGACAAATGAAGAACATCCTGGTGAAGGATATTTAATGAACCGGGGGTACTAACTACTTCTTCCCAATATGCTTATTCTCAAATGAAAGATTTCATTAGGACATTTTTTTTTTCAGACCAAGAGCTCAGTTCATGAAATCAACAGTAGAAACAATAACAACTTTTACAAAGATTTAAAGTCACTTACTTTGTCTCAGAAAGGTTTCGATTTATTCCGGAATACACATTTTCAGTAACATGTCAGCAGCCATAAAAATTTAATACAGAATAAGAGTCCAAAGGGTTTTTTGTGCGGACACTTATTTCTACTCTATCGATGAATTTCTTAGCAGAAGTGATTCACGTGTGTATGTTATTTTATACAATAACATAAAATGTGAATATTGTGTTCAGTCTTACTTCGGTACCAACCTTCTGCAATAGTGTGATCATTTCAAATAAGAGTTGTAAAACATAGAGAATAAAAAGGAGTGCATAAGAATTATCTTATGCACACAGTATATTCATCATTTATAATGCAGTAAAAAGTTTTACAAACTTTTAAATACAATTATTCATAAGAATTCGATTTTGCTAACCCATCCCAAATCCCAAAGGGATCTTCGAAAGGTACATTAACAAATATGGTCTTATTTTTTATTTATTGTGGATCTCGTTTTGTGACGTTCTACATCCAAGAGGATCTCCTCAGTGTGGATGAACTGGAACTAAAAGTACATCTAATATAATATAATCCCTTAATTTTGGATCGCAGCGTCTCCATTGCGCCAGGATAGTTACTAGAAGTTCTTGTGTAACATTTCAACGTTTGGAGAGAATCTGTCCCGAAGAAGACACGGGGTCTGGGCTTCTCGTTCTAGTGGACTGGTAACTATTCATTGGAGCTCTAGATACGGATTGGCAACAGACAGGGAATATTATAGGATGCGTAGTTAACCATGAGATAATAATTATTATGACATGTTTCGAGTCGTCGAGTATCGACTCCCCCACCGACCACGACACAGGAGGTGGTTTGCAACGTGAGCCGCCTCCAATCATCACCACCAGAGAGAAGGCCGCGGCGCTCTCGTGTGACGTCAGGCAGAGTAGGTTGCGCGCGCATAGCTGACTGGCTCGCTGCTTCGGCATAGTGGGCCGCGCCCCAGCGGCTACCCAGACAGCTATGCGCGCGCAACCTACTATGCCTGATGTCACCCGAGAGCGCCGCGGCCTTCTGTGTAGGTGGTGTTGCTCCAATCCGCGTCCGCAGACGGGCCGCGACTACTGCCGCCGGCCGGCAGCGCCCCAGCCGAAAGGCGGCGTGGGCGGACGAGACCGCGTGGGCAGTCTGGTGCCGGATCGGGAGCAGCCCACTTTGTCTTTGGAATATTACTGTTACATGTCTAGTTTCTTTGATCAGTAAGAATGTTGTGTGAACTTTAGTCTACTTTAATAATTTGTGTTGATGGAACAGTGTTGGTCGTCCCAGCGTTTCCATCCTCGGATACCCTTATACCGTAGACGAAATAACAATATGCACAGCATGTTACTGAATACTGGGCTACTACAAGTGTCATCACCGACTAGGTACTACCTATGCTCTTCAAATCACCTATGCACCTAAACAAACATATTTACAATTCATCACTCTTATAGACTAAAGAGGAATGTGGCGTCTTCTCTGTATCTACTTGGAGGCTCCGTACGTCACCTCAAGCTGTGTGCTGCAAGGTACATCACGTACCACTGTCACTTCCTCCTGTCCAGGCGCGTGTGCCTCTCTGTGGCCACTAATCTTATCCTTGCGGACACTTCGCGAAATATACGTAGGAGGAAGGAATATAATGAATGACTCATCATGAAACGTTTGGTCTCGGAACTTTGACAGACGCCCAAACCGCGCTGCAGAACGCCTCTCTTGCAGCCCGTGCCATTAGTTTCCTAATCTTCTCCATGGCGCTTTCACGATTACAAAAAGAGCCCGTAATGAGGCGTGCTGCTCTCCGTTGGATCTTCTCTATGTCTTCTATTAATCCTATCTGCTACAGATCCCACACTGATGAGCAACACTGAAGCACAGGATGAACGAGACTTTTGTAACTACTTCCTTTGTTGACGGAATGCACTCCCTGATGATTCTTTCAGTAAATCTGTCTGGCTTCTGCCTAAGACACGACATTTTATATGATCGATCCACTTGAGATTTCTCATTGCTTATGACGTTGTACCTCCTGAACTATGTGTCGTAGGTGTTTGTTACCCCTAAAGCAATTGTTCCCTCACGGTAAGGAATACGTGCATCAAACTTGTTTGAAATCGGTCCAGTGATGTGGGAGGAGATGTCCAACACTGTCCTGTGGTGCAACAGTTTCTCGCGCATTTCATTGTTTACGACGTCATATCTCTTGAACTGTGTGTTGGACGTTACCGCAATACGTAGAGTGCTCAGAAGGTCAAATATGCAAAATTTAATCAAGATTGGAGCAGTGCTGTAGGTTTGTATGCAATACAAAAACACAAACCTACAAGCACACAGACTGCCGAACAATACTCGCAAGTAACAATTCAGAAGTCTTTGCTGGTTCCTGTAAACCAGAAAAGACTTTTGTATTGTTACCTGCGATAATCGTTCGGCCGTTACTTTTTTCCGAATACGACGCGATTTTGAGGGACAATGCCATTCACATTCTTGGTTCTCACAAATCTTCAGCTGTTTGAGATGCGGGGGAGGACAGCAGCCTTTGCGCATTTGAAAGGTGAGGTGCAGGAGCCGGTGTCTCGTGAGTTGAAATTAGTGTGTGTCTCCAATGCGACAGAGTGACTTCTTACAATCGTCTAAAATGTATTTGCTATGCTTTAGTGATCATGTGCGCATTTATCTGTTCTTGGAGTTCAATTGAAACAAGACTACCTTAGCAACAAATTTCTCAGGTGTATACTGGGAAGATAATTTTGAAATAAAAAAGCTCGGTTTACGACGGCTCAGCTTCAGTTGAAACAAACGCAAATACGCAGAGGTAATATCTTCTACAGGGAAACAAATGTTGACTTTCTAGAAATAAACTTTCGTTTCCCATGCTTGCTGTTTGCTAAGAGCAAAGTTACCAGGTGGACATGCACTGGCGTATCAGATCCACTCATCTAACCCAGAAGGTTAAGAAGCACGAGAAAATTATGTATCGTGTATCAAAATCAGTAGAGTTAGAAAGTGCTAGAATCTCAGTTTGGTAAAAAAAAATGTTAGAACAACCAGTTTTCGAGCTAAGTGATTCAATTAGTTCAAAGGTAAACTGCATAATGTATTAAAGGTAGTGCACTCCCAGTCACTTTAGTCACCAACAGCCCCTGAATTACATTGCCATAGGATGCTTGAGACGGTATGCCTAGGTACAGAAAGAGTTCACTTTAAATGTTCACAATTAAATTGTTTAAACGTACAAATTCGCAGTTAAATTCAAGTAAAAAACTGTATGACTCACGACACAGTTAATGTGATGTTAGCATGGTGCTTGTGATCTGCAATATCTTGAACGCTCCATACTGTATGTTAATCATTTTCAAATGAACGCAGTTATGCTACAGTTTTCTTTTAAAATAATATGTCAAGAAAATCGTCAGAATAGTAAGACATCATTGTGTAAAAGCATTTTCAATGTAGAATAAAAATTAACAATTACTGACTTGTCGGAATTACCGCTTCAGTCGTTTCGTGTAACATACTGAAACTGATCTGGCTTATCAGACATGCTCTCAAACGTAGAAATGTTTGTGAATCTGAGGGATTTAACTGCTGCAGTTATCAGTCTCAAGGTTTACAGACTAAAACTAACTTATACTAAGGAGAACACACACACCCATGCCGGAGGGAAGAATCGCACCTCCGTTGGCCAGAAACCACGCACTCCGCAGCAAGGAGCCTTAGAGCGCTCGGCCACTCCACCGCGGCTTAAACGTAAAACGTTGTACATGATAGTTGTGTTTAATAGCTTTTAGGATATTTAGTAGCAAATATTTTGTATGCAAACTTTTTTGAATCTGATACAATTTCTTGTATACTTGAATAGGTATGAACCAACTACAGGCTAATCATCAGATACATATGATACAAGAAAATGATTAACTGGGACTATATGCAGCTACTCAATAGGCTTTGCTGCTGCCAAAAATAAGAGAAAACTAATTAGTTATGTACGAATTCTTTTGTTCATCCGTTAAACTGATTGTTGGTTTTCATTGTAAGACCTTGCCCTATAAAATTTTCATTTTTTGTGCTTCCATTTCCATACTTTCGTCATGGTAATAAAAAAATAAAGTGGCCCATAATTGTGCTACGTCACGACATTGTTTTGGCACATGGGACTACATTTGATCGTCACTCAGATACAAAATAAAACTGTCGAACATAGCAACTACCTCATTATAAATAACAATGAAAACCTACGAAACAATGGCTTAATTTCATAGTCACAAAAATCCGCACCGGCCGCGGCGGCCGAGCGGTCTGCGGCGTGCCAGTCACGGTCTGCACGGCCGCTGCGGTCAGGGGTTCGAATTCCCCTCGAGGATGGATATTTGTGCCGTCTTTGGTGTTAGCTAGTTCATAAGTAGTTTGTAAGTTTTGGGACCGATTACCCCTAGTTAAGTCCCATAAGCTATGCAAACATTAGAACAAAAATCTGCATGTTCAACCATGAATTCAGTATTTTTGTATTCCCATCGACGGTGACGTATTTTACCTTCCCAGTTTGACGGAGAGATGGAAATGGCAATGTTGATTGACTTTCTTCGTTAACTGCAGCTATGCGGCCTTGATCGAACGATTGAACGGTATGTTAGATACATGTACAGTTAGAGTTCTACGGTCAATCTGTGTGATATTTAAACGTTTGACCCGCAAGAACCGCACAGAAATATAAACGTACAGAAATCTTTGTCCGTTACCAGATGCGTCAACATTTAACTTGCATATTGTCCGGCATCTAGCAGAACTCTATCTGCATAAAACGCGGAACATGTAGGGGCACTCTCTTCGGATTACGCACTGTGTTGTTGCACAGTGTTCTTAACTTAGCTGATATAATTAGTTTTCCTTCTTTTTGAAGTCTCTACGTGAGTTAATGCTGTTCCCGCGTAATGTTCTTAGTGTTAAGCTGAATGTCACGTCGCTGGCCCCGCAAACACCGAACATTAATATTCTACTCGCATGGCTGTTTCATTGTGCCTCAAGAACTAGTACCTAACTTTCCCATGAAGAGAACAAAGCTAAAGGCGATACTGAGTTTCGCCTTGTCTTTACTGCTACAAACAATCTAAAGCTATTATCATTATGCTCCAAAAACGAACAGTATATATATTCAGACATAATATAGTTGGTCGCATATGCAGTTGGTTCTAAACCAGCTCTGGTTAGTAAAGAAAGCGCAGATCGAGATAAAACTAATATGATTTTATGTAATTAGTTTAAGGGGGAAAACAAACTTGTACCACATTGGTATTTAGAATTATGTTACCACACGTCTTGTCGTAAAAGCCCGAAAACACGTGTCTGTCTGCTTCACAGAAACATTAGTCTTCGGAAGTAATTTTCATTATTTAGAACATTACACAAATCATGTGACACATTATAGATTCCAATTCCAATTTGGTATCCTTCCGAACGGTCTGTTACATGCCGTGAGAGACACATTCACATCTATACATACTCTGTAGGTAGACTTACATGTGATCATACTTCGAAAAACTAATATTTCAGGGAAAAGGAAGTTTATGGTCTAACATCCAGTCTGCATCATGGTCATTAGAGACAGTGCAACACTCTGATGACTTTCATCAAGGGTAGGAATAGAAATCGACAGTACCATTTGAATGGAACCATTCTTGCTGGGGTGATTTACTAAAATAACTGAAAACCGAAATCAGGAAAGTCCAAGGCGGTTTTGAACCGCCGTCCTCACTATTATTTGAATAGTGAAAAAAAAGCACTGTACATTTAAGAAACACAAGTATGTACCACACACTGTACAAACGATTGACAATGGCCTCTTAGGGGAGTTTGAGGTCACAGCAAGCAAAATGTGCAGCACTAGTTGTATCTATGAGGGTTAGAACCTAAATAGTAGCAACTATTTATTTGCAAAGCGATACATGTTCAAAATGTTCAAATGTTTGTTAAGCTTAAGGGACTTAACTACAAGGTCATCAGTCCCTAAACTTACAAACTACTTATGAGCTACCTACAACTAAGGACGGCACAAATATCCATGCCCGAGGGGGGATTCGAACCCCCGACCGTAGTGGCCGTGCAGACCGTGACTGAAGCGCCTCAGTCTCCTCGGCCACCGCGGCCGGCAGCGATACATGTTTCCACCTGTTACTGTCCTTGAAATTAGTCAACAGCATTATGTAGAAACCGTTGCCAGCGATGTGGAAGGCGTAGTGTACCGTTAGCAGAGCCTGTTCTGTTGAAGGGGCGAATGGAGAGGTCTACTGTCTGTCGAATCTCTGGAACACTTCTGAAGCGAATGCCATGCAGTGGTTCCTTCATCTTCGGAATCAAATCAAAGTCACAAGGACTTAAGTCCGGGGAGTATGGTGGATCGTACCAGTCCCATCGACCGTACACAGCAGCCACAGATTGCGCTGTATGCGCCCGCGCATTTTTTTTTTTTTTCTTGCTCAATGGGTAGTTCTCTTCGTTGCGGAAGTTCTTGTTCGGTGTGTTGCTGGCTCAGCTTTTTTATTACAGAGGGCGTTGAGCCCTCTGACCGGGCGCGCTGAGCCACGGCGCCCGGCAAAGCATTGTGCACACTGATGTGAGATTTGCGCAGAAAGTGTTGCCGCTTCTTTCGCAAAGCTGGTCGCAAGTGATATTCCAAAAACGAACGGTAATACTGTGCACTGACGGTCTGCCATGGAGGAACGTAATAGGTTAGGATAACACCAGCACGTATACGAGAAATTACCATAACTTTCACCATACTGAGGCTCTTGAAGACCTTAACCACAATGTCGTGCTGTACGACCTCTGGCACATTCAATCTTGATTTAACTCCGTTGTTCCTGTTCGAAAAAAGTTACACCGTTACGTTACACCCCTCGCCCACAAGTGAATTGTACGCACGCCGGTGATGTGGGATGGGCGAGTCCATTTGCTCGGATCTAAGGTACGTATGTAAATAACGTTTACTATCAGCGAAAGTAGTAGATTCCATTGCTTAGTGTGTCCACAGTAGTTTTACCACTATTTAACATCCAACTCACGTATATACAGGGTTTCCCTTTTATCTTTGCCGCCCAAATTATCACTGGAAAAACAACAAGTATTGTAAAACGACTTTCACAAGTATCTATGTAAGACACAGGCTCATGAATGTAAATATTTTGAAACGTTAGAAAACGAAAGAATGTGTGTGTTTTTAACACAAACATATATATTTCTTTTAATGGACGGCCTATATTATTTCATCATCAATCTATATCATGACAAATTGCATAAACAATGGCGTTGATTGCATCACAATAGACCAATTAAATCCCCAGATAATGTGAAGCGAAGTTGCCACATGAAATACGCAAAACACGCGGCTAGCGCACGTCTTGAGAAACACACGAGAACCTCATGCTCCTGTTATTCCAGCAGTAATATAACCGCCCTCATGAATTACAGACATTGCCGTGGTGGGATGGCTTGCGTGCCTCAACGATACAGATAGCCGTACCGTAGGTGCAACCACAGCGGAGGGGTATCTGTGGAGAGGCCAGGCAAACGTGTGGTTCCTGAAGAGGGGCAGCAGCCTTTTCAGTAGTTACAGTGGCAACAGTCCGGATGATTGACTGAGCTGGCCTTTGAACATAAGCTAATCTGGCTTTGCCATGCAATTACTGCGAACGGCTGAAAGCAAGGGGACACTGCTTCCGTTACTTTTCCCGAAGACATGCAGCTCTACTGTACGAACATATGATGATGGCATTCTCTCGTTTAAAATATTCCGGAGGTAAAATAGTCCCCTATTCGGATCGGAGTGTGGAATGTTAGATCCCTTAATAGGGTAGGAAAAAAGGAAATGGATAGGTATAGGTTGGGTATAGTGGGGATTAGTGAAGTTCGGTGGAAAGACGACCAGGATTTCTGGTCAGATGAATACAAATACAAATCAGTTGGGGGTATCACAGAAGTAGGACTGATAATGAATAAGAAAACAGGAATGAGGGTAAACATTATGATTGTCAAAATAGATACGAAGCCAACACCGACAACAGTAGTACACGTTTATATTCCAACTAGCTCTGCCAGTGATGAGGAGATTGAAGAAATGTATGAGGAGTTAAAGGAAATTATTCAGACAGTTACGGGAGACTGGAATTCGGTAGTAGGGAAGGGAAGAGAAGGAAAATTATTAGGAATTCGGTAGTAGGAAAGGGAAGAAAAGGAAAATTAGTAGGTGAATATTGACTGGGCAGAAGGAATGAAAGAGGAATTGCCCGGTGGAATTTTGCACAGAACATGATTAAATCAGAACAAACACCTGGTTCAAGAATCACGAAAGAATGTTGCATACTGGAGGAGATCAGGAGACACCGGAAGGTATCAGATTTTATAATGGTAAAACATAGATTCCGTAACCAGGTTTTAAACTGTAAGACATACCCAGGGGCAGATATAGACTCTGACCATAACTTATTGGTCAAGGAATGTAGGATGAAACTGAAAAAACTGCAGAAAGATAGGAAAATAAGGAGGTGGGCCTTGGATAAATTGAAGGAACCTTAAGTTCTTAAGAATTTTAGAGGCAGCTTTAGGCAACAATTGACAGAAACGGGGGAAAACAAAATAGTAGAAGAGGAATGGTAGAGATGAAATAGTGAATGCAAAAGAGGACAAAATAGGTAGAAAGGCAAGACCTACAAGAAATCCTTGGATATCACAGGAAATAATAAATATAATCGATGATAGGAGAAAATATAAAAATGCAGTAAATGAAATAAGCAACTAAGAAATGAGATTGACAGGAAGTGCAAAATGGCTAATCAGGAGTGGCTAGAAGCCAAATACAAATCCGTAGAAGAATGTATAACAAGGGGAAAATTAGATACTGCCTACAGGAAAATAAAAGAGACATTTAGGGACAAGAAAAACAGCTCTACGAATATCAATAACTTAGATGGAAAACCAGTTCTCGGCGAAGAAGGGAAAGCTGAAAGGTGGAAACAATACATAGAGGAGCTCTGCAGAGGAAATGAACTGACAGACAATGTTGTAGGAACGGAAGAGGAAGTAGATGAAGATGAAACAGGAGATACTATACTGAGAGATGAATTTGACAGAGCCCTGAAAGATCTAGGTCGGAAGAAGGCCGCGGGAGTACATGACATTCTCTCAGAGCTACTAAAGTCTCTGGGATAACCAGGCATGACAAAATTGTTTCACTTGGTGTGTAAGATGTATGAGACAGGCTAAATACCCTCAGACTTTAAGAAAAAATGTAGTAATCCTCATTCCAAAGAAATGAGTCGCAGACAGGTGAGAAAATTATAGAACCATCAGTTTGATAAGTCATGGTTGCAAAATTTTAACACGAATTATCTACAGAAGAATGGAAAAGCTGGTAGTAGCTGACCTCGGAGAAGATCAGTTTGGATTCAGGAGGAACGTTAGGAACACGGGAGGCAATACTCACTTTACGACATATCTTAGAAGATAGATTAAGGAAAGGCAAACCTACGTTTTTAGCTTTTGTAGATTTGGAGAAAGCTTTTGACAAAGTTGATTAGAATACACTCTTTCAAATTCTGAAGTCAGCAGGGGTAAAATACAGGGAAAGGACAGTTACTTACTTGTACAAAAGCCAGACCGCAGTTATATCTCGAAGGGCATGAGAGGGAAGCATAAATTGCGAAGGGAATAAAACAGGGTTGTAGTCATTCTCCGATGTTATTCAATTTGTACATCAAGCGGGGTGTGGAGGGAAGCAAGGAAAATTTGGAATAGGGATTAAAGTTCAGGGTAAAGAAATAAAAACATTGCGTTTTAGCGATGACATTGTAATTCTGTCAGAGACAGCGAAGGACCTGGAAGAACAGTTGAATGGAATGGACATTGTGTTGAAGAGAACGTATAAAATGAACATTAACAAGAACAGAACAAAGATTAATGAATGCAATCTTAGAAAATCAGGCGATGCTGGAGCAATTAGATTAGGTAACGAAACAATGAAGGTGGTAGATGAGTTTTGTTACTTGGGTAGTAAAATAGCATATGACGGTCGTAGTACAGAGGATATAAAATGCAGAATTGCAATGGGAAAAAATCAGTTTTGAAAAAGAAGAATTTGTTAACATCGATAATTAATTGAAGTGTAAGAAAGTCTTCTCTGAATTCATTTTTGTGGAGTGTTGCCTTGTACGGGAGTGAAACATCGACGATAAACAGTAAGGACAGGAAGAGAATAGCGGCTTTTGAAATGTGGTGCTACCGAAAAATACTTAAGATTAGGTGGGTAGATAGCGTAACTAATGAAGACATACTGAACAGAGTAGGTGAGAAAAGGAACTTTGGCATACCTTGACTAAAAGAAGAGATCACTTGGTAGGACACATTCTTAGACATCGAGGAATCGTAAATTTAGCATTGAAGGGAAGTGTGTGGGGTAAAACTCGCAGAGGGAGACCAAAAGACGCATATAGTAAGCAGATTCAAATGGATGTGTGTTGCCGTCCTTATGAGGAGATGAAAAGGTTTTCTCAAGATAGAATAGGGTGGAGAGCTACATCAAACCAGTCTCCGGACTGAAGACCAAATCAATAACCGCCGGTGATAGGAGTAGAGAGGGTGTAAAATACAAGTGGTCAGCGGGTCTAATAATATTTGTGAAGAAGAGTAGTTGTTAGACACTGATAGAAAGTGTTTCCTAAAGCGATTTGTCTGGAGTGAAACCTGGACCAGAAGAAAACTGAAGCTTTTGAAATATGGTATTGTAACATAGAATATCGTGTAACTAATTATGTGGTATTATACAGAATTCTTGTAAAAGAATAAATTCTGGCGTAGTTTGACTAAATTACAGGATAATAAATGGGACACAGACTGAGATATCGAGGAATAGTCAGTATAGTATTAGAGGGAATCGTCAGATGTAAACGTCACAAAGGGAGGGCACGACACGAATACCTTAACAGGATCAATTGGATGAGGGTGGCTGATCAGATATGTAAACTCCTTCACGTGAGTAGCGTTGAGAAGCTGCATATAGTGAATCTTCGGACTGAAAAACACAACTAACACTACTGGTACTTCTTAGTTTTGACCTTTCTAACCTCTCTGGCGGATCATGTTCCCAGCGCCATACAATCACATTCTAGAAGAAACACAAGAATATGCCTTGGGGTACGAAAAGAACTTTAGGCTAGGTCTCCTGGATGTATGTAGTGTGGCGAATGGCCTGTGTTACTTGCACAATCAACATCGAATATGAAAAATAAATTTAAAAGTTGATTCCAAACAGCGTGATTAAAACTTAGTTTCGTTCTGTGAAGTAACGGAATGGCATATTTGGTCATCCAGACATTTCCGTTGTGCCTTTGAATCACTACGCAGATGGATTCGGTAGTTCAGCGTATTAAAGTGTTTGGTATCGGTTTTCTGTGGCTGAGGACATTTCACTGAACTCAAAGGGTTCTTTCATCATGTATCTCAGTTTCTAAATTCCAGTATTCTAAATCCATGCAATAGATAGACTTGATAGCGGACTTTTGAAAATAAACTAAAAAAACTAATAAAAAACTAATTGAAAATAAAACATTAATTAGTTGTTGGAAATGAACCGGTATTTAATTTAAGGTAGGTGCTCGTGTTACAGCCACTTTTCTGATACTGACACCTACTGTGAGTTACCTACCCAGAATCTGACGTGGGAAGCTTCCCAGTGTGTGAAGCAATTATTCTTAGCCAACCACACTGTGCAATATGGTCACAGTTGCTTGTCTTGTAATTCGATTTGGACTGCTTCTTTTTTCTGCTAGGTCTTTTGGTTTATGTTTGTCTTCCGTAACGTTTTCTTCAATGAAATCAACGCAGTATATTTAGTATTTATAGCCCTTTCGATTGGTGTTGCTCTTGACGGCGTATCTGTTGCGAATTAAAGTTTTTCATAAAAGGTGACCCGCTCAGGTGATACAGGCGACCCATGATATCCAATAACTAATCAAGAGTTGATCAAGATACAGAGGGACCTAAGCTATAGAAAGACTCTGAAACCCATAGAAATTGGAAGTTGGTACTTTAGCGTTTCAAACAGTTTCATAATGTCGACTTCCGCAGCTGTTGTACGTCGTTTAGAATAAAATAATTCCGCTAATAACTGGTGAATTTGTTTTATTAACCATACATGTCCGCTATGTAGCTTATAGCCGTATCCTCAAGTGGTTCGTCTTAGTCGTAAAAAGGTTTTGGTTGAATCCAAAGTTCTTAGTCCAATACCATTTAAACAACGTTGTCATTCTAATTCCTTCGTTCGGTTTATTTTATTAGAATGACAATTGTGTTTTAATGGGACTATGACATTTGGATCAACCAAAACCTTTTTATGACATCGAGCTACGGAGGATGCAGCTACAGGCTGAGAAACTGGCCGTGTGTTGTTATTGAGCCAAATTTACCAGCTGTCACAAGAACTGTTATGTGAAAACTGTTTGTCCGAAATGGCATGCGACTTAGCGTCGTCTGCAAGAACTACTACCACGAAGCGCGTGTTGGCTTCATTCCTGCTGGCAAATAAATGTTCATTTGTCGCAGCTGCGAGGAGTAATTTGTTTCAAATAACTCATTTTGTGAATTTTTGTCGGTTCGTAATTGAATGTAATTTTTGCGTTTAAATTGGAGTTTCTTTGGTAATCCAATTCATTTTCATTAAAAAAAACCTACGTTTAGTCTACATTTGAACAAAGATATACTACTCAGTGTCAAATTTATTCGTTTCAAATCAGAATTATTTAACTATATTTTAATTGTAATATGTATGATACCGTTCCGGACATGTCTACACCATATCAAAAATTGTTCAATCAGAGCATATTGCTATTTTTAAACTTATCACTAGAGTTGTAACGGGAGATTGCTTAACATGAATGCTGACGTATGGGTTTACAATGTTTATGATCTTGTTACATAAACGTGGATATTATGTACCTCTATATTTCTAACTTATGCTTTCCTATTGTAGATTCACTGTTAATGGCTAGGAGTCTAGCGGAAATCGATCTGCAGTCAGAAGTTCAAATGTTCAAATGTTTGTTAAGCTTATGGGACTTAACTACGGGGTCATCAGTCCCTAAACTTACAAATTACTTATCAACTACCTTATACTAAGGACGTCACAAATATCCATTCCCGAGGGGGGATTCGAACCCCGACCGTAGTGGCCGTGCAGACTGTGACTGGAGCGCCTCAGTGCCCTCGGCCACCGCGGCCGGCTCACAATAACAGGTCTCTCGAATTTCCTGACGTGTCGAGATCAGTGCTTTACAAAACGGCAGTGAACTCTTAGTTATGGAACAGGCGGCAAGATTGTATGAAGAGGGTGTTTTAAAATTGGTTGAAAGGCATGATAAGTGTTTGAACAAACTTGACAATTATGACGAAAAATACAATAAAGTATGTACTTTCTGAAAATAAATTTACTTCTTTGCAATAATCTTTCGTCGTGTACTTCTGTTCAAAAGAAAGTTAATTAAAAACCAAGCCTCGTATTAAAAAATGGAGTAGTGACCTTAAGAAATCGCAAACAGCCTTATAAATAATGAAAAATGTGAAGTAACACACATGACGACTAAAAGAAATCCGCTGAACGTCTGTTACACGATAAATCAGTGAAACCTTAAGGTCGTAAATTCTACCAAATACTAGGCGTTACAATTACGAACAACTTAGACTGGAGACAACACACAGAAAATATTGTGGGGAAGGCAAACCAAAGGTTACGTTTCATTGGCAAAACGCTTCGAAGATTCAACAGCTCCCCCAAAGAGACTGCGTATATCACACTTGTGAGTCCTCTCCTGAAGTACTGTTGCCCAGTGTGGCGACCCTCACCAGGTGGGACTGACGGAAGATTCAGGAAAGGGCAGCTCGTTTTGTTTTATCATGTTATAGTGGGGAAAGCGTCACGGAAATGTTTTACAATTTGAGGTGGAAATCATTAAAAGAACGACGTTATTAATTGCGGCGAGATCTATTTGCGAAATTTCAATCACCGACTTTTACTTCTGAATGTGAAAATATTTTGCTAGCAACCACATACATAGGGAGACATGACCATCCCAATAAAATAAGAGAAATCAGATCGAAAAAGGAACGATTTAGGTGTTCTTTCTTTCCGCGCGCTATTAGAGAATGGAACGGTAGAAAAAGGTAATGAAAATGGTTAATGAAACCTCTGCCAGGCACTTAAATGCGATTTGCAGAGTATCTATGTAGATGTAGAATGGCCATATCTCGAGACACCCACCTTATCTATTTCACCCGTGGATGACATAAGTAAAATGCAGCAAGAAAACGGTGTTTCATTTCCCAAAACGAATACTTCGGCGCTGGCTGCGGGAGATGGCGACACAAACAAATTTGATAAAAGATTCAAATGGGGCCGGCGGTGCTGGCTGTGCAGGAGATGAGGTGTAGTGGCGCAGACAGCCGGCTGTCCCGGCGACCGTTCACCTGCCGGTATCGGGGCGGGCGTGTGTCTGACAGACGGCAGAGCGCGTCTGCGCATGACGAGAGATAGCCGAGACAGCGACGAGTGGTGCGGCCGACAGGAAGCCGATGCCGATGCCGATGCCGAACGCCGTCACCTGCAGCCGACGCCAAACGCCGCCTGCCGCCGATACCGCCGCCCTGGCTCCGCAGTCCGCCGGCAGTCCAGGCATTTCGGCTGCTGCTCAACTCCGCTCACTGCAGCGTCGTTTTCCGCCACTTCCAACCCGAGGGGTTACAAGTCTTATTGACTATTCAAATGTTGAAATGTTTGTTAAGCTTAAGAGACTTAACAGCGGGGCGATCAGTTAACAACTGTGTAAATATGTTATCACCAAAACAAGAATCTGTTGTCAATGTTATCTCTTCATGCATTCATATCGGACAATAGTAAAAAAGCACCAAAATGTTACTTTGGTTCACACGTTTCGTTTTCATTGTTGGGCAATTAACTTAATATACTGTAACTATGCTATGTTTACACTCACCAAAACAACGATCTGCTATCAGATTTTTATGTTCAGATTAATAGAAATAACACTACCATGTTACTTTTAGTTTCATACTCTGTAGTGTTTGACAGTTAACTCAAAAGGTTTCGTAATTACGTTATTCTTTACTTCAGGATCTGAAATTACGTTTTTCGTCACATAACCTAAATAAGTCACTCGATGTTTTATTTATTTATGTAATGTATAGCTACAAATTATAGTATATTAACATCACAGTTCCATAGCAGTGCATATGTACACATAATACGTCCACTTCATCATGTTGTATAGCACTTGTTTATAAACATAGCAATCACATTACTTACATCAATCATAGATCCTAATGAAGACCAAAGATGGTCATTGACTTACAATAACTGCACGCCCTATAATCTTTGCGCAATGTGATTTAATGTAAGAATGTTCGTTGTCTTTAGTTTTTAAAATAATTTTATTGCACACTCATCAATGTCTGCTTCAGTCTGTAGCAGTCAGCCACAGTGGTAATATCAATGATTAGAGCAATGACAACAAATACTTATTTTACAATTTTGAATGTTTCTGTTACGACATGTTAAGCTATTAACTAATCTCTGTAAGTATCTCACATGTAACTTACTGTACTTTTTTTTTTTTTTTTAATGTCTTATATGGTTGACTAATGCTTTGATAACTTTCATCTACTTCAGGCTAACGCTTGATAATGGTAAACTGACCCAAACCGGTAGCATTAAGAAAAATAAACAGCTATGGTCAATATGTCGCTTTGCAACAAACGTCCATGCGCAACAAACGTCTTCGCGCATCGTAGCATAGCACCTCAATGCGCTTGGCCAATACGCCGCGGCTTGGATGACCGTTCAGATATGTTGGCAACAACCGCAGACATGAAATAACTTACAGATTTACTGGAAAAGAGGACAAAACTAACAATTTTCACATCGTTGTTTTATTAGCTTCCTATAGCTGTTTGACGAAATAGAATACTATAATGAAATTTTCACTCTGCAGCGGAGTGTGAGCTGATATGAAACTTCCTGGCAGATTAAATTTGTGTGCCGGTACCGTAACTCGAACCTGGGACCTTTGCCTTTCGCGGGCAAGCGCTCTACCGACTGAGAGGCGATAGCTCAGTCGGTCCGGGCGCCGTGGCTCAGCGCGCCCGGTCAGAGGGCTGAACGTCCTCTGTAATAAAAAAGCTGAGCCAAGAACTCATCGAACAAGAACGATTACAAACGATCAGCGTCCGCAACCAATAGAACAAACCATAGAGAGAAGAAAAAAAAAAAAAAAAAAAAAAAAAAAGTCGGTAGAGCGCTTACCCGCGAAAGGCAAAGGTCCCAGGTTCCAGTCCCGGTTCCAGCACATAATTTTAATCTGCCAGGAAGTTTCAAAATAGATTACAGTTTATGTTGTGTGTGACTTTCCTAACACAATATAATTTAAGTCAAATAGCGCTGACGTTCTTCCAGAAGGACGAGAAGGGTAGCTTACTTTTGTATTCTTGTCTGTAAGAAATCGTGTACAGTGTCAGATTTTATTTCTTTGAATCGGCTGCCCCCATTGCGTATGAATTTTAGCTTATATTGTCGACTGAAAAGTGATTGGATACATCTGCAAAGTTGAGGTTCATTAAGAAGATACTGAAGATTCCCTCGTAGTTGGGTTTATATTTATTGAACTTTCATCAATTTTTGAGACATTTATTTGTATACATTTCATATTAAATGTTATTTTAATAATAAGGATTCATCAGATTGAAATTATAAAACATTCATTTTGACGTCATTCCAGAAAGAAGAGTAGTATCGCAGAACTAATGGTGTGATAGTGAAAAAAATCACTTATAACGATCTTGTGCAGTCATATGAAGGTAATTAATATCGTCTGAGAAAAAAATTAAACAAAAAATATATATATATATTCCGCGCTATCTGGGTTAATTTTGCAAACAATACATGTAATTCGTAACTGCATGTACGACTTTTGTACCTAGTACTGAGTAGGAAAAAAAAAGTTCGAATGCAGCATTTATAGAGAGCTTCTTAATACAGTCGCGTCGTTCAAATATCTGGGTGTAACATTGTAGGGCGATACGAAATGGAACAGAACGAACATGTAAGGACAGCTGTGAGTAAGACGCACAGCCTACTTCAGTTTATTGCGAGAATTTTGGGAAGATGTACTTCATCTGTGAAAGAGACCGCGTATAAAACGCTTGTAGTACCACATCTCGATTATTGCTCAAGTGTTTGGAACCCGCAGTCGATCAGTTTAAAGAAAGATATGGAAGCAGTTCAGAGGCGAGCAGCTTGATTCGTTACTGGTATGTTCGACCAATGCGCGAGTGTCACAGAAGTTCTTCGGGAACTCAAATAGAAATCGTTGGCATTGGAATAGGAAAGGAAATGCCTAGTAGTGGTACAGAGTACCCTTCGCCACGCACTTTACGGTGGATTGCGCAGTATATATCTAGACGAAGATATACTGCGGACGATAGTAACACTGGTGGGATACAAAAGTGACATAATACATAAAACTCAATTTTCTCATCTAAATGCTTTGTACATTACTTAAATTTTTATTGCAAAACATTAAACAAACATCAATAATCAGTGGAAAAACATAAACCTTTAATTATATTTGTAATTTTCAAATTAACTGACTTAACTGTGATACTGCATGACTCCAGTTAGTGATTCAATTATACGGAAAGGTTAAGTAAATCGTATGTACTATACAGATTCGTAGTTGTGACGCACATACATAGAAGCACCAGGAGATGGCCTCTTACATTCGCACATCTCTATGGGATGACTGTGCCGATAAGGTTCGAGGCAGACAGGGCAGTAGCTGTCCATCTTTCAATGATGTTTTTTTAGATTTTTTCTACTGTTGCGCTCTTGGATTGCTGCTTTTTAGTTTCTTCTTTGTTTGCGAACAAGCTCTTATCTCTTCTACTAAAGCCAATTGTTCTGGACTATCGGTCCAAATTGTAGATTTTTATCCTCCTCCTCCCTTTTCTTGTGGTTTTCCTCGTACCTACTTTTTTCTACTTCCTCAGAAAACCTTCGTTTTATGTTTCTTTACCGATAGGAAGTCACCTGGCACATACTGTATTTATTTGCAGCTGTTCTAACACTCAGGTTAACATCATCCGCCACAATTTGATACATGTAATTAAGCCTCTTGTAGTGGTCTTGACTCGTGTGTCTGGCATAATTTCCCATAATGAAATAACTAAATCCATAACGGATTTGTCGGATAGGACATTGTAGCACTATCTCTTTATAGTATTATACATAATTTACTGTGACAATGATATGAGCAGGGCATCTATTATTCTATTTTCTCAGTGACGTTGACGAAAATGTTACTCTTGTGTCCGTTAAGTTCTTAATAAATTCCTTCCTTTGGCACAATCAATTCAAATTATAGAATCAACTAATGGTTACACATAGTTGAATTATGTTCGTACACTTAGTTTTACACCGTAATGTTACTCATGTCACAAAACTACTAGAATAGAGAAAAGTTAGTCGATGATCTGAAAAACGTATTATTGCGTTACACTCAACAGTACCTCTGCAATAATGATCAGAAACTGGTAACCAGTGCGGAAACTTGAAGGACGTGAATTATTTGGATCTCGTGAATTTTGGATCTACATGTTGAAGATGCATGGGTAATGTTACTTTCGTCCCTTCTTGCCTCTGTCCAAGATCTCCCCTATTATACTACTAGACTGGCAATGCCATATACAGCATCATTGGCGTCACTAAGTCCCGCCGCCATATTTATATCTTCATACGTGTTAGAAGTAGTGTGTGTGTACTTAAAAAAAAAACTGTTGTAAAGTTACGGATGATCTGACGTAAGTACCACAATTTGCTGTTTTCATTTATCTGTTACTCATTCATTCAACTTCGTGTTTACTTTCAGTAGTATGGTCGTTATAAAAGTGCTCTTTGTGTCTATAACACGTATCTTTATTCTTCTGTTTTGCCGATAACTACAGTCTGCTTTATCTTTATGTAACATATTCTTCTAAAAAATTCGAGCGCGGCCTCCCGCGTCGGAGGTTCGAATCCTCCCTCGGGCATGGATGTTTGGGGTGTCTTTAGTGTAAGGTAGTGCATAAGTAGTTTGTAAGTTTAGGGACTGATGACCCCGTAGTTAAGTCCCATAAGCTTTACAAACATTTGAACATTTTGAACGTAAACTCGACTACTGGGGAAGTAATTAGAAATGTAGGGACTGGCCATGGGAGTCTGAGGCCAATCATAGCACGTTATCAGCCCCCACCGGCCAGTCACTTCATTTCTAATTTCTTCAAACCGCTAATTTTTAACTAGCATGTATTTTTATATACTAGCTTAATACGACTTGAGCAAATTAGGCTCTAAGTGTAAACGTATCATGTCTTAATTCTATTTTCTGATAAAGACACCCACAGAGGTATCGAAATCTTATACGGTTGCTGCTTCAGACAATCTTTCTACAAAATCATAAGCAACTGCAAGTGTTCAAAAATAATTAAAGATTTTTTTTTAATTTAGTAATCTTAAAATTCTATTGGTATCATTCTGTGAATAATTTTTACTATGAAACCCTTTTATTTACATTAAATAGACTATTAGTGTGTTAGCAAAATTTACTAATAAAACTCACTAATACGAATTAAGGACCTGTGTACATCATTTAGTGGAGGTGGGAGGACAGATAGATTGAAGTGCACGGAGGGAATCCATTGGAGTCTGTCTGAGAGATAGTGTACAAGTTTTTCCAAAAATGATTTGGTCACCCAGTCTTAAAGGAAACTAACTGTCCTCTCTTTGTGGTCACAAGTGGAAGACTGTTCCGTTTTCCGGGATACAGATTAGATTTCTGTAAACTATCACTATATACAAGAAACAACAAAATGATTGACATTAAATCATTAGGCCACATAGTTTTGACGTGCTACCGTCCTTCTTATGGCAGCAGGAATAGGAATTTCACAACAAAAAGGGACATACAGGTAAACCGTGTTAAAAACCAATATTAAGTTTTTAACTTTACCGCAAAATGTCTGGCAGGTGTCTTCTATAACTGCACCGTTTGTGAATGTGTTGACAGCGGTCGAAACAATATTCCCTTAAATCACTCCAACTTAAGCAGGGCGAAACACCTGAAACTTGGACGTCAAATATTGCGGAAATGGAAAGTGCGACTGATACGCTGTTTTTCTGGGATAAAAACAGCTTAGGGGCTCGAAGTGTTAGCAATAATAGGATTTTAATAATACACAGATACTGTATATTTGCTCAAACACACACCTTTTAAATGGAGCAATGCGTATTAACATTAACAAACAGAACTCTGTGTAAATTACAATGTTAGTGGAGTTTGTTGCACGACTCTTGTACAAGTCGTTTCGCGATATCGCATTGTGGAAAGTTTACACAGCGTCTCATGTATAATACCTGTGGCAGCACACACTAAAGAACAACACGACTGAATACATTAGTGACACGGATTCTGACCAGTAAAGAGCCAGCTAACCATTACAGATTGTGTTCAGAATGGCATCCGGCAACGCAATGCATGATCCCAGTCTGGTGAGGACATTCCAGCGGAGATGTTCTAGAAGGCTGCAGTAATATGTCGTTGAATATAATCGGGTATGGTTGCTATGTCTTTGTAGAAAACGTCTTTCGGCTTTCCACGCACAAAAAGTCAACAGGAATCAAATCTGCGAAAGGGGTCGGTCAGTATGTAGGTCCTCTGCGTCGATGCCAACGATTCGGAAAAATTTCTGAAGATATGCTGTAGTAAACCGTGCACTATGTGCTGAACAGCTGTCATGTTGATACCACAGGTTCCGCCTTGTGGACAGAGGAACATATTCTACTGTGGCAGATGGTCTTTTAGTAAGTTGCGAAACTGGTGTGCGTTCAGTGTATCGTCTATGGAACATGGGTCTATGGGCTGTTCGTTAACTACTCCACACCACACAGTCGATGAATGCTGGTGTTCCACCTGACGAAGTCAACGGGGATTGTCAATCGACCAGTCGTGTATGTTTCACACGTTTATCTGGCCATCATTGTTAACTGTGAATTCATCACTAAATAAGATAGGCCTACATGATTCATTTTGAGTATCCTGTCGTAATGCCCATGTACAAAAATGACGAAATTTCCATTTAGCTGCTGATGGAAAGAGATTTGATACGGGTGGAACCTATGTCCATGGAGAGACCCTTGTCTAGCAGGTGTTACGTCCTCGTGCGATTGTTCTGTAAGTAACATGGGGGTCAAATGCAATAAGAGACAAAACATTAAGTTTCCTCAATCCTGTCGTCACTTGTTTTCCTTGTGTTGCGCTGTCTAGGTGTTGCACTAGCACTTTCTCATAAGTGGTAGAAGAGCTTGATACATTATGCATTGTACATTATGTGCATGTCGGCATTTTCTGGACTGTTTAATCCCTTCATCCTGTCGCAACTTATTGCTTTTTCTGTCACATACTGTCGGAATTGATGAAGATTACTGGTATTACACGCGGGGTGCTTCGTTGACTGTGACATGGCTGCAGATTTCTGGACCTGCGTTATCGGGGGGGGGGGGGGGGGGGGGGATTGTAGGGATCCCCTTGATAGATCAGGGGTGCACTAAACGAAGGAAGCAGCTACTCGGGTAGCAGAGTACTTGTGAAGTGCAAGTGTGTTTTTTTTCTGCTAGGCGATAGTTTTGATAAACACTAGTGGATTCAAAGACAATGAAATCAGGTCGCATTCAGAAGGACTCTTTTATTGTCAAAATGTTATCAGTAAATTTTCAAAGTATTAAAAATAAACTTGACGAATTTACTACATTGCAGGGAAGTTACCACGCTCGAATAATCATCGGGACTGAGAGGTGGCTGAATCCCGACGTTGTAAACTCCGAAATATTTAGCGAAGAATGGTATGTATTTCGCAAAGATAGAACAGGTACTATATGGGGCGAGAGGGTGTACTTTGCAGTCAACAGTCCTTCTACTGAGTACGAATTCGAGAGTGAATGATGTTAGCTGGACACGTCCAGCAGGTATAGGCAAAATCAAGTTAATAGTTCGGTAATTCAAAGAATGTTTACGATCAGTAGCGCGAACTTCAACCAGCCGAATACAGACTGCGACGCCTATGCTTTGACTACAGAGGGAACAGACAAGCAGTCTAGTGAACTATTGATGAGTGCTTTTTCTGAACACTGCTTTCAGCAGCTAAATCGTCAGCCCATTCGCAAAGGAAATATTTTGGATATTGTAGCTACAAACAGCAAACAAAGGCAGTTGCATTATTCGTTCTAAAAAGTCAATCCAGTAAAATCAGACAAAAGTTAGTAGTAATTCTTGCGTCTATAAAAATATAGATACGCAAAGCATACAATAACTACCACCGTCGTACCTTAGTAAAAGATCTTGCCGAGAACCCGAAAAAAAATCAGGCCCCATGAAAATCGATAAGCGTATTAAAGGTCTCTATCCAGTCACTCGTCGCTCATTGTGGGTTGGTGACAGAAGACAACAAAATGGAGGCCGTACTTTTAAATTTAACATTTCAGAAACAATTCAAGCAGGAGGACCATAAAAAATATACCTTCATTTTTATGGTCGCACTAGCTGCCAAATGGAGGACATGACAATAGGCACAGATGGTGTAGAGAAGCAGTTAAGAGAGTTGAAACCAAATAAGGCACCAGGTCCGGATGGGCTACCAATCCGATTTTTAAAAGAGAACTCAGCGGTATTTGCCCCTTAGCTTTCATTTATCGCGAATCTGTGAGCCAGCGCAAGAGAGAGGGACCCACGAAATTACATACCTATATCGTTAATAGAACTCTTGAACATATTCTCAGTTTTCATATAATCAATTTCCATGAGACGGAAGAGCTTCTGTCCATGGATAAGCGTGCCTTTAGGAAGCACCGATCTTGCGATACCCTTTTCTCTCATGAGAACTTGCGCGTTCTGATCAACAGGCGGACTGCACATTTTTTGATTTTCGAAAGGAATTTCACACTGTACAGCAGTACAGACGGCTAACGAAGGTACTAGCTTATGGAATAGGTATCCAAGTATCTGAGTGGTTCGAAGTAAGTTGTCTTCAATGGCGAGTTTCTTAAATTTTGATTATCATTTTTTAAATTTTATTGAGTTTGTAAGAGAGAGAAAAAGTTTAATTGGTTAAATAAGATTTATGTAGCTGAAAATGTAATGAATAGTGAAAATAATATTATTGGTGATATTTGAGGGATTTAGTTTATGACTTTTCCTCGTGTTCATTACAGATCGTCAGGAGTGCCCCAGGGAAGTGTGATAGGACCGCTATTATTCTCTATCTATAGGTTTGTAACTGGCAGGTTCGATCAATGCGCGAGTGTCACTGAAATGTATCGGGAACTAAAATGGGAGTCACTGGAGGGAAAGCGACATTCTTTTCAAGCAACACTGTTGAAGAAATTTAGAGGGGCGTAACTTGAGGCGGACTGCAGAACTATTATACTGCCGCCAAACTACATTTCGCATAACGATAACAAAGAACGATCAGACAGATTCGGGCTCGTACGAATGCATACAAGCCATACGGGAGTGGATCAGGAAAGCAAGTAACTTGTAATGCTAAGGAGTATCGTCCGCTACGCACCTTTGGGTGGATTGTGGAGTATGTACGTAGATGTAGATGTACCCATAAACTACGCAGGTAGCAGGGGCAAGCAAATGGGGAAATAGCAAATAATGCTGTGCAACAAACTCCAATGGTATTCTGAATTTACCTCAGATTGTTAGTGTCAATGGAAAGTGTTGCATTTAAATAATTATGTGTTCTCACGATAAATACAGTCTCTCTGTAATATATAATACTGGCTAAGAATTCGAGCAGCTACTATCAGTACCGCACAAACGACTTTTAATCAAATTGCGTGGTTATGGTATATCGCCCCAAATTTGCGATTGGATAGGGGTTTGCCTGTCAGAGAGGACACAGTTCGTAGTAATCGATGGTAAGGCATCGACTAAAACAGAGGTGATATCGGGCGTTCCACAGGGTAGTGTTATTGGTCCTCTGCTGTTCCTTATTTACATAAACGATTTAGGGGAAAATCTAAGTCGCTCTCTTAGGTTGATTGCAGATGACGCCGTCATCTACCGCCTAGAAAAAACGTCTGAAGATCAAAACCAAGTGCAGAACGATCTGAATAAGACATCACTATGGTGTAAAAATTGATAATTGACTCTAAATAATGAGAAGTGTGGAAGTCGTCCACATGAGTACGAAAAGAAATCCGTTAAACTTTGTTTACAAGATAAGTCAATCAAAAGTGAAGGCCGTAAACTTCACAAAATACCTAGGAATTACTATTACGTCAGACTTAAATTGGAAAAAAAAAACATGTAGATAATGTCGTGGCAAAGGCAAACCAGACTGCGTTTTATTGGCAGAACGCTTAAAAGATGCAACAGAACTACAAAAGAAACTGCGTACACTACGCTTGCCCGTACATTTTTGGAGTATTGCTCCCCAGTGTGGGATCCTCATCAGGTGGGTTGGACGGAGGAGATCAAAAGAGTCCAAAGAAGGGCAGCTCGTTTCGTATTGTCACGATACAGGGGAGACAGCGTTAGGTAAATGATACAGGATCTGGGATGGAAATGTTTACAACGGTGCTTATCGTTGTGACGTGGGCTACTTACGAAACTCTATTCGCCAACATTCTCCTCCGAATGCGAAAATATATTGTTGACTCCCACTTACATAGGTAAAAATGATCATCAGAATAAAGTACGAGAAATCAGAGCTCGAACGGAGAGATTCAGGTGTTCTTTCTCCCCGCGCGCTATTCGAGAATGGAATGGGACATAAATAGAATACTGGTGGTTCGATGAACCCTCTGCCAGGCACTTAAATGTGATTTGCAGAGTATCCCGTATAGATGTAGATTTAGTCCATCTGATAACCGTAATCGTTTAGTCCCTTTAAAAATCAAACCATCCAACCATCCATTTAGTCCACGTTTCAGATGATTTACCCTGGAGAGAGAGAGAGATGCATCCTCCCGTCCCCCACTCCCGCCCCCGGCAGACAGCCACCGGCTGGGCAGGTGGTGGAAAATGAACGCCGGCAGCGACGTGGCTGGCGCGAGAAAAATGCCGCAGGAGGCCGAGCCACTGAGTAGTGAGTAACGGCCAGCCTCCAGCCTGCGCTTTGTCACTCCCGCGCAATAGAAGCGCCGCAACGCAGTGTAACTGCTCTCGCACACTCAACTAGCAGACTCACTGCCACCAATGAAGTAGGCGAAACACAAGGTACACACAAAAGTACCGTCTGCCTTACTGTTAACAAAAAAAAAAAAAAAAAAAAAAAAAGTTCAAATGTTTGTTAAGCTTATGGGACTTAACTACGGGGCATCAGTCCCTAAACTTACAAACTACTTATCAACTACCTTATACTAAGGACGGCACAAATATCCATGCCCGAGGGGGAATTCGAACCCCCGACCGTAGTAGCCTTGCAGACCGTTACAGACCGCCGCCGGCTACTGTTAACACAGGATGACCAGCCAGTCTAAAACAGGTTAGGAAAAAAATTCAAAAATTTTACAAGTGTTCTTCCACCGCGACATACGCCTCGGCAACGTGACCAAGGCTGTCCACCTTGCAGGACAGAGCCGGCCAGAACCAGAATTGACTGCTGATTCTAAAATCACGCCACCCTTCTGGCGTCCGTGCTGAAACTACTGACGTTTTCATGCTACCGTGGAGCCAATAACAGACACCCACGTTTGATCACGTGTGCTACTGCTGCAGGACGCAGAGGTGCGAGAATCAGTTCCTTCGCTCTCTTCAGTTTGAGTAAAGAACAGACGCACTCGAGAGGTCTAGTCTCTGTGCGGGGCGCACTGCTGCATGCCGTCCGCTCCCGCCTAGCGGCTGTTCGTTATCAGCCACCAACTGTGTGAACCGTAACCATTACCGTAACTTTTTCCATTTTCATTCCGCTAATTTAGACTGACACTCATTCATTACATCCGTACCCAGGGCGAGTCCCGATATGTAGCCCGTATTTTAGAATATACCAAATATTAACTTGAACCCTATCTTTTATTTGCCAGTCAGCCACCCTTTCCTAGGGCGCCCACAAGCCTACACCGTTTCGCCATCCATCCTGACAACGCATCCAACCCATCTTATTTACACAGCACTGCGGTGGGTTGTGTAATTTTCCTATCATCCGTAGGATAAAGATCAAGTGCTGTACACATGAATACGTGGTTGCGTAGACTTTCCCGGCGTAATAACTGATAATAATCATTTCGGGTTTGCAGTCGGATTCCATCGTCAACTGAACACGATATTTCGGCAGACCAACTGGCTGCCATCTTCAGGTGAGTGCGCTGATTACACTTAGTCGCCGGAAACTGAAACTGGGCGAGTAAGTGTAATCAGCGCAATCACCTGAAGATGGCAGCCAATTGGTGTGCCGAAATATCGTGTTCGGTTGACTATGGTATCCGGCTGCAAACCAGAGATGAATATTAAGATGAATACGATTGTTTAATACAAATTACAAAATGCGGCTTATGAAACTTACGTAATTCGAAAGGTGCTTTCTCACTGATCTAACTCAGCAGTTATGAATGGTATGCGGATGTAGATCTTTTCATCTATTTGAGTATAGAATTATATTTTTAAATCAGGAATTAAAGTTGCCATTATTAAAATAATAAAAGTAATAAAATAACAATAAATGAACATAGAAATGCTACCAACGTGACACCAACATATCTTCACTTATAACTATAAAAATGTGTATGTATGTCCCCTATAGACTGAAAGACCTACAGCAATGTGGAAGAAGTCTGTAGATCAGCCCATCAGGTGATCCTGCGAAGTTTGGAAGTGATCGGATCAAAATGTATATTAAAATATACGTAAAAGTTTGTCTCGCTCTTACAACGCGAAAAGCGGAAAAAATCAAACTTTTGCACTGTCGCTTCGTGCGCTAGCGTCTCTTCTCTGACTATGTTGATAGTAATCTTCATTCATACATGATTATTACTCCTACCACGATTGTTGTCTCGTACTGACAACTGTATTTACTTACTTTGGTTGAAATCGGTTAAGTAAGGAAAAAAGTAAGTAATATAGGTTTTAAAGTCCGATCGCCATCGTGCTGCTGAGAAACCCCCCCCCCCCCCTACCTCATCTACCAACCTAATGACCCCTTACCACTTGGTTGAGGCAGAGTGGCGATCAGCCAACTAAGACACCACGTCGCTTGGGCACAACAATGATCCTACTGAACGACTCATCCACAGCCTGTTCTTCCCCTCCCTCACTGTCAGTCTTGCGACCATCTATATGAGTAGTATTGCTCTCCTCCCTTATAACCATCTTCCATATCGATCGATCCCACACGACCTATCTGGTTGCCATCGACCTTAACCATCCTTCCCATTCTGCCACTGAGCTCGTTCTTACTGCCTCCTTGCTCAGTGGCGACACCATTTCCCTCCTGAAACCCACAATGTTGTTCTCGCCTTTCCTACCCTCCTGAGACGTCTAGGAAGTCCTTGACCTCATTGGCAGTGACCATGCCCCTGACTCTCACAGCAGCAAGGACTGTGCTCCTCTCCTCTGACACCATGATCAACCATGACTACTTCCGCACCGACTTCGATGCCTACTATCACTGCATTGACCCCTTAGTCACCAGCTACCCTCTACTGCACCGCACCCCTGCCGACATTACCAGACCATTGCTGATGCCACCCAATTCCCCCAAAATCATCCACCTGCACTGCCCTAACCTCCCTTCATGCAAGTCTTCCACCACCTTATTGGCAATCACTCCACTACCTGCTCCTTCACAATGACCTTCCGTTTCCTGACAATGACAGTAAACAGACCTTTTGCCATCTACCTTTCCAATATCTTCTCAGACAATCCCTTGTTTCACTATTGTATCTTCCTTGACAGCCATGAGCACACCAATGCCTCCATTCCACCACTCCCCCCTCCCCCCTCAGTACTTGGACCACCCCCCCCACACACACAGAAATTAAGACGCTTATCATCGCCCTTGGCATTGAATCTACATTATGCACCAAACGCAACACCACACTCAGCAAGGCTGCCTAAAGTTCAGACAACTTTGTGCCTATCCTCCATCTTTCCCCACCACACCCGCTTCCCTTCATACTGTAATCCTCTACATCGCCTTCTTCCTCAACCTGTGGAAACCCTCATGTTCCCCAAACCCAGCAAACTGCCTTCCGATGCACCATACTGCCTTCTGATCATCCTCAGTTTCCAGCAAGGTTCTGGATACCATCCTTTCTCGCCATGTCCACCAGCATCTCCTTTAACAACTTCCTCTATTCCAATGTGGCTTCCAGCCATCCTTCTCTGTCGATGACCAGCATCTCCGCCTTACCCACTTCTCTCTGTCGAGATGAACTGCCATTGTGCTGTTATCTTTGTCTCCCTCGATATAGAGAAGGCATGAGAACACATATAGCATTCTGATCTCCTTTTCAAACTCCAGTTCTACACACTAGCTGTTAATTATGTCTTCTTCATTGCTTTCTTTCATCCTATGTCACTGTCAACAACTCCTGTTTGTTCTACCCCTCCACTCCCAGGGCTCCTTCCTTCCCCCCTCCTCCACTACATCTGCTCAGCAGACATGCCATAACCCAGCTTCCTGTCCATCCCTGCAGTTCACTGATGACACTGCCTTCCTCACTCTCACCCTCTCACTTGCTCACTCCCAACACCCACTCTCCGATTTCTCCACTTGGTGTAACTAGTGGGTCTTTACCGTCAACCCCACCAAATCCCAGGCAATCTTCATAGATCACCCCTCCTTTCGAGACCTATACGTTACACTCCATGACCGCTGCATGTCCTATCCAGCCGGACATGGGGAATCAACCCCCTCCACCATTCTTTACATCTGCCGGTCATTAATGCGTCCTGTCACGTGTAGCTTCCAATGCGCTTGGATTTCTGCACACCCCATCCACCACCAATCCCTCCTGATCCTTGAGCGCCACGCCTACGCCTTACCGCATCTGACTCCTTCACCCAATGCAGATCCTATACGACCTCCCCCCCCCCACCAACATACTCAAATTCCTTGAACACATCTGCATCTGTGTTTTCTGCGAGACAGAATCCCAACACTCACCTATTGCATCCCGGGCCTTCGTGAAGCTGTTAGCTAGTTATCCCTCCCTCCTTCCATCACCACTCTCTCCAAGTCCAAGAGTAATTTTCGTAAACTTCCCCTCTCGGATGACGCCCTTTGTCCCGATATTTCCCCATCCTACCAGCTTTATTCATTTGCTGTATATGAACGACGATCTCCTTCCCCCATCCTCTCCCACCCACCCATAACTCTTCCCTCATTTCTTTTCCCCAGGATTGTGCCGTCCAGTGTTGTGCTGTCAAGTGCTTCGTACATTTTAGGACCTGAGCAACCGCTGAACAGGCAGAACAAAGTGTTACCATGTGTTTTAACCAGTGTCTCAATCCTTGTCACCATTTTCTGTAAAACTTCAGTGAGTTTTAACCACCATAGAGCATTTTTGCTCTGACTGTGAGTTTTTAAAGTCACCACTATTATGTTCTTTTATTCACCAGTTGTATGTCCTTGTATTTCAGAAATCTGCGTTTACTCTCTCCTTTTGTATATACGGTTTTCAACTTGTCAGAAGCTAATTAAGGCTCATGTGAAGAGCAGTGTGCCAGCTGCTGCAAGCCTGCCAGAATAGGCATCAAAATAATCAATGAAAAAAAAAATACTGGAACTAAATTGGAATTCGTCTGGGGTGATTTTGGGAAATCGCAGGATACCTAAATCACGATGGCAAGAGGCGTGTTTCAAAGGCCGTCCTCTCGAAATCCATGTCTATCACGTTACCCAGTCCGCTACTTCGCTGAGTCCCTGTAGCTGAGGAGGAGGTAGCAGTGAAACCTAATGAGTGGAGGGGTAGAACAAACGGGAGTTGTTGACAGTGACATAGGGTGGGTGGTAGGCGAGAAAGGAAGCAATGAAGCAGACATAATTAACTACAGCGTGAAGTCCAGCCAGAGCCACATGGATCTCAAGATGACTCATTAAAAGGACAACACGGGTCACCATTTGTATAAATAACTAACATGATTATTGCCTGGTTTACCAATTAATAGAAACATACATACACATAAACACATCTGTGTTTTATCACATGTGTAGACTAAAAGAACAACAATAAGGAAAATTGCCTCTTTCTATCGTTCAAACTTAGTTGTTTCCACCACGTTTTTTCAACAGTTTTAATAATTTACGTTTTCGTATTCATGGAATGTATGACATTAACTGCGAATGGGTAAAGTAGAAAATGCTCACCCAGCCGGAAATCGAACCGGGTGTTTCGTGCTTTCTAAACAAAGGCGCTGACCCCTACACCACTGGGGACACAGGGGTAACCACAACTACACAGAATTACTAAAGTACGGCTCCCGCAACATACAAATTCTCAAATTTAACTGCATGATCAAAAGTGGCGTCTGTTCTTCCTGATGTCTTAAAAAAAAAAGGGACAACATATACTTAAATAACTTTTACAGTATGCCGATGACGGGCAATTATCCTCACATCAGTGCGGAGGCACTCTGGGCCCTTACTCTTACGGGAATCAGTTTACGAAAACTACGAGTTTCAGTTCTAGTGGGCAGGGTAAAGTTGAGAATTTGTATCTGGCTGGAGGTGTACTTGAGTAATTCCGTGCGGTGTGATGTTCGCTGCGTCCCCAGTGGTGTAGGGATCAGCGCAACTGCCTAGAAAGCTAGAGACACGGACTAGAATCCCGGATGGGTACACATTTTCAATGTTACCCATTCGCAGTTTTGTCATACATTCCGTGAATACGAATAGATAAGAACTGCTGAATTATGAGTGGCGTCTGTTCTGTTCGAAAGAACAGACACCAGATATATATGAACTTCACATTTTCTACGTAATAACATAATGATGGACTAGAGAAATGTAAATAGATTTCCATATTTTTGTAGATTCTCTGAAACGAAGCATGGGTGCAATTCAAGGATAAATGGTTGATATTGTGTATCTATATAGTCTCTGCAAGGCCCAAGCTACAATTAGAAGAATAATTGTGTATTTTATGGCAAAAAATGAATACAATACAAATTAACTTCAAACTGCACACCGCTGATGTTATGTACCACGTTGACTGACTGTGTTACGGCGGTCTATCAGGAGCAGGTTGCTGGTGCAAACCTCGGCGAGAGTGGAAAGCGGGAAGCCCGCCCTCATATGGCCTCTTGGCTGGTGGCGCGGCGGCGGCGGCGGCAGACGTGACTACCGGCGATCCGGCCACTGCTCAGTGCTCAGCCGCGGCGCGCTGCAGCCACCAGCTGAGAGCTGCCTGTTTAACGCACTGCCTGGAAACGGTCCACGCTAGCCGCTGCTTCGATTCCTGTACATCGGCTCCACTGGCTCCAGCTTTCCATTAATTTTGGAGCCTTTGATGTCTCTCCACGGTACGTTCTTCTGATTTCCGGCCTACCTCTCTTGGGATGGCTTCTCATGTAATGCTGTTTGTCTCTCTAGTGTTGTCAGTATTTTATTTATTTATTTATTCGTATTAAATATATGACTTTGGAAGAAATCACTCATTTTCGTAACGTTTACATATCTATCCAATAATTTATTTCACTACACTTTAGCCTGAGACAATATCGAATAAGGCATATTTCTAACAAGAATAAAATCCGCGAATCTTGCCTGTGCATTCATTATTCTTTCAATTAATCTTTTACATTTTTTTAGTATTAATCATTTAATAATAACTAATGGTTGCTTTTTTCTATTGCTATATTTTATTATTGTGTACATTTTACGAAACAACATAATTTTTGACATGAGTTAGTTGGGAGTAATTATACCATACACGTGAATTCTTTGCCCAGACCAGTAGGATGTAGAATGACTGCAACCAGGTGTGTTTTTTTCTACACGAACTTTAACAGCTAGTAGGGGCAAGTATAGATGCAATTTCTCGCATTACATTGAACAAATTGCCTATTCGGTAGTCAGAGATAGATTCTAAACAGACTATTTCGGTTTTTCGTTTGGTAGAGTCAACGGAACACCAAACCCTTCTGTAGCAACTTTCTGTTATTACCCCCATCTCGTTTGTTGTGATGTTCTTGTCTGCATACCACAGAACCGGCAGAAACACTCGAACCACTTCAGTTCACTCTGCCGATGACAATATGTATGCCACTTTTCCGGTACCCTCACGATCGTAATTTAAATATGTGTCATCTACCAAGCACAGCACTGTGTCGATTTAAAATCAGTGTGTTGGGGCATGCAGGATGTACTGGCGGCACGATATTTAACTTTGAAAATCGGTGAAAGAGACCCATGTTTGGAGAGGTGAGCCCGCACGACGGGGCGGAGCGGCCGAGAACATTGAGGTGATATGCTTAGATGTGCGAGACCGTTCCCCGTCGGTTTCAAAATGTTTGTATAGTTTATGGGACTTAACTACGGCGTCATCAGTTCCTAAACTTACAAACTACTTATGAACTAGGACGGCACAAATATCCATGCCCGAGGGGGGATTCGAACCCCCGACCGTAGAGGCCGTGCAGACCGTGACTGGAGCGCCTGAGTCTCCTCGGCCACCGCGGCCGGCTCCCCGTCGGGGGTTCGAAATCCCCCTCGGGCATGGATGTTTGTGTTGTCTTTAGTATAATGTAGTTCATAACTAGTTTGTATGTTTAGGCACTGATGACCCCGCAGTTAAGTTCCTTAAGCATGACAAACATTTGAACATTTAGAGCCCGCACGACAAGTAGACGGATTCGGACGCCCGTCAAATTGGATTTTTCAACACCTCCCACTGTCGGCACGTGCACCAGATAGGTGCTGAACCAGCTATGTGTAAATACAGTTAGGAGAACTTAGTCATGGCCGATATCTATTCACATATGCCTGAATGCCAGCGAATGGCCGCACGTTTCTCGAGAATCACCCCGTCGCGACTTCGCACAGCTGTGACCAGACATTGCTTCCTACACAGAGATCTCTCGCGCGTAGAAGGAAACTAATCGCTCGAGGCGATCACGATGAAACATGCGTTGATGCCGTGAAGGCACTTTTGGGTTTCTCACGTAAAGAATCGGCTAATTTCCCCAGAATCTACAAAATACCGACCACCGGTGCTCCGTGGATAACATGACACATGTGCTCTGATCCGCGCGCTGTGAAGGCATGAATGTTATGATTCGTTAAAATCCGTATGCGGGCGCTAACACTCAACACAGTTCCCAAGTGACTACGTTTCCGACGGGCATTGGTCGGCGTTCGCAATCCAGACGCTACCACTGGCCACAAAGAAAGCGGGGGCGGCCCAACAACTCATGAAAGTAGTCGAAGTCGGCAAAGGCTACTGTGGCCTAGTACTACTAGACGTAGCGAAGGCCTTAGACAGTGTGTGGCACACAAGACTACTGTACAAACTGAACGCATTAGGTTTTCCAAGTCAAATCGTTATGCCATTGAAAAGCTACCTAGCCAACCGCACGTTTTGCGTCAAAGTGGACACTGCTAGGTCCTCGAAACGCAGCATGGTCTGGGGTGCCTCCGGGGTCGGTGTTAGGGCCTACACTATATAACCTGTACATTGTCTACACAGCGTCAGCCCCTCAGACACAGACGCCGCAGTATGCTGATGTCACAACATTCTTCACCACTACCACAAACAGAAGAATAGTAAAACACAGACAGAGACAGAGCCGCAAAGTGGAGTATAACCTTGAACACAGGAAAAGAACAAGCCCTCATGCTGACACAAAGACGCGGCAAACGGTCATCAGCTCCAAAGCAGAGAAAATATACCACTGAGAACGCACAGCCATAAAATACCCTGGAAGGGTACAGCAAAATATCTAGGAATCTAATTAGACCATCGCCTTACCTGGTGAGCATACATTAAAGAGATGAGAAGGAAAGGCAGCATACGTTTAAACCAGCTGTACCCTATCCTAAATGTCATAAGCAGTTTGGTAGGCAACAACGGTAGTGCGGGTCTATTGCCCACTAGTAAGGTCGATACCTGAATACGCCTGTTCAATCTGGGCCTACGCCGTCAAGGCACATTTTCTAAGACTACAAAGAATACAAAATAGAGCTCATAAAACACCAATACTTGTCAGAATACACTTCCCAACGGCCGATACACACGAGGCCTCAGGAATAAAATTACTTTTAGATAGATTCAAATAACTTGCGGCAGGCTTTTATGACACAGCAAGTAACTCAGAAAACGAACTAATAAAATGTCTAGGATTTAAGTAGGAAACCTAAATCACTCTTAACATGAAACACACGCTATTGTATCAAACATGCATTTAAAGTTAAGAAAAAACACAAGACGGTCGTGGTGGCCGAGGGAACTGAGGCGCTCCAATCACGGTCTGCACGGCCACTACGTTCGGGGGTTCGAATCCCACCTCGGGCATGGATATTTGTGCCGTCCTTAGGATTACCTAGTTCATAAGTAGTTTGTAAGTTTAGGGACTGATGACCCCGTAGTTAAGTCCCATAGACTCTACAAACATTTGAACATTTTTTGAAAAACACAACAAATTAGGCAATAAACTCAAATTATTTTGGAGGAAATGACTCAGGCGAACACTATCAACCATTTGTATTTTCCAGGAGTGGGAGAAAAATGCAGAAGCAAGGGAGTGTCGCTTGGATCTGCTGAGAAAAAGTGAAAAGGGAATTTGAGGTCCGACTGCCCCGGAGTGTGATCGTCTAGGGGACTTCTAGTGCGACTGCCATCGAGTGTTGTCACTTCCTTGGTCTTGTTGTTTTCGTGCCTCGAATTTTGGTCGCAACTGTAGCGTCTTCTCATGTACCTCTCATCACTGTGAAAAAGGCACAGAGGCAGCAGGGTTCAACCATTGACGATCTACACTGTGTAAAGTATCGCATCTACGGCGTTCAAGTGCTGTTCATCGATCACGGTTGGCTTCTCCACCACGAGTAGTTGCAGGTGCATAATAGACAGTGCCTTCATAACTTCGATTCAAGAATTTTGTAAGGTCATTCAACAGCCGGTTCTTCGGGAAAAAACGTGAATCATCCCTGAGCCCTGATTTTCCATTCGCCAAGTCACAAAAGCCAGTTCTAATCGTATTATTCCAATTGCTAAGAGTTTTAGTTACATACTCTGTTTTTAAGGATAATAAATGTGTCTTTAAACTTGGCCCATTTTTCATTTGAGGCAGCGACTCGTTTAGTTATAATTAGTATATAATATTCTTGGAAAGGGGGGATTAATTAATTAAATACCAGAGATAGACGAAGTATTTAAACTATATGAATTTTATATCTGAAACTAAGTTCCTTATTGGATTGATGCAATCATTTTTGCTTCTACCTCTGTGAAAATCTGATTCAAGGACTAGCTTTTATTTATTAGATACAAAAAAAAAATCTGTAAAGTGAATTTACTGTATACTGTTACTCACTGTATGCAGTGGCGACATGCAAGCTTTTTTAATTGCACACTCTGTGCAATGCAAATATTTCCTCCTGACCTATCTATCTTTAGAAGAATGTTCCCTCCAAAATATTTACGGTTAAAGGTGGTTGAAATGAGGTAGGCACAAATTTGAATAAAAACTATGTTCACAAATTCTATCTTACAACCTGCCTGTTACAACAACACATGTGACATATATATAAAATTTACAAATAGATCAGTTTTGAAAGACAATAAAATACACTTAATATCTATATGGGTGACTTTACATGAAAATTAGAAATTAACTAAAGTTGGTACACGAAATAAAATGTTTTGACTGGCTAAGGCACAGGAGGGAAGTGGCAAACCCAGGAAGTATAAAATTAAATACAAAAATGAAAATTTACCCCATCTCTGATCAAGTCTATTTTTGATCTAATAGAATAAGGACGTCCCTTCTGGCATACGATAAACTCCCACTTAATACTACCATTCAACTCCCATTTCTCAGCAGATGCGTTGGCGCAACCTTACCGTCTTTCTGTTGAACGGCGTTGCAGGTGGAGAAGACCAGCTGAGGGCAGTGCAGTGTTGACAGCAGTGATCGATAATGTGGACTGATACGATTAGACCACGTTTTGTTGGTTTAGCCAACGACAATACTTGTCGCTTATATGACAGAGGGGATGACCTGCTTCCACCTAGCTTGGCTGGCGATCCCTTGAGCAATCTGAGATTTTAACTCGTCTATGTGTCACAATTTTGTGCTGTAAAAGTGTATTTCAAGCATTGAAACTCGCGGGGCAGTAACGGAAATCTACAATAAACAAAAAAATTTAAAACCGATAGTTGTTATCTATTACGGAACCGGAATTAAGTTTTTAGTCTTTCTGGAACGCCGACCGCGGTGGCCGAGAGGACTGAGGCGCGCCAGTCACGGTCTGCACTGCCACTACGGTCGGAGGTTCGAATCCCCCCCTCGGGCATGGATATTTGTGCCGTCCTAGTTCGTAAGTAGTTCATAAGTTGTTTGTAAGTTTAGGGACTGATGACCCCGTAGTTAAGTCCCGTAAGCTTTACAAACATTTGAACGTTTAAACATTTCTTTCTGGAACGCTTTTCCTCGGTGGAAGGTAAAAGGGTGAAATGACATTTCCCAAAACTGTATGTCGCATTACAAACAATATCGACAGCTTCTCAATGAATCACAAAGCAATTATACCGCAATATAAAAGGCAATTACTGCATTTTATAAAGGAAGTATCTTCTACAGAGTTTTAATTTGCTTCAGCTTAACATGCACTGACAACATAAGAGTTATCCTTCAAAGGTTTGCTTTCATTAAAGTTTCCATTCGATGATTTCCGAGAAAGGCGCTTTGACTACCTCCTCTCGCGCGGATATGTCGGTTAATTGTGACAGTGATAGGCGACACAGATCCGGCGACATATCCAGCTTGGTCAGTGGGCGAATCGGTAGCGCCATCATTAGGCTGCTTATTCCGCCCTGGATTGTACTCTCAATACGGCGGTTGTGAGCGGCCGTCGGCGCGCTCCATTAATTTGGGAGGCAATTAATATGTGCAGGCATTAGCGGCGCATCTGCCGCCGACCGCAGGCGCGCGGCTGCCAGGAGCCGCCTAAATATTTCTGCCTGCGGTCAGCGCGGCTGACAGCCGCCTCGGCTGACTGTCAGCCGCTGCTGACACCGCGCCTCCAGGTCAGCACCGACACAGCACTAGCCAGCACTCCATACCATTGGTGTTAGGTGCTGTGCTCCGGTAGAACGTGTGTTAACCTGTACTTATTGAAATGTATACGGGGTGAATAATCTGAATCGTGTACCCCAAATATTGCGGAAAAGGAAAATGCTGCTATTCATTTGCTGTTTGTACAGGATGGATTGGCAGTCAAGTTCTTGTATTGTTAGCCACCTCCCACATCGGAAATTCTAATCCTCCCTCGCGCATTGAAGTTTAAATTGTCTTTAGTATAAGTTAGTTCAGACCTCTCCAACTCGAGTGCTTCGCGAGCACCGGCGAGCACCGTCAAAAGCACCGATGCTCTGCTGCAGCGCCGGTGGTGTGGTACACGTGATGTGACCGAGGCAGACACAGCGCTGTCGTGTCACTATTCGGAAAGGTACATGTCGAAGCACTTATTGTTTGTGAATTAGTGATACGAATAATAATAGTAACGCCAATTTTTGTGTATAGTCCGAAAGAATAGTGTTATTGCGCTCTTTACTTTGCACAAATTTTCAACATTGTTTGTTGATCTTTGAAGCATCCCTTTGAAGCCACTAATTTACTCACATTAGGCACAATCGTTTTGCCAGTTGCAATTCAAAATAAAGCTTGCAACGATGCATTAATATTGACCTTGTTTTTGTTTTTTCACAAATGAACATTGTTCTGAACATTATAACGCATTTTAGGACAAGGGCATTAATCCTCACCAATTCTTGTTGATCAACGGCTTTATAAAAAGGAATTGAAATCACTATTGTAATGGTATTAGCAGTCTGTCAAAATTTAATCGCACTGTAGTTTTATCAGTTCAGTTTGGAGACATGATGTGGCATACTCTGGGTGCACCGAAAAAGGCACCATCAAAACTTTCCAGTGCAGTTCTTTTATTTCTTCAAACCGATCTTGATGTACTCCCCGTACTAAATGTAAAGGATTTTGAGAGGGGCCGGAAGATACATAATAAGTACAGTTTAAAAAAAGTATATATTTGTTTTTCCTTTAGAATAATCAAGGCTTGCCTATTCAATTGGTGGTAATTGTGTTTTTAATTCAGTAATCACTTTCCATCTGTCTGCTCTTACAATCCTCTCGTATGTCAGAGAATGTTTATTTTCGTAGTGACGGCGCTTTTTCGGTGCTTTGACATTTACGGTAGAGTATTAAGGAGTGTCTTTCCCATCACGCTTAAAGAATCTTCCCATTCAGCAATAAAAATTGCACACACAAATCTGAACCTTCGGTGCTCCTGCTAAAAGTTCACGAGATATATTAATAGTATGGTACTTCATAAGATTCTGAACGGATATTCAGCCCATCCAAGGAGACACGAGAGTGAACGCTGTCTCTGTCGCACACTTGCTGCTACACGGCGAGGGAAGAGTGGTGGGGGAAAGCACCGGGCCCACACGGCATGGCACCGGGGCGCGCAGGCACTCAGTACTCGAGTTGGAGAGGCCTGAGTTAGATGGACAGTGCTATTCATCAATTGACCAAACGCCAAAACGACGTCGAGATACTAACGATAACGCAAAAGTGTTAATATAAATTCAGCGGCTACACCAAATCTAGGTTTCGTCGCAGTAAGGTAATGAACCTGAAATATATTTACTTGCTCATATCTCAAAAAAAAAAAAAAAAAAAAAAAAAAAAAACATATGAAATGCACCGAAACTCAGTATTTATACAAAAATGGTGCTTGGTCTTGTGATGCTTTTATACGTAATTTTCATTTCTGAATTTTTGATTAATTGACTAAAAGGCGAAATGTGTCTCTTAGCAAATTGATGCAAATTAGAGGAGGATGTAGTGACATTATTCTTTCACAAAATACTATTGTAATAGTTCAAGCTTTATTTAATGATATTCAACCGATAAAAGAAGAACATAACGTTACTGTTCGATTTTATGCCATTTATTGGCTATTTACTGAAGTAATAGGTCGTAAATATCTTGAAGCTTGAAGTATAAAGCTCCGTATACAGGGTGTTACAAAAAGGTACGACCAAACTTTCAGGAAACATTCCTCACGCACAAAGAAAGAAAATACGTTATGTGAACATGTGTCCGGAAACGCTTAATTTCCATGTTAGAGCTCATTTTAGTATTTCTCTTTAAATGTAAATTGAAAAAATTCGTGCGGAAAATTGTCAAAATATGCAATTGTTTCGTTAGTATGTACGGTACTTCCTCGATTCACCGCCAGTTGCCCCAACTGAAGTAAGGTAATGTTGACTTCAGTGCTTGTGTTGACATGCGACTCTTTGTTCTACAGTACTAGCATCAAGCACATCAGTACGTAGCATCAACTGTTTAGTGTTCATCAAGAATGTGGTTCTGCAGTCAGTGCAGTGTTTAGAAATGCGGAGTTGGCAGATGCCAATTTGATGTATGGATTAGCACGGGGCAATAGCCGTGGTGCGGTACGTTTGTATCGAGACAGACTTCCAGAACGAAGGTGTCCCGACAGGAAGACGTTCGAAGCAATCCATACATCAAATGGGCATCTGCCAACTCCGCATTTGTAAACATTGCACTGACTGCAACACCACGTTCATGATTAACACTAACTAGTTGATGCTACGTACTGATGTGCTTGATGCCAGTACTGAAGAGCAACGAGTCGCATGTCAACACAAGCACTGAAGTCAACATTACCTTCCTTCAATTGGGCCAACTGGCGGTGAATCGAGGAATCGCCGGCCGCGGTGGCCGAGGGGACTGAGGCGCTCCAGTCACGGTCTGCATGGCCACTACGGTCGGGGGTACGAATCCCCCCCCCCTTGGGCATGGATATTTGTGACGTCCTTAGGATTAGCTAGTTCATAAGTAGTTTGTAAGTTTTGGGACTGATGACTCCGTACTTAAGTCCCGTAACCTATACAAACATTTGAATGGAGGAATTACAGTACATACTAACGGAACAATTAGGCATTTTGACAATTTTCTGCACGAATTATTTCAATTTATATTTAAAGAGAAACACTAAAATGAGCTCTAACATGGAAATTAAGCGTTTCCGGTCACATGTCAAAATTCAAATGTTCAAATGTTTGTAAATCTATCGGACCAAACTGCGTGGTCAGCAGTCGCTAGCTTACAAAGTACTTAAAACTAGGTAAACCAATCTAAGGACAACACACACACACCCATGCCCCAGGGAGAACTCGAACCTCCACGGCGAGCAAATGCGCGCTCCGCAGCGAGACGCTTTAGACCGCTCGGCTATTCCACAGCGGCCGGACACATGTCCACATAACGTATTTTCTTTCTTTGTGCGTGAGGAATGTTTCCTGAAAGTTTGGCCGTACCTTTTTTTGTAACACCCTGTATATTCAGAAAATAATTTCTTTTCTTTCTAGTGCAATTAATAAAAAAACTCGAAATAAAAAATGATGACAATAAATAATAAATTATAAGGGGCATGAAGATGTAAATATATTTTACTGGCGTACGAACATAGGTACTAACATTCCTTCCGAACAGTTACATACGCATTTTGAACATATCAGTGCTTGAGACGTATCACAACATAACAAAATTATTGCAGACATTTAATGTAAAGAAGAGCAATAGACCTTTTTAATTTGGATATTTCATCAGCTATAGTAAAATCAAGTTGTGAGCAGTCCAAGCCATCAATGTCATCCTCGAAATCAGGATGGATGATAAGTTTGCGGTAAAAATCTTGTGCTTCCTTTGGAATGGGGTCCATTAGAGATTGAAAGTTTTTTAGCGTGGTTTCAGAAATTGGCTTCCTATTTGGCTCCACAGGCGTTTAACAGGGCATGAAAGTTACTTTTGTTCCGCATTCGAGGTGGTCGACCTGCTGATTTCTTCCTAATGTCAACTTCAAGTGTATCACCATGAAAGCCAGTTTTGAACACTATATTGAATGGCTTGTCTTTAAACAGGCCTATCTCTCTCACCTTCAACCGGTTTATTTTCTCGTTCTGATAGTTCGTTCTGCGATTTACTATCTTTTTTTTTTATTATTTGAAGTACTCTTGAAGTCTTTAACCTTCATTCTAAAGATTGTAAGAGGGTTTCGTTTGCGACACCTTTTCACGATATTCACGTAATCGTTTGGTGTATCAAGTCTCTGTTGCAGTTTGAGAGCGCATTCTATGTCTCCGAAATAGCTGTCATTCGGGCTATGTCCAGATATAAGAAACATCTGTCTTATTGTGTGCAATGTAGGCTAGTGTTGTAAAACTGCTTTTAGCATTGGAACCATCTTGATGTTTCTGTTCTGTCCACCACATGTCGCATAGCGAACTGATAGAAAACGAAATTGCAAGATGGGGCTGTTGGTCAGCTGATGCAAAATACAATAACAGCAGTAGAGTCTTTTGGCGCTTGGTTCAAATGAACTTCCTCTCGACCAATCGACCGTAACAATGCCAAACAATTTTTTATATATCGTTCACACCTCCATACACAACCTGCTAAAAAAAAAGAAGGCGCTTGCTCAATTGATGCATAACACCGTCCAGTTCATAAGTAGTTTGTAAGTTTAGGGACTGACGACCCCGCAGTTAAGTCCCATAAGCTTAAAAAACATTTTAATTGTTAGCCAATAAACAGATTTTAAAAATGAATACATAAAAAAAATTGTGCAAACATACACTAAAAACCAAGTGTTGTCATTTCAAAGCAGTGGCGCACTGAAAATTATCAAAAACACTTTGTTTTAGTACAATGAATTATGATGCCTGAGAATTCCACGTCAGCAGTTAACACCTGCCATCGAATTTCGGATTACTCTCGTAGCTGTTCGCATTAGTATAATGGAAGGCGCATTAGCTTGTGATATACTAACATGTTAGACGGTGTTCGAAACCAGCAACTGGCGATATTTTCCGATCTTGCTTCCTAAAAGGTTTTCGCAGACTCATGTTAATTCAACACAGCTGTCGTCTGCAAAATTCCGTGTTCATGAAATGCGTACCATCGAATTTCAAACAGACTTCTTTATGACATGTACATAAAGTGGGGATATACTATTATAATGATTGCTTTAAATGACGTAATGATAGTAGTAACTTTGTGTATCAATTAAGTACTAGAGTTACGTGGATTTCAGTATTAACACACTTAATCCGTTCATTATTTTAGCTGCAAAAGAATTTGGAGCCAAGGCGAAAATAAAATTGTTAGTCGCTGGTTTAGAACTACCAGCTATGTGTCAGAACCTGATTCGCTACACTGCGAGAAACGGCTAAGAAATTGGTCCGTAATTCTCGTACCAGTGATGGCAGATATTAACTGCTAATATGGCATTTAAGACACTAGATTATATGTATCTTGGTAAGTGAGACATGGTTTTGTGGTTCTTCAGTGCCATAGGTTTGAAATGACAACGCGAGAGTTAAATAAGAAAATCATGAAATACAGAAACGAAGTTGGCATATGGGAGACAGAGTTTTGGGTGAGGAATGTCACGTGACTGATTTACGAACGCATGAAATTATGTGTCATGGAAGAAGATGTAGTGGAAGACCCAACCAGCCTTGGGTACCGTAATAAGAAATTCCTGCCTAGTATATGAAGCGAAAAAAACAACATTGGTGCAACAAATATTGTACGAGGTACACAAATGATTGTTGGTCGGGGCTAAACCGAACTCCTTTCCACATTCCTAACTCATATAGCAGTCGTCACCCATCGCAATACCTCGATGTGCGCGTCATTTTCAAATGCCCGAAATGCGATTAACTATTATGAATATTTGTGTGATTTATCATTACTATAAGTCTATAATAATGCAAAGAAATAGAAATTTGTACATCAGGTGTGAATCGCTTTCTGGAACTATTCTAGAGCAGTGGTTCTCAGCCTCTACTAAACTATGGGCCGCGAAAGATATATAATTTCAAATTTTTATTCATTTTAAATTTTTAAATGCTAATTACTGTATGAGCACGTAACTCGTCAACATGAAGGGTGATGACAGAAGAGTATAACGCTGTACCATTCAGAATGTATTTATTTGTCTCATTGTGTTACGATTGCTTATGGTATTCCAAAACGATAGAACGTATAAGACTGCATTGTACTCTATCCGTTTGGAGAGTTTTGTTGTGAAGTGGTAAAATCGTGGATAAAAATCAGGAAGTAGCCTTCCGTTATGACTTTCTCCATGATTTATTTAGGTTAACAAGGATATCTTGGCTAAAAACAAATTCAGATATCGACTGAAAGTAAGCGATGATATTTATGTAGCTTTGAGCAGCCGTATTAGGTCCAGTACCACCGAACGTGAAAATAAAATGAAAGCTGTAAAACCACATTGCTGCAAACCGAATGTAATATAATACTAAAACTTCGTGCTACAAAGGTAGTGTTAATACGTATTTACTTTTGAGTTTAACGAATACGTTAGAATTTCCGATTACAGTTTATTTTTCTTGAGCCTTGTAGTCCATGCTGATAACAAATAAATCAAAGTTTGGTAGCAACTGGTCTAGAGTGAAACTGTGGTTTGGGGAGGGTATATCCTAATCTATATCTATAAATGTGAATATCTGTTCGGTGTACGTTTATCACGTCTGAACCACAAGACATAAAGAGCTAAAAATTTGTACAGTTTCTAACGTTTGCCAGGGGAAGGCTTTAGGCACGGTTTTATGTCGATCAGATAGCTATTTATCTATATTTATATATTAATGTTAATGTCTGTTCGGTGTACGCTTATCATACCCGAACAAGACGCAGAGTCTTAAATAATTGTACAGTTACTAATTTATACCCGAGGAAGGTTTCAGGCACGGTTTTATAGCGATCTGATAGATATTTAGTAATTTGAAGAATATAAGGCGAAATGCGAAACAATAATTACTCTTCGAAAATTATATTTTCTCTTTGAAAATGGTTTTGGTGGTGTCATTATTGCTTGAGGGTTGATAATGATAAAAGGGTGGACTATATTGGGATGGAAAGTTATCGGCGTGAATAAAATTCTACGTGTGTGTGTTAATATTTGGCTCTGCAACGAAGAGTACAGAACGCAAACAAATGGTTTGTTTGTAATTGTTGTCCGTAGTCTCCCGTTATTCACCATAGCATTACATGCCGATAACTATAAGGGGGTGGAAGATATGGTGGTTGAAAGTCGTCAAATTGTAAAAAAATGGGACTGAAGGCCAGCGATGACCTTTGCGACTCTATAGCAAGGAGGTTACATACAGCGAAACGTAATGCCACAGAACATATCTTTGGTCTATGCGTGCTACAATGTATTCAGCTCATTCTCTGTAAGGATAAGCATACTAATAAGAAAATATAAGAATAAATAAATAAAGCAGTAAAAAAGAAACTTCTTTTAATACTTCTCTTTAAAAAAATCGATTTGACGTTTCGCACGTTATCTATCATAATCAACCAACATGCGAGCGGAGTCGCGGGTTTAAGCTAGTGTAGAATAAAACTGCGTAACGCAGATCAGTAAATGAGGTGGGATTCAGCTGTAACAGGAGTGGCAGGGGAGCCTTTCTTAGGATTATGTCTTGATGCACATTCTTCTCTTAAGAAGTAAATTGTATCGTGAGGGGATGAGACCTTCGTTTCTGAAAAGAACTTCTGCGCCTCTTTTATGCAGTGCCGAGCTCGATTCGTACACACGAAAGTAATGCGGAGCATCTTTTAGCGCTGTGTAAAGAAGAGTCGTCCATTTATCTGGGCGGTTGTTATCTCGTGTTTCGCGTCGCCTGGAAAGAACGACAGTATTAGCCGGGCGCTTTACGAATCGCAGCGGAACCGGTCCCTCATTCCATTAAAAGCGTCCCGCCGGCGCTGGCGGGAAACAATTTCATTTGCATACTGGATACACATCAGCCGGGGCGGACCGGCGGCCGGGGGCTCTAGGCTTGGTGCGGGGGAGGGGAGAGGGGCGGGGGGACAACAAAGCGGCGCTTAAGGCGCGGCACTACCGTACTCTGCAAGGCGCTCTCAAGAGGGCGCGCCGGGAGGCAGCCTCACAGGCCTGGGACAGTTTAAACCTTCAGAAGGACGCCGCTGTGACAGTAAGCGTCCTGAAAGTTGAAAACGACTGTGGCTTGCACAGACACAGATCCAACAACATATATTTTTTGATCCATACCTCCTATATTTTAATCACTGATCTATCGACATCGGGATTCCTGGAAACGAACGTGTGGATCAGCTGGCTAAGCAGGCTACTTCCTCCAGTCCGTTGGCTATTGGTCTTCCGGAGAGCGATCTCCGACCGGAGTTCCATCGGAAGATCCGTGGCCTGTGGGAATCAGAGTGGGCTAACTCTGCTCAACCCAACAAGCTTCGTGCAGTGAAGCTACCTACGGTCGCATGGAAGTCCTCATATTGCGGTCGTCTCGTAGGGAATCGGTTGTTCTCTGTCGCCAACGAATCGGCCACACATGGCTGACGTATGGCCACCTTCTTCGGCGGGAGGAGGCACCACAGTGTGACTGTGGCGCCCCCTTGACAGTGGTCCACTTTCTTGTGGACTGTCCACTTTTAGTTGCCTTGCGACAATCTTTTAATCTGCCATACGCGCTTTCTTTATGCTAGGATACGATGCTGTTATGGTTGAACGTGTTATAGATTTTATTCGCGCAGCTGGTTTTTATCATGTGCTTTAATAGTGGTGTATTTTCTTCTTCGTTTTTACTTGTATCCTTTCCTCATATTTACCTGTGATTTTTACCCTTTGACTTGTTAACGCATTTCCTTAGGAACGCTTAACACAATGTTTTATCTCTCAGACCGGAACAAGGGACTGATAACCGTTGCTGTTTAGTCCCTTCAAAAACCCAGCAACAACAACAACAATCTATCAACATTTTGGGTGTAGGCCTGTACGTTAGTGGCTCCCAACCTATTTTTTCTAATTTCTTTATCAACAATCATCAATATAACCCATCACCTGGTACATTAATGGGCCAGTTTATGCTACTACTTTATTGCGAGATGTTATGACCATGTTGTGTTGTACATTTTGTACAGGTGACTACTATATTCGACAGTTTCCTAAATTACATCGTGGAGGGTGTAATGTATATACCCTCGTTTGTTTAGATTAATAAAACATACGATACCATTGTTGGTAGTAATATGGTGTCCTAATATTCCATGTTTATATTATGTAAGCATTTTATGGCGCTTCTGGCAAGTCACATTGATTATCACTTTCATTATTAGGGTCTTCTAATTAATTTAGTTTATTAATTATTGAGTCGTAAGCTTAGTGTTGGACAAGCCGGCCGCGGTGGCCGAGCGTTATGCGGCGCGTCAGTCACAGTCTGCACGGCCACTATGGTCGGGGGTTCGAATCCCCCCTCGGGCATGGATATTTGTGCCGTCCTTAGTATTAGCAAGTTCATAAGTACTTTGTAAGTTTAGGGACTGATAACCCCGTAGTTAAGTCCCATAAGCTTAACAAACATTTCAACATTTTTTTGATGTTCCATCACTCCATTTATCTGATCTGTCCAAGAGCGTCGAGCTCTTCCTTGCTTACGTCTGCCGGGTGGTTTCCATTCATAAACTTTCTTAGGCCACCGATGATCCGGCGTTCTCATCATACGTCCATACCATTTCAGTGATTGTCTTTCAATTCTGTCTATTACTGTATCATTTGCCTTCATTCTAGTTCTTACTTCATCATTAGTTTTTCTTTCGATTCTTGATATTCTGGCTCTCCTACGCAAATACTCTATTTCCACAGCTAGTAGTCTTCTTTTGAGATCCGCATTTAATATCCATAGTTCTGATCCATAGCATAGCACTGATTCAAACATTATTACCTACTCTTTTCTTATTATTGTTGGAAATATTCTTATCCCACCAAAAAGAATTCAAACACCATAACACCTTTCTACTTTCCTTTATTCTCTATTTTACTTCTGTGTGGCCCAATCCATTTTTATCAATATGTGCCCCGAGATATTTAAATTTCTCTACCTGTCTCATAACTACTTCGTCATTGAGGTTTACTTCAAATTTAGCATCACTATTCACCACCAGACACATTTATAGCCCACAGTTGTTGTATTCGTCGTATCATGAACTCAAGATCATAATCATATTGTCCTATAATGGCTTGATCGTCAGCAAAAATTAATGAAAATATCTGTACATTGTTGACTGTGATTCCCATTCCTCTGTAGATGTTCTTCCAATTTCGGAGAGCCACTTCTACATATAAATTGAGTCAGATTGGTGACATACTGCAACCTTGTCTCAAACCTTTAGTGACATTGATAGGTTCTGATAACTTTGAACCTCGTTTATTCTGTACCACATTACTTTTGTACATTTCAATAAAAATATGTAAAAGGTGATCATCCATACCTATATCTTTCATCGCTTCCCACAGCTTATATCCAGGGACTGTATCGTAAGCTTTTGCTAAATCTACAAAGGCAATGTATAGCTCCTTCCCTACTGCTATAAATTTCTCCATTATTTGTTGTAAAATAAATAGATTATCTGTACATGATTTGTTCTGCCTAAAGCAGCTCTGGTCTTCCTCAATATTGTGGCCAACATTTTGTCTAATTTTTTTCAAACAGTATCTTGCCAAATAAGCGGCTCATTGTACAGTTGACACTAATGCCTCTATATCACTTTGGGTCTTTTCTATTCCCTTTTTTGAAAATAGAAATCATATGCGACTTTTTCCGTTCTGAGGGAATTTCAACCCTTGTACAACAGTTGTTCATCAGGCAGGCTATTCGCTTCTTCAGATATCTTCCTCCAGCCTTCAATAATTCAACAGGAATGTTTCCTGGACCACGTTATCGGCCATTTTTCATTTTATTTAATGCACAATTCACTTCCTCTATTGTAATTTATATAGTTACATCATTTACTTCCATCTTCTCTTCATTCACTTGCATGTAATTTATACTATCCTCCTTTATTAACAATCAGCAATATAACCCATCACCTGATACATTAATGGACCAATTTATGCTACTACTTTATTGTGAGATGTTATACCCATGTTGTGTTATACATTTTGTTAAAGTGACTGCCATATTTGACAGTTTCCTAAATTACATCGGAGGGGGGGATAAGCTAATTAACTAATTCCAGCAGTGTCATAGGTGTGCCAGTGTTTTACAATCCTACTTCGTGATCATGTGTCCGCTGAGTGAACCCGAACAGACGCGCCCGTGGCACTAGACTGGCCATTTGTCACTGCAGGTGCACAGTTGGTGAGTAATGGGGTTAGTATACTACTTATTCTAAATTATATCTAACTTAGCCTACGTCTTCATTTATTGTTTCCCTAATTCCCCCTTGTTCAGAAGGACAGTGGATTCTGCCAGCAAGCTGACGATCAGTCCACCCACCGGCGGCATGGCCGGGTGTGATGTCTATATCTACATCTACATGGGTTAATCTGCAAATCACATTTAAGTGCCTGGCAGAGGGTTCATCGAACCACCATTGTACTATTTATCTCCCATTCCATTCTCTATTAGCACGCAGGAAGAAAGAACACTTGAATCTCTTCGTTCGAGCTCTGATTTCTTCTATTTTATTCTGATGATCATTCCTACTTATGTAAATGGGAGTTAACAATATATTTTCGCATTCGGAGGAGAATTTTGGCGATTGGAGTTTCGTAAGTAGCCCACGACGCAGCGACAAGCGTCGTTGTTGTGATGATTCCAATCGCAGATCCTGTATCATTTCCGTAACGCTGTCTGCCCTGTATCGTCACAATACGAACCGAGCTGCCCTTCTTTGGACTCTTACGATGTCCTCCGTCAAACCCACCTAATAATGATTCCACACTGGGCAGCAATACTCCAAAAATGGATAGAAAAGCGTAGTGTATGCAGTTTCTTTTATAATTCTGTTCCATGTTTTAAGGGTTCTGCCAATAAAACGCAGCCTCTGATTCGCCTTTCCCACGATATTATCTACGTGTTATTTCAGATTTAAGTCTGTAGTAATAATAATTCCTAGGTATTTTTTGGAGTTTAGGGCCTTCACTTTTGATTGATTTATCTTGTAAAAAAAGTTTAACAGATTTCTTTTCGTACTCATGTGGACGACTTCACACTTCTCATTATTTAGAGTCAATTGCCAATTTTTCCACCATTCTGATATCTTATTCAGATCGTTCTGCAGTTGATTTTGATCTTCAGATGATTTTACTAGATGGTAAATGACGGCGTCATCTGCAACCTAAGAGAGCTACTTGGATTTTCCTCTAAATCATTTATGTAAATAACGAACAGCAGAGGACCAATAACACTACTCTGTGGAACACCCTATATCACTTCTGTTTTAGTCGATGCAGTACCATCGATTACTACGAACTGTGTCCTCTCTGACAGGAAATCCCCTATCCAATCGTAAATTTGGGGCGATATACCATAACCACGCAATTTGATTAAAAGCCGTTTGTCCAGGTCGACTGCACTTTCTCTCTGCTCCCTCACTTAGTCTTCTCGGACTTTGTTGGAGATTATCTATGCAAGACTATTGAGAACATTAAAAGTGTCAGCTTGTGGAATCAGGGTATAAGTGTCACAAGTTCTCTTCTTAGATTATTTGCTATGTCATTGAGGTATGTAGGGCACTCATACACAACATTCTCCGTTGTTCCTACTTCAGCTCCATAGTCACCGACATAAGTAGGGGCCATGGCATGTGAGAAAGTGTATCAGCCCATGGCTAGGCTGAAGGTGCTTCATAGTTAAACGTTCCTACACACTCGGCAGCAGCTCATAGGTCTTATGACCTATCTGGATTTCTTTCTAAACGCCAAACATATGTCATTACATGCGTCTTATTGTGTCCTTTCTTTTTCACTGAACGTTGTACGCCGAGGTCCTTACTCCCAACCAACACCTTCTATTCTTCTCCCCTACACTTCTGATATGTCCATGCCCCCCGAAACCCTCAGCGGCATCAGCATTAATTTGCTGGGTACAGGCTTGGCGAACCCCAGGGTTCCCGAGCTGAAGACTGCATCATATCGACTGTCCCCTTCACCGTAAGCTCCATGCGTGCCTCAGCACCACTGTATGACGTGATGGTGGAACATTGTATGCTACAGAGCCCCGGGATCTTAATTGGCTGAGTATAAAAGGAAAACTCGAATATCAAAGTGTGCTGCACACAGAGGAGATGAATGGCTGTTCAGATGGAACAGTCACTAGCAGGTGACCTTTGAGGATCAGCCACACCTCAGTTGTATTGGGCCTGTCCTTACATGTGGGGCTTTGTCTCGATCGAACGTTTTTCCTTACTTGCTCATAGGACAAAAATGATATCAGCATGGAAGATTAAATATCAATGCTAATAACTATGTCCAACGATTGGTCTCTTCCCTGGCTATACTCTGAGAGTAACGTTAGGCCCTCAGCTGAACTCCTTTCTCCCAAATATCTAGTCTGTACACTGTCTGATGGGGACTCTTTATTGCCACATTCTTCGTTGAGCACCTTGAAGTAGCTTCTCTAAAATGAGATGTATCTGGCTTGGTGCAAACAGCATTCCCTACCCAGTCTAAGGACATTATTTGCTGCTGCTATGTCATCCCCACTGTCTTTGGGGATGACGACAACAATAGTATAATCTTCGCATGTTGGACCTACAGGGCATCAACATCAAACTGCCCCCTTGATGGGTTCCTCTTAATAACGGGGAACACCACTCCCAACCCGAAGTTGGAGAAGCAACAAGTTTCTCCTGCTTCTCTCGTGAGGAATGGGTGGCTCATGACACTTGAGGTTTCTCCCAGTGGAAAGGAGACCCACTGTCTAATAGCGGAAGGATCCAAAAGCTGCTGGTTGTAGGGCTTCCAGGTCTACAACAAGCCCTCAAACCACCTCAGAGAAGCCCTTGCAGCTCATGAAAACTGAAGTGTTAGTGGGAGGCTAAACAACCTAAAAAAAAAAAAATCCTCAGTGGCTCCAAATCCACATCCCCCTACATCTTATGCTTCTGAAGATGAGGTTGAGACACTTGCATCTCTCAAGGATTTCGTCCTAACTGGATAACTGGATGGCTGAATCATTGTAGGCAAGTGAACACTACATTTTTCAGTGGAATTGTGGTGGTGTTTTCTACCATCTGGCTGATGTGCAACAGCTACAAACAGTTACTGTGCCGCTTCCCTGTGCTCTGTTTAGCCTCTCAGGAGACCTGGTTTCCTTCCAGCGGACCATTCGAACATGGTATCTGGCATTGTTTGTGTCTATGTCGTCGCCACTGTACCCAGTGCTGCTATGCCTCAACTCTTGAGGCAATACCGGAATTTAGAAAGGTCTATCTACCTTTTCCCCATAAGAGGTTTTCTCATTCACCCCCCTACCTTGGTCGCCATTGTCCCTATTTCTCCTCTTGGGTGAATTCAATGCCCATCATCCTTTGTGGTAGAGATGTTGAGATTCTCATGCCACAGCAGAATATTTGCCTCCTCAACACCAGTGCTCCCTCGCATTTTTGCCCGTCATGTGACACATATTCGGCAGTTGACCATTCTGCCTGAAGCTCCAGCCTTCTCCCACATCTTACTTAGAGAGTCCACAATGACCTTTTTGTCAGCAACCATTTTAGTCCACTCCCTGATGGGAGGTTCGAATCCTCCCCCCCCCCCCCCCTGGGTATGGACGTTTGGTGCTGTCTTTAGTATAGAGAAGTTCATAAGTAGTTAAGTCCCATAAGCTTAACAAGCATTTGAACATTCAGCAGATACGTCAGTCCCACAGTCTCATTCTACAGATCACCTACCAAGTTGATCTCTCCATAGTCCATAGGGCAGGTTCACTTGCTTACAGCTCCGCTTCCAGATGACGTTCATATAGCTGTTCAACAGGTCACTAGGACCATTTTTTCCATTGCTGAATCCACTGTCCCGAATTCTCCTGGGTTGCTCCTGCAGAGGTCGGTGCCTGGTGGGCACTTTGTTGCCGCCGGCGCCATCCTTCCATTGGTTTCTAAGGGCTCTGAGCACGAGCTCGACGACTGATGCAGGACTGTTGGTAGCCACCATCGTTTCTCGTGTCTCCCCATATCAGGTGTACTCACAAGTTCGGCGCCTTTTCATATCACCAACAGGAATCCTCTGTCCAAACAATCAGGGTACGCTCTGCACTGATCGAATATCGCCGAGCACATGACAGAGTATTGTGCACATACCTCTGTGACTGCAGCCTACAGTGTAGACTCCCACGCTCACAAACCTCTCAGCAGACATCCAACGTTAACTGCTGATTTTGTTAAAACGTCTCTGGGCTGAAGGTATTTTTCCCATACCAATAGCATCATCTTCCTGGTGATGAAACGTGGTGAAGATCCGATGGTGGCTGCTAGTAACCCCCTGATTAGCCTCACCAACGTTGTGTGTAAGCTTTTCGACTGTATGGTGGGTAGGGGGGTTATGTTGATACTTGAATATTGGGAACTGGCCCCAAACTAGGGAAGGGGAGAACGGGATGGGAGACGGGCGGGGACAGTTTCCATTAGGGCCACTCCGCTGTTGTGTCACAGGAGTTGGTTACCCGTACTGCTTTTACTCGGTTGAAAATCTCATCACATCTTTTTCGATCTCTGGAAGGCGTTCTGTACCACCTGGCACAAATCCTGGCTTCATAGGACGAATGAGGCTTATGGGATCCACTTCTGACCTTTATTCAGAACTTTCCTTCTGTTCTTTTTAGGTTAGGGTTGGTACCTCCCTCAGATCATATTATGGAGAACACTGTCCCAAAGGGTTCTATCCTTAGCGCACCTCTATTTTTAGTCACAATTAACGGTTTGCCGAGGATTTTTTTGTATTTCAGTTCAGCTACCATTGGTGTCATTGAAAGGCGTCTGCATGGAGCCATTACAAGGTGTAGCCATGGGCCTTAGTCCATGGTTTCCTGTTCTCTGCTTCCATATCATGGGTCATGCATTTGTCACCATCGGGCAGTACACCTGGCACCCGAATTCTACTTAGCTGACAGACCGTACTGAAGAGAAACATTGCTTCTTAAGCGTGCTCTTCAACTGCCAGCTTACATGGGTGTTGCACCTTAGACTGACAAAAATGCTGGAGATATCTGAATACCCTTCGCTGCCTAAGCAACACTGTTTCGTAAGCTGCACATTCAACACTCCTGCAGGTCTACAAGGCCATCATTCAATCACGTCTGCACTACAAGATACGGCAGTGCTTTCGGCATTGCAGGTCTTGGGCCCAACCACTTATAGTGGCAATCGTTTAGTGACAGGTGCTTTCAGCACAAGTCTCGTGACAAGCAACTTTGTAGAAGCAGGGATCCCTCCTCTGTGGTTCCGCCCTGAATGCCGTTAGCCTCGTACATTGCCTACAACCATGCCTCACACAACCACCAAATCGCAGGCTTATATTTCCGCATACTACACTTCCCTCCCCACGATGGCCAAGTCAGGTAACCTGATCACAGTACGTGTTTGTTCTGTCCCACTTTTCACTGCCCTTCCTGTAGCCCTTCTTGGTCCATCCGTCGCTTGCAGCTTAGGTTGGATGGATTTGTCCCATGACTCGTAACCCTGAGTTTCAACACTGAATCTGTGTCTCCTGTTTCAGGCATTTCTTGGTTCGTTCCATAGCTCAGAAGGTGTTCAAATGGATGGTTCCCCGATAGAAGGCTTTCTGGCTATGCTTATATGCAGGGTGACCATGTCTTCAATGGACTGAAGGTTGTTTGCGAAAACACTGCTCAACGGCTTGCAAGCCAGTCAGGGCAATCCTCACAGGTCGCACCACCTCTTCTAACTCCAAAACTTTACCTCACACTGCCTGACCTTTCATGTAACTTACCCCCTGCCATGAAATAATTTCTTTTTTACCGTGGAATGATTTGTCACCAAATTCCCCATCTCAAAATCATCCCACCAAAAGCGCATAACCATCACAGGTCCTGTCTGTCGAGAATTGCGGCCTCCACCCTTCACCATTTCTATAAGTCCTTGATCTGTCCCACCCTCTAATCCATCTATGTATGCTGTATATCTGCCCTCTCCACCAAAATTCTATGAAGTTATCCAAATCCATGAACGTCACATGCTCCACTTCTTCTACCACTACCGCACCTCTCCCCCATGAGGATACTTTACGATCTCATCCCTTCCCACACCTCCTCCCTTCTTTCGAACACCTTCGTAATTTATATACAATCCGCAAGTTTGACTCCCTCAGTTCTTTAGTCGCCCCTATACACACCGACCAAGGTATGTACCCACACAGCTACCAAAGTGCCCCACACCCTCCATATGATTTCCAACTTCCGCCATGTCCCCATTCCAGAAAGTGAGCCCTGTCCTAACATCTATCCATCGTACCAACTTTAGGGTTTACTTCCTCTTCACCTCCCCCCCCCCCCACATCTCTTTCAGTCAACCCCCTCCCGCCCCTTTCTCCGAGTTCCTGCACTTTCGAGCACCTCCCCTGCCTATCTGGTTCACCTTCATCCTTTTACATTTTTCCCACGATATTCCCAGCTTAGCATCCTCACCCTTTTTTTGGGGTTTGATTCTTTGGTACGGTGTGCTCAGCGACCACAAAATAATGAACACAGTAAATACAGTATGCAGCATTGGTCGTTTATTTATTAATGTTTTTTCAGATCGATTTCGATCACATAATGATAATCTTCAATGAAACAGTCATCGTAATATCAAATATGCATAATCATATGCCTTATTAGCGGAATGTAACACATTTTTGGGCATATTTGTGTAGTGTCCAACCATGACATGGGCGAGCCGTTATAAGGGTCAAAGAGTATAAAGGGAAGCCTTGGTAGGGAAGGAAGCAAGCTTTGGAGGAAAGCAAGGGGAGATTTGGAATGAGAAGTAAAATTCATGGGGAAGAAATTAAAACTATGTGTATTGTCGATGACATTGTAATGGAGTCGTTACATCAAAGGACCTGGAAGAATGACTGAATGGAATGAAGAGTGTGTTGGAAAAAGGTTGTAAGTAGAACATTAATAAAAGAAAAGAAGGGTGATGAAACGTTGTTGAATTAAATCAGGCGATGGTGAGGGAACTATAATAGGAAGCGAGATGATATTTTTACGCGAGCAATAACATAAATCACGAAAATCTGACAACTGAAGACTTAAAATACAGAATGGCAATGGGAAGGAGAATATTTCTGAAGATTATAGATTTGTTAACATCCGTATTAATTTAAATATTAGTAAGTCCGTTCCTAAGTGATTTTACGGGTTATAGCATTGTACGGGAGTGAAACAAGTGGACAATTAGCAGTACAGGCAGAAAAATTATAGAAGATTATGAAATGTGGTGCTATAGACTAATGATAAATATTATATTGGTAGATGGTTAAATAAAAACGAGGTAACGGACAGAATTGGAGAGAAGAGAAATTCCTTAATTTCTCTTGGCGAATAACAACTTCGAAAACCTTACGGGTATGCTGCCAGGTATCAAAATCGACGACGGCCTCTTGGTAGTGAGAACTTGAATTATATTTCGGAACATCTAAATTCAATCCACCCCAACATCCGTTTCACAATGGAAGTGGAAAAGAAAGGTTGCCTTCCCCTCCTTGATTGGTTGGTTAGGAGAAAGGAAGATGGTACGTTGGAACATGCTGTTTACAGAAGCCAACGCATACTGATTTGTATTTGCAGGCTGACGACAGTTGTCACCACCCAGCTGAACGTGAAGGGGTTCTTCGTACCTTAATGCATAGTGCTCAGGTCATTTCGGAAAGTTTGCCCACTGAGCTGTGTCATCTAGAGGTACCTTTCGACAGAATGGCTATGGTGAAGGGCAAATTAAAAGAGCATTGCGCTATCGACCACATGTTCAACGGGCTATTGATGATAACACAGAGTCGGCACCTACGTCAGTGGCCTTTCTGCCATACTTTGGCCGCATTTGGCGTAGAAACAATGTAAAATGTGTTTCGTCCACCTTCTAAAATTAAGGCACTGTTCGGATCCTTAAAGGATGATTTCGGTTTGCGCAAGGCGGATGTCTATCGTATCCCATGTAGCTATGGCATTTCAGATTTTGCTCAAACTATTAGGACTATTGAGGAACGTTGTATTGAGCATAAACTTCACACATGTTTACAACAGCCAAACAAATTCGCTGTGGCCGAACACTGTCTTGACACAGGTCACCCTACGGAATACAACAAAACGGAAATTCTGGCATGCACTTCCAACCGGTCGGATTGTGTTATCAAGGAAGCGATAGAAATAAAACTAGGTGACGAACCTTATGAATAACGATAGAGGGTTCTGCTTAAATTCCGCTTGGGATAGAGAGAGAGAGATAAAACTAATCCTACCTCATCCGTCGATAACTGATGTTTATTATCGATATCTGATTGGTTTCATCTTTGGTCCTGTCAGCGGTGTGTGCTTGCTTGGTCGGTGTGTGTTGTCTTTCCTGTTTACGCATTGAAAAACGAGGTTTTAAACGTCGTTGCACATTGCTTCCTCACTGCAGTTTCGCCTTGAAAATGGCAGGGTGGTCTCCTGCCGAAATATCGGCCGTAGTCGATTTTGATACGTGGCAGCATAACCGTAAGTTTTTCGAAGAAAAGGAATTTCTCGCAAACCTTGACTGAAGAAGGGATAGATTGGTATAACACATACTGAGGCACGGAGGAATTGTCAGTTTAGTATTGGAAGGAAATGCGTGGGTTATAATCACAGGGAGAGTCGAAAGGACGAATACAGTGACGAAGTTCGGAAGGATGTGGGTTTCCATTCTTATTCGGAGACGAAGAAATTTCCACAGGGTACAGTAGCGCGGACAGCTGCATAAAACCGGTCTCCAGACTGAATAACACCACCACCACAACAACAATAACAACACAACCACTTTAATGGAATGGTGGGCACTTCACCGTAAATATAAGAAACAAATCTGAATGATCATCATATTCATCATCATCATCATTGATTATGCCTTTCAGCGCTCAGTGTGGAGCATAGTACCTCTAATAAAATTCCTCCATGGTACCTTATTCGATGCTAACATTGATGCCTCCTCTGATGTTACGCCTTTTACTTCAAAATCATTCTGCACCGAATCTAAGTACTTTCTTCTTGGTCTACCTCGACTCCTCCTACCCTCCGCTGCCGAGTTAATGAGTCTCTCAGGTAACCTTGCTTCTCCCATGCGTGTAACATGACCCCACCATCTCAGTCTGTTCGCTCTAACTGCTTCATCTATGGTGTTCATTCCCAGTTTTTTTTTTATTTCCTCAATATGGACACCCTCCTGCCGTTGTTCCCATCTATCTGTACCGGCAACCATTCTTACTAATTTCATATCTGTAACCTCTACCTTGTGAAGAAGGTAACCTGCATCCACCCAACTTTCACTCCCATACAACAAAGTTGGTCGACAGATAGAGCGGTGCACTGCTAACTTAGTCTTGGTACTTACTTCCTTCTTGCAGAAGAGGGTAGATCTTTGTTGAGCACCCACTTCATTAGCTTTGCTGCACCACGATTCCAGTTCTTTCACTATGTTGCCATACTGTGAGAAAATACATCCCAGGTACTTGAAACTGTCTACCTGTTCTTAGTACTCTATTTGGCACTCAGTCTGTTTAAATCTCTTTCCCAAGACATTACATTCGTTTTGGAGATTCTGATCTTCATATTATAATCTTTGCACCTCTGATCGAACTCTGAAATATTTGCAACCTCTCCATCGAATCGGCCATTACAACTAAGTCATCCACATATGCGAGACTGCTTATTTTGTTTTCACCTAATTCATGGTGTGGGTTCGTGTAGTCATCTCCTAGTTCATGAACCACGGGCAACGGATGAGTGGCCAAGTAAGTGGTCCTGACAGTTGGGATACCAGTTACTTTGGTATAATGTTGGACATCTCGGGCATATTCTGAGTCATGGCCACCTTTGTGCTCAGACGGCAAGGACTACGAAATCCACCGGTTAGTCCCTCAACCGTTAGGGGTAAAACCCAGTGGGGCCCTGGGCAAGTAAGGCTAGCAACCTGCTTCCCAGGTACTTCAATATCATGCTGACAACAATGTGAACAAATCTGAACGTAAATAAAAATCAAATTTTTCTGCCGAATAGTTTCAAGAAACCTACTGCTGAGTCATGGTGTAGCTCTCGCCTAAGCCTCATATGTAAACATTAGCTTTGTTCCATGGCTGTTACAACAGTATAATTGGGCTCCTGTAGTCATGTCCTAGTTTATGCACCACGGGCAAAGTATGAGTGGCCAAGTAAGTGGTCCTGACAGTTGGTATACCAGTTACTTTCGAATAAGGTTGGGCATCTCAGGCATATTCTGAGTCATGATCACCTTTGTGCTCAGACGGTAAGGACTACCAAATCCACCGGTTAGTCCTTCAACCGTTAGGGGTAAAACCCTGTGGGGCCGTGGGCAAGAAAGGCTAGCAACCTGCTTCTCAGGTACTTCAATATCATGCTGGCAACAATGAGAACGAATCTGAAAGTAAATAAAAATCAAATTTTTCTGCCGAACAGTTTCAAGAAACCTACTGCAACGTTAAAAAACGTGTAGTACATTCCGGCTGTCCAAGTGCAGCCGTCGCGGCCTCGTCATGTATCAGGGCGGTGTTGTCGGCGCTGGCTCTGGTGGCCGTCTGCACAGTGGCCGGTCTCCTGCCACTGCGGACCTGCGCTCGCCCAGCAGCCCTCTGGCAGGGCTCCAGCCAGTGGCGGCATGTCGCGCGCGCCTCGGTGCTTCGTTAGCCGGGCATCGAGTTCTCGGCTTCTTTAAACTCGGCCGCGCCTAACGACGTTCGTTACCAGGCGAAACCCCGCCGCCTAATGATGCCGGTCGTAATGAAGTCGGGTCAGGTCGCGCCCCACACAACACAACACTCCAAGGCCGCCGCCCTGCCCAAACACCAAGTCCACCTGCCGGCGCGCTTTGCTTTCAATTCGGCGGCGGCGCGTTGTCGAAAATTACTACAATATTCCGGCCTATTGTGCCGAGGTCCGACGGATTTGTTACTGAAACCCAACGCTTCGTCTCCGTCTACGGAAGACATTTTCGAAGGGAATCGTGGCTTCTTTGGATGGCCCAATCAGACCCTAGCACTCTACTGACTGCAGCCACATTACATCTACATCTACATACATACTCCGCAAGGTGCGTGGCGGAGAGTACACTGTACCAATACTAGGTATTTTCTTTCCTGTTCCACTCCCAAATTGAACGAGGAAAAAAAGAATGCCTATACGCCTCCGTACGAGCCTTAATTTCTCTTATCTTGTCTTTGTGATCTTTACGCGAAATGTAAGTAGGCGGCAGCAAGATCGTACTACACTCAGCTTCAAATTCCGGCCTTCTAAATTTACTTAACATAAATTCACGAAAAGAACGTCTCTTTCTTCCAGCGATCCCCAATTGAGTTGCCGGAGCATTTCCGTGACACTCGCGCATTGGTCGGACCTACTGGTAACAAATCTAGCTGCTCGCCTCTGAACCGCCTCTATGTCTTCCTTTAAACTGATCTGCTGCGGGTCCCAAACACTTGAGCAATACTGAAGACGTGGTCGTACAAGCGTTTTATACGTGGTCTCCTTTACAGATGAAGTACATCCTCCCAAAATTCTCCCAATAAACCAAAGTCGGCTGTCCGCCTTACTCACAATTGTCCTTACATTCTCGTTCCATTTCATATCGCTCTGAAATGTTACGCCTAGATATTTAAACGACGCGACAACGTCAAGAAGATCACTACTAATGCTGTATTCCAACATTATGGGATTGCTTTTTCTACTCATGCGCATCACCTTACATTTTTTTTTTACATTGAGAGCTAGCTGCCATTCTTCGCACCAACTAGAAATTTTGTCTAAGTCATCCTGTATGCTATTACAGTCAATTACAGACGACACCCTTCCATACACCACAGCATCATCAGCAAACAGCCGTAAATTACAACTTACTCTGTCCATCAGATCATTTATATAGATAGAAAATAATAGCGGTCCTATCACACTCCCCTGGGGCACGCCTGACGAACACTCGCCATCGATAACAACGTACTTGTCGCAAATTGGCGATGTAGCGCAGTGGTAAGACACTGGACTCACATTTTGGAGGCGGTAATTCAAATCCACCTCCGGCCACCCGGATTTAGATTTCCGCACCTACAAGGTGCGTCTGCAAAGTTCGGTGAATGGTCCCATATCTTGCAAACCGCCCTGGCGAGGCTGAGGTGCGCGCTCATACACATTGAGGGACATGTCAACAAGAGCCCCGTATCGTGCAAACCACTGCAGTGTGGCGGTGGTACACACTGAGATCCAGCTAATAACGTCAGTTGTCGTGTCCCACTGACGAGTCATGAGAAAGAGTGGAAGAATGCAAGGATGCACATCAATTACTTGGTAGGAGGTCTCGTGGTCGTGTACTGCCTTCTCGTCACTTGGTCAACTGAAAAGAAATTTTTAGGGTGAGTTAGAGTACGGAAGTCGGCTGGAATCTCAGAGTACACGATGCAATCATAAATCACTGGAAGCACCCCTGGCACATTTGTGTTATATACAGTTCTATATACAGGATGATCAATCCTCAGCGCAACCGCCTTTGCGGCGTATGATTTGCTGCGGTTCCCGCTTAGCGGCCCGCCTGGCGTCTGCACTAAATTTAATATAGGTTGGCACACAAGTTATTTCTGACATAGACAACACAGACACTCAGAAAGAAAAGTTTATTGCTCACCTGTATTACGCAAGGGATGCTAAAAAGGCATCCCTTCGTTGTTCGAGCAATTTTGACACCTTCTGAGGAAGTTGCCCATTAAACTCATTGATTCAGAAAAATTTGCATGATGTTGGAATTGGTTCGAACTTAACTTTCTAAGTTGGTATGTTAATTCGCAAAATAATAGTTCCTGGAGTTAAGAAAAGCTTAACTTAATTCACGAACAGCCCCTGCACGATCAGAAAATAGGAGTGTGGTGCGCTGTTAGCGGCTAGAGAATAATAGGTCCAATATTTTTTCAGGAAACAATTAATAGTGACACGTATGTTGAAAACATATTGCGGCCTTTATTTGCCCAACGAACTGAGAGCGAACGTGCTTTCGCGACACTTCAGCAAGACTATGCCATGACACATACAGCCAACTTATCATTACGGGAAATTGCTAATGTGTTCGATGAAAGATTTATCACTAAGAACATTTGGCCCCCTCGTTCTCCCGGTTTTAACCCCAAGCGATTTTTATCTGTAAAAATCATTAAAAGAGAATGTGTACAAATCAAATCCCCACACTTTAGATGAACTAAAAACAAACATTCGTCATGAAGTCACTGCAATTTCTGAGAACCAATTTCAGAGTGTAATGAGCAACTTCCTCAGCAGGTGTCAGAAATACTCTAACAACGAAGGGAGGCATAATGCAGGTGAGTAATAAAGTTTTCTTTCTGTTTGTGTTGTGTATGTCACAAATAACTTGCGCATCAACCCTTATTAAATTTACAGTCGGGCCGAAACACGATGATTTGTTGCTCCGCCTACTGGGCTGGGAGACCGCCCCGGTGACAGAAACAGAATACAACAATGTTGCCAAATAATTAGTTCGCTGCCGAACAGTATAGCTAACAGACGCTGTTGTCTGACAGAACTGGCAAGAGTGCACAGTGCAGCAAGACGCGCGCATGCGCAGAGAAATGTTCACATTTGCCTTACTCCAATGATCTGCTATCACAACCGAGCCCAAAGCCGATTGCCGCAAGGCCCAGGGATCATCGTATTTCGGATCTAGTGCGGACGCCAGGCGGCTCGCTAAGCGTGAACTGCAGCTGCCGTCGCCGGCAAGTCGCACGCTGCAAAGGAGGTTGCGCTGAGGATTGATCACCTTGTACAAAGCCTACTAAGCGTCAAATAGGAATGCGGCCCAGGTTTGAGCCTTTCTGCGCATCTCCCTCCATTACCGCAATGATAGCCAATAATGTTATTCTGTAGGCGAGTGGCTGACCGTGAGTTAGGCAATGTTCCTCCCTCGGGCTCCACTGTTGGCACTCGGCCGTAGCTCATCCCCTTCTCGCTTCCCCTATCGCTCCACCGCTATGCACGGAAGCGCCTTATTACATGACACCAGCTACAGCTGCCTTCTTGGTAGTGGAACTTCTCATTGCTCCCTAAGTCTCAATATAGCAGAGGCAGGCGCATCAGACTAAGTGTTGACTAAATAGAAATTAGTCTAACTCCCATCGTGGTCACAGCGTTACTCTATGCTGCCCTCCTGTCTCACTGCGTCATAACTCCTGCTAACACGTTACTGACAGAATGACCAACTGCTCCATCACTGCCCACACTATGGCGGCTCGCCTTTTTATAGGCGGCAGTGCACCCAGCATCACTTGTTCCAGAAGATCCAGTACCCTCGAACATTGCGTGCGTGTTGGCTGGTCAAGCCGCAGCACGTGAGGCCTGTGTGACGAACTAGCCATACTCCACCACGTTTGCTGGGAACAAGGGTTGGTCTCGTAACTCCTTTCGAGCCTCGTGATGCTCCATAGTCTTGTTAGGAGAGTGAACACTACACATAAGCTAAGTCCGGGCACGCCCGACTTGCTGTTCTTACAGCAAGAATTTTCAAGACTACAACTAAGTTTTTAACGCTGTTTTCTATCATTCGCGACAGTGTGAGAACTCGTCTCATTGCAACGTGGAGTGCAAATTGCAGCATTTGAGCAATGCGTTAACATCAATTTCCGTTTCAAATTACGCAAAACGGTGACGCAGACCCATTGCGTGTTAGTGCAAGTGTATGGTGTTGAAGTAGTGAGAAAAAAGTGTGTGTTTGAGTGGTTGCTAAGATCCATCCACGCGTGACCTCAGTGCTTCGAGAGATAACTCAACAAGTGATTGCTGACTGTTTCCAACAGCTATAATACCGATGTCAGAAGTGTATTACAGACAATGACGATTGCTTTGAAAGTCAGTAAAGGTATTTTGTTTGTAACTTCTTTTCCTATATTTCCTGAGTCCATTCACCAAAGTTTTCAGAAGCACCTTGTAAATCACTACAGGCAAATATAACGATGGTTACTTTAAAAGGGCACGCCCCATCCTTCAGCAAACATTCTGAGCGTGGATTCTGTCCCTAATCACCACGCTGTCGACGGAGCATTAAACCTTATCCTTCCTTCCGTTTTCGTGTCCTCTCGCACAGAGGCACATAGTTTGATACAGGAGCGCTATTCACCGCTGTCGGTTACTGCTATCCACTGTTGCTATTACCCAAAGGTGGAAGTCTTCTACACCTCTTCTTCAGCAACGGAGTCCAGATATCGCTTAATTTCAAAGCCTACTCCTTCCAAATGAAAATCTTGGGTCTTAAAGAATTTATATCACCTCTCTGTACTGTTCATCATGATACCCGCTTGTGGATGCCAGTACCAGCGTCTTATCAGTTTGAATACGAGCATCACATCTCTGCAATTGCATGGTTTGCGAGCTTGCTTTCCCACTTTAATGTGATCCTGAATCTTCTGGGTAGGTCTGATGTTCCATTTCTGCAAAAATTTTCCTATGCAGTCGATCATCTCCTTAATGAAAGTTAGGAAAACTTTCCTTTGACTGCCATTTGTACATCGCTACGATTATCGGGTCGGGTGCTTAGTACTCTCTTCACATCAGTGGATGTATACTCTTTCTTGATCAGTGCATTAGTGTGGTGTTTATATGTCGTGTCAAGTATTTTCGGTTCTACTAACATTTTATCATGCACAGTTTCTGTTGTGGTATGTGAATAAAAACTTGTTTTGTGCTGGTGGATGAATAGAAATTTGACGCGATGAATCAGATGGAAAATGGGTAAAACCTACGAGGCTGTGCCACCGACATGGGCCCATTATTGACTGTACTGGATATAACTAGTATCTTGAAATGAAAAGAGATCTCACAAATTTTGAATACACAAGAATGACAGAGAAAAATTGCGTGTTCTAAATGGGTAAATATTATTTCATTTTCATATTACGTCATATCTTACAAAGAAAAAAAAGCAAACACTGGTGTACATAAAGGCTACAAATGTATTCCGTAAGCGTACTTCACGTTACATTGAAGTGGAGAATCAAAGGAATTAACGACATTTTCTGCCAGTGTGTAGTAAATTATATATATATATATATATATATATATATATATATATATATATATATATATATATATATATATATATAATTTGAGGTGAAGATGGCCATTTAATACTTATTTAGTGGTTACAGTAACCATGCTCGATCACGTATGGCGATCGGCGAAATGTCGGGAGAGTGATGACTAAAATCAACACTGATGAATAAAATCAACTAGCGATCCGCCCGAATTCGCACGGGTGGAATTTATATTCCCTACTTCTGAAATAGAGGTGCGTATGTATCTACTTTGTTGCTATGATCTACGTAACATGATTCAACATAATTCATACTACGTGTATAAAATGTTCAGCATGTTTATTCATATGTACATATTAATATCACAGTGTAACACACAATTAAAAGTTTGCGGGCCAATTGTAAAAACATCGCTGACTGGCGATCAAATCTGACATCCGTTCGGGGCTCCGCTCTGTTGTGTAACGCTAAACCTTGGTCCTCCAAGCCTGGTTCAACGTTAGTCTGAGTCATCACGGAAGATGCTTGCCAACACCGCTGAAATCGGCTATCGACACGGTTATTTGGCCTCGACGGAAGATATTAAACGATATACAATATTTGTTATCGAAATTTTCGTATCGTGAAAATGAAAGGAAGTAAACACCAAAAAATGCTGTACTGAAGCTTCACCCAACGCGAAAAATATTTATTTCTAGAAATCGTTTTGGGGCAACAGATAAAATTACTACGTTCAATGTTAGAGGTCTGCATTATGTCCGATTTTTACCGGCGAGTCCCGCTCGCCCCTCTGTCTCTCGGGAGTGTGCGGCCGAGCGTCCTCTTCTACCGGTCGCGGGCAACCGATCGTCAGCGCTCGGCCGAGCGCGCCGAACGCTCGGCCGGTCGCCAGTTTAGGTAATCATGACCTCGCAAGTTAAGTCCCATGAGCTGTACAAATACTTAAACATTTTTAACTATTTTGCAAACTACTGGAGTTTCGGCCATTGAGGTGATCATGTCTTCCATTAACTGCAACGTTAAAAACTGTAATTTCCGTATATAGTTTTTTGTTCCGTTCGGTAGACAAACGGTAATACAGTAGTCTAATCGTGCGTTATGTGCAGAGTATCTCCAAACTCGGCCACGTATACATTGTACTAATATAGACTGCGTTGCTCAAAGCCAGGTCGGTTTCTAATGTGATTCCGCAGTGATGAGCGCGCGGCGGTCGCGCTGTCACCGGCCGAGACTGCGAGTGCGCTCGAGCGCCCGGCAGTGCTCGACGGTTGCGCCGATAACCGAGAGCTGGAGGTGACCGGCCACATGGGGCCGTGCGCTATAGGCGCCTTGCTGCGGAGTGTGCGCCTGCTTCCCGTCGGAGATTCGAGTCCTCCCTCGGGAAATGGTGTATGTATTGTCCTTAGCATAAGTTAGTTTCAGTAGTTTGTAGGTCTTGGGACTGATAATACCTGCAGTTTGGTCCCATAGTTTTACAAACATTTAAACATTTCGGTTTGAGATTTGAAACTGTGTTACGAAAATATTTAAAAAAAGGACCACGAAAGCACTTGCGCATAGACAGATAATTTTTAGACACTCTTTATAATTATTACGGTACATTTTATCTTTCTGTAAACCATGCATATTGAAAAACAATAATATGAAATAGTTCTGTTGCCTAAAATGCTCTGGAGACTGACAGAATGCTTAAGTAATGCAATTGTAGTAGTGTTATTCTAATTATCTTTTATGAACGATACAGTAGACACAGCTCTTGAGAAGTGAGGAAAAATGCAGTATGTAGGGAGATACTGCCCCAAAATTCTTTATAGCAGAGTATACGACGCAACCACTTTGTCACCATTAGGTCCTCCTGTTGCTTACTCCTTAACAGTATGTCCAGAAAAGCCTAGTTATGTTTTAACCATCAATGTGCATGCTGTTGTCACCCCACGATATGGTAACTACCAATAAAGTTATTACGACCTGCATAGTTATTGCTACTCCAGCTGGGAGTAGCAGTATCTCCACATATGACATTTCGGAGCGTTAGTGGGAGGTGTTCTAATTCTTAAACATATCCGTACACTTCAAATATTCATCAGAAACAGACATGGAAACGGTGCTAGTGATCCAAGTAGCAGCACTGTAGCTGCAGTGGAATGGCGGTTGTGTCTCCATTAAGGGTGCTACTAACGTTCCAAATACTTTATGTATATGTTAATAATCCAATCACTAACAAATTTCAGGTTCACCCACTGATCTAATATGAAGATTTCATCAAAATTGCGCACACCCTCTTGTTGTCTTTAGGGAACATACATACATAATATATACATCCATTTTCATATAAAAGATTAATGTTGGTTTCTTCTAACGAATTACTGTGAGAGGTAGTAATACTATTTACATTCATATTTTCCAATTTCATGTAGTCTTTTGATTTAATTGGATGTTAGGTTCATTGTATTCTAATTTCTCCAATTCTTTATGCCAGATGATAGAAATGAACATTCCATGAATTTGGTACATTGGGAATAAGCCACCTGGGTAATTGTGTTTAGGTGCTTGCTGCCACCAGCGAAAAACGTGCGAGAGAATGCTGCCCTTGTTTTGCGGCCAGTGGTGTATATATACGGGACAGGATGTCACCCCAGCCCCGGAGGTTGGGGAGAGAAAGGCGCCCCGGGCTCACTCGGTCGCTCCGAGGAGTCGAAGGGAAAGCAGGGCCGGCAGCACTGTGTACGCTGCCTGGACCCTCGCGGTTGGCTGGCGCCAAACTTTACGACTTTTGCCGGCGCCAGGCGTTGGCAAGGCGTAGGTTGCTGAGGGCTCTCACGACGGGAGAGGGCGCCCATGCCATAATAAAATAATTTAGCCATCTGGAGATGCCTATCGTGAAACACAAAATTTCACGCTGTTTCTGGGAACTGTGGCATACGTGACTCTCAGGCCTGGGAAAGTTTTTGAGGGGGAGGAGCTTAGTAGCACTAACAATAGCAAATTGATTTGATTGGTGAGACAATTCGGTCCTTTCTCTTACTGGCTTGACGTCACATGTGTGTGGAGTCTGGCAGCCAAAGAAAGTTTTTCCTTGAGGAGAGCGTGGGGTGAGGGAGAAATAAAGAGAGAAGTGTGGAGGACACCGGACGGTTCAGACCTCTTTGGTAGCAGTGAGGAGTGGCGGTAAGAACTCCGAAGTTTTCGGACCTTGCAAGTCGGTGGACTTAGAATTTTTGTGCCCATTCCATGGCGTCTGTGTGATAGCAGTTTGCATTCACAGTTATATTGAGAAACTTTTAAAGTGGTTGTTGTTTTAGAACAAGCTCACTCATAATCAGGATAATTTACTGTTCTTGAATAACAGCATACACCACTGGGTTGGAAAATTGCTGTATTTTTTCGTAGCTCGAATACCTTAGTAATTGTCGTGCCGATCGGATAGATAATTTCTCATCCGCGATCGCATTCGTCAGCCTACTCTTCCATCAGCGGCCCATCGACATCGGTGACGCTGTTCAACTGTATATGGTAAAGTAGCGCCAATGCATAAATAGTGAAAAAGATTATTGAATGGTGGTTGATAGGTGGGACGTAGGTGTGAGTTTGCAAGGTCGTCATAGTCGATTTTTAATCGAGTCTGTCTGTTTCAAAACTTAACCTTGTACTGACTTTTTAAATACATTTTTGATAGGTTAATACACCAAATTTATGACTGTAGCCAGTCGAACTTGTAACTTTTCTTTTGGTGTTAAGATTTTGTCCTTTGTTCTGTAAAAAGTATTCCGATCATTAGATACTTTTGTTTGTGGTGTTTCAAGTCATTATTTTTGTACGATTTTTTAAAAGAAATTGACAATTTTTTCACGCATTTCATGTTTTTGATAAATTGGCACATAATTTTTTTGTTATATACAGTAACTATTTATGAACATCGTGTACCTGATTTCAACCACCTTTCATATATTTTGGAGGGGTTATCTCTTGTCTATGTTAAGTAGGTCAGGGGATTTGTGTGCTTCCAACAACAGTGTATGGAAACACGCACTTTCACAAAATAAATAAATACAAGTGAGATTAGACTACTGGTCGCCACTACTTTCAGTTAGGCACAGTAAATTCTCAGTTTCATATTTTTAACAATTTTTCTATTTCTTTAAATAATAATTTAAAAAAATACTGGCGACCCTTGGATAACTTGATTAATTTGTGATGATGGTTAATTTAATACAATTTATTAATTTGCATATTAATGAGCTATCTGCAAAGTTAGCAGAAAAGGTAATAGAACTCAAATGACGAACAACCTTCAGTTGACATTCAAAATAATAAATTTTGAAAAGAGCAACAACATTTCAACTGATAAACTGCATAACAGATGTAGCGCATAATTTTCAAGAGAGGAAAAAAAAGAACAGTAGAATTTTACATGTTAACATATTTTAAGGATCAGGCTGTTGGCTGTTCCAAACTCATAAACAATCATTCCTATCTTTTCCATGGTCTTATAATATCTGTGTTACCATTCGGTTGGTATTTCAGGATCTTCTGGGGGATTCTGTCCTCTGGAATTATAAGAAGTTGTTGTATCCAGTTTCTTCGATGTTGTTGGATTTTCTCGTTGATGCTGAAAATATTTTGTTTCTGATTACGTCATTCCCGATCATGTCCTTTCTAGTGAAGTCCTTCGTTTTTCTCAGGAACCTCAAGTCTGCACTGTGGAGTTTATTTTCTTGTCTTTCTGTAGTAACCAAGCTTTCGCTTCCATAGGATACTACAGGAACTGTCATCACTTTATAACATTTGAAAGTAGTATATTTTTGAACTATGGACAAAAGTTCTGCTTATGCTACCAGAGACAGCTCCGAAATTTTGTATTTTATTTTCAATGTTTGAATCAAAATCTAAACTTATGTCACAGCCTAAATATGAGATACGACAGATTTGTTCTAAAGGTGAATTATCTAAGACAATTTGATTGGGTATTTTCCTCGAAAAATCATCATTTTCAGGTTCTTTTTATTATTACTAGAAATTTTCAAGTTAAATTTCCGGCATATTTTTTTTCTGCTGATATACTGATCTTCGGAGGTCATCTTCATTCTTCTGAATCATAACAACGTCATCTGCAAACAGAAACACATTCAGATATTCTTGATTCGATATTTTAATTCCTTTGTTTACTTTAAGCTTCCGTTTCCGAAGAATGAAGTGAATGTATATATTAAAAAGCGTCACTTCACAGTGTGTGACCGATCACTTTCTCCGTTTGCTACTCCAGTTGTGGTGAAGAAGACTGCACGTATGCCTTAGTGTGGCCTCTAATTGACGTAATTTGGCAGTGATACACAGGGGGTGGCTTGGGCTCCAGACCAGCCTTTTACTAAGCACAGGACATAGTCTTCCAGTGTTGTGATAATGGCTGAGGTAAATGACGTCTATTGTGATCCGCTTCTGCATGTACACCGTACGAGCACTAACTGAATTCTTCCTACACTCTTCATGCAGAATGAGTATTTCGGTCTTTTCTGCATTGCTAGATCTCATCATTCTCTCACAACCTACTGATTGGTCACACACTGACTAGCAAATCGCGTTTAACTCGGTTCACATGTTTGTTAAGTTTAAGGATCTTAACTGCGGGGTCATCAGTCCCTAAACTTACAAACTACTTATGAACTACCTTATACTTAAGACGACACAAACGTCCATGCCCGAGGGGGGATTCGAACCCCCGAAGAGGAACGGCCTCGCGCATCGTAGTATAGCGCCTCAATGCGCTCGGCCGCTCCGCCGCGACAAACTCAGTAAACACACCAGCACGGTGTAATAAAATATAACAAAATCGCATCTACCAACTACACAGGTTGTATGAGGGAAACAAATGTGGGATTGGAAACTTTTCAAAATACCATATCACGTAAACGAATGGTGCTAGAGTCTTACAAACACCAATTCGTTGGTGACAACAGGTATTGTTCCCTTGAATAAAGTGCATGTTAACAGAATTTGTTTATTGGCTAATAATATGAGTGCATGACTATCAATACACCCTGTGAAAACCGCAATCAGTAGTTCTTTCCATTTTCCCACTGCACTAGGACTTTCCATTTCCGCCATATTTGAGGTGCACATGTAAAGTGATTTATCCTGCCAGAAAAAACTGGCACGCCTGGAGCGACGATGTCGTTTTCATGATAGAAGATAGCTCTACAGGGTAGTGCATGTACTGATAATGGTTTAAATGTTGTTCGCAAATAGGTATTATCGTCAAATATCTGTCAGAGAGCGATCTACACTACTGGCCATTTAAATTTCTACACTAAGAAGAAATGCAGATGATAAATGGGTATTCGTTGGACATATTATACTAGAACTGACATGTGACTACATTTTCAAGCAATTTATTTGTATAGATCCTGAGAAATCAGTACCCAGAGCAACCACCTCTAGCCTCAATAACGGCCATGATATTCCTGGGCATTGAGTCAGAGCTTGGATGGCGTGTACAGGTACAGATGCCAATGCAGCTTTAACACGATACCACAGTTCATCAAGAGTAGTGACTGGTGTATTGTGACGAGCCCGTTGCTCGGCCACCATTGACCAGACGTTTTCAGTTGGTGAGAGATCTGGAGAATGTGCTGGCCAGGGCAGCAGTCGAACATTTTCCGTATCCAGAAAGGCCCGTGCAGGACCTGTAACATGCGGTCGTGCATTATCCTGCTGAAATGTAGTGTTTCGCAGAGATCGAATGAACGGTAGAGCCACCGGTCGACCGGTCGTAACACATCTGAAATATAACGGCCACTGTTCAAAGTGACCGAGACGTTTAACCAATGGAAACCCATACCATCACGCCGGGTGATACGTCGGTATGGTGATGACGAATATACGCTTCCAATGTGCGTTCATCGCGATGTCGCCAAACACTTATGCGACCATCATGATGCTGTAAACAGAACCTGGATTCATTCGAAAAAATGACGTTTTGCCATTCATGCACCCAGGTTCGTCGTTGCGCACCCTATCGCAGGCGCTCCTGTCTTTGATGCAGTGTCGAGGGTAACCGCAGCCATGGTCTCCGAGCTGATAGTCCATGCAGCTGCAAGCGTCATCGAACTGTTAGTGTAGATGGTTGTTGTCTTGCAAACGTCCCCATATGTTGACTCAGGAATCGAGACGTGGCTGCACGATCTGTTACAGCCACGCGGATAAGATACCTGTCATCTCGACTGCTACTGATACAAGGCCGTTGGGATCCAGCATGACATTGTATATTGTCCTCCTGAACCCACCGATTCCTATTCTGTTAACAGTCATTGGATCGCGACCAACGCGAGCAGCAATGTCGCGATACGATAAATCGCAATGGCGACAGGCTTCAATTCAACCTTTATCAAATTCGGAAACGTGATGGTATGCACTTCTCCTCCTTACACGAGGCATCACAACAACGTTTCACCAGGCAACGCCGGACAACTGCTGCTTGTGTAAGAGAAATCGGTTGGAAATTTTCCTCATGTCAGCACGTTGCAGGTGTCGCAGCCGGCGCCAACCTTCTGTTAATGCTCTGAAAAGCTAATCATTTCATATCACAGCATCTTCTTCCTGACGGTTAAATTTCGCGTCTGTAGCATGTCATCTTCGTGGTGTAGTAATGTTAATGGCCAGGAGTATATGTTTCCCTTTTAAACGGTGAGTGTGATATTAACTCATGAAATGCGGAGTTCACAAAGAAATTCACTTGTTCTTCTGACTGTCAACAGTGCGTGATTCAAAGGGATCAAATTGAATAGTTGCGAGTAGCAGGATAGTCTTTTCGGAGAACTTACTAATGTGTCAGAGGGCGTGGTAACTCATTTCCAACTATAGATTATGTCATTTCTGAATGTTTGTTGGAGTAAGGTGTAAAAGGTAGGAGTAAACTGGTCAATAAGGTTGAGCATTTTTTGTAACTATGTTACAGTTAAAGAACAACTTGTCTTTGGGGACTGGGGTTCGTTTGGGATAGGGGGACTAAACTGTTACGGCTATGAGTCCCCCAGTGGGTAGGGAAAGGGGTGAGGATAGGAAAGGAGGGGAGCGGGAGACGAAATGCACTCCGGGGAGTAAAGGAAGGAAGACTGCATTAGCTCGGAGCGCCCGTGCTCGCCAAACATGTACTCAAGAAAGAACCTTGAGACCCCTGGGGGCAAATTTATACAGGATGTTCCATAAAGATAAGGCCAAACTTCAGGAAACATTCCTCACACACAAAGAAAGAAAAATTGTTAAGTGGACATGTGTCCAGAAATGCTTAATTTCCATGTTAGAGCTCATTTTATTACTTCTCATCAAATGACATTGATCATGGAATGGAAACACACACCAACAGAACTTACCAGCGTGGCTTCAAACATTTTGTTACAGGAAATGTTCAAAATGTCCTCCGTTAGCGAGGATACATGCATCCATCCTCCGTCGCGTGGAATCCCTGATGCGCTGATGCAGCCCTGGAGAATGGCGTATTGTATCACAGCCGTCCACAATACGAGCACGAAGAGTCTCTACATTTGGTACGCTGTTTGCGTAGAAAAGATCTTTCAAACGTCTCCATAAATGAAAGTCAAGAGGATTGAAGTCAGGAGAGCGTGGAGGCCATGGAATTGGTCCGCCTCTACCAATCCATCGGTCACCGAATTTATTGTTGAGAAGTGTACGAACACGTCGACTGAAATGTACAGGAGCTCCATCATGCATGAACCACATGTTGTGTCGTTCTTGTAAAGGTCCATGTTCTAGCAGCAAAGGTAGAGTATCCCGTATGAAATCATAATAACGTGCTCCAGTGACCGTAGGTGGAAGAACAAGAGGCCCAATCAAGACATCACCAACAATTCCTGCCCAAATGCTCACAGAAAATCAGTGTTGATGACGTGAATCGAGGAAGTACAGTACATACTAACGAAACAATTGGGTATTTTGACAATTGTCTGCACGAATTATTTCAATTACATTTAAAGAGAAATACTAAAATGAGCTCTAACATGGAAAGTAAGCGTTTCTGGACACATGTCCACATAACATATTTTCTTTCTTTGAGTGTGAGGAATGTTTCCTGGAAGTTTGGCTGTACCTTAATGTAACACCATGTATAGTAACGTAGTTATAAGTAAAATAACACTACTATCTATTAATTCAGAAATAAATTTTTAGGATCACTAAAGGATATGCATTTCTGGAGTATTAGTTTTATCTGAGTGTATCAAGAAATATATTAAGAGAAAAATGACTGTTGAGAAGTTCTTTTGAATTTTTTTCGTAGGAGATCAACTGCTATGTCCGTATGCTATAAACTCAGTACGTCCGCTCCCCCTACGACATTCGTGCTAACTGGCCATCCTGTTGTAAAGACCGCACAGGCCCGTTACCAGACATGTGCGGCCTGCGTGTGTCGGCTGGTAAGCGCAGCTCCAGCTCCCCGACAGGCGTCACCTGGACGTGGGGCGTAACGAGCGGGCAGTGTGGCCGGCTCACGCATTAATCACCCGCGGCCGTCACAGGGAGCGAGCGCCGACGCCGCCACGCCGCTGACTCAGCCCACGCAGACAGCGGGACCTGACAGCGCCCTGCTGCTGTTGCAGGCTGCGGTTACCTGCTGCCTGCTGCCGACAGAGCTGCTGTGCCGCGACAGGCCGGCAGACGGGCGGACACGCAACTTTGCAAAACGGAGCTCCATGCTACAAACTTACAGTGTTCTTCAATAAAAGACTGTATTTGTTGCAAACGTCTGTTTCATTCAGATACGACGTGTTACGTCCGGTTACAGCATCTTCAGATATCTGATAGAAAAGAAAGAAGAGAATTAGTAAATACACGACAATATTTACATGACTGTATTGAAAAAGAAATTAAAAAAATTCATTAGTTACAAAACAACACTATAAGATTCTAGTAATCTAATAAAAACTGTGGTGTCGCACAAGTCTTAAAGTGCGCGCCACCTACTTTCGCCGCGCGCCGCCATGCACGCACGGCGCGGCGTTCTTACGTCAGCCACGAGCGCCCTCTGCTACAACTCCGCTCGTGGCCACCACTGAACGACATCGTTCACTTGGGACTGAGATAGGAACCAGCGAACACTTCGGAATCAGATAGGCACCAGTGAAGACTTGGCTATCGGATAGGCACTAGGAATCATCATTAGGCAGGCCTCTAGCTCAACTATGTATCAGCATTCTGCAGTAGTGAGCTATGTAAAAGTTAAGTATTACTAAGTCTCTAAGAAATATATATCTCGTTATAATTTACTCTAGTGTCTCTAGTTTCTGCTGTCCCACTGGCTGGTCACCTCCTACCTGCACAAGCGTGCATCCTTTATTCCTGTGTCGGTCTTTGTACTCGGCCACCGACACCAACCGGCGGAAACGAGACACAAAAGTGGCGACGAGGCTGGGACAAAAACACTCTCCATCACAGAGTAGGCAAAACATTGTTACCATAGATTACTACAGTGCTTTAGTGCCGACTTCAGAATGGTTTTCTAAGTAAAGAATTTTTTTAAACTATGTTGAGATATTTCCTGTATATATTGTCTTGTATTTAGTAGTTCTCCTCTTACCTCTTCGTTACATATCTTTTAAGCTTAAAAGTTGTACGTGTTGTTTAATGTTGACTCTATCCTCTAATCAGACAACAGTAGTAGTTTATTTTAATGTTACTCATTCAAAACCTGATATGGTATTAGTTGCAGTCCAAATAGTTGTCATAAATTGCTGTTCAACAGTCAAGATTACTAAGTCATCAGATAACTTCATTAAAATTTAACTGAACACGTACATTGTTTATTAACACAGTAATTTGGTTTAATGATGGCCCTGATATTGATGTATATTCTGTTAAATGAGAAACAGAGCATTAAATTGATTATGTGCGCGACGGACCTTATAACAAAACAACTGTGACTTGTCACCTGCATGAAATACACACTGACTATACTAAAAAAATTTGACTGCTAGAACGACATTAAAAACACAAACCACTTTCAAAATGTTCGACTACGAGAATTTTACGCAGATCAGTACCTGATTATCAAAAATCAGTATCATACTCAATTAACTGCAATGTTGCATAACAATCATTTACTACGGTAGCAATCAAGAAATCTGTTTAACAGGATTCCCAAAATCTATACTGCACTTTAAATCCACAAATAACTAAGTATCAAATAAAGGAAGTAGATTAATCTTTTAACTACTTAAATGAAACAGAAAAGAAAGGTCAACTTTGTTACTTATTATTAATAATCACTATTACATTACCTAAATGATATAACCTTTTCATAATTACATGAAATGCTATTACCTTCATTCCAGGGGTGGTACAACCTTTTTCGCAATTATATGAAATGAAATGTATGTACTTGCTGGCACTGCAGCCTCTGCTCTACATCGGAGCCATATACACAACACAAGTGCTCTCTAAGCGAGCTGCACCACACGTCTGACTCTCTGTCTCTCTGCACGAGCTACAATACTATGCGATACGTAATCTTTGCCAAAGATGAAACTTCACAGATTAATGTACACATATCGCTACACGCAGTAGAAGCAATATTATACATTTTCTTGCAAGCAAGTTACTTGACACAAAACAGGAGCCACAATATTAGACATTTTCTTACAAATTCAGCAATATACATTTTCTATGGAGACGTTTCAAGCTGTCCTAACATGCCAAAACGCGACATATCGAGATAAAACAAATTTTTACAACTAATACAGTCTTTTATTCAATATTAACTTAAAACAGAAAATTGTCATTAAGGCAGCTTTTATTAAATTTTCGTGAACATAGTTTGAACACCGTTTCATGCGCAACCCATCGACTACAACTTCTTAACTATGGTAGAATAAAAGATGGAAGCCAGAATGAAGACTGCTTCTCTCATGGCACAAGAAGCGAATTCATTTTGCCTAGGCCTGAAGAGGTTGGCAAGTTACAATTAGCATATCGTGCCCTGTTGTGTCATGTGATACATCATCTTAAACGTGTCATTCCACGTCCCATTCATTTCAGTGGACTTGCCTTTCTGATGGTACACATGACATGATTGTGAGGCATGATGCATGACATACTCTATGTAACTGTAACGCAGTTGTATCACATTATGTTTGAAGAAGTGAAATTGCAATTTGTTTCATGTGGTTACATCATGTCATATGAAACCAATTTATTTAATACTGTGCATTATTTCAAGTAAAGCTACATGATACGTATTGTCATGTTGTATAAACCCACGTTCACACAGGGATTTATCGCGGAGATTTGTGCTCGGCACATGTAGCTGACGACGTGTGGCACACGTTTCAAGCTCCTACCACATTTGCCTGCAACATCGACGCTAGAATTCCGAGAAAAACTCTGTTCTACGACATGTGCCTTGTTCTTAAGATTAAAGGAATCAATGAACTTTGTTAATCTCTTGTAACTATAAATCTGCGTATAGTAACTGTGGAACGTAGAAGATAAACTGTTGTGGTCTTCAGTCCGCAGACTACTTTGATGTGGCTCTCCACGCTACCCTGTCCTGTGCAAGTCTCTGATCTGAGCATACGGCAACCTACATCCTTTTGAATCTGCTTACTGCTGTGCAGTGATCGGCACATGTGACTTCGCGCTGGACAACAGTGAGTCCTGGGCCAATGCCGTAGAGTAAGAACCGCACTGGCATTCCACCCAGTACGTGTAAGTTGCCCCCACGCTTCCAGAAGCAGTCGTCCTGTTCTGGTATAGACTGCCGCCAAATTTTCCGCAGCTCAACATTCACGGAGGCCCCATCCCCTGGTCGAAAACAGCGGAAAACCTCGGGGCGTACTCTCGTCCATCATATCGCTGGACGGCGCTCATGCAAAACATCAGGAACAAAGCAGTGGAGCGCTTACACGCCTTGTATCCGCTGCTAAACCCGCAGCCTACGTAGTCTCCGCGCCACGGTATTACTTTCCCCATGACTCTGGTACGAACATTGTACGAGCGGCAGCGCTGGTGCAAATATGCTACCACTTTTCTTTAAATGCTCACTTTTGTGGCAATAATGGAGATGCCATATTTCTGCTTTAGCTACTCCTCAGTTAAGCCTTAACAATGATGTCAGTGAAGGTTCTGAGTTTCTAGTGCACGGTTATGTCCACAAATAAATAAATAAATAAATAAATAAAAATAAAAAAAAGGTTGCGGAGTTCATCACTAGTAGCAGATTTGCACCACACTGCTTGTCATGTAAGTAGATTTGAATTGTTTTGTGTTTCGTCTAGTTTCCTTGGAAATGGATTTGTGGCAGTTTCTAGTAAATATTTATTGTATTGATTTAACATTTATATATTTTAAGAAAGCCTATGATTCTATCCATAGAACCGGGACTCGAACCTGGGATCTTTGCCTTTTTCGGGCAACCGCTCTACCACTGAGCTACCCCGACACGACTCACGGTGCCGCCCTACAACCTCAATTCTGCCAGTACCTCGCCTCCTACTTTCCAAACTTCACAGAAGTTATCCTGCGAAACTTGCAAGACTAGCACTCCTGGAAGAGAGGATATGGTGGAGACATGGCTTAGCCACGGCCTAAGGCATGTTTCCAGATTGAAACTTTAACTCTGCAGCGGAGTGTGTGCTGATATGAAACTTCCGGGCAGTTTCATCTATTTTTGTCATTTCGATCACTTAGCAGCTGTAACTAGGTCTGGAACACGGAATACACAGTGGTAGCAAATCTGCAAATTGGCGCTGCCGCCCGAGGGTTAAAGTGAGCGGACGTGACGTGGGGTAACGCTTCCGCAGTTCACCATTTGAGCTATGAATGCTCGATATCGTGTAATGGAGTCCCACGAGTCCTATTTGTGAACAAATTTAACGATGACGACGTGCGTGACGTAGGAATACTGTATCCCTTGGACACATTCGTGAAGTGTTGTCTCAACGACGACATTGTGTACCCTATCGTAACCGTCATTTTGGCGACTCCGGAAGCTCTGACGGCGAATTTCCTCCTTTTAGAAGAATTCACGTCAACTTATGCAGTGTTTTTCATCAGAACACCTAGTACTGTGGTGTTTTGTATCCTTCCCACAATTTCACTGTGCTGAGTTGGTCACAAGAGCTGTACACTTCGCCACGCAGATCCATTACGCCGGCCACGGTGGCCGAGGGGACTGAGGCGCTCCAGTCAAATACTGCACGGCCACTACGGTCGGGGGTTAGAAATCCCCCTCGGGCACGGATATTTGTGCCTCCTTAGGATAAGCTAGTTCATAAGTAGTTTGTAACTTTAGGGACTGATGACCCAGTAGTTAAGTCCCTTAAGTTTTACAAACATTTGAACATTTTTTGGGAGAACCATCACACAGCAAACTGTTTCTACTGCAGTAAGGAAACAGAGCCTTAGTGCCGCAATGCTGACTGCTAACGAAGCCAGCAGTGTATGGCGTAGGTTTTCAGATAGGTAATTAGCTAGAAGTCAATAAAATCAAAAGTTCAAATGTTTGTTTTCCTATTGCTATGGTCATCAATCCCTACACGTAGAAACTACTAAAACTAACTTACTGTAAGGACAACACACACACTCATTCCCGAGGGAGGACTAGAACCTCCGGAGGGAACTGCCGCCCAGTCCGTAGCATGACGCCATAGACAACACTGCCATTCCTCGCGGCGGCAAGTAGTATAACCCAGTTTTATTGTTTTCGACAGCGATTTTTCAACGTCGCCAATGGTATCGTCATGAGTGTCCTAGGGAAATTTGATGAGACCGTTATTATTTTATACCTACATAAATGAACTATAATGAACTGAAGGACACAGGGACAGTGTGGGTAGCAATCTGGGGGTGTTTGGTAATGCTACTGTGGTGTATACAAAGGTGTTAATAACTGTAGTGGGACGCAATATGATTCGAAAAATTTTCTTGTTAGTTTGTAAGGCTACTAGGTCTTAAAGCAGAAAAAATCAGATGATGCACATGAGTAGGAAACACTCCGAAAATGATCGGATCAGCGTTAGCAGTGTCCCGTCGATAAAATATCTAGGCGTAGCTTTGGAGAGCCATATAAAATGTAACGAGCGTGTAAGAATAGTCACGGGGAAGGCGGATGGTCGACATATTCTGAGAGTGTTGGCAAGATGTGGTTCATCGGTGACGGTGACCGCATATATAACGGTTATGTTTCCTCAGAACTGCTCAACTGTTTGTGATCTCCACGAGAAACGTTTAAAGGCAGACAAAGAAATAGATCAGAGACGGGCTGCTATGTTTGTTTCTGTTAAGTTCAATAAATGAGTTACTGTTTCAGGCATGGTTTGAAAAATGAAAATGAGAATAGCTGGAGAGATATACTGTTGCGGAATTTACAGGACCTGAATTTGAAGCTGCATTCAGAACGACTAACTTACATTTCTTGCATAGACCATAATGTCAACATTTGGCTGCGTTACCCGTATTTCAAGATAACGTGCTAAAAGTCATGTAAATTAGGGCATTAGCCCTTCCATCTGCATGCAGAAGAGAATAGAAAATTTCTAGTTGTGGTACGAGGAACCATCTACCATGCACTTTACGGTGGATTGTGGAGAATGTATGTAGGTGTTAGAGCCAGTAAACATCCTCAAAAAATGTTCATGAGCTTATGGGACTTAACTACTGGGTCATCAGTCCCTAAACTTACAAACTACTTATCAACTAGCTAACACTAAGGACGGCACAAATATCCATGCCCGAGGGGGGATTCGAACCCCCGACCGCAGTGGCCGTGAAGACCGTGACTGGCGCGCCGCAGTCCCCTCGGCCACCGCCGCCGGCAAACATCCTCGACTGGAAGAAAATCTAATCAGCAAATGGACAAAGATATTATAGAATAAAGGTATTGATTTTCGTGATAAAAGGAGAAAATCATATCAACTGAATAGCTTCTTTAAAGGATAAGTTCAGGTATAAAATTCAACAATCAGGTCTCTTGTTCTGCTTTTCGTTGAGGTAGTAATATTCTTGTGTCAGAACATAGGTCCCACCACAGAAACACGAAACATGAACCCAGCAAAGCGCATTACATTTATATATGTATTTTATTATCTTTAACATTATTCTTAGTAACGTTCGTTTTATGTTGAGGACTGCCACTTAAATATTTCATGGCCGACTAAAAACAGTAAATATGCAGCAGATAATTTATATATAAACATTACAAGTATTTGTGGACAATAACTGAATATATTTGTATAAAAAGCCAAGATAAATTGAATATTAATTGTGTAACTATATTTCGGCGGCGGCAGTATATTTGAACAGTGAGACGACACGCTTAATGGCTATCTGAGCAAAGAGCTTCAGTCTCAACCGGGTTTTAGTATTGTTAAATATATATTTGTTTGTTAAATGTAAACAACATTTGTAGGGAAGTGGTCAAAGCATTTAATTCTGTGATATTCAAATGTATAATATTTTGGAAGGGTAATTGTATTTTAAAGGTGAGGCGTTAGGATGCGCGGAAAGATACAATTTTGGGAGCAGGGAGAGCACGCTTTTCGAACGCTTGGGAGGGGACTCGTAACTTGGACGTGGTGGTGAAAGGTTGTGCCGCTGGGCGGTCTGAAGCCGCGTTACGAACTTGTGATTTGAAGAGAGAGGCATGTGTGGACTTAAAAAATTTACGGAACTGTGCCTGCAGAACTTAGTCTCTGGTTGGAAAGTGATAAACTACGCACGATAGTAGGGCTGTGGAACTGTGATAATTCAGCAATCACATACTCGTGTGATGACTAACTGTGTTTTCTAACAAATACTTTTATCGTGGATTAACTTGAAACTGCAAAGTTCGATGGACTACTCTAAGGAGTGATAATTGGGAACTTTTACTCTCGAGTGCGTGTGATACTAATTGTATCTCTCATGAACAATAGTTGGGGAAATATTTAGTTATTTACCGATGTATAAAGCAGGACCACCTCCGTGTATCATGTCTAATAAAAGTAATAAACTCCATTTATAAGGCATTACTTCGTGAGATGAATAACTTCTTCATCTTAGAATCCATTTTGTTGGTTACTCAGAAGTTTAATTTATGTTTGTTTAAATATATTTTCACGTCATCATATGCAGATTAATAGACTGGCTAAACTATAGATTAAGTATTGATCTTGTTTAAACAGATTGGGTAGCTGTTTAGGGCATAGAAGCTGACATACATAACTCACCCCTATGTATAGAGACAACAAGCCATAAACTTTTACTACCCGAGTTATGTATTGCCCAAGTCTTATTGGTGAGAACCGATAGGAAGGTCGCACCTTGTATGTACTCTCATTCTCATACAGTGAATGAATAAAGTCTCATCACACGATGTGGCAGTTTCTTGAGATTCCTAATGTTAATGACGTCGTATATCCTGAATCATGTGTCGTATGTGGTTCTTACCCTTACATCAATTGTTACATCACCGTAAGGAATATGTTTAACAGATTTGGTTGAAATCGGTCCAGTGGTTGAGGAGAAAATGACCAGCACTGTCGCTTAATGCTGCAGTTTTTTGCGCATCTCATTGTTTATGACGTCATAGCTCGTGAACTATTGTGTCCTAATAGCATTATTTGTCAGGTTCGTAGAGTGTAGAGTGGAATATTAGAAAACTGCCTCCAAAATGTCTTGTACATGGAGTCGGTAATAAAGACGTAGTAAATTACAATCTCGTGCTTATTAGAGCGAATGTCATGCATTTTATTGTCTTTGACGGCATAGCACTTAAACTATATGTCGTAATACGATATTGTTCCGAAGGTACTCCAGTAGTGTATGCGTAAAATGTCTGCAAAATACGTCGCGAATCGAGTTAGTAGGAAAGATATTTAAATCAAAACGTCATGCGTTATGAAGTTTTCAAAAAATGTTCAAATGTTTGTAGCACTTATGGGACTTAACTACGGGGTCATCAGTCCCTAAGCTTACAAACTACTTATGACTAAATACTAAAGACGGCACAAGTACCCACGCCCGAGGGGGGGATTTGAACCTCCGACCGTAGTGTATGAAGTTTTTCATGAGCCTAATTGTTTATGACTCCATATCATGAACTGTGTGTCGCACTATGATAAAATTTCGAACATACTTTCAGTGATGTATGTGTAAACTTTGTGTAACATTTATCGCGAGTAGAACTAATAGTGTGCGAATAATCTATTGTGACGACGTACCAAATGCCGTAATTTTTCTGTATGAACGCAGAAAAAATGGTAAGCGATAAACTGGTTTCCTTTTATCATTTTGCAGGGGTTGTCATCGAGAAAAAGTTTCCTAAAGGTTTGAAATTATGTTTAAAGTTTGTTGGAAGTCGCTTAGAGCTCTCCTACTCAAATAGTGGACTGTCTATCGCGTGCCGTAAGGCAGGGAAATTTTCACTGTTCATGACGCAATATCTCCTGAACTATCGCCTCTATCAAAAAATCCTTTCTTAGCTGATGTCTTCTGCCTATAATCTACATTTCTGCCAAATTACAGCTTCAAAGGCGAAGTATTTTTCAAGATTTCGTGTTTAGTCAGTGAGTGAGTGAATGAGTGTCCTTTCGCTTTTATATAGATAGAGATGAGAATTGGCATCGCACATGAAACTTGTGACCGACAAATTTTCTTCACGAAGGTGTTCACAAATCTGTACGACCTAGATGTCGGAGAACTGTTACCTTTTCCTCGTTAAAAACTCGTAAAAGTGGTTGCTTGACAATGATAGCCATGATTCTATATGTGTTATTCAATTCTCTTTGGTTAACAAGAAACTTAAAACGATTGTGGTTATTTCTGATGATTTCATTTCTGGTAGGCTTTCAGCGTCCCTATAATGATCATAAACCCCCCTTTCTCTTTCACTCCCTCTCTTCTCCTCACTTTTTCTTTCATTTCTCTGTTTACTAGGTTTTGTTCTTGATTTCCAGTTTTCCTCTCTTTTCTTGTTCAGTCTTTGGTTATGTCTTGTTCATGTCCATTCTCCTGATGCACAAAATTGAAACCACACTGTCCGCTTCTTGAGTGCATAATTGCTGATTAACCTTCATTGTACCTAACGTCAAACTAACATAAGTATCGTTTCGCTGCTTGTCACTATTGGAAGTTCTTGTTTTATTTTTATTTTTCACCACTTTGGTGATATCGGTGTCAGCCAAGCAGTTAAGCTTCGCGCTATGACACCGAGCGTTTTCACAAACTTTTTTGCTCGCTGAAAGTCGAGATAGCATTTTACCGCGACTTCTGTCCCATATCTTCGTCCACGTCATAATCCTGATACGACCCGACACGTCGTAAACATCTACGTGTAGCGGCCTCGTCTGGTTTTTATCGCGTAAACGTCTGTTCCGAGTTTTGATGCTCAAACCACTAGTCAAGTTGTGCAACTTGCGATACTGTTTTACGTTCAAAATCGTCGCATATATTACTGAGGACAGATTTCTTTGTCTTTCTTACTTTTTCAGAATTATGTTCGTAAATCATACACCTATCATTGGTTTCACTTTAGGAGATATATATAGAAACCTATTTGGTCACTCCAAGTTTTTCTACTGCCACACGATTAAACTGTAAACCAAAGAATTCAAATATTTGACGTCATGGCGCTTTATGCATCCCTGTCTTCTTCATTCGTGCCCGACGTAGTTTTACTGCAATTCTGTCTACTCCTCACATGTCTCAACGCAATTAATTTCTAACGTGCCAAGTTGGTAAATATACCGGGCGATGAAAAAGTCTGTATAAATTCGAAAACTTAATAAATCACGGAATAATTTACATAAAGAGGTAAAAAATTGTCAGACATGCTTGGAATGACATGGGGTTTTGGGTTTTATTAGGAAAAAAAAAACGGAGTAAAATCATTAGAGTCGCAGCAGATGACAACTCTCACTACTAAAATCCTTCTATCTCATAGGTTTTACCCTCGATTAATCTGGTGTTGAATGTTTCGGTAACAGTGTATGCACCAGCGTTGTAATACTGTTGTTTAAACAAGACTGGCATTCGAGTGTATCTTCCGATCGGAACATACAGTGCCTCACCATAACTCCGGACATGTTTCATAGTGCTGTTCACAACATTATTCCTCGACTACAGCTATTGTTGAGGAATGATGGTGAACATATTGAGCATTTCCTGTAAAGAACATCATCTTTGCTTTGCCTTAATTTGTTATGCTAATTATTACTTTTCTTATCAGATGAAGCGGCACTTGACGGACAATTTTTTACCTTCTATTTGTTTTTTGTTTTTATTTTAATTTTAAAATTTATTTATTTACTTTTTGTTTTGTTCTAATAAAACCCAGTGTCATTCCAAGCGTGTGTGTCAATTTCTACCTTTCTATCTATATTATTCCGTGATTTATTTAGTTTTCAAATGTATACTGTCTTTTTTATCACCCGATACGTACGATATTTTAATTCTTTTTCCACTTCTCTTACAATTGAACAGTATATGAACAAAATAGTCACCAGATTCGTGTGCCTGGTGGAATAAACGTGATACATCAAACATCTTGTTGTGACTTTAACTTTTAGTTCAAGTTTTTTCGACGCAATAAACTGTATCCAGTTTGTTCCCTTTTCCTCAATCGTGTTGCCATTATCTACGTGCACCTGTCGCTACTTGTAATGCAGGGGTAGTTGTCTTCTGTTACGTCAGTACAGTCGCCAGGGTCCCATTTTATAAGTTTCCGGCTAAACTGCGGTCTTGTCAAATGTAGTTATCGCAGCGCAGATGGATTTTCTCAGTTCGGATCCACTGTCTTGATGCGAGACTGTAAGTTGAAAGACGACTGTCTGCCGTCTTCCCTAGGTTTTTAACTTCGTAATTTATCTAAGACGGGATTTTGTGCTAAACGAGGAACCCCTTTCGTTCGGAGGCATGGAGAATAGCACTTTATTTCATGTTTTTAAATGTTAGTTTCTGTAATACTGTGTTAATATTGCTGGAATATTATTATGCAAATAATTTATTATTGTGTATATGAATGTGGCAATATGAACGGTTTCTCCGTGACCCCACTGTCCCTGTGAGAATGTGTACTTGCTTTATTCTGTATGTACATGTTTTTAGCATCTTCTAGCATGGGAATCTCGGTGTATGTATGAGAATTTTCGTCGTCGGCTGCTGGCTAAGAGCTTTGCATCTCTGGCTTCGTGTCGATCGGTAGTCGTTACCAACTTCTGCTTTTGATGCTACCAAAGAGGTTCTTCCACCCCAGTGCCTTACTATTGTGTATTCTTTCTTCTTAATCTATGATTCCGTTGATTTGTATTGAAATGAATACAACCTTTACGCACTTCACCTTCAGTGGGATGAAAATATGTAATGAAGCAGACATGAAGCATGAAGTCTGCATGTTCACGATTAGATTTAAATGGAAATTAATCTCGCTGTTATCAAATACCATCTTAAATAAAGAAAGACAGACCAGTGCCACCTACGAATTTTATTTTCCTTGTGTTGTGTGGTACATCCTGGTTCGCTGCATTTCGCCTACGATAGCGGTGCCTGCTTCTACTTCATATCAGCACGCTGAGTTGGATGAGTTTCGCTTTGCTTCGCGCGTGTGACTGGCTGAATGCTTGTTGATTGTAAATCCCTCCTCCGACGATGTTCAGTTCAGATTACTTTAAGTTTATTTTAAATGGGATGCATTTCTGTTGAACAAAATTGGTTCCCCCATTTGCTCATGATTGAAGTGAATAAATAATTTATTGACAGTGAATTTGATCCTTCTTATGAATATTAATTTATGACTACTCTCCTATTTTTATTTAATGTTGTTTTTCACAAGTGCTGAGAACAAACTCAGAGGCAAATTGTTATGTTTTAATTTCGTTGCGCCATAAATGTTCTCACAGCTACCTCCATGAAATGGTTTAGTTCTGGGCGGCTTGTATATGAATGATTGTGTGTAATTCTCGTGATCTACGATGTTTATTGGCTCCGTCTCTTTGTCTTCCTGCTGCTAAAGTTTGATTCAGTTCTAAATTCTGGGCCAGGGAACAATATTCTGTTGTATGACGTAATCAGTAGTTCACGCGAATCCTTTATCTGGTTTTAAAGCCAGAGTTATGTGTTTAAAGTAAGCTTTTTAACTGGATCCTTTCAGCTAGAATTATTTTACAATTAATGGTGGTCTTGCAAAGCTTAAGTAAGGTTTTCGTGCTAAAGTTATCAGAAAAATCCACTATAATATTTATGGTGGTCCAGCTACTTAAATTAATACGAAACCTGAGAACAATTGCAATAATGTAGCAAAAGGTAATGTTATTACAATTCGATTCACACGTTGCAACCAACTTTTCAATCATTTTAATCAAATCAATTTACAGAACTTGTACACACAAAATAATGAAATATTCTAAACCGTTAACCTGTTTTAAAAATTTATGGCACACATCTCATTTGTTAATTGCGCGCACAAATGCGTGTAACTTAATCCGTACTACGGCATTGGAATGGTGCCAGCGGCTTTCTTACTTCTGTAGGTCTTCTCTACGAGATGTTTTGTGGAGAAGAATGTTCCCAAACTGCTCAGAGTAATTTCATTATTGTTTTGTTCATGAAAAATAATACTGAATAAGAACCTGTTATGAGTTTTTTCTATTTGGTGTTGGCTAAAACGGTATTATCTTTGATATATATATAAATCCCTTGTCACGATTTTGTCTGCGATGAACTCCGAAACTACTCAGTTGATCTTAATAAAATGTTGGTCACTGTGGGTGATTTGGTTCAACTTAAAATATAGGATAGATTCATCTCGAACAATAACCTCAATGTTATTGTAACTGCAAATTCACTGTTTTAATCTAGGTTGGTTAAGTATCCAGTAATTGGCGCTGTTCCCCACCTGGTAGAGCAGCAAAGTGCTGGGTTGGAGATGGGAAAGGTCACGGGTTCGAAACACACTGAGGTCACGGACTTTATCACTTTGAGTTTCAACCTAGCACTCAGCTCTCAACGATATGAGGAGTCGCAGGAAACGACACGTGTTACGGATTCCATGTTAAACCGCAGATCCCCTTTTCCCGATTGTATAACTGGGGTAGGTTAGAGAGACTTGCACCAGGTCACTGAGACACACGAAATTATTATCATTATATTCCATTCAGGACTTTCGAAGCTGCTACAATTTATTTTGCACACTTGAGCTTCGAAGCAAGAGGATCATCACTGTCTACGTAAGACTTCATTCAGTGCATGGCGGAGTTGCTCTAGACTTTCACACATTTGACCGATCACCACGAATTTGACAGATATTCATATTTTTCATATACAAGGGAGATAGGGGCCGAAAAAGACGCAGGACGAGATTGGCAGAGAGCGAGAGAGGTAACGACATTGATAAGGAGATGAATAGAGGATAGCAGTAGAGGGTAGCACAGGAGGGGGAGGAGTATGTAGACAGAAACAAGAGGAGGGAGAAGACGGGCAGAGGGAGGAAAGAAATAACAAATCACCGCCGGCTGTTCAGATAGCTAATACAGCAATAAGACTATGAGGACAAAGAGTTAAGAAGTAAGAACAGGGACGGGTGAAGTATGGACAGATTAAGGAAAGGAGTGTACATTTACATCTACATACATACACAGCAATCCATCCAAAGGTGGGCGGAGGAGGGCACCCATTATCACTGCTAGTTACTTGCTTTTGTGTTCCACTCGCATACAGAACGAGGGAGAAACGAATGATTGTGTGTTGTGTCTGATATTATCCTTGTGGTCTTTACGCAAAATGTAGGTTGGCGGCACTAGAGTCGTTCTGCAGTCTGCCTCAAACTTCGGCCCTCTCAATTTCTTCAATATCCTTTCTCGAAAAGAACGTCGCCTCCGCTCCAACAACTCCCACTTCAGTTCCCGAAGCATTTCGGTAAAACTCGTGCATTGATCGAATCTACCTGTTACAAACCTCGCCGCTCGCGCCTGAACTGCCTCTACATCCTCCTTAAAACCGATCTGGTGGGGATTACAGTCATTTCAGAAATACTCTACACGGGGACGTACAAGCGTTTTATATGAGGTCTTCTTTATAAACGAATGACACCTTCCCAGTAAAGCGAAGTATATCATTTACCTTCACCACGACTGTTTTTTATATGCTCGTTCCATTTCATATCGTTGTGCAGCTTTACGCCTAGGCATTTAATTGACGCGAATCTGTCAAGCGACACGCTGCTAATGCTGTATTATAATATTACGGGTTTTGTTTCTCTTACTCGTCTGCATCACCTTACATTTTTCAACATTTAACACTAGTTGCCATTCATCGCATCACCTAGAAATTTGGTCCAAATCATCCTTCAACCTATTACATTTCTTCAACAATGACACTCTCTTCTACACCACATCATCATCAGCAAACAGCCGCAGATTGAAACTCGCTATGTCACATCATTTATATAGACAGAAAATAATAGCGGTCCTATCACACTTCCCTGGGGCACCCCTGACCACATCCTAGTCTCTGATGAACATTCGCCATCGAGGACAACGTACTGGGTTCTATACTTAAGTAATCTTCCAGCCACACATATATTAGCGTACCTATTCCATAAAATCGTACCATCATTAGCAGTCTGCAGTGCGGTAACGTGACAAACGCCTTTCCAAAATCGGGAAATTTTACGGTCTTCATGTTGCCCGTCATCCACAGACCAGATACGATGTTCAAGAACTCTATTGCAAACGGATGTTATAGGGCTATAATTCCGTGGGTCCGTTATATTGCTTTTCTTATACACGTGTTTTATCTGTGAGTTTCTCCATTCTCTTGAAACTTAGCGCTGGATAAAAGATTCGCGATAATTGCAAGCTAAGTAAGGGGCCACTGCTGACACTGAAGGCGATTTGGTACCCTATGTGGCACCTTGTTTGTTTTTAATTCTGTAAGCTGCTTCTGTACATTAGCTATGGCTACTATTATGTCCTCCTTTTGAAAGTTAGTTGAACCATAAAATGAAGGTATGTTTGCATTGTCCTACTGCGTGAATGATTTCTTAAACGTTAACTGAAAACTTTAGCCTTTATTTTGCTGTCTTCTACCACTATCCCAGCCTGCCGCGGTGGCCGAGGGGACTGAGGCGCTCCAGTCACGGTCTGCACGGCCACTACGGTCGGGGGTTCGAATCCCCCCTCGGGCATGGATATTTGTGCCGTCCTTAGGATTAGCTAGTTCATAAGTAGTTCGTAAGTTTAGGGACTGATGACCCCGTAGTTAAGTCCCATAAGTTCTACAAACATTTGAACACTATCCCAGAATGATCAACGAGTGTCTGGTTACAGACCTTTGATTCGCTTACCGATTTTACATAGGACCAGAATATTTTCGATTTCTTGGAAAGATATGTTGCTAGGATATGACGGTGGTAGTTACTGTGTGTTTCGCACTTTGTCTTTTTATAGGTAGGTTGTCGTGTTTGTTTCCCATGCATATTTAGCAATAGCGATGCATTGCTGGATTGGTAATAAGATATAGATAATAACAGTTTCTCGCCCCTACTTTTACTTGCTGTAATGGAGGCTGCCTATCAGTAAACTTCTCTAATAAAACAGGCGCACAGTCCCACAGAATGATGTGATGCATCATATCGCTATCAGCTCATTCATCCCACTGCTGACTTCAGGCAATCTAATGGATCTCTCCTCATATGCTGCTCAATTAAAATCTAGGAAACAGCTCCAAAAGCCAGAACCGTCACACTCTACTACTGAATTCCCTGTCAGCAACCACTGCATCATTTCTGTAGTAAACAACAAGTATTCGCTATTTTTATTTGATAATTAATTATTAATTGGGAGAGCTGTACGAAGTGAGCATGTTGGGAAATGTGGCTACTGTGGTCCCATATGATAACAGCTGCTTGCACCGTGAGGGTAAGTGCTCAGCTCACTGTTCCTGGAGAGCTCAGTCACCACGTGTTGCCTAAACATGCCTGCTGTATCGCTCTTTTGATTTAAAAAGGTAAAGCTGCCAAGAATCCGAAAATTGGTTTGAACACCACAATGCTTTACTAGGCATGGTCCTGTTTGGAGGTGGTATGTCGTTGTCTTGAACCTACAGTTCAACGTGGGTTCCGAACCACGGTGTTAATCGGTATTTTTCACATAAACAATACTGCCAGAGGAGAAAGAAGTTTAAAGTGACAGATAAAAATCGTAGGACCTGGCGGGGATCTAACCCGCGACCTTTGGATTTGTAGCCTAGCTAGTCTTTTGATTTATAATATCAAAACTTGGCGCGGATTGCCCCAATATTCACTAATTGTGAATCTTAGCACGTAGGTTACACAATATTGCAATTGCTGTACATAGTTCACAACTTTTAAAGTGAGATGACGCAAAGGGATAAGTACAGTACCCCTAGACAGAATGTGTTCAAAGATACTCAGCATTCGCGCATAGCTATCGCTCATCCAGCGCTGCCTTCTAGCGATGATTTTACCTCCGGGATGTGGTAGTAGAAGGGAGTTGACTGTGACGAGCAAGGATGTGGACATGGGACCGTAACTAAAAGAAATGATCAGTCCACATAATTTTAATACAAATGAAATAAGCATTCTTTTTTCCTCGTTCTATTTGGGAGTGGAATAGGAAAGGAAATGCCTACAGTGTACCCTCCGCCACGCACCTTACGGTGAATTGCGGAGTATGTATGTAGATGTATAAATAAATACATAAATAGATAAATTGCTGTGCTTGGGATGCTACACAATCTTCTTTTCGATTACACAGTTTTAGAATATGATAATAAATTGTTGTGTTAGGCAATAGAAAAATGTTCCGGCTATAGCTTAAGTAGACTGCTGGCTCTCCTCTGATGAACTTCCTGGAACTGTCGAATTCGTCGATCTGGTTCGTACTGACTTGAACTGGCCAGTACTGTCTCGTTGTTGAGGTGCGCCGGCGTATCTAAGCCAGCCCACTCTTGCTTTTGGCCAGCGCGCGAAGCAGCCAAAGAGGTACCGAGACTGCGAGCCCCCCTCCCCCCCCCCCCCGCTGGCCAAAGTACTATGAAGCGACTTATCATTTCTTACTTGCGCTGCAACTTGCGTGGACCGCCGGCGAATAGCGACGCCACAACAGATGACACGTCGCTCGGTGTATTTGTTATCCTAAGCCAGCAGCAAACACGTGTCCGCTGTACCCTACTCCCTCAAAGAAGCGTCCACTCCTGCATAATTTTCGTCAAAACTTCAATTACTACAGAGATTGAAACTGGTCAGCCATTTGTGGCCGCCCTTCCCAGCTCTGTCCAAAGAGAAGAGGGAGGATAGGTAGATAAGGTACGATATTTATTTTTCGCCGTGTATTGGAAATGGAAATTTGAAATTCTACGACGATATAGTTTGACGTTCTACAGAGGGTATTTTGTTTTTATGTGCAGTTCTAGCGAGAGAAATCTGATCTACGAAACAAAAAGTTTCGCCCATTTAAATGACACCGAGCGAGGTTGTTTGAGTCCTAACACACTGGACTGTCATTCGGGACTACTATGGTTCCATGATATATCACTCCCGGAAAATGCCGGGATGGTTCCATGGAAAGGACACGGCCGATTTCCTTCTCCATCGCTAACTAAGCTATTCGAGCGTGAGCTGCAATGACCACACTATGGATATGGGGTTACACCCTGATCTTCCTTCCTCCATATTACAGTTGTCAAATTGCCAAGAGCAGTGAAGTGCAGCCCGTTATTTGTGGGTGAAAGTAAATCGACCGAATGGAATTCACAACGATATGCCAGCTCTATATATGAACGACAGTGTGGACTGTAACAGTGTCTTCATGAGATGTAGATTTTATAAGTGATTGTGAACGTTCGGTAAAGCTACAACCGTCCAAATGTAGGAGCCACTGAAGCAACAATTTTGACCGACGAACGAGTGAAACTCAGAAAAGTTGCGTGATGTCGTTCGTTATAAACGCAATAACATTAATAACAAAGGTGTCGAACTTCCTTATAACATGCTCGCCCCACATGTCGCTGCTTCTGTTCCTGAGAAATTTTGATGGCAGATGCGCCATCAACAACATTCACAACCGCACATTGCACACCGTACACCGACGGACTGTAATCTGTTTAGTCACATGAAAATATTCGCGGACGGCAAACGCTTTGCAAGAGATGCGACAGTGAAATCAGCAGTGCGCACATTGTTACACCCCACACAAAACACACGTCTTCGAACAGGGCTTATTGAAACTGTTACCACGATTGGAAACAAAGTGGTATTGAGAATCTTGGTAATTACATTGAAACACATGTAAAATATGTACGTTGAACTGTAATTCTTTATTTGTTATTTAAACTCAAGATTGCCTAGTTTGATAAGCTGTTTCTTTGTCTCACGAAAAACTGTCTTTTCTGCTGCCTAGAACAAGCACATCCCAGACACAAAAGAAGAAACCAAACAGTGAATTTGGTTACTAAAATAAATTCTGATGACCGCAATAGGGAAAATATAAAATGTAGAATGGCAATGGCAGTTTTTCTGAAGATTTGTCAATTAATTTAATTCTTCGGAATTATTTTCTGAAGGCAGTTCAGAGAAGAAAGGATAAAAACTATGGGAATATGGTGCTACAGAATAATGCTGCACATTAACTGCGTAACTACTGCGGAGCTGTTATACAGAATTGAAGACTTATATCTGACATATCTCGAATAAAAACAGGGTTTAATTGGTATGAAATATTTTGAAGTATCTAGGAATCATAAATTAAGTATTGGAATGACATGTGGGGGCTACGACTGTCACTGGGAGACCAAGGTTCAACAGTGATATGGGTTGTCGTTCTCACCAAGAGAAACGGCTTAAACAGGATAAGGTAGCGCGGAGAACTACATCAAAACGATTCTTTGGAGTGAAGACCATAACAACAGCAGTGCAAGCACCGGTGATATGAAATTCATTTACAGAGCCACAGAAGCATCGTACACACTAAATATTCATTACAGATTTTATTTAGTCTAACACAGATTACACGACAGTTTCAAATAAAATGTGGCATAACAGATGATACGTTTTAAAACTGTATCTGCTGCTTATAGCAGTCAAGGAACGGAACTTGTTGGTAATCTTAAAGTTAGTGCAAGTTAAATTCCGTAAGGGTTCTTTCATCATCATCATCATCATCATCATCATCATCATTAGAGACTGATTATACCTTTCAGCGTTCAGTCTGGAGCATAGTACCTCTGATAAAATTTCTCCATGGTCCCTATTCAATGCTAACATTGATGCCTCGTCTGATGTTATGACTTTTACTTCAAAATCATTCTGCACCAAATTTAGGTACTTTCTTCTTGGTCTACCTCGACTCCTCTTACTTTCCGCTGCCGAGCTCATCAGTCTCTTAGGTAACCTTGCTTCTCCCATGAGTGTAACATGACCCCACCATCTCAGTCTGTTCGCTCTAACTGCTTCATCTATGGTGTTCATACCCAGTTTTTCCTTGATTTCCTCATTATATACACCCTCCTGCTATTGTTCCCATCTATTAGTGCCTGCAATCATTCTTTCTACTTTCATATCTGTAACCTCTTCCTTATGAATAAGGTAACCTGTATCCACCCAACTTTCACTCCCATACAACAAAGTTAGTCGAAAGACAGAGCGGTGCACTGCTAACTTAGTCTTGGTACTGACTTCCTTCTTGTAGAAGAGAGTAGATCTTAGCTGAGCGCTCAATGCATTAGCTTTGCTGCACCTCGATTCCAGTTCTTTCACTATGTTGCCATCCTGCCAGAATATACATCCCAGGTACTTGAAATTGTCTACCTGTTCTAACATTGTTCCTCCTATTTGGCACTCAATCTGTTTAAATCTCTTTCCCACAGACATTACTTTCGTTTTGGAGATGCTGATCTTCATATCACAATCCTTGCACCTCTGATCGAGCTTTGAAATATTAGTTTGCAACCTTTCAATTGAATCGGCCATTACAACTAAGTCATCCGCATATGCAAGACTGCTTATTTTGTTTTCACCTATTTTAATCTCGCCCTGCCAGTCTATTGTTTTCAACATATGTTCCGCGAATAGTATGAACAACAGTGGTGACGGGTTACAGCCTTGTCTTACCCCTGAAACTACCCTGAACCATGTGCTTAATTTGCCATCTACTCTAACTGCTGCCTGACAGTCTACGTAAAGCCCTTTAATTGCCTGCAGAAGTTTGCCTTCTATACCATAATCTTGTAGAACTGACAGTATCTTCCTCCTAGGAACACGGTCATAAGCTTTTTCTAGATCTATGAAACATAGGTATAAATTCCTGTTCCACTCATAGCACTTTTCCATTACCTGCCGTAAGCTAAATATCTGGTCCTGACAGCCTCTAAGAGACCTAAAGCCACACTGATTTTCATCTAACTTGTCCTCAATTAATACTCGCACTCTCCTTTCAACAATACCTGAGAATATTTTGCCTACAACGCTAATTAAAGAGATACCTCGATAGTTGTTACAATCTTTTTTGTTTCCATGTTTGAAAATTGGCTTGATTACCGCTTTCGTCCAGTCAGACGGAACCTGTCCCGATTCCCACGCCTTTTCAATTATCCTGTGTAACCATTTGAGACCTGATATTCCACTGTATTTGACGAGTTCCGGCTTAATTTCATCCACCCCTGCCGCTTTATTGCACTGTTATCTACTGACCATTTTCTCCACTTCCTCAAATAAGATCCTGTTTCCATCGTCGTTCCTATCCCATTCTACCTGAAAATCTGGCACATCATTGAACGTTTCACCTACATTGAGCAATTGTTCAAAATAGTCCCTCCATCTGCTCAAGGCATCCACAGGACTGACCAGCAGTTTTCCTGACCTGTCCAAAACACTTGTTAATTCCTTCTTCCCTCCCATTCGAAGATTGCTAATTACGCTCCAAAATGGTTTTCCCGCGGCTTGACCCAGAGTTTCTAGCTTATTTCCAAAGTCTCCCATGATTTCTGCTTGGAGTCTGCAATCATCCGTTTGGCTTTGTTTCTTTCTTCAACATAACTTTCTCTGTCTGTATGATTTCTAGTATAGAGCCATTTTTGAAATGCTTTCTTTTTCTTTTTACAGGCTGCCTTGACTGTGTTATTCCACCAGGCTGTCTGCTTCTTCCTACCTTTACACACTACTGTTCCAAGACAGTCTGTGGCTGCTTCCAGTAATGTGTCCCTGTATCTTGACCATTCCTTTTCCAGTGACTGTAAATCATTACATTCAACTAACTGGTACCTTTCCGAGATAATTGCTATGTATTTCTGCCTAATTTCCTTGTCTTGAAGCCTCTCCACTCTTGTCCTTCTACACATGGACTTGACTTTCTGCTCTTTTGGCCTCACAAAACCAATTTCATTGCAGATTAAATAATGATCAGTATCATCAAAGAACCCCCTGAAAACACGTGTGTCCTTGACTGTCTTCCTGAATTCCTGGTCTGTTATTATATAGTCAATGACAGATTTGGTTTCCCTTCCTTCTCAAGTATAGCGGTGAATGTCCTTATGCTTAAAGAAGGAGTTTGTGATAACTAAGCCCATACTGGAACAGAAATCCAAGAGCTGTTTTCCGTTCCTGTTGGCCTCCATATCCTCTCCAAACTTACCCATAACCTTTTCATAACCTGCTGTTCGATTTCCTATCCTGGCGTTGAAATCGCCCATGAGTAAACCACTATCCTTATCCTTCACTCTAACAACTACATCACTAAGTGCGTTGTAAAATCTGTCTATCTCATCTTGGTCTGTCCCTTCACAGGGTGAATATACTGCCACAATCCTAATTTTCTTGCTGGAGATGGCCAAATCTATCCACATCAGTCGTTCATTTGCGTATCTTATTGCAATTATGCTGGGTTCGATTGCTTTCCTGAAGTAAAACCCTACACCCCACTGTGCTCTTCCTACTTTGACTCCTAGCAGGTAAACCTTGTATTCTCCGACTTCGTCCTCTTTCTCTCCCCTTACTCTAACGTCACTAACAAATTCAAATATTCAAATGTTTGTACAACTTATGGGACTTAACTACGGGGTCATCAGTCCCTAAGTTTACAAACTACTTATGAACTAGCTAAGACTAAAGACGGCACAAATATCCATGCCCGAGGGGGGATTCGAACCCCCGACCGTAGTGGCCGTGCTGACCGTGACTGGAGCGCTTCAGTCACCTCGGCCACCGCGGCCGGCCGTCACTAACAGCTAAGACATCTATCCCCATCTTACTTGAAGCCTCCGCCAGCTCTGCCTTCTTCCCAGTGTAATTTCCATTGATATTAATAGCTCCCCATCTCATTCCAAATCGTTTGCCAAGTCGTATCGGAGGAGTCCCTGGTCTGTCAATTAGAGGTGGGACTCCATCACCTCCAAAGGTCCGAGGCATTTTGCTCTGATTGTTGCCAATGATATTGAAGTACCTGGGAAGCAGGTCTCTAGCCTGGCCCCACTGGGCCCCACTGGGTTTTACACCTAACGGTTGATGGACTAACCGATGGATTCTTTGAGAACAAAATTTTTCCAAGGACATTTCACTTACCCTCATGGACCAAGACTACGAATGATATCTCAATGACCATCCGTTGATGTTACGATTTGGGGTAAAACCGGTGTTAAAGCAACAACATGGAAATATAACGTGCACCAATAATGAAAAATTCCTTCAATCAGTCTAATATTACTGTTGTTCGTGTTTACGAACATAAAAAGTATGAGAAACATAGGTCCGAACAATTCGAAGAGAGAGCAGTCTGTTTGCCCAATTATGATTTGCGCGCTGTTAGCACTTCATCAAATTGAGGCAATAATAAAAACATTACAGCTCAAGTACGTGAATCTAACAGGTAACAAATCTAGTAACGATAAAGATGAGTAAATTGGAGAAACTTTTATGCTATCAGCATTCAGCTAAATAAATTTTCAGTTTTACTCGCATTTCTACATCTACATACATACTCCAAATTCACCGTAAGGTGCATGGCAGAGGGTACACTATACCACTACTAGACATTACCTTTTCTCTTCCACTCCCAAATAGAACGAGGTAAAAGAGAATGCCTATATGCCTCCGTACGAGCCCTAATTTCTCTTATCTTTGTGATCATTACGCGAAATGTAAGTAGGCTACACTCAGCTTCAAATTCCGGCCCTCTGAATTTCCTGAACAGAATTTCTCGAAAAGAACGTCGAATTTCCTACAGCGATCCTCATTTGAGTTCTCGGAGCATTTCTGTGACACTCGCACATTGGTCGAAGCTACCAGTAACAAACCTAGCTGCTCGCCTCTGAACTGCTTCTATGTGTTCCTTTAAACTGATCTGCTGCGTGTCCCAAACACTTAAGCAATACTCAACACTTGGTAGTACAAGCGTTTTATACGCGGTCTGCTTTACAGATAAAGTACAACTTCCCAAAATTCTCCCAATAAACCGAAGTCGGCTGTTCGCCCAGATATTTGAACGACGTGACTGCATCAAGAAGCTCACTGCTAATGCTGTATTCGAGCATTATGGGATGGTAAGCGCATCACCTTACATTTTTCTACTTAGGAAGTCTTGCAGCCAGTCACAAATCTGTGAACCTATTCCATACGCCCTTATCTTCTTTAGCAGTATGCACTGTGGCTCCGCGTCAAACGTCTTTTTAAAGTCGAGAAAAACACAAGCTGCCTGTTGCCCTTCATCCATGGCTCGTAATATGTCATATGAGAAACGATCAAGCTGTGTTTCACATGAACAATGTTTCCTAAACCCGATCTGATTCATATAAAAAGCTTTTGCGTCACAAGGAAATTTACTATATTAGAACTGAGAATATGCTCCAAAATTCTACATGAAACTGTCAACGATATTGGCCTGCAATTGCGTGGATCAGTTCTCTTTCCTTTGTTATTAACGAGAGTCACCTGCGCTTTTTTTCCAATCACTAGGAACTTTGCGCTGAATTAAAGGTTGGCGATAAATGCAAGCTAAGTAAGAATACTCTTTGTAAAACCGAACTGGTATTCCGTCCGGACCAGCAGATTTTTTTTGTATTTTTCTCTCTCAGCTTCTTCTCTACACCGAAAATACCTATTACTATGTCGTCCTCCACTTCTGAGTCAGAACATTGTTCAAATGATGCTACAATTGTGCGGTCCTCCTACGTGATACATTTCTTAAAAGTTAAATTTAGAACTTCAGCTTTACGTTTGCTTTCTGCTATTACTGCTTCGGAATGATCAACGAGTGACTGAATAGTGGGCTTTGATCCGCTTATCGATTTTACATAGGACCAGAATTTTTTCGGGTTCTCGGAAAGATCTTTTGCTAAGGTATGGCTGTGGTAATTATTGTATGCTTCGCGCATCGATCGTTTTATAGACGCATGAATATCTATTACCAATTATTATTATTATTATTATTATTATTATTATTATTTGCTTTCTCAGCAGCTTTCTAACATTATTATTATTCCACGGTGGACCTTTTCCATCCTTAATCGATTTTCCAGGCACATATTTCTGTAACCCTTTATTTACAATGCATTTTAATTTAGTTCAAAATTCCTCTACATCCATTGTACCGGAACTAAACGATGTCCATTCATTTTTTTCATTTTCTAAGTGCGATCCTAACAATTGCTTATACAGACCTAGCCTTCTTGATTTGTTTATAAACCTTGGTCACCATGGACGCTATGACGATATCGTGATCACTAATTCCTGTCTCTACACAGACATCGATAATAAGGTCAGGCCAGTTAGTAGGTACATGGTCTAAAATAATTCCATTGCGTGTGGGTTGCCGATTTAATTGCTCAAGTTTTCGGAGAAAATGCCCAAAATTACTCGCAAGACCGGTTGTCTGCAACGCCGATATGAATCTATAGAGGTCCCAATCCATAAAGGTTGACGTCTCCCCCGACTAATATTGCATGGCCCGGATACCTACGCACTTTCTGGCGTAGACTTTCTTTGATTGACACTAAAACTGCCACAGCAGCACCGGGGGACCGGTAAAAGCACCCAACTATTTACTTGTCTTAGACGTGTAGTACGTGCCCAGATATCTTAACAGTTACTTTCAACCTCGACCTCAGTAGGAACAATACCTTTGTCCACGGCGATCAACACTCCTCCTCGAATTGTGTCCAATCTGTCTTTCCAATATACATTCCACGCCTTGCTAAATATTTCTGAACTTGACACATCATAATTTAGCCAGATTTCGGTTCCTAAAACTATATGAGCCGAATAATTTCCATGCAGCGCGGCAAATTCGGAAACTTGTAATGCTAATGTTAATATTTTGATAGTGGAATTTTTGGGCTGATTTCGGACTGAATTCGCTGTCTGAATGTTAACAGGTGAGTGCTCATCAGAGCTAGCGCGTAGCCTAAAATACCCCCATGTGAACTCCACAAGTACTCTGCTACCCGAGTAGCCGCTTCCTTAGTCTAGTGCAACCCTGATCTATCTAGGGGCGTCCTATAATTCGGCACCCGATAACGCAGATCTGTAGCTCTGCAGCCACGACTGTCACAGAATCTGCGAAGCTTTTGGTTCAGACTCTCCAAACCAAAGGACCCCGATCAACCCTGTGAACAATGGTACAAATCGACAGCTCTGCTTGCACCCCGTGTGCGAGGGCAGCAGCCTTCATCAATTCCGCCAGCATCCGTAGGGACTGAGGATGACCTCAGAACCCAAGAGACAAGCGTCATTGGTGGTGACGTGAGCAGAAACACGCAGGAATAAAAGCTTTCCGAAAGTGGAAGAAGAGATAAGGTAGTGTTATGTTGATAAATCATGCAGGATGCAGCACAAATGAACTCTGCCAAGCAGGTGAGCAGAAACCTCATAAAAACAGAAGCACTAGCGAAAATTAAGAAGTTGATTGGCAACGAAATTTCACGCAAATTATGATAGCGCTCTGTGCGATGTGACAGCTGCAGAAGCTGTCAGTGACCTTTAGCGTTATTACATCTCTTGCCCACTAGCTTTACGTATTTGAGCTGTAATATTTTCATTATTTTAGACAGATGTTGCGCTAATCGTACGAAATGCGTAATTAGTCATATAAAACACAATTTTCAGTAGACAGCTACGTACTCGAATTATTATGTCTGCATCTGTCACTATCGGATGGAATGAAATGTACTACATCACAATGTTAAATCAATGATGCTATGACCTATCTAAGGCACATCAAGCCCAAACAACATTAACGAGATCAGTATAGACCAATCGCTTAGTGACACATTAGATTCATCTGATAACTGATGGTGAGTGAATTATAATGAGATTCTCATTTGATTTGCTGCAACATATTAGCACTATTTAACTACGCAGTTTCACTGCACCATTTACATCGGCTAATTTTAGATAATTTCCTAGTGTTCAGAATGATTTAACAATATTTCTATTTAACAATAATTATTTCTTTTTGTCGTAAAGTAGAAGTAGCACAGGGTCTAAATACGTACACTTTACGGAAATAATAATAATATCTAATTTCCTGATGACACACATTATAAAGCGGCTTGGGTGAAAAAAATTAAGTCGGAACTCATCAAATACAGTGGAATGTCATGTCTTAAATTGTAATACAGGGTAACAAATGGCGGGAGTTGCGACACTTTCCGTCTCACTGGACGAAAGCGGTAATCACGCCATTTTCAAGCGTGGTAACAGAAAAGATACCACAAAGGTATCTCTATAATACCGTTGCGAGGAAAGTCTTCACAGGTACTGATGAAAGGAATGTACAGGTATTAATGGAACACAAGTGTGGGTTTTGGCTTCTTAGAGGTTGTCAGGACGAGGTCTTTACGTTATGACAGATAATGGAGTGGAACAGGGAATTGTATTCATGTTTTATAGATCTAGAAAACGCTTCTGACTGTGTGCCTAGGACGAATCTATTGTAACCGCTACATGATTTTGGAATAGGATGCAAATTCTGCAGGCAATTAGAACTCTTTAGGTATATAGGTACCAGTTATATTAGACGGTAAACTGAGTTCATGGTTTTTGTGGTAAGACAAGGCTGTAATCTGTCACCACTGTTGTTCATATTATTTATGGATCACATGTTAAAAACGATAGACTGGCAGGATGAGATTAAAGTGGGTGGAAAATGGGAATGAGCCTCACAGAAGTATCAGAGTGAACAGGCTTAGATAATGGGATCATTTTACATGCATGGGAGAAGGGAGGTTACCCAAGAGACTCATCGGTGCGGCAGTAGATGGTAGGAGAGGTAGACCAAGAAGAAAATACTTGGATTCGGTTGACAATGATTTTGATGTAACGGGCTTAACATCATAACATTGAATAGAGGACCATAGAGAAATTTTATAAAGGCTACTAAGCTCTAGACAGAACGTTGAAACGCATAATCAATCTTAAATGATTATGATCACATATTATTATTTTCTTCAAGGCACAGGATGCTAGTATATTTTCTGCCCTGTCAAAGCATTGACCCTTGTAAATTACAATATCCTTTTAAGTAGATTAGAATATTAGGACATAAGAGGAAATGCTTCAAAATAATGTTTCCAAATCTGTAACAGAAAACATAGCGTATCAGTAACAAAGAGAAGGTGTCTTAAGCTATCATAAATAATTCAACTGCATAGAAATAACGTGCTGTTATACAGTGTCCCATCTTAGGTTATTCTTGTGAGTATTCAGAACCTGTTATCAGTTACCAGATACCAAGGTTATTTTGTTTGAAGATGATACAAATATTGCAATTAATAGTAAATCAGGTATACCCTCAGGAATGTTGCATAATATATTTTGCATGGAGTGAATTCTCCCTTATCAAATCATTAAAAATATTCTACCTGCAGTTTACAAAATTTAAATCGAATCTTTTAAGTGTATACCTAAAATATGACGACAAGCAAAGAGAAGAAGTTGACAGTGTTAAATTCTTGCGATTAAAGCTTCGTAACAAACTTAACTTGGGGGTAGGAACCCACAAAACTGCTGAAGTGCATAACTCTATTTTCTATAGGAATGTGTAGGTGATATTCAATGGAAAACGTTAGTGTACTGTACTTAATTTCATTCCATACTGTCATACACGTTTAATTTTTTGGGTGATTCATCGTGCTAAGATAACGTATTCTGAGACTCATAACGGTAATACGAATTATTATTGTGTGATCTCAAAAACGTCTTGCAAAAGGTTGTTTAAGGAATTGGCGATACTACATACTGTTTTCATTTTATATTTTTATTAGTGAAATACATACAATTCAGTTTATGAATTCAATTACAAGACTTGTAGTATGTTCCTTAGTAATATTCACGCAGATTTAAAATAATAAAGGAGTCCAAAGTTAAAAAAGTACCGTAATGATATTGTTCATTTGCTTCCCAGACTGCTGTGGTTCTGATACTATGGTAAACTTACCTGATTTTGAATTCAAGGAAAACGGCGACGTTTCACCTTCTTGACTAAGTGCGCATGTAGGAGCCTCTTTGTGCTGCAGTTTTGTATGGTAGGCATATTGCACAGTGTGCTAGCCAAAACTAATTATATGAACACACCTTGCTGCTATGCAGTTACAGATTCAATGAATAAAAAAATAAAAAATATTGTCTCTATAGGAAAATACAAATACGAATATTCATATTGAAATTAAATCTGGCGTTTGACTAATGCAACTGTAATGCTATATTCAAAACCAATCACTAATCAATGTTGACGTAAATCTACTACAACTTTCTTCTATTCTTCCCTCTCCTCCTTGTAATCCATTTATCAGAAATCCACCCTCCCCCCCCCCGCCCCAGCTGTATCCACAATCAGTCTCTTCCTTTCCCCTCTCTAGACCCATGTTTTTCCTCCACTATCCCTCTCTGTCCATTTTTTCCTCAGTTTAGCTCTTCCTGGATTATCTCTCTCTTTCTTCATCTGCTCCTCCCCCATCTACCTGCATCTCCTTTTCCTTCTCCTCCTACTACTACTACTGTAACGCCTCCACCAACATCACAACATCCTTTTCCTTCAACCAACCTCCCTGTGCATTTACTACTACTTCTTTCACGAACGATAGAATTACATGGGTGGAGATGGTCGTCCGCTGAAACTAAAGAGCCACACTGGGTAATAGGAAGCAGGTGGTGTCGGTTCAGGTAGCGTGATGTGGGAAGGCTTCTACAGATTGGGGTAAAAGCCAGTGAAAAGGATGACGTTGTAGATGGAGCGTGTTGAGGAAGAGGAGAACAAGGATATTGGTTAAGGTGACTTACGTGACTCGATTTTGCCCGAGGTGTGTATTGCATTTTGTGCGAAGTTTTATGTCACTTGTGGTAATTGGTGTGTTGAGCTTGGGAAAGGAGGAGGAGGTGTGGCGGAGTCTCGTTCCAACTACTGGAAGCTGGTATCGAGAAGATATCACAGAGGAATGATGCGATGTAGTTCGCCTTACTGACTTTATTGGACGTTTTTGACGGAGGAGCGGATATTGGGGGATAGGTTTGCCATTAGTAAGGTGGTGAAAGGCGTTCCAATCCTTGTAGGGGCGCACGGGAGGCGGACGTTATGCCGTGCACATGACACTGCAGTCCTACACTCAGAGTTCTAAGACCGGACTGTATTGAGGTCAATGCTATTATCTACAAACATACATTCATTACACTGCCCATACCATATGCTGTTTCACTCGTGTGACTGAGGTCAGAATTTGGCACTCGCTGACGTCATTCTTCTTAAGGTCACGTAATCAAATTACTTGTTTACAGTCATAAGATATGGTAACACACTATTATAAATACGTCTCCCTTAATGTTTGGAGGAAATGTTCAAAACATGCATCGTGTTTCGTTGTATTCTTTCGATCATGTTTCGAAAAGTTTGTGACCGTAGAAAAACGGTGTCAGGTTTCAATAATAGATGCGACTATGGCATTTTAGTCAATAGCTCAATCTGTATTATTTTTCAATAAATGATACCTCGGACAAGTTTTATACAATTTCATCTTTGCCATTGTCAAAGTAATACTACTGTCATCTTATGGCTACTATAAATCATTTTAAAAAGGTTATCTCAGTTTTTATTCCTTACAATGTAAGTTTTGACAATGATATTGTTCCTTTAAGAACCAAAGGAGTAACGTAAAATTATTAAGTGCGACTTGCGACTGTTTGTCAAGAATAACAATTTTCTTTTCAATATTTCCGTATATAATTAATTATTTTCAGTAGCTAATCTGAATTAGCGTAGTTCTTACACTTTCTATGACTTTTCCGAATATCTAACGATACATCGCGTCTTACAGTTTCTACAAATCAACTACAATAGTTGTTAGCTTGCCGCACGTTCAAATGACTTTAAGAAATTTTGATGGAGTGTTATCATTGCTTTATTCGGTATAAATTCTTCCAGAGCGATTTTATATTCCAATACTTTCCAGTCGCATCATGCCCATAGCCGCGATGGAGTAGCCGAGCGGTCTAAAGCACCTCGCTGCGGAGCGCGCGGTTGTTCGCCGTGGAGGTTCTAGTCCTCCCTGGGGCATGGGTGTGTTTGTCCGTAGGTTAGTTTACCTAGGTTTAAGTAGTTTGTAAGCTACGGACTGATGACCACGCAGTTTGGTCCGATAGATTTACAAACATTTGAACATTTTTTCATGCGCATGCACCTATCTGTTCTATCCTGTGCGTTTAACTCTGGCAAACCCATTGCACTGTTAACCCCATCACCCTTCCATTTTACACTGTTCAGTATCCGTTAGGAACACAGCAGGGCGCATCTCATATCTTGTTAGTGTAACCGGCTTCTGATTAGAAGCGATCAAAAGTAATTAGATTTGTCTGTGCGCCTTGTTCTTTCAGTTTGTAAATTTATTTCGTGGTCGCGTGTTTAATAGACTCAAAATCGCATTTAAGTGACAGTGAAGTCTTCCTGTGAATGAATCGCGACAGTCGTTTGCCTTTATATCTCGTAACTGTGATCAGTTGCTGACTTGACTTTTCTATGCGATTCTTCCTTAAGTTTCTTAAATGTATCATGCTGTCGTAGTTATATTAAGTTCAGATTAAATATCTGGTTCCGTACTTTTCCGTCGTCGTCTCTGTTTAACTTAGTTGTTCACTGTCGAGTCTGCATCGCGCCTTCTTGCTAGTTTTATTTCTCTAAGTACTGTAGTCATAGATAGGGACTGTGGCTGACTGATGCGTGTAGATGCCAAATGAATTAGTGTCACTTCGCTCACAGGTTCAGGCTGCGTTGACCTTGGTTGCAAAGCTAAATATTGCTGTCTAGGGATGAAATACTTCCCGGGGGACGCATCGCGAGGCTCCTCCGGTTAGTCTCACAAACGCGTTAGAGACTATGTCTCAGTCAGATGGTGTCGCTTATCCTGTGATCACCTCCCAGCCTGCAAGATATGGGCTACCTTGTAGTTGGGTTACCTTGTAACTGGGAGCACCAACGTTAGGCGAGTAATGAGCCCCCTAGGGATATGGCTACTAAGGAGAGGAAGAAAGCAATGTGCACTCCATGTGCATACTGAGTCGAGTCATTTCTGATGTGGTACGGGTCGTTCCAGATGCCACGAAGGGTACGAAGTGTAGCCAATAGCTGGTGGTGGTTCGTGTCGGTACAAATGATATATGCCGCTTTCAATCGTAAGAGATTCTTCCTGGGTTTGAGTGACTATCGGAAGTGATTATTACCGCCAGTCTGGCTTGCAAGATGAAGGCAGAGCTCACCATCAGCAGCATAGTTGACAGGACCGACTGCAGACCTCTGGTACAGAACCGAGTGGAAGGTCTGAATCAGAGGCTCAGATAATTTTGCGACCGTATATGCAAAGTCACAGGCCTATATTATTCGCAACGGTTTGCAACAAGATTTTAGAACATATACTTTCCTCAAACATTATGTACTACTTCGAAGAGAATGGCCTATTGATCCATAGTCAACACGGGTTCTGAAGGTACTGTTCTTGTGAAACACAAGTAGCTCTTTACTCGCATGAATCGCTGAGTGCTATCTGCTATCGACAAGTAATCTCAAATCACCGGCCGCAGTGGCCGAGCGGTCTGTGGCGCGCCAGTCACGTTCTGCACGGCCACTACGGTCGCGGGTTCGAAGCCCCCTTCGGGCATGGATATTTGTGCTGTCTTGAGTATAAGGTAGTTCATAAGTAGTTTGTATGTTTAGGGAGTGATGACCCCGTAGTTAAGTCCCATAAGTTCTACAAACATTTGAACATTTTTGGATCTCAAATCGATTCAATATTTCTAGATTTCCGGAAGGCTTTTAACACTGTACCTCAAAACGTTTTCTAAACAAATTGCGTGCATATGGAATATCGCCAGAATTGTGCAAATTTTATACGCGATTACCTGTCGGATGAGGCACAGTACGTAGTGAAACAAAGTAATATCTGCCGTTCCTCAGGAAGTGTTGTAGAGCCCCTATTGCTCCTCATCTCTTTAAACGATTTAGGAGACAAACTACGTAGTTCTCTTAGGGTGTTTCCAGATGATGCTGTCATTTATCGGTTAGTAAAGTCACCAGAAGATCAAAACAAACTGCAAAATTCTTTGGCTATCTGCATGGTGCAAAACTTGGCAGTTGACCCTAAGCAATGAAAACTGTGAAGTTATCCACTTGAGCACTAAAAGAAATCAGTTAAATTTCCTATACACAATAAATTAGCCAAATATGAATTCAACTTAGTGCCTAAGAATTTCAGTTAAGAACAGCTAAAACTGGAAAGAACACACAGAAAACATTGTAGGCGAGGCTAACCAAAGGTTGAATTTCATTGATAGAACACTTAGAAGATGCAACAGTTCTGCTAAAGGAACAGCCTGCACTACGTTTGTCCTTCCTGTTTTGGAGTATTGCTCCACTGTGTCGGATCCCCACAGACTAGGACTGACAGATGACATACAGTTCAGAGAAGGGCAGCTCGTTTTGTATTAACGCGATATACGAGCAGAGAGTGTCACAAAAATGATGTACGTGTCGGAGTGGAAATCATTAAAAGGAAGGGGTTACTCGATGCGGCGAGGCCTGATTGCTAAATTTGTCACCAACTTCCTCTTCCGGATGAGAACGTATTTTGTTGGAACCCGCCTACATAGGGTGACATGATAATCATAATAAACTAAGAGAAATCAGATCAAAAACGGAAAGATTTTATTGGTTTTTGTAGCAGCGAATTATTACAGAACTGTACGCAAGAGAAAAGAAATAAACGCGGTTCGATGAAGCATCCTCCATGCTTTTAAATGTGATTAGTGGAGTATTCGCGTAGATGTATACTAACTTCACGGAAGGATTTTTTAAAATTTTATGTATGCTGAATCAGTTCTTCCGGCGATTATTTATTTTCGCCAGATACAGCAGAGTGATATAACAACGGTGAACTGAATACTGAGTGCAACTGAGTCCCTTCCCCGGTTACACAGAGGGAAACTGCCCTGTAAGCGGACTCGTTGTCAATCAGTTCGACATTTGCAGCACGAGAAAGACCGCGGGAAGCGGTAATGGTCTCGCTTAATGTATCGCCGCTTCACTCTCAGCGGAAAACTTGTGTCCGGCTTTTAGGGACGCTGCTGTTCACATTCCGCTTTTTCTGGATAAGGGTGCGCTGTTTCAATCACCGCTCTCACACAATGGCAAAGAGAGCTTCAGTGTTGTTCAATAATTAGAGGTGAAACAGCGCCATTTGTCACTGTCAGGCTAACAATTTATCTAACACGCTGAATAACTTGAGCTGAAAGGTACTCTTCATCGTACAGCCTTCGTTCTGCTTCCAGTTCTGTAATGCTTTCTGTATATTTATTTCTAGTCAACACTATTCACTGCAGACCAATGGCGTTTATGCATGGTAGTAGCCTTGAGTCTCACATTGTGATCTAGGGTGGTTTGTTCTGTGTTCGTGGCAGAAGGTAAGTGTAACGAGAAAAATTCAGGGAAATACGGAGCACAAAACACTCCTAGAAAAGCTACAAACTCTGTGACTTACGAGCATTGCCGGAAACTGTAACCTTAGGCTGTGTTCACAGAGGCACCGACAGACCGTCGTCAAACGCCGTCGAACAAGTTCGACTGAAAACATCGACCGAAAGAAAGGTCACACTGTATCCGATATAGTTTGTTACTTCGTTGGGATAACAAGAAGGTTAGGTTAGAATCTATTCTTTTCAAATTCAAATGTTCAAATGTTTGTAAATCTATCGGACCAAACTGCGTGGTCATCAGTCCGTAGCTTACAAACTACTTAAACTAAACTAACCTAAGGACAACACACACACCCATGCCCCAGGAGGACTCGAACCTCCACGGCGAGCAACCGCGCGCTTCGCAGCGAGGCGCTTTAGTCCGCCCGGCTACTCTACCGCGGCAATCTATTCTGTTACTGAAATATATTACACTACTGGCCATTAAAATTGCCACACCAAGAAGAAATGCAGATAATAAAAGGCTATTCGTTGGATAAATACATTATACTAGAAATGACTTGTGTTTACATTTTCACGCAATTTGCGTGTATAGATCACGAGAAATCAGTACCCAGAACAACCACTCTCAAACATAACGGCATTGATACGCCTGGGCATTGAGTCAAACAGAGCTTGGCTGACGTGTACAGGTACAGATGCACATGCAGCTTCAACACGATACCACAGTTCATCAAGAGTAGTGAGCGGCGTATTGTGACGAACCTGTTGCTCGGACACCGTTGACTAGACGTTTTAAATTGGTGAGATATCTGGAGAATGTGCTGGCCAGGGCAGCAGTCGAACATTTTCCGTATCCAGGAAGGACCATACAGGACCTACAACATATGGTCGTGCATTATCCTGCTGAAATGTAGGGCTTCGCAGGGATAAAATGAACAGTAGAGCCACGGGTCGTAACATATTTTAAATGTAACGGCTACTGTTCAAAGTGCCGTCGATGCGAAGGAGACCGAAACGTGTAGCCAATGGCACCCCATACCATCACACCGAGTCATATGCCAGTATGGCGATGACGAATACACGCTTCCAATGTGCGTTCACCGCGAGTCACCAAACACGGATGCAACCATTATGATTCTATAAACAGAACATGGATTCATCCGAAAACATAACGTTTTGCCATTCGTGCACCTAGGTTTGTCGTTGCGTACACCATCGCGATTGCAAGACAACAACCATCTGCACGAAACAGACGTTTGCAGCAGTATGCACTATCTTCTGCGAACAGTCATTGGTTCGCCACCAACGCGAGCAGCAATGTGGCGATACGATAAACCGTAATCGCGATAGGCTACAATCCGACCTTTTTCAAAGTCGAAAACCTTATGGTACGCATGTTTCCTCCTAACACGAGGCATCACAACGACGTTTCACCAGGCATCGCCGGTCAACTGATGTTTATGTATGAGAAATCGGTTGGAAGCTTTCCTCATGTCAGCACGTTGTAGGTGTCGCCACCGGAGCCAACCTTGTGTGAATGCTCTGAAAAGCTAATAATTTGCATATCACTGCATCTTCTTCCTGTCTGTTAAATTTCACATCTGTAGCACGTCGTCTTCGTGGTGTAGCAATTTTAATGGTCAGGAGTGTAGATTTCAATTCCCTGGGGTGCAATGGTTCCACCGACATTTTTATGCTTCGAAATGAGTGCCACGGTGCGGCTTTTGTTATTAATGAAGACATCTAATGCATACGAATGAGCTACACCTGTCTGGAAAGAATAAAGTGGCGAGGACTGTATATTGTCGTCAGTTGCTACTCGCTGACAATCGTTACGAATATGCGAGGTACCGGTAAAAGGAGAAATTTCTATTACATAATTGTGATATTTCGTGGTGTCATTGACAAGCAATATTACACTTTCGCTGAATTTATTTCAAGCTGTGCAGACATACGCCAGTTAACCTATATGTTTTAAATAATAAAAAACTACACCGGGTATGGATGTTTATTGCTTATCAAAACGAGTTCCGGGGATTTATTCGCATCTTTTAGAGCATTTGTTTGTATAAGTAAGGTACTTTTTCGACGTTTCAGTGTCTTATTTTCTGACACTCTTGCACTGCAGTTGTCTCTTTTAGGTTACTGAAGTTCGGAATATTGAGGTGTATGTTCTATCCTTTTTCTTTCTGCTTAAAGGTATTTTGTCTCTTCCATTACTCAGAACATCAAACACAATAATCGTGACTTAGAACTACCTGTGTACAAAACCGGTGTAACGATTTTTGGGTTGTGGTTTCCAGTGTAATGGGGCAGACCCAATACTGCAAGTACAGACAGACGTACTACCCAGTATGTAAAAAAGTTACCAGTTTTTTTTTTATTATGTAGGCTGCGGTTTCCCTCATTACAATAACCTAAAATCTACAACCGTGCAGCTACATAAAATCACACATGGAAATGTCACGATGTATTTCTCGAAATGTTTTGTGCTAAGCATAAAAATAGATATTTTGTGCACTTTTTCAGAATTTAAATCCATGAAGGACATAGTTATATGCCTTCCAGAAACATCCGATTATGATGAAGGAAACGACATTACATTGATCTGTCATTCAATATATTTCTGGAAGTGAAGCGTGAAAAAAACCACTGAAAAGCGGAAGCACCCGTAGGCCTACACCACATTTTCAGGTCACTTCAAAGAACAGACTCACCAACTTGTTAACGGCGGAACAAGTAAAAATAATTTTTGTACAGTTAGTACCAGATTATCACAATGCAAAACAACGTAAGACAGTCTCTGCAATAACGTTAAGATACATCACAATTTTTGAAGTTATAATTTACGCCAAAGATTTCTAATAAATTATTTATCCAACTTGGGGTTCCAATAAACTGTAATACCAGACCTTAGATTACGAATTATATCCCGATTTATCGTCTTCTGGGTGCCACAGTCTCTTTCTTTCACTAAACATCTCAGTTTCTCATTGTCCTTATCTACCGTGTGAAAAAAAAACTGATTTGAATTTCACCGATTGTGGTCCGAAGTCTCTACTTTCGGGCGATGAGATCGGATGCACTCTGACCGTGCCCATAGTGGAATACTGATTCGAAACGACCTGCCGCTTTCCGCCGATGTCTGTTGCCAGTAAAACCCATCGCTTTCGAAGCCACTGTGACCATAGCCTTACGCCTCGCATTGCACACTGTGGTGGTTTTCCTTAACCACGGATGTACATCTATATCTACATATATATCCCACAATCCACCGTACGTTGGGTGGCGGAGGGTACGCTGTACCACTACTAGGCGTTTCTTTTTCTATTCCATTCCCAAACAGAACGAGGGAAAAAGAGGAGGTTTATATGCCTCTGTACGAGCCCTAATTTCTCTTATATTGTCTTTGTGACCTTTACACGAAATTTAGGTAGGCGGCATCAAGATCGTTTCGTAGTCAGCTTGAAATTCCGGCCCCCTAAATTACCTCAAAAGAATTTCTCGAATATAACTTCGTGTTTACTCCAGAGCATTTTTGTAACACTCTTTCGTTGCTCGAACGTACCAGTAACGAACCTAACTGCTCGCCTCCGAATTGCTTCGATGTCGTCCTTTAAACCGATCTGATGCGAGTCTCAAACATTGAGCAAACTTAAGATCCATCACTGTACCTTGTAGTCGCTTAGCGCAGTAATTGTAGTATCGCTTACGACAGAAAATTTCTACCTAATGCATGTCATACTGCCGAAGCTTGGATTATTAAAGTCGTGATTATGAGTTACGTAGAGGTAGTTAACTTCAAGTTCTCAGAAAATTAATATATATGAATGTATCCATTTGTTGTTTAACTTCTTCACAATGGGAAACGACAAGTCGTATAACACTGATACTGGCAGCGATATCGTTAAGAGGACACTTGCGGCGAAGCGTACGAGCAAATTCTGTGCGAACAGCTAATTACTAATTACACCACTGTCTAACATACATAGTCACGATATGTGAAAGGTGTTACCATATGCTCTCATTACTGCAGCCACTTTCTTTGACAATTCGGTATGGAGTCCAATGAGTCGCACATTTTTACACTTGGCGAATATTATTTGTAATATAATTAATTTTGCTTCGAAAGCAAATATACCGAAAATTCCTTCTGATTTGTGGCTGAAACGTAGAAACAACCGTGTAATTGGTTTCCTGTGTCTTGGGAAACAGTTTTATTGGTCTCACATTTCGGCTACAGGTACGGTGAATTGTTTAGCAAGTCAAATAATGTCGGTATATAGTTTGGTTTATTTAGGACAAACAAGCAGAACTGTAGATTAAATGAACATGAGCGGAGCTGGAGATAACAAAAGCCAAACTCTACACGTGCAACACACATACTGGAGGAAGGTCACAAATAGCAAGTCCACACAGAAGTACTTCAGGTAACCAACAAAGGCAAGAAACTACATCTGTTAGAATCACTGGAAGTAAACAAACATCTAGTTAACATCCTCAACTGGTTCTAAATTACCAAATGCAGCAGACAACATCCTCACTATTAAGCTCCACACGATGCATTTCAACCCGGCACCCACCACGGAACATATTAGCGATCACACTTTCATTTCATTTATTTTTCTATAGTACCGCCGACAATAAAAAACGATCAGATACTGCCACACAGCTTCTTTGCCCAATTTTTTCACCCCACATAACATAATTTAAAAAATGTAAAAATTGTGACTCTATGACATAATTAAGTATACCATATTCAAATTTAATGCAATGTGTGAACCGTAAAGTCCGATGCACAGCAAAAGTAACAAGTGTTGACTTTGACAGTTGTAAACACGTGTCACGACCCCACTAAATGTACTATTGATTGTAAAACAATATTACTATTTTAGGTAGCCAAATTAATGTGTATAATTTTCGACATTCTGAAACTAAATGTTAATAAATGATTATAAGAAAATTTATTGAACATCATATGTAACGTGAGAATAAAGCGAAAACTTCCCAACTAATATCGTACATCTTTCAGTAAACTATTTGATAATATAAAAACTAGCGTTTCTTGTCGACGGTAGTCTGTTGTTTTAATGATAGTCTACTAAGCTGAAAACTAGTTTGAAGTAAATAAAAAAATAGTAGAATTTAACGTATATCAATGCGGCGGTGCGCACCATATAGGAATCACATCACTTGTCGGAAGGCCATAGGTATGTCTTCTATGTAAAACGGTAGTCCGTTTACATGGAACACTAAATACTTCAGACTGATTAAACAGCAAACAGTAGACTACGATATCTGGGCAAATTTTCACGGCAAATTCAGCCTGATATTACTTGACATACGTGCCATGCGTAATTTCATCGATCAGAAGCGGCTGTTTCGATGTTAATAGCCCTTCTCAGGTGAAAGCATGTCTCGCTTGTATATAATACTTCCCCTTCGAAGTTTAGAATTTCGATAAATTGACATAATGAACGCAGGGAAAACAGACACCGAGAAAAATGTTGCTTTTTCTGTAGCCGATACGGTAACATATGACGCCCTGTATTACAGCACGTGAAACCTATAACGATGAACAAACGGACCCATTTTACTATGTTTACTTTTTGGCATAATTTAAGGACATCGAATATTAACTTTACTTACTACGGAGGAATTACTAATGGCCCCCGAATTGGTGGGATTTGAAACATCTGTATCACTAACATTTGCTTCAAATTAAATGGTTCGCAGTTAAACTGTTGTCCAGCATCGACTATGTTAAGAAAAAAACTTACCTTGTCTCTCACTTGCTAATCAAAATTTACAATCATATTCAGACATGGAAATACACGTTTCAGGAAACTTGGGCTATCAAAATTAAAATTGTACGGGTCTCCAGAACATCACTGATTGAAGAGGGGAGGGAGGGGGTAGCTGGGTCATGGGGCTTTGAGCCATTCCGATCAACCACTGCATGGCGTGGAAAAGTGACACCAGTTAACAAGGTTCAGTACAGCATTTTTTACAGAAATTTTTGTGTTGACGTATGGTAATTTTACTAGGAAATGGAGAAAGTCATTACCGATGAAGTTATACAATGAGTAACAGACGACAGACACTTGTTTATTACATGTGTACTTCAAAAATAACGTAAAACAATTGTGGAAGATAACAATAAACTTCACATGGAGTATAGTGACTTATATCAAAAATTTGCAACAGTAATTCAAATTTTACGATCAATCAGACTTCAAATTCGATAAATAGTTTTAAAATTACAGAATCTATATTCCATTGGATATATGTTCCTTTCCACCTTTAATCCCAGTTTCTTCGGATCACTGTTGGTTTTAGCTTGAAGGCCAAGGAAAGCGACACCAATAATAACAATAAGTTGTGAATTTATTGCCACTGTACAACAGCGCTACGGAAATGTCTACTTGAAATATATTTCTTTAAAGTAATTAAATAATATTTGATCGAAACTATAGGGTGTGTGTATGTGAGTGTTCTTGTGTTTGTGTATAGATGCAATAGTTCTTCTGTGGACTGGTGCAGCACTTAACATAAAATTGATCTCATTGTCTGTGATTAAAATGAGAGAAAATATTATGATTAATGAGTCTGACAGCGAGTGACTGCAAAATGTATGGCCCTGTTAGTGTTCTTAACTATTCAGAACGGCAGTCTTGCTAAATAACAGTCACATTGAATGACAAATCCGGTCGTAGCTCGAAGCAGAATTCGTTAAGTAAAGAAACAAGTAGTTCATTAATTAATAAGTGTACGAACCAATGTATGACATGAATATACCGTATAAATGCGATCGTGGATGAGATGACAGACAATTTCTAACAGTGACTGACAGCAACAGAATAGCATGTTCAGGTATAGCACAGAGTGGAAACACTTACACCGACAAATATGAATTTTTTTAGTTATTTTGAAGTAAAGATGAAAGTTTAGATTACAAAATTGTGAAACAGGCCCAGTATGACTTCTGTTGCGACTTCACCAATGATTGTTAAATTTGACGACACGCACTGACTTAATTTCATTAACAAACGAATTATTGCGTTGTTATCCGGTGGTGTAATTAATAGAAGCGTGTAAAGTACTTTCCATGATTGGCAAGAACTATTGGTAGCTACCAGACAAATTAATTGGTTACAATTTCTGTAAAGGAACGTAAGACCATAGCAAATGGGGATACTAAGTGCGTGAAAATTTTTTAACAAACACACAACAATTTGTCTCTCTACTTGGAATACCAATCATAAATAAAATTTAAATTCACTCACGTCTCTCTGTTGACAGCAGACACTCCTCAGGTATCGTATGTAATCATGAATTATACTTAGTAAAGTCAAAACTTTTATCTCCTCTACCTCTACTGTTAAATCTCACAGCATAACATTGTACACTATTAATGCTGGGAAAATGTTTACGCAGTTCATGAATTTAACAAGTCGGCCGCGGTGGCCGAGGGGACTGAGGCGCTCCAGTCACGGACTGCACGGCCACTACGGTCGAGGGTTCGAATCCCCCCTCAGGCATGGATATTTGTGCTGTCCTAGTTCGTAAGTAGTTCATAAGTAGTTTGTAAGTTTAGGGACTGATAACCCCGTAGTTAAGTCCCATAGACTCTACAAACATTTGAATTTTTTGAATTTAACAAACAAAATTCTACAAAATGTATGAAAATACTGAATATGTAAATTACCTTTAATGGCGCTGCCATCTATCTGAGTGCAACAATTATAAAAACTACTTGACTGATGTAATTGAAAAAACAAAATTTATAATTTTATCTTGCTTATTATTATTCAATCTAATCCAGTCATAATCGCTATTAGTATGAAAAATAAAAGACCGAAGTTATCTTATGACAGTCTCAACATTTTCAGAGTCGTTCTCAAAAACAAGAATCATACAAAGAATTCCATTGTTTCCATCTCATTATAAAATATGTTCCATATATTACTTCAACAAACAAAACCAGATCTAACGGTTCAGTATCAGTACTCGCTACAGACACTCACTCCTGACTGCTGACAATCAAGTAACTGCTGTCTACAGTTCTGGCCATTGAAATTGCTACACCACGAAGGTGACGTGCTACAGACGCGAAATTTAACCGACAGGAATAAGATGCTGTGATATACAAATTATTAGCTTTTCAGAGAATTCACACAAGGTTGCCGTCGGTGGCGACACCTACAACGTGCTGACATGAAGAAATTTTCCAGCTGATTTCTCATACACAAACAACAGTTGACCGGCGTTGCCTGGTGGAACCTTGTTGTTATGCCTCGTGTAAGGAGGAGAAATGCGTACCACCACGTTTCCGACTCTGATAAAGGTCGTATTGTAGCAATTCGCGATTGCGGTTTATTGTATCGCGACATTGCTGCTCACGTTGGTCGCGATTCGATGACTATTGGCAGAATATGGAATCGGTGGGTTCAAAAGGGTAATACGGAACGCCGTGCTGGAAACCACCGGCCTCGTATAACTAGCAGTCGAGAAGAAAGGCATCTAATCTGCATGGCTGTAACGATCCCTGAGTCAACAGATGGGGACGTTTGGAAGACAACAACCATCTGCACGAACAGCTCGACGACGTTTGCAGCAGCGTGGACTATCAGCTCGGGAACCATGGCTGCGTTTACCCTTGACGCTGCATCACAGAAATGAGCGCCTGCGATGGTGTACGCAACGACGAACCCAGGTTCACGAATGGCAAAACGTCATTTTTTCGGATGAATCCAGGTTATGTTTACAGCATCATGATGGTCGCATCCGTGTTTGCCAACATCCCGGTGAACGCACATTGGAAGTGTGTATTCGTCATCGCCATACTGGCGTATCACCCGGCGTGATGGTATGGGGTGCCATTGGTTACACGTCTCGGTCACCTCTTGTTCGAATCGACGGCACTTTGAACAGTGGCCGTTACATTTCAGATGTGTTACGACCCGTGGCTCTACCCTTCATTCGATCCCTGCGAAACCATACATTTTAGCAGGATAATGCACGACCGCATGTTGCAGGTCCTGTACGGACCTTTCTGGATACGGAAAATGTTCGACTGCTGTCGTGGCTAGCACATTCTCCAGTTCTCTCACCAACTGAAAAAATGGTCAATGGTGGCCGAGCAACTGGCTCGTCACAATACTCCAGTCACTACTCTTGATGAACTGTGGTATCGTGTTGCATGGGCATATGTACCTTTACACGCCATCCAAGCTCTATTTGACTCAATTCTCAGGCGTATCGAGGCCGTTATTACGGCCCGAGGTGGTTGATCTGTCAGTTCTAGTATAATATATTTGTGCAACGAATACCCGCTTACCATCTACATCTCTTCTTAATGTAGCAATTTTAATGAACAGTAGTGTACTAACTACGCAACAGTCTTCGGCTACCACCGTCTCACAGTCTGCTTCAAAATCTCTCTCCAGTGAGGTGGTGCTACCATCTTTCACTGCCTAACTTGGTAGTTGTTTGCTTAGTGGCAAGGTAAGATCTGACAGGACGCAACAGGAATATCACTATTGTCGAATCAAGATTTCGAAGCAAAGCAACGGAGCTTGATAATGACAGTCGGGGTAAAGGTCATCTCGTCACTATGCGATAAAATTCTGCAGGTGCTACTTTTGTCAATGTTATCTCACTATCATTTGTCATTAAAATAAAATAATTTTACATATGTCAAAACGTATTTTCCTTACTTGTTTACCACCTGAAATACTCTGCGGTAAATACATAACAGGATATTCGTTGCAGTTCTACGTTGACAGCTGTGGAGGTGTGTCGTGCCTGCCTCCATGGTTGTGCCTTCACAGCTCTTTCGGTATACCGATATCTACATTATTCCGTGATTTATTAAGTTTTCAAATTTATACTGACTTTTTGACAACTCGGCACATTCGCAACTAAACGAATAGATCCGACAACGATCGTTTCCGTTTATACGACTTCCAATGATAATCTAAGGACTCGTAGGCAAAAGTCTGTTAAACAACAGCCGGTTCTCATAGCGTATAATGGTAGCGTGTTACAGTCCGTAACCGTTGACTCAGGTTTGATCCTTACTACTCTGAATTGTTTAAATTTCGTACTGTCTTATTGTTCAGTTTGAGGAAAGCAAACGAAGACAAAGTCCATAAACACGCTTCTCTCATGTTTCTTGAATCGTCGCACCCGAGTCCGTAAATGTTTCAATTGTAAATAGCCTGTAATCTTCACAACGTATCGAATTTTATTCTCAGCTATACATATTCGGCATCCTAACGAAGCTGTATGACAGTTTCTCACTACTTTGTATATGAATATTCACAGAATATATGACATCAACTGCGATTGGGCAAAGCTGAAAATGTGTACCCAGCCGGGATTCGAACCCGGGTCTCCCGATTTCTAGGCAGTTGCGCTGACCCCTACACCACTGGGGACACAGTGATCACCGCACCTGCAAGGACTACCTAAGTACGCCTCCCGTCAGATACAAATTCCCAGCTTCGCCCTGCCCACAGTACTGAAACTCGTAGTTAGAATTCCCGTAAGAGTAAGGGCTTCAAACTTTGCCCACCCCTCCCCACTAACGATAGGACCATTGCCCGTCACCGGCATACTATATATATACATGTGGCAGTTGATGTCATATATTCTGTGAATATTGAATAAAAACAACTGCAGGATCAGAAGTGACGTCTATTCTTTCGGAACAGACGCCACATGTATATATACTTTGTATATCGTCCATCCGCATTTTGAATTGAAAGTGAACCACTTTTTCTTCCCAAGCATCCTGGATTTCCTGGATTTCCATGTTGCCCTAGACCATCAGATCGTCTGGAAACACCATTGATTTCATCTTTTCTTCCCCTATTTTCGCTGACGTCATCCATGACCACAATGAAGAGAATCGGGTTGAATTGCACTGCCTTGCTTCAGCCCACGCACTTGTTTGAACCATTCTGTTCTTCCCTCTCTCACTTTAACAGAACTCATACTTCAACAATACATCTCCTTCACTCTGCTTACAATCTCTTTTTCTACTCCACTTATTTCAAGTGCTCGTCAAACCTTTTTCCTACGCACGCTATCGTACGCTTTTTCTATGTCTAAAAAGTCCATATTCATAGGTCGACTGTCGATTTTCCAGGCCGGAAACCATACTGCTCACCTCTCATTCCGATCTCGACTATGGCTCGATTTCTACTTTCCCATATCTTCTCAAATTTTTGCACTCATTTCTATTTCCTTTATTATATATTGGGACTATCAATCTTCCGAGATCTTCTTTTCCTTCCATATCACCCTCATCACCCTTTACAGTTTCCGAACTTCCCCTGCTGCCTTCACCATTTTCACACTCACTTCTTCCATATCTGCTGCCCTTCGTCCTGCCATCTTGTTTATTGACATTTCCACTTCTCTACTAGTCATGTCCTTTTCCATTCCTGTACTGCCTTTTCCATCTTGCCGGCCGGGGTGGCCGAGGAGACTGAGGCGCGCAAGTCACGGTCTGCACGGCCACTACGGTCGGTGGTTCGAATCCCCCCTCGGGCATGGATATTTGTGCCGTCCTTAGTCTTAGCTAGTTCATAAGTAGTTTGTAAGTTTAGGGACTGATGACCCCGTAGTTAAGTCCCATAAGCTTAACAAACATTTGAACATTTTTTTTTTCCATCTTCTACTGTGCTGCCATCGCCATTCCCATTTGCATTTGGAAAATCCCCAAAATACTCTTTCAAATTGTCTTGAGAGTCCCCCTGTTGAGAATCTGATTTCCATTCTTGTCCATCACCACCACATCCTCTCTCACTCCTCTTCTCTTTATTTCCTCTGCTGTCATCCTCCATCATCTATGTAGACTTCGCCATACACTTCCTTTCCTCTGTGACCGCCGTTGTTACTTCTTTCTTCATTTGCTTGTAATCCTCTCTTGCTAGATCAATTATGCCTATGTGTTTTTAAATTGATGTTCACTCTACTTACGGTGTTATTGTCTCTTCCTTATATCCCACTGCTGTTTCTCCGTCTTTTTGATTGGAATTTGTTGGTTTGTGATGTGTGTTTTATGGTTACATATTGCACTTTTCGCCTATTTTTGTGTCGATAATTCTGTTCCATTTGTTAGCCCTTTGCTTATTTCAATCTACGTACAGTTTGCGCATCACTCGTTTTTTAGAGGAATGTATTTGGCTTCGTTTGTTACTTCACCAGTGTCGTTGTTTTGATTTTGTCTTTTCAGCCGTTTTTCGTGTGGCCTGTAAGTGTTGCCAATAATTTTTTTTTTCAATTTAAATCAATGCGCATTTTTATTTGTGTATGTGTATTCTACTAAAAACGGATGATGTGCAAAATGTACTCTGTACATGTACAATAAGTGAAATGGTTACTAACGGAACGGAAAAACACAATAATAGGCAAAAAGTGCCGTCAAACCAACCAACAAGACGGAGAAACAGCAGTGAGACGTAAGGAAGAGACAATAACACGATGAGTAGACTAAACACCAATTCAAAAACACAAAGGACAAGCGTGCACAAAAAGCAAAAATGTTTTTAATCTATAGATACAAAGCAAATTATACAAACCTACGTACCATTTCCAAAACCACAGAAGAGCCTTTAAACCAAAAACCGAAACACATATGGTGTAAAATAAATGTTTCAGTTGCAAACCTGTTATAGATAGTTTTAACAGCTGCTGCAGAAGGTCGCCACTGCTAGAAAAGTTAAACAATTAAGCTTATTCATTTATTTTCTTTATTGATTCTTTTCACTTTGTCTTAAGCTTGCCGTGTACGTAGGACTACTTAAAATTTTCTATTACCATTCTTGTGTAAAAATTCATGTATTGACTTGTTCCATGACCATGGAGTCTCACATCTCAATTGGGTCCTATGGAACAGAAAACCATGTTATTATTATTATTATTACCAAACTACGCAACTTTTACTGATGACAATGTGCTATCTCAGAATTGTTCGCGAATGGTTTGAAAAACGCTCTCGATTATTACAGTGGATGAAGTTGACGCTCAGTGGGCTCGACGTGAATACCATCGTACATTTACGTGACGCAATAGAAGGTCAGTTCGTGAACAAAATCCTGTACCGGCAGTAGGGTATTTGATTGTTTTCGGAAAATCGTCTTAAATTGTTATTGAAATCTTCTTATGTTCAAAACATACTTTTTATCCTCGTGTATAATAATATTTTTAAATAAAAGCAAATAAAATTTATATAATTTGTAAGCTCGCTACAACACTCCACTTGAGTCATGCAACGTCTGTGACGTAACTGCTGACATGGTGCTCCTGCTGTCATGAAATTCATCGACAGTGATGTATTGATTGGGCAGTCACGTTTCGGAAAAGTTACAATTATTGGCTAGTCTCGCACTGTGGATTTTCCAAAATACATTTCAAATGCCCTTGAAATAAAGGGACTTCTGCGGTTATCATTCCCTAGGCTTACAAACTACTTTAAGTTAAACTAAGGACAAAACACACACACACACACACACACGCGCGCGTGCCCAAGGGATGATTCGAACCTCGGATGGCGAGCAACCGCGTACTCCGAAGCAAGGCGCCTTAGAGTGCTCGGCCACTCCATCGCGGCAAAGTTTTCCAAAGAATGAGAAATACGCAGAAATACGTAAAATAAAATTCAATCGTAGAGATCCGAATGAGGTATGGGTCAACTCGTTAGTTTATTTCTGTGAGGATCATTTGATTTAAGTAGCCAGTCGTATAATAAGTATTATGCTATTAGTTCACTATTAAATAACATGCTCTGCAACTGCAAAAGTGTTAATTATTATTACATATCGATTAGTGATCTGATGTTTACATCTGTCGAAACTTCTCTATATCACACACCAAAGATTTGCCTTTAAAGTCATTTTCTAACTTTGTTGGTGAAGGTAAAAATTTCATGTTGGTTGGTACTTTTAAGACTTCCAGCATTGATGCAGTATTTCAGTATGTGATTAAAATATCACAATTTTATTTATCAAAAATGGCTTTTGAATGCATAATGTGAATGCAATTATTTTGAACAAATTTGAAATTGTCGTTAATTTTGCTCATAGGCTAATTATATTCCATTTCATAGTGTGACATTTTTCCGCGGCAGTAAAAGAGAGAAAATGTTACGTAGGGTTGGATTTGAAAACGGAACGCACAATTTATAAGCTTCTTTGCTAACCGTTACGCTACCAAGCAAGTAATGTGTAAAGTGCTCGAGTAGATTAACCAATCTCAAAATTTCGACCGTAATTTTCCATAGAAAATTGAATCTTGGCATATAAGCAAAAATACTTTTCCAGTTTTTTGAGCCTTCGTTACCCTCCCAAATTTCGATTTAACCTGGCAAGGTTGTTTGTAATGAGTCATCACTAAAAATGCATAATGATACGTGGATGGAAAGTCTAGTGCGCAAGATTCATTTACGTACAGACACGTAATTTTTACAGCGACCAATAATATCTGTGCTAATTTAAAAGTTAAATGCATTAGATAGAAAAACGAAGACTGAATTTAAGACGTAATCTTACTTACACTTGTTTAGGGTGTGTAATAGTTTGTATCTTTGGACTTGTCTGTTGACACAAACAAGTACATTTACGTTTAAATATAGGTATATATTTTTTACGTAAAACGTACTTTTCGACTTTCTTTAAAAAAAAATTTCAAATGTTTGTAAATCTATCGGACCAAACTGCGTCGTCATCAGTCCGTAGCTTACAAACTACTTAAACTAAGGTAAACCAACCTAAGGATAAACACACACACACACATGCCCCATGGAGGACTCAAACCTCCGACGGGTAGCAACCGCGCGCTCCGCTGCGAGGAGCCTTAGACCGCTCAGCTAATCCACCGCGGCGACTTTTTTTCTTCTGAGACGTAAAAATTAAAACTGAGACAGCATAGCATCATCTTTCGGAAGGATGTAGTATCACCTTTCACAAAATGCGTTTCCATTCGTAAATTAATGTTATAAATATCAGATGAATCAAGCCGATACACCTAAACTACAACCGGTTTATAGGTATAATTAAACGAGCAGGTAGACTATTTATCCCTAGAGGCTATTGTAAAGAATATACTCCTGGTTGGAGTGAATACAGTGAAAAATTTCTTGAAGAATATGAAGAAAATTCAACTGTTGACAAAGCAGCAGTCACCTGGTGAGAACAGGAAGCAGATCTGGCATCAAACCGTATAACCTTTCCATCACGCACTCAAGTCAAAGCCTCGTCTGTTATCAGAAAAATGGCTGCAAAAACTCAACACCAGTAAGACCAGAAAAATGTCATCATGCTGAATGATTTTGCCAAACATGTAATCTCAAAATCCAAGAACCCAAAGGATAAGATGACAAGAAGGGAAATCAAAACTCATTTCAACACCTAGAGAATAGCAGTCCCAAATTATTCTAAATTTTCCAATACATTCACTGAAGAGGAAGTAAGAGATGTCATCAGAAACGTGACAGTTGGGATAGCAGCTGGATTTGATGGGATCCACTTTGAATTTATTACACTGTGGACCAGTTACTATCAAATGGCCTTCTAACTTCTTCCCAGACATTCTATCCACTGTAAATATTCAACCACTATACAAGAAAACCAAGTAATAGCAATCCTTAAAACGAAGAAAGACGCAACAGAAGTATAAAGTTGCCGCCCAATAGCTCTGTTAAGTGTAACTTATAAAATACGTGAACCACTCATCAACAACAAGAGCCATGAAACAATTAATAAACAAATACCCATATAAATATTTGTATTTAGGCCTGGTGTAAGTTGAAATGATCAGATGTTTGCCTAAATCCATATTGAAAATGGATATGAGAATAAATGTGTAAACATAGCTGCTTTCTTGGATCTATCCGCAAATTAACAAACCTACTTACCAACATGCAAATCAATACGTTTCCAAAGCCACTCAACGACAGAGGCAAAGTCTTCAAATTAAATGACGTACTACCTCAAGGATTTGTATTGCCCCCTCTCCTTTTCAATTTATATATGACCAGCCAACCACATCTCTTAAGGAAATTCATATATGCTGATGGCATCTATTTGATAACCCAAAGCTCCAGCTACACTACTGCTGGAAGGACATTAATTGCCGACAAGGAAATCTCGGAGACATACTTCAAGAAATGGTGTCTCCACCTAAACCTTCAGAAAACTGTTCCTTCATCATTTCATCTACAAAATAGGAACTCTAACTATAAATCAGAAGTCAAATGCAGACGGGAAACCTTTCAGTACCGCAGCACACCGAAGGACCTTTTAATAACGATAGGTCCGTAACTTTCCGACAACATCTCTACAACGTCGCCGCTAAAGTAAGACACGTAATAATATGATTCAGGAGCTTGCTAGTACCTCCTGAGGTTGCAGTCCTCAAACCCTACTATTAAATGCCTTGGCACTGTCATACTCTGTCCCTAAATACTGTTGTCCAGCTTCGATGAATAGTGTTCACTCTAAAAAGGTAAATGTGCAACTCAACCAGACAATGTGACTTATCACAGGTTGCATACATAGCGCTACCAGTTTTAAATAACATCCAATCTCCAGCTCTCAAAGATCAGATGCTCTCCTAAAGATCTGGAGACACATCCAAAAGAACCCTGTATAACGTAATTTTCCATAATTGTGAAATAAAGAATTTTTATACACCCCATTTCCTTCGTACTGCTCCCCTCTGGTCATCGAAATTTATTTCGTTCCTCTTCCATATCGCTGACCAGATGGGAAGAGACAATTCCCAATTGTTCTCTGTGGTCATTCTTTTACGAGGCGTAGTATGGTTGAGACACGATGTAATCTTTACGTAAGTGTATCTCCTTTAAGACATCCATTCAAAGAAAATCATTTAAATTTACCCTTTTGGTGTTATTATTTCAAAATATCCTCCCTCTGACTCATAACTTTCTCATTAGAATATATACAGGGTGAATCTAAATTCGCGCACTCGAGCTTCGCAGCTCAATTCATCACCTGCCAAAACTGAAAGATGTGTGAAATTTTAAATTTTCCCGGCGAATGAAATGTTCGAAAAGATTTAGGGTTTGCAGCCGGTCGTCGTAAACTTCATTGCACGATATTTCAACTGGGCACCTGCCAGTCATCTTCAGGTGAGCCAACAAGGACTGACGAAGACGCTCTCATCCTTATACAGCACGCTGGTCATATTACCGTGCATGACACGGTGACAGAAGGACCACACAGCCCGGCGGCAGCTGGTGGAACTGCAGGGATCAGCTGTCTTCGATAGTGCCGCTGGCCGCAGTTAGCGGAGTCTTCTGGCGTCTTCGTCTACAACAAATCTCTGAGATGACGTGATTCTACGCGTTATTCAGCTGGTAGCCGCTGTCACGATTCATCAGATTTTCCGCAATGAATATTTCAGCGGATTCTCTTATAATGGAGTCCCAGAAGGAAGTTATTGTGGCCGAAACTGATGTTTTATCATTCTCCATTGTATGTCCGATAGAAATAGAATGCTCTGCAACTGCAGACTTGCTGGTATGCAGAAGACGAGTTCGACGTTGATTTTCTGTACAACGTTCATCCACGGTGCGTGTTGTCTGTCCTATATAGGCCATACCACACTCGCAAGGTATTTTATAGATTCCCGCCTTCCGCAGTAACAAATCATCCTTCACTGATCACTGCAACTCTACATCTACATGGGATACTCTTCAAATCACATTTAAGTGCCTTGCAGAGGGTTCATCGAACCACCTTTACACTTTATCTCCCATTCCATTCTCGAAAACAAAAGTTTGTAAATCTATCGGACCAAACTGCGTGGTCATCAGTCCTTAGCTTACAAACTACTTAAACCTAGGTAAACTAACCTAAGGACAACACACACACCCATGCCCCAGGGAGGACTCGAACCTCCACGGCAAGCAACCGTGCGCTCCGCAGCGAGACGCTTTAGAGCGCTCGGCTACTCCACCGCGGCCCCATTCTCGAATAGCCCGCAAGAAGAAAGAACACCTGAATCTCTCCTTTTTAGGATTTCTCGTATTTCATTCTGATGATCATTTCTACCTATGTAAGTGGGAGTCAGCAGTATAGTTTCTCATTTGGAGGAGAATGTTGGCGATTGGAATTTCGTAAGTAGCCCACGCCGCAGCGATAGCCGCCGTTGTTGTAATGATTCCCATCCCAGATCCTGTATCATCTTACATGGTGGACGGAAGATCACTTTCACCTGGTAATTAGTAAGTATTATTCCTATTTTGAAGGAGACATTTCTAACGAATGGAAGGAAAGCCAGAGACTTGGCTGGCGCGTTTTCCTTTTTATCCACTTCCCGGTTCCTGGTTTCAGGTGAGAAGGCCCTGTTAATTTGCCGAGTCGAGTATCCATTGTCTCTGAATACCGTCCTTAAATGTGCAAGTCGTTTTCGTAGACTTTCTGCATTCGACACGCTATGAACCGTGTGTACAAGGGTTTTAAGCACACTCATTGTTTGAGATGGGTGATGGCAACTTGAGAGATGCAGATTCAAATCAGTATGCGTGGGATTACGATAAACAGAATGTTCTACAGAGCCATCACTATTCCGTTACACAAAACATCCAAAAATGGAAGGCAGTCATCTTTCTCTAATTCCATAGTAAATCGAATGTTGTCATGAATGAAGATGAAGCAGAAACTCCGTTAACTTTTCTTCTCCGGCGGAGCTGAGAGTGTCTTCTCAGTCCTTGTTGGCTCACCTGAAGATGACTGGTAGATGTCCAGTTGAAATATCATGGAATGAAGTTTACGACGACCGGCTGCAAACCCGAAATCTTTTCGAACAAATTAAAAATGTGTCCCACAAAATTGCATCCTGCACATATTTTCGTCAGTAAACGGACGTCAATGACTGAGATGGCTGTGTGTTCCATACGTCGGTGTGTTTCATAATTACACCAACAAACTTGTAAGGGATGTATTAGTCATATTGAGGAACAAATTAAGCATGAAACCCATGCCCGGCAACGCCATTCAATGACGCTACGGAGAGTCCAAGTTACAGGCACCAGCTCCTGCCGCTAGACATCCCCTCCTGCAACTTCGACGCTCTGTAGCGTCATTGGATGACGTTTCCGGGCATGGGTTTCTATGCTCACATTGTTCCTCAAGACACCTCCCACATGCCAGAGAAGTTTGTTAGCGTAGTAGTGTAACTATAAAACACACTGACGTATGGGACACTCACCTATCTCAGTTTTCGACATTCATTTACTGCCGGAAATATGCGCAGGACGAAATTTTGTGACAGACATTTTTTTTTTATCGCTAGCATGTGAGGAATCGTTCTGCGAAGCCGGAGTGAGCGAATTAAGATTCACCCTGTATAGGCCTAAATGATCGTAATTTTGAAAGTCATTTTTAATTGTACCATCAGCTGCCATTACTCTGAAAATAATTTCGGTGATATATTTCTCGGTATGCATTGCCATTATCTTAAAGCAACTTCCTAAAGTAAAAGATTTTTTCATTGTTCAGTTTACTACTGTTTGAATATTGCGCTCAGTAGTATCGATACAATCGTGACATGAGAATAAAACTTAACATACCAGGATATGTCTGTATTGCGATATTTAATGACGCCTTTTAATATTATCAAGAAATGAATTCACAAATGTTATTTAAATTATTTATATATGAATGTACATAGGTCCATTAGTATCGCACCTTCTGCAACGTTGGCTGCACAAAATATAACTTTTCAAAATTTTAACCAAAATCATTGATTATTCTTGCCATATTTTCCGTAATATTCAAATTCTTCAGCTTCGCATAGCATTTTTTCGGATCTGCAATAAATATAGGCTACACGGTGACAGAATTTTATTTCCCATCTGTTTCATTAATGCAACAAGCAGGTGACGTTATAACCATCAGCTATATCAGTAGCAGAACATAAGAGTTTTCAATCAAGAAAAACCACCAACGAAGCATGGAAAAGCTATTGGGAAGGATCGTTAGTGTTCAACGGTCACCTGGTTGAAAACCCTTCCATGCGAGTTCCAGGTTCCAGACTCCCTAGACGCCCGTGGAGAATGATCAACCACATCCGAACAAGAGAAGGGAACTGCGGATATCTACAGCACAAATGGGGCTGAACAACATTGCCGATTGTTATTGTGGAGCGGCTCTGCAAACAATTAATCACATTGTTGATGAATGCCCGAAACGAGCCTTCTGGGGATCACTGTGACATCCACCATTTCTTTTTCTTTAGAAGTGATGTTCGTTTGCACCCTTTACCAAACTAGTATGGACTTGATTGACAATTTTATCATCCGGCCGTGGTGGCCGAGGGGACTTCGGCGCGCCAGTCATAGTTTGCACTGCCGCTACGGTCGGGGTTTAGAATCCCCCCTCGGGCATGGATGTTTGTGTCGTCTTCAGTGTAAGGCAGTTCATAAGTAGTTTGTAAGTTTAGGGACTGATGACCCCGCAGTCTCTTTAGCTTAATAAACATATTTAACAATTTTATCATCGCCAATACCTGTCCCACAACACGAGTAGAATTATATTTTTAATGTATGAAAATGGCTCATTATGAGTGGCTATAGAGGCAGCAGCAATGCTCAATGTCCCTAGAGAGAGTATCCAACGACGTGTTGAGCGCATGGTACATCGAATAGCAACACTTTTCCACGCCAAAGACGCTATATTAGAAGGCATGTCATGACTTGTGTATCCTTAGTGAATGCATCTTTGGAACACGAAACCATGGAAATGGACTGGTAAAATGGGACTGTCTCGCCCCGAATACCCTTTGTGGCAGAGTGTTTCAAGACTGGCAACGGCAGTTCTTAAATCACTCCACCCTTCAGATGCATGCATAACATCCACTGCAGTGCGCTGTGCTGCTGATGATGTGTGGAAGCTTATTTCGTCAACAACGGCTAAGACTCTGGATGTGAGACGCTTTGGCGGTACAATTATTTGGCGAGCGCGGCCTGCCGGGAATCCGCTTACCGGCAGGAGACGGATGCAGGTGCAGCCCTCCACCCTCCTCTGTACCGCCGGCAGAGCCCCTGGCGGTTATTGCGGCAGGGGCGCTCGTTAGGGTTGGCTCTTGACGAGGCCTCTTTTTGCCCGCAGCGCGCGCTAATTCCCGGGATTTAATATTCTGCCCTCTGCCTGCCCCCTCTGATAAGCTTCATAAATTCCAGGCGACCGCATTAGCCGAGCTGCAAGTCCGGTATCCCGCCCCGCCTGCGCGTGGCCCGCCACAATTTGTATACTGTCCCTCCACTCCAACACATTTGTTTCTCGCCGCAGTGCAAATTGAAGGGAGACACCACATTCACTATTATTACACTGCAGTTAATTTAAATATGTCGCGTGTCGCCAAGGGTGCAAAATTATTAACTAAATAAGTCAGAGTCAGGTAAATTGGTAATAGACCCTAAAAATGGGCAAACGTGTGGTGGGGTGGTTAGTATTAATCACAGAGAAGATTTTCTTTTTTAGTTTCAATGACGCAATTACGAGTAGAGGTTTTGGGCTATCGTACATTTGAAAGTTGGGGGTTTTAACTTTTTAACTGAGAAATTCTGGATGGTTTTATAAGTGAATAGAATATTATTATTTTTTGTTTGCAGTGAAAACTAGATGCTGTACGGTGAACTGAAAGGTGGCCATGAAACTAGTAATGGTTTTTTTTTTGCCCTATGCGCCAGTGGCGGATCCAGAATTTTTTTTCTAGTAGGGTCACAAGGCTGAAGAGGATGACCATGTCCTTAAGAGCTTTCTGAGACTGATTTTTAAACACTCACACTCACACACACACACACACACACACATTACAGTCATTGTCACAAATAACTATTATATAAAACACACAGTCGGTGCTTGGAAAAAATAAAATAAAATAAAAACTTTTTAATATACTTCATTAACTACAACGCACTATTAGTTTCTACATACTACGGCGTTATTTTTAAATGTCTACGATATCAAAAATATTACTATGATTAAAACACATTAAACAGTTTAAATTTTCTAAATTTACCACAAAATAAAATTAAAAAAATACAGAATTTTAGAATTTACACCCTGAATGTCCTGAATGTCAGCTGTGGGCATACTTGTGTCATCCTTCATATCATTAAGGATGAAACACTTGCCAACAGCTAAACACGGGGCATTTAGCCTCTGCATGTAACTCATATATACCTCTTTCTGAGCTTCGCTTCGCCAGATGCTTATATGCGAATCCCTATACACAGGAAGCCTTGCGAAATTGGTATAGGTTTCTCTACATATTTACAACTTTCGACTAATTCGACCATAAGACTGACCACTTGAAAATTCAAACAATTGCGTAATATGGTCGAAAAATAACAGTTTTGTATAGTGATGCCCACAGGAGTATGATGTAAATTGAGCCAAATGACGTAATGGTAATTGTGCGAAAACCTAGAGCGTATGTTTAAAAAACTGTTCAAATCTTTGTAATCCGAAGAGACCAAACTGCTAACGTCATCGGTCCCTTATCTTATAAACTACTTAAACTAAGGACAACACACACACACACACACACACACACACACACACACACACACACATGTCAAAGGGAGGACTCGAACATCTGGCGGGAGCGGCCACATACTCCGCGACATTGCGCCCCGGATCACACGACCATTTTCGCGAGGCGCACATGGTTTGATTACCATTTTGAATTTGGTAGATGTAGTGTTCCGATACTCTTCTCTATTCTGTGGTAAATTATTAAACTTTTCACTGTTTAATGTGGTTAAATCATTGTAATAAGAACTTGAGAATGACGTCATAGTGCGCCGAAACTAGTAGTGCTTTAGTAATTAGATGGAACTATATTGATTTGACCAGTGGACATGATTTTACCTGGTGATGGCAGCATCAGTACACATCGGCACTAGTTGAACGACATTCATTTAGAGCTGTCAACGCTATGCTGCCCCTATACACGAAATATTCCTGCACACATTGTTACGGGTAATGTTTCCAACACTGCGACGCTGCCTTTCGCTCACTGCTCCTCGCCTTCCGGCAGCCATAGTACACGCCTCCTGCCGCTGCCAACAGCCAGCGTACGAACCGTTAACTTACCGTGGACGAACAGTACAGTATCCGGAGAAACTGTGTCATTACCAAACAATGCAGAAATTGGAGAAACAGCGTATCCTAAAAGGTCGTCCAATTACGGGTCAGAAACAAATATCCAGTAAATATGTCGCACTCCTAAAATCAGATTTCCTGTGGTTGCGTTGTACTGAATCATTGCTTCATGCTTTGTAAAGTTTCTACCCAAAACGAGATAAGTTTTGAAAAAAACTTTCCCAATCAGCAAAATTTCACTTTAAACTTCCTGTCAGATTAAAATCGTCTGCAGGAACAGGATTCAAACCTGCAACCCTTGCCTTTCGCGGGCAAGCGCTCTACTGTCTGAGCTATCGCGGCAGGCAATTTTAATCCGCCAGGAAGTTACATATTAGCGCACACTCCGTTGCAGAGTGAACTTTTCATTCTGAAAATTACACTTGACTGTGTTTCAAGAAGACTTTCTACTACGATGAAAATCCTTTGTAGGCCATTGTAATTTCTAATTTGCTCCAATAATTGGAAAATCAAATAAAACTGTTTATAATGGGTGGCGGTATTATCTCTTAAAGTCTAGCAAAAGAATCCAGCGACATAAACGGTTTATCGAAAACACCTTAATGCGCCAGTCTGAACGCAGGCCTATAAATTCACAGTTGTTTCACATAGGTAAATCCTTTATTAACGTATGAGTAAAACATATCAATACCTCATTTGTCCCTTAAGCAATCACGAACAAATAAGCAACTTCATTTTTATCGTAAATTACTGACAAAAAAGAGCAAGAAGCAAGTAACTGGAAGCATAACACAAAAAGTCAAATTACGTTATGTCATTTATAGGGATATTGAATTTTTAAACACAGTTACACACAGCCCATAAGTAAAAGTAAATTATTCTAATACTGTAGGGGATAGGGAGAATATAGACGTTATATGAAAAGTTAACGAGTGGTGAGTGAACTTTGACACAGAAGTTGAGCATGGAAGCGGTGCTGTGTTGTAACCAAGCGTGTGACTTAAAGTAGAGCGGGACAAGCACGTTTATGATTTCAGCAAATAAAGTGGAGGTGCTCGGCGAAACTTCTGGTGACGCAAGACTTTTTAAGGAGACAATTGATGTAGAACCTGTTGATAAAGGCAATGCAAGGAGTCGGAAACAGGACCAGTTAGCGGTTCCAAGGAGGAGACAAGGGGGCCCATACAATTTTCTTTAAATTATTTAAAATAAATTAATACGGTAGTGTTTATTATTTTTTCCCCTTTCTTCTTTCGTTTATTTATTTCAGCTTAGTACATACCATAAATGTTCTTTTGCAGGGAGCATCATCTTGCGTGACGGAGTTTCACAGGGTATCAGTAACAGTAGGATTATTGTCCTTCTTAGTTGACGTGCCATTAAGAATCAAACCACTATCACTTCAAGTGCAATCACGGGAAATAATTTTCATTTACCTGCATCCGTGACTGGCTATATTACAATGAACATATCATATCCTCTTGTTTACTGGCCTGACACGACCCTACAGATATCACCACAACAAAACTTAACCTTCCTTAACGAGTCACTCGATCCGGAAATCCTCAAAACTTTAGATCACTTCATCAGCACCCAGCAGCGCAGAATTGATACCATTGCCATTATCCAACAAGTATTGCGAATTAAACAAGAAAGAAAGACGTAAATTATAATGTGTAGCACTAGTATTTTTGGTTTCTTTTTTCTGTTGATACTCCTTTGCGTCGGTTTTCTTTTCTGTGAGCGTAAGAAGAATGAGAGTAACAACGGCCCTGTCCATTAGATCCCAGTAGACTGGTTACGAATTTCCACATAATACATAGGTAAATGAAATAAATTATTTAATCTCGCAAGAATGTATTTAATGATTTTGTTATTTTTTCTCTTCGATATTTTTGACTGTAATAATATCTGTGTAGTGCTTACGAGGCGAGTGGTGTCTGTTTAAAATTCGGGACGAATTTTCCCCGAGGGTGGAGGAATGTCGGGGATAGGGAGAATACAGACGTAATATGAAAAGTCTACGAGTGGTGAGCAAACTTTAACGCAAAAGTTGATTATGGAAGCGGTGACGTGTTGAAATCAGGCGTGTGACTTAAAGTAGAGCGGGACAAGCAAGTTTATGATTTCAGCAAATAAAGTGGAGCTGCTCGGGGAAGCTTCTGGTGAGGCATGTAGGTCGGCGAGGGCGCCGTACTGCGTAACAGCCTGACAGCTGTGTTGCTTAAAGGTGGCTGCGACATACGTGATCGGATGTAGGAGACCGCTTACGTGTAGCAAAGATCAGATACGCCACATCCGTGAAACACAGGCTGACGGGGGTCAACCTTGTCATACAAATACAGGCGAAAAAGACACGCTTGGGAGAGAGTCAGCCATGGCAGAGAGGGAGGCAGCCACGGATGGGCAGTCACCTGCCGCCCGGACTGTGCTTCTCGTCGACAACAATTGCTATTATTTGCAAACGTAGGCTTCCGCGGTTGCTGTCACTATCAATAAAAATTTTTCTGGGTTTGAGACCGCGTCGTCATTTTATAAACTATACCGACGTTTCGGCCACTGTTGCAGGCGGCCTTCATCAGGGTCTGTCTGTCTGTCTGACTTAGACAGACCCTGATGAAGGCCGCCTGCAACAGTGGCCGAAACGTCGGTATAGTTTATAAAATGACGACGCGGTCTCATACCCAGAAGAATTTTATTGATAGTGATAATTGCTATTATTGTTGTCGCAAAACTGAGTCGCCGCGGTGGAGTAGCCGAGCGGTCTAAAGCGTCTCGCTGCGGAGCGCGCGGTTGCTTGCCGTGGAGGTTCGAGCCCTCCCTGGGGCATAGGTGTGTGTGTGCCTGTTCGTAGGTTAGTTTACCTAGGTTTAAGTAGTTTGTAAGCTACGGACTGATGACCACGCAGTTTGGTCCAAAAGATTTACAAACATTTTTTTGAAAACTGAGTCTGTCGCAGGCTGGAAGCACTTCGAAAGTGCGCGGTCAGCAACTGATCATCATGGTATCCCTGTTGAGAGATGCAGCCATTACAAATAGCGGTGCCGGCCGCGGTGACCGAGGGGACTGAGGCGCTCCAGTCACGGTCTGTACGGCTACTACGGTTGGGGGTTCGATTCCCCCCTCGGGCATGGATATTTGTGCCGTCCTTAGTTTTAGTTAGTTCATAAGTAGTTTGTAAGTTTAGGGACTGTTGACCCTGTAGTTAAGTCCCATAGACTATACAAACGTTTGAACATTTGATAATAGCGGTGACCCAACGGGCAGCGCAACCGGGCGTAAAACCAAGGCATGGCGCGGTAACACTGCAGCCAGCTACTCACCCAGGGGCGTGGTGTGGACGAAAGGATACGGCCACACCTGAAGCGCTCCTGTGATCGTCTGGAGGGCGAAGCAGCAGCAGCGGGAGAAGGAGGACCTGGGTTCAACTCCCGGACAACGCTCAGAGTGGCATTGCCTTCGCGGCAGCGGCGGCGGCGACGCGACTCGGTGCGAGGACGATGCCTCGCCTTACACAACACAGAGGAGTAGCGGCCGGCGGAGAGCCGCACCAGCCGCGTCAGCTACTCCGAGGCTCGTGGCGTCAGCTGACATCACCTCAGCACGTGCAGCGTGCATGCACACTCTACTCGCCTCCAGCCGTTTGTAAGCTTCAATGTAAATAAACTGCTTTGTTATACTGGACTACTGTTTCATTGCCACCCCATCTCCAGAGTTGAGTACTGAGCTCACAGCCCACATGGAACATGTAGCTATCCTGACGTAGACGAAGTCTGAGTGTAAAACATTCGTCATTTGGTGTCAAAACCATCAAATAGTGCCCAGAAACATTACTATACTGAGATTCTTTCCCTCCCGCCCTTCCTCACCATCTCTCTCTCTCTCTCTCTCTCTCTCTCTCTCTCTCTCTCTCTCTCTCTCTCTGTCATGTCTGGCCTTCTGCGGGTCGGAGGTGGGGGGGGGGGGGGGGAGCGTGGGAGCGTAACCTCCCTCCCTCCCCTGAATGCGCCCTTGCTATGCGCAGCGCAGTGTTACTTGATTCTATACTACCGTCAGTCAGTATAAAAGCTGTTAGTTAATTTTAAACTGACCATACAACTGTACTAATATGGAAATAATATTCATTGCATAGATACATACATGGAAGGCATAATGAAACTAAACTGAGATATATTACAAACTGCAGTGAACGACAAAGAACTGTTATTTTAAACCAACTGATTAAGTTAAGAATCACCTATAAATCAGGTAGTTATTTATATGCCCAAGAACTAGATTGGCAGTACCGAACTGTGTTTTTCGTTGAGAAGTCACTGAATATCAAAATTTTGATTATAGGTTATTATACAAAATACTGTACTTTAGAAATAGTTTCTCCTGTTTAATAAATACCGTGATCACATAATCGTAATGGTAAAGCCAATGTTTCTAGGAAATGTACATCTGGGCTAACACAATAAAGAAATATTGGTGAATCAGATAAGTAACAACACAGAAAATTAATTTTATAGTTAAAATTAAAATTAAAAAGCCTTGTACTTAAACTGTGGCTTTTATTTCATGACTAGTTGTAGGCTAGATAGATCATATTCAGATGAATACCAATGCTACGCAATATATATATATATATATGTTTAGCGGACATGTACAATGAACATAAATTCCAAAGGGCTCTGTACGCCGCCACAATTGCAAATTGATGTGTTCAAATTCTGGTAATCCTATGGAACCAAACTAGGTTGGTCATCAGTCCGTAGCTTACAAATTACTTAAACTAAGTTAAACTAACCTAAGGACAACCCACACACACATCAATACCCGAGGGACGATTCGAACCTCCGACGCTGGAGGCCTCGCATTCCGTAACGTGGCGCTCCAGACCGCTCGGCTACTCCCGCGCTGGACAACAATTGTGTCATGAGTATAACATTTTATCTTTTATTGTTATTTTGTAATTTGTTTTCTGTAGTTGTATGTGTCCCTTGAACTTCATTGTTGCTTTACAGTGTATTCATCTCAAAACGATCTATACAGACAAACTAGTCATGAAATAAAACCAACAACTTAACTACCTGAACTGCTTTTAATTTGACTTTTAACTACAATATCAAGATCGCCGTCTTCCTCCATTAAGCTTTCTACAATTATTAACTTTAAAATATGATAAACGAGAAACTAAAGTTATTTCATAGACACATATGAAACGAATTTCTCTAACCTGACAATTTGCCTGTAATTTCTGATTCTGCGCATTGTGCAATTTCGTAACAGAAGTAGAATGGTCTACATAAGAATACAACGCAACATTCACTGATAAAAATTGTGGAATATAAATATGAATTAATTTCTTCATTTAATACATTCACTCCACTGACACTGATGTTTCAAAACACTATTTTCTGACGAATTTTTTATTGGTACTATTTCTAACACTCTCAGTTATATGACTTCAATTTTGACATACTTCATTAATGAATATTTTCTGTTGATCGTAAAAATGCTTTAATTTTAGCGAAATGATCAAAGCTAGAATCATTTGAACTCTATAAATACTCAGGATCCCGTAATTGTGGTGTGGCATTTTCTTCTAGAAAAGAAAGTCAGATTTCCTTATTGTTTCACTGCCATTCAAATGAAAAAAAATTTAAAAAAGTTTAATAAACTTCTTTACAGGATGAAAAATTATTTCAGAAGGTTACTAGTGTTTGTTACGTCGAAAACCTGGTACTGTTTAACACATATATAATAATTTATTCAAAACCTCAAAAGGCAATTACTTGTGACATTGACTGAATCTTGGAAAATGTACCTTTAGGGAAGATATTGCCTTTTTAAAGTTACAATGTATCATCTCCATTACCATATTACAAAAAAATGAGTGAACCAACAACACATGAGAAGAACATTACCCTACTGAGTACATACATATATGTTTAGTTTTAAAATCAAATAAAACCTTTCTGATTCTGACAGTGTCTATATTTCCATTTCTAATATGTGTGTATGTCATCCCTATTTCATAATATGAATTCCCACAGGCAGCCACACTGCATCATTTAACTGCCTTTACATCATTCCTTTGTCGCTTATTAACTCACTCTCTTAGCAGAAATCAGATTAGATAAAAACGACAGATTTAACAAAAGACACTGAAATCGAGAAATTCTAGTTAAATATTAAATCGAACAGAGAGGAAAACGGACTGACAGTGAGTTAACAGTTATGAACAGTGGGACGGGATCGCACTCGGTGGCCCATTACGCCAGCATCGTGCACATGGTATTTCACGATACATCACAAAAAGAAAAATTGTAATATGAACGGAAATATATTGTACACTGTCCACTCCAAATGGATAGGACTTTTCAGTGACGATAAAACAAGACGCTGTTTATCAAAAGTAGCTCGACATTGCTTTGTCTGAGTCCTGCAGCATGTCCTTACACTCAAGCACAAAATTGCAATGAACTGTACATGAAATTTAGTTCGGAGGACATCGTAGGAAACGACTGGATTCAGTTTGTTTATTGACACCAAAAATGAGCTTTACTATTCAGCGCTAAGCATACTTTGCTTGGTATGAGCTTTGCTGCTTGGCCTAACAATCTATCGCATCAATAAAAAGAAAAACTTAACCGGATAATACCAAAAGATTAATAATTAGCATACATATTCCGAGACAGTAATAGCAAACTTTCTATATACTTAACTATCAGATATCGGGCCTTGGGAAGCTATAACCTGCAAACCAAGAAATGGTGTGAAGTGGTCGCGTGGCAAGTTTAAAATAATAATAATTAACATTGAAATGTTTGTTGTGATGGAATGGCCGAGCTGTATAAGGTGGTTGCTTGCGGAGCGCTCGGTTGCTCCCCGTCGGAGGTTCCAGTCCTCCCTCTAGCATATTCAAATGTTTGTAAATCGATCGAAAGAAACTGGGTGGTCATCTGTCTGTAGCTTACAAATTACTTAAACCAAGGAAAACTAACCTACGAACAAACACACACACACACACACACACACACACACACACACACACATGTCCCAGGGAGGACTCGAACCTCCGACGGCGAGCAACCGCGCGCTCAGAAGCGAGGCGTCTTAGAACGCTCGGTTACTCCACCGCGGCCCTCGAGCATGTGTGTGTGACACGAACCTCCGACGCTTGCGGCCGCGCGATCCGTTACGTGACGCCCAAGACCGCACGGCCATTTCTCCACGGCTAAGTTACAAACGAAAATCCGTTAGTTACTTAAACATCTATATAAACTGAATGAACTAGCTAAGACTAAGGATGGCACAAATATCCATGCCCGAGGGGGGATTCGAACCCCAGACCGTAGGTATACGGCCTTTCTGACATGTTGATGACGTCATGGGTCAAAGTCGTCTCCAGTTATGCACACTACCTACACCGCAGGCTTCACGTTTCAATCTCTTCCATGTCATTCTATCTTCTTAGATAAGTTCGCATACATAGATTTCTTTAAGGTTGACGTTACTTCCTATAATTTACGTGAACTTTAACGTATAATTAGAAACCAAGCCATTTAATTTCAGTTCAAATGTTTGTAACTATATGGGAGCAAACCACTCTGTCCATAGATCCCTCAAAAGCTACTTAAACTGACTTATACGAAGGACAACTCTGACACACATGCCCGAGGGAAGACTTCAACCTACGACTGCGACCCGTACCGTGACGCTCCAGACCGCACACTTCTACATCGCACATGTTATAGAGAAACAATGGTAAGACGAGGCACTTTTGTGATGTAAAATTGTGAATTAGGAAAATACACTGCGTATAAAGGTTACTTACATATCTGTGGGTACACCTATCGACAGTAGTGTGCAGAAAAGGTGCAGACAACTGATGGTAACTGCTTTAGGCACTGGCTTGCTTAGTTACCTTTTAACAATGAGCATTGTAAGTACTACACAAATATACACAAGTACGGTTAATCGAATGCCGGCCAAACGCTGCGCACTCTACAGAGGTGCCGAAGTGCTGCACAGGTGAGGCAGTGAGCAACAGCTGCATCTATTATTAGACATTGTACAAAATGCTTAATGCTTCACAAGCAAAAAAGGGCGCAACACAAAGATTCTCGTTAGAGAGCCTGTATAGGGAGAGAGTGGCCCAGCGGACAGTGTCCGCCATGTTTTTACCAATTACGAGCCGGAAGTGCACTTAAATTGCGACCCACGCAGAAATGCAGCCACTTAACGACTGAAATAAGCCATCAGTTCCAGCCATGCGACCAAGGCACATCTTCTAGCTCTTACTAATCAGTATGTGGTTAAAGAAATGCCATTCACCTCTGTTTTACAGGTCTAATAAATTTGTGAGCAGTGAAGTCTCATGAAACATTTTTATGGCTGTCGAATGTTGATACCATAACTTCGCCAGTTGGCTGTTGATTAATAAGTAATAGACGTATTTGATGATATGTATCTCAACAAAAAAAAAAAAAAAAAAAAAAAAAAAAAAAAAAAAAAAAAAACTGAATTTTCTGTCTGCGTATATCGATTTTCGCCCCGATATAATGCATTTTAAGAGTGCCCCTGTTGATCTTATAAATCAAAATTCAAATGTTTGTAAAGCTTATGGGACTTAACTACGGGGTCATCAGTCCCTAAACTTACAAACTACTTATGAACTACTTACGAACTAGGACGTCACAAATATCCATGCTCGAGGGGGGATTCGAAACCCCGACCGTAGTGGCCGTGACTGAAGCGCCTCAGTCTCCTCGGCCACCGCGGCCGGCTGATCTTATAACATTTTCCTACTGTGGAAATTACTAAAAACGTCATTCTGTACACACTTTTAGGTCACAGAAAATCGGAAAAATACCGATACTGTCTTTACTGAAACAGCTTAAACATAGGTAACTGAATATCTACTTTTTAAAATATGATCGATAGCGGATTAGAAGTTGCGAACATTACGAAATCAGTACGCAACCACTACACCGCCGGGAATAGAAAAAGTAGAAGAGACCAGGAGACACCGGGAGATACCAGATAGATTTTATAATGGTAAGACATAGATTTCGGAACCAGGTTTTGAAGTGTAGAACATACCCAGGGGCAGATATAGACTCTGACCATAACTTGTTGATTATGAACTGTAGGCTGAAACTGAAGAAACTACAGAAAGGTAGGAAAATAAGGAGATGGGACCTAGATAAATTGAAGGAACCCGAAGTTCTTAAGAATTTCAGAGGGAGCTTCAGGCAACAATTGATAGAAACAGAGGAAAATAAAACAGTTGAGGAGGAATGGGTAAAACTGAGAGATGAAATAGTGAAGGCAGCAGAGGACAAAATAGGTAGGAAGGCAAGACCTACAAAGAATCTTTGGATATCACAGGAGATACTAAATTTAATCGATAAAAGGAGAAAGTATAAAAATGCAGTAAATAAAACAGGCAAAATGGAGTACAGACGACTAAGAAATGAGATTGTCAGGAAGTGCAAAATGGCTAAGCAGGAATGGCTTGAAGGCAAATGCAAGGATGTAGAAGAATGTATAAATAGGGGAAAAATAGATACAGCCTACCGGAAAATAAAAGAAACATTTGGCGATAAGAAAAACAGCTCTATGAATATCAAGGACACTTATGGAAAACCAGTTCTCAGCAAAGAAGGGAAAGCTGAAAGGTGGAAAGAGTATATAGAGAGGCTCTACAAAGGAAATGAACTTCGAGACATTATTTTAGGAAGGGAAGATGATGTAGATTATGATGAAATAGGAGATACTATACTGAGAGATGAATTTGACAGAGCACTGAAAGATCTAAGTCGAAACAAGGCCCCTGGAGTAGATGATATCCCGTCAGAGCTACTGAAGTCTCTGGGAGAACCAGCCATGACAAAATTGTTTCACATTGTGTGTAAGATGTATGAGACAGGTGAAGTACCCTCAGACTATATGAAAAATGTTATAATCCCCATTCCAAAGAAAGCAGGTGCAGACAGGTGTGAAAACTACAGAACCATCAGTTTAATAAGTCATGGTTGCAAAATATTAACACGGATTATATACAGAAGGATGCAAAAGCTGGTAGAAGCCGACCTCGGGGAACATCAGTTTGGGTTCAGGAGAAATGTAGGAACACGGGAGGCAATACTCACTTTACGGCTTATCCTAGAAGATAAATTAAGAAAAGGCAAACCAACATTTCTAGCTTTTGTAGATTTGGAGAAGGCTTTTGACAATGTTGATTGGAATAAACTCTTTAAAGTTCTGAAACAAGCAGGAGTAAAATATAGGGAGCGTAAGGTTATTTACAACTTGTACAAAAACCAGACAGCGGTTGTCAGAGTTGAAGGGCATGAAAGGGATGCAGTGGTTGGAAAGGGAGTAAGACAGGGTTGTAGCCTTTCCCCAATGTTGTTCAATTTGTACATTGAGCAAGCTATAAAGGAAAGCAATGAGAAATTTGGAGAAGGAATTAAAGTTCAGGGTGAAGAATTAAAAACATTGCGTTTTGCCGACGACATAGTAATTCTGTCAGATACAGCAAAGGACCTGGAAGAGCAATTGAACGGAATGGACAGTGTGCTGAAAGGTGCATATAAGATGAATATTAACAAGAGCAAAACTAGGGTAATGGAATGCAGTGTAAGAAAATCAGGTGATGCTGAAGGAATTAGATTAGGTAACGAAACAATAAAGGAGGTAGAGGAGTTTTGTTACTTGGGCAGTAAAATAACAAATGATGGTCGGAGTACAGATGATATAAAATACAGAATGGCAATGGGTAGAAAGGCGTTTTTGAAAAAGAGAAATTTGTCAACATCGAATATTGATTTAAGCCTAAGGAAATCCTTTCTGAAGGCATTTGTATGGAGTGTTGCCTTGTATGGGAGTGAAACATGAACGATAAGCAGTGTGGACAGAAAGAGGATAGAGGCTTTTGAAATGTGGTGCTACAGAAGAATGCTGAAGATTAGGTGGGTGGAACGCGTAACTAATGAGGAGGTACTGAACCGAATTGGGGAGAAAAGAAATTTCTGGCATACCTTGACTAAAAGAAGGGATAAATTGGTAGGACACATTCTTAGACATCAAGGAATTGTGAATTTAGTGCTGGAGGGAAGTGTGTGGGGTAAAAATCGCAGAGGGAGACCAAGAGACGCGTATAGTAAGCAGATTCAAGTGGATGTGGGTTGTAGTTCTTATGAGGAGATGAAAAGGCTTGCTCAGGATAGAGTAGGGTGGAGAGCTGCATCAAACCAGTCTCTGGACTGAAGACCACAACAACAACAACATTACCGATTATCATGAATGACTTTCTTGCATATGGTTGAGTAGGGGGGAGGGGAGAGAAGGAGGGAGCAGAAAATATTTACTTTGTACAGACAGGAATAATTCGTATCTTTCCATAAATCGCCTTTACGGTTCCCACTTTCTCGGTCGACTTTCACCTGCCACTGTTCCGTTATTTACTTATTCCTTGCGAACACAAGCCTCATATAAAAATCTTCACTTCAGTGTTTACAGCTAACAGCGCAACAACAAGGCATTTCTCTTGACTGTCCTGGCTGATTATGTAATACACATTATTAATTACACTCAGTAAATCACTTCAAATCAACATTTAATCTCGCGAAGTTCTAAAGTTATCGTCATCAACCCACGAACAACACGTTAAAAATTCATATAAAGAACCAACAGAACACGTGCTAAAGTATAGCAGTGCCTATCGTAATACAATATGTATGTAACTGTACAGTGAAATCGCTGTCAGAAGCTTTCAAGACACTGCACAGTCCAGAAACGCACAGTGTAGATATTCACACACATCAAATACCGCCAAATCTGGTAAAAACATGGCGTCCTGGGCTGTTAGCCAATCAGGAGCGGCATCACGCACTTTTTTTCCTTTATTGTTTTTTAAAGCCAGCTGTAGAAACAGCTGGCAGGCTGGCAGCAGCTGCGGTGGCTGCTCTTCAGCCATGTGACATACAAAAATTTGACAAATAAGAGATAAAATATAAAAAGAGGAAACAAAATTGCGGAAAGATAAAACAATTTACACGCTGAGTTTTCGACAGACTAAAACGTACATGGATAAAACGGGATAAACATATATCAGGGAACGATGAACAGACGAGGAGTAATAAAAAACCCACATAGTCAGTAAAAACAGGTGGCCACGGTGACGAGTTAAAAGTACATTGTAGAGACACTAAGTTCACACATGAAGACATCGGACGGCGTACAGAATAAAACATGGGGACGGCGAATATGGAGGCACTGAGTAAAACACACGACACTGGAGGCACTTGCACTGAACACGGAGATAAAAAGTCGAGACGCCCCCGCGAGGGGTGGGGAGGGGGATGGAGGGGGGGTGGGACAGGGACGGGGAAGTGCGGGGGAGGGGGAGAAAGGGAGGAAAGAGAGCGTCAGGAGGGAAGGATCGACGAGACTCCGGGCATGTGAGAGGGGTAGCCAAGCGGGCGGGAAGGAAAAGGGACGGGAGAGAGGGGAGGGGCGCTGATGCTACGGGGAAGGGATCAGAGTTGGTAGGAGGGGTAGATATCGGGACGAAGTTCGGTATCCGGTAGAGGAAGGGTGCGGAAATTGCCCTGGGAGAGGATACGGAGCGTATGTAGGTGAAGACCAGGAGGAACGGTTTGGCGGAGGCGTGGCAGAGGCCCGGGATTTGTAAGAATAGGGTAGACCAGAGGGTTTTGGGACTCGATTTTGCGGGATGTCTAAAGGAGCCGGAGATGTTCAAGGTGTTGTAGGAGAGGAAGGGGCTGATATCCAGGCGGTGTGGAAGGAACAAAGGACGGGGCGCATGATTGATTTGTAGGTGTGAAGGACAGTGGAAGGGTGGAGGCCCCACGTCCGGCCAGTAAGGAGTTTTAGGAGGTTTAGGCGGGACAGAGCTTTCTCACGGAGGGATTTGAGGTATGGAGTCCAGGACAGTTGGCGGTCAAGGGTAAGGCCAAGGTACTTGAGGGTGGGGGTGTGACGGATGGGTCGGTTGTGAAGGGTAAGATAGAAATCGTGGAGGCGGAAGGAGCGGGTAGTACGACCTATGACTATTGCCTGGGATTTGTCGGGATTGACGGAGAGTGGCATCACGCATGGCCACTCTCTCCCTATATAGGCTCTAATTTTCCTTTACCCCTAGCGACACCTGTGGGTAGAAATATGAACTACATGAGCGGAGACGGCTGTGCCGTGCGGACGTTGCACTTGTGCAGCAGCATCGCACATGCTCAAAACTTCTGGCCTCCCCTGGGTTAACCATTCAATCAAATCATTTAGATTGGTGTATATTTTAATGTGTACTTTGATGTATTTGTTGCGTGAAATCTTTCTCCACTATAGCGCTTTAATGTAGATGGAATGATGATTTCCTATTTTACGTTATGAGAATTTTTTTTTTCCTTTTTGGTGGTGTTAAACGAACATTTTAATTGTAGCATCCTTGTAGCATTTATGGGATCTTTTGAGAAGAGAATTTCCTATAAATATTCAGTTTTCTTTCATCGATACACACCTCTCTTCCATCTACGGTTAGATGTAGGCCACCAAACATTAACGACGTACCAGTAAAATGCTGAAGCCTAATACTTCTTCCTGTCTGGAAGACATTTTGCTTTGTAAGGTATTGGTTTAGGGCGTTTAAAGTCGGCCGTTTCTCCTTTATACGAGATGTTTCACTTAAGAATTTAAATTCTCTGAAACTCGGTAAGAATGGCAGAAACGTTAAGTAAATTATTCTTAAAATATTTCTTGGTTGTCCTTCATCTCTAGTTTTAAATCAGAAGAATATAGTATCGGACGAGAAAAATGTCAGGTGAAACTCATTTCGTAACTAGTACACGGTTCCAAACTTTTATTGTCTGTTCCAATCAAGAAAAGTCCATTGTACCGTCCAGCAGACGTTACCTTCAAGTAGACGAGAGGAGAACGAATAGAAACGTGGTAAAACTAACTTCAGAAGTGTGAAACGCACCTGATCAACTTTCTGTGAAAGAAGTATATCTTTTTCCATTAGTAGAAAATGTTATAGTTGTTAGCATTCACAAGTATATTTATTTCACCATTCAACTTTCGTGTTATTTACTTTTGAATACACAGAAACTAAGTTAAATAAGCGAAATGACGAAAGACATGTGATTTGGACAACATTTTCTACAAAGCCCTGTCCACAATTCTCAGGGGAGAATGCTACTTAAGGAGAAATATATTCGCTCTGATTTAATTTTGTGGTCCCACGGTTGTTGGTGTTGTGGTCTTCAGTCCAAAGACTGGTTTATGCAGCTCTCCAAACAACCTACATCCTTATGAACCTGCTTACTGTAATCGTCTATATGTATTGCTCTGCGTTTATCCCACTCACTTCCCTCCAGTGATAATTTGACGATTCCCTGATGTCTCAGAATATATCCCACCAGTCCATCCCTTCTATTAGTCACGATATGTCAGAAATTTCCTTTCTCTTCTATTCTGTTTAGTACCTCCTCATTAGTTACGCGATCTACCCACGTAATCTACAGCATTCGTCTATAGCACCATATTTGAAAAGTTGCTATTATCTTTCGGTCTGAACTACAGACCGGCCGCGTTTCAATCAAGAACAAGGCTGCACTCTGGGACAATGCTTTCATAAAGTATATATTTTTGACCACTTTACAGTATTCAATGAATGAAATAAATCGCATTTGCGATCAATTATGGCGTCACTGTACTAGGTTTAGATGGAGTACCAAAGTGCGGCGAATGGTGTAGGAAAGAGACAGCGTGGCGAATGGGTCGGGTTAGTCACTGTATCCTCGGTGGCGGAGTGGTCAATGCGTCTGCCTAGTAAGCAGGAGATCAAAAATGTCGAATGTTTGTAAATCTATCGGATCAAACTGCATGGTCATCAGCACGTAGCCTACAAACTACTTAAAGTAAAGTAAACTAACCTAAGGACAAACACAAACACCCATGCCGCAGGGAGGACTCGAAAAGCGGGAGATCCCGGGTTCGAATACCGGCCGGGCACAAATTTTCATTCGCCGCACTTTCTAAACCTAGTACAGTGAAACCATCACTGATTGCAAATTGCGATTTATTTCACTGCTTTCAGAAAGGACTTCGTAAAATTTAAATTAATATTTTGAATATCACCAAACTTCACTACTTCAAAAACGACTTCTTTGCTACCCAGATGACAGAACTCATCTATTAATATTATTGCCTTTGTTATTTAATTCCCTCAACATCGCCTGTTAGACTACATTCCATTTCCCTTGATTTGCTCTTGTTAAAGTTCAGACACTGTCCATTCCGTTCAAATGCCCTTTAATTGCACGGTAATGTCAATTTTCTTGAAGACCAGATTGGTCGTGATGTCGTGTCAACTAGATTGAAAGTTAGAAATCATTGGAGCCAAGGTTTGAAATCAACTCATATCAGATTAATCAGACGTGTGTTCATATCACACTGGACATAACATAGAGGCCTAAGCGTCCTTGTAGTGTAGCAGAAATATCCATTCACTTATCAACAACTACAGGGAAAACTGTGGAGTTAAACATATTTCAGGTTTTAATAAACATATTGATGTTTCCAAAAAGTAAAGGACTAAGATTAAACTAACTGTAATCCAGAAAAATATAGGACATCTATAGATAGCGTACCAAGAAAATTAATTGTATAATAGTGTCCCACAAAGATTTGTAAACCTTGAAATTAAAAAAAATTGGTTTCATTATTAAAATTTACATCACTCATTGAACGTAATTTATTTCAGAGGAACTAATATCGTGGAAATGTTTACCTGAAATGTTAATACATGTAAATGTGTTAGAAGTTGTTATCAAATAAACATGAAACAAAATTAAGAAAATATTGTCTCTCTTTTCAGAATACAGGAAAGAGTGCAACACTGTTATATTTTGTTCCCACACTACAAAATATAATTATACTTCACATTTTCTTAGAATTGGTTGTTATATCTTTGCCGTAATGTTTAAATATTCTCACATGTTTCACCAAACCTATAGACAATCAAATAAGCAGACAGGAGCATTTGGGCTATGACAAAGATGATTTTTAATTGCAAACAATTGTTAATGTCGTTTGAGTCACTACGTTGTATAATTGACATTTTCTATATAATACCTCCATATTCCAAATTTTGGATTTTTACATTAGTCATTAAGTGCTTCTTAATTACCTATAGTTATATATTATGTAGCTGTAGTGCTAATATAATTAAGAGACTTTGCCTTTGGTGCTGGACAGAACATGGTTAAATATTATGAAAGGAACATTAAAAATATTTATTCATTTAGTTGGTGAGTAACCGGTAATAGGATTTCTGTCCCATCTTCTAGTGACTGACAACAGATGAAATACGCAACTTAAAAAGACATTAAGACATGAGATAATTATTTTTAACTGGAATGTATTCAATTAAATGCATCCAGAAATAATTTTAACTAAAAATAGGAATAATGTTGTTTATCTCGATGTACATTGAACAGCTGATGAAATATATTATTTTGGGAAACTTATTTAAAGGGAAAAAGGGAATTGATGCAGATAATTTAATACTAAGTTGGCATGCTGTGTTATATGTAACTGTACAATATTTCCTGCACGGTCATCTTCCTACTTTTACTCATGGAATGTAATACTTTACAATATCATATGTCTGGCTTTTTGATATTAGATGAATAGCAAAGTTTGAATCCGCCTTGTTTAACCTCCAGCTTCTCTCATGTTCTTATAATCCGACACATCTCTGCGTCTGATCTCTCTCTCTCTCTCTCTCTCTCTCTCTCTCTCTCTCCTATTTTTTTTTCTTAGTTTGTATAGGCCATACCATTTCTGTTCAATACATATTTTGATACGCTGTTGGTTCTGTAAATTGGAGGTTCACTGTTTCTTTTAACTGTTTTCCAACTTTTTCTGAAATTTCGCCCAAGGATGGAATGGGCCACCACTTATTGTAGTAACTATAACTGATCCTTTCTTGTCTTTTCTTCAATAACTGATCCTGTTGAGAAGCATATAGTAGTAGTGAAATTGTATGTAGTTTCGTTTCTTGCAATGCGTTATATTGATGGGCAGAGCTGTACGCAGTAAATGTTTAAATTTTTAATGGTCTTTAGTTCTTTTTCAAATGCAGACTCAGATAATGGTACGGAAATAAGGAAACTCACCTTAACGTCTAAGAGATGTATAGATGTTCCCCCCAGTTCGAGTTTAATTGAATTTTCTAGTTTTGTGAGTTTAAATTATTTAGTAATGTATTCATCTGTCTAGTGGTACTGGTAGTTCTAACAGTTAGGGTTACTTTCAGAACCAAACTCTTAGGAATAACTGCATAGACATAACAGTATGAACGTGCGCAGTCAGTGACAGATGACAATAGCGTTTGGAGTTTGTGCTGCTTGGAGAAGGACGTCCATCGCATGTCCCCACTACCCAGCAATGAAGCACAATAACGGTGTGCTGTAATTCTCCACCTTTACAGGTGATTACAGATAGCATGGGCAATGCAGAGAGGACACTCTGTGTAGCGGCTCTTGTATGAGAGAAGCCTCACCGTCCGAAGGGAAATGCAATCTCTGTGTGGGTGTCTCGCTCATCGACCTGTGTTGGAACGCAATGAAAGATGATACCGGGGATTGTGTGTCGAGAACCTAATGAGATGGAGACCGAGTTCGCGCTGATATATAATTGTGGAGTGATCTAGATTTCCGCCTGAAGAAAGGGCATCGACAGAGGGCGACTGGCTTTGTGCAACGTATAATTGACGTCTGATCACCTCACAGTTCACTGCTCGAGTACCATAACAGGCACTGCCCGAAAGGATTCAACACGAAGGATGTCATACGGTTTATGGATGAACCACAGTAAAATATTTAGACACATCAGTGTAATCTTTCATATCCCCTTACAGGTGACCTGTGCAAATGCGACAAGAATATTTTCTTAACTGTCACCTCAGGGGTATGCACTACCTCGATTTAGAGGATTGACAGACATACGTCAGACATTCCCAGAATGTACATTAAAAAAATTGCTAAACAAACTGCAAAATAAAAAACGGTAGACAACTAAGATTTGCGTAAGTAAGTATTGACCTTTATAGCTGAATACGTCTGATGGCATTGTCTTAGTCTTGAGGTTCTTTTCTTATTAATTAGAATCACTATTGGTTCAAAATTTTCAAACGTTTGTAGAGCTTATGGGACTTAACTACAGGGTCGTGTTGTTGTTGTGGTCTTCAGTCCGGAGACCGCCGGCCGCGGTGGCCGAGGGGACTGAGGCGCTTCAGTCACGGTCTGCACTGCCACTACGGTCGGGGGTTCGAATCCCCCATCGGGCATGGATATTTGTGCCGTCCTTAGTTGTAGGTAGTTCATAAATAGTTTGTAAGTTTAGGGACTGATGACCCCGTAGTTAAGTTCCTTAAGCTTAACAAACTTTTGAACATTTTTTAGTCCGGAGACTGGTTTGATGCAGCTCTACCCAATCCTGAGCAAGCCTCTTCATCTCCACATAAGAACGGCAACCTACATCTGTCTGAATCTGCTTACTGTATCCATCTCTTGGTCTTCCTCTGCGGTTTTTACCCCCACACACTTCCCTCCAACGCTAAATTGACAATCCCTTGATGTCTAAGAATGTGCCCTACCAATCTATCCCTTCTTTTAGTCAAGGTATGCCAGAAATTTCTTGTCTCCCCAATTCTGTTCAGTACCTCCTCATTAGTTACGCGATCCATCCACCTAATCTTCAGCATTCTTCTGTAGCACCATATTTCAAAAGCCTCAATCCTCTTCCTGTCCGCACTGTTTATCGTCCATGTCTCACTCCCATACAAGGCAACACTCCATACAAATGCCTTCACAAAGGATTTCCTTAGGCTTAAATCAATATTCGATGTTAACAAATTTCTCTTTTTCAAGACTGCTTTTCTACCCATTGCCATTCTGCATTTTATATCCTCTGTACTGCGACCATCATTTGTTATTTTACTGCCCAAGTAACAAAACTCATCTACCTCCTTTATTGCTTCGTTTCCCAATCTAATTCCTTCAGCATCACCTGATTTTCTTACACTGCACTCCATTACCCTAGTTTTGCTCTTGTTAATGTTCATCTTATATGCACCTTTCAGCACACTGTCCATTCCGTTCAATTGCTCTTCCAGGTCCTTTGCTGTATCTGACAGAATTACTATGTCGTCGGCAAAACGCAATGTTTTTAATTCTTCACCCTGAACTTTAATTCCTTCTCCAAATTTCTCCTTGCTTTCCTTTATAGCTTGCTCAATGTATAAATTGAAGAACAATGGAGAAAGACTACAACCCTGTCTTACTCCCCTTCCAACCACTGCATCCCTTTCACGCCCTTCAACTCTGACAACCGCTGTCTGGTTTTTGTACAAGTTGTAAATAACCTTACGCTCCCTATATTTTACGCCTGCTTCCTTCAGAACTTGAAAGAGTTTATTCCAATCAACATTGTCAAAAGCCTTCTCCAAATCTACAAAAGCTAGAAATGTAGGTTTGCCTTTTCTTAATCTATCTTCTAGGATAAGCCGTAAAGTAAGTATTGCCTCCCGTGTTCCTACATTTCTCCTGAACCCAAACTGATCTTCCCCGAGGTCGGCTTCTACCAGCTTTTCCATCCTTCTGTATATAATTCGTGTTAATATTTTGCACCCATGACTTATTAAACTGATGGTTCTGTAGTTTTCACACCTGTCTGCACCTGCTTTCTTTGGAATGTGGATTATAACATTTTTCTTAAAGTCTGAGGGTACTTCGCCTGTCTCATACATCTTACACACCAGGTGAAACAGGTTTGTCATGGCTGGTTCTCCCAGAGACTTCAGTAGCTCTGAGGGAATATCATCTACTCCAGGGGCCTTGTTTCGACTTAGGTCTTTCAGGGCTCTGTTAAATTCTTCTCTCAGTACAGTATCTCCTATTTCACCTTCATCTACATCCTCTTCCCTTCCTACAATATTGTCTCGAAGTTCATTTCCTTTGTAGAGTCCCTCTATATACTCTTTCCACCTTTCAGCTTTCCCTTCTTTGCTGAGAACTGGTTTTCCATCAGTTTCCTTGATATTCATAGAGCTGTTTTTCTTATCTCCAAACGTTTCTTTTATTTTCCTGTAGGCTGTATCTATTTTTCCCCTATTTATACTTTCTTCTACATCCTTGCATTTGCCTTCTAGCCACTCCTGCTTAGCCATTTTGCACTTCCTGTCAATCTCATTTCTTAGTCGTCTGTATTCCATTTTACCTGCTTCATTTAATGCATTTTTATATTTTCTCCTTTCATCGATTAAATTTAGTATCTCCTGTGATATCCAAGGATTTTTTGTATGTCTTGCCTTCCTACCTATTTTGTCCTCTGCTACCTTCACTATTTCATCTCTCAATTTTACCCATTCCTCCTCTACTGTTTTATTTTCCCCCGTTTCTGTCAATTGTTGCCTAAAGCTCCCTCTGAAATTCTTAAGAACCTTAGGTTCCTTCAATTTTTCCAGGTCCCATCTCCTTATTTTGCTACCTTTTTGTAGTTTCTTCAGTTTCAGCCTACAGTTCATAACCAACAAGTTATGGTCAGAGTCTATATCTGCCCCTGGGTATGTCTTACACTGTAAAACCTGGTTCCGAAATCTATGTCTTACCATTATAAAATCTATCTGGTATCTCCCGGTGTCTCCTGGTCGCTTCCACGTATACAACCTTCTTTTGTGATTCTTGAACCAGGTGTTTGTTATAACTAAATTATGTTCCGTGCAAAATTCTACCAGGCGGCTTCCTCTTTCATTCCTTTTTCCCAGACCATATTCACCTACTATCATCCCTTCCCTTCCTTGTCCTACTGCCGAATTCCAGTCTTCCATAACAATTAAGTTTTCCTCTCCCTTAATTGTCTGAATAATTTCCTTTAGCTCCTCATATATTTCTTCGATTTCCTCATCATCGGCAGAGCTAGTTGGCATATAAACCTGTACTACTGTTGTCGGTGTTAGCTTCGTATCTATCTTGACAATGATAATGCGATCACTGTGCTGGTCATAGTAGTTTACCCGGATTCCTATTTTCTTATTCATTATCAATCCTACTCCTGTGATACCCCCAATTGATTTTGTATTTATAATCCTGTACTCACCTGACCAGAAATCCTGTTCATCCTGCCACCGAACTTCACTAATCCCCACTATATCTAACTTCAACCTATCCATTTCCCTTTTTAAAATTTCTAATTTTCCTACTCGATTAAGGGATCTAACATGCCACGCTCCGATACCTAGAATGCCAGTATTGTCTTTCCTGATGACAACATCCTCCTGAGTAGTCCCTGCCTGGAGATCCGAATGGGGGACTATTTTACCTCCGGAATATTTTACCCGAGAGGATGCCATCATCATATGTTCATACAGTAGAGCTGCATGTCCTCGGGAAAGGTAACGGCTGTAGTTTCCCCTTGCTTTCGGCCGTTCGCAGTAGCTGTGTGGCAAAGCCACATTAGCTGATGTTACAAGGCCAGCTCAGTCAATCATCCAGACTGTTGCCCCTGTAACTACTGAAAAGGCTGCTGCCCCTCTTCAGGAACCACACGTTTGTCTGGCCTCTCCACAGATACCCCTCCGCTGTGGTTGCACCTACGGTACGGCTATCTGTATCGTTGAGGCACGCAAGCCACCCCACCTCGGCAATGTCTGTGGTTCATGGGAGTGGAACTACAGGGTCATCAGTCCCTAAACCTACAAACTACATACGAACTAGCTAATACTAAGGACAGAACAAATATCCATGCCCGAGGGGGGATTCGAACCCCCGACCGTAGTGACCGTGCAGACCGTGACTGGAGCGCCTCAGTCCCCTCGACCACCGTGGCTGGCCTACTATTGGTCATCATCAGTTTTCTGCAGTATTAGGAAGTACTTTGCACCTCTATGATCCATTTCTTCCCTAGTAGTTTTGCTTGTAGTAACCGCCATCCATCTGAATTCTCTTACACCCAAGTCTTCCCTTCAGTTCCACATGGTGCTTGTGAAAGCAAAGCTTTCTTTCTAAATGTCTTCCCTATCCCGTTTCCTACTTGCTCTTACATCCAAACACTGTTATCCCACTCTTCCTTCCTCCACCATCTCCATATCTCCAAAACCTCCTGAATTGCCCTTTCTTCTTTAGTTAATGTCCAAGGTTCAGCATCATTCAGAAGAACTGGCAGAAAAATTCGCGAATTTATCCATGTAAGTTCAAACATTACAGGTGGCACACACTTTGTTAATACCTGAAGTATAGGAACGTACCGACATATTCAATGATTTTGAAACGAATACGAGGATTATATTGATAAACGTTTAGCTGAATATACGAAGAAGATAAAAATTAACGGAAACAGTGCGTAAAATCCAAGGAACCAGAAATTTCCAATCAAATTGACACGAAAGTGCAGTATAAACAACTGTGCTTTACAAAATTCGAAAGCGGATGAATCTCTGTACACAGAACGAAAATAACATAATGTTGTTCTTGTGGTCTTCAGTCCGGAGACTGGTTTGATGCAGATCTCCACAATACCGTATCCTGAACAAGCCTCTTCAACATCACATAAGAACGGGAACCTACATCTGTCTGCATCTGCTTACTGTATCCATCTCTTGGTTTTCCTCTGCGGGTTTTACCCCAAACACTTCCCTCCAACGCTAAAATCACGATTCCTTGATGTCTAACAATGTGTCCTACCAATCGATCCCTTCTTTTAGTCAAGGTATGCCAGAAATTCCTTTTCTCCCCAATTCTGTTCAGTACCTCCTCATTAGTTTCGCGATCCACACACCTAATCTTCAGCAGTCTTCTGTAGTAATACATTTCAAAAGCATCTATCCTCTTCCTGTCCGCACTGTTTATCGTCCATGTTTCACTCCCATACAAGGCAACAGTCCACACAAATGCCTTCAGAAAGGACATCCTTAGGCTTAAATCGATATTCGATGTTAACAAGTTTCTCTTTTTCAAGAACGCTTTTCTACCCATTGCCATTCTGCATTTTATATCCTCTGTACTGCGACCATCATTTGTTATTTTACTGCCAAAGCAACAAAAATCATCCACCCCCTTTTTTGTTTCGTTACCTAATCTAAATCCTTCAGCATCACCTGATTTTCTTCAAAAATATTCAAATGTTTGTATAGTCTATGGGACTTAACTACGGGGTCATCAGTCCCTAAACTTATAAACTACTTATGAACTACTTACGAACTATTACGGCACAAATATCCATGCCCGAGGGGGAATTCGAACCCCCGACCGTAGTGGTCGTGGAGACCGTGACTGGAGCGCCTCAGTCTCCTCGGCCACCGCGGCCGGCGTGATATTCTTAGACTGCACTCCATTACCCTAGTTTTGCTCTTGTTAATGTTCATCTGATATGCACCTTTCACCACACTGTCCATTCCGTTCAGCTGCTCTTCCAGGTCCTTTACTGTCTGTGACAGAATTACTATGTCGTCGGCAAAATGTAATGTTTTTACTTCTTCACCCTGAACTTTAATTCCTACTCCAAATTTCTCCTTGCTGTCCTTTATAGCTTGCTCAATGTACAGATTGAATAAAAATGGAGAATGGGTAAAAACCCTGGCTTACTCCCTTTCCAAACACTACATGCCTTAATATTTAATCAAATAGCGAACTTAACAAAAAGCGGAAATGGGTCAAAGCAAAGAAACATAAATCATCTTGAATGTAAGTTGGGATACAAACGCAACAACACAAAGGGCAACATATGGTAGCGTAAACAGTTTTCGTAACAGATAGGCAAACATATCATAGTATTCATCCCGGGTTTGCAACCGGTTACCATCGTCAACTAAACACAATATTTCGGCAGACTATCTGGCTGCCATCTGCAGGTGAGTGCGTTATTTACACTTACTCGCCGGAAACTGAGGCAGAACAGAAACAGCAGCCCCTTTATACACCGCTGACGACCCACCACCGCGAGTGCGCGAAACCAAAGTAGAGGCCCTCTAGGCGTAGTAGCGCACCGGTCGAGAAAATCGGAAAAACGATTGGTCCAAACAAGACTAGTTAAAAGAAACTGCAAGTCGAAATTAAGACCGTTGTTGCTTAATAGCAGATAAAATTGGGTTCCTAGTTTTACTTAGAGGGAAGCCCTTGTCCCTATTAGTAATATTATAGGCAATACATGGAATTTTTAAGAACACATTCCCTGTAGCGGGAAGTAGCAGCAATCAGTTTTGTTTCATCATATAACATCTTGTGTCCCTCATTCAGACAATGTTCAGCAACATCTGACTTTTCAGGTTCACGTTAACGAGTTTGACGGTGATGTTTCACACACCGAAACTGAACTGTGCGGGCCGGCCGCGGTGGCCGAGAGGACTGAGGCGCGCCAGTCACGGTCTTCACGGTCACTACGGTCGGTAGTTAGAATCCCCCCTCGGGTATGGATATTTGTGCCGTCCTTAGTATAAAGTAGTTGATAAGTAGTTTGTAAGTTTAGTGACTGATGACCCCGTAGTTGGGTCCCATAAGCTATACAAACATCTGAACATCGTTTGGCCGATGTAAGTCTTACCACAGTAATATGGAATTCTATAAACACCGCGTTTCCTCAGCCCTAAATCATTGTTGACTGACCCAAGGAGGGCCCTAGTCTTTGATGGTGGCATAAAAACACTTTTAATGTCAAATATTCTTAAAATTCTTGAAATTTTCGAGGAAATATTCCCGACGAAAAGCAAAAATGCAATAGACTTATAGTTGTCCTCTAATGATTCACCTTTTGGACCAAATTACAACGCACGATAAATTTGTTGAGCAGTGTACCCATTTTGTTTAAAGAGAACCTTGAGATGCTCCAGTTCTTCATCTAGGTGTTTGGCATCAGAGATGGCGTACGCTAATTTCACTAGAGTACTCAACACCCCCTTACGTTGGTGTGACGGATGACAGCTCGTCTTATGAAGATAAAGATCGGTGTGTGAGGGTTTGCGATAAACGCTATGTCCTTAGGAACCATCGCTGTTCTTTTGAACTAAAACATCCAGAAAAGTAAGTTTCTCATCTTTCTCAACAGCATCGTAAATTTAATACAGGGATGGAGACAAAATGATCTAAAAACGAATTAAAGCATCCATTCAATGACGCCACACCATAAAAATGTCATCGACGTATCTTCAAAAACAGGTAGGCTTAAGAAACGACGTCCTTAGGCTCATGTCTTCAAAGTCTTCCAAATAAAGTCTTGCGACTATAGGGGAAAGAGGACTCCCCATAGCCACTAAGTCAGTTTGTTCAAGAAAGGCATCATTAAATGGAAATACGCCGAAGTCAGGACATGACGACATAAATTGACTGTTTCATCATCCAATTTTTAACTAATTAATAACAAGAACTCTTCAAGAGGAACCCGGGTAAAAAGGGAAACAACATCAAAACTGACAAGCAAGTCTGATGGACCAAGGCAAACTGAGTTCAGCTGCCGAATAAAATGTGACGAGTTCAATATGTGATGTTCACACTTTTCAACATGAGGGGCGAGAACAGAAGCTAAATATTTGGCCACATCCCCTGAACGCAAATTGCTCAAAATAGGCCATACAGTCTCGGAGGGACAGCAGCTCCAGGGTGAAGTTTCTTAAGAACATCCTCCAAGGAAAACTTTATAAGTCTTACCATTATAAAATCTATCTGGTATCTCCCGGTGCCTCCCAGAATCTTTCGCGTATACTACCACCTTTGGCGATTCTTAAAAATTGTATTTGTTACAACTAAATAATGTTCCGTGCAAAATTCTACCTGGCGATCTCCTCTTTCATTCCTTTTGCCCAGTCCATATACACATACTATTTTTCCTTCCCTTTCTTTTCCATCTACCGAATTCCAGTCTCCCATCACAATTAACTTTTCCTCTCCCTTATATGTCCGAATAATTTCCTTTACCTCCTCATACATTTCTTCGATCCCCTCATCACCTGCAGAGCTAGTTGGCATAGAAACATGTACTACTGTGGTCGGTGTTCGCTTCGTATCTATCTTGAATACGATAAAGCGATCACTGCACTGCTCATAGTTGTTTACCCGCATTCCTATTTTCTTATTCATTATCACTCCTATTCCTACAATACCCCCAACTGATTTTGTATTTATAATCCTGTACTCATCTGACCAGAAATTCTGTTGCTCTTTCCACCGAACTTTACTAATCCCCACTATGTATAATAAAGTTCTACCTATGAACTACTCTTTTAAATTTTCTAGCTTCACTACCCGATTAAGGGATCTAACACTCCGCGCTCCGATCCGTAGAATGCCAATGGTGTCATTCATGATGATAACATACTCCTCAGTAGTCCCCGCCCGGAGATCCGAATGGGGAACTATTTTACCTCCGGAATATTTTACCCGAGATGATGCCATCATCATATATTCATACAGTAGAGCTGCATTTCCTCGGGAGAAGTATCGGTGGTAGTCTCTCCTTGCTTTCAGCCGTTTGCAGTAACTGTATGACAAAGTCACATTAGCTGATGTTTCCAGGCCAATCATTCAGTCATCCAGACTGATGCGACTACAACTACTGAATAGGCAGCCGCCCCTCTTCAGGAACCACACGTTTGTCTGGCCTCTCCACAGGTACCCCTCCGCTGTGGTTGCACCTACGGTACGGCTATCTGTATCGTTAAGCTACGCAACCCACCCCACCTCGGCAATGTCTGTGATGCATAGGAGTGGGTATAAAGTGTATGCGAAAAAATAAAAAGTTCAAATGTTTGTAAACCTATTGGAACAAACTGCTATAGTCATCAGTCCCTAGACTTACAATCTACTTAAACTACCTGACATTAAGGACAGCACACACACATACACCAATACCCCTGGGAGGATTCGAACCTCCGGCGGAAACGGCTGCCTTGTCCGTAGCATGAGGTCATGCCCCGCGCAGCAGGGTAAGTGGTACTGTTTAAATGCCAAAGACTGTGGCAGTGTGTATTCTAGCTTCATGCTTACACGATTGGAATAATTTTAATAAAAGTTTCAATAGATAAATCTTTTGCCCTTAATTAAGACACAGGTTGTTAATCGTAAATGAAAGTACGCTACACGGCTGAAAACCATGAAATTTGGCGGATTTTGTCATGGACACAAGGTAGGGATGGTATAAGCTGAGAGGGGTGCAGAAGATGGACAGAGTGAGAAGGATAGGAACAGAGAGAGAGAGAGAGAGAGAGAGAGGAGGAGGAGGAGGAGTAGGAGGAGAAGGACGAATAGAGGGGGAAGTAAATGGAGCACGACAGTGGTGGGGTGAAACGGATCGAAATGGACAGCAGGGGACAGGGCATCAGCACTTAAACAGACTATGGGGAGAAATAAATTCATAGTAGAGGAAGTGTAACTGTGAGTTAAATGCACCACTGTAGCAGAGGTAAGGGAGGTTGATATGGAGAAATGTGAATATCGGGACCATCATGGAGGTCTGGTGAAGGTGTTCAACCAGACTTACATACTCAACTGTCAACTGGTTGAACACCTTCACCAGACCTCCATGATGGTTTAAATTTGTAATCAGGCATCTATACCAAGATGGTGTAATTCCCATAGTTTTTTAAAATCTTTTTCTGATGATGATGTTCTCGAAACGCGTCATGAAATTAAGCTAATTGCGACCAAGACCTTTCAAACAAAATTGTGAGGTATTAGTACTTTGAGTCCGTGGTGAAAACGCTGTCAACCCCCCTGGATACTGCAAGCTCCTCAACGCTAATCACTGCTGTTCTACGCGAACGGCAGTAACGCGACGTGATCAGAATTTTATGCTGGTGACTCTCTAAAGCTTTTAAGTATTTTGAATAAATCGCTGTAAACCGTAAATTGTATAGTATACCTCTTTATTATTCAAACAGTTTCACTACTGACAAGCATCACTAGGAATTAAAATCACACATAAGACACACTGAAAATAATATTAAACGAAACATTACGGTGGATCTCATGTATAAAAAATATATACACGCTTGTCGTTTACTGCAGATAATGTCACAAAATTTTTAAATAAACGTAAGAAATGACAGTAGATGAACTGGAGTAAATGATGATCCTTTAACGTAAGTTTGTATACATATGGCACGCCTTAATGCTTGGTTTAATAATATCTTAAATTTTTCTTATGTTTGCTTCCAATTGATGATGATTTGAACAAATTAAACCTGTTGAGTACTAAAGAGACATTACAGTTAATGGTATAAATTCAAAAAGAAAGTGATCAGTTGCAGCACGTCTAACAAAATAGCGGTGACTTGCGCAATAAACTGTCAGCGAGTCAAATGATTCTGTGATCTGCGACCGAATTGTACGTGACTTTGGTCCTGTTTGTAAACTTGCGCACTCCACCACAGAATGCGTCCACGTTTCGCAAGTGGATCTAAATAAAATGTTTGTATAGTCTATGGGACTTAACTACGGGGTCATCAGTCCCTAAACTTACAAACTACTTATGAACTACTTACGAACTAGGACGGCACAAATATCCATGACCGAGGGGGGATTCGAACCCCCGACCTTAGTGGCCGTGCAGACCGTGACTGGAGCGCCTTAGTCCCCTCGGCCACCGCGGCTGGCGCAAGTGGATCTCAGCAGCCAACATAATAGAGAGAGGGACGAAACCGTTATTCTAACTTGTCCATTCGGGTGTCCCGGTCTCTTGGCCACTGAAGCTGGGACCTCTTTTTGGAAGCGAATTTTTAGAAAGAGGATTTACATTTAACGCCAATGAAAAGATTGATAAATTAGCTGTTTTGAGAAATTTATACATTATTCAAATGAGTAATGTAGAAATTAGTGTACCATCACCATCTAATGCTCCTGCATGTCAGCTATTCTTTTGTGATGCTAGTTGGCTGCGGAAATTAATCTGAAGGTATAAACAACTTACTGAAAATTGTCACTTGATAATTGAAGATCCGTCAGATACGTGATTGGTATCAATGAGCTCGGAATTTTGCAAGCAATACGAATCTGTTTTCGAAATTATACAATTAATTTGATTTGACGCTCTTTCTTGGTGGTGGAATTGTACAGCGCAGCCGTTATGGCCGGGTCATGGATGTTATGACCTCGAAAAATCTACGCATTATACAGATAAAAGTGGATTGGGTAGAGGGAGGTGAAGAAGGAGGAAGCAGAGGCAGATAGAGTGGGGATAATATTCAAGAAGGAGGTGGTGACGAGGACCAGGACTAAGAGAGAGAGAGAGAAAAAAAAAGCTGCGCAAAGGAAGGTTTTTTGCTATGCTATGTGAGATTGCCACCCAATAGAAATATTGGTAATTAATAGCATTTGTAATTAAACAGTTTGAAGTTCACTGCAAATATTGACCAAGCCAATGCACCAAATGTTACACAATTTTAATCTTATTAATTATGGTAGCATTGTATGTACGCAGTTGGGTGACAACATTTATAGTTAGGCCATAGGTAGAAATTCTCCACGTTGAGATTTGCTGTGTGCTTGTAGCTGACGGGAGGCCAGCGAGCAGGCCGAAGTTGGTGGCTTGTTCCAGCTTAGGATTTTCCAGTTTTCGTTTCCGGTGAGGGGAGAGAGGGACGATGGCGAGTGCCAGGTGCAGTGCAGTGCACAGCGTGAAATAAAATATTATAATACTACTGGCATTTGAAGTACTACGATGCAGTTAGGAACCTTTAAGGCCCTCATTACAAAATAGCCTGTTGACAAAAACAATACATTAGCTGATATAGTCACATATAACGTAATATGTTTAATTGACAATGAAGAGTAATAAATTACCAATGAATACAAGACAGTTACACAACTAGCATGGCAATGTTTGTTTATAAAAGTAATATATTAACTATTTCTCATTTTATTTTCAATTACTCTTGTGTATTTTATCTTGAAATTTTCAGTTAAATCACTTATCTGTGATATAAGAAATTGCACGATTGTAATAAATAGTGCAAAGGATGTTTATACCAATATAAAAACATTATAAGAAATTTTTTTTAATGTGGAGTGTAATTATTTTGATTTTAAGTAAAGTTTTAGAAATGTATTGGCTGAGCGCTGTACGTTGGAAGTCGGTTAGAACAGCTCTCATGGGGAAGTTGACGACGTAGGGAAAAAACCCGGCAGTTGGGCTTTTGGCGCGAGCGCGCGCGCGCGCGCGCGAGGGCAGGAAGTGACGAGGCGGGAGCGAGTGGTGTGGATGGCCGGGCGGCGTCGCTCTGCACAGTCGGCATGTGGATCTCCAGGTGGAGACTATAGATTTTTGTGTGGCAATTGCCAAGTGTGGTTGCTCGTCGTAGACTGCATCAAGTTGTATCGAGTGCTACTGTGTGTTGTGAATATTTGGCCGGTGGAACAAGGTGTGCATCGTACTGAATTAAAGTGACTGTGTTTTGTTAATGTAACACGTGTCGTCCCATAGGCATGAACATAAACGGTGTTTGAGACAGGCACATATTGTGAAAACTATTTGCGACAAATATTCATTTTGTCTGTGGGCTCACGAGCTATAACTTTATTTGATAAATGTGTCGACGTACAGACGTATCAGCCACAGGGTTCTAATATTGTGTAATAAACAACATAAAGCGAACTTTCACGTGTTTTCAAAAATACTAGTTAGTACACCCTTTTCTCTCATGAACTTGACTTTATTGTGAATTTTTTTTAATCATCTGCAGGGAAGGAAAGCTGCGAACGTGTGATATCATCGCCTAGAAAACGAGTCAAACAGTAGCAATCACAGTTACAGTGTTTTTGTATGTTTAGGAATTTGGTTTGCAGTTGGTGGTTGTGAGTTTTAAAAATTAAACTTTCCCTAATTTAAACTCTCACCCCGACCTTCACCCTCGCAGCTATTACAAACTTTACTACAGCAAGTTGCAGATATATCAACATTAACGTCAAAGTGTAGTCAAACTATTTTGTCGAACGCTGTGCACTATAGAAACCGATTCCGCACAGCGAGGTACGCTGCAACGGTGCACAGACAGATCGAAAAAGTCTGAGGAGGCAGCCATAAACCGCCATCGTAAAGTGCCAGCGCCGCAAGGTCGGGGAATTGGTGCGCGTGTAGGAGATATCGTTTTATGGAACCGAAGCGACTTTCGTATTGCCGAACATCGGATCAGTCGGGAAACAATTTTCGGCCGGCCAGCCGGCGGGCACAACGCGAGATTGGAAAATTTCACATTTCGCGCGCGAGTCCGCGATTTGCGCCGGTGGCGTGCGCGCTTGGCCGTGTTTTGCGCAGTGCCGCTAATACGTGGGGGATTTGCACCTGGCAGCCGGGGCTCGCTGGCCTTTTTAATAAAAGCGCGCCGTCGCTGTTTAGGCTGCCACCGCGCTTTCCACTTCTTTGAGAGCAGCCGTATTAATCCGTAGCCTAGAGCGCGCTCTTTGCTCTGTGACTTGGCCAGTCCGGTTCAACCTTAGCGGCGTCGTCTTATTCGCCATAATCTATTCACCTGCTCTTTCTTCCTCCGAAGGTATTGGATATTCGCGGCAAAGAGTACATTCACATAAACGCAATAAATAAATAAATAAATAAATAAATAAAATAAAAATAAAAAATAAAAAAATAAAAATTATTTGAGGAGCAACTTTTCAAAACGCATTACGTCCACTGGTGGACAAAATTGAGTTTATATACATGTGGCGTCTGTTCCGAAAGAATAGACGTCACTTCTGATCCGGGTTCGAATCCCGGCTGGGTACACATTTTCAGTTTTGCCCAATCGCAGTTGATGTCATATATTCTGTGAATTTTGAATAATAACAACTGCAGGATCAGAAGTGACGTCTATTCTTTCGGAACAGACGCCACATGTATATATATAATATGCCGGTGACGGGCAATGATCCTATCGTTAGTGGGGAGGGGTGGGCAAAGTTTGAAGCCCTTACTCTTACGGGAATTAATTGTTGTTGTTGTTGTTGTTGTTGGTTTTTGAGGGGACTAAACAGCTAGGTCATCAGTCCCCTGGGAATTAGTTCATAACTACCGAGTTTGAGTACTGTGAGCAGGGCGAAGCTGGGAATTTGTATCTGACGGGAGGCGTACTTAGGTAGTCCTTGCAGGTGCGGTGATCACTGTGTCCCCAATCAGTGTCGCCGCGGAAGCGGTCGAGTGCACACCGCTGGGTTGTTTACCCAGCGGGCGCACCGGCGGAGCCGCAGCCTGTTGACGGTTATTGTGAGTATTGCTCTGCGACTGCAGTATGGAAACTCTAGTTCGAACACGCACCCTGAAGTTCGCATTTAAATACGGATACGTGCGACCGACAATTTTGGAACTCGACGATTGGTTACATGACACGATTCACCTAGAAGACGACGACGTTGTAGGCTTTGCTTACGATTTCGTAGCCAATGCTGTATATGTACAAGTTCGTAATGACGATATCTGCCTGCGAACTATGACTCGAACTGACGGAAAGGCAACGTTCGCTCACTCAAATGGCGCAATTAGTGAGGTTACAATAACTTGTTCCGGACTTGGCCTCAAGTTGGTTCGTATTTACAACCTACCGTTTGAAGTCAACTTCGATCGTATACGAGAGGCCCTCTCCCCTTACGGGTCGGTGCTTCAAATTCAAAGAGAAAAGTGGACAGGTCTCAGGCACTTTAACGTTGACAACGGTGTAAAAATCGTGAAGATTGATTTGAATAAACATATACCGTCCTATATCATAGTACAGGGGTTCAAAGGTCTTGTCACATACGACGGACAACCTCGTACATGCGCTCATTGTGGATCGTCAGAACACATGAAAGCAGCATGTCCACAAGCGAGACCGCGGCAATTGCCTCGCGAGGTAGTTACCACTGACCGAGCGCCGCCTACGGGCACTAGAACGTACGCACGAGTTACTCTGGCTTCAGACACGGACAGTGCTGATCTTTCCGAACACGGCGACGAACACCAGAAGCAGACATACGAACAGGAAGTCGTGTCGGCCGAGACTCATATTGTTCCCTCCGCTGCTGCATCAAACGATCCCGCACCCAACACCTCCGTGCCGAAACACTCCTCCGCGACGGAGTCAGGGAATGTACCACTACACTCCATCGACACCATGGCGACGGAAGTATTGCAACAGTCTGAAGATCCACCCACTTTGCAGCCGTTAGAATCTGTCTCAGTGCCAACAGGGTGCCCTGGTGGTGATGAGAGACGTTTGGAAAGTCCGCAGAATCCAGTCAGCGAAGTAGGAAACCAAAAACAGAAGTCGTCTAAAACCAAACGACCACTGAGGACACAAAGTCAGGGCGAAACTCAGGAACTGGACACGAAACCACAGCGCGTTAGGAAAATACTCAAAAAGGATGGGTATGATGAGCCATCTCACGAGCAAGACCGTTCACAACCTTTGTACCCGGAGACGGAGAAAACTCTGATGAACGTCGATGTGCAAGATTCCGCGCTTATGGACACTGTACCGTCCCTCCCAAAGATCAATTGGGCGGACGAAGTCGGTGATTAATTGCAACCTCTACAATCATGCAAGACTTTAAGTTAGCCACTTTAAACATCAATAGAATAGAGTCTGACGTCAAATTCCAATGCTTTAAGGACTACCTACAAGCTGTAGAAATAGATATCGCGTTAGTACAGGAAGTGGTCTCCACCAAAATAGGACAGATATTTGGTTACACCTCCATAATTAATATTGGACCCGAAGCTGGTACCGCGATTTTATGTAAGGAAGGCATCCAGTTTACTACAGAAGCCCTCTTAAGCTCGGGTAGAGGAATCTCCATCAGTATACAAGATTTGTTACTTGTCAATATTTACGCGCCATCAGGAAGCAACAATAGGCGACAGAGATGTGATTTTTTTCGAGACGAAATAGTCCCACTCTTCACGAGACAACGATGCAAACTAATTTTAGCTGGAGATTTCAATTGTGTTTTACGTAAGCAAGATCAAGCTCCAAATTTAACTTTTGCGAGGAGCTGCAACAGCTTGTTAGTGGCCTTCAAGTCACGGACACTTGGATTCATCTCCGGCCACACGCCGTTGCGTACACATACATCAGCAGTGTGTCTCAAAGTCGAATCGACAGAATTTATGTCAGCGATGATTTTAAAACCAGTGTTATGGCCTGCGAGATGTGGCCGCTAAGTTTTAGTGATCACAGTGCCTTTCAAGTAATCCTGAGACACACACCACAGAAGACCTTTTTGGGACGCGGACTGTGGCAACTTAATGTCTCCCTCACTAATGACGACTCTCTCCAACACTGAAGGCATCCTCGTTCTCATCCCGAAAACGCCGCATGCTGGCGGCCTGCAGAATTTTAGACCAATCACGCTTCTGAATACGGATTTTAAGATATTGACTCGTCTCTTGAACAAGAGAATGAAACCGTTCCTTCGCAAGATTATTGGTCATTACCAGAAAAGTGCGGTTACTGGGCGTTCAATGTTGACCATACTCGCCGAATACAGAGACTTACTTTACCTCACCTGGATATGTCGAAGCAAAATGTCACTGGCATTCCTCGACTTCGATAAAGCATTTGACAGAGTCGACCACAATTTCTTATTTCAAGTTATGAGGACTATTGGCTTCAGCGATCGATTTATTTCAATCATCAGGCATTGCATCTGCCATACGACATTCAGATGCAAAATTAATGGTCAACTCACTCCATCTATTACACAGCAGCGAGGTATCCAACAAGGATGTCCACTGTCTACGACTCTGTACGCGATAGCTATAGAACCAATCCTCCGAACGTTATACATCAACTTGCAAGGGTTACAGATTTTCAATACAAGAACAGTATGCCAAGCCTACGCCGACGACGTCAGCGTCCTTGTCAGCTCCAGCGAAGAACTCGATACCACCAAGAGGATAGTTCAAGAGTATACTCATGCTTGTGGTGCCAAGGTGAACGAGCGGAAGTCTCGGTTGCTATTGTTAGGACCGCATAAAGACTATATTGCTTCTACGTGGCTCCCTATAACCGAGACCAGGAAACAGTTGGGACTGATTCTCACGGCTAATCCCCGTATCATGGTACAGCTCAACTGGCAAGAAAAACTTAACATCATACGTGCGACTCTACGGGATAATTCTACAAGAAGCTTAGACCGCATTCAAAAAGCCTTATTCATCAATGGCTACGTCTACAGTAAAATTTACCACGTAGCTGCAACTTTACCTATCCCCAACACTACAGCTCAGAAAATGACAGCCAGTGCAAGTTGGTACTTGTGGAGACGCAACATCTTTATAAAGTTGCTTTTCGTACAGGGTCACTTAGCTACAGTAAGGGAGGCCTCGGGCTCAAAAATTTGGAAGCGCAGTGTACGGCACTATTTGTTAGCAGAACCATTAAAATTTTGCAGGCCGATTACAATTCGATAACCAAAAATTTGTTTGTCCGCTTAGAACCTGCGGACAATGCTGTGCCAGTAAACCTCGCCCGTATCAACCCGGAACTGGAACACGTCAGAAAATTTTACCTCGAAGTAGGCTATATACGGACAACTCAACGGACTTACGATACTGCATCACTCTATCGCACATTCACTGACATAGTGCCACAGAATACAATCGAGCTGAAATATCCACTTTATAACTGGACTGCTATATGGAAAAACATACATAATTCAGTACTTAGTACGAAAGTTAGATCCACCTGGTATGACGCTGTAAATGCTGTCATCCCTACTGGCGAAAAGATGTACAATATCAAATTAAAAGCCACGCCGTACTGCACTCGGTGCCAGCTGCTGGACACGTTAGCGCACGCATTTGTCTGTCGAGATCAGACTGAAATCTGGACGTGGACTAGAAGAAGACTAGCTCTTATGACCCGCACCACCGCACTGAACATTACTGTACATGACATACTGCGCCCTGATTGGAAATATTACCCTTACGCCAAACATAATAGTTACACATGGCTTCTTGGACAGTTTATTTACTATGCGATTAATCGGAAAGCTCCTGCCTTACAAGATTTCATACTCTATGTTCACGACCAGCATTACGTTCTACAAAAGCGTTCCAAATACAGGACTTTGTTCCAAAACTTTCTAAAGGTTTCACTTACGTACTGAATATCATTTCATTTGTTTGAATTACAAGCTTATTTTTTTCTTCTTGCTACACGAACTGTTGGTTGTTCTTATTCATTCCATAGAGCATCATTTTAGTTTTGTATTATGATTTGAAGGGAAGACGCAATTGATTTGATTTGCAATACAATACTGGTACCTACAGCAGAGGAATGTTTCGTTATGGCATTTGAAGCCGACGCCGAAGAAGGCGAACACTGGTGAGCGCAAGGCCGGGCTGAAGGGGTGGAGAGGAGGCCCGTAAAAAAAGTAAAAATAAAAAATAAAAAAATAATAAAAAAAATGGTGTAGTGGTCAGCGCAACTGCCTAGAAAGCAGGAGACCCGGGTTCGAATCCCGGCTGGGTACACATTTTCAGCTTTGCCCAATCGCAGTTGATGTCATATATTCTGTGAATATAAAATTGAGTTTGAAATGGAGTTCGGTATTTTATTACCCGCTCCACACACTTATGGAATCAGATTGTGTCAAAACGCATTTTAACGCCTTCAAAAAGAGCGCTGAAATGTAGCAGATGCAACAAATAGCATTTCGTCCTCTAGTATGATTGAATCAAACTGTATTAAGTCCAACTGTTTGTTTTGTTAAGCTATGTTGGCTGCACTGTAAGAGGTTCGAATTCACCAACTACTCCTATGGTTGCAGTATGGCTATTATAAAGACCTTTTAGTAAGGAACAGACGCCACATGTTTATATATAATATGCCGGTGACGGGCAATGATCCTATCGTTAGTGGGGAGGGGTGGGCAAGTTTGAAGCCCTTACGCTTACGGGAATTAGCTTCATAACTACGAGTTTGAGTACTGTGGGAGGGCGAAGCTGGGAATTCGTATCTGACGGGAGGCGTGCTTAGGTAGTCCTTGCAGGGGCGGTGATCACTGTGTTCCCAGTGGTGTAGGTGTCAGCGCAACTGCCTAGAAAGCAGGAGACCCGGGTTCGAATCCTGTCTGGGTACACATTTTCAGCTTTTTCCAATCGCAGTTGATGTCATATATTCTGTGAATATTAGATATTGGGTGTTTTGGAACCCCAGACTCGTTGAGACCATGCCACAAGTTGTCCCACGCGACAGAATCTAAGGCCTTTTTCTAACCTAGGAAACATAAGTAGGTAGGGACTTCCCTAATGGGTACACAAGAATGGTGGAATTTCTAGTCGGCATGCAGTTCCTCTCAAGATAATTTGAACATTTTACACACACATACAGACACTTTTCACACTTTAGTAAACATGTGCAACAGACTCAGTCCTCAAAACTATCATAATTTTTCACTAACCTTAGGAAATGCTTCGTATATTTTGCCAAAAGAGGTTATGTACATTGCTTAATGGTGTCAGCAGGTTGAAACCAATTATCGTCTGTAGTCTATTTCTCTGTATTATTTGCCGGCCGCGGTGGCCGAGGTGACTGAGGCGTTCCAGTCACGGTCAGAATGGCCACTACGGCCGGGGGTTCGAATCCACCCTCGGGCACGGATATTTGTGCCGTCCTAGTTCGTAAGTAGTTCATAAGTAGTTTGTAAGTTTAGGAACTGATGACCCCGTAGTTAAGTCCCATAAGCTTAACAAGCATTTGAACATCTGTATTATTTACCACATACTCCTACTAAGAATAAACGCTAAGTAATGAGCATTTGACATATTTAACCTTAATTGTACCTCAGTTTTCAGAACGCATTTTTGTCTGAGTTCTATGAATATAGAGACAGTATGGGTCAATATTCCCGCAGGGGACTTCCAACGACTTGCAGAGTTCAATTCGACGTGCTGCATTCTGACAGAAAGAAGGAGTTGCAACATGACATTATGGGAGTGGCCACTATCCAGTGACTTCTGTCACGTCACAATAATGTCAGTCGCTAAGTGCTTGCCTGTTTCAATATTCTGTTCAATATCTTCCGGTAGGGACTTTATGTTTTTCAACTGTAATTTTTAATGTACAAAGTAAAATTAATGAAACTCTTTTTGTCGAATACAATGTAAAATAGGGTTTGTTTGTTTGTTGATTGGGTCGCTGTGGTTTAGAAACAGTGTAAATCCATTTCAGAAAATCATCATCGTAAGCTCTCTTCACACTGTCCTTGCAAATCATCCCTTTCTTCCGGCAATTATTCGAAAAGTCCGTAGCTACGCTGTTCTCGTGTACATTTTCAGTGTCGATACAGACTCGCACCACGCACTTCAGTGCGAAGTCGGTTGTATGCATTTGCAGTACCGCGTCGTCTCCATTGTACGCCTGTGTTCGAACCATAGTAAGTACTTTTCATCGTTACTTCAGAAGTTCAATGTTCTACGTTCACCCATCGAAAAAAGCATCTGATTGTTTTGGACGTTTTTTATTCAACAAAACGAATTTCAAATGTCTGCAAATCTAAGGGACTAGACTGCTGCGTTTATCAGTCCCTAGGCTTCAAAACTACTTAAACTAACTCATGCTAAGAACAACAAACATACCCATGACCGACGGAGACCTCGAACCTCCGACGGCGAGGAACCGCGCCCTCTGTACCAAGGCGCCTCAGAATACCACCGTGGCGTGAAGGTAAGTGATCACTTTACCGTCCCTAGTGACACTACACACTTACTACACGTATCACGCAAATGAACGCACACAGTTTTCGTTATGAGTAAATGTAAACACTTTATTCAGTACAGCATGCCTCTTTCGGGAGGATATTTTTATAATTATTCATTCACTTCGTGTCACGGATTTTCCATGAGATAGGACCATCTTAAATTTTTATCCTCATTGGCTCAGAATTTACCTTACAATTGTGGCATTTTATTATTTACAAATTTAATAATGAATAATAAAATTTATTCTTATTATTTACACTAAAATAAGAACATTTGAGGAGTAGTTTCTTACCTTCACTATGTGACCCAAAATGTGATATAAAACGTCATTTTCCTCCATTTTAGTTTAACTTTGTTAGTGGCACGAGTTTCAGTTACATACACATAGTGTTTCTTTTAAAACACTGCTTTCTAATGGCATTTTTGTTCATTTCTATAGGCACAAAGTCTTATATTCGTGGGATTAACAAACTTGAAACAAAAGCGGGACATAAATCAAAGCCGGCCGCGGTGGCCGAGGGGACTGAGGCGCTCCAGTCACGGTCTAGCACGGCCACTACGGTCGGGGGTTCGAATCCCCCCTCGGGCATGGATATTTGTGCCGTCCTTAGTATAAGGTAGTTGATAAGTAGTTTGTAAATTTAGGGACTGATGACCCCGTAGTTAAGTCCCATAAGCTTAACAAACATTTGAACATTTTTGAACATAAATCAAAACGATTACTTTCCATGGCATTTCACACTTGCTTAACACTGTTTGGAATTTGTCACTGATTGCTAAGCCCTGCAAAAGGTTTATTATGGTATAATGTTACTGACGTTCTTTTCCTGCTTAATTTTTTTCTGGTTAAATAACAAAATATCCACCTACTGAAAAGTGCATCTGAAAATGTCTGTTTACAGTATAATTTGTAACTGGTCATCACTCCCATCAAATTTTTGGAAATATTTACTTACATATTAAAATAAGATAAAATCAAAGTTATTCACTAATCAAAATCCTTTTCTCTTTCTCATACAGTTCATTTACGCGCAGATCTATCTTCATATGTCTATTTTTACCTACTATTATTTCAGTTAATGCAAATAGGTCGATCTTATCATTGAGGGTTCACAGTAAGGCTGAGTAATGCTGAAGTCTCCAGGTTGAGTCCATTGATCTCCATCTATCAATTTTGTCTCTGTAGCATTAACAGTATACTTACGATTATGAAATCACTTTGGACAGTGGACCGCATCATCAATGTGTTAAATTTCACAGACGTTTCGGCCACTATTTGAAGCGACCTTCTTCTGGGTGTCAGTAAACGTGACATCCAGAAGAAGCCCGTTTTCAGTAGTGGCCGAAATGTCGGTGAAATTTAATTTGTTGAGGATGCGGTCCACTGCCCAGCACGTCTCTCAGTGTTTATCTTACATTTTCAATTTGTAATGTTTATGGTATAAGTTTAATGATATTCCTTCCCTGCTTAAATTTTTTGCTGTTAAAAAATTACAAATATTTCCTCAAACAACTGAAAAGAGTGCATATAAAAATGTTTGTTTATAATTTGTAACTGGTCATTACTCCCATTTGCGATAAACATTTATACGAAGAACTTCTTTCTTTCTCGGAAAAATTTTATACACTACTTTGTAATAAGTGTATACATTTCGGCTGTATTTATTTATTTATCTTTCAGTAGTGGCCATACCCATGTGAAATTCTGACGTTCGCTTGAGTCACAACACTTATAGATTCTTATGTCTGCAACATAATATGGTGCATACATAAACAACTACAAGGATATGTTTCAACTGTGAAATGCCGAAGGTTTCTATGGCCCATCTATTTGGTTTTATTCTGTGTCTAATTGATGGGATTTGTAGCGGGGAACTAAATGTTATGAGAAAAGTCTTTATGAGTTAGTCCAAGTATCCTTGCCTAACAATCATAATTTGTCAAGGCTACATGAGGAACAACCAATCAATGATCATTAAAGGTTTTTCTCATGGCATTAGAGACACTTGCATACGTAGTTGTTATGCAAGTAGTACATAGACTCTTGCTAAATACCATTATTTTGTAGTCAAACATTATCAAGAAAAATGCAAGTTAGTGCCACTGTGATTATAACTGTACCATTTTTGCTTCTATTAGGGTGTATGTTTCATCTCTTTAAATGATCTTATTTATGTTCATTTGTAGAACTTCGAAAATAATAACTGGTCTCACCTCTTGTATTCAGGACCATGTTTTCCTTGTCAGTCAGTAGATAATAAATACATCTGAAGAAAGCGGAAAGGTTTAAGGTCCCTGTCGACAGCGTGTCCATTGGAAGTGAAGCACAAGCTCGGATTGTTTTGATAAGAGCGCGGAAGGTAATCGGCAGTGTTTTTTGACAGGAAGCATCCCATGATTTGCCTGGAGTCGTTTAGGAAACTCACGGAAAACTCAAAACTGGAGGCTGTAGGCGTGCTTTAACCGCTTTCCTCCCTAATGCAAGTCTACTCATTGCGTCACCTCGTTCTGTCAAATACATCTCAATGGGGATTCAAGTACCTGATGGCTCTATTGTAAAATCACCAGTTCCCTAACGATACATTTATTAATAGGAGTGGACGTCTATAACGTCTATAACTTGAAAAAAAAAAAGTGTAACTTACAGTTACTTGCCTACTGTACTGCTAATAATTCAACACCTGCATGGATACTCTCTGCAAGTCACAGTGAAGTGCATGGTAGAGTGTTCATCGAACCGCTTTTATGATATTTAAGTTCCATTCTCTAATAGACCGTGGGAAAAAGGAACTCTTAAATATTTCTATTTTCGATCTGATTTCTCTTATTTTATTTTGATGATCATGTCTTCCTATGTATATGGATGCTAACAAAATATGTTCGCATTTGGAAGTGAAAGTTTGTGAAAGACATTCCCAAATAGATCTCGCCAGAATGAATAACACCTTTCTTTTAATGATTTCCACTCCAAATCGTGCAACATTTCAGCGACACTGCCTCCCTTACATCGCGATAATAAAACGAGCTGTCCGTCTCTGAATTTTCTCTAAATTGCCCGACAGCCCCACCTGGTGTGGATTTTACAATGAGCAGCAATGCTGCAAAATACGACGCAGAGGTGTTAAATAGGCAGTCCTTTAGTAGAAGAATAACATGTTCTTTGTACGAATGAAACGTAGCTTTCGGTTCGCCTTTCCTACAATATTTTCTATATGTTCTTTCCAATTTCTTATTGCTAGGTATTTAGTTGAATTGACGGATTGTAGATTTGACTGGTTTATCGTATAACGGATTTGTTTTAGTAGTCATATGGATGACTTCGCACTTCTCATTAAGGTGAGTTGCCAATTTTTGCACCATCCAGAAATCTTATCTAAATCATTTTACAGTTGCTTTTGATCGCATGCTAATTTCACTAAAGGATGGCAAGATGAAATTATGATAAATATGTTGATCATCATTATGTATTCCACAGAGTATTCTGTATGTACTCTCTTATGTTATAAAGCGCAGTGGCACAAACTACATTTTTGACTGAAGGTAATTGGTAATTGCATAAACACGAGTTTTAAAATATAAAATACTCAAAAGTTTGTAAAGCTGTGTGCAAATCACTAGACTTACAAACTATTTCAAATCAATTTCGCTAAGGACAACACACACACACACACACACACACACACACACACACACCTACACACACTTGCCCGAGGGAGGACTCGAACCTCCGACGGGAAGTGTAACACAATTCACAGTAAGGCACCTCAGAGTGCGTGGCCACCCCGTGAGGCTTTTAAAATATCTTTTTATACCTTTCTGTCTAGACATTCTTGTGAATTTAGCATTATACTATGTTACATTAATGTAAAAGAATAATTTAAATATTATAGATAGCTGACAGCTATTATGTTTTTGCTAATATTCATATAGTTTCATTTTTTAATGCACGTCTTGTGTGTTCGCATAATAAGTGCAAATGTTGCGTCTGATTTAAGTCGTAATCGATGTCTAAAGTCTTGCGGCATCTATAAATTGTTGATATCAACGCACGGCAAAGATCATTGGATTATTAGGCTTCCGTCAAGGTCCTGATCTCCCGGTGTGGTAGCATTCAAAAGAACCCAATGGAGTAACGTCCTCCAGCTTCCGTGGCGAAAGTTAGATGACTTTCAGCACCCCTTATCTGCGCTTCTTGTTTCATATAGTTCAGCCGGTCGCTGCCCAGCGCTGACTGTTCAACTGTTTGTATAGCTTATGGGACTTAACTACGGAGTCATCAGTCCCTAAACTTACGAACTACTTATGAACTAGCTAAGACTAAGGACGGCACAAATATCCATGCCCGAGGGGGATTCGTACCCCCGACCGTAGTGGCCGTGCAGACCGTGACTGGAGCGCCTCAGTCCCCTCGGCCACCGCGGCCGGCAGCGCTGACTGCCGGCTGTTATTAGAGAGCCTATACAGGGCGAGTGATACCACTGCTGTTTGGTTGAGAGCCCAGAGTTGGCGGGCTCTGCATCTGCGTTTCTGTGCTGTGGGGGCCTTAAATGCTTCTGATCGCGATTTCACTGAACAGTTGTGTACTGGTGTAATACGGTAGGCAGTGCTGCAATTCCTTCTGTCGCTTCTACTAACGCAAATTAACTTACATCAACAAACATGCTTTTTGTTCGGGCTGTGGCGATAATTGTACGACATTGTGGCAATTTTTGAGATTAAATGTTGATTTGAAGTGATTTACTGTGTGTAACTAATACTATGCCTACATAATCATTAAGGATCTCAAGAGAAATGCCTGGTTGCCCCACTAATGATTGTAAATACCGAAGTGAAGTTGGCTATATGTTTATTGTGCTCCCAGGATATGAAGAAAGACGGAAATTGTGGGTGGTGAAAGCTAAACGAGCTACAAAATATGTTTGATCACGGCTACGGAATCCTAAGTACAGCTGCCGCCTTACCCTTTGCTGTGAATTGTTGCGTATTCACAATACTATAATTGGTTACAGTATGAAAAATGAAACGGGGATGGGGCAGTTGACTTGTTGTGGATATTCAGTTAGCTATTTTGAGTCAGCTTCTGCTGTTTCAGTAGAGGAAGTATTGACATTTTTCCGATTTTCTGTGGTACAGTCTTCCTATGTTATAGAATCGACAGGAAAACACTCTAAATACAGTATATGGTGGCCTTTTTATTATTTCTTGGAGATACAGCACAAGACACATCTATCTCTCTTTCTCATTCAGCAACTGCCACTTATCGATGTTAAAAGAACGTCATAAAAAGGCTATCGACATTCAGCAGACATAGTGCCTCACGTGACTGTCATTTACTCACAAATTTATTACGCCTATATAGAACCACACGAATGGAACTTGGTTTAAGCAAGTACTGAGAATCAAGCTGGATGAACTGCTTTCGTCTCATACGTCGAACTAATTCCTTATTTTAACGGTATGTAGCTGCTTTTCTGTTTCGGTCGCTATGTAAATGCACGTACAGCACGTAGTCTGGTAAAAACATGGCGGAAATCGGCCGATTGGCCTCTCTCTCCGTGTAAAGGCTCTCTGTTATGGGCTGCTACTGAGTGGAACGCTTTCGGTGTTAAACACACAGCTTCTTTCGTTTCATCTATTTGGAGTTTTACTCATCTTTTATTTGTAAGTTCCTTAAGCAACTGCTAAAAAGTATTTACATACATAAGTCAGAGAGTCAGCATTATCTGATTAACAGTCAACAGTAAACAATAGCTTTTTTTGTTTTGTTTTTTTCATTCTCATGTTTCAACCTTTCTGCATCATCTTCTGAATTTTGTAGTTGCGGAGGCAACTAGAAGATTCTGACATGATGCATAAAAACTGAAACATGTGAAACATGTTAACGTACAGAAAAAGGTAGTAAAATAAAAATAACATTAAACATTTTAAAAATTCGCGAAAGTTGAAAAGTAAAACTGTACAACCTCGAAGAGTTTGTAACGATTACTTTACTTCTCGGAAGTAATATCATAAATCGCACGCAAGAAACAAGTCACTGCAGTCGATAACTTTTGTAGATTTAAGGGAAATTTCCAGACTGTTCTAAATATGCAAGCGCCACAGCTCAGAGACTAACGTTTTAACATCATAAGCTGACCGAGATGTTTACATGCTACTAACGCGCCCCGTAATTTTGACGCCGCTTCAAGGTAATTGTAAAATGGCCAATTAACATGTTAATGGACATCCGCCATACTGGTTCACAGAAGGACCTCACTACCTGCGCATCAGTGCGGCAAAAGCTTTACCCTGTGTGTGCACGAGGTTCGTCTCATGATTAAGGAACAGCTGCCGGGAGATTGCACGCATCCGAAGCGTACCACCATGCAGAGCCTCAGCGTAATCTGATGGCTAAAGTCACTCACATCGTAGGAGCTTCGTCATTTTGTCACAATGAGAGCATGTGAAAAATTCTTAGTCCACATGGCAGTATTGAATATGAGTCGCTGAATTAAAATTTGGGCTATGGCCAAGATTCGAACCCAGGACCTCATGCTTTATAAGCAGACACTTTAACCGCTCAGCTGACACTTTGATATGTTTTCAAATGACAATACATTGGCATTTTTTATATAGTGACTAAGTGCAATGTTGCACTTGTTATTTTACACTCAATTTTTTAACAAGATGACCAGATTATAATATATATATGACCAGATGATAGTGACACAGTGCACCTAAACCGGTCGTCACTTAATAAATTGTTAGTTTGCGATCTTGGCTTATCATTTGGAAACAGTAAAACGAATTGATCGCCTCCAGACCAGACGATGTCAGGTAATCTTGACTTTGATACGTATTTCGTAAGGGAATATGAGGCAGATTTAATTTATGTTTTGTAGAGGGAGATGTACTTTAATTCAACGCCTCTCCTTATATTCAATATCTTTGGTACTATGTGACAATTTATTTCCAAGGAATCGAAATATTATTGATATTTATATTACATCTTTTTAAGGAAAAGGCGGGAATGTTCCCATTCACGTTCATGGTTGGGGAGCTATTCCAATATTGGAGAACCTTGGAAAATTTTATACGTATTCCGCAAGGAAACACTGTGGCAAAATTAAAGTATTATCCTTAACGCAGTCCACACTACTGATGGATCCTTAGCCGGCCGCGGTGGCCGAGGAGACTGAGGCGCTCCAGTCACGGTCTGCACGGCCACTACGGTCGGGGGTTCGAATCCCCCCTCGGGCATGGATATTTGTGCCGTCCTTAGTATAAGGTAGTAGATAAGTAGTTTGTAAGTTTAGAAACTGATGACCCCGTAGTTAAGTCCCATAACCCATAAGCTAAACAAACATTTGAATATTTTGAACTTTCCTCTGTCGGTCGCCAGGTAGCGAAAGTAGATACGCGAAGATCGGATCGTTTGCTTCATTAACTGTAGTATGTTGTTATTAACCCCAGACACACCTCCTAATACTGACGCATGAATCCCGCTGAACTACAGTCTCAGCAGGAATCTACAGTTACACCTTCATAAATAATCAGCATGCTATCGTATGCAGCATGTCAAGGTGTTCCTTGTACCATTACCGGCATCATTTTCTGTTATATTGTCAAGAGATCAACGACAGGCTATATGCGTCTGCGCTCATCACAGTTCTTCTTGTCTCCGTGTTCTTTACACGCAGTGCGTCTGGGCTGCTGTAGTTTCGGTCTACAGTGAGTTTCAAATGTCTGTTCTTTCCCCTCCAGAGAAGAGATTGCCATCTGAGTTCATGAAGCATGTCCGTTATACTTGCATGCTTCACACCTTTGAGCTGACTAGGTATCTTCCTTTGATTTGACCCAGTATGCATCCCTAATACTTGAGTGGTTTTTCTTGACTGAGTAGCACTGTTGTTGTTATGGGCTTCAGTCCGGAGACTGATTTGATGCAGCTCTCCACCCTACTCTATCCTGAGCAAGCCTTTTCATCTCCTCATAAGTACGACAACCCACATCCACTTGAATCTGCTTACTATACGCGTCTCTTGGTCTAGCCTCTGCGATTTTTACCCCACACACTTCCCTCCAATGCTAAATTTACGATTCCTCGATGTCTAAGAAATTGTCCTACCAAGCGATCCCTTCTTTTAGTCAGGGTGTGTCAAAAATTCCTTTTCTCAACAATTCTGTACAGTACCTCTTCAGCATTCTTCTGTAGCACCACATTTCAAAAGCCTCTAGTCTCTTCCTGTCCGCACTGATTATTGTCCATGTTTCACTCCCGTACAAAGCAACACCCCACACAAATGCCTTCAGGAAAGACTTCCTTACACTTAAATTAATATTCGATGTTAGCAAGTTTCTCTTTATCAAAAATGCTTTTCTTCCCATTGCCATTCTGCATTTTATATCCTCTGTACTGCGACCATCAAATGTTATTTTACTACCCAAGTAACAAAACTCATCTACCACCTTCATTGCTTCGTTACCTAATCTAATTCCTTCAGCATCACCTGATTTTCTAAGACCGCATTCCATTATTTTTGTTTTGCTCTTGTTAATGTTCATTTTATACGCTCTCTTCAACACACTGTCCATTCCATTCAACTGCTTTTCCAGGTCCTTTGCTGTCTCTGACAGAATTACAATGTCATCAGCGAGACGCAATGTTTATGTTTCTTCCCCCTGTACTTTAATACCTAATCCCAAATTTTTCCTTGCTTTCCTTCACCGCCTGCTCGATGTACAAATTAAATAGCATCGGAGAAAGGCTACAACCCTGTCTTACTCCCTTCCCAACTGATGCTTCCCTTTCATGCCCTTCGAGTCTAATAACTGCAGTCTGGCTTTTGTACAAGTTGTAAATAACTCTCCTTTCACTGTATTTTACCCCTGCTGATTTCAGAATTTGAAAGAGTGTATTACAGTCAATATTGTCAAAAGATTTCTCCAAATCTACAAAAGCTAAAAATGTAGGTTTGCCTTTCCATAATCTATCTTCTAAGATAACACGTAAAGTGAGTATTGCCTCCCGGGTTCCTACGTTCCTCCTGAATCCAAACTGATCTTCCCCGCGGTCAGCTTCTACCAGCTTTTCCATTCTCCTGTGTGTTAAAATTTTGCAGCTATGACTTATCAAACTGATGGTTCTGTAATTTTCACACCTGCCTGCGCCTGATTTCTTTGGAATGGGGATTATTACATTTTTCTTAAAGTCTGAGTGTATCACTATCCAAATGATAAAGCTGATTATTGATCCACTGCTGCCCATCATAACAGATATATTTAATCAGTCCTTAGCCACAAGTGTTTTTCCTGATGCGTGGAAACGTGGACTAGTTAAGCCACTGCCAAAAAAGGACATTGCCACAGCACCCTCTGATTACCGACCTATCTGCATTCTTCCGGCACTGTCCAAAGCCCTAGAATATATAGTACATGATCAGCTAACCAGCTACTTGACTACTAATAAACTTCTTGACGAACACCAATCAGGTTTTCGCAAATATCGCAGCACAACATCTGCTTTGATAAAAGTAACAGACGATCTTAAGCAGGCAATGGATAGACAAGAGGCGACTATTATGTGCTTCTTAGACTTTAGCAAAGCTTTCGACACTGTGGACTTTGATATTTTACTTGCTAAACTTAGCAGTCTAAATTTCTCTCAAGGCGTGGTGCAATGGATTCGCTCATACTTGACATCGCGTCTTCAGTGCGTCATGTCCGGCACCGAAAAGTCACAGTGGAGAAAAGTTCTATCAGGCGTACCACAGGGTTCGGTGCTAGGTCCACTTCTCTTTTCATTGTATGTAAATGACGTATCATCAGTCTTGTCCTTTTGTAAATACCACATGTATGCTGATGACCTCCAGTTGTATTTAAGTGCAAAACCAAAAAACCTGAAGGCAGCAATCGAGAATTTTAATTCTGACCTATGTGCACTATCAAAGTGGGCACAGAATATAGGATTAAAGCTCAATCCAAGTAAAACACAAGCGATTCTGGTAGGTCATCCTAGACTCATCAACCACAAATACCGCGAATCTCAACCACCATTAATATTAAATGACACACCTATCTATTTTTCGCCGTCGGCAAAAAGTCTGGGAGTGATAATAGACGACAAACTAAATTGGGCTGAGCACACAGCCGCAGTGTGTAGGAAGGCATCAGCATCTCTTCATGCCCTACAGAGATATAAGAAGTTTTTTCCTCTCGATCTTAAAAAGAAACTTATACAAACACTTGTAATTCCAATTATTGATTACGGTGATGTTATCTTGCAAGGTCTCTCTTGGGAAAGCTCACGACGTCTGGAACTAATCATGAATGCCTGCGTTCGATATATATGTAACATCCGTCTCTTTGATCACATTTCACCATCTTATAAGCAACTATCCTGGCTCCGTGCTGACAAGCGCAGAGATTTTCATACACTCTGTTTCCTCTACTCTCTTATCAACGTACACTGTCCCTCATATCTTTCCTCGACCTTAACACTCTTATCTGATCAACATAACAGAACTACTCGTTCCTGTCAGAGCAAAACCCTTTCTGTCCCTATCCATCACTCAGCCGGTTTCTCAAAATCCTTTTCAGTAGCAGGAACCAGGCTCTGGAACAATCTACCTCAGTATATCAGAGAACTGAATAACACTGCCAGCTTCAAACGACAGTTAATGGATTATCTACTAAAGCAATAATGACGCCAGTCTTTATTACCCTACGGTCCAGGTACGTCACATCCATTCCTCCTCCCAGATATTCTTCAACTGCCATTGCTCTCGCCAGGTACAGCTTCTGTCAGAATTCGCCATGCGTTAACCAGTCTCGATATATTCAAAAGTAAATATTGTATCTGCTAATATAAATGTTGTTACTTTTATTATTACACCAGCAGCAGCAGCAGCAGAAGGTGTCTCAGTGGTACAGTTAGTATTAATCCTATTTAGAGTTAAGTTATTACATATGTAGAGTTAAGTTATTACCTTTTATTTACATCCTTTTACATGTAATCAACCTGTATAAATAATGTTATTAACTGTTCATCTGTAAAAATCATTATTATGTTATAGGTAACTCACATGTAAAGAAATATTGTATGTGTAAAACCCTGGTCCGATGTAAGAGAGGGCCTGATGGCCCTAATCTGATCAGGCTAAATAAATCAATAAATAAATAAATATTTCGCCTGTCTCATAGATCCTCCGCGCCAGTTGAAATAGTCTTGTCATGGCTGGCTCTCCCAGAGATTTTAGTAGCTCTGAGGGTATTTCATCTACTCCTGGGGCCTTGTTCCGACCTAGGTCTTTCAGGGCTCTGTCAAATTCATCTCTCAGTATAGTATCTCCTATTTCACTTGATCTACTTCCTCTTCCCTTCCTACAACATCGTCTCTAATTTCATTTCCTTTGTAGAGCTGCTCTATGTACTCTTTCCACCTTTCAGCTTTCCCTTCTTTGCTGAGAACTGGTTTTCCATCAGAGTCCTTGATATTCATAGAGCTGTTTTTCTTATCTCCAAATGTTTCTTTTATTTTCCTGTAGGCTGTATCTATTTTTCCCCTATTTATACATTCTTCTACATCCTTGCATTTGCCTTCTAGCCACTCCTGCTTAGCCATTTTGCACTTACTGTCAATCTCATTTCTTAGTCGTCTGTACTCCATTTTGCCTGTTTCATTTACTGCATTTTTATATTTTCTCCTTTCATCAATTAAATTTAGTATTTCCTGTGATATCCAAGGATTTTTTGTCGGTCTTGTCTTTCTACCTATTTTGTCCTCTGCTGCCTTCACTATTTCATATCTCAATGCTATCCATTCCTCTTCTACTGTTTTATTTCCCCCTGTTTCTGTCAATTGATGCCTAAATCTCCCTCTGAATTTCTCCAGAACTTCATGTTCCTTCAATTTATCCAAGTCCCATCTCCTTATTTTCCTACCTTTCTGCAGTTTTTTCAGTTTCAGCCTACAGTTCATGACTAACAAGTTATGGGTATATTTTACAGTTTATCACCTGGTTCCGGAATCTATGTTTTACCATTATAAAATCTATCTGATACCTTGCGGTGTCTCCTGGTCTCTTCCACGTATACAACCTTCTTTTGTGATTCTTAAACCATGTGTTTGTTACGATTAAATCATGTTCCGTGCAAAATTCTACCAGGCGACTTCCTCTTTCATTCATTTTGCCCAGTCCATATTCACCTACTATTTTTCCTTCTCTTCCTTTTCCTACTACCGAATTCCAGTCGCCCATCACAATTAAGTTTTCCTCTCCCTTAACTGTCTGAATAATTTCCTTTAGCTCCTCATATATTTCTTCGATTTCCTCATCATCGGCAGAGCTGGTTGGCATATAAACCTGTACTACTGTTGTCGGTGTTGGCTTCGTATCTATCTTGATAATGATAATGCGATCAGTGTGCTGGTCATAGTAGTTTACCCGCATTCCTGTTTTATTTTTCATCATCAATCCTACTCCTGTGATGCCCTCAATTGATTTTGTATTTATAATCCTGTACTCACCTGACCAGAAATCCTGTTCATCTTGCCACCAAACTTCACTAATCCCCACTATATCTAACTTCAACCTATCCATTTCCCTTTTTAATTTTTCTAATTTTCCTACCCGATTAAGGGATCTAACATTCCACGCTCCGATCCGTAGAATACCAGTATTGTCTTTCCTGATGACAACATCCTCCTGAGTAGTCCCCGTCCGGAGATCCGAATGGGGGACTATTTTACCTCCGGAATATTTTACCCAAGAGGATGTCATTATCATATTTTCATACAGTAGAGCTGCATGTCCTCGGGAAATGTAACGGCTGTAGTTTCCCCTTGCTTTCAACCGTTCGTAGTAACTGTGTGGCAAAGCCACATTAGCTGATGTTACAAGGCCAGCTCAGTCAATCATCCAGACTGTTGCCCCTGTAACTACTGAAAAGTAGTGCCCCTCTTCAGGAACCACACGTTTGTCTGGCCTCTCCACAGATACCCCTCCGCTGTGGTTGCACCTACGATACGGCTATCTGCATCGTTGAGGCACGCAAGCCACCCCACCTCGGCAATGTCTGTGGTTCATGAGGATGGGAGTAGCACTAGTATACAATATTCTGCATACTTTAAGATGTGCAGTTCTGCAAAATTGTCTCAACACGTCGACTTCATACGTTCACTGCGACCGTCCTTACGTAGTCGTTTCATTTTATGTTGTTTGCATCAATATGCTTAGATATTTGATTGACGTCATTGTGTCTAGCTTAACACCATTTAATGATCTGTTTGTACATTTCAAGTCATACCTACTCATCTACCATACCTGAAATCTCTCTGCAACTTTTTTAAGTATAACGTCGCGCGCAAGTGTTGACTTGATCGGCAAATGGAGGCTAATGTACTATCCTCGTTCCCTGCAGCTGACAGTCGTTAGATACGTCCCATAATCGTATGGTTTTCTCCGACTAATATTGTGGGGAAAACCATAAGATTATGGCCCGGATACCTATGACTACCTGGCGTGACTTTTTTTGAATGATACTAAAATTGATACAACAGCACTTGGGGGGGGGGGGGATGTTAAAAACACCCAGCTATTTACTTCTCTTAGACCTGTTATATACTGGGTCTTTCACTAAGTGTGTTTGCCTCTGTAAACACAAGAAATGTTACACTCAAAAATGTTTGTTAAGCTTATGTGACTTAACTACGGGGTCATGTCCCTAAACTTACAAACTACTTATGAACTACTTACGAACTAGGACGGCACAAATATCCATGCCCAAGGGGGGATTCGAACCCCCGACCGCAGTGGCCGTGCTGATCGTGACTGGAGCGCCTCAGTCACCTCGGCCACCCCGGCCGGCAATGTTACACTTTCTGCTGAGCTATGAACATAGTTTATTGTATCATTTTCCAAAGAGTTACAGAACAAAGATGTTATTTTTTAAATGGAACAATAGTTTCTTATATCGTGATTTGTATTCGTTGAAACCAGCTGCGTCCAAATCAATTTAAACTATATTCCTATCACTGTTAGTTTGCGAACTACAACCCTTCAAAGTTTGAGGGGCAGATACCACACGCTGTACATAATACATGGCTGTGGGGTGCGTGATGGATGTTAAGGCGGTGGGAAGTTGATTTACATGAGATGTTCAAATGTGTGTCCATGTTACTCAATGCATATTGCAATGCGTCGTCGAAAGTATCTGCGGACGAGATGTAACATCGCCGGTGTGACGGAGCGACATGCGTCCTCGATGCGCTGTTTTAGATCATCTGGGGATGTGGGCTCAGTGACATAAACACGATCTTTTAGATATCCCCACAAAAAGAAATCTACTGGTGTTAAATCGGGCGACCTCGCGGGCCATGAATGAGGACCATGGCGCTCCAACCATCTTCCTGCAAACCTGTTGTTCTTCCACAACCTACGTTGACAGTTGGCAGGTCGTACCGAGGATTGTATGCGGCCCAGTAGTGCATGTTATGGCGATTCACTGCACCATAATTTGGTCTTCGTCTGTTATTGCGGCGCATTACCAAGCTGCCTGTTTCCCGAAGTCGTTGTTCGGTACCTGAGAACGCAATGGTTGTCGGGGCTCTTTGCCTAGTGTATCTCACGGCATACGCCGTGGCTGCTTCAGTGGCATCGTGTCAGCACTAGCCGAGCATCAGCAACATGTCAACGTACTCGTTGTTCATTTATGCCATCGTCATCCGATGTCAGTAACTGTGGTATATTGAGCCCCGGTTGTTTGTTTGGCTCCAACTGTCGGGTATACGTCCGTGTCGGCGACAGTCGGCAGTCAAACAGCGCATCTAGGAAGCTTCTCACTCCGTGACACAGGCGACGTTACAACTCGGCCGCATCACATTTAGAAGGCGCATTGCATTATGCGCAGCGTTTGTGGTATCTGCCCCTGAAACTTTGAAGGGTTGTAGCTCCCAAACTGTGATAGGAATGTAGTTTAAATTGATTTGGACGCAGCTGGTTTCAACGAATCCAATTCACGATATAAAAAACTATTGTTCCATTTAAAAAAATGATATCTTTGTGCTGTAACTCTTCGGAAAATGATACAATAAACTATGTTCATAGCTCCGCAGAAAGTGTAACATTTCTTGAGTTGACCCACCGCATTAAAATTCCCCGTCACCTATTATTTTATAAGTTACAGAGGCAAACACACTTAGCGAAACACCCTGCATGTGCTGAACACTCCCCCTCCAATTTTGTTCGATCTGTTTTCCCGATATACATTCCATGCCTCGCTAAATATTTCTGAACTTGCCACATTATGATTTAGCCATCTTTCGGTGCCTAAAACTATCTGAGCACAATAATTTCCATGCAGAACGGCAAATTCTGGAACTTTGTTTTTAATTCTTTGAAAGTTCACGGCTAATATTTTGACAGTCGTATTTTTATGCTGTATGCGGCCTTAATTCGCTGTCGAAATGTTAATAAGCGAGTGCTCATCAGAGCTAGCGCCTGGCCTAAAAAACCCTATGTGCACTGCACAAGTACTCTGCTACCCGAGTAGCCGCTTCCTTAGTGTACTGCACACCTAAACTTTCTAGGGGCGCCTTAAAATTCCCCACCCGATAACGAAGATCTGTAAGTCTGCAGCCATGACTGTAACAGAGTCGGAGAAGCCTTCATTTCAGAGCCTCCACTGGGCTCCAAAGCAAAGTACTCCGATCAGCCCTGTGAACAATGGTACTAATCGACAGCTCTGCTTGCACCCCGCATGCGAGGGCAGCAGCCTTCACGAATTCCGCCATCCGCCTGTAGGACCTGAGGATGTCCTCAGAACCCAAGCGACAAGCGTCAGTGGCGCCGACGTGAGTCATGACTTGCAGATGACCGCACCCCGTTCGCTCGATAGCCGCCGGCAAGGCCGCCTCCACATCTCGGATGAGGCCCCCCGGGAAACACATCGAGTGCACATTGGACTTTTTTCCGGATGTCGACGCTATATGCCTAAGATTTCTTGGTACTCGTCTTTATGGACCGCGGAAAACGCCTTTCCTGTTCTGAAGAGTACGAAAGATAGAAAAGCTCTGTAGAAATTGCGAGGCAATGTTCTTTCTGATCTTGTAATGCCGTGGGACGAACTTGGCGATAACACTACGTCCATTCTCCTGCAGTCCCTTAGACAGTCTTTGGCACCCACAGTTTCGTTGGCTTTCTTGACGTCAGCGTCGTCGTTGGTCGTCTTTAACTCCCGTCCAGCCATTTCTAATCCGCATCAGCCATTCGTAAATCCGATTGCGGCTTACAGGACTCTCAACCATAGGGTTACTGAATCATTTGGTGTATCTCTGTAAACGGATTCTTGAGTTTCACGAAAAAGTCAATTAAGACGCCTTCCCCCTCAAACTCCGCTATCTCCTTCGAACTACTCAGCGGCAAGGATTCCATATTCATAGACGAGAAAATTTTGTGTTTTCCTTTCCGCCTGAAGGTACACTAACTGAGTAAGGGGTAGTCTTGTGTTTGGAACTTGAGTCATATTTCTATCCTACTCACTGGGTAGGATACTTCCAGAACTTCTTACTTCCTTTTACATGTTAGTTATTGGCGTATCTGTGTTATAATTCAAATTATATTGATTAGAATATTACAGGGGATAGCATACCTTTACGTCTGGGGAACTGCAGTAATTTTCTTTGTATACTAGAAGAAATTCCTTTCTTCTCCTTTTTTTCTATGCCAGAACATCTTCCTTTTACGTTATGGCTAGGGACACTTTTTTATTTACAGAAGGTTTTTTTTCCTGTTTCCTTTCAATGATGTGCGACAGGACGGGATAAAGGAAAGGCAGGAGACCTATTCAAAGTGTGAGTTAAACTAGTGAGTAACTAAAAAAATCCAGGAACATATTGTTGACTCTCACATTCATGAGGAGATACTATCACCGTATGAAAACAAGGAAGATCATAGATCCAACGGAGAGATTTCGGTGTTCTTTCTTTTCGCATGCTATTCGAGAACCGGATGGTAGATAAATAATCTGAAAGGGGTTTGATGAACCATCTACCAGGCCCTGCAGTGTGGTGTGCATAATAGCCATATAGACGTAGATGTAGTGTGCCAGGCTTCACTCAGTGAGTGAACTCCGTGAATCAGAGATTGAAGTACACGTAATGGTCAGTGCAACAAGAGGACAAAGTTCAACCTAACGGAGATATAATAACAAGAATTCTGCACGTCTGTTGGAATCGCATTATAATGTGGGCTGATAGGTATCTGAGGTCAATTAAGAGGTAGTCTGAGTAATAAAATTTTGGTTTTTGGTAAAAAGCACAAAAAAGAAGAAAACTCTTATTTAATTTAGCAAACTATCAACTGCTTCTTATGTGGTCAGAGAATCAAAACGAGTGTACAGGATGACCGATTCACTGGTGATAGAGCTAAAAACAATCATAGGCAAAATCTATGCAATGTATTTTTACTTCTGCACGCTCTTCAAAATATGTTGCAATACATTATGTAATTTGATGCTGCAGAGTAACAAGAACAACAAACGAAAATAATACACAAATTCAATCTGCGAAAAAATCAGACAGTAGGATATGTAAAAATTATTTTCGCTGAGTGGATTTCTTAAAACTAGTGTGTATGTTTCACAAATATTTAAAAAAAAATATATAAATAATGTACATTTATTTTAATATATTGTATTTTGATGTATTTTTTGTATTTTTATAATCGTTTGCCACGAAACGTTTGCAAAAATAGGTTGAAAAACATGCCAGTAAGATTCTTATGTCTATTACTTACTTGATGGAGAAGGCCTTTTCAAAGCAACTGTATTACTGCAAAAATTATTTCATGTGAGGAGTGCGCACGGAAATAATGAAAAATATCCCACTGATTATGATAATGATGACTGATTATGGTTAAAGGTTACTTAAATAATTTCTTTGAAGTTCTGAAGCAAGCAGGAGTAAAATATAGGGAGCATAAGGTTATTTACAACTTGTACAAAAACTAGACAGCAGTTGTCAGAGTTGAAGGGCAAGAAAGGTATGCAGTGGTTCGGAAGGGAGTAAGACAGGGTTGTAGCCTTTCTCCAATGTTATTCAATTTGTACATTGAACAAGCTATAAAGGAAAGCAAGGAGAAATTTGGGAAAGGAATTAAAGTTCAGGGGAAGAATTAAAATCATTGCGTTTTGCTGACGACATAGTAATTCTGTCAGATACAGCAAAGGACCTGGAACAGCAATTAAACGGAATGGACAGTGCGCTGAAAGGTGCATCTAAGATGAAGACTGACAAGAGCAAAACTAGGGTAATGGAGTGCAGTGTAAGAAAATCAGGTGATGCTGAAGGAATTAGATTAGGTAACGAAACAATAAAGGAGGTAGATGAGTTTTGTTACTTGGGCAGTAAAATAACAAATGATGGTCGCAGTACAGAGGATATAAAATGCAGAATGGCAATGGGTAGAAAAACGTTCTTGAAAAAGAGAAACTTGTTAACATCGAATATTGATTTAAGCCCAAGGAAGTCCTTTCTGAAGGCATTTGTGTGGAATGTTGCCTTGTATGGGAGTGAACATGGACGATAAACAGTGCGGACAGGAAGAGGATAGAGGGTTTTGAAATGTCATGGTACAGAAGAATGCTGAAGATTATGTGGGTGGTTTGCATAACTAATGAGGAGGTACTGAACAGAATTGGGGAGAAAAAGAATTTCTGGCATACCTTGACTAAAAGAACGTATCGATTGGTAGGACACATTCTTAGACATCAAGTAATTGTGAATTTAGCATTGGAGGGAAGTGTTTGGAGTAAAGACCGCAGGGGAAGACCAAGAGATGGATACCTGTATACCAACTTTTACAGTGAAATCACAATTACCGGATATCAAATACTAAACAACTTTTACTTGTAAATTTTTTCGAGGCATAACAGCCGATATAGGATACAGCGCCGACTACATCTACTTCTACATCTACACGGGATACTCTGCAAATAACATTTAAGTGCCTGGCAGAGGTTTTATCGAACCACCGTTATACTATTTATCTCCCATTCCATTCTCGAATAGCGCGCGGGAGGAATGAACACCTGAATCTCTTCGTTCGGGCTCTGATTTCTCGTATTTTATTCTGATGATCATTTCTATGTGAGTTGGCGTCAACAATATATTTTCGCATTCGGAGGAGAATGTTAGCGATTGTAGTTTCGTAAGTAGCCCACGCCGCAGCGATAAGCGCCGTTGTTGTAATGATTCCCATCCCAGATACTGTATCATTTCCATAACGCTTTCTCCCCTGTATCGTGACAATACGAGACGAGCTGCCCTTCTTTGGACTCTTTCGATGTCCTCCGTCAAACCCACCTGATAAGGATCCCACACTGGGCAGCAATACCCCATAAAAGGACGGACAGGCGTAGTGTATGTAGTTTCTTTAGTACTTCTGTTGCATCTATTATGGGTTCTGCCAATAAAGCGCTGTTTCTGGTTCTCCTTTCCCACGGCATTATCTATGTGTTCTTTCCAATTTATGTCAGAATTAATTGTAATTCCTAGGTATTTTGTGGAGTTTACGGGCTTCACTGATTTATCATGTAAACAAAGTTTAACGGATTTCTTTTCGTACTCATGTGAACGACTTCACACTTCTCATTATTTAGAGTCAACTGACAATTCTTACACCGTACAGATATCTTATTCAAATCGTTCTGCAGTTGGTTTTGATCTTCCGATGATTTTAATAGACGGTAAATAACGGCGTCATCTGCAAACAACCTAAGAGAGCTACTTAAATTTTCCCCTAAATCGTTTATGTAAATAAGGAACAGCAGAGGACCAATAACATTACCCTGTTGAACGCTCGATATCACCTCTGTTTTAGTCGATGCCTTACCATCGATTACTACGAACTGTGTCCTCTCTGAGAGGAGATCCCCTATCCAGTCGTAAAATTAGGGGCGATATACCGTAACCACGCAATTTGATTAAAATCCGTTTGTGAGGTACGGTGTCAAAAGCCTTCTGGAAATCAAGGAATACGGAATCAGCCCTCTAGCTCTCTAGCGGCGTTCGTTTATGCTGCCAGAGGGAGGTTCTCATCTCAGGCGGCCAACAAATACAATGTTTGTAAACCAATGTTACCAAACTACTGTGGTCATCGGACCCTAGAGTTACAAACCGCCGGCCGCGTTGGCCGAGGAGACTGAGGCGCTCCAGTCACGGTCTGCACGGCCACTACGGTCGGGGGTTCGAATGCCCCCTCGGGCATGGATATTTGTGCCGTCCTTAGTATAAGGTAGTTGATAAGTAGTTTGTAAGTTTAGGGACTGATGACCCCGTAGTTAAGTCCCATAAGCTTAACAAACATTTGAACATTTGAGTTGAAGTTACAAACCACTTACAGTAACCTAAACCTATCCTAATTACAAAACACACACACACACAGACATGCCCGACGGAGGATTCGAATGATGGGCGAGAGCGACCGTGCAGTCCTTGAGAAGGCACCAAAAATCACACGGCCATTTCCGTGCGGCCCAACAAGGTCTGTAACATTTGGTGGCGATCGGTTGAAAGTCGCTACCACACAAGTGGGAACACGCTACAAACAGACACATACAGATATCTTTCAAACAGTGCGAGATCTACTCTAATAATAAATCTGTAAATGTAGGCCTGTTGCTGTTCACTTCAATCTTCAAAAGAACTGGATGAATCTGCATGCTGTTTTAACAGTAAACACGAGAAAAGTTTGGGTCAACATATAGGCATAATTTTATCAAAATCGGATAACGAAAAAAAATGGATATCGTAATTTTAAGTGTTTTCAGTAACCATCGAGTTTCTTTGTTCAACTATATTAAAAATCTGTTATCTCCAAAAGGAAAGATATCGTAATTTGAAGTTTTATGTGTATACTATGCTTAGAAGTATGATGCAATACAGCAAATGTCCAAGAGTACTACACGAACTTTCATGGGGTTTCATACATCAACTGAGAGCTCCTTGGGGCAACATATAAGCTTCATTTCATCAAAATCGGATCAGGGAAAGAAAATATATCGTAATTTGTAGTTTCTGGTGTATGCTATGCTTCAGTTGCCTAGTGGTATAGCAAAGATGCGATAGAGGCGCTGTTACATAGTATACCAAATAACTAATAGATGCCAACGGTGCATTTTTTATTCTCATAACTAAGGTGTAATACAATGAAACAAGGGCTACGATTTTGGTTACGGCAGCGGTGTAGTGTACAAATGTTGGCAACGACCGTTGAATCCTGTTTGAAAAATCAGTAACATACAGTTACTGTACCAAAAAACTAAAAAAAAAAAAAAAAAAAAAAAAAAAAAAAAAAAAAAAAAAAAATATACTAGCTGTGTCCCGCATGGCTTGCAATGCCATGGAAAGAAAAAAAGTGCTTCTTTCAGCGGGTATCATTTGTCATTTGAATTTAAAACATAACGACGTTCCTTCGCATCTTTCGATGTTTTCATTTACTTAGAATTCCTTACAAGGAAACACGAATTTATGTACCTTCCTTTCTGATTTCGGTGCGTACTTATTACATTCTCAGTCCATTCTGTTTAGGATTGCCCAGAAAACGGTATAGTACAATATAGAACAAATAGAGGCCCTGTTAGTTACTTAGTGCACCAAAGAATAATAGTTCGCGTGCTGCGTTTATTTTTTTAATATTTCTTTTCTATGGTTACGTCATAGAACAGCAACGAACCACTAAAGGGGCTGTTGTGTTGTAGTGCCATAGAGGAACAATACATAATCGTGTTGAGCGTATTCCCTCAGTCACAGAAGTATTTTGAATTACGAGCCGCACTCTTATCTCAACAAGTACAAACTAACATTGAACAGTGAATTTCGGCTTACACTTTATATATTCACAGCTTAAAGACGTTTCTTTGCCCCTTTGACAAGGAACATTTGAATTTAAAACATAACGACATTACTTCGCGTCCATCGATGCTCTGATTTACGTAAGAAGGCTATGCAAGTAAAATCGAATTTATGTTGTTCCCCTTCTGATTTCGGTGTGCCCTCATTACATTTTGAATGCGTTTTGTTTAGAAATGCCTCGAAACAGTGCAGGAAAGGACAAAGTAAGACAACTATGCAACTACGGCGTTACTGCGTTTCTTTTCTTTTTTTTTTTTTTTTTTTTTTTTTTTTCAATTACATAACTATGGTGTAATACACTACAAGAAGTGGTACAATTTTAATTACAGCGGCGGCGTTGTGTGCTGATGTTGGCAACGTCGTTGACTACTTTTTGAAAAGTCAGTCATTTATAATGAGGGGAATAATTCTTTATGTTCACTGAAGCGAGTAGTTTGTTGCCAACGATAGCAAACTAAACCGCTGCCACTGCAAGTAAAATTTAACCCAGGTAGGACACAAAAAAATTTCTTTCCTAACTGTATCCCATATGCTTTTCAATGTCATGGAAAGAAAAAAAGTGCATCTTTCGACTAATTAGATCTTCAGCCCCTTCTTTTTAGAAACGTCTAGAAAACGGTTTAGTATAGTAAACAACAAGCAGAGGCCCTGTTTTTTACGTAGTACAGAAAATAACTAACAGAAGGCAATGCTGTTTTTTTTTCCTTGCTCAAAGTTACGGTGCAGTTCTCTACAAATCATGGTATCCTTTCTTTAATATCCGTTGCCAAGCACGGATGTTCAGCTATCTATTAAAAATCTCTAATCTCGTGAACTACTTCACGGATTTACATGGGGCAACATTGTTTCATAAAAGTTTGATCACGGAAAAATTCGTAATGTACAGTTTTGTATCTACGACCGTCATGTCTGTCCGTCTCTTTGAAGACGTTTACCTCCAAAACTACTTGACGAACTTTCATAGGATTTTCAGTCGTAACTTGAGCATATCGTGCGGTTGGTTACACGCTTCATTTCATCAAAATCGGATCAGAGAAAATAAAGATATCATAATTAAAACATTTGTCTAAAAGCAATCAGTGTGTCTGCTCTGTGCCTGCCACTAGAGATAATATACACACGCGAGCGACAAACTCATCAGAGACCTCTCTGCTTTCATAATCCTTCGGTACAATATTGTGATTAAATTTTTTAATGACTTACATAAAAAACATGTAGAACATTCTGGAAGTGATAAAACTTTCGCCGGTGGACGGGATTGAACCAGCAGCCCTCAGCACCGCAATCAGTGACGCCATCTTTTATTTTTTTTTTTTTTTTTTTTTTTCAGGTAGATCGATGGTTCGCGGTCGTTATGTCATGTTCGATCTTGGTGATCGCTTAGTATTTGGCTCAGCGTTTTTATTACAGAGGGCGTGTAGCCCCCTGACCAGACGCGCTGAGCCACGGCGCCACTCCGGCAGTCGGTTAACGTGACGTTTTTGCAAACATTTTGGAGCAAACTAATAACCTCAATAATAAAAAATTAATTACTAAGGGTGTCTGAAACCCTTTTAGGAAAAAAAAAAGATGTTTGGTAATAACGGGTTCCGAACCACGTAACTTTAGCATCACAGTCCAACGCATTGCCCAGTACGCTACAGCTAACAGTTAGGACGTCACTTCTTTAATCTCATACTATTGATGGCCGTTGTTAACTGATGCTAATATGGAATTTTTAGACACTAGATTATCATTTATCGTACGAAGAACGACGTGTTTTTTGTTAATTCTTCAGTGTACCATAGCTTTGAAATTGCAACGTGTAAGTTACAATAGGAAAATCATCAAATACGCAACGCAAGATGGCGTATGCCACAGAGAGTTCTGGGCGAGGAATGTCAAGTTACATCTCCGAACGGCTGGTTTCCGTTAATTCAATGGAGGGTGTCAAAACTCCGTTGTTTTTGCAAATATCTCTCAAACGATACAATATATGAAAAATACACAAGGGAACAAAGTTGTGGAGAATTTTCTCCTCTACAAATTCGTTTATTCAATTTTCGCGTCAGATGAACGGTTTATTTGCAATTAAAATTACATTAAAAACGGCTTTTTTTTCGTATTACTAACACATTTCTTGTCTGAAAAATTTGAGAAAGGGAGGTTCTCGTCTCTGGCGGCGAACAATTACGTCTGTAAAATTTGGTGCTGATCGGTTGAACGGGTTGTCTTAAAAACAGGGAACATGTTACGGACAGACAGACAGACATCCCTAAATCGCCGTTGTTTTTCCAAATATCTGTGAAACGATACGAGATGTGAAAAAAACATAAGAGAGTAAAGTTGTAGAGAATTTTCTCCTCTACAACTTCGGTTAATCAATTTTCGTATCAGATGAATGGTTAAGCCGTTATTTTTATTTAAATTTCGAGCTCTCAAAAGACGATCGCAAAGGCCCACTTTTAGTGTTATTACCGTAACCTTAAGCAAAATAAACTTATATTATTCATATATACATGTGGCGTCTGTTCCGAAAGAACAGACGTCACTTCTGATCCTGTAGTTGTTATTATTTAATATTCACAGAATATATGACATCAACTGCGATTTTCAGTTTTGCCCAATCGCAGTTGATGTCATATATTCTGTGAATATTATATTACTCAGTTGCATCAATAAATATCTACATAATAATGCGGTAGATACTGTTGTTAGTGTGGTTGTAAAGCAGCTGAGGTACGATGCTGAGTACAGTACTTGTTGTTTGTTTGTATGAAGAGTACAAGGAGCGCGACGGTCTGCGACGGGCGGCAGTGGGACGGTGAGCAGGGCAGGTGCGGGCGACAGGCGCGCCCAGCCGCCTGTAAAACTGCCGGCTCCACACGGCCGCAGCTGCAGCTTCCATTTGCCGCTCGGCAGGCGGCGTGTGTTGTGCAAACTTTAACCAGCAGCCGGCCCCTGCCTTCCCCCACATCCGTTACACATTAAAACGCCGCGTGTTACGGCGAAATTAGCTCGCCATTTTTATAACGTTTGCTCTGCTCCGTGCACACAGCCTGTTATATGGAGTGAAAATTGTACAGTTCCTGACAGATATATTTACTTATCTTCCGTATATCTCGAAGCGTAATTTTTAATGTTGTTTCAGCCTACCACAATCATTCAATTTTTTTAATTAAGTAATTTTAGCAAAATATAATAATGGAAAGTCCAGGTTGGAATTAATAATATAGTGAGGACAGTTTACAACTCACCGCAAAGACGTGGCGACGAGCTGCGATATGCACATACAAGAGACACACACATACAACACATTCAGCTATCGGCCATGGCCTTCTCCAGAAAATAAAACACTCACGCAGTCACACAGGCACACAACACAGTCATACAACCATCACCTCCGGCTGCCGCACTTCCAATCCAGAGGTGATGGTTGTATGACTGTGTTGTGTGCCTGTGTGATTGCGTGAGTGTTCTATTTTCTGATTAAGGCCATGGCCGATAGCTGAAAGTGTTGCATGTGTGTATCTTTTGTATGTGCCTGTCGCAGCTCGTCGCCACGTCTTTGCGGTGAGTTGTAAACTGTCCTTACTATATTATTATAATTTTAGCAAAAAATATATAATCATCAATAGGTTCAAATGTTCGTAGAGCTTATGGGCCTAACCATTGGGTCATCAGTTCCTAACCTTACAAACTTCTTATTAGCTACCTGATACTAAAGACGGCACAAAGATCCATGCCCGAGGGGGGATTCGAACCCCCGACGGGGAACGGTCTCATGCGTCGTAGCATAGCGCCTCAATGAGTTCGGCTTCTCCGCCGCGGCCATCAATATGTAACTTAATACGAGGGTTGAAACTTAAATAGTGGCAACTATTTATTCACAACCGATACAAAAGGGTTGCATGTTTGCACCTGTTACTGTCCTTCAAATCCGTCACCAGCGTTGTGTAGAACCCATTGGCAGCGATGTGGAAGGCGTAGTATACCGTTAGCAAATTAATTTAGACAACAGGAGGAGAGAAACAGCGATCTATTTGGTATGATTAATACTACAAAAAACAGTCTTGATCACAAAAATTAACAGTTTTTATTGACCGGTTTTGACCTGATGTAGGTCATCTTCGGAGCAAAATACAGCCCATGTGGCCAGTGCTGGACTCGGTTGGGCTGGGCTGTACTGGCTGTTCTGCTGCCAGCAGGTAACAGGACAGTACAGCCCAGCCCAGCCGAGTCCAGCACTGGCCACATGGGCTGTATTTTGCTCCGAAGATGACCTACATCAGGTCAAAACCGGCCAATAAAAACTGTAAATTTTTGCGATCAAGACTGTTTTTGTAATATTTACCGTTACAAAGCCTGTTCTGTTGATGGTGCGAATGGTCTACTGGCTGGCTTATGAAGCGAATGCGACGAACTGGTTTCCTCGTCTTTGGAATCAAATCAAAGTCTCAAGGACTTAAGCCCGGGGAGTATGGTGGGTGGTACAGTACTTCCCAGTCCCACCGACAGAACAGATTAGCCACAGATTGCGCTGTATGCGCCCGCGCATTGTCGTGCAAAATGATGAGCGGGTTGCGCAGGAAGTGTGCCGCTTCTTTCGTAAAGCTAGTCGCAGGGGACTGTAATACTGTGCATAGACGCAATTCCGTGGAGGAACGTAATGCGTTAGGATAACACGACCACAGTCGCACACGAGAAATCACCATAACTTTTACCATACTGTGGTTCTGACTGACGAACTTTAGACTTTCGCGCTGGCCCATAATGAGGCCATTCGTTGGATTGCCGTTTTTTTCGCTCGTTCTATGTGGCCCGTCTCATCCAGTGTTACGATAAGGCGTAAGAAAGCCACTCCTTCCCGCTCATAACAGCTCAAGTGCGTCTGAGCAGCGCCGTAACGCATTCATTTATGCATTTCCGCCAATTCATACGGCACCCATCGTCAGGAAATTTTTAGCGTGCCCATGCGTTCTTTCAGGATGCGAAGCATTGTCAGATGCTTTAACCCGGTATTGTGAGCAAGCTCACGAATCGTCTGACGTTGATCACTACTTCTTCATACACGCTAGGACGACCTGCCCGATGCATGTCTGCCACAGTTTGCCGACCTTCGTTGAAGGCTTTTACCCAAGGTACCACTGTACTGTAAGGCAATGCCGATTTTCTGAATGGCTCTTGAAGACCTTGATGACACTGTCATGCTCTTCGATCTCCGGCAGATTCAACCTTGATCTAAATCCGTTGTTGTTTCGAAAACGTAATGTCACCTTTACGTTAGACCTCTCACAAGTGACTATGTTTCCCTCGGTTGTGAGCATGCCAGAGACGTGGGACGGGCTAGTCAATTTGCTTGATTAAGGCAGGTACGTCAACAACGTCTTCTATCAACCACAATAGTAGGTTCCATTGCATATTGTCTGCAAAGCAGTATTACCACTACTTTAGCGCCTCGGTTGCACAGTGGTAGAGTACCAGGCTACAAATCCAAAGGTCGCGGGTTCGATCCCCGCCAGGTCCTAGGATTTTTATCTGTCCCTTTCCACTTCTTTCACCTCTGGCAGTATTGCTCATGTGAAAAATACCGAGTAGCACCGTGTTTCGGAACCCACGTTAAACTGTAGCTTCCCCTATAACTGGCTGGGTAAGTCAGTTCCAAGGTCGGAGGAAGGCAACGGCATACCACTTCCAAACAGGACCATGCTTAGTAAAGCACTGTGGTGTTCAAACCAATCTTCGGATTGTGGACTGCTTTACTTTTTTTTAAGCTCTAACACTCGTAGTTTCACCAGTTCAAAAAAGTTCCTGTCGGAGCACAAAAAAGACAAACGTGTTCCTGCTTAAAGACTCACAGATAGCCCCGGTGGAGTAGCCTAGAGGTTTAAGGCGCCTCGCTAAGGAGCGCGCGGTTGCTCGCCGTCGGAGGTTCGAGTCCTCCCTGGGCAGGTGTGTGTGTGTGTGTGTGTGTGTGTGTGTGTGTGTGTTTGTCCTTAGGTTAGTTTACCTTAGTTTAGGTAGTTTGTAAGCTACGGATTGATGACCACGCAGTTTGATCCGATAGATTTACAAACATTTGAAAATCAAAAACACAGATAAGTGGTGCCACTCGGAACGGCAGCGTGGTCTAAGGCGTCATGTTACGGACTGGGCAGCCGTTCCTGACGAAGGTGTGTGTGTGTGTGTGTGTGTGTGTGTGTGTGTGTGTGTGTGTGTGTATTTTGTCCTTAGTGTACGTCATTTTAAGTAGTTACTAAGTCTAGGAAGTGATGAACATACAGTTTGGTCCGGTAGGTTTATAAACATTTGATCATTTGAGAAAAGTAGGGAACCAGCTGCCTCAGACCCCATTCCACCATGCTCAGCAAAACTTACGGCACGTGGCCATATTCACGCTCCTATAATACACAACGTATTAAATCTTACTACCCAGTCTCTCATCGCAGTGTGGTTCTCATTCCCAGCATCGTCCTATCACTGCAACGGTCTAGATATGACGCCTGCCATGTCTTCATTTTATTCCTTTGACATTCTTTTCTATCTCTCTGTCCCTCACTCGCTCTTCTTCCCACTACCTTCAGTCCCTTCCATCTTTCTTTTACTGTATATGCCATTTACATTGCATTTCTACTATTGTCTTTTATCCATTAGATGTCCATCACATCGCAGTTGTGTTCTTCTTGAAGGCCATATGAGTCTTCATGGCAGCTGTGAAGCGAGGCCGTGAAGTGTGCCTGGACAGGGCAGTTGTAAGACCGTTTTCCCTCGAAAGGCAAAGGCAAAAAAAAAAAAGTTTGTTAAGCTTATGGGACTTAACTACGGGGTCATCAGTCCCTAAACTTACAAACTACTTATCAACTACCTTATACTAAGGACGGCACAAATATTCATGCCCGAGGGTGGATTCGAACCCCCGACCGTAGTGGCCGTGCGATCGTGACTGGAGCGCCTCAATCCCCTCGGCCAACGCGGCCGGCAAAGGCAAAGGTCTCGGGTTCGAATCCCACTCAGGCACAAGCTTCAAATTTACCACGAAGATTCTGTTTTCTCTTTCTCATAGTTGTTTGTAAATCTATTGGTCTCAACAGCTTGGTCGTTAGTCCGTAGCTTACAAACTACTAAGGTAAATTAACCTAAGGACAACACAAACACCCATGCTCGAGGGGGGACTCGAACCCCCGACAGTGAACGGCTGCGCGCATCGCAAATCAAACGTTCAAATGTTTGTAATTCTATCGGACCAAACTGCGTGGTCATCAGTCCGTAGCTTACAAACTACTTAAACTAAGGTAAAGTAACCTAAGGACAAACACACACACCCATGCCGCAGGGAGGACTGGAACCTCCACGGCGAGCAACCGCGCGCTCCGCAGCGAGGCGCTTTAGACCGCTCGGCTACTCCACCGCGGCCGCGCATCGCACCACGGCGCCCCAGTGAGCACGGCTAATCCGCCCCGGCTTTCTCATAGTCTGCAACGTCTTTGTTCACCATTGTCTCCCCTCTACACACGTCCTAACCACTTTATTCCTCGGGTTTTTGAAGCTTAGACAAACAAATTTCGATACACGGAAATAAGGGATGGGGTAAGTAGACTTTTTCTTCTTGACGTTCGCGTGTAGGATTCAGAGGCCCTAAATCTTTGTGTGATATATACTCATTTTTCTCCTGCTGCTACGTTCTTCGTCCATTTATTTTACTTTCCCTCTTTTCCACCATAATTTATTTTCTCTCCTCCTCTCCCACTGTGAAGCGGACCTTGTAATCGTGTCCTCTTCTCTTTGTGTCAAACCTCTGTTTCGCAAAGATTTCACGGGAATTTCCACGGAAATTAATTACTGAATTAAAGAGGACCCTCTCGTAGCAACTGTTCCCGGAAAGGACACGTGATATATAATTAAGATGAAATGCATGCGTAACAGTTTAAAAATAGAAAGCACTGAATATCAGTTGCGTGTCTGCTGATTCCCATCAGAGAGAATGAAAGGTCAGTATGTTTATTTACTTCCGTAACTAGTTTGGAATCCTACAAGGTATAACTCGGTCCACTGTTATAGTTTAATTTAATTCTAGCTAGCTCGTAAGGTATGTTTAAATTTACTATCAGAGGCCTTATAAAACACAGATATTTAATCATAGACAACTGAATCTTTGTTCTTAGGTACATAGAAAGTAAATTCCGTTGCGTCTACCTTACTCAGAGATCACTGACCATACTCTTCGTGTCAAACCTCTCTGATGAAGTGTCAGTGTCAGTGAGTGGATTTAAATTAATGATTGACACGAATTCACAAAAAGGAGCAAATTTTAAGTCAGTATCGTGTCGTGATATTCAATTCCCTTCTCAGGGAAATTCCATGTAACCAGCAGTCTACAATATAGACTACTACTGGTTGGAAAGAGATCGAAAAACTCTTTAAATCAAATACTATAAAACACATCATATTATCACGCTGTTCCTATCCGTAAAAACTGTTTGTGATAGCTGGACATGAATAAGAATTGCGTCTGTGTGAATGAGAAAGATTGCAATCTGTACGGTGGTGTCACGTTGTGCGAAACAACATAGTGTGCGAAGTACATCTCCTTAGTACTTAGTACTTGTTTTGTTATTTAGTTTCCTTGTTCCAAAAAATATTATACTTAATTAAATTTTAACACGAAAACTGTATTCAATGATTCAACGGCAAACTTTTAGTTGTTGTTGTTATGGTCTTCAGTCCGGAGACTGGTTTGATGCAGCTCTCCACCCTACTCTATCCTGAGCAAGCCTTTTCATCTCCTCATAAGAACGGCAACCCACATCCACTTGAATCTTCTTACTATACGCATCTCTTGGTCTCCCTCTGCGATTTTTACCCCACACACTTCCCTCCAATGCTAAATTTACGATTCCCCGATGTCTAAGAATGTGTCCTACCAAGCGATCCCTTCTTTTAGTCAGGGTATGCCAAATATTCCTTTTCTCACCAATTCCGTTCAGTACCTCTTCATTAGTTATGCGATCTGCCCACCTAATCTTCAACATTCTTCTGTAGCACCACATTTCAAAAGCCTCTATTCTCTTCCTGTCCGCACTGCTTATCGTCCATGTTTCACTCCCGTACAAGGCAACACTCCACACAAATGCCTTCAGAAAAGACTTCCTTACCCTTAAATTAATATTCGATGTTAGCAAATTTCTCTTTTTCAAAAATGCTTTTCTGCCCATTGCCATTCTGCATTTTATATCCTCTGTACTGCGACCATCGCATGTTATTTTACTACCCAAGTAACAAAACTCATCTACCACCTTCATTGTTTCGTTACATAATCTGATTCCTTCAGCATCGCCTGATTTTCTAATACCGCAATCCATTATTTTTGTTTTGCTCTTGTTAATGTTCATTTTATATGCTCTCTTCAACACGCTGTCCATTCCATTCAACTGCTCTTCCAGGTCCTTTGCTGTCTCTGACACAATTACAATGTCATCAGCAAAAAGCAATGTTTTTATTTCTTCCCCCTGAACTTTAATCCCTATTCCAAATTTTTCCTTGCTTTCCTTCACCGCCTGCTCGATGTACAAATTGAATAACATCGGAGAAAGGCTACAACCTTGTCTTACTCCCTTCCCAACTGATGCTTCCCTTTCATGCCCTTCGAGTCTAATAACTGCGGTCTGGCTTTTGTACAAGTTGTAAATAACTCTCCTTTCCCTGTATTTTACCCCTGCTGACTTCAGAATTTGAAAGAGTGTATTCCAGTCAACATTGTCAAATGCTTTCTCCAAATCTAAAAAAGCCAAAAATGTAGGTTTGCCTTTCCTTAATCTATCTTCTAAGATAAGACGTAAAGTGAGTATTGCCTCCCGGGTTCCTATGTTCCTCCTGAATCCAAATTGATCTTCCCCGAGGTCAGCTTCTACCAGCTTTTCCATTCTCCTGTAGATAATTCGTGTTAAAATTTTGCAACCATGACTTATCAAACTGATGGTTCTGTAATTTTCACACCTGTCTGCGCCTGATTTCTTTGGAATAGGGATTATTAGATTTTTCTTAAAGTCTGAAGGCATTTCGCCTGTCTCATACATCCTACACACCAGTTCAAATAATATTGTCATGGCTGGCTCTCCCAGAGACTTTAGTAGCTCTGAGGGTATGTCATCTATTCCTGGGGCCTTGTTCCGACCTATGTCTTTCAAGGCTCTGTCAAATTCATCTCTCAGTATAGTATTTCCTATTTCATCTTGATCTACTTCCTCTTCCCTTCCTACAACATCGTCTCTAAGTTCATTTCCTTTGTAGAGCTGCTCTATGTACTCTTTCCACCTTTCAGGTTTCCCCTCTTTGCTGAGAACTGGTTTCCCATCTGAGTTCTTGATATTCGTAAAGTTGCTTTTCTTGTCCCCAAATGTCTCTTTTATTTTCCTGTAGGCGGTATCTACTTTTCCCCTTGCTATACATTCTTCTACAGATTTGCATTTGGCTTCTAGCCACTCCTGCTTAGCCATTTTGCACTTCCTGTCAATCTCATTTTTTAGTCGTCTGTACTCCATTTTGCCTGTTTCATTTACTGCATTTTTATATTTTCTCCTTTCATCAATTAACTGTAGTATTTCCTGTGATATCCATGGATTTTTTGTAGGTCTTGCCTTTCTACCTATTTTGTCCTTCGATGCCTTCACTATTTCATCTCTCAATGCTACCCATTCCTCTTCTACTGTTTTATTTCCCCTTGTTTCTGTCAACTGTTGCCTAAATCTCCCTCTGATATTCTCCAGAACTTCACTTTCCTTCAATTTATCTAAGTCCCATCTTCTTATTTTCCTACCTTTCTGCAGTTTTTTCAGCTTCAGCCTACAGTTCATGACTAACAAGTTATGGTCAGAGTCTATATCTGCCCCTGGGTATGTCCTGCAGTTTATAACCTGATTCCGGTACCTATGTCTTACCATTATAAAATCTATCTGATACCTTCCGGTGTCTCCTGGTCTCTTCCATGTATACAACCTTCTTTTGTGATTCTTAAACCACGTGTTTGTTACGATTAAATCATGTTCCGTGCAAAATTCTACCAGGCGACTTCCTCTTTCATTCCTCCTGCCCAGTCCATATTCACCTACTATTTTTCCTTCTCTTCCTTTTCCTACTACTGAATTCCAGTCTCCCATCACAATTAAGTTTTCCTCTCCCTTAACTGTCTGAATAATTTCCTTTAGCTCCTCATATATTTCTTCGATCTCCTCATCATCAGCAGAGCTAGTTGGCATATAAACCTGTACTACTGTTGTCGGTGTTGGCTTCGTATCTATCTTGACAATGATAATGCGATCACTGTGCTGCTCATAGTAGTTTACCCGCATTCCTATCTTCTTATTCATTATCAGTCCTATTCCTGTGATACCCTCAACTGATTTTGTATTTATAATCCTGTACTCACCCGACCAGAAATTCCTGTTCATCCTGCCACCGAACTTCACTAATCCCCACTATATCTAACTTCAACCTATCCATTTCCCTTTTTAAATTTTCTAATTTTCCTACCCGATTAAGGGATCTAACATTCCACGCTCCGATCCGTAGAATGCCAGTATTGTCTTTCCTTACTTTTAGTAAGATAGAATAAGTACAGGCAGATGGTTCCGATAGAGGTATCAGAGTCTCTTAAAGTTGAACATATTTCAAAATTTCAAAAAAAAAAAAAAAAAAAAAAAAAAAAAAAAAAAAAAAAAAAAAAAAAAAAAAAAAAAAAAAAAAAGGTGACAAGGGAATTAACCTACTCTACGAGGTGTCCAAGGAGCTCGAAAATCGTCTACACATTTAAGAAAGATTGTCACAGTGCAGATCGAGTTTTAGCCGAAAAAGAGGATGAAATATCTGCAAGGAGGAATATTGGCCTTGGTCAACACCTTGCAACATTTGCAGTTGAAGGAAGAATGTGTGCTAAAATAAAGCTTGGTTTGGGATTCTGCCAAGTCATGAATCCGGCAGGTCACGCACTAAAGAATAATAATAAATAATGAGATGATGATTGGCTACAATGTTTGCGGCTAAAGGCGCACACCTCTAATTCTACAAATACGGAATACATCAAGAGGCTTTATTCCCTTCCTTATTCCGACCTCTGCAGGACTTTCGGCGGTGGGGTTTCTGGCGGGAGGGGCGGCGGCCATTGCCAGAAGAGTGCTTAATACTAAACGATCTCATCGGCAGTTAGAGGAGCTGCCATAGGGAACGGCCTACACCTGAAACTATAATGAAAGGACTATGTCTCTTTATAAATAATTAAAAATTGGTACTGTTCTAATAGACTGCTTACGAATACAGCTCTGTGCAATGAAATTTTCATTCTGCTGCGAAGTTTGCGATGATATGAAACTTCCTGGCAGATTAAAATTGGCCGCGGTGGAGCGGCCGAGCCTATTGTGGCACTGTGCTACGATGCGCGAGGCCGTTCCCGGGCGGGGGTTCGAACGCCTCTCGGGCATGGATGTTTGTGTTGTCTTTAGTGTACGTTAGTTCATTAGTCGTTTGTAAGTTTATGGACTGATGACCCCGCAGTTAAGCCCCATAAACTTTACAAACATTTGAATATGAAACGTGCTGGGATAGCTCAGTGGGTAGAGCACTTGGCCGCGGAAGGCAAAGGTTGCAGCTTCGAATCCATGTTCTAGCACACAATTTTAATCTGTCAGAAAGCTTCACCGCAACTAAAGTTTGCTAAAGAGAAGTTCAAAATTCCAAGATTCAGAGACGTGTTACTACGTGGAGAACAGGTGAATTCGGATTAATTTGATGTTACTGGAGGCCCTGGAACTCACTGAATAATACAGTAGCAAAAAGAATACAACTATTGTATTCTTCTCCGATTCATTTGGTAACCTGCTGCCTGCAGACCTGCAACGATACTTTACGACCAGAAGACGTGATTTCTAAAATTTTCGGGGATGCCAAGAGTTCGATACTTACTTGTGTGTGCATTCGTACATCATTTGACTTCTGATGTTCATGAAGAAGAATGGTATATAACAACGACCATCTTTTAGGCTGTCGTTCACTCTAAAGGGACGATCATCAGCATTAAGTGCTAATTATTTCCCACGAATTGACTTAAGCAGCGGAGATTGGAGTGTAGCCGTGACTGCTTTGGAAACATATAACTCTATTCTGAAGATCACAGAAAAGATCAATAAACTGTAACTGGAAAATAACTTTGTAAAACGGATTATGGAAATAGAATCTGGTGCACATGATACTGATTCAAAAGAAGCTTGAAAAAGGGATTGAGCTGCATGCAAACGTCATTATTCTTGAATTTGAAATAATAATGCTGAATGCAACGATTGATTTAAGCCAGAAAGCTTCGATAAAGCAAATATTAGGCTCCACAAAGCGACAAGCTTTGAAGAAGGAGCCCAAGCACTGTTCGCATCAATTGTAAGATTGCAACCAACTCCTGCCTATAGATTGGTTTATTCAAGTTACGGATTCCTCCCCTCGTTTGGATCGGGGTACAAAATTACTAGACCAGTGCCACCTATCTCCTAGTGACAGCTCAGACATTGATCTGTTTTGCACTGTATGGTGTGGACCAGAATAATCTTGTTGTCTTTAGAGGCACAGAAATCACTGTGAGACTACATCTACGACAGGATGGAAGTAGAGAACCTGTACACACACGCATCGCAGTGCATCACTTTGCACCAGAACTATAATGCGATACTAGGTGCCAACTAATTCTCAACTCCACAGACCTGAAATCCTGTAATGATGCCATTGCGCAATATTACAGTCAGTAGAGTATGGCGAGAGGATTATATGTCAGGAATAGCTCTCACATAAACCGTATGCTTGAAGTACAGGGTGATCAATCCTCAGTGCAACCGCCGCCTTTTCGGCGCGATGGAAGCTCCGGTGCCCGGTTACCGATCCGCCTGTCGTGATTCTTATCTGTGGGGAGCATTAAAAGAGAAAGTGTACAAATCAAATCCCCACACTTTAGACGAACTAAAAACAAACATTCCTCATGAAATCACTGCAATTTATGAGAGGGAACTTCAGAGTTTAATGAGCAACTTCCTCAGCAGGTGTCAGAAATGCTTGAACAACAAAGGGAGACAGTTCCAGCATCTCCTTGCGTAATACAGGTGAGTAATAAACTTTCCTTTCTACGTGTTTCTGTTGTGTATGTCAGAAATAAATTGCGCGCCAACCCGTATTACATTTAGTGCGGAAGTCGGGCGGGCCCCTAAACGGGTTCCACAGCTGCCAATACCCGGCAAGTCGCACATCGCAAAGACGCTTGCGCTGAGGATTGATCACCCTGTACATTTATCAAAAATGATGAAACACCAAGACGTTTTAATTCTCCTGTGCAAGAATTTATGCGTCTGGATGGTTCCCTTAAGAAGGATGAGTAACTCATAATGCTCTAGCATTCCTGTCTCAAAAGATACACTACGAATGTAGTGCTGTCGACACTGTTTTGCACACAGGAAGTTGACAAATCATCGACCCTTGAAACATGCGTCTGTGCAATGCTCTAAGAGAGCAGTGGATTAGGAAATGCAGTATTCTTCATCAGCCACAGACCGAATGTGGACGAGTAGAAATGGTTTATGGCATGCATACCTCTAAAATGATTATTGGATATTTTGAGGACGGTGACGGAATTATCATGAACGCTAAGCAGGAACTTATTCTGATACGAATTACTCTGATAACAACTCAAGCATTCAAGATATCCTACCAGAGGATTATCAGATCGCCAGCAACGCAGTAATATGGAAATGCTACACATCTCAGTAAAAGTTCTGAACACTTTCTATTTTCACCCCTAGCAATCTGTTCATATGAGCTGTTCGAGTACCCACTGTAACCGATGGCAATTCAAAAGGTAGCGCCCAGTCATCACATTTACCTTTCAGTCCAATAGAAGAGGGGCTAGCATATGATTCAACTGTTTTTGACAATTGCGAGTTAAGTAATGCAAGAGTAAACAATGATTTAGAATTCTATCCTTATGACAACTTAGAACTGCAGTTGGAGAAAAGTGTCTGTAGTCTCGCATATGACGTGCGCACTATATTCCGCACTTCTTACTATGACGACCAAAATAAATCAATGGACGTGCACTGAGTTCAAGGAAATTCTATGACCTGCCAGTAATAATCGACATCGACTACTCCACACAGAATTAAATAATTATATCTCGACCAAGAGATGTGATGACTGATTTTCAATATTCAGCAAATTTTCCAGATCGCATGCTGCATATACTTTCCTTCTACCTCACCGAGTGATTAACTACAGCCCAAAGCTATTGTACAGAGAACTGTATACTATGACAAACCTAAACCACATCAAACATAAAACATTGTCCGAAATCGTACTGAACGCATTCTCCGAAAATTATCTCCCGCAATCAGTTCATGATCCCACTAGAGTAGGCCGGCCGCGGTGGCCGAGGAGACTGAGGCACTCCAGTCACGGTCTGCGCGGCCACTACGGTCGGGGGTTCGAATCCCCCCTCGGGCATGGATATTTCTGCCGTCTTTAGTATAAGGTAGTTGATAAATAGTTTGTAAGTTTAGGGACTGATGACCCCGTAGTTAAGTCCCATAAGCTTAACAAACATTTGATCCACTAGGCCGGCCCCGGTGGCCGAGGGGACTAAGGCGCTTCAGTCACGGTCCGCGCGGCCACTACGGTTGGGGGTTCGAATCCCCCCTCGGGCGTGGATATTTGTGCCGTCCTTGTTCGTAAGTAGTTTGTAAGTTTAGGGACTGATGACCCCGTAGTTAAGTCCCATAGACTTTACAAACATTTGAACATTTTTTTTTTTTTTTTTTTTTTTTTTTTTTTTTTTTTTTTTTTTTTTTTTTTTTTTTGAACCCACTAGAGTAGGAAATGCTTATGAAAATACACTTGATCTTGGGCCGTCCCTGCCCCAGTTTCTTCGACTGACCCTGTCCTTGAATTAATTACTGGTGCTCGTGGCGCTGTTTGATCTATTGCGCGTCAATTGTCTTTTGACGCGTCTTTTCCTTCCCGCGTGTGGCGCTATGGTGGCGCGCCGAGGCAGGAGTGAGTCGGTCGCTGCGGGGCTAGTGGAGAGAATATCAGGCATGGAGTTTGATACGATGAATGGCATCGCCAGGGTAGAGTTATTTTGATTAAGGGGCCGTTTGTGGCAGGGGCCGGCGTGTGGAGTTGTTTTGCATGGGACTCTGTCTGTGTGTAGCCATGCAAGCCATGAGCTGAAGAGGCTGGTCCGGAGAGGCCTTTCTGTCAAGTTATAACAGCAGCTCGGTGCGGGCTGTTTACTTCGTCTCCCGTCTATGTGGTCGCGTTCCTAATGGGCCGTGCGCCACCGCGTCCGTCCCTCGCCAAGCGTCGCAGCTGTCCACAACTGGCAGAGTACTCCGCACTCAGCCCTCGCGTCGTGCCAGCCGCTCTGCATCTGGGATGTATGAAATGTTTCCGGGCGTTGGTTGACACCCTCCTCTTATACCATCGCGAGGGTGTCTGCACTTGTTGTGGAGTAAGAAATAAATAAGTGAAGTGACTGATACAGTCCTGCTCCGCAAATTTGTGGGTGTAAATTTGTCAGGATCGGTGGTCGTTCCCCAGTGGCCGTCGTTGCCTGTGTCTAAATCTATAGATGTTTATTCATGTGTTATGTCGCACTTCTACTTCGGTTCAATTGAATCATTTTCTTTTTTCTCTGTATTCATCAACTTGGTTAACGTAACTGGGGAGTTTATCTAGTTTGTGCCCCTCTGATAGCTTGCATCTGCACGGGCGGTAGTTGAATATTGTTTTTCTTTTATGTTCTCCTTGCAGATATTTTCCCTCCATGAGGCATCGCCACCCCGCGGTTGTAATTTGGCGTTCTATCGGTTGTGTAAGCCCCTTCCTGACAGAGCTTTAGTTCTTGTTGACCGTTGGGCACCTTATTCCTCTCCTTCCTGTTTGAGTCAGCTCATCTGTTTTACCTGTGCGGGTGTATTAAATTAACGAGCAGCCAGGTCCCTCAACTCAGTGACATTTTCCTCTAACTAGGCTGAACTGCTTTCATTTAAATTGCAGGTCTGATTTTAAATTTTATTGTGTGTTGTTTAATTGACTTTCTCCCTATTATCATTGCGCGCAGTTGTATTAGTTAAAATAAAACGCAGACTAAAATTTTTGAGCTCGTCGTTAGTGCGTTTTGGTAATTGTATTTTTAAAGAGCTATGTTCACTTAAATTTTGGAGCCCCACTTTAGTATGATTTTGATAATTAAGCAACAGTTTTCATTTAAATTCCAAGCGGTATTTGTAAATTCTTTTGTATTTACAAGGGCTGCTTTTAATTTAAAATTTTCCACTTTCGCTTACACTGCTGGGCTCGTTGTGTTTTTTGTTTTATTTCAAATAGTTGCTTTTACTAAATTTCGAGTCTTAATAACTTTTCAAAAAATGTGTTCTCTCAACTTGGCCTTCTGCCTTGCATCACTTTTCTGAACTGCCTTTTTGGGCCTTCAGCCTCTGATTGTATATATATTAAAACAAATGGAACCTGACCTCATTACCCTTGCTTAACTTTACCAACCAACTACCTACCACTCCCGCAAACTTACCCTCTCAGATTTCTTATCAACAAATACTTCAGGGGATAATAAAGAGCATCAAAACAGACACAGGGATTAGTGAACACAGAGTATTTGTTGCGAGAATGAATATCGGATTTCCCAAACCTATCAAAAATCAACTAAAAGTATACCTATTCATAAGGGCAAATAAAAATCGATTAACGCTTTCCTGGGTGAGAAACTCCAGTCTTTCGAGACTAATATGTGAGTGTAGATAAGATGTGGCTTACGATAAAAGAAATAACATCGACAACAACAAAAATGTTCAAATGTTTGTAGAGCTTATGGGACTTAACTACGGGGTCATCAGTCCCTAAACTTACAAATTACTTATGAACTAGCTACTACTAAGGACGGCGCAAATATACATGCCCGAGGGGGGATTCGAACCCCCGACCGTAGTGGCCGTGCAGACTGTGACTGATGCGCCGCAGACCACTTGGCCACTGCGGCCGGCACATCGACAACCATTGCCAGATTTAAATCTAGCAAATTAACAAAACATAGGTATGACCGCCATTGGTACACAAAACAGGTTAGATCACTCATGCAAAGCAAAGAAATAAAGCACAGATCATTCCAGTATTCAGAAAAGGTAGTAGGAGTGATACGCAATATTACAGGCCTATACCATTGACGTTGGTTTGCATCAGGATTCTAGAACAAATACTTTCCTCAATCGAAGAGAATGAGCTATAACCTCACAGTCAACACGAATTCAGGAAGTATCGTTCTTATGAAAACCAGCTGGGTCTTTACACACATGACGATGTGATGAGTACTGTTGACAAGGAATGTCAAGTAGATTCCGTGTTTCTGGATTTCCGGAGATTTTTGACACTGTAACTCATAAGCGTCTTCTAATGGAATTTCTTGCTTATTGAATATCGCCACAGTGATGCGACTGGATTCGTAATTTCTTGTCAGAAAGGACACAGTACGTCGTGATTGACGGAAAGTCATCGTATAGAACAGAAAAGATATCTGGTGTTCCGCATGGAAGCGTTATAGGATCCCTACTGTTCCTAATTTTTATAAACATTTAGGAGACAATCTGACCATCTCTGTCTGTTCGAGGATGATGCTCTCATTTATCAGTTAGTAAAGTCACCAGAAGATCAAAAGCAAATACAAAATAATTTTGATAAGATATCAACATGGTTCAAAAACTGGCAATTCGCCCTTAATAATATAAGTATGAAATCATCCATATGACCACTAAAAGAAATCCGTTAAACTTTATTTACACGATAAATGATTCAAAGCTACAGGCCGTAAATTCAAATGAATACCTATGGATAAAAATTAAGAACATTTAAATTGGATAAAACACAGAAAATTTAGTAGGTATGGCTAACCAAAGATTATGTTTCATTTTCGAAACACTTAGAAGAGTAGAAACACCTAAAGAAACACCGTCCACCACACATGTGCGTCCTGTTTTGAAATATTGCTGCAAAATGTGGGATTCCCAAGTAGTGAACTGACGGACGATTTCGAGAATATTGAAGTGCAGCTCGTTTTGCATTAACGTGATATATGGGAGAGAGTGTCACGGAAATGATGCAGCAGTTGGAATGGAAATCATTAAAAGAATGGCATAATTCGTTCATATGAGATCTATTTGCGAAATTTCTTTCACCAACTTTCTCTTCCGTATGCGAACATATTTTGTGAATACCCACCTTCATAGGGAGTCTTGAGCCTCAAAATAAAATAATAAAAATTAGTTCGAAAGATGAAAGATTTAGGTGCTCCTTTTTCCTGCGAGCTATTAGAGAATGAATCTGTAGAGAGATATCATAAACGCTGTTCGGTGAACCCTCTGCCATGCACTCCAATGTGACTTACTATTTATATAGATGTGGATGACGTCTCAAAGAACATCATCACATACGTACAAGGTTTCTACGGCCATGCGTGCAGACAATGCATATTGAAAGATATTGCTTTCGCAACTAGTGCAGAAGATGGTATAATAGACACATTCACTGCAAGAATTGACTCACCGAGAGTCTATAAGCGTGTTGAAGAGTATTAAAACCAGGAAGAACCCACAGCGCTGACTCATAACTACCATAGAATTCAATGGGAAGGTATGGTATACCTATCTCTATAAATATATAGTAACTTTGGTTGCCCAAAGTGAGGTCTGGCAGTCTCACAGCGGAACGAGTACATGTGGAGACTTAACAGATTTAAGTATGCACCTGCCCACATAGATAGGTTTTGTGAATTCCACTGAAGCCTTCATCATCCCCACACCAAAAAAGTTCTCATTTACAAGTTAATTTTCGTTTACCATGAGACCCATCCCATTTGTTTCTAATTTTAATATCGTGTTCATTTCTATCATTTTGCACGAACTTCCCAAAGATGGAATTATTCATTAATTTATAAAAATCGTTTTCAAAATCACTAGTTGCAGCCTTCTTTATTGCCATATTTAATACAATGTACCCCTTCCTATGTGCAGAATGGTTGAAGGATATGGCTCACATAATTCTAATAAGTTTCATTCCCAGCTCAATGCAGTGCTGTAGATTACAATCATAATCACATACCTCATCTTATCAACAGCAGTTGTCATCAGCTTGGGGATTGAACCCTTGGCTTCTGGTGGACCTAGTTGCTCTGGACATAATGGCAAGCCGCTTTTGTCATCATGAAAACTAATTAGATACACATCATTTGCCTCAACCACACATCAAACATCAGCGTGACCCAATAAGTTTGCCACCTAATCTCTGTCATTCTTTTTCGGGCACCCAATGAAATGCTCCAAACAACAGATACTACTTCATTGCATGTACTTGCTATTTGTTTATATCTAAATAATGTAGCTAAAATTGAGAGATGTGTTGTACCACTCGCTCATATATGGGTCATTTTTCTTAGCATGCCAATGAATACACTGCCAAAGTCCCTCACGGATGCCACGCTCAAAGGAGGGAAGGATATATACATCGGTAAAAGTTCGAAGTTAAACCTTTTCTTCTTAAGCATTGGATTCTAAGATAACCCGAGTAATAAAAGGCAGGTTACAGACAGTATGTGGTCAAGCATACACTCCTGTACGTCTCGTAAACATTGTCAAATAAGCACACATCAGTGTAAATATACATCCTCGAGTATTCATCCAATTGGAGATGTTGAATACCCGCCAGACATTCTCACATTCCGCATTTGTTATGACATTGTCACTGAGTTATCTAGTAAATCCGGATATGTTGAGAAGCTTGGTTTCATGTAATTTCGTCATACTGTCCAGGTAGTTGAATGGGAAACAAACCCCTTTCCACATTAAAAGTTGAAAATTTTTCTTATCAGATACACATATCAAGTAATGTGAATATTCTTCTCAAGTAATCAACAATTTTTCTGACTGGCGACTGCATAAAATGAAGCAAATCAATAAAGTGCAGCATAATTTTTGGCGTCTTTTGTATGGAGAATTAAAAATATTTCTAGGTACTATGAGGCAGGACATTTATCTGGTAGGTATCCATTCCAAATTTTATTCAAGTGCTCAATTAGGAATCGAACATCGTAATTCTATAGGTTATGGAATAAAACTGGTCTATGTCTTGATACTTGATACTTCAAGTTGCATACATTGTGTATACTGTAGCACGGTTTCTGTGTGAAGTTAGTTTGGAAGGTCATTTGTTCGCTTAATGCGCTGTTAAGTGGTAGCACTGGGCTAGGCAACAAGTTACTGCATTCACAGATGCAATGTCATTTATTTCAGTAGACGTTAACAGATGGCAAATTTTCTTTTATGACTGTAAGTTAACGAACCATACTATCAAATGTACCATGAATTATCTGCAACTTCTTTCAGCAATTTAAACAGTTCATAAATGTTCAAGAAATTGTTACGATCTGAGAAATAGCAACCTCAGTAACTCCAAATCATTTAAATACTATTTAACTTCTTCAATCTTCATTATTCCATTTCAAAATTGTAAAATGTTTGAAACAGTCAAAAGAAATTCAAACATAACTTTAACATAACTCAAATAACAATCAGCCAAAGCCATTTGACACAACTCCCGAAAACTCTCTAGAATCTGTGTCTTTGACCATTGCGTCTTGGCCAAGAACGATTCGTTATCTTACCTCTTCTTCATCACACTTTCGCCTGCAATTGACCAGAAAGCCTAGATATACACAATCACTCATTGTCTCCAGATCCTGTAAGTTGGTTTTTATCCATGATTAGGCGATTTATAAACATCAGTTTAGTTTTCTTCATGTTTATTTCTAGACCAAAATTTATGTTAATACATCTGAGTTTTAAGAGCAGATCACCAAGTTCTTCCTCACTTCCTGCTATGAGTGTAGTATGATTTGGGATGCGTGAATTTTTTTTCTGCCCCCAATTGAAATCCCAGCCCCAGAAACCCAGCTCCCTCTTGAGTACATATTCTGCATAGATGTTGTACAGCTGAGGTGACAGTGTACAATCTTCTCTAACGCTTTTTGTCACATCGAATAACTCCCAGTATTCACCGTCTACTTTTATGATTGCGTAATGGCTATTAGAAAGTACTTCAGTATGTAGATATTTCAACTTATCCCCAAATTGTTTTGAGTAGTGTAGATTTCCTGCTGAAATTTATGTTACACAAATTTACATTGACATGGTGGGTAAACGTTGCTTCATCGGTAAAGGACGCTGGAAAAAACTTATTATCGTGTCACAGTCGCTGAAGGGCAAACCGACCTAATTTTGAATGATCTTCGAAATCACGATCGCCGAGTGCCTCATGTTCAAAACGTTCAATGCGGTCACCCATCTAAGTACTGAAAAGGCCCAACGTTGCTTAACTTCGGTGATCGAACGAGAACCGGTGTACCCAACGTGGTATGGCCGCTGGCGCCAGTGCCTCATGTGATCGATGATAGAGGTGGAATTTGTGACGATGCATATGCGAAATACACTTGTCTTGCCGATTCCGTCTTCCTTAGCATTATATCTCGTACCATCGTGCGGAGTCATTAGCATCGTAGCCTCTTTGTGTTCTCTGTCGGTCTCAGTCTGCTTTCTTGTCCTTGCTTTTACTTTCAGTCAGCCTGTGCGCACTAGCGTGATTCGTGCAACTGCCTGGTGCGTCGGACACTGGCGATCCAGATAGACAGTTCTATATCGCTGTAATATTTTCACGCAATTTCTTTTATATTCACCATATAAAAGTAGTATGTGCTCTTCCCTTTATTAGTGTACACGTCTGCACACAATGGATGTTGAAGTGGAAATGAACGGCCTGCGGTGCAGCCAAGTCGACAGTCAAATGTGCTGACTCTCTCGCACTACGTAACACGATAGCTCCACTTGGCGGTCTTTGCCATGCAAACGCCGATTCCGGCCAATGTGCCCTAAAATTCTAGGCCATTCCTCGAATATTTTTACGACGGGTTACAATGTCAACTTTTTTTCCCCTTTTATGTGATTTAACACCAGCATGTACACGCCAGTAGCCGGCCGCGGTGGCCGAGGTGACTGAGGCGCTCCAGTCACGGTCTGCACGGCCACCACGGTTGGGGATTCGAATCCCCCCTCGGGCATGGATATTTGTGCCGTCCTAGTTCATAAGTAGTTTAGGGACTGATGACCCCGTAGTTAAGTCCCATAAGCTTAACAAACATTTGAACATTTTTTGAACACGCCAGTAGGCTGGCAGCGGCATCCAGTGCTGCTCTTCAGCTAAGAGTACTTAAAACATGGGCATGGAGATTTAAAACATTTGAAACACTGGTGAATTAAAATGTAGATAAAAAGATAACTTGAAGAGCTTGCGATATTGACAGATGAATAGAAACAAACATAGTTAAAACAAAGAGCCACGGTGACGTTAAAAACATACATTATGACACCAGAACAAGACAGAGAACACTCGGTGACATTGTGTAAAACCAAACGATGTGACACTTGTCTGTAAACAGCGGACGCAGATAAAATAATCGCACTGACGCGTTTTACGGTCCACTTTAGATTTGTAGTTTTATAAGTTTTTGGAAACATTTTGGACCAAAATGATAATCTATGTAATAAAAAATATGGTGATAAGATTACTACTCTACTATGGTGGTGATATCTATGCACTCAACACGTTATATTATTTCTGACCGTATTTTAACAAACAGATAAAATTAAATGATATTTGAGTTTAGTTTTGACAAGCATACCCTTTTTTTGAAATTTTACCTCTTTGAACTATCTTTATAATATCTCTCCCACACATTTTCGTTATATTTTTCCATTAAAATAGACTTACCACACTTATTCCGTTTGTGGTTTTAGCTGTAAAAGAAAACGTAATCACGGTTTGAAACAGAATATTTGCTCTTTATTTTGGCGCAGAACAATGTAACATAAACGAAGTCATATCTGAACTACAGAAAATGTAATAGCATAGACGTTAAAAGCGTCCATAGCAATCATGTCAAAGACAAACATTTTAACAGGTGCATTGATTCTTATTAATGATTTTCAACATATTCCACAAATACTGAATAAACGCTTAGAAAAAAAATAAACAAGGTTATTTTTTGCAATGTATACACTTCCATTCTGTTTCATTAGGGAACTACACTTTCCACAGAAATCTGGGACTTCCTTTATATACGATACTATCTGTGACAGCACTTTGTGCAGAACGTTCATTATTACAGTATCCTCCAGTTTACGTACATATGCTTCAGAAGACCATTGTTCAATTCGTTGTTACGTATTGCACGGCATGTTCACGAAATAGAACAAACAGGCATTTTACAGGGAGCTAAACTATAAACATTGAAGAACATAGTTCTATTTAATTAATATGAGTGCCTGAAACCGTTCTAAGGGAGAAAAAAAATTGGTTCTGGCGGGTTCCAAACCACTGACCTTGAGCATCACAGTCCGCCGCACTATCCACTACGCTACGGCTAACAGTTCGAATGTGCATATATTAATCTTGTACTATTGACGGCAGTTGTTAGCTGATGCTACTATGGCATTTTTAGACTCTATATTATCATTTATCGTACGAAGAACGACGTGCTTTTGTTAATACTTCGGTGCGCCATTGCTTCGAAATGACAACGTGTAAGTTACAATCAGGAAATCATCAAATACGCAAGGCATAGATGGCGTGTGCCAAATAGAGTTCTGGGCGAGGAATGTCACGTGACATCTCCGAACTGCTGGTTTTCGTTAATTCGATGGAGGGTGTCATACCTCCGTTATTTTTGCAAATATCTCTCAAACGATAAGAGATATGAAAAAACATAAGGAGCAAAGTTGTAGAGAATTTTCTCCTGTACAAATTTGGTTATTCAATTTTCGAGTCAGATGAATGGTTAAGCCGTTATTTTCATTTCAATTTCGAGCTGTCAAAAGACGATCGCTATGGCCCACTTTGAGTGTTACTACCGTAACCTGAAGTGGGTCAGAACACACTGAAGCGCACACAACACTAGACGATGCACTGTTAAAACTGGCGGTGCAGGACCCCTTTTGCTAGGGATGGAGAGGGTGGGAAGCGCATGGGAGGGGGTAGGAGAAAGATTGGAGAGGAGGCGTAGGGACTCCAGGCACAGAGTAACACATACAGAGAGAAGCCCCCCCCCCCCCCCTAAACCACTGTCCTACGCTCCCCTCGTAGTTCCGTAGGATGCTAGCAGGACAGGCCGTTCCCTGGCTTAGGGTGCCTCTCGCACGTCAGAGGGTAGCGTGGAGGGGAGGCTGAGGGGACAGCTCGTGCCGCCTGCCACGAGGCCACGACTGTGTCCGGCTTGGCGTTTGAGGGGAGGTGGTGGTGGGGACAGCCGCTACTTGCCGCCTGCTCTGGTCAGTTTAAAGATCTGCTTCTGACCGCAGCGCCATCACGGGACATCTTACGGAACTGCTGGAAACCCTCCCTCCCCGCACCCCTGAGCGTAGGACCGAGCCCTTATGGAGGTTTCCCATCTGTACATATTTGTCTGTGCTCCAGCGCAGGAAGGGAATAGCAAAGCAGGGGGAGGGTGAAGAGAGGGGACAGGTAGAGAGGGATGGGTAAATTTCAGGAAAGGGAGGGATGTAGCGGCAAAGGGGTGGCAGTGGCCTGGGATTGGTGAGGACGGGGTATACCAGGGGGTTGTGGGAGTCTATCTTGCAGTTGGTGTAAAAGGTCCAAATATGTTCGAGGTATTGGAAGAGATGGGGAAAAGGGGTTAGGTCATAAAGAATCTGCGTGAGGGAAGGGAAGCCGGATGCGGTAGGCGAGGGGGAAGGGCATGGCGTTGAAGGATTTGTAACGTTTTGTACTAGGACGGTGGAGCTCAGTATCAACATTAACAAGCGCTGTATCACTGTCATTGTCTTCTCAACAGCTATCGAATGCAGTTACAAAAAGTAAGCGTTTCCATTAAAAAAAAGTCGTACCTTGTTTAATATATCGGTTGATACCTGTGTTCGTTCATCAAACAAAATAGCATATGCCCTTCGATGCTGTGGCATGTGTCGAAAACCGCGTTTTGATATGTGTAACCGATCACGAAATACAATGTGCGTTAATGTCTTACGTCACTTGCCCTCTATACATCCAAATCATGATATATGGTCTTGAGTTTACACAAAATTCCACTAGGAAAAAGCTCTTTCAGTTGTTCTGAATTTTACTTTTATCCGGCAAATTTATCTTCGAAGCAAATTTTACCGTTGCAATTAGAAAGAAACAAAATCCGTCATGTCTGACGAGTCCTTATCAAGTGATGATCTTTCGTCCAGTGGCATCAGATTTTTATTAATACTAGTATTTCCGGTGGGCAAAATTCGAAAAAGAACATGTTTATATAGTGACCTTCATTGCATATTTAAACGCACCGTTCAAGAAAACGGTAGCATTATAAATTTACACATTACCATTACTTCCTCTACACAAAAATTGTGCCTCTCTGCCTCTTTCTCTGAGACATGTTAGCGTTCTGCTTCTGGGCATAGCGTTTAAACGAGTATAGTTTTCATATGATGATGATGATCGTGTGGCATTAATGACCGTTAGACCCCAACCGGGGTCGTGTTCAGCCTGCCTGGTGCAAGTCTTTTTATCTGACGCCACTTCGGCGACTTGCGTGTCAATTATGATGGAATGATGATGAGGACGACACAACACCCAGTCCCCGGGTGGAGAAAATTTCCAACCCGACCGGGAATCGAACCCGGGGCCCCTGCGTGGCCGGCCGCGGTGGCCGAGGGGACTGAGGCGCTTCAGTCACGGTCAGCACGGCCACTACGGTCGGGGGTTCGAATCCCCCCTCGGGCATGGATATTTGTGCCGTCCTAGTTCGTAAGTAGTTCATAAGTAGTTTGTAAGTTTAGGGACTGATGACCCCGTAGTTAAGTCCCATAAGCTTAACAAACATTTGAACATTTTTGCCCCTGCGTGGCAACCCACCACGCTGTCCACTTTTATTATTATTATTATTTTTTTTTTTTTTTTTTTTCGGGCCTCCATCCTCCCCTTTAGCCCGTCCTTCCGCTCGCCATAAATCGCCTTCCTCGGCGTGGGCTTCAAAGCCGTACAGAAAGGAAAACAGTGTCTTCTTAAGTAAATCAATGGCTTCTTTCAAGGAAAAAAAACTATTTCTGACTCCATGTTAATGTTGACCTGAAAGGTCTTATGGCTCCATTGCCGTCTATAACCTAAAATCTTTTCTCTTGTTAATTTTGCCATTTACTGTTCAAAATAAAACAACAGAAATTGAAAGCATGTCCTATCTTTCGGTAAAACGTGGGGACCATCCTGTCCTCAATATTAAAACATAATACTTTGACTCCTGAACTGGAGGAAAGGTAAAACAATGGCGATATATAAATTTGGCTTCGAAACTAACATATAAGGAATGTTGTATAAATAAAAATTTCCTTCCTTTCTTGTTATGGTAATGTGTTTAGTAAGAAATTAGCGTAATGTTTCTTGTAATGTCTTGTTTTCATCAGCTTGTGATGCTCCGTGGTTAGGTATACCCAGAAATCTTCCAATTTCATGTCCGTGTTTGAAAAAATGTAGTGGACCGATGCCCCCTTTAGCCGGTTGATGGCGTTTCTTTTTGTTTTGGGGAACGGTAAGTCTTCTGGAAAAAGAAAATCGGAAGCTGATATGTAGTTTGGCGACGTTCTGCTGATGGATGCCAATTTCCGTCTCATATACATCCATATCTCTTTGACTTTGTCGCATCCGAATCGGTGTTCTTCGGTATCCAATACGTTGCACGTGACACAAAGTGGTGAGTTTGCCAGGTGGATGTTGTAAAGTTTTGTGTTAGTTGCAATTTTGCGATTTACAACTAAGTACCACGTAGTCTTCATCGTGGAAGGTAAGTTACGACAATGGATATTTTCCCAAATTATCTTCCAGTTGTGAGATCTGTATTTTTCTATGTTGTTTTTCTTTTTATCTTTCATTAATTCACGGTATATGTCTTTAACTTTCTTCTTTCCGACATCGGGGATTCGTGCTTGTAAATAGCTATACTCTAATAGAAAGTATTTCAAGTGATAAAGTCCGTTCGGGACATATTGTACACTGATGGGTGGACTGAGGTCAGCCGGAGCTATTTCATCCAACAAGTGAGCAACAAGACTGTTGGCACAATTCTTCCATTGTTCATTAGTTTTAGCGATGTATAACGCCTGTGCCATCTTACCAATGTCTGTGAGATTGAGACCCCCACTTATTGGCGGAAGCGTTAGTGTGTCATAATGCACTTTGAAAATGTGACCGCGACTGACAAAGTGGCCAAGTGCGGACATGAATTGTTTTGTCATAGTTGAAGGTATGGGCAGGACTTGAGCGACATAATTTAGTTTTGCAGTTAGGCAGATGTTGGCTACTGTTACTTTCTGGATTTCATTGAGTTTCCTGATAATGTATGTCTGTGCACAGGCGCGTAGTTTATTTAACAGTGCCTTGTAGTTTTCTGCTATGGTACGACGAATGGTATTGTGAAAATCAATACCTAGGCACTTGAAAACCGACAGCTCACGTAGATGTCCAGATGTATGTGGCCCTAAACCACGGCCGATATTAAAAATTCCAGATTTTGTTCTGTTGAGCAGCGCGCCAGATGCACGTTCATACTGTTGTACGATCTGTAAAGCGGTCTCTATTTCAGGTCTGTTGATGACAAGGAAACCCACATCATCCGCATAGGCCTTGCAAACTATTTTGTTTCCATGTATTTGTAATCCTTGTAGACGCTGCATCACCGTGGCAAGCAGGGGTTCAATTGCGATGGAAAAGAGCGCCATAGAAACTGGACAACCCTGTCTAACAGAACTGGCTACTTCTATTTTCCTGGTAGGCTGTCCATTGATGATGATTTGGGATGTATTGTTCGTTATCATATGTTGCAAAATAGTTACGAACCGAGGCGGAAAGCCCATCGCATGCATGTTACGGAGGAGATACCGGTGATTGACCCTATCAAAGGCTTTGTCAAAGTCTAATGATATTATGGCACATTTAAGTTTACAGACCTCGGCAGTTGATATGAGATCGCGGTAGTCACACAGGGTGTGTAAGAGTCTCCTATCTTTGCCCACACTCGTCTGGTAGGGTCCAGTTATGCTGTTGATGGTCGATTTAAGCCTTTGTGCTAACAGTCGAGCAAAGATTTTATAGTCACTGTTAAGAAGCGTTATAGGTCTCAAATTTTCATTTTTTTTACTAATAGGATTTTTTGGAATCAGTACTATGATGCCTTCGCGAAATTTTTGTGGAATCTCATGTGTGGGCTCTAACAGTTAGTTACAGATGAGTGTAATTTTTGTTTTGATCTGATCCCAGAACACTTGGTAGAATTCCGCTGGGATGCCATCCGCTCCTGGAGATTTATTTTTGGCACTTTCCCTAACTGCGTATTCCACGTCTTCTTCGGTTGCGTGTGCAACAAGTTTCTCTACTTCCGTGTGGTTGACTCTGCCTTGCACATTTTGCAGTAGAACATTTTGCGCTTCTTCGTCCACTTCTTTATGAGACATCAAGGCTGTGAAATGGCTTAATATTGCTTCCTTGATTTGTCTATGTGTGGACAATGTAGTACCATCTGCCGCTGTTAGTTCTGTCAGTATCTTGCTGTGTCCTCGTTTCCTTTCTTGTATGACATGATAAATAGACGTATTTTCTTGTTGTGCCATGTTTGGACCCGTGATCGAACTATGTATTCTTGTAGTTGTTTGCGGCGCAGGGCCAAGATTTTGGCTTGTATTCTTTTGATTTGTTCATAGTAACCAGTATCTGACGTGCCTAGCATGTAGAGTTCTCTTAAACAGTGAAAATAAAATTCTATTGTTTTTTTATGCCATTAACTTTTATCTCTAGAGTAGTTAATAAAACATCTCCTTATTTTAGGTTTTGCACACTTTAGCCACCATTCTATTGCCGAAGTATATGAGGCGAATCTGTGCTCGCACTCCCTCCAGGTGTTCAGGAAGGCCTCTTGACATGCCCGGTCTTGTAGGTGTGAAACATTTAATTTCCACAGACCTCTGTATCTGCACGTGCCTTGTCGTTCCATATTTATAGTACATAAATATGCTGCGTGATCGGAAAAGGCCACTGGCCAAACTTCAGATTGCAGAATGTGAGTGCTCAAGGCTGACGTGACATATATCCTGTCCAAACGGCTTGCTGAATGATTGGTGATGTGGGTAAACCCAGGTGCCACTCCATGTTTGTACTCCCACGAGTCAATGAGTCGTAAGTCTCGGACTATGCGCTCCAGTTCAATCGACTTGTTCATGTTGGGAATTTGATCTTTAGCGCTGAGGACGCAATTAAAGTCACCTCCTAAAATGACGTGTTCCTTCTGAGCACCAAACAGAGGTACGATGTCTTCCTTAACGAAGTCTGCTCGTAGTCGTCTATTACTGGACCCAGATGGAGCATAGACATTAATTAGCCTGATGTTATGGAAGGTGTCAGCAATACCCCTACTATTGGGTAATTTCGTGACATCCTTGATAATTACGCCTTCCTTCACAAGTAAGGCGGTACCCATTTCAGAACCCATACCAGGATTAATGAAGGCATTATAGCCTGGTATGCAGTCAAGCCTGATTTCTGTTACTTCTTGCAGGAATGCTATGTCAACGTCTGCAGCATGTAAGAAGTCTTTTAGATGTTGTAATTTCAGCTCACTACGTTTCTTATTAAGATTTACCGTTGCGAGCCTATAGGCCTGTAGTGGAATGATGGGTGGCTATACGCAAATTAAGCTTAGAAAAAGGGATCGTGGTACTAACCATGAAGTGAGTCTAAAAGAAGGTTTCTAAACGCTTATAGAAAGATGCTTGTGTAAAAATCTACCACCAGGTACATCAAGAGCTGTTTAATAGTATTCGTCATTAGGGAATGGATCAGTCGAACTTGCTTGTTGTGCGTTAATTTCTGTAGAGCCATCGTGGAGGGATTGACAGTCGCCGTCCGTTTGGAATGGACCTGCGGGGGTCTCGGTTACAGTGGTATCCATCTCCTCTTCCGTACTAGACCCCATTTCTTCGGCCCAAGTAGGTGGTACTAAATTTTCCGACGTGCTGATTACCTTGTCAGGAGAAAGTTCGGCGACAGTCTGGTCATCAAGTCCGGAATCGGGGTGTGAGGTGTATTCAGTATTGAATATCACAGAAGTCGTGGCCTTTTCCATTGTTCCTGACACATTGGTGGACGTGTGTTCTGAGCTCCTAAGTTGAGCACCTATCTGCTTTGCCTTTTCTCGTAAGGCCGGTGCAGTGACCTCCGCTCCCCGACGCGCAAGCCTCCGTTTCCGTCTTCTCTTGGGAGATGAGCCTCTTGACGGACTGGTCATTTCCAAGCGGAGCTTCTGTCGGTGTAGGAGTCTCTGCTGGTGGGTGCGCTACAGTTTTTGGTGCACAGAGCTGTTCCTTAATACTCTCAATAGGTGTTGGTTGCTCTAAAACTGACGGTGCGGGTTGTACAAACGTTGGAATAATTTCCATAGGGGCCTCTGGTAGGACGTCAGAGGTTGTCGATTCCGTCGCTTGTATTGCAGGGGCCTGTTCTTGTACGGCTACAGCAGGTGGCGGTGTCTGATAAGTCTGAGGGAGGGTCCGTTCTGTTGGTTCAGTTGTCGCCGTCGTCATCACTATCTCAGGCATTGACTTCGGTGCCGGCGGCAGCAGGGAGACCGCGCGCCGCGGCCGCATACATCACCGGCAGAGTCGACAACACGGCCGCCTCGCCGGCCGGCAGCTGCGCCACGCGCCGCTGCACCCACTCGGCTCTCACGTGGCCCGTAGAGTTGCACGCGGCACACGTCTTAGGCTGATCATCGTACATCACAATTGCTCGGTACCCGCAGACCTGAATGTATGACGAAATGTGCTTATGCAAGTCGACTTTCAGCTGTCGTACGCCGTTTAGTACCGGAAAGCGATGAGCAGTAGACCACCTTTCAGCAATATTACTAATCACTCTACCGTATGGCGAGATCACTGCGTCTATATCGGCACTTGATATCTCAAAAGGCAGTTCAAAAATGCGCACAGTTCTTATTCCAAGGCCTGCATGAGAAACGAAAACCTTTCCAACATTGCCATCACTGTATTTATACTTCATAACTCCACCACAGGATTCGACTCTTTTGGCACACATATCGGATCTAGCGAGTTTCACAAAAACCACGCTGCTAACAATCGATAGATGGATGCCAATAATATCCTCCATTCCTATTTTAACGCATTGTTCTAACCATTCCTCAATTTCAAAAGATTTCGGTCGGGAAAATTCTCTTTCAAAAGTAAACTTCAGGGTATCCTTTCTATTCCTATCAGTCATCACTGTTCTGTATTCATCTTCTACAACTGAACACGAATAACTGCAAGTCGCAACAGCAAGCGCAGAGACTTACCACGCGGAAGCAGCAAGCAGCGCAGCGCACAGCAACGGCGTGTGTTGCCTCCACGCTGTCCGCCACTAGACTACGGATTTGTAAGGTTTTGTAGTAGGATGGTGGAGCTCAATATCAACATTAACAAGCGCAGGAAGGGAATAGCAAAGCAGGGGGAGGGTGAAGAGAGGGGACAGGTAGAGAGGGATGGGTAAATTTCAGGAAAGGGAGGGATGTAGCGGCAAAGGGGTGGCAGTGGCCTGGGATTGGTGAGGACGGGGTATACCAGGGGGTTGTGGGAGTCTATCTTGCAGTTGGTGTAAAAGGTCCAAATATGTTCGAGGTATTGGAAGAGATGGGGAAAAGGGGTTAGGTCATAAAGAATCTGCGTGAGGGAAGGGAAGCCGGATGCGGTAGGCGAGGGGGAAGGGCATGGCGTTGAAGGATTTGTAACGTTTTGTACTAGGACGGTGGAGCTCAGTATCAACATTAACAAGCGCTGTATCACTGTCATTGTCTTCTCAACAGCTATCGAATGCAGTTACAAAAAGTAAGCGTTTCCATTAAAAAAAAGTCGTACCTTGTTTAATATATCGGTTGATACCTGTGTTCGTTCATCAAACAAAATAGCATATGCCCTTCGATGCTGTGGCATGTGTCGAAAACCGCGTTTTGATATGTGTAACCGATCACGAAATACAATGTGCGTTAATGTCTTACGTCACTTGCCCTCTATACATCCAAATCATGATATATGGTCTTGAGTTTACACAAAATTCCACTAGGAAAAAGCTCTTTCAGTTGTTCTGAATTTTACTTTTATCCGGCAAATTTATCTTCGAAGCAAATTTTACCGTTGCAATTAGAAAGAAACAAAATCCGTCATGTCTGACGAGTCCTTATCAAGTGATGATCTTTCGTCCAGTGGCATCAGATTTTTATTAATACTAGTATTTCCGGTGGGCAAAATTCGAAAAAGAACATGTTTATATAGTGACCTTCATTGCATATTTAAACGCACCGTTCAAGAAAACGGTAGCATTATAAATTTACACATTACCATTACTTCCTCTACACAAAAATTGTGCCTCTCTGCCTCTTTCTCTGAGACATGTTAGCGTTCTGCTTCTGGGCATAGCGTTTAAACGAGTATAGTTTTCATATGATGATGATGATCGTGTGGCATTAATGACCGTTAGACCCCAACCGGGGTCGTGTTCAGCCTGCCTGGTGCAAGTCTTTTTATCTGACGCCACTTCGGCGACTTGCGTGTCAATTATGATGGAATGATGATGAGGACGACACAACACCCAGTCCCCGGGTGGAGAAAATTTCCAACCCGACCGGGAATCGAACCCGGGGCCCCTGCGTGGCAACCCACCACGCTGTCCACTGGACTACGGAGGCGGACAGTTTTCATATAAAAAGGAAACTATAAATTTGTAACTATTAAAAATTAGGTAAATAAAATAATAAACTTACTCGAACTCTGTGGTAGCATCAGAAGATCACGACAAATTCTTTCAGTTTATACGCGAAATAGTGAGGCTAAGAAATAACATTATTTCGTCACCACAAAATTTTTATTTCTGCTGTTGAGATCGTGATCGACCTGTACTTCAACCCATTGTACCGTTAGATGGCAGTCGTGCTAGTCCAATACCATCCGCGGTGTATCGTCGGTGTATCTCACAGTAGACATGAAAACATTCACTTCCTTTAACCACCCGTATCGGCCCCGTGTACACATATTCCTGTTTTGCGCACATTTATAGCAAAGCCAACTATTTCATTATTTACGTTTCACTAGCATCGATGTATAATTTCGTTACTGCGATATTTTGATTTCCGCTGCTGATAACATGGTCTGGTCGATCTCGTAATTCTCCCTGTTCTATTACTAGATGGCTCTAGCACTATCTTGTAGCTCTCGCGGCGGATCATCGTCCAATACCCAATTTAAATTTGAAAACTGGTATTCCTTTCAGTGGCGTAGCTATGTCACCAAGGGCCTCGGGGCAAAAATGACCTTGGGGCCCTCTATAATCTAAAACTATGCAAAACTACTACATCATCAGTTCCTTACCGACTACTGGAAGACATAATAAGGCAAACCTAAATACTATTAAGTAAATTATTATGTGTCACACAGCAGATAATATTTAACTGTACTCTCAAATATAATTATAACTGTGAAAGTTGGTTTGTTTGTTATGCTTTCACGCAAAAGTTACTGGGCGGATTTCAATGAAATTTTGCAGAAGGATAGATTTCGACCTGGGTAGGACATAAAGATAAACGACCTCTTGGGATAGTTTCCGAAGTTGCTCCATACTAGCTGAATGAAGTCGCAGGCATAAGCTAGTAAAAAATAAACAATGAAGAAATATTACTTAACAATGAAAACATGGCCCCCTGCCGCGAAGCAAACCGGGAACAGTCAAGTCCGCGGAGACAACAGGCGGACTGTTTTCACTACCGACATTTCACTGTCGCTAAACTTCTCGCTGTGAGGTCATTGCTCTGAACCGATCAGCCTAATTTCGTTGATAGCCCAATCAAAGAAGGAAAATAGGGGAAATATTCGTGTAGGATGGTTTCAGAAAAGAAAGTTGCCGGATTTTGTTTGATGGAATACTTTGGTTTGACTCGTGCCCCTACCAGGCTTCGTGAAGTATATATTAATGTCTGGTCAGGAAAAAGTAATAAGTAAAACAACTAAGTTGACATCTTCACTTACTATAGTGGCAGTGGGGTACAGGATAGTGTCTTGAACGCACAATTTACTATTGTGACAAAGTAACCATATTTTCTTCTTCTTGCACAAATTTCAGAGTGCAATTGGTTACAGCACTTCATTGGGATCTATGATTATGGAGCACACCCTTGGGGAATTCAATACACAAACAGTTGAGTTACCATAATAATACAGTTCTGTAATAATACATTGTAGAGACTTCATATTCAAATGTGGTCACACTGTCTACTGTCAAACACTGTGCTAGTAACTCAGGACCATTCACTGTTATTTCACAAAAATTGGCAGGAACGGCAACTCCGAATTCAGCCGACAATACGCTGACGATGGCAGGGTCCACGTCTTAGTGGACAAGCAAAGAACCTTGTTATGTTTATATTCTGGGGTGCGAATAATTTTTGGATTTCATTTCATGCGTTTGAGGTTTGTTTGTCAGGGTTCAAAAAGTTCAAAGTCGGAAAACCTTCATTCAACTAAATTATTATCCATAGTTGAACTTCGATTATCCGAAGTAATTGACGGACATGAAAGTGTTCAAAGATCTACGGTACCGTAACGTTTTTCGAACGTCGCTCACGTAGGCCGAGGGGCCCCTTGAGCTCGGGGGTCCCGGGGCACTGCCCCGCCTAGCCCTATGATAGCTACGCCACTGCTTCCTTTAACGTTCAGTTGTTGCATACTAACAAGATTTTTGTTTCGTGCCCATCTATGGCTAAGCTCCTATATAAATTTCATTGCCTTCCTTGTATAATTAATATTAAAAATCTCTACCCGAATTTTCCTGTTCGCGTATTTATGTTCAAAATGTTCAAATGTTTGTAAAGTCTATGGGACTTAACTACGGGGTCATCAGTCCCTAAACTTACAAACTACTTATGAACTACTTACGAACTAGGACGGCACAAATATCCATGCCCGAGGGGGGATTCGAACCCCCGACCGTAGTGGCCGTGCAGACCGTGACTGGAGCGCCTCACTCTCCTCGGCCACCGCGGCCGGCACGTATTTATGAAATCATACATATTTGACGCGGTGCAATAGTCGAGTGCTCTAAGGCGCCTTGCTTTCCCGTCGGAGGTACGAGTTCTCCATAGGGAGTGTGTGGGTGTGAGTGTTGTCATTAGGTTAAGAATATGTTTGTAAATCTATGGGACTTAACTGCTTACGTCATCAGTCCCTAGGCTTACAAACTACTTAAACTAAAACTAACCTCCGTGCCCGAGGGAGGACTCGAACCTCCGACGGGTAGCCACCGCGCTCTCCGTGGGAAGGCGAATTAGAACACTCGTCTAGTTCACTACGTCCCTTAAGGTTAGTTTATTTGTAAGCCTAGGGACTCCCAACCGCAGTAGTTAAGTCCCACAGATTTGTATACATTTGAACATAAAACCTTCGGTACGTTGTTAATGTAGTAGTACGATGACAACTTTATATTTGAAACATCTTTGACAATGTAATAGGAGACTTAGCACTGACCAGTTAGCCTATATATGACTGCGTGTGGAACATCGAAGTAACAACTCTCCAAATATCGTTTCATATTAAGACCGTTATTTAGCCTGTGCCTTCTGCGCGTGTAATATGACATCAAGAGAAAACTCGATACACCTTTCGTATTACTTGTAACACGTAGTACCCACACAGTCGTCGTTATCAACGCGATTGTCTCTCAGCTAAATTTCCGCCAGCAGATCACTTTCGTATTTAACTGTGGCAAATGGAAATTTCGAAACACATCATACTGCCTCCACTTCGGAAAATTTTTATTTGTTTTTGTACTAATGGCGCTTTCAGGGGATTACTTTAATCACGGGAATTTGGTCTCCGTTGTGTAACTATTACAATTTAATATTCAAATTCATTTCAGCGCTTTTACGTTGGCAGACTGAAATGGCCTTTTCCGTTTATATTTCTGCAAACAGCAGTTCCACTGCGCACTGTTCTTAATTAGCTGTGGAATGGCCTGTACTGTGTACGCCGAAATTGGCTTTTAATTATCGCCGCTTCATCAGAGCAGAGAACGTCTATTGAGCTGAAACCTTTCCTCACTTGATTTGTACAAGCAGAGTAGTGGGTTAAACGACGATGTGCACGCAGTGTATCTCTTAAAGCAATTTAAATTCAACAGATGCCTAACCGACCGCCATTGTGTACAGATAAATTTGGACTTCCGTGTAAAGGGTGGCTTACATTACCTCTGTTTTCTAAAGCCCGTTTTACATAATCGACTTCGTGATGAAAACTGACTAATCGAAGGGGCCTGCGCCTTTCGTGACTGCGTGGAAGTCAACTGCCAACCCCAACGCGAGTGCGTCTATGACGTTAATGATCTGTCGATTGTGCCTGTGGAGTTCTAAATTTCTGAATGTACTGCAGAATGAGGATGAACAGAAACAAGGAACTGTATGGCGTCTGCTAACATATGAAGTTAACCTATTCAGATCCAGGTCATTCATATTACAGAAATGTTTTCATGTCTACTTTAACTTTATTCTTTTGTTTGCTTTGTATTTACATCAGACCGTAAATGTTGCACACAACCCTAGTATTCTTTTTTTCTACAAGAGATTTCCTACGAATGAGACTAAATATCTACAAGTAGAAAGCTACTGAGGTTTTACGGAGGAAAAGCATACACTATGCATAAATATTCATAAGTGGCAGTCTTTTAATGAAAACTATTTCAACATTGTAAGAGTTAGAATTATTAGATGAGGAACGGATTTTCGAAGTTATTTGACACATAGCCAGAAAACAAGATACGAAAACTAAAGGAAATAGACGCTTTTCACAGCATTTTCGTTATTCTGTGATGCTTTCTGTATTCTTCAACAAATAAATGCTTACGTTTTGAAATGTTTAGATGACACTTTTCAAATATTCCTAAACGTTTAGTATCAGTTATTGCTTTGTTTTGTAAATAATTGAGTGGCATTTACTAGTTACTTTATTTTCATTTACTTTTTGTGGGGAAATTTTAGTTATTTCACTTACTTTCTTTTGTGCAACTCCGGACTTAGTTTTTGGCAGAGTCAGTTAAGAACAATAGCTGGGTGTAGTAAATGTGCTTTGGTTCGCATGGAGTTTGCAGCAATGCTTTGGATATTACATGTATCTCATTTTCGAGTAAATTTCGAGGGGGAAAAGTTAACATTTTTTATCATTTTCTTTGTATGATAGCGTGTCCAGCCCCATGGTGCATGCAGTAACATATAATAGTTTTAGGCTGGGTTGCACCAACATTTAACAGGTATATTCTGGTTCATGATGTTTTTATGTATTTACGAATGAATCTGATTTCGTTTCTAAGATAATTTGGTTTGTGTTCCTCTGTGTTGAGAGGGTGGCCCCACGGTTCACATATTTTTGCTGTATTTAGGCACATTAAGTGCCACCGATTATCATTCTCGTGTGTTTTGCAATTAGAAGCCATTATTATGATTTTAAACGTGAGAATATCGTCTCTATCAAATGAGATATTAAATTTTGTTCAGAACTTTTGGTTCACTGGCCAATCTAATATTCAACTAGCAATATCAGTTTGTCTATTTCATGTGTAAAAGCTTTGCGCTGATCGTGTTACTGACTGTTTCCATGTTTCTGTAAATTTCGGGTATGTTACTTCGTTTGTGTGGGAATCCCCCCCCCCCCCCCCGCAAGTTCATGTACGGCACTAACTTTATGTTCAAGTTGCAATGATTTCAGATAAAACAATTTCCTTTTTATTAATCCTTGTTTCCTCGTAACTGATTTTCCCTCAGCTGCTCTTTGTCATGCTCCCCTGTTTTGGATGAGGAAAAGGGTTTCAGAAACATGAAAGGAGTAGCCTATACTTTATTGAGCTCTAAAACTGAACGTTTCCCTTCCTGAGATGTATCTATACTGGATCCATGAATTCAATCTAGATGCGTTATCTATTGTCAGCAATTTTCGTTTGTTAAGTTTTATATTTTCAGTCGACTCGGTTGGTTCATTTGAATATGTACCTAACGTGGTGGGGATCATTATAGTGGCCGAGGTGACTGAGGCGCTCCAGTCACGGTCAGCACGGCCACTACGGTCGGGGGTTCGAATCCCCCCTCGGGCATGGATATTTGTGCCGTCCTAGTTCGTAAGTAGTTCATAAGTAGTTTGTAAGTTTAGGGACTGATGACCCCGTAGTTAAGTCCCATAAGCTTAACAAACATTTGAACATTTTTGATCATTATAGATGCATACTCATGATACGGCCTACATAAAATACCAACCCCAATCCACACACTGAAAGAAAGAAAAATCACTCTTGTGTCAAGAGCCGTAATGTACTTTTATTTGCTATGCTCGACCGGTTTCGACAACTGCTGCCATCAGCATAAGATTAACAAACTAAACGGAAGAAAGATACAAGACAGTTACATAGAGTCACACAACATGGAGTCACGTACAAATACTTTTCAAAACAACAGTGACAAATCGAGTGAAGTGGCGCCGTCATCTAATCATAAGGAAACCCGTGAAATGGAAATCAATATACATATATAAAAATGGATTGTGGGACGTGTGTGCGTATATTTCACTTGGTAGCCAAAATTATTGACTGCAGACCAGTGGCGGTTATGCATAAGAGTAGCCTTTAGGTTCGCGGTGTGGACTATGGCGTTTTGGTCGCAGTGTGTGGCGGTGGGTGAGTGTGGCGAACAAAAGTCCGTAAAATGTGGAGCAATACGCTGACCAACAGATGCTCAAAGACAAAAAGACTCAAAGATAAAACACTGGGAAACACAGGCATACGTTAACTGAGCTTCAACGACATAGGAAATACACCAATGATGTCAATATAAACACCGGAAAGACAACTTTAGTGCTTAGGATCAAATACTGACAACTGGATTAGCAGTTCCGTGTCGATAGCTATAAAAGGGTGGATGATATAGTAGTTCAAAGTAGTCAGCTTTTATAATATTCGGACTGAACACCAGCGATGACTTTTTACAGTTTAATAGCAAAAAGGTTATATACAGCGAAACGTGACGCACAGTCATCAATTGTTATTCTGCAACAAGCGTTCGAATAAGGAAAAATAAGTGCATATTGCAGTTTGAAAAGTAAAACTACCAAGGAACATGCAAAAGCGTAAGAAAGATATTTCGCGTTCTCGATCCGTTTCCAAAAGACCGAAAACGGCGCTGAAAAGTAAATCTACAGACGATAGAAACTTGAAATTGGTAGACGTTGTTTATCTTACACTGTAGGCAACAGCGATTTTTCGATATTCCCATCCCTAAGGGTGAAAAATGGGATGAACGTTTTTTTTTTTTTTTCAAAATACGTTGTTATTCAGGCAATTTTGAAGCAGAAATACAAAACTTCCGATTTAGATTTCTGATTGGAATTTTAAAAACACGTGTTTCGATATTTTTGGAAATTCAACCATTAAGGGGGTGAAATAAGGGAAAATCTTTTAAGGGTGCTACTGTTTTGATGTTAGATATGTGAAAATTTGTGTGTGGGACCATGGTTTACCAAAAGGTGCGTTTCGGGATGTTTTGAAGACTGTCAACAATGGTGCAATAGGAAGTGGCAAGTTGTATGAAAATACTTTATTAGGAAAGCATTTTTAAAGCCAAATGTATGCGAATTTATATTTAGAAGTAGAATTAACCAATGCAGACCATCCAGTCTACGCGTGCGAAGCAGCGGGAAGTTAGCTAGTTAATTATTAAAAAAAAAAAAAAAAAAAAAAGAAAAATAAAATAAAAAAAAGCTGGCGTATACAGTAGCAGCAAGTAAAAGGACACATTTCTCGTAATTTACAGATTGAAAAAACGACCTGAACAAGGTATAAGTCGATTAATAAACTGTGTTACTATCTTTCCACCGCAGAGCCAGCATCCAACCTGCAACACATTCACCGACTCAAGATGAAGCTGAAAAAGTTCGAAAACCGGTTATTGGAATAAAACAGTATCATTTCGAGTCAAAGTTACTCGTTGCATTTTTCATAAATTAAACTGAAATTAACAGTGATGCATTCTAAAAACATCCGTAATGGAATAATCTAAATAGACATATGTGCCATTGCTCTCTACATGTCGTGCTCCAAAACTGAATCTCATCATCCTACGATTTTGCTTATATGTTGTGTTTGATGTACCATGAATTTTATATATTTACTCTTGCTGTTTTACTGTCCCTGTAAATACATACCTATAAAGCGAATTTGATACTATACTAATGTTGGACAGCTCGATTGAAAGGGCTCCTAACTTTTTCTTAATTTTGATTTCCTTGTGTGTGTGTGTGTGTGTGTGTGTGTTTGTGCGTGTGTGCGTGTGTGCGTGTGTGTGTGTGTGTGTGTGTGTGTGTGTGTGTGTGTGTTTGCAATTGGAGCGTGTAACGAAGAAAGTCAGCCACCACGAATTTTCACTGTGGTACAGATACTTATCTGACATGTGAATTTCTTCAAGAAACAGTGATAATAAAGGCGTATGTGATTGTACTACAAAAGCCAAGATGTCTGCCACAGAGCGATGTCAATGGTGCGTTAATACTAATCTTCTTTCGTTCATTCTTGCTTCCTTTTCCCACAGAGGCTGCGAAGACAAAATTGGAAAAAAAAGAAAAAATAAATAAAAAAAAGGAAAAAAAACTGCAGTATGCGCATAGGTATTTAAACAATATTTTTCCCGTGGAACAGAGACAAATATAAGGAAGAGAGTCAGCGCTACTCACAATGGGAAAAGTTCTGCTAAGCTCTTCTGCTATTCTCAGCAGAATTAGGTCGTGTTTATATGCAAGGTAATAACACAATGGTGACTGAGACTAATAAGGCAAATAGTATGTTTTTGTTGTTGTTGTTGAAGTGATCTTCAGTCCGGAGACTGGTTTGATACCGCTCTCAACCCTACTCTATCCCGAGCTAGCCCCTTCATATCCTCATAACAATAGCAACCCACATGAATTTGAATCTGCTTATTGTGTTCGCTTCTTGGCCTACCTCTGCGATTTTTACCCCACACACTCTCCTCCGATGCTAAATTTAAGATTCCTTGATTTCTAAGAATGTGGCCCATCTATCTACCCCTAGTTTTACTCTAGGTATGCCAAACATTGCTTTTCTCCCAATTTCTGTTCCGTAGCTCTTCATTAATTATGCGATCTACCTCCCAATCTTCAGCATTCTTCTGTAGCACCACATTTCACAAGCCTCCGCGTCTTCCTGTCTGAACTATTTATTGTCCAAGTTTCACTCTCATACAAGGCAACGCTCTACACTAATACCATCAGAGCAAATTTCTCTTTTTCAAACGCTTTTCTTCCCATTGCCATAGACTCTGACCATAACTTGTTGGTTATGAACTGTAGGCTGAAACTAAAGAAACTACAAAAAGGTAGGAAAATAAAAAGATGGGACCTGGATAAATTGAAGGAACCTGAGGTTCTTAAGAATTTCAGAGGACATAAACAGGGGCAGATATAGACTCTGACCATAACTTGTTAGTCATGAACTGTGGGCTGAAGCTGAAAAAACTGCAGAAAGGTAGGAAAATAAGAAGATGGGACTTAGATAAATTGAAGGAAAGTGAAGTTCTGGAGAATATCAGAGGGAGATTTAGGCAACAATTGACAGAAACAGGGGAAAATAAAACAGTAGAGGAGGAATGGGTAAAATTGAGAGATGAAATAGTGAAGGTAGCAGAGGACAAAATAGGTAGGAAGGCGAGACCTACAAAAGATCCTTGGATATCACAGGAGATACTAAATTTAATCGATGAAAGGAGAAAATATAAAAATGCAGTAAATGAAACAGGCAAAATGGAGTACAGACGACTAAGAAATGAGATTGACAGGAAGTGCAAACTGGCTAAGCAGGAGTGGCTAGAAGGCAAATGCAAGGATGTAGAAGAATGTATAAATAGGGGAAAAATAGATACAGCCTACAGGAAAATAAAAGAAACATTTGGAGATAAGAAAAACAGCTCTATGAATATCAAGGACATTGATGGAAAACCAGTTCTCAGCAAAGAAGGGAAAGCTGAAAGGTGGAAAGAGTATATAGAGGGGCTCTACAAAGGAAATGAACTTCGAGACAATATTGTAGGAAGGGAAGAGGATGTAGATGAAGATGAAATAGGAGACACTGTACTGAGAGAAGAATTTGACAGAGCCCTGAAAGACCTAAGTCGAAACAAGGCCCCTGGAGTAGATGATATTCCCTCAGAGCTACTGAAGTCTCTGGGAGAACCAGCCAAGACAAACCTGTTTCAACTGGTGTGTAAGATGTATGAGACAGGCGAAGTACCCTAAGACTTTAAGAAAAATGTTATAATCACCATTCCAAAGAAAGCAGGTGCAGACAGGTGTGAAAACTACAGAACCATCAGTTTAATAAGTCATGGTTGCAAAATGTTAACACGAATTATATACAGAAGGATGGAAAAATTGGTAGAAGCCGACCTCGGGGAAGATCAGTTTGGGTTCAGGAGAAATGTAGGAACACGGGAGGCAATACTCACTTTACGGCTTATCCTAGAAGATAGATTAAGAAAAGGCAAACCTACATTTCTAGCTTTTGTAGATTTGGAGAAGGCTTTTGACAATGCTGATTGGAATAAACTCTTTCAAGTTCTGAAGCAAGCAGGAGTAAAATATAGGGAGCGTAAGGTTATTTACAACTTGTACAAAAACCAGACAGCGGTTGTCAGAGTTGAATGGGCATGAAAGGGATGCAGTGGTTGGGAAGGGAGTAAGACAGGGTTGTAGCCTTTCTCCGATGTTATTAAATTTGTACATTGAGCAAGCTATAAAGGAAACCAAGGAGAAATTTGGAGAAGGAATTAAAGTTCAGGGTGAAGAATTAAAAACATTGCGTTTTGCCGACGACATAGTAATTATATCAGATACAGCAAAGAACCTGGAAGAGCAATTGAACGAAATGGACAGTGTGCTGAAAGGTGCATATAAGATGAACATTAACAAGGAAAAAACTATGGTAATGGAGTGCAGTGTAAGAAAATCAGGTGATGCTGAAGGGATTAGATTGGGAAACGAAGCAATAAAGGAGGTAGATGAGTTTAGTTACTTGGACAGTAAAATAACAAATGATGGTCGCAGTACAGAGGATATAAAATGCAGAATGGCAATGGGTAGAAAAGCGTTTATGAAAAAGAGAAATTTGTTAACATCAAATATTGATTTAAGCCTAAGGAAGTCCTTTCTGAAGGCATTTGTATGGAGTGTTGCCTTGTATGGGAGTGAGACATGGACGATAAACAGTGTGGACAGGAAGAGAATTGAGGCTTTTGAAATATGGTGCTACAGAAGAATGCTGAAGATTAGGTGGGTGGATCGCGTAACTAATGAGGAGGTACTGAACAGGATTTGGGAGAAGAGAAATTTCTGGCATACCTTGACTAAAAGAAGGGATAGATTGGTAGGACACATTCTTAGACATCAAGGAATTGTGAATTTAGCATTAGAGGGAAGTGTGCCGGCCGCGGTGGCCGAGGTGACTGAGGCGCTCCAGTCACGGTCAGCACGGCCACTACGGTCGGGGGTTCGAATCCCCCCTCGGGCATGGATATTTGTGCCGCCCTAGTTCGTAAGTAGTTCATAAGTAGTTTGTAAGTTTAGGGACTGATGACCCCGTAGTTAAGTCCCATAAGCTTAACAAACATTTGAAGATTTAGAGGGAAGTGTGTGGGGTAAAAATCGCAGAGGAAGACCAAGAGATGGATACAGTAAGCAGATTCAGATAGATGTAGGTTGCCGTTCTTATGTGGAGATGAAGGGGCTTGCTCAGGATAGGGTATTGTGGACAGCTGCATCAAACCAGTCTTCGGACTGAAGACCACAACACACACACCATTATGTATTTTATATCCTCTGTACTACGACAGAGCCCCTCTAAATTCTCTTTCCGCCTTTCACCTTTCCCATCTTTACTCACAACTAGGTTTTTATCTGTGTTCTGGATATTCATACAGCTATTTTTCATGTCTCAAAATGTCTCTTTTATTTTACTGCAGGCGGCATCTATATTTCCGCTAGTTATATATTATTCTAGATTTGCATTTGGCTTCAAATCACTCCTGCTTAGCCATTTTGCACTTACTGACAATCTCATTTTCATAGTCGCCTGTATTCCCTTTTACCTGCTCCATTTACTGCATTTTTATATCTTCTCCATTCATCAATTAAATTTTGTATTTCCGTGATATCCATCAGATTTTTTGTGGTCTTCCCTTTTGCCTATTAGGTACTCTACTACTTTCACTATTTCATCTCTTAAAAGTATCACCTCCTCTTCACTGTTTTATTTCCTCCGTTTCTATCAATTGTTACCTGAAATTTCCGCTGAAATTCTCATAAACGTCGGGTCCTTTCAAATTACCAAGGTCGCAGCATCTCTCTTTTTTTTCTACTTTTCTGCAGTTTTTTTCAATTTCAGTCTTCAGTTCATAACCAATAACATACAAGCTGGTTCCAAAATTTATGTCTTACCATTATAATATTTATCTGGTACCTTCCGATGTCTCCCCGTCACTTCCACGTATACAACCTCCTTCCTTGATTCTTGATCCTTCTGTTTATTATGATCAAATTATTTTCCTCACAAAATTGTAACAGACGGTTTCCCCTTTCATTACTTTTCTCAGTGAATATTAACCTACTATTTTTCCTTCCCTTCCTTTTTCTACTATCGAATTCCAGTCCCCGATAACAATTCAGTTTTTCTCTCCTTTAATTGTGTGAATAATTTCCTTTGCCTCCTCATACTGTCGCGTTGAAATGGAAGCAGGCTTGACTTCGAAGGAAGGGTGTCGACTGAACACAGCACTTATACTGAAAGCAGGTTTATTGAGAAGTGAAACGTACACGCAGCACTGACTGCCTCTTGGGCTGACTGCTCTGCTATTTATACACAGACATAATGTACCAGAAATTAGAAGAATAGTTAACATAAGAAAAGTGTAGAAATTACAAGTGAACATAAGAGACATGTAGAAATTACAAGTGAGCATAAGAAACATATAGAACATTCTGGAAATGATAATTACAAAGAAATAAAGTTTGGTCGGTGGACGTGATTGAATCGACGACCTTCAGCGCTGCAATATGTGATGCCAGGCAGTTGGTTATGTCGTGGTCTCGCGGCAATGTATTTCTTCAATCTTATCATCGTCAGAGCTATTGGGCATATAAACCTATATTTTCGGTGTTGGCCTCGTGTCTATATTAACTACAATAATACGATCACTGCGCTGCTCATAATGGTGTACCCGCATTCGTATTTTATTATTCATTATTAGACCTGACCAGTAATCCTATACCTCTTTCCACCTAACTTCAGTAATCCCCTCTATATCTATCTTCAATCTATCTATTTCCCTTTTTAACTGCTCTAACTTACCTACCCAATTAAGGGATCTAACATTCCACGCTCCGATGCACAGATTGCCAGTGTTGTCTTTCCTGATCACGACGTCGCCCTGAGTAGTCCCTAGCCGGAGATCGGAATGCAGAAGTACTTTAGCTCCGGATTTTTTCACCCGAGAGGATTCCATTAGCATATATTCATACAGTAGAGATGCATGTCCTCGGGAAAAGTAACGACTGTAGTTTCTCCTTGATTTCAGCCGTTCGCAGTAACTGCATGGCAAAGCCATGTTAAGCTGGTGTTACAAGGCCAGCTCAGTCAATCATCCAGACTGTTGCCCCTGTAACTACTGAAAAGGCTGCTGCCCCTCTTCAGGAACCACACGTTTGTCTGGCCTCTCCACAGATACTTCTCCGCTGTGGTTGCACCTACGGTTCGGCTAGCTGTATCGTTGATTCACGCAAGCCACTCCACCTTGACAATGTCTGTGGTACATGGGGGTGGGAAAATGATATATGGCAACATTATCAAAAATAATATTTTATGTTTAATTTTGGTGACTTTTTCTCTCAGCATGCTGGTGTGCCCAGCAACCCACTTTTATAAGATCAGGCAATGCCTGTGTTTGACCTATGAGTGATAAACGTTTAGTAATGTGCAAGATCTGATGAGGACAGCCTATATCTACCGAAACCATTTACAAATTTTCTTATGCGATCTTACCCAACCTATTTTTCAGTTTATGAAGGATGTAAATAGAATTTACCATTGCCGTTTGCTTACACAACAATACACACTGAAACTTCCTGGCAGATTAAAATTGTGTGCAGGAACAGGGACTCGAACCTGGGACCTTTGACTTTCGCGGGCACTAGTCTTGCATGGTTCGCAGGAGATCTTCTGTGAAGTTTGGAAAGTAGGAGGCGAGGTACTGGCGGAAATAAAGTTGTGGGGCGGCATCGTGAGTCGTGTCGAGATAGCACAGTCGCTAGTGCGCTTGCCCGCGAAAGGCAAAGGTCCCAGGTTCGAGTTGCGGTTCCGGCACACAATTTTAATCTGCCAGGAAGTTTCATATCAGCGCACACTCCGCTGCAGAGTGAAAGTTTCATTCTGGAACGAAACACACTGCTTCAGAAACTTAATGATCGTTATACTCTTGCTATCAACATCTATCATCTGTTTTCTTTTTTTCCGTTGCTTCAGATTCTTCCTATATGAAACGAAAAAATCAACTGCATGTAATACTCTTTTCGTTCAAAAAAATAGAACTCGATATTCTCGGGACTCTCGTAAGTGAGTTAATAAAAAAAGCGGCTGATGTTCTAGAAGTTTCTCTCTCGCCGCATTCTGAGAAGTAACGCCGGTAACGTTCCTTTATGGGCACCGCTGGTGAACGACTCTTTTATCACCGCCGTCTCGATGGGTGTCTGGCGAACTTTAAGGTGAGAGAAGTTGCGGAAATGGAGCCCCCGAGGTGGTGGGCGTAACGATCTCTCATTCGCACGGAACTGCAAGCACCTGCGGAATGGACATCTACTGCTGTAAAGATTAATTAATGGCAAAAGAGATCTTCCCGATAATAGCGTAATGATGATCCAAACGCACTACCGGATAAAATTTGTACGCCTGGAAAGACGACGTCTACTTTGATCCATCATCGGAAGATAGCACCTGAGGGATATTAGATATATTAATAATAGTTTGAACGTCGCCAGCCAACAATTATCTTACTGACACACACAACTCAACAACAGAGTATCATGTCAGATTTCATAGACGATGTGTGTATTCAGATTTTGGTTACAGTTGTAGTTCATGCTGGCCGTAGTGGCCGAGCGGTCTGCGGCGTGCCAGTCACGATCTGCACGGCCGCTGCGGTCGGGGGTTTGAATCCCCCCTCAGGCATGGATGTTTGTGTCGTCTTTAGTATAAGCTAGTTCATAAGTAATTTGTAAGTTTAGGGACTGATGACCCCGTAGTTAAGTCCCATAAGCTGTACAAACATTTGAACTTTTTTTTCATTTCATTAGTACGATATTTTTCTATCTCAGCTCTTTACTTAAAGTTAACATGGCACCATGAGTCAACCATTATAGTGAAAAAAGTCATTCTCGTTGCCTTGTAATATGGTGTGTGCTCACCTCGATCGGCAGTATAATTGCACACCAGCGGTGTATGGGATGTAAGAGGCTATCAATCAGCTCTAGATATTTAGCCATTCTTCTATGAGTGTAATATCCAGCTCTGCAACAGTTGTGGGAGGTGCTGGTCTGGCTGCAATGGGTCAGCCAAATGTATCACAGACATGGTAAATCGGGCTTATGTCCGGTGAATAAGCTGGACACTGCATTCGTTCAATTTCCACAGTTTCGAGTTTGTTGTCCACCAGTGCACGTCTGCGGGGACGAGAATTATCGTCCACCAGAGGGAACCCATCTCGTATGGCACAAGCGTAGAGCACAGAACAAAATGTCATAAGATCTAGACTCTGTATCTCTAAGAGGTCTGCCAATACTCATACCTGCCCACACCATTCTTCCCCCACCATGATATGATGTGGTATCCTGCACATAAGCAGGATTGTTCCGAGTTCCACATTCTCTCCAGATGACGAATGTCCTGGCTAGACGGTGTTGTGGTTTTACTCGTGAAGTGTGTAGAAGCTACATTCCCGAAGGCGACTGTTGTTGATATTGCGCGTCCTGTTACTGCCTGGAGGGTGCTTTGGAACTGAGTTTCATTCAGCCTCCTGTCTCGACGGGCTGTTAATCGGAGATAACTGTCATCTCTTGCTGATGTTACTTATGTACGACGCTCGTCTTGCCTTCTTGTAACGGTGCCTGTTGGCTGAAATCGCAGTCAATTCCTGGAAATTACACTTTTGGACATTCCAATAGCGGAAGCCACCTCCTTGTATGTGAGGCCCGCTTCCAACCTTCCTATCCTTCTCTATTCCATAGCTTCAGGTAAGTCACATTGTTGTTACATTGCATTACCTGCTCACTACAGTATCTGCACCTGTTTGCGTAATTCGTTTTGTAAACAGAGGACAAACTCTGTAGCAACTTTCTTTTATTTCCACTGTCCCGGTTGGCCGCGTGGAAAGGCCGCGTGGTCTAATTCTTCATGCTACAGAATGGACAGCCGTTCCCGCAGGAGGTTCAAGTCCTCCCTCAGGGGTCGTCGTATGTGTTGTTCTTAGTGTAAGTTAGTTTGTAAGTGTACGGACTGTTGACCACAGAAGTTTCGTCTAACAGGTTGACAAACATATGAACGTTTTCTATCTCGATTACCATGGTGTGGTCTCCACTCCTAAGAACCGACAGAAAAATGTCGAAGCCTTTTAGTTCATTATGACGATGACGATACTTCGGAGCATAGATATTTAAAATGATTCCCTAATTAATTAATAAGAGGATTGCAGCCGAGATCGCTTCCTTCATTCAATTACATAACCGGTTTCGGTGTGCTAGACGCCATCTTCAGACCTATAGTAATTTTTTTACATGACTTCACTGCTATTACAACAATTACTAGAGGTCTGAAGATGTCGTATGGCACGTCGAAACCGGTTATGTAATTAAATGAAGAAAGCGATATTGGCTGCAAACATCTTATTAAACAATTCTAGATCGCACCAAAAATGTGTTCCTTATATAAGATTCCCTAATTGTAGTGACCAGTGTAGCTACTAGGGCGCTATTTGTGTGTATCCCTTAACAGGTAATATTTGCAGATACAAGCCACAGTGTCATATCAACGAATGAAGCAAATAGCTGGCATGCCACGGAGAGCCAGTCGTGCTTCCTACAGTCAATTGAGCATTCGAAAGGGGTCAAACTGTGATCTTCTAAGTAGCGACATTGTCCTTTCGACAAATTGCCACACGAGATGAACGTGATGCATTAGTTGTGTAACGATGCTGTTTGCAGTAGTCGCGTGTACATGCTCACACCCATAGAGGAGGTTGTGGACGTTAATGCAGCACGGACGACCGTCGTTATGTTAGGGCACCACTACATCTACAACTACATGGGATACTCTGCAAATCACATTTAAGTGCCTGGCAGAGGGTTCATCGAACCACCTTTATACTATTCTATCTCCCATTCCATTCTCGAATAGCGCGCGGGAAGAATGAACACCTGAATCTCTCCGTTCGTGCTCTGATTTCTCGTATTTTATTCTGATGATCATTTCTAAGTGGGACTCAAAAATATATTTTCGCATTCAGAGGAGAATGTTCGCGATTGTAGTTTCGTAAGCAGTCCACACCGCAGCGATAAGCGTCGTTGTTGTAATGATTCCTATCCCAGATCCTGTATGATTTCCGTAACGCTGTCTCCCGTGTATCGCGACAATACGAAACGAGCTGCCCTTCTTTGGACTCTTTCGATGTCCTCTGTCAAACCCACCTGATAAGGATCCCACACTGGGCAGCAATATTCTATAAAAGGACGGACAAGCGTAGTGTACGCAGTTTCTTTAGTAGTTCTGTTGCATCTTTTAAGGGTTCTGACAATAAAACGCAGTCTCTGGTTCGCCTTTCTCACGACACTATCTACATGTTCTTTCCAATTAAGTTAGAAGTAGTTGTAATTCCTAGGTATTTTGTGGAGTTTACGGCCTTTACATTTGATTGATTTATCATGTAAACAAATTTAACGGATTTCTTTTCGTACTCATGTGGACGACTTCACACTTCTCATTACTTAGAGTCAATTGCCAATTTTTACACCATAGTGATATCTTACTCAGATCGTTCTGCAGTTGGTTTTGATCTTCAGATGATTTTACTAGACGGTAAATGACGGCGTCATCTGCAAACAACCTAAGAGAGCTACTTAGATTTTCCCCTAAATCGTTTATGTAAATAAGGAACAGCAGAGGACCAAAAACACTACCCTGTGGAACGTCCGATATCAGCTCTGCTTTAGTCGATGCCTTACCATCGATTACTACGAACTGTGTCCTCTCTGGGAGGAAATCCCCTATCCAGTCGCAAATTTGGGGCGATATACCGTAACCACGCAATTTGATTAAAAGCCGTTTGTGAGGTACGGTGACTACTGGCTAACTCCACAGCTACTACAGCACATGTAAGCGGTTTGTAAGCTCAGAACTGACGAAACGAACTTCTGACAACCTGTTATTAGCAGTGAGACTGCAGGCATAGAAACGTCTTCAGCGTCACTTACAGCACTGACTCGGTCCCGTCAGAGGATCACGTGGAATTGCTTGCCGTGATCTTCCGCAATGAAATCAGATTCTGCTTGCACGCAAGTGCCGAGTGCTGTATCGTAGAGTGCATTCGCCAAGAGACAATTTTTCTACCCCAGGCCTTATGGTCTGGTGTGTGGTAAGCTATAATTTGTGATTGTGGAGGAAATGTTGACCAGCTCTCGATATATTCTGGCCAGGCGGTAATTGCCGTACTCTGTACGGCGTCTTGCTGCGAAGAGTGCGGCTACTCCCGGTCGGAGGTTGTTCGAGTTCACCATTGGGCATGGAAATTTTTGGCCATAGCATAAGTTACTTTAACTCCTTCATTCTCAGTGTTGTTCCTCGACAACAACGTATTGAAAGCTGATTAATACCGTATTTTGTGTATCATTCCTTAAACTAGCATTGTGGTTGATGAGCAACCTGCTTCTAGTACGACATTTTGCGGCGTCGTAAGCTATATATTCTGAGGCATAAATCTGCCCGTCTTGAAGGTTGTGTTGCGTCACCTTCCGTACGTGGCTGAGGAGTGTGAGCGTGAGTGTGGTTCATGTTATTTTATTTCAGCAGTCAATTGTCTTATCTTTGGTGTTGTGGCAAAGATTATGGTAGCGTTATTGATCTGATAGTGTTTACAATTTACAAAATAACGTCCCAAGTAATACAAACGTCTGTCTTTTGCATGAAATATATGACTTAAAAAATCACCATTAATACAGAATATACTGAATTTTAATTTTTCCAAAACTGAATTCATAATGTGGGAGTGTTAGGGTTAAGTGGTTTGTCTGTCTAGGGACTGATACCAATACTGTTTGGTACAAAAAATGTACAAATGTTTGTTAAGCTTATGGGACTTAACTACGGGGTCATCAGTCCCTAAACTTACAAACTACTTATGAACTACTTACGAACTAGGACGGCACAAATATCCATGCCCGAGGGGGGATTCGAACCCCCGACCGTAGTAGCCGTGCTGACCGTGACTGGAGCGCCTCGGCCACCGCGGCCGGCACTGTTTGGTCCCATAGCTTTTCGTATGTGCTGTATGAAGTGACATCCGTTCACTTGATAATCTTTCAACAGGAAGATGTGTGATTACAACAAGTTAATGCTCGCTCACACACTACGCGTGATACTCACCGTGCTCTCCAAGATGTGCAGATGCTTCCCCGGTTAGCACGATCACTAGCTTGTATTTTGATTTGACTTCAATTGAGCATTTCTGGGATGTCTACATCTACATAAATACGCTGCAAGTCACATTGCAGTAGATAGCAGAGGATTCATGGAACCGTTATTCTATTTCTCTATCGTTCCATTCTCCAAAGGAGAAAAGGAACACACAAATATTTCCGTTTCTGTCTGTTTTCTCCATAAATAGGAGGATGGTAACAAAATACGTTGGCTTTCGGAAGAGAAAATTGGTGAAAGATATTTCTCAAGCAAATTTCGCCCATCGAATAACACCTTTATTTTAATGATTTCCGCCCCAACTCGTGCATCAATTTCTTGACACTTCACTTCTATATCGCGTTAATACAAACCGAGCTGATCTTCTCTGAACTTTCTCTATATCGACCAAAATTGGACGCCCAAGTGTTATGTCGGCTGTTTCTTTAGTAGAACTGTTGCGTCTTCTAAATGTTCGCGAATAAGCTTTGGTTCGCCTACTCTATAATATATTCTACGTGTTCTTTATCATTTGTATTATTTCTAGATATTTAGTTCAATTTACGACATGCAGACTTGACTGATTTGTGGTGTAACTGTTTGCCGCTTTCCTTTATTTATTACATGGATGACTTCACGTTTTTCTTTATTCAGGGCCAATGTCAATTTTTGCACTATGCACATATCTTATCTAAATCATTTTGCAGCTGCTTTTGATCTGCTAGTGACTTTGCTAACCGATAAATGACGGTATCAAACGCGAACATCTAAGAGAATAAGATCGTCTCCTAAATCGTTTAGAAAAATAAGGAACAGTGGGAGCCATATAACAGTTCCCTGGGGAACGCCGGATATCACTTCTGTTCTGCTCCACGACGTACCGCCAGTTTCAACTTACTGTGACCCTTCTGACAGGAAATCACGAGTCCAGTCGCATAAATGTGACAATATTCCATAAGCACGCAGTTTGATTAGAAGACGCTTGTGAGGTACAGTGTCCAAAGCTTTCCGGAATCTAGAAATATGGAATCCATGTGAAATAGCTTGTCGATTGCACTCATCGCATCATGTGAGTAAAGAGCTAGCTGTGTTTCACAAGAACGATACTTTCTGAATCCGTACTGACTATGAGAACAGATCGTAGAAGTTCAGGCAGTTCATCATCTTTGAGGAAAGTAAACCACCTAAAATCTTACTGCAAATCGACGTCAATGATATAGGCCTATAATTTAGCGAATCACTCCTACTGTCTTTCTTAAATATTGGAATGACCTCTGCAAGTTTCTTTGGCTACGAATCTTTAGTTGACCAAGTGCTTGTATTAGATTGATTTGCAGCAATTGCATCAGCATACTCCGAAAGGTACCTATTTGGTATATTCTACAGTAGTGCTCCTTCGTGAAAGGATTTCTGAAAGCTGTGTTCAGCAACTTTAGACCTCAGGGCTAAATAATGATAAACATCAACTTCTGTTTCTTTAATGTATTTGGTGCTAGCTAACAATCATATCCGACAGAATGTTTCATTTTCTTCAAGTAGTACTTGAAGCTGCAGAGTTGCTAAATATAAATAGTAAAACAAATGTTAAAAGATGTAATAGAAACTATTTTTCGAACATACAAGTCGTCATATCTCAGCACTTTATAAATGGGGGTTATCATTATTTTCCCCCGAGGTCTTCAATTTTGCTTTTACACAACTGTCTTCAGTAACATTACCATTACTAATACATAGTGACGATATTGCTTGTTTTGTTTGTTTGTAAATCTGTGGGACTAAACTGCATGCTCATCAGTCCGTGATATTTCTTGTCTTTTGCCGTTACTAAACTTTACATACGACTGGGATTTTCCACCAAATTACGCGACAGGGTTTCATTGTGCTATTATAAGCTTATCCCATTAAAGTTCTAGCTAAATTTCCAGTTTTTGTAATAGATTTGTCAGTATAAACATTTCGCGTCTGTATAAATTTGACGTGTTTTTTTCGTTGCTTTTGCAAGAGTGATCTAACCTGTTCTGTATACCACGGCGGGTCATTCCACTCTTTTGTTAATTTGTTTGGTATAAATTTCTCGATTATAAATCTCTCGATAGCTGTCAGTATTATTTCTTTGAATGTAAGCCACATATGATCTAACTCACCCTATTGGTTTTGAAAGACGAGATTTCAATCAGTGCTCGCAGTGAGGCTGACACTCCAGCCGTCGTCCCGTGGGAGTCGATGCTGGTGTTGGTGGAGCATCAGGACTACCAGCAACGGTCATCTCGCCAGGTGACATTGCTGTGGCTGTGTGGTGCCCGTGAGTCAGGAGTCGCTAAGCGTGGCAAGCTTCAATTTAATGCTGCAAGGTATGATCCCAAATCGTCTCCTTCCCTAACTCTATCAAGGCCACAAAGCATAATGAGCCACACCGCGATATCTAGTCTGTACAGGAATGGACGGGGAATCTTTCCTGGCAAATAAGCCTTTTATTTTTTGTCGACCACCTCGAGGATAAGCTTGGAGAAGATGCTGGCATTTCCAAACGCGTGATGGTTCGGTCCTTATACATGCAGTCCCCTGCTCAGTCACGGAACCTGCTAGCATGTGACCACTTAGGCGAAATTGCTGTTTCGATATCGCCAAACAAATCCTTGAATATGGCGCAAGGGATGATGTATCTCAGAGATCTTTCGTGGCAGACTGATGACGATTTTCATGCAAATTTGCAACGACGTGGTGTTCACTTTGTCCGCTGCGTCTTCCGGGGACCAAAAGATAATAGGGTGGTCACCGGCGCCCTCATCATGGTCGTTGAGGGTGACACTTTACCCTAAAAGATCAAGGTGTATTGCTGTAACCAATGCGCTGTTTCAAATGTTGGCGTTTTGGACACATGTCCTCTCATCGCAATGCTGCCACAACTTGTCGAGACTGTGACCATCTCCTACATCCCTCTTCCACCTTCCTCCTCTTCATACACTCTCAATCAGCTTAACCATGCAATGGAATTGTGGATGTATTTTTCCTTCACTTGGTAGAATTTCGTCAGCTGTTGAACTCATTTCCAGCTCTTTGTATCGCTCTCCAGGAAACCTGGTTTACTGGGCATCAGTCCCCCACCCTTTGGAGCTATTAGGGGTAATATAATAACCGCACTGTTTACGATGGGGTATATCTCTACTACATGCTTCTGCCCACAGTGCACCTGCATCACTTGAAACAGCCCTGGAGGCTGTCGCTGTCACCGTCTTTATCTCCTACTTGACACCGAAGTGGCACCTGCCCTTTCTTCTTTTGGGAGATCTTAAAGCTCATCACCCCCTGTGTGGGAGGGGGGGGGGCAACATGACTATAGGATGTGGTCGGGACGTCGCTTTTTACTGTTTGACCTTTGCATCTGTAATACTGGAGGCCCCAGCCATTTTAGTGTGGGCCAAGGCATCTTTTCAGATATAGACCCTTCTATTTGTAGTCCAGACTTACGTCCTCTCCTTAACTGGTAGGTACACGATGATCTCTGTGGAAGTGACCACTTTCCCGTCTACCTTTCGATTCCCCACCGCCAACCCCATGCATACCTACCCTGCTGGCCTTCCGCATGGCTCTCTGGGCAGCATACACTTAATCTGCAATACTGGATACCCCTCTCCCTGCTGACGCAACAATGGCGGTTCACCATATTATTTCTGATGTTGTCTCTGCCGCTGAGTAAGTCATACCATGGCCTTCTGGCGAAGGCCAGTGCCCTTGTGGTCACTGGAGAAAGCTGCAGCTATTCGCAATCGCCGCCGAGCACTGCAGCAGTACCGACGCCTCCCCATGGTAGACCGCCTGGTTGCCTTCAAACGTTTCCGTGCCCAGATGCGGCGACCCATTCGGCAGCGCAAGCAGGCATGCTGGGAAGAATACATTTCCACCACAGGACACCGTGTTTTCTATACTCGATGATTTCCCCTAATGTCACGCTACCACCCTCCGGTGCGGGTCGCAGGTCTCTCCATTCACGGTACTCTCCATACTGATCTGACTATCATCGCCAAGCATTTTGCAGGGCACTTTTCTTTCAATTCTGCATCCACCAGCTACCCCCAACATTTCGTATCTTGAAGGAGTGTAAGTGGTTGGTGTTCTGCACAAATCTCCGGGAGCCATACAATGGCCCATTTAGCGAGTGGGAGTTTCAAAGTGCTCTTGCCAGTTGCCCCAATACATCTCTGGGACCAGACCAAATCGAATGCTAAATGATACGATACTTTTCTGTAAACTAACACCGCCAAACCAGCTACGTCCACACATTGTATATATATAGGGTGTTTCACTAAGTGTGTTTGCCACACAGATGTGAGACTGACACGAGCGACTGCAGCAACGGCTCGTAAGCTGACATGAGGATCGTGGTGTAGTGCAGCTAAAACAAACACCTCCGTCTCCTCACTTCTTGCAGGTCTTCGTCTGTTACTGCGGCGCATTACTAAGCCGCCTGTTTCCTGAAGTCGTTGTTCGGCAAGTAAGAACGTAATGGCTGCCGGGGCTCTTCGCCTAGGATATCTCACGGCATACGCCGTGGCTGCTTCAATGGCATCGTGTCGGCACTCGCCGCGCATCAGCAATATGTCAACGTACTCGTTGTTCGTGTATGCCATCGTCATCCGATGTCAGTAACTGTGGTATATTGAGCCTCGGTTGTTTGTGTGGCTCAAACTGTCGGGTATACGGCCGTGTGCGGCGACAGTCGGCAGTCTAACAGCGCATCGAGGAAGCTTCTCACTCCGTGACACCGGCGACGTTACAACTCGGCCGCACCACATTTAGAAGGCGCCTTGCATTATGCGCAGCGTTTGTGGTATCTGCCCCTGAAATTTTGAAGGGTTGTAGCTCCCAAACTAACAGTGATAGGAATGTAGTTTAAATTGATTTGGACGCAGCTGGTTTCAATGAATGCAGTGCACGATAGAAAAAACTATTGTTCCATTTAAAAAAAATTATATCTTTGTGGTGTAACTCTTTGGAAAATGATACATTAAACTATGTTCATAGCTCCGCAGAAAGTGTAACATTTCTTGTGTTGAACTAACGCATTAAAATTTCCCGTCACCTATTATTTTATAAGTTACAGAGGCAAACACACTTAGTGAAACACCTTGTATATATATATATATATATATATATATATATATATATATATATATATATATATATTACAGATTTACTAATTTATATCTAAAATTCATCTATAGTGTAGAAGGAGTTGCCAATCACAAATTATTTTATTTTTGAATGCCAGTTGACTATCTGTGAAGCTTTTGATGCCGTTTGATAGGTGACCAAAGACTTTTGTGGCAGCATAATTCACCCCTTTCTGTGCCAAAGGAACTTTGAATAGTGAAGATCTTTCTTTCTCCTATGGTTGTAGTTATGTCCACTGCTATTGCTTTTGAATTCGGTGGGATTGGAAATAACAAATTTCATAAGTGAATATATATACTGTGAAGATTCATATCTCTTTATATAAGTGTCTGCAGGAAGATCTTGGATTGTATTAACTAATTTGACTGCGTCATCTTGCCCCTATGGCCAACTAAAAAGCATCTATTAACATTAATTTTAATAAATACGGTAAACTTTATACCTTCAGATTATGGCTCTTCAATAGTAAAATATGGTTCCATTCAAAGTGTTTACGCAAAATATGAAAGATTTTGTTTTCTCATACAAGCTGTTAGGTGGGTACAATAGGTGGGATCCGTATCACGGGAAAATCGCTTAGTGCATTAACGGCGTGCTGTGTGTACTGGCGGTGATTGTCTAGTCAACTTAAGGCCCAATATATATATATATATATATATATATATATATATATATATATATATAAACGCAAATATTGCTTACTAAAACGTAACACAAAAATTACAGTTTACACAAGTTTCTTTAAATTTGCTTTTTCATAAATTCTTTTAACTAACCAAGATAGTTTCTCTTAAAGTTTTTGTTTTCTTTTTTTCTTCCCTTTAATCCTATGGTGCGTAAATCCTGAGGGTGGGTAATGTGTACTTCTACGTACCTAACTCAGGTAGATGGACAAGAACTATTTTGAGCGGTTGGTCATACACTAATCAGGGAGAAATTAGGGACCTTTAAAAAAGTTTGCATTAAGCAGACATTTTGGACGATACTGTGTCGTCAATTTGTAGCTGACGCACATTCAGAAAAACTGGCGACGTTTGAGTTATTAACGGAAGCTCTGGGCAGTGGCCTCTGCTGTGACAGTTTCAGAGGGACTATTTTTAAACAGGACACGGGTGACGGCTTCTTGCAGACGCAGCGGCGAAAACTGCCATTGCCTGTGCTCCGGCGCCGTCACGCGGTATCTGGCGGGCCGCGCCCCGCTCGTGGAGAGGAGAGGTTTCCGCTGTCGCCGTAATTATGCAGCAGCAGGTCACGCCGCCCTCTGCCCCTCTCTGCTTCTGCCTCCACGTCACGCGCTGACCCAGTCACACACTCTCACCACCTCCGATCACTACCAAATTGACCGGCGCAATTATTAAACTACTTTCCTATGACACTTTGATAGGGCCGACACGGAATTCCAATATCCATTAAGCTTTTCATTTGAAGACATTAAAGGTGAAGAATTGAATTAATTTTTAAATTGCATCTCATAGATCCCTGACAAAGCTTTTTTCCCCATTTTCAGGTAACTAGAAATTCTTTTCTATGAAGACGTGATTCTCATCATCATCATCATCATCATCATTTTGTAAATGTATCGGACCAAACTGCGTGGTCATCAGTCCGTAGCTTACATACTACTTAAACCTAGGTAAACTAACCTAAGGACAAACACATACACCCATGCCCCAGGGAGGACTCGAACCTCCACGGCGAGCAACCCCGCGCTCCGCAGCGAGACGCTTTAGACCACTCGGCTACTCCACCGCGGAAGACGTGATTCCAATAACGCCCTTCAAGATGCTTTAGTCCGCACTATAATTAGTTTTTTCTCCGAATGGTGCATAGCCAAACACCATCTGTTCGTCAGAATAAAAAAATATTAAATAAATAAATAAAAATCTGGTGCAAAAACGTAGAGCAAAATGTCATTCACGTTTCCTCTTTGTGGGTTACGGGAGCTGCATTTTCTGAACTTCATGTTAAAAAAATTATCCACACTCGTTAATGTCACTGAAATAAAGACATACATAGAACAGTTACCATCCAGGTAAAGTTCATTGAACCACTCGATCGCTCCTTCTGATGTGTGGACAATGTTCTTTTATAAATGTTAAAATGTTTGTAGAGTTTGTGGGACTTAACTACGTGGTCATCAGTCCCTAAACTTACAAACTACTTATGATCTACCTAATACTAAGGACGGCACAAATATCCATGCCCGAGGGGGGATTCGAACCCCCGACCGTAGTGGCCGTGCAGACCAAGACTGACGCGCCTCAGTCCCCTCGGCCACCGCGGCCGTCGTTCTTCTGTACACTGTAAGACAACAGTCAGCGACGATAATTTACGGAACCAGCCCAGCCCATTAGACAACCACATTTGCCTTCTCAGTCTCCAATGTGGAGAATAATCCTTCATTGCTGCCTGGAAGGACTTGGCAGACAACGAACACCCACCACAATATATTGGTTTCCTTTCACCTTTACCTCTTTGCGTTCTTCGAAAGTGGAGACTGAATCAAGCTTGAATCCATTGTGGCACTTGTGCTCCACGACTGTTAATTTTTTATTATTCTTTTCTTTTTATTTGTAGAAAATTGTCAGCAATCAGTCGTAAATATTTTGTTTATTCATATGTGGGTGATCATTATCAGTGCTTAAAACAAACAGTTAAAAAACATATAAAATTTTCGACCTCCATGTTCGAGGTTAAGTTTGAATGTAACATCCAACATGGAGGTCGAACAATTTTACATCATTAAACTGTTTTTTCTCTTAAGTATTGATAATGATCACACAGTGATCGAAATCTAGATCTGAAGAAACAAAATATTGACGACTTTTAGCAGACAATTTTCTACAAAGTAGATTAAATGGACGATCCCACTTATTAAAATCGTAAGTCCAAAAAGGACCAAACCGAATACATAATATGCTCTTGAAAACAGTTACACATTAGTAAAAAATGAAACTTAAATCTCTTTCTTAGTATCTTTTAATTTGTTAAGTATTTGCAGATTCGAAATTTCAATTTATACTGACTTAGTTTGATTCTCCTGTAAAACTGGCTAGCTTGAGTTACGATGTTAATACCTGGAGCCGTAAAAATCTTCCTGTGGCGGCGTAGATTTGAAAGAAAAATCTTAAGGAAATCTTTCACGCAGGAGGACCATACAAATGTACCAGATGGAAGACATAGTAATAGTCCAAACTTCGTTAGCCTTATTTAGCAACAGTGAATTCAAAATTGAATTCAAATTCAAACATAGTAATAGGTATTTCCGTCGTAGAGCAACAGGTGAGAGAGTTGAATACAAAAATACGTCTCCTGGTCCAGGTGGACTACCAGCATTTTGGAGCACGTTCTCAGTTCGAATACAGTAAATTTCCTTGAGACGGATCAGCTTTTTTCTGTGCATCATCACGGGTTTAGGGAACATCTTTCATGTGAAAGTTTGCCCTTTTTCTCACATGATATCTTGCGAACCGTGGATGAAGGGCCAAAGACACATTGTGTTTTTTCTCGATTTCAAAAAGGCGTTTGACACGGTGCTACTCTGCAGAGTGCTAACGAAGATATGAGCTTATGGAATGGGTTCACAGATTTTTGACTGGCTGGAAGACTTCCTAAGTAACAGAACGCAATACGTTGCTCTAAACGGCGAGTGTTCATCAGAGACGAGTCTATCATCAGGCGTGCCCCATGGGAGTGTAATAGGGCCGCTATTATGTACTATCTATATAAATGATCTGATGGACACAGTAAGTTGTAATTTGCGGCTGTTTGCTGATGATGCTGTGGTATATGGGAGGGTGTCGTCTGTAACTGAATAGCATACAGGATGACTTAGACAAAATTTCTAGTTGGTGCGAAGAATGGCAGCTAGCTCTCAATGTAGAAAAACGTAAGGTGATGCGCATGAGTTGAAAAAACAATCCTATAATGTTCCAATACAGCATTAGTGGTGAGCTTCTTGATGCAGTCGCGTCGCTCAAATATCTAGGCGTAACATTGCAGAGCGATATGAAATGGAACGAACATGTAAGGACAGTTGTGAGTAAGGCGGACAGCCGACATCTGTTTACAGGGAAAATTTTGGGAAAATGTAATTCATCTGTAAAGGACACCGTGTATAAAACGCTTCTGCGACCACGAATTTTGCTCAAGTGTTTGGGACCCGCAGTAGATCACTTTAAAGGAAGACATGGAAGAATTTCGGAGGCGAGCAGCTAGGTTCGTTACTGGTAGGTTCGACGAACGCGCGAGCGTCACAAAAATGCTCCGATAACTGAAAGTGGAATCGCTGGAGGAGAGACGAGGTTTTTTTCGAGAATTTCTGTTGAGGAAATTTAGAGGGCCGGAATATGAAGCTGATTGTAGAACGATCTTCATTCCGCGAAATTATATTTCGCGTAAAGATCACAAGAGAAATTAGGGCTCGTACAGAGGCATATAGACATTATTTTCCCCTCGTTCTATTTGCGAGTGGAATAGGAAAGGAAATGCCTAGTAGTGGTAGAGTGTACCCTCCGCCACGTACCTTACAGTGGATTGCGGAGAATACATGTAGATGTTGATGATATAGGATTTGAAAAATAGGAAAAAGAAATTCAATAGCCTATGTAGAGGAGATATAAGAGCGGGCGCTGTATAACTTACATAAAAAATGTTTGTAGAACTTATGGGACTTAACTACGGGGTCATCAGTTCCTAAGCTTACAAACTACTTATGAACTACTTAAGACTAAGTACGGCACAAATATCCATGCCCGAGGGGGGATTCGAACCCCCGACCATAGTGGCCGTGCAGACCGTGACTGGAGCGCCTTAGTCCCCTCGGCCACCGCGGCCGGCTAACTTACATACCTTTCGTGACATCGTCTCTTACCACAGTTGACATTTTTGATAACCAAGCATGATCGTTTGTCGCTAAACATTCTCTCAAAACATTCCTTATACGCATTTAAAGATAAAAAATGTTAATGAACTACATAATATGAATTAAATGTAATTATTATCGAATGTGAGCGAGAAGACACAAGTTGTTCAGACCACTATTTCTTATTTCGAAAAATTACAATTTCTGCGTCGGTGAACCAGTGACAGAAAATGAATACTAGACTTAACGTGAAGGGGAAGAAAACATATTTACTGTCCTCCGCAAGGACACAGCCAATACACGCTGTGAAACTATACACAATCATGTGGCTTTTAATGGCCGGATTAGTTCACCTGCTGCAAGTCTCTCTAGTGACGCCACTTTGGCTACTTGCGTGGCGATGATGATGTTGGTGATGATTAGGAGAAACGCACAACACCCAGCCACTGCCGGGAATCGAACGCGGGTGCCTTGTATCGGCGGTCAGCGTCGCTGCCACTGAGCTACGGAGGCGGAGGTGATACCCAAAACAAAGTGAAACTATAGGCCGAATCGCAGGTAGTGGCTCCCGGTAGGTTGTAGCAGACTCCAGCATGATACCTGATCAGTTCCGTGTCGCAACGCATTCCTTCCTGGACGGAAGTCCAACTAGGCAGAAGCTGTCTAGGGGCTGTCTGCTGGTCCGTAAGGTACAGCTGCTTAATGTACTAATTTTTACAATGGAAGATTATTGCACTTAGGACCTTGGAACCTTGTAGCGAAGAAGTGAGAGTGGTTCTAATGTGCTGTATCTAATCCTGTAGGCTGTCAATCTCACGATGTAACTTGGTGGCGCCTTTACTTACAGCCTCCAGGATGATGTCGATGTTCTGTGTATTGTGGACGTCCACTATCCTAGTGTAGCGACTTCCCCGTAAAATCCGTCGTAGGACTAGGTTGTCCAAGATTTCGAGTTGACTTATTTGGGTACAGCTGGCTACCTCCCAGACTGAGCTGCTGTATAAGTTAGAGAGAAATGTGACCTTGTAAAAGCGAATTTTCTCTGTGATGCTAAGATTGGTACTCCTGAAGAAGGGGGATAATGTCTTGGTCATACCAAAAGCCTTCACGTGTTTGTGTAGGAAAAAGTGTTTACCGAGGGTGAATCCACGATAGTCGGCCACTGGATGTTGAAAGAAGGCTGTCTGCCGTCTTCCCTAGGTTTTTAACTTTCTAAATTATCTAAGTTCACTAGACGACCTTTTTTGCTAAACGAGAACCCGTGACGCCACTGTCCCTGTGAGAATGTGTACTTGCTGTATTCTGCATGTGCATGTATGAGCATGTTCTGGCTTGGCAGTATATTATGATGTATGAGAATTTTCGTCGTCGGCTGCTGTCTGCACGCCTTGCACCTCTGGTTTCGTGTCAATAGGTAGTCGTTAACAACCTCTGCTTTTGATGCTACCAAAGAGGTTCCTTCACCCTTTGGTTAGAAGTTGGGTTGGCAATGACCACTTAGCGACCCTTGACAGGATGCGCGAGTTTAAGCTCTACCCCCACCTCATTTTATGTGGGTTTAGCCGATTTCCGGCCGCTGGCGTGGGGTCTCAGGGGGGGGGGGGCAGGGAATGGACATTCTGTGACTGTGCTTCGACCTGGTAAGACGTTCAGACTTTCTTTCCTCCTTTGAGATGGTAGCGATTTGTTGTCTGGTTTGTTAAATTTCAACTTAGGTTCATTTTTTGGAATAAGTTTCTTCGATCATGTACGGAAGTGTATTCAGTTTCATTTCGGTGATTTTGCGTCGATAATCGCGGTGAATATATAACTAATTCGGTTTGATAATGGCTGGGAATCGGTAACCTGTGTGAGACTAGATGGCGGTGTATGAACTCTTTTTCATTTCTTTCTAGCTTTGTGGAACGCGACTAATATGCGGGACTATTTTATTTTGTGTAGTGCATTTGAAGTATTCCTTTCTGTTTCCTCCTTCTGTGAGTGATATGTACTCCACATTGTGTGTTCTTAGAACAAAACCTTCCGCTACCCCTGTGTCTGTTTCTAGGTCCTTCAGGCAAGAAATGATGTATGTATCTTGCTGATTTATCTTATTACATCACGATGTCCTCGCCGTCTATTTTAAATTGCTGTTTCGTTTCCAAACTTGTACTTTACATTCAGACTCCCCCAGTAAATTCTCTTCTAGCCTTGTACGACCCCTTTTATTAGCTTGCTTTTGAAATACTACGTAATTCTAGGGGCTAGATGACGTATTTCTTAGTTGATTTACCCCGACTTTTAATTTCTTCCATTTTTTCTGATTCTTGAAGACTGGACTTCGTCCATACGTGTAAAACCTTTACAATCGCGTCTAACTATATTTCTTAGGTTCCTTACGATATCCTACGCATTTCTAAGGGTTGCATGCCGTATCTATGTCTCTTTATTTTTCGGAAATTGAATTTTGTATTTTTTACTGGTTTTCGGAACCATGTGACTCCGAACTCCGACTTCAAGGGTTTATACCTAGTCACTTGAGTTCTCGCCGCTGCTCACATACCAGTGCCTTACTACTGTACATTCTTGTTTCGTGGTATGTGATTCCGTTGGTTTTTGTTGAAATGAATGCGATCTTAAAGCAGTTCGCCTTCAGTGGGGTGTGAATATGTAATGTAGCTGACACGTGTCGTGTGTCTCAATAATTCTGCATACTCACGGTTTGCTTTGAATGAAATTAATCTCGCTATTATCGCGTACCATCTCGAGGACAGACCAGCTGTTTGTGTGCACTCTGGTCTGGGTCTTGAGTGAACCAAACATTGTACAGATATCATACATATGACATTTTGAACAGAAAACCTGAAAGGTCTTTTTCCTTTTATTTTATGCATACCGCCATAGCGTAGTTTAGTAATTTGCCGATAGTCAGCGCTAATCGCAAGCATGGCGAGTTCAGGTGCGGAGCGAGCTTTCTGCGTGCTGGAGTTAGACAAAAACAAGTGTGCTGTAGCTGTTCAACAGATGTTTAGAACCAAGTACCATAAGAAGCCAGCAACAACGAAGGCCATTTACTACTGGTACAACAAATTCTTTACAACGGGTTGCTTGCGCTCGGCAAAGAGAAGCAGACGTCGCAATGTGAGTGAAGTGAAACGCGTATGAGAGACTTTCATAAGGAGCCAAAGAAATGGGAGCGTCGTGCATCCTGTGAACTCGAAATGGCTCCAATGACTGTGTAGAAAGTCCTGCGACAGAAGCTGTATATGAAACCATTGAAATTGGAGCTAGTGTAGAAGCATAATGACAAAGCATTTCGAGTTTTGTTCGCAGTTGCAAAAACTCGAAGAGGACGGGGAATGACATTGCTGATCGCTTAATTTTTAGCAACGAAGCCATTTTTCACACAAATGGGAAGTAAACAGGGATAATTGTCAAAACTGGTCTACCAGGCATTCACACGGATGCATTGAATTTCAGCATGATTCCCCAAAGGTTTTTTGTGCGTTGTCACGACGAAAACTGTACGGGTCTTTTTCGCCAAGAGCACTGTCACTGTACATTCCTACTTGTACATGTTGCAGCCTTCTGTTTCCCGGTACACCACTGTGCCCTGAGGGTTGCCTGTTGACAGCGGCCACTCCATGGCCGGTATAGAACCTGAACTGCCGTGTTTGTGACTAGCGCTGGTTGTCGACAAATTACCAAACTACGCTATGGCCGTATACAAAAAAGAACACTTTCGGGTTTCTCTTCAAAATGACATACGTATGATATCAGTACAATGTTTGGTTCTTGCGCAAAAATAACTGATTTTGTTCTCGGGCTTCAGGTACACCCTGTATGTCTGATTTTACAGTTTGTAACTATTACACTGGACACTATGTTTGGTATCTGAATGCGCTAACACCAGATAATCCGAATTCACGTTCCAGCATCCTCCTCTGAGAACTACGCTTCACTCGCAGTTTAGCTCGACTGAGCCGTTCGCCAATTGTATTACGAGCGTGCGCGATACCGACGCGGCAGGGTGCATCCTAGGTCGGCGGCACTAAATCGCAATCGAGAGCCGACACGCTCCTAACACGTGATCCGGAATATCGCAGAACTAACGCTTCACACAGAAATTCGTTTAGTTTCATTACTTTCAGTTTATTTCTCCTGTAACCGTCGCGGTTCGGATGTTATCTCGTCGACGCGATAAACTAAGCAAAACATCAGTTGCAATGTTTTAATGACAGAATTGTCAACGTTCTCTTTATTGAGCCAGTACGAATTTTTCAGTTTTGGCTTCAGCTTTATTCTGCAGCCATCAGTAGTTTTTTCGGAGGCTCAGAGACGACTCATGTTCCAAATTTCATGAAGATCGGAATAGAAATGTAGGCTTGTATGAATTACAAGCCATCACAAATAAATGGACACATTTTTTTTTTTTTTTTTTTTTTTTTTTTTATGTATGCGACTAGGTAAAAACCCTGCGTTACCAAGGCGTATGTTTATTTTTTGCTATTTGCTGTTCCTTCCTCTCCATGGCCATCTCCTCTTGTCCCTTCTGTCTTTTCATCTGCTGCTCCTCTCTGTGAGCCCATATCCACCCCTGTCTGTAGATGAAGTACGAACTACATTTTCCTCATTTTCTTCGAAAGAATCACAACTATGCACCGCTGCAGCTTGAATATCCACCATCTCAATCCTCCAGACTTCTTCCTATTCCCCCAAATCAAACCCGCGTTGAAAGAGATGTGACATCCATACTCCTGACATCTAACGATACGTGGCGAGGCTTTTGAACACCGCCTCAAAGGAAGACTTGGTGCCAAGTTTTCAGGACATGTATCGCAGAGCTCAGCGGTGCATGGTTACGGGAGGCGACTATTTCGAAGGGCATAAAGTAACTGTAGTTCAAAGTTCATCTACGTTAATGTTACAGGAGTACTCACCGAACGTAATTGTCAGATGTTGTATTACATGCTGATTAATGAAACAGTCAGACTAACAGAAAACTATCCGATGCAATTAACAATACATAGTGTATCATTCACAGGTACACTGGTGATTATGACTAGATATGTTTTCAGTTCTGTTGGTGTCTCTTCCACCAAAGCAACTGAAAAGGTTTGTGCTAGCGTGCGCCTTGCACTGCTCATGATGAGAACTGTGTCGGTAATAAATAGCGTCCATACACCTCAAGCACTTCTAAAGAATTCTCAACCGCAAACCTTGATACTCCCACCTACACGAGCTTCAGAACATCAGAGTACACTGGAAAAAATTCCTAAGCGTATTTACATTTCAGAGGATATAAAACGTGTTACCAAGCAATAAACTTTGAGTGCCTATGTTAATGATAAACCTTAGCTGACACCACATTGACTCCCAGTTGAATTATGCCTGGCGGCTAAATTCATGTTTCTTTCCCACTGACACCCTTTGTTTCTGTAAAAGATACACGATTAGAACCATGTTTGCAGCATTTTCTGTTACATCGTAATATTCCAAATCACATAAAATGACATTGAAACGTACACAGTCAAATTCTTAAGACAGATCACAAAATATAACAGTAGCCTTAATTGTTTGACTCATAAATTAAGTACATTTTCACTGTATGTGTAGATAACCCTCTCAAGTACAAACCATTTAGAAATGCAAATTGTGGAATATATAATATTGTATTTGTGATCAGGTGGTTAATAAGACGACTGTATGTTAACTTGTCTATAATATTTGAAAATGTGGGCAAAGTTGAAATGGGAGAGAAGTTTCGTGGTATTTTTTACCTCCTTTCTTATACAAAGCCATAACTTCAGCACATTTCAAACATTCAGGAAAGGTTCCACTGATAGGATTCGTTACACAAATAGCTTACACTGTCACTAAAATCAGAGGCAGTGTTCAATCAAATTTGTAGATATATCATCGTAACTACAAAAATTATTTAAATTTAAGGCTTTTCTGCACAATATTAGTTCGCCTGGTGTTGTGAGGATCTTAATCAAATTGGTGTATTTATTTGTAATGACTTGTGTTAGATATTCCATAACACCATCTACGGAAACTGCTAACCCCATCTCTTCCGTTTAAGTTGTGAAATGTAAACGCAGATGTTATATCCTCATCAGTAATAACTTATAAGGAGGCTACTAATTATTGTTTATGTAATGTAATTTTGTTCTTTAGGTATTTCTAAAAAAGGTGTTATCATTGACCGTTATCAAGCAATGACCTGTTATAGCTGGAAAGACAACGGTATGAAATATATTGATTGACATTGCTACTGACTGCACTAGATCCTTACTGCAAGAGGTTTTAAAAAACCCTATATTAAAATTAATGACGCTACAAAATTGCAAAATGATTTATGGATTAAAATTACTTTTTGTTGGTCGGAATGCACTAACTGTTATGAATGTTTAATTATGGATATTTATTGACTCTTCCGTCAGTTCTTGGTAGAACATAGACATATTAAGTAACTGTAGACACTATATATTTGTACCCCAATAATATTTATTTTGTTGTGAACTAGCTTTCGGCTTCTTTGGCCAACTTCAGACAACTTAATACTGCAGATTATCCACATTACACCATCTGCTGTGTTTCGAGTAGAAAGATTTTACAAGTAGTCAGTCATAAACCGTGTAGCCTTTAAGTATTTTATAAACAGAGACGCCCAACCAATTAAAACAAAACTGTAACTAAGAAATAACTATACATTAATTTTCAACAAATAAGCTGAATCAAACAATGGCCCATTGAGTGTACTAGTAAGTGCAGTTGTATATTAACTTACATATACGAACAAAAGTAGGAGGCGCACAGGGGAATTCTCTTCTGTAGCACATGCTTCCATATTCTCCCCTAGGCAAAATTTATGACTGTCTATTACAATCATTTTGTGGTAATTACCAATGTCTACTCTACAAAATTGAGAATCTAAGCTAAATCGTCCAACATTCAAACCATCTACACCACTGACCGCACGAAGATCAGAGAGGTAGATTATGCAACTGCGTTTGATGTCTCCACTTCATGAGTATAGACAAGTGGTTGTTTAATTTTACTTCTTAGCCTTCTAATATTTTGATGTACTAAAGATAGCTGGCATTTCACATTGACTGATATAGAACTGGGTGGTTTAATGATTCAGGAAAAAAAATATTTTCCCTCTTATACGGTTAGGAAAAGGAGAACATCACAAACAAATATGTATTACATAAAAATAGATGGCATCTACCAAAAGTTCTTCAGCTCTATGTTATACATGCTCAACATGCAATACGAGCAATTATGTACAATTTGCTACATTATTGAAATGAAATGATGGTAGGGCATTTGGGCCGGGAGATTCCATCCGGGATTGTTCGGCAGCGTAGTGTAAGTCTTTTTATTTGACGTTACATGGGTGACTTGCACGTTGACGAAATGATTATGAGAACGTCTCAAAACTTTTAGCCCCCTGACGAGAATGAAACCCGGGCCCCATGCATGGTAGACCGTGACGCTGTCAACTGAGCTACGGAGACAGACTGCCACATTATTGTTACCGCAATTTTCGTCTTCGAAATTTGACAACAGTTGTCGAAATTGATTGCTGAATGCAAAGTAGTTTTAACTGTCAGCTGTTTGCTGATCCTGTCTGACAGAAATGCCGTTTTGTTTCTTTCTAAAACAATGCGATACGTTTACAGATTGTGCCATTCACTTAACAAGATTGCCCACTTCATACAATCTTGCATCCGACGTCATACAAAGCAAGCACACAGAAACACAGCGTTTCCAACACTAATTTAATAACTGAAAAAACAATTCCCCACTTCATAGTGAACAACGCGGCCTACGCCATGCGACTGCTATTTTTGCTCCGGTATTTTTGTCTTTTACGTTGTGGTACTTTATTTTTCGGCTTCCAGAGATTGTGAGTGCAGTCGTCCCCTGCAGATTTTTCTGAGAGCACAACAAAGGTGCCATTTGTCGGTAAACGTTTCATATTCCCCAACAACGGATTTTATTTGCCTTGTCCATTGTGAGAATTGGCAAAGAATAACCCGTTTACAAGGACGGCAATTGCCACTTATAAAAATGGAGGCGTGGAAACAATGAAAGCATACAAGATATTAGCTCAGGCATTTTTTTGATGTAAAATCAGCCTCGAAATAATGGGATGGGGTGCTTCTCATGTCGCTTTCCATACACCGGCGGTTTCAGTTAGCTGCTGGAATCTCAAGGGCCGTGTACCTGACCTTTGAAAATGTTCGTGACTGAATGAACCATTCAACCTACTTGCGTACTTCGCTGCCATACTTTTAATACACAAAAGAAACATGTGCAAAGCTATATGAATTTTCAAGTTCATTATAAAAGAAACTCTTGACAGAATCTCGATGAAGCCCCAGAACGTCATTTTTCAATTCTTAAACACGTGGAATTCTGCCTGTGGGTGTTGCACCGTTGCTGTCTCCAGCCAGACTGAGAAGTGTCAAATTTTTACCTGGAGGCAGCAGCGTTTCAACATAACGAACGTGAACCGGCATCGCGCGGTTTTAAACAACATTGGACCAATTTCACAAAAAAAAAAAAAAAAAAAAAAAAAAAAAAAAAAAAAAAAAAGCAAGGTGCATTTGAACTGATGAACTGAGAGCGAGGAGCCTCTAGATGCAAAAAGCAAAGAGAAAGCAAAATCTCATAGAAATGGCTTGGGAGGTCTCGAGTGCCCGGAGTCGACATTAATGTACTTTTCTTTCTCGACAGTAAATTTCAAAACTGTATTTTATGACGATCTTAAAGATATCTTGTCAAAATTGGAGCGGCCGTACTAAATTTCCAATAACTGTAGATTAAAGGAGTCCAACAATTTACAACTTGTTGGGCTGCTTTTTTTTTCTACAATTACTGTATTTTATGATAATACACTTAGTTTTTTTTTTTTTTTTTTTTTTTTTTTTGCATATACCACCATTTCAATTTCTCCTTATCTGTTAATAATTCATGAATCACAGGGTTAAGGTTCACTCCCTAATACCACATAAATAAATTTAGTTAGACTTCCAATATAGACATAATTTCGAAGAAGACAGTTCACAATAATGGAGTTATATTACAAATAATTGTTGGTATTGGGCATACTCTTTGAACACGCGCATTAACATGTCTTCTGATATGCGTGAAGAATTCTTTTCTGATGCCATCTATTTCTGTGTAAATATTTTTATGTATCTTTAATGCTCTTTTTTTCCTACCTGTGTTGGTAAAATTATTCTCATATCTTTATGCCTTCTGATTTGTTACTGACTCTTATGCTGTTTTGTGTATGTTCACCTAATTTATTCTAACCAAAAGTCTGTTCTACATTGAAAACGATGTTGAAACACTACACGGCTTTAAAGTAACCCAACCTTCAACGGTTTTCTTCTTATACCATTAGGGATGATTAAGAAATTTCTTTAGTAGGAACGCTTAAAAAACATTGAAATGTTTGTAATTCTTTGGGACCAAACTACTTTCCTCATAAGTCCCTAGACTTACAAACCACTTAAACTAAGTTAAACTAACGTGAGGAGAACACAAACATCCATGCCCGAGGGAGGATTCGAACCTCCGATGCGGGAGGCCGCATGATCCGTAACGTGGCGCTCCAGATCGCCTGTAACACCTATCAACATCCTCTTTGAAATTCATGTACTCAAATTTCAAACTCATGAAGAGAAATTTTGAAAAAAAAAAAAAAAAAAAACACTTGTATTATGTCACTATCTCATAGCATGTCTATTGCGATTGACGAAGGAAACTATTTGTAGCTTTCTGGGTAAATATAACTCTCCATTTTTCTAATATCAAGCAATCGCATTGTTATTTGTTTAATGTTCTGCTTATCTGTCACAAAAATCTGCCCAGTTTGCCGCGCTGAACGTCTACGTACAGGAGACAAATTAAATATGCCTTGTCATTCCTCTTTTGTTTTGTCGGCATAAATAAAACTATGAACAATGATGAAATTGCTCGATATAATTTACAACCATACTATTCAAATATCCTTTCAATTATGGAGCAGAGCTTAGGTTATAATAAACCAGGGGAAAAATACACAAAACGATAGAAGAGTCAGTAGCAAATGAGAAGACTTAAGGATATAAGAATAATGATTTTCATACCCACACCGGTGTTACAGCCATGTTTCGGGAACTCAAATGGGAACCGCTGGAGAGAACGCGAAGTTCTTTTCGAGTAACACTATTGCGCGAATTTTGAAGAGCTAAATTTTCAGAATTTGCTATTTAGTGCCGCAACATAATAATAGGGAAGAAAAATCTGCTTTACCCTTTGAAAGAAAATATCACGGGAATTACTGCGAGCGATATAGGGGAAAATATTTACTTACATTGTTTTAACGTGACTAAAGCCAAATGAAATAGTGGTAACATTTTATTTCCATGACGACATGCCGACGATTGTGTTAGCAAAAAGATGTCCTTTTTATTAGGTTTTCTATTTGATGAATGTTTTATGTTGAAGACAGATGCGATGGTGGCAGTATAGCTTGTCGAAACAGGTAATTTAAAAAAAAAAAAAAATTAAAGTATTAACGATCTTGGTTGTTGTGTGATGTAGTATTTCTATAGATCATATCACGCGTAAATTAAAATTACAAACTTCTGCAGGAAAATATGCATAGTATTACGAGGTGTACATCAACGCCGTTACCATTTATGTAAATCGTTCCAGTAGTCCTTTTAGTCTTCCGGACAAAGCGAAGCAGTTAACGCTAGCCGGCCGCGGTGGCCGAGGGGACTGAGGCGCTTCAGTCACGGTCTGCACGGTCACAGCGGTCGGGGGTTCGAATCCCCCCTCGGGCATGGATATTTGTGCCGTCCTAGTTAGTAAGTAGTTCATAAGTAGTTTGTAAGTTTAGGGACTGATAGCCCAGTAGTTGAGTCCCATAAGCTTTAAAAAAAAAAAAAAAAAAAAAAAAAAAAAAAAAAAAAAAAAAAAAAAAAAAAAAAAAAAAGTTAACGCTACCTTGGGCTCGTAATCTACCACCAGACTCGTCTTGGATCTTGGGTACTACATTATGTCCGGAAATTTCAAAATGTTTGGTCGAAACTTTCCTGTCCGAAGCTAAGGACGAAGGTATTCATCCTCGTCGCTAGCTGCCATATTTCCGTCAAAGACATCTCTTTATCTCAGACATAACAACAACACATTGAAGGTGTGTAGGCGGGATCCGGTGACTTGTTTACCGTTCACTACTGCGTACCTCTATGTGCAAAATATTTGTACAGCTTATGGGACTTAACTACGGGGTCATCAGTCATCAGTACCTAAACTTATAAACTACTTATGAAGTAGCTTAAAAGACGACACAAACATCCATGCCCGAGGGGGGGATTCGAAACCCCGACGGGGAACGGCGTCGCGCATCGTATCATTAGCGCCTCAATGCACACGGCTGCTCCGTCGCGGCGTGCGTCGCTGCATGACGAATTGTCCGCCACATTACAGGCGTGGGGTGCCGTGTTTCCACAGGGTTGGCTGCTCGCGAGTGTGCGGAAAATACCGTTCGCTGTCGATAGCTCTTGTCCGGCAGCTCTAGCAAGCAAAGTGTCCTGCTGTCATGAAACGATACCGGAATACATGTAACAATCTTCGTCGCAGTTGCAGGAGGTGGAGCCAGTTCGTCTGTCGAGAGTCCAGACTGGTGTTATTTACCCCACGTCTTCAACATTGCGCTGATATAAAGCGCCACTGTGCGATAGTATACGCACTTGCCCGAGGTCTCCTCTACCAGTTCGTAGGACATGGCATCGTATCGGATATTGAAGAGTGGTCCCGCTCTGAGAAAGTATCCATATGCTGCCAGGATACCTGGAAAGATCTTCGGTGACACCGCCTAGATATTTAAACGACGCGACTGCCTCAAATGGCACACTACTAATGCCGCTGATTGCGATTTGTTCGTCAAATACTAGATAATTTGGCCTTTCCCGGGCATGGGTTTTAATGTTATCCATGCCTTAAGTTACTTTAACTTAGTTGTCTGTAAGTCTAAGGATCTCAGCAGTTTGGGTTCTTGGGGTCACAACGTTTGATGTAGAAAACAATAACGGTTTTATCGCACTTCCCTGGGGTCTTTCACTCTACCCTTGTCTCACATGAACACTCGCGATTGAAAACAACGAATTAACTGGGACCTGTTGCTTAAGATGTCACATATCTGAACTATTGGGCCAAACGCTCGCATCGTCGTTAGCGGTCTGCATGCGACACGTGACAAACACCTTTCGGATACCAAGTAGTATTCAATCTCACGTTGCGCTTCGTCCATAGATCACAAGAGAACATGTTGTAGCGCCACCCCTCTCCCCCCCCCCCCCCACGATGTAGCGCAACACATTAATGCTTACGACACACGTTTGTGCCCGACTTTTAGCAGTTAAAGTTTGTACTTGGTGTGCCTGCATCGATGGGGACGTCACAAACATTTTTCCCAAGGCATTAATAGGTGAATCTCACTAGAAGATAATTTATTTTATTTTATTCACTCGACGCCTGAGATGTTGCGCTGTTCAACAGTTCCGCGTTTTCTAAAACTTTACCTACAGCGGCGTTATTTTTACACGTGAGTAAAATCCTTTAATGTTTATAGGTCCCATTCAACTTTCAGATTCTTCCTTTCAAATACTAAATCAGCTAGTGAAACATGAACATTGTAGTTAATACTTCGCATGTCAGTACACGACACATTACGTCATAGATATTATTTAAATGAACCTTTAAGTCACGTAAATTCAGTTTATAACTCGTATATTCACATCAGATTTAAAATGATAATGTTACTGAATGAAAGGGGTCCTGAACCGGTATAAAATTTACTTCCTGTTCCACAATTATTATTATTTCGCGTATCCCACGCTAACTTTATATTAATATTCACTTTCCGTAAATGTTTCCTGCAGTCGTAACACTCCTCGGAGTGGAGAATTAAAATAATACCCTTTTTTTTTTTTTTTTTTTTTTTTTTTTTTTTTTTTTTTTTTTTTTTACTCAATAACACACTGTCTTTCAGGGCTGGAGCGGACTTAAACTTCGAAATAATTAATTTGAATAATATTTTAACGTACTTCTACCCGAATTGACTGCTAACAGATTAAACACGCTAACAATCCCTGTAATTTCTTTTTATACGCCCAAACGGAATAAAATATGGCTGTCGTTTGCACTCTGTGCTGGTTCCTCCATTTGTACTTTGTTTTTCGGAATACCAAATATAATTCCCAGAACTAATAAAATTCTAAAATTTCCCACCAAAACCTCATTTAATGAAACTAAAACATTAAAATCGAACACCCGGATATTAACGAGGGGCTACAATGTGACAAAGAGGCAACTGCGTTTCACACTGGCGATTCCTTATAAAGCCATGCTGGTGCATGGACAGCAGTTTTTCCGTAAAAGCAAATTTATTGTTTTCGAACCGAGAATATGTTAATGGTATTGCACTGCAAGTACGCTGTCGTTTTTCAACTCGGTTGGGAATATGCGCTGGGGAAATAATCCGCAAAAATTGCATGCTAAGTAAGGGGCCATTGCATATAACAGTTTTTGTATAAGCGAGTTGGGATTCCTTACTTATTTGTTTTCAGATCTCGGCTGCTTCGCTACTCTAAGGATTCAACTCGGGAGACTGTTCGGTCGTTAAGCACCTGTAAATTTACATGATCGTTCTGTATGAACGAGTGCTTAAACGTAAAGTTTAAAAACTTGGGCTTTTCGTTTCCAGTGTTCTGTTGCTACCCCAAAGATAATCAACGAGCGTCTGGACAGATACCTGTGACCTGCTTACCGACTTTTCATAGGACCAGAATTATTTGTTCTCGACCATCCATTTTATTAATGTATGACAATGGTAGCAACTGTGTCCCTCACGCATCGAGTCTTTAATCGAAGCGTGGATCTCTACGAACTTTTTACTGCCTTCAGTTGCTTTTCATGGAGAATGCAAACGGCTTTGATTTCTCAGAATTTTAAGACTATCGTTATTAAACCAACGTCATTATTTTACATCCTAAATGCACTTTGTTGATACATGTTCTCCAGCACTTGATTTACAATACATTTAATTGATAAAATTCTCTCGGTCTTCCAGCCGCGTCGAGTGGTTTGATATCGACGAGCTTTTGGCCGAGATCTTCTCAGACATTATATAGCTGCATGGTTTCTTGTGACGTCACTGTCCGCATCGCCATATAAGGCAATCTTTTAGTCGCATGCTTGCTGCAAGTCGCCGTCTTTATTAAGAGTTCCTTCAGATATTTTAATTTCGGTCGCCTCTTTTATTACGCTGTCCCAGAAAGTATTTGTTTTGGTGATGACTGATGTCTCATCGAACACAGTGAGATGTTTGTTTCCCACAGTGTGCTCCGCAATTTCTGATTTCTCGGGATAACGTAGGCGGAAACATCTTTCATCACAGTGCTGTTAAACATGCCGCACTGTGTGCCCGTTGTAAAACTGCCCACACCCACACGGAATCTTGTACAGAGCTGGTGCTCTAAGGCCTAGATTATCTTTCATAGGTCTCATCAGCTACCGTAATTTTGTAGAAGAATATTTCAACCAGATTGACGGTGACGGGAAGCCCATTAGCTCCGGTTATTGCCATTCTGTTTATGAAGCACTTTGAGAACATCGCTGTGGACACGGCTCCAGCAAAGCCAAGTTGTTTTTATCGTGACGTTGATGATACGTCCGTTGTCTGGCCTGTTGGACGTGAAAAACTAGATGAATTCTTGGACCACATCAACAGCATCCATTACAAAATCAATTTCACAATGGAAGTAAAAAGAGATGCCGCTCCTTGACGTACATGTCAGGCGTAAAGCCCATAGACGCTATGCCTGAGCCATAGGGTCTACCGGAAAACTACCCACACGGGCCGGTAACTGAAAGCCACGAGACACCACCATCAATCGCAAAAACAACCTGTTCTAAAGACGTTGTACCGAACACAAGTAGCTCTGCAGAAGGAACTGAGCTACTTAAGGAAAGTGTTTAAGAAAAATGGCTACAGCAACCGCCACATTTCAAAAACCGTTCATCCGTAGACACGCTTGCAGGAGACCATCGAGAAGGAGCCAAAGAAGCTTGCATTTTTGCCGTTTTGTGGCTCGGGAAAGATTAGCCGGCTCCTTAAGAGACACAAGATCCACTCGGTCTTCAGGCCCCCTACAAAATTACGACAGCTGATGAGACCTGTGAAAGATCATGTAGGCCTTAGAACGCCAGGTGTGTAAAAAACTCCGTGTGGGTGTAGGCAGTTTTACATCGGGCAGACAGTCAGCAATATTTAACAGCGCTTTGTTGAACATGAAAGATGTTTCTGCCTACGCTGTCTCGATGGTTCCTTCCCCATCCTTAACGCAAACATCCGAGTGTGAGCTCCGTCTCAAAATGACCACGCTGTGGACGGGGCGTTATATCCTAAGCTTCTCTTCTTCCTTCTGAATACTTCCTTTAGGTCCTATCTAATCAAGGATTAAGCTGAGAAAGCTTTGATTGAACTTACCGAACACTCTACATTATCACGATACCGTAGACGACACAGTAAATACTGTTATTTTCCTTTTAACGTAAGATAAGGTTGACTATACTTCACCTGAAAATACATTTTTTAAAGTGATTATCCTCTTCCTATCACAAACAATACGAATATTACGTTGAACGTTGAAGCACATCACAGAACTGGGAGAAGTTAAGAACGCAGGACATCAATATAGCAGCCTTGGAACTTAAATAGTGGCAACTATTTATCCACAACAGATACAAAATCGTTACATGCTTGCACCTGTTACGGTCCCTCAGAGTAATCACCAGCATTGTGTAGAACCCATTGTCAGGGATGTGAAAGGCTTGGTATACCGTTAGCAGGGCCTGTTCTTTTGATGGTGCAAATGGAGCGGTCTACTGCCTGTCAAATCTCCGGTTCTGAAGCGAATGCCACGAAGTGCCACGAAATGCAATATTTCATCTTGGAATTAAATCAAAGTCACAAGGACATAAGTCCGGGGAGTATGGTGGATTGTACAGTGCTACCCATTCCCATCGACCGAACAGAGCAGAAACAGCTTGTGCTGTATGAGCCCGTGCATAGTCGTGCAAAATGATGGGTAGCGAAAAAAGTGTTGCCGCTTCTATTGTAAACCTGGTCACAGGTGATGCTCCAAAAACGAACATTAATACTGTGCAATGACGGTCTGCCATGGAGGAACGTAATGCACTAGAGGTTCGTTCAAAGAGCTGCAGGACTGCTGCTTCCTGCAACTTCCTGCAGCAGGAAAGCAGGCACTACCGCGCGCATGCTCGGTACCGATGACGTCAGTCAGGCTGCAGGAGGAAATTTTGCCTGCAGTACATGCAGCCAGGAAGCTGCAGGACGCTGCAGCCGGGAGCTTCCTTCAACACCCGGTAGACTGCAGCATGCTGCAGGAGTGCTCTTTGAACACGAATTTCCGTACTGCGCATGCGCGGTTGCAGCCCTGCAGCTCTTTGAACGAACCCAAGGATAAAACCATCACAGGCGTACACGAAAATAACATAACTTTCACCATACTGGGGCTCTGACGCACTATCAGCTTTAGCGGCGACCCGTAATGACGCCATTCGTTAAATTGATGTTTCAGTTTTGGGTCCTTTTCTAAAACACAGTGGCACCGTTACGTTCGACCGAGTGCCTTTTTTCCCTCTATTGTGCGCACGCCGGTGACGTAGGACGGGGGAGTCCATTTACTCGGAAGTAGGGTAGGTATGTCAACAAAGTGTGCTATCAGCGAGAATAGTAGTTTCCATTGCATAGTGTCTCTACGGCAATATTTCCACCACTTAAGTCCCAATCCTCGTACATAGGCCTTCACTCAGGAACACCCATAATTAATGTCTTGCGCTCCTTAAAATCTCGGTTAACTTTATACAGTAAATATTGTTTAGCATTGAAATTAATAATTTAAATGTAAAAGTTTTACTAGATTACCCGCAATACGTATCCAAAAAAAGCCAATAAACAATTATCTCCGTAAATAAAAGGAGCAGATACAATTCTAAATCTATGGGACTTAACTGCTGTGGTTATCAGTTTCTAGGCTACTTAAGCTAACGTAAACTAACTTATACTAAAAACAACAACAACAACAACAACAACAACAACACACACACACACACACACACACAGAGCCATGCCCGAGTGAGGACTCCAACCTCCGACGGTGATCAACCTCGCGTTCCACAGCAAGGCACCTTAGAACGCTCGGCCATTCCACAGCGGCTCAGATGCAGTTCTTAACACCACTATATTGACAAGATGACGTTATTTGAGAAATGATTTTCTTATTTGGCGTATGACATTGAATACAGTTAGAGTACGTAATAAACATAAACCAGAGATACTTACACTGTAGTTTTCAAACCTGAAACACCCTAAAGAAAGTATCCAAACCAAGAGTTTGTGCTGCATTTCGCAGCAGACATACAACGCGGCCGTTACTAGCGCCAACATCAAGCGCTGTGTAAAGCGGGGAACGCGGCAGTGTGGACTGCTGGAATTGTTTCGTGCGTTGTTCTTTTATTTTTATTTTGTAATATCACACTCAATAAGCTTCATAGAAGAGAGCAGGAGTCTTCCGAGCACGTTAGTTGTACCGAGGTAGAGTAATCGCCTATATGGATAGCGTTACATCCTTCAGACCAATCGGTATTCTCAATCGTAATACGGATCTGTAATCCAAGCGAGACCGACGCAAATAAGAAAGGCTACAGAACACATCCACAACATTACAGACTACTATCATTACAGTAATTTGCTGTAGATTTTTTTTAAATATTCTAATTTGGAAAGTAGCAAAATCCCCTCAGACGGAAAAGCTTCAGGAAGCATTCATCGTGCGATACTCAGCTTACCCTTTCTGTTATGGCATCTTCTGAGCTATAGATGAAGAGCAACAGGGAGATTGCCTATTACTTGATTTTCGAAAAGCGTTTGACACGGCACCGCAATGCAGACTGCAAACGAAGGTACGAACATGTGCAATAGGTACCCATTTATGTCAGTGGCTCGATGACAATTAATAGAAGCCAATACTCGCTGGCGAGTATTCATCAGAGACTGAGGTATGGTCAGGCGTGCCCCAGAGAATTGTGATAGGGCCGCTATTATTTTATATCTATATAAATATAAATAATCGGCGTGAGTTGCAATCTGCGGCTGTTTGCTGTGGATGGTATATGTACAAGAAGGTGTCGTCATTGAATGACTGTAGTAGGATGCAGAATTACTACGACAAAATTTCTAGATGTTGTGACGAATTGCAGATAGCTGTAAGTGTAGAAAAATATAAGGTGAGAACGAGAAACAATCCCATACTGTTCGAATAGAGAATTAGTAGTGTGCTACTCGCAGAGTTAAACATCTAGGCGTAACGCTGCACAGTGATATGAAATGGAAAGTGCATATAAGGACAGCAAGGGGGGGGGGGGGGGGTAGGCAGTCCGGTTTATTGAGAGAATTTTTGGAAGATATCATTCGTCATTAAAGGAGACAGCATATAAAACGCTTATGCAACCCCGTCTTGAATATTGCTCAAATGTTTGGAATTCTCACCATGTCGGTTTAAAGGAGGACACAGGAGCCATTCAGAGGCGGGCCGCTAGGGTTGTTACTGGTAGGTTCAATCAGTTCGCGGGTGTTACTGAGATTATGAAATTTAGAGGGCCGTAATTTGAAGAAGACTGCAGAACGATTCTACTGCAGCCAAGGTACATTTCGCACATAGACCACAATGATAACGTCAGAGGGATTAGGGATCGTACAGATGCATACAAGCATTCGTTTATTCCATGTTCTATATGGGAGTGGAATAGGAAAACAAGTAAATAGTAGTGATACTGAGTACCCTCCACCACGCACCTTTCGGTGGATTGCGCAGTATGTATGTCGTTGTAGATTGCACGCACCTCATTCAACCATACAGCCACACTATGCGCGTGGCATCGACCGATTGCTCTCCTGCATTAAGAACCATATCACGACAAATTCTGTTCATATGTTCAGATATTTGTAAAGCTTATGGGACTTAACTATGGTGTCATCAGTCCCTAACCTTACAACTACTTATGAACTAGCTATTCCTAACGACGGCACAAATATCCATGCCCGAGGCGGGATTGGAATCTCCGATCGTAGTGGTCGTGCAGACCGTGACTGGCGCGCCGCAGTCCCCTCGGCCACTCCGGCCGGCGACAAATTATGTTCGTTGCACGTTAAGCAGTGTCTGCGCGTAGATTGCAGCAGGCATGAATTGCTGCGTTTGCCGCTGAGTCAACGCCACATGCATTTGCGCCTTTAATGGTGAAACGACGCTGTCCTCATAGACAAATCTCTATTCTGCCTGCACCGCCAAGTTGGTTGAATTACGGTCTGGAGACACCGTGGTGAGAGACTTACACTTATGCATCGGCATATTGGTCCTGCACCTACTATCGTATTTTGGGGCTGCATTAGATTCCGCAACCAAAGACTCGTAATACGCATTGTCGGTGAGCCAACGTTACACATCTTATATTTCGGAGTATATTGTCATCCCATAGGTTTGGAGCTTGCAGACGGACACATTTCAACAACAAAATGCGCGACGTGGCACGGACATTTTCGTTGATCATCAGATTGCACTGCTGCCTTGGCCTCCATGGTCTCCCTATCTCGTGCCTTTCACGTCTGGTTGATGATCCTACAAGGATTGGATCGTGATATATAGGATGCTCAACGATACTTTGAGAGGTAAAAAGAAAGTCTGATAAATTTTCGTCCGGAAGAAGTATACTTAGTTATGCAGACTTGCTCAGACTAACTTGACACGTTTGGTTCTGAAAGTCCGCCTCTGTGATGCACAAGGTAAATATTTAGCAAACACAAGCCGTTCTTTACTGCAAGGACATGCCGTTGCTCTGTGATGCGTGAACAGGGCGCACCACTGTCGCCTACATGTCTCTCTGCATCGAAGTACTCCACTGTAAACATCAGTCGGAGTAAGGGTTGCATACACATGGTCGTGTAGCGGCTTAGTGCACTGTCTCTTCAATCTTAGTGCATGGTAAGGAGCAGTATATTCATTTTAACGCTGGGTATTTATCATTTAACTGATGTATTGCGATGTTTGTACTGTCCTGAACTTAAAGGACCTTTCCTTTTCTCATTCACATTTTAGGAATGGAAGCGTGCTACTCCACACGTGACATGATTTTGTATCACCTCCGCTTCAGATATATATCCCGCCAACTCGATTCCCAGCACCCGCTTGTATCCCGTCTCTTGCTGCATCCCGGGCCTCTGCCACGCAGTTATCTCGTTATCCTCCCCCTCCCTCACCGCCACACTCTCCACATCCTCTTTGAGAGGAACTTCCGTCACCTCCCCCTCCCAGATGACGCCCTCCATCCTAACACTTACCCATCCTACAAACCGTAATCCTTCCCCCTATTTGCATGCTCCCTTTCCTTCCCCCTCCCGTCGTTTTCCCCTCACCACTTGGCTTTCCCCTCCGTCTCCTTTCCTTGGAGTCCTTGCATCATTCCCCCTCATGCCCCCACTCACCTCCTGTCCCTCCCCCTCTGCGGTTCCCCTCCCATCCTTACCCCCTGCGGGGAACCTGTGCCATCAGTTTTAATCAGTGCTTCGTCAGTGTTCAAGTGTTAGTGCCAGTGTTTTGTGTTCCGTGTTCCAGTTTTAAGACGTCAGCAACCGACGAGCAGGCTGAATATTCGAGTTGCCATGTGATTGTAAGTGTGTGTTCTCGTTATCATCGTCTGTCTTCAAATGAATGTGTTTTAATTTCCATGAGTTTTAACACCGCAGGTATAGGTATCTTTTAACCACTGTGGCCATTTTCAATTCAGAATATGTCTTTCTGTGCTCTCTGTGTCATTGTTGTTTCTCCCATTTTAGCTCCTGTAATTTGTGTAAATTCTGCATTATCTTCTTGTATATATTTTAAATCTTCATGTCAATTTTGTGTACAATTGGCTGAAGAGCAGCATTGAAGCTGTGGCCAGCCTGTCACCTTCTGTTGGCTTCAAAATACAATAAAAGTTTTTCTGTTACTGGTTAGTAAAGGGACGTAGCCTGCAAGCCCGTTACCTCAAACCCGAAAAATTTCCCAATTGCACAGTGCAATCCAATAAACTTGCTATCCAGGTTTTTCAACGTCTTCGGGAAACAGATTCTCTAAGACCCACAAGGTGAACAGTGGAAAGCCTCGGTCCGACCGTACACTGCAGTTAGAGGAGCGTGTACTAAATTTACTGGAGAAGTTGATGGCCAGAGGAGGTTTTTAAACTCAGAAGGCATTCTGAATCAATCCTTGAAATGTGTGGATGCCGCATTGTCCTTCTGCAATTGCCCGAGTTCGTCGGAATAAACGATGGACATGAATGGATTCAGCCATTAGGCGTACGTACAGGTCCCTCTCAAAGTCGTATCTGGACGGAGCGGATGTCCCATATGACATATCACGCCACAAAATAGTGCAGTAGTGTTGCTCGAAAAGAACGTCTTGTACTCTCCAGCGGTTACCATTTGAGTTCCGGAAGCAACGCTGCAACACCTGCGTGGGTATGAAAATAATTGCCGGCCGCGGTGGCCGAGGGGACTGAGGCGCTCCAGTCAAGGTCTGCACGGCCACTACGGTCGGGGGTTCGAATCCCCCCTCGGGCATGGATATTTGTGCCGTTCTTAGTATTAGCTAGTTCATAAGTAGTTTGTAAGTTTAGGGACTGATGACCCCGTAGTTAAGTCCCATAAGCTCTACAAACATTTGAACATTTGATCATTTGAAAATAATTTTTCTCATATCTCATGCCCTCGATCATTATAGAGCCTGACATGCAGGGTCCATGGTTTCGTGAGGCTTATACCCGTACACGTCCACCCACTCGATACAATTGGAAACGAGGCTCGTCAGACCAGGCAACATGTTGCCGGTCGTCAACAGGCCATTGTCGATACTGACGGGCCCAGGCTACGCCTTAAGCTTTGTATTAGTCAGGACGTTTACACGAGTGAGTCTTCGGAACCATACCGGCATTTACCTCGAGTGATTTACGAAATCACGGAAAACCGAAATCTGGATCGTAGGTGGTGGATTTGAACCACCGTCCTACCGAATGCGAGTCCAGTGTGTTATCACCTTTCTCGATTTAAATTTTCAGTTGAATTGATGTTTCTGCAACGCCATTCCTTTTTTTCTCTGCGAAATAAAATAAGACTCACAATAATTTGTACGCACTGGCTAGTCAAAAATTAGCAGTTCTGAAGAGAGACTTTTTAACTAGTGTCTACATTTCATTTAATGCAACTGCTACATCAGAAGAGCGATAATGAATGTTTTTCTGCTGGTGTGCAGTCTTTACGGTAGCTCTGTTTTTTCTACAAAAATTACTGAAAGCTACTACGCAGGATAAATAAAGAAACTTTGAATACGGGATACGGGAGTGGAAGGGCTGGGAAGAGATACCGCACTATTTTTTTCCGATTTTAACACAATTACATTTTATTTCTAAAAGGGCCGTTCCATCCGATTAAAATTCCTGGAATTACTTTAATCTTATTAACAAGCAGTTGTTTCCATTTTAATGGAGTTTATACTGAATTTATAATAATGAAACGACTCAGGCCAAGCACAACTCGCCCGTAATACAAAGTCAATTAACACTTTGAGAATCAGCGAAGATTTAACTAAACATGTGCACTTAATAACAACTCCGACTCAATGTTTTAAAGCTTGAGATAAGCTATAGAAGGAAAATGTATTTTGACTAGAGATTAACCGTTACATAAACAGTTTACAGAGATCACTCTTTCCAACGAGCTATTATATTAGAAAAAGCTCTTCCTGCACACAAGTTCTCAACAAGATCCCTGACTCAAAATGCTTCCATGGTTTGAGATAAATTTAACAGGAAAGTATATTTTACATAAAGGGTATACAGAAATCACATATTCTCTCCAGTGAGCAGTCGGTAAGCTGTTATAACCAGACTGTTACGTATATCGACGTCTTGCATTCTTAACTTCTCCGAGTGGTCTGATCACATAAACACCTCTTGCTACCAAGCCTATTATGCGGGTATTTCAAGCAAAAACATTAAATGGAAAGACCAACGTGACAGTCGACTAGCATCGAGAAGTTGAAAAAATAGTAAAAAAAAAAAATAAAAAAAAAAATAAGGAAATGACAGAACGGCAGGCTACAAAAATTTTCAGTCATATACAGACATTTAAAGATTACACGACGTAGAGGCACACTACAAGAACAATAGCGTGTGTACGTCCAGTCCCAGCAGACCGTGACTTCATGCAGAAACGTGGCTAAGAACAACAAGCGAGCAAATGGGGTAACTCGGGGGTTACTAGCCACCCAATGAAAGGAGTTACGAAAAATACAACAAAATTAACCAAGAAAGAAGAATACTGTCTCTCACAGCTGTTGCAAAGTAAACCGTACTTGAAAGAGAGAGAAAGGGAGGAGACAGGAAAACAGTGCTTCCATTTGAAAATGCCCAAGAACAAGGCTAGATACGGCAGTTTGACGGCCACAAGGCAGAAGAAACTGGTGGATTATAGAGAGGTTTAAAGGGTCAAACAACAGTACGCAAATAGGGACAAACACAGCAGTAACCTTACAAATAGCAACACGGCATATTTGGGTGGCAAATAAGAGACAGTAACCCACTAAGAGAAGCACGTGCAACTCCGGAAGATTACGATGCCGGAAGGAAAGCACAACCGCCTGAACACTCTGCACCTCTAACGAGAACACAAAGCGTATTTGCGCCGATCCAGACAGCGCCCGAGAAGGTACTCGCAGTTCAAGGCAATGACGTGCTCGCACCGCTAACAAGCATTAAAGCAGAACCTGCTGCGACCTTCATCCCAGCGGTCCGGCTCGCAATCCATCATATCAATCAACATCGCTCGATGCCCTTTTGGAACTTTCACATCTCGAGAAAGCTTCCACCAGAAGTTCAAAACCGGCGGATGAACCCCTTCGTGCGTAACATCCGCGACGGCCACAGATGACACTCCAGCACACCTTTTTCCGGGATCCAGGCCGGCACAGCCCTTACCACTCCTGCGCACCCACAGACCTGCATTAACCACACTGGCAATGCCTTATGCAGTATCACTAGTATCGCTGAAGTAGTCGTCGACATATTACTACCATACAGGGCTTGTAAACAACAGTTAAGTTAATGATAGAATAGCCTTAAGAAATAGGACTAAAGTGGTAGAATTACGCCACCTTTGCAGTGCTGACGTAATGGTCAATATATGCGCCGTGTTTGGCTGTAATTTTTAGTACAGCAGACGGAAGATACATTGGTGCGTTCTGGCGAAAATTGCAGTCTGCTTTAAACGTGTGCATTTGTATCTTGATGTTCATGTTGTAACATGATTTACAATTTGTGTGTTACATTAACCCTCAAGTAGCAGCGCCAGTTATTATAACTTCAGCAGCAGCGCGGTGCAGATTTGCTACCACTGTATATTCCGAGTTACAAACCTGGTATATCGCTACTAAGTGATCATAAAGACAAAAATAGTTTAATGCACAGGTAGAAATATCACATTTGTTAATATCATAATCCGTTTATCAATTACCTTTGGTGTATAAATATAACAAATGTAACATTATTTCGAAAGTGGACAATAATCATTTATATTAGACTCAGCAGTATCATCAGTTCCTCTTTCGTTACTTCTCTGTAGTTCTTGTCTGTTGAGTAGTTAGTGTCAGCATTTTCTCAGTTATGTGGAACTTAGTACACATAATTACCTCGTCAATCATATTGTCATCTGTCATGAATGAGAGAGCTTGCGTATCTGACCTCATGCCCTCTCATTCCCTTTTGAAGCAGGGAAGATTTTTATGATATTCTTTTACAGTGGTTTGGAGTACTGTTTGTATAGCGTTTTACTCCACGGAGTGGTACCGTTTTCAGTATCAGATTCATTGCGTCTGAAATCTTGTTAGGAATCGGAACTAGGATTTAAATTTGAATAATAGTATCCTGTTCATGATCTGATGAGGAATCTAGACAAAAATCACTAAGATCTTCATTACCTGTCGAAAGAAGTCTATTTCCTCATCTGATAATCCCATATCACGTCTTCGAGACCTGAAGATTAAATTATGTAGTAGAATAACACTGATTTTTGCATTGTGTAAGGCTTAAAAGTGTTAAAAATGAGATTTACTGAAATTGCAGCAAGGCTAATCACGAGAAACTAGAGGACAATTTATCGAAAGTTAAACTTCTATTTACGAAATAAATTTCAATTTTTGAGAATTGTAATATGTAGGGTAAAATGTATACAGTAAATATTTACTAGCAACTGACACAAATCCATTTTCAAGGAAAACTAGACGTAACACAAAACAACTGAAATCTACTTACATGACAGGCAGCGCGGTGCAAATCTGCTACCAGTGATGCACTTCCTAAAAAAACTTTCTTTGGGTGGACACAGCCATGCACTAGAAACTCCGAACCTTCACTGACATCATTATCAAGACATCTCCATTGTTGCGACAACAGTGAGCATTTAAAGAAAAGTGGTAGAATATTTGCACCAGCGCTGCCGTTCGAGGGTTACGCTAATACGCTAATATTACCTCTACTTCAGAAACTGTATGCACCACTGCAAAATGCTTAAAACATCATTTTACTCATACGTTGCCTAAGTAACATACACAAACTTTTTGACGTTTATGTGGGTAAGATGGCGGTGTCAGGCTTCACTAAAACCAGAGACTGCCACTCTACTTAATGTATGTCTGTGTGCGCACCACGCTGCGTCAAAGATTCCGGCGCACCGACAAAGATACAGCGCAGCGACGACGACGGTGAAGGCGACAACTAAACACCGAAATTTGGAGACAGTGCCTGGGCGACAAATAAATTACTAACAAGGAACCAGGAAGCCACCATGGCTCAATTATTCTTATTGTTATGTAATGAAAAGGATCCAACACGGCTCAATATCACTAAAATGTCATTTTAAAACAATATAAATTGTATCAGTCTTTCGTTAAAGAATACATTCACCTCTCGAGACGAGCCGGCAAGGCTGAATTACTGCAAATATACGCAGACTACGTATTTCTGACTTTAATAAGGTAACATTTCAAAAGGGCATCAAGACATTGCAATGATCTCCGGTGCTAAGAGTCGTGTTAGTTACATTATTTATAACTAAAGAACGTCTGTACCGATTTGGCTCAAAATTGGTAGGGAGGTAGCTTAGAAGCAAGAGACGGACTTAGGATACTTTTTGCCCCGTTCGACCGCATTCCCGTGTTACGTGACATAAAACAAAGTACGCTTCTAGATCGGATCATTTTCTTCTCCAAGAATCAGCTTTCTCGCCTAGCGACAAAATACGTTGCAGCAGAACGAACAAATACGCCAAAGAGGTTATATTAAAGGGAGACGGCGTTATCAATGCGGCTTCATTTCCACGATCCAGCAGCTGTTGCCAACCTAGTTATACCACGCCTGTGTCGCGGATTGTAAAATTTTACCGGTATATAGCAATGTTGTTAATCGTGTTTCAATTAGATACGTAATAACAGTTCACTATTCACTTACAGGTCAGGAAACAGTCGAATATTGCTGCCAATTACGAAAACCATACTACCTGATTGAGTAAACTAGCCATCTTGGCAGCGGAAAATAAGGACGTAGACGATTTGAACATAAAAATTCAAAGCCAAAACGCTGGCCAATAACATACATTTATTAATATTGTCTTAAGGAAATGTATTATTGTTGATATTTACTTCGATGGTTTCCATTTCCGATCCTGTTAAGACGTCAATTATCCAACAAAATTCCCGAATTCATTGGATTTGCTAGGAATGCCACCGCACGATTTGCAAATCAAGGTTGGGTCTGTAATAATCATGTTACTCAATCTAAGCCAACCTAAACTATGCAATGGAACGAGACTCTCTGTGAAGAAGCTGATGAACAATATGATTGAAGCAACGATAATCACAGGAAAGTTCAAAGGAGAGGATGTTCTGATTACAAGAATACCACTGATTCAAACCCACCGTTTCAATTTATGCGTGTCCAGTTTACCGTTACCCTTGCATTCGCAATGACGATTATTAAAGCGCATGACCAGTCGTTGGAAGTTTGTGGATTAAATCTAGAATTGCCGTGTTTTTCACATGGGCAGTTTTACGTGACCTGTTCGAGAATTGGTAAACCATCTGCACTGTTTGTTTTATCTCCGGACGGAAAGACAAAGAATATCGTTCATTAACAAGCGTTACAATGAACGCAACACAAAGAATTCCGAAACGTATTTGTATTTCAGTTAATTATTTTGTTTCATAAGGACTTTCTATCATTAAAATGTGATCAAATTATAATTACTTTGTTTTTAACTCATAGGCTCTCAAGTAGGTATAAACAAGTTATAAAAAGCATTCCTATTCTGTTCGCTGCGTGAAAAAATTGCTAATCTGCGCTGCAAAAATGCACGGTTTTGTTTTCCTTTTTCCAGTCATTTTTAACATAAAACAGGAAAGTTTTTTTAATGCTTAAATGTATAATCACGCCTGTTCGTACAATAAAATCATTAAAAGTACGGCCATTAAAACTGCTAACCTCACAGATAGAGCAACTCGAAAGGTTTCTGTAATAACCCGTTTCCAATTGATTTGTTGTTGGTGGTGTCTTCAGTCCGCAGATTGGTTTGATGCAGCTCTCCACGCTACCCTGTCCTGTGCAAGTCTCTTCATCTGAGAATGCGTTCGGCGACCTACGTCCTTTTGAATCTGCTTACTGTATTCGTCCCTCGGTCTCCCTCTACGATTTTTACCGCACACGCTTCCTTCTAATGCTTACTTGACAATTCCTTGATGTCTCAGAATGGGTCCTACCAATCTATCCCTTCTCTTTGGATATGCCAGAAACTCCTTTTGTCCCCAATTCGATTAAGCACCTCCTCATTATTTATGTGATCTACCCATCTAATTTTCTTCATTCGTCTGTAGCACCACATTTCGAAAGCTTCTATCATCTTCTTGTCTGAAGTCCTTATCGTCCACGTTTCACTGCCATACAATGCTATACTCCAGACAAATGCTTTTAGAAAGGACTTGCTAACATTTAAATTAGTATTGGATGATAATAGGTTTCACTTCTTTAGAAACGCTTTTCTCCCCTTAGCCATTCTGCATTTTATATCTTCTTTACTTCGGCCATCAGAAGTTATCTTGCTACCTAAATAAAAATTTCATCTACTACTTTTATTGTCTCATTACCTAATCTAATTCCTTCAGCATCGCCTGATTTTCTGACATTGCATTCCACACAATTGATTTACCCATCCATTTTGACCTATATTACCAATCAGAGTCCCAATAACAATAAATAACATCATATAGAGGTTGAGGAGGAGATTGGGAATGAAATGGATTGAAAGAGGCGTGGGGGGGGGGGTGATAGAGACGCAGAGAGGAGGTGGAGGATATGGATATGGTGTGGGATAAGAGGGAGTGGTGTGAAGGTGATGGAAATTGGCACTGACGTGTTCTACGGCCCACTTTAGATTTGTAGTTTTATAAGTTTTTGCAAACATTTTGGACCAAAATAATAATCTAAATAATAATAAATAAATTAATAAGAGTGTCTGAAACTCTTTTAGGAAAATAATTTAGGTGGTAGTGGGTTTCAAACCACCCACCTTTCGCGTCACAGTCCAGCACGTTGCCCACTACGCTACGGCTATAAATCGAAACAGAAGATCTTTAATTTCATAATATTCGTGGCCGTTGCTAACTGATGTTAATATGGCATTTGTAGACATTGGATTATCATTTATCGTACGAAGAACGTTGTGTTTTTGTGAATTCCGTTGTGCTGTTGCTTTGAAATGACAACGTGTAAGTTACAATAAGAAAATCATCAAATACTGGTGGAATGTCACGTGACATAGCCGAACGGCTGGTTTTCGTTAATTCAATGGAGGGTGTCAAATCTCCGTTATTTTTGCAAATATGTCTCAAACGATACGAGATATGAAAAAACATAACAGAGATAAGTTGTAGAGAATTTTCTCTTCTACAAATTCGGTTCTTCAAGTTTCGTCTCAGATGAATAGTTAAACCGTTATTTTCATTTAAATTTCGAGCTGTCAAAAAAGACGATCGCAAAGGCCCACTCTTAGTGTTACTACCGTAACCTAAAGTTGGCCAAAAAGACAGGGGGAGGAGGCGATGTGAAAATAGAGGAGGGAGAAAGGGATAGACATAGGCAGAAGAAGATGATAGGTTGGGGTTAGAGGTCTGCAAATTGCCTGTTTCGCTCGCTCGTACTCGGTCGCAACGCTCGGCGGTGGCGCGCCGCGTGTGTACGCTCGCAGCGAGCGTGTTGACACTCGAACGAGGCTGCGTGGGGCGGAGAGGGCACAGGCCGCACAGCGTAGTGCTGCCGCTGTACTCACAAGGAACCCTACCCAAGTCACTCTCCGACTTTTATAAAATTTGCATATCTTATAATACATGAAAAATTATGGGACACGTAATTTTTTTAGCGGCGGAAAAACATATTTAAGGGGTGAAACAGACCCTGCAAAATTGGGCTAAAATACAAAAATGGCGATAACTTAGAGATTAGTGAAACGATTTTAATGATTTTTGGTATGAAAGTATCTTTTGATAAAAGACGTAATTCATAGTTTCGACTTGGATTAAATTAAAAGCTATTTTTTGAGCACGAAAAATTGGTCACCTTAGAGGTAGCTGCCCCCCTAATTGCCGCTCCCCAGGCAATGTACGTAGGCCGATCTCTTATCTAGCCATTCCGAAAACATGCAGTTCATTCTTTTGGATGGTGCACTCGGGTGACATTCTTCAGACGACCCTGAATAAATATAATACAGATATCACTGAAACAGCAGGAGCACCATAAATTCGTACAGCTGTGTAAACAATTGGAATAAGAGGATTTAAAACAGTTACATTATATATGAGCATTAGACCGGCATATGACCCTGACGACGGAAATCTTGCATGTGTTTTTTATTATGTAGATAAGAAAGACGACCGTGGCAGTGGGGGATATATGAATGTTGCAACTGGAAAATTTTCCGTTAAGGACTCACACGGAAAAGGTAGAGGCGCAGCAACCACGCGCAGTGCCAAAATTCTACGGGAATATATATTAACGGGGTGCAACATTCACAAACCTAACCTAACGGGTGTACATCAATATCGTGTATTTAATATCAATATAAAAGACGGAAAAAGTATTCCAGTACTTGAGAGTGATGAGAAGAATGGATATAAAATACATTCATTTCCTCTTTAAGACGGTAAGTAACACCTACCACTAAACACGGACTAACAGTCCACAAAGTGGGAACAAGAAAGAAAGAAAGAAAGATCATGGATAACTCATTTAGTAAATGATCTTAGCACAGAAACTTTATATAAGTGATTAACATAATCACTTATAATAACGTGTATGGTAAAGTACAAAATGCGAAACTGAATGGCTAGTTCAAGTGGATCGAGAGAACAGCTTTCGAAGCACCCGGGAAATGAAACAATTCCAAATTTCGCAGTCAGGATCTATTCCCTAGAGTCTAGTTTGCTCCCGACACTCGCTTTGTACTCCAGTGGCGCTGTGGTGGTCGACCGAGTGGCTAACGGGCAGTGTGGACGGTCGAGCCAGTCGAGCGTTCCCCGCTCGAACGAGCGTGCAGGAAGTCGAGCGCAGACACACGCCTTGCCGCAAGCTGCAGTACCGACACTTGCCGGAAGGTCATAGAACGACGTGTATCACGCGATTCGACCGAGCAACCGAGCGAGGTGCAGACCTCTAGTTCGGGTATATGACCCATACACATTTGCTACTGCGAAGCGCTGCCGTGTTTGCTAGTTTTATGATGAAACATCGCGCCCGTCTTGCAAATGCGCAATAGGTGACATCAAAGAAGTTACCGGCAAAAACTTTCCGATACTAATCTTATAGGACTATACCGTTTACCTAACATGGCTACGGGTTTTTAGTAGAGGCTGTCGTTTGGCGCGAGAGGTGGGAGCTGTCTGCGGCCCGCGAGCGCACATGCTGCAGCCGGCGCAGTGGAGTGGCGCGGCGGCTGCGTGCGGCGAATATCTGTGCGACGGGCCAGGCGCCAGGCGGCGGCTGACTGAGACATGCTCTTCTGCTATCGGAAAACGCTCCGCCGCAGCTTCTTCGCCAGACGCGCCGCCAAACGGATTCCCTGGCAGCCAGCAGGGCGGCGGCACGTGCAACGCGCAGCCCTGTATCGCTGCGCGCTGCCCCCGTCGCATATTGGGGGAGGGCACCGAGCGAGCAGGCAGGCAAGCAGCCACTGTGGCGACGGCTGCTCACCACCAGCGCTGCTCCCCCCTAACAGATGCTCGCCAATAACGCAGGCCTCGCACGCACCTGCGGGTTCGCTATTTCCTCCACTCACACAGGTTAGCCGAGTTCCGACACTCTGGTTCCTGTGGTACATTTTGCCGACAGGGATAAGCAAATCCTGTCACTTTTCAACGTTGTCTGCTTATGGAAGCGAGATCTTGCCATATACATTCGCTCTCTCACAGAAGCATCTGTACCAAAAGATTGAAAAGTTGCGCAGGTCACACCTATATTCAAGAAACTCAGTAGGAGTAACCCACTAAACTACAGGCCTATTTCATTCACGTCAATTTGCAGCAGGGTTTTTGAACATATCCTGTATTCAAATATTATGAATTATCTCGAACAGAACGATCTATTGACCCAAGGTCAACAAGGATTTAGAAAATATCGTTCATGCGAAACACAACTAGCACTTTATTCACACGAAGTGATCGATGCTATCGACAAAGGTTCGCAAATCGATTCCGTATTTCTTGATTTCCAGAAAGCTTTTGACACCGTACCTCACAAACGGCTTTTAATCAAATTTCGTGGTTATGGTATATCGCCCCAAATTTGCTATGGGATTGGGGATTTCCTGTCAGAGAGGACACAGTTAGTAGTCATCGATGGTAAGGCATCGACTAAATCAGAGGTGATATCGGGCGTTCCGAAGAGTAGTGTTATTGGTCCTCAGCTGTTCCTTATTTACATAAACTATTTAGGAGAAAATCTAAGTAGCTCTCTTAGGTTGTTTGCAGATGACGTTGCCATTTACCGTCTAGTAAAGTCTTCTGAAGATCAAATCCAACTGCAGGACGATCTGAATAAGATAACACTATGGTGTAAAAATTGGCAATTGACTCTATATAATGAGAAGTGTGAAGTCGTCCACATTACGAAAATAAATCCGTTAAACTTTGTTTACAAGATAAATGGATCAAATGTGAAGGCCGTAAACTCTACAAAAAACTTAGGAATTACTATTACTTCAGACTTAAACTGGAAAGAACTCTTAGATAATATCGTGGGAAAGGCGGACCAGAGACTGCGTTTTTTTTTTTTTTTTTTTTTTTTTTTTTTTGTATGGCAGAACCCTTAAAAGATGCAAAAGATCTACTAAAGAAACGGCATAAACTACACTTGTCGGTCCTTTTTTGGAGTATTGCTGCCCAGTGTGGGATCCTTATCAGGTGGGTTTGATGGAGATTACTCAAAGAAGGGAAGCACGTTTCGTATTGTCACGATACAGGGAAGACAGCGTTTCGGAAATGATACAGGATCTGGGATGGGAATCATTACAACAACGGTGCTTATCGCTGCGGCGTGGGCTACTTGCGAAACTCCAATCGCCACTATTCTCCTCCAAATGCGAAAATGTATTGTTGACTCCCACTCACATAGATGGAAATGATCATCAGAATAAAGTACGAGAAATCAGGGCTCGAACGGAGAGATTCAGGTGTTCTTTCTTACCGCGCGCTATTAGGAAATGGAATGGGAGATAAATAGTATAATGGTGGTTCGATGAACCCTCTGCCAGGCACTTAAATGTGATTTGCAGAGTATCCCATGTAGATGTAGATGAATCAGTTGTCCGTCAAGGTGAATGGCCACCGCCAAACAATGGCAACAAGCAAGATGGACCACTCTAAAAAATGTTCAAATGTTTGTATAGTCTATGGGACTTAACTACGGGGTCATCAGTCCCTAAACTTACAAACTACTTATGAACTACTTACGAACTAGGACGGCACAAATATCCATGCCCGAGGGGGGATTCGAACCCCCGACCGTAGTGACCGTGCAGACCGTGACTGGAGCGCCTTAGTCTCCTCGGCCACCGCGGCCGGCTGGACCACTCTGTGGGACAGCATGTGGATGAGCACAGCAGTCTGGATTTCAATGGCTGCTTCACTACCCAAGCCATATGGGTCCTCACCTCCACCACCAGCTCTTCTGAACTACCCAAACGGGAGTTGTCCCTTCAACACCTTCTAGGGTCCCGCAACCTTCCTGGCATCAACCTAACTTACCATCCTTGAACCCTATACCTAACATCCCCCCCCTCTTCCTTCCCTACTCATTATCTAGAATCTCATGCCTTCCTTGCAACTGTGTGTCAACTCTTAATTACGTTTTATTTTTACTTATTTCTTATTTTTCCCGACTTTTCCTATTTTTCCTAATTTTATTTCTCCCTTTTCCTATTTTTTTTATTTTCCTTATTAATCTTTTCGTTTTAAATACCCACACTCCTTTACACCTCCCTTTATTCTTTCCCACCCCTTCCCTTCTAGCTATTCATTGCTGCAATTCGAATTCTCGCCTATCAGAGCCTTTCCAATCCATCATGCAACGCAGAACTTTCCATCCCCACCTTTACCCAGCATCCTTCACCCTCAACTCCCGCCCTCACTCACAGTCTTGATGCTTGTGTCGCTGGAGTGGCCGGACATGGTAGTTGTGTGTGTATTGTGATTGCTTGAATGTATGTGTTTTTTTTTCTGACGAAGGCCATGGCCTTTTTTAAGTTGTGTGAATATGATTATGTATTTTTGTGTATGTCAGCAGATCAGAGAGCCTCTCTCCATTATTGACAGTAGTATTAACAAACTCCTTCTGTTATTTTATTTATAATAGGAAACACTGTCACATTTTAGCGAAGAATGAATTAACTTTAACCATAGGATAGGTAAATCTACATAAAAAAGTCAAAAAAAAAAAAAAAAAAAAAAAAAAAAAAAAAAAAAAAAAACATGGAAAAGAAAATGGTTTTAGTAGGCGGATTCATTATAATTGGTGACCATCAATATACTGCCCAGAAGAAAAAGAGAAAAAAAAGAAATTAAGGCAATTTGTTGCAATGTATATACTTCAGTATCATTAAGCAACAGGTGTCGCAGAAATGTACTTAATCTTTGTATGAAAATACTAGTATCAGCGCGTTATTTACAGAATTCATTATCCTACAAGGCAGCAAACTTGAAATTTGAATTCAGCGCCCCCAAAAACGTATAGAACCGTTGAAAAAAATAAAACTTTCGGAATTTTGTCACGGAAAAACCACCATTTGATTGGGCTAATCGTTCTCTGTCCCTAAGCAGACGTTGACGAGTTACACATCTGAACTGAAACTGTCGTAGAACGGAAACGATACGTTTCCGGACATGTGTTTCTATTCAGAATGTTATGTACCCACTACCCTCTACAAGTCCTAGAAGTTTGTAACGAGTATTTCTGACCACCCTGTGGTATCAATACTTACCCGAAACCTTCGAATGTCATTTTGTGACTGTTCATAGACTTCAGAAACATGATTTCTTCTCATTGGTCATTGAACGGTTAGCCTTGGTGAAGGATTACGAACACTGAAAATGGTTGGTATTGCTGACAACTACAAACGTTTCCAAGTATCATCTTTAGTTTGCTCAAATTGACTGGCTTCAAAATAAATAAATTACTAACAAAGGTCATAGATTTTAAAAAGGTATCCATTTACATTAATAACATGTAGACTACGGTTTATGATAGAAAGCACCTAAGAAGCTTACTTTAAAACCGATTGCCTTCAATAGGCGAATAAAAGATTGGTAATGGGAACGTAAGGCACTCTGGAAGTAAACTACAAGAATGCTCTGCCGTAGACTCACGGAAGTTCCTGAGTTTTAACATCCCAGTAGCTGTAAACATCGTTTACAATTACGAGCCGTATGAGCCACTATAATTAGTAAAAAAAATAGTATGCATTAAGTCATTAGTATTGTTATTTCCTATATATAGATATTGTTTGTTGTCGCCAATCTATGTATAAATAAAAGGTCATACCTTCGAATCCTTCAATAAAACAAAACAAAAAAGAACGACGCGTTGAAACCTATAATTTACAACGTGATGAAATTGTGTGTAATTACAGATGATTTAAACCGCTTGGCACAGTTTTGAAATCCTTGTCTATGTACCTTTTTTGAGAACGAGAGTTTGTTACTCATGTTTTCTGCCTTTCAAGACCAACTGAAAACGGGAAAACACGAAAATTGTTAATTGACGATTAAAACAATTCGGAATTGTAGAGCCCACCGTAATGTGTACTGACTGCACTCTTGCCGCCATGTCGCGTCGACGCGAAGGAACAAAAATGGCGGATGTGCATGTCTGTCTGTTTCCAGGAGTGCTAGCCTGCGCGGCTGCGTCAGTTGTGATTCTCCCCGGTACCAGCGTTGCCAACTCGGAAAAATTTATTCCGCTAAACTGGAGTTAAAATTCTGCTAAAATCCGCTAAATGCTTACTATTGTAACTTACCCTTATAAAACTGAAATTTCAATGCACTATTTTTTTTCTTCGCCATTGTATACTATTACTGCTACTATTACTTTTCTCAAGGGAAGTTTACTAAGTTTCGATTCCACCCACCTCATTAATGTACTTCAAACCACAATATTTCATTTTCCTCCTACTCTTGTAGTATGGTGGCTTGCGTGCCCCCCTGCTGGAGATGGTGAAGTACTGGTGCCGGATGTAGGAATGTTAGTGGTGTGTGCTTTCATGGTACCGATTTCTTGGAGAACATTCTCCGGCAGCTCGTAATCGTGACAGCACTTGCCAACACGATGAAGACCAGCTCTTATTGTAATAATGGCGTTGACCAGAGTAGAGTTAGTCTGTTCTGGAGGGACGTTTTTAACAAATTTAGTTGCATAAAGGCCTTTTTTCTTCTCTGCATTGGATCATGGTAGAACCAAAAACATAACAGCCAAATCTGAAAGTTCTTGGAAATGATTTAAGCCGCTAGCATTTCTGTCTGATGTAATTTCATTCCAGAAAGCCGCAGTATTGTTTATTTCTTTCCATAGGATAGTAGTGGGCTTTGAACACTGAAAATCAATTTTGGTGACTGTACGGTCTGACAAGTGCATTTCCTTAGCTAGGGATGTTATTGGTTCTTTCAGCACTCGCGAGTATTCTCTTACAATTGAGGATATGTCTTTAAGCACTTTTTCATTGTGGGGCAAACGGCGTGGCAGCTCGGAAGCAAGGGAAACGAGGAAATGTTCACATATTTTCCTTATGACAATATCATCAAGCCAGTCTTTCAGTTCTTTGTTGCTAAGGCACTCTTTTCTAAGCTTTTGTGTGTATTATTTGTCCTTTTGTTTTGAGATTTTTATGAGGCAATTACTAAAAAAGTAAATATAATCACTTTTTATACTGCGATGAACTGCACCATAAAGACATTAATGATAAATCTGAAGCATTGAATTAAAAATTGTGATGCGTCCGGGAATCGAACCCGGACCTCCATGGTCAATCCGCAGACGTCTTACCGCTAGACCCCCGCATCACTACCGATTTAGGCCGCTCGAAATAGTCTAAGCACGATTTCCTTCACGTCACAAACTTTAATTCAGCATCTGTGTTCCATAGAACATTGCCACTACTGCCAAGGCTCTCCAAGCAGCGGAAGAGCATCTCGGCAATGGACTTATTGGAACATTCCTGTTTAAGATGATATAAATATCAATGTAAATACAAATAAACAATCTCTGAGACAGATATCTCAAATATGTCAAAGACATTAATGATAAATCTGAAGCATTGAATTATAATTTGTGATGCGACCGTGAATCGAACCCAGACCTCCATGCTTACTACGCAGACGTCTTACGCATAACTACCGATTAAGGCAACTCGGAATAGTCTAAGCACGATTTCCTTCACAGAAGCTGAATTAAAGATTGTGACGTTAAGGAAATAGTGCTTAGACTATTCCGAGGCGCATTAATCGTTAGTGATGCGGTAGTCTAGCGGTTACCGGGCGCCGTGGCTCAGCGCGCCCGGTCAAAGGGCTCAAAGCGCTCTGTAATAAAAAAGCTGAGCCAACAACACATCGAACAAATCTGTCACATATTCGAGAGATTGTTTATTTGTATTTACATTGATATTTATTGCACCATAAATATTAACACTTTAGCAGTATGCACAGTACCGAGGCGACAGCTAAACTTCGGTCCAGGGTGAAAGATTAAAATTTAGTACTTAGGACTGTTCCGACGCGACAACAGAACTTCGGTGACCAGAGTGACTTCCACATGCAATAATGAAAGCAAAGAACTAAGACTAGAAACGATTGTTCCGTTGTGTTGAGGTAGGGTAATCACTTTATCTATATTGATTATAGTAAGTACTAGCTTAAACCCGCGGTTCCGCTCGCGTGTTGGTTATGATAGATAAGCTATCTTTCAGTAGTGTGCTATGAGACTGCTTTTAAAGGATGAAATGAAATACAATACCTTCTTTAGAAACAAACATTTTTAATCAACATTATCAAGAAAGTAAGTAGTGTAGATCAAATCACACGTAAAAATGCACTCGTTTCGAAGAATCCAATCACGAAATTAAACAATAATGATTGTAAAAATATCACAGATCGATCACTTGATGTAATGTGCGAAACGTCAAATAGATTTTTTAAAGAAATGTATTAAAAGAAATTTATTTTTTACTGCTTTATTTATTTATTCTTATATTTTCTAATTCGTATGCTTATCCTTACAGAGAAAGAGCTGAAGACATTGCAGTAGAGTTGGCTACTGAGTTAATGTTTTGACTCAGTGAATCGAATCGGCGAACTGTTCGACTGAGTCGAAACTTGAATCGGCACTGTTTCGAAAAACGAAACTTGTGAATCATGTATCTCACGCTAGATGCCGTTAACATGCGTTTTGCTGTCTGTTGGCCTGGGCGAGTTCGACACAGCGCCCAGGCGTGCAATGGGTTTGAAGTTGTTCCACTAACACGTCACGCGAGATTTTGAATTATCCTACCAGTACCCTTCAACTGAGGTTTGAAAACTGGGATACCACCGAGAAAATTTGTGAAGTCATTCGTTGTTTTAAGGTAGATTCGCGTGAACTAATCGTTGTTATGGATTTTTGCTACATCTGTGCCAGGTGAACGCATCTTTTCGAAGCAAGGGCAAATAATTTCAGTGAGACGAAACCGCATTCTCAGTAAGATGTCAAAAGTAACGTATTTTAATTTCAGTTTCTACATCTACATCTACAACCATACTCCGCAAGCCACCTGACGGTGTGTGGCGGATGGTAACCTTGAGTTTAAAGAAACTGTAACTGATTCTCTCTTATTTGACTGACTGAAGATGAATCTGATTATTAGAATATCTATCTGGAAATTGAAAAGTTTTAGTTCAGTTTTCGGGTTTCGTCACGTAAATTGTGAAATGTGTTTCCTTGTGTTATTACTTGCAGTAATATCTGTTGATTAAATTAAATATGTCTTGGGAACAAATATTAAATATTTTGTTTATATTGACTGGTTAAAAAGTTATTCATTTCTGGATGTACGTAAACATTTGAACCATGTTCAAAATGTTCAAATGTTTGTACAGCTTATGGGACTTAACTACGGGGTCATCAGTCCCTAAACTCACAAACTACTTATGAACTACTTACGAACTAGGACGGCACAAATATCCATGACGGAGGGGGGATTCGAACCCCCGACCGTAGTGGCCGTGCAGACCGTGACTGGAGCGCCTCAGTCTCCTCGGCCACCACGGCCGGCATTTGAACCATGCTCTTTCTTGTTTTATTTAAACTTATATATGGAATTTTGAAGGTTGGAAAAAGTTTCAAGACTTTGGAATTTAAACATTACTATTTTGTGCTTCTTTTGTTACAATATCTGTTTGTATGAAAGTACGAGTAACTTAGGAAACGTTTACGCTTTAACACGATTGTAAAATCGTAGTAGCAAACAAATCGTGTGCCGTTCAATTAAGTCTAGTGACTAACTTATTAAAACCATGTTGATATTCCATATATGTTTCTTATTTGCTGTAAAGCCCTACTGCAGCTTTCTCGGCTCATGTGAATCAGCGGAGGTAGCAGGACTGCGGCGCGTCAAGTGTTCTGAGTGCTGAAGCATTGGGCCGACTCACTACGGCGCCCTGCAGCTGCCGCGGTTCACGTGAATCAGGGAAGGTAGTGCTACACACGACTCTGCGGCACGCCAGATGTTTCGTGTGTCGAAACAGTGAGTCGACTCACTAGACTCAGCTTATCCGTATGTTTCGAAACAGTGAAGTGATCCGAACTGCCCATCACTACATTGTAGCACGCATAGACCTAAGATATGGTCTATGGCATCACGTTTCGCAGTATCTAACCTCCTTGCTATAGAGTCGCAAACGTCATCGCTGGCCGTCACTCCGACTTTTTTTTTATAATTTGACGACTTTCAACCACCATATCTTCCACCCCCTTATAGCTATCAGCATGAAACTGTTATGGTGTACAACGGGAAACTTCAGACAACAATTACACACATACCATTCGTTTGCGTTCTGTAGTTTTCGCTGCAGAGTGAAATTTTAACACACACACACACACACACACACACACACACACACACACACACGCACACGTAGAATTTTATATACACCGATAACTACCCATCCCAATATACTCCTCCCTTTTATCATTATCAACCCTCAAGCAACAATGCAAGAGATAAAACCATTTTCAAAGAGTAAATATAATTTTCAAAGAGTAATTATTGTTCCGCATTTCGCGTTATATTCTTCAAATTACTAAATATCTATCAGATCGCTATAAAACCGCGCCTTAAACCTTCCCCAGGTATAAATTAGTAGCGTCTTGTCGTTCAGACGTGATAAGCGTACACCGAACAGTCATTCACATTAATATATACAGATAAATAGCTATCCGATCGCCATAATACCGTGCCTAAAGCTTTCCCCAGGTAGACATCTACATCTACTACATAGATACTCTGCAAATCACATTTAAGTGCCTGGCAGAGGGTTCATTAACCACTTTCATAACTTTTCTCTACCGTTCCATTCTCTAATAGCGCGCGGGAAGAAAGAACACCTAAATCGTTCCGTTTTCGATCTGATTTCTCTTATTTTATTGGGATGGTCATGTCTTCCTAAGTAGGTGGGTGCTAGCAAAATATTTTCACATTCATAACTAAAAGTCGGTGATTGAAACTTCGCAATCAGATCACGCCGCAATGAATAACGTCTTTCTTTTAATGATTTCCACCCCAATTCGTGCAACATTTCCGTGACGCTTTTCCCCCGTAACGTGATAAAACAAAACGAGCTGCCCTTTTCTGAACCATCTCAATATCTTCCGTCAGTCCCACCTGGTGAGGGTCCCACAAGGGGCAACAGTACTCCAGGAGAGGACGCACAAGTGTGATGTAGGCAGTCTCTTTGGTGGGGCTGGTGCATCTTCTAAGCGTTCTGCCAATGAAACGTTACCTTTGGTTCGCTTTCCCCACAATATTTTCTATGTGTTCTTTCCAGTCAAAGTTGTTCGTAATTGTAACTCCTAGGTATTTGGTAGAATTTACGACCTTAAGGTTTGACTGATTTATCGCGTAATTTAAGTTCAGCGGATTTCTTTTAGTGGTCATGTGTATTACTTCACACTTTTCTTTATTTAGTGTCAATTGCCAAGTTTCGCACCAAGTAGAAATTTTGTCTAAATCGCTTTGCAGTTGCTTTTGATCCTCTGTTGACTTCACTAACCGATAAACGACAGCATCATCCGCGAACAGTCTAAGGGAGCTATTCAGATTATCTCCTAAATCGTTTATAAACACGAGGAAGAGTAGGGGACCTATAACGCTTCCCTGTGGAACGCCAGATATCTCTTCTGTTTCACTCGATGACTTACCGTCAATTACAACGAACTGTGTCCTTTCTGATAGGAAATCGTGAATCCAATCGCACAATTGGGGAGATATTCCATAAGCAAGCAATTCCATTAGAAGCCGTTTGTGGGGTACAGTATCAAAAGCCTTCCGGAAATCCAGAAATATGGAATCGATTTGAGATCCCTTGTCAATGGCACTTAACACTTCATGTGGATAAAGGGCAAGCTGTGTTTCGCAAGAGCGATACTTTCTGAATCCGTGCTGACTATTGGTTAATAGGTCGTTCTCTTCGAGGTAGTACATAATATTCGATCAAAGTATATGTTCCAAAATCCTACTCCAAATCGACGTCAATGAGATAGGCCCGTAATTTTGGGGATCACTCCTATTGCCTTTCTTGAATGTTGGAGTAACTTGGGCAACTTTCCAGTCTTTGGGTACGGATCTTTCGCTGAGTGATCGGTTGTAAATGATAGCTAAGTACGGAGCTATTGCATCAGCATACTCTGAGAGGAATCTAGTTGGTATACAATCTGGCCCGGAAGATTTATTTTTGTTTAGTGACTTAAGTTGTTTTACTACTCCAGGAACATCTACTTCTAAGTTTCGCATGCTGGCAGCTGTTCTTGGATTGAATACTGGAGTGTTCACTTCATCTTCTTTGGTGAAAGAATTTCGGAAAGCTGTGTTTAGTAATTCTGTCTTAACAGTACTGTCGTCGGTAGTATTACCATTGCTATCGCGTAGTGAAGGTATTGTTTGTATTTTGCCGCTAGTGTACTTCACATATGACCAGAATTTCTTTGGATTTTATGCCAGATTGCAAGACAGGATTTCGTTGTGATAACAACTATAAGATTCTCGCATTGAAGTCCGCGCTAGGTTGCGAGTTTCAGTAAAAGATTGCCAGTCTTGCGGATTCTGTGTCTTTTTAAATTTTGCATGCGTTTTTCTTTGTTTCTGCAACGGTGATCTAACCTGTTTTGTGTACCACGGGGGGTCAGCCCCCTCTTTTATTAATTTATTTGGTATAAATCTCTCGATAGCAACTGATATTATGTCTTTGAAAGCAAGCCACAACATCTACACTCCCTTTTTTAGTTTTGAAGGACTGGAGACTATCACTCAGGAAAGCGTGAAGCGAATTTTTATCTGCTTTATTGAATAGATATATTTTTCGTTTATTTTTGGTGCATTTGGGAATTTAGATATTCAGTCTCGCTACTACAACTCGATGTTCGCTAATCCCTGTATCTGTTTTGATGTTCTTTACTATCTCGGGATTATTTGTTGCTAGGAGATCAAGAGTATTTTCGTAATCACGTACTATTCTAGTGGGTTCATGAACTAACTGTTCGAAGTAGTTTTCAGAAAAAGCATTCAGAATTAGTTCGGACGATGTTTTATATTTGCCCCCAGTTTTGAATACGTAATTATGCCAACATATAGAGGGTAAATTAAAGTCGCCACCGATTATAACAGTATGCTTCGGATACCTGTTTGAAATATGATTCAAGCTTTCTTTGAACATTTCTGCAACCGCATCGTCTGAGTCGGGGGGCCGATAAAAAGATCCAATTATTAATTTATTTCGGTGGTCAGTTATAATCTCTACCCAGACCAATTCACAGGAAGTATCTGCCTCAATTTCGCTGCAGGATAAACTGTTAGTAACTGTACAAATTTTTAGCTCTTTATGTCTTGTGGTTCAGACGTGATAATCGTACACCGAACAGACATTCACATTTATAGATGTAGATAATTAGAAACAATGAATTAAACAGAAAATATTGTAAAAGTCCGTTGACCGCTAAATGACAGTTTTAACCCACTGAGTGTTTGTGAAATCCATCAAATTTATCGGAACTTCCGCTACTTTGGCAACCCCGGCAGGTACACGTGCGACGTCTCCCCTGCTGGGGTGTCTAGGCGGTGTCAGCGCCGTCCACACGACGGCCACTGACTGCTCTCCGCCAGCCGGCAGCCTCCAGCCGGCCACGCTGAGACAGAGTTAATTAGCCTCGCGTTAATTGCCTGCCAGCCGCTGTCTGCCGCACTGGATTAACCGCCTCGCCTCGCCTCGCCTCGCCTGATCCGTGATCCGCGCCTGTCTATCTACCTGCACAAGGCTGCGCCTGTCGCGGCTCTATCGTTAAGCACACACGTGTGCCTCCGCGCGGTTCAGTCCGCGACACGTGGCTACCGGCGCCGGCGTATTCCCTACAGGGCTTCCAAGAATTAATAAGTGTATCAAGAGCAGCCAATTGTTGCTCTAAATAAGCTGCTCAAACACCAGGGAAACAACTGCTTAAACGGCAAGATAAACAACATAATTGAAGAGATTTTTCAGTGTTTCATTGTTATACCTTTTTAGTTGTGTAGAAAATAGGAACAGTGAAGCGTGAGCCAACGAGGTGTCTTCTTTGTCAACAAACTGTTAATGAATCACTGTATACTTAAATAGTGGCAACTATTCATACACAACCGATACAAAATCGTTACATGTTTGCACCAGTAGTTCGCGAACGAACTAGTCCGGAAGAGCTCTCCCACAGACGAACTACGCGAACTAGTTCGCAGATCCCTCGCCTCTTACTTCGTCCGCTCCTTATCCGAAGACTGGTGGGGAACAGCGAGAGAACGCGAGAGCGCGCAGAATCGCGTGATTTCCTTTTGCGGGTTACCGTCATTTCGAGCTGAGATGCAGCTCAGCTGTAGTTTCATAGTTCACTGCCACAAATTCTTTTCTGAGGTATTCAGCAGTGTCTAAATATACTATATTTTTGTTGATCACTTTCAAAACTTTATAAACATTAAAAGTCATTTATAAAAGTGCATTTTTATTCACGAAAATAGACGCATTTAGCATATTTGGTAGGTAATGTTCCTTCAATGACCTATTACATAAATAAAGAAATCCATTTTAAAAATAATATACTACCAGTACTCTGTATGCAAAGTATTTGAATACTATTGTATCACCCATTCGTGTAAATAACTGGTGTATGTGCTTAAGTATCTGATGTCTAATTGCGCAAAAATATGGGTACTACCACACGCTTTGGCAACACTGATCATTATATAAAAAAGCTGTCTTAACAAAAGAAAGTGGTAGCGGTAGGAAAAGGCAAAAAGAGCGGACGAACTAAAAACAGCGACCTACTTCACAGCCGAGCTGCGAACTAAAAGGAGAGCTACCGGACGCGAACTAAAATATGCGCGATCGGTCGCGAACTGAAACATGCGCGATCGGTCGCGAACTGAAATATACGCGATCGGTCGCGAACTAAGATATGCGCGTTCGGTCGCGAACTAAAATATTTGCAATCGGCCGCGAACTAAAATATTATACCATAAGTATCTCGTTCTTAGTTCGTTGTCTCTTTTCGGAAGACCGACGGGCAATAACGAGAGGATGCGCAGCAGAATTAAAAATCACGTGTTTGCCTTCTGCTGATGAAAGCCATTTCGAAGTGAGCGTCTGCCTGCTAGATTACATAGTTCATTGCTACAAAATTTCTATTTTGAAGTATTCTGCACTCTGCAATAACTGACTAATAAATTCCATAACACCAAGATATAGAGATAACTCTAAACTTAAACCCACGAAATTATCCACAAACTGTGATTCTTGAGTTTCTCCCGGCGTATTTGATAATCAAAATATCCATGGGTCTACTGCTGGTCTATAGTGTCCAACGGGCACAAATTTCGGCGATCATACATGTCGCCATCATCAGGTGAACTGACGGACTGAGCTCCTGGAAACGCGCCGGCACGGAGATCCGCACGCTACGGCTGCTCGAAGGGAACTGGGTTCTAGCCCGGTAGCGGGCCATTTAAATACCCTCGGCCGGCGGAGCGACCCCACAGTGGTCCGCGCCCCGCGCCGAGATCACGCAGTGGAACCGATTGCGCCGGCGCCTGAGATGACGTCCGTGTGAGGGCTCTATCCGCTGTGGTCGTCACTACGTTATGTTTGCTAGATTTACTCTTAATTAACCCAATCGCTGGTTCCCAAGCTTTGCTAAGATTATAGCCACAGTCACTGTTTATGAGGTCGTCTCTTGCTCGAATTTCAATGGCCTCTCTAATGACGCAGTCCCAGTATCTCGACTTCTGTACCAGAATCGTAGTGCGTTCGTACTCCATCGCGTGATTCTCTGACAAACAATGTTCAGCGACCGTCGACTTGTTCGGATACATCCATCGTGTGTGCCTCTGGTGTTCAACGCATCGATCCTCGACGGTACGCATCGTCTGTCCAATATATGACTTTCCACACTGACACGGAATCTGGTACATGCCGGCCTTCCTCAAACCAAAATCATCTTTGGCGCTCCCCACCAGTGCACGAATTTCATTTGGCGGAAAAAAGACAGTTCCAACGTGGTGTTTTTCAAAATGCGGGCGATCTTCCCCGAGAGTGCGCCGGTATATGGAACTAACGCAGTTCCTACATCCTCCCTCGTCTTTTCATCCGTTTCCACGCGTTGTGCTGTAGTGGTTGGGCGGAGAGCCCGCTGAATCTGCCACTCTGAGTACCCATTTTTTCGGAATACAGTTCAAATGTTCAAATGTTTGTCAAGCTTATGGGACTTAACTACGGGGTCATCAGTCCCAGGAATACAGTTCTCATGTGTTCCAATTCATGGGGTAGGCTCTCTGCGTCGGAGATAGTGCGCGCCCTATGTACTAGAGTTTTAAGTACCCCATTCCTCTGTGAATGGTGGTGACAGTTGTCTGCGTGTAAATACAGATCAGAGTGCGTTGTCTTCCGATATACACTATGACCCTGGGTGCCATCAGCTCTTCTTTTGACCAAGACGTCAAGAAGCGGCAATTTACCCTCCGTTTCAGTCTCCATAGTGAATTTGATTTTGGGGTGTATGGAGTTAAGATGTGAAAGGAAGTCAAGGCGTTTATCCAATACCACGTGGCCAGATGACGAAAGTGTGTTACACGTAACGGAAAAAGCAAGTAGGTTTCCATTCAGATGATGCCAGGGCTTCCTCCTCGAAATTCTTCATGTACAAATTTGCGACCACAGGGCCTTTTGTTCGTAGTATTCGCTATTGAAAAGAAAATACGTGGAGGTCAAGACATGCCTAAAACGTTCGGTGGTCTTCTCGTCAAACTTCTGACCAATCAAATCTAGTGACTCTCGAAGGGGCACCCTCGTAAACAACGAAACGACGTCAAATCTCACCATGAAATCTGACTCTTACAGCCTGAAGCTGTTAAGGCGTTTAACAAAATCCACGGAATTACGGATGTGATGAGGGCATTTACCCACATGAGGAATTAATATTCCTGTCATGTATTTGGCCAACAAATATGTAGGTGCTTTGATGTTACTGACAATGGGACGTAAAGGCACCCCACCTTTGTGAACCTTAGGTTTGCGTAATATCGTTAGCGGCTCAAGCAGCAAAGGTAGCAGTTTCTTGGCGACACCCTCCGGTAAATCCGCATCCTTGAGAAGCGCCCTCGTCTTGTTCTCCACCTTCTTTTTGGGGTCAACGCTGATCTTCCGGTAGGAATCGTCATTTAGCAGGCTCTGCATCTTTTCAGTGTAGTCCTCATGGGAGCAACCGTAGCATTGCCTTTGTCAGCCGGTAAGGCAACAATTTCAGGGCGCTCCCTCAGGTCACGAATGGCCGCCCTCTCTTTACTAGTGATGTTCGAGTTCATTGGCTTGGATTTCGTCAACGCACGACAAGTTTCACGACGTATTTCCTCAGCTGATTCAGGCGGAAGTCGAGCTGCAACCTGTTAAACAGCACTATTAATTTCTGCGACAGGTATGAACTTGGGGGTAGGAGCAAAGTTGAGTCCTTTCTCCTTGGGAACCAGCGATTGGGTTAATTAAGAATAAATCTAGCAAACGTAACGTAGTGACGACCACGGCGGACAGAGCCCTCACATCGACGTCTTCTCAGACGCCGTCGCAATCGGTTCCACTGCGCGGCCGCAGCTTGGGACGTGGACCACGGAGGGGTCAGTCCGCGGGCCGTGGGTATTAAAATCGCCCGCTACCGGGCTAGAACCCAGTTCCCTTCGAGCCGCCGTAGCGTGCGGATCTCCGTGCCGTCGCGTTTCCAGGAGCTCAGTCCGTCAGTTCACCTGATGATGGCGACATGTATGATAGCCGAAATATTGTACCCGTTGGACACTATAGACCAGCAGTAGATCCGTGGATAATTTGATTATCCACAAACTGTTTCTTTTGGTTTGCGTAATATCGTTAGCGGCTCAAGCAGCAAGCGCATGAAGCAGCTAGGTGGGAGAACCTCTCCCTCAACCTGCATGAGCAGACCACGCCGCTCAGCCGTCACTGGGAGCGGACGAACTAAAAGAATGAAGCGCTACCGATCGCTAATTATTATGCGCAAGTCTAGTTTACACATGTTAGTGTCCTTCAAAGCAGTCACCAGCGTTGTGCAAAACTCGTTAGCAGCGATGTGGAAGGCGTAGTATACATTCAGCAGAGCCTGTTCTGTTGATGTGTGAATGGAACGGTCTACTGACTGTCGAATATTTGGCACAGTTCTGAAACGAATGCCACGAAATGGTTCCTTCATCTTCGGAATCAAATCACACACTGACTTAAGTCCGGTATGGTGGACGGTGCAGTACTTCCCAGTCCCATCGACCGAACAGAGCGAACACAGCTTGCGCTGTGTGTGCCCGCGCACTTTCGTGCAAAATTATGAGTGCGTTACACAGAAAGTGTTGCCGCTTCTTTCGCAGAGCTGGTCGCAGGTGAATTTCCTAAAACGAACAGTAATACTGTGCATTGACGTTAGGATAACACCCTCAGTGTTTGCCCAGAGGTAAGGTAGGTATGTAAACAACTTGTGCTATCAGCGAGAGTAGTAGATTCCATTGCGTAGTGTGTCCACAGCAGTGTTGCCACTATTTGAGGTACAACTCTCGTACGTATAGGGTGGTCCCAAAATATACGTTAAAAATAAAAAGGCAGGTAGAGGGGCCCGAAATCAGATTTCGTATAGGAATGTACGGTCGATAATGACACTGATTGTTTACAAGAGGTGCTCAAACGATAGGCTACCAGTAGCAATAAAATATCCTCAGCGACGGTGCATGGATGGACTACATGCCTAGCACCATTACTAGATCTCTCTGATTCACCATGCTTTTAATATGACCCCAAAGGAAGATATCCACGTGGGTTAAAGCAGAACCTCCTGTGAACTATGAATAAAAACATTTCTTCTTTACTTCCCTTTTCAGTTTCCTTTCCTGTCATACTTCCATACACCACCTTACAATTTACTCCAGTTGTACAGACCTCCAGGCCTAGTAGCTTAATCAATCAGTATTAACTAATACTCTTAAAATGTCTGTAAGTTAAAAGAATGTTAACAACAAAGAATATTAACAACAACTTGTACATATATAACGTTCCCCTTGCTTTCGTATGATGCCATAAGTTGTTAAATTGATTCCACGATTGTGATTTGGACAAAAGATTACTTGTATCGAAATTATGAATTTGTAATAATTTAGTTAAAACAGAGCACAATTTAACATGTATAAACATTAAGACAAATACACCGCGGGTTGAATGTTAAAGTCGAGCGCCACACAAAGCAACGGCACGTTATAAGACTTATGGAAAGCATCTAGCTGGATCCTAAGCTTCGTACTGCAGAAGCTGAATTTGTGAATCTTTTCTTATTTAATACGAGAATGTTCGAGATAGTTTCCGTACTAGACTAATGCTCAGACAGTTCACTTCGCTTTTCATTATTGTATGACCGTGGATGAAACATGAAGTTAATGGTAATAACAGAAAAAAAAAAAAAAAAAAAAAAAAAAAAAAAAAAAAAAAGTGCGGGCTTCGTAAAATTACAAAAGAAATTATTAAAGGTTCTGAAATCAAGCACGGTATTATATAAGAATGACTAATAGTGAGTGAAATTTTAAAGACATGTGAAGCGATGGTAATGGCGTCTGAAAATTAAACTATTACGGACGTCGAGGAGCTGAAAACATTAGAAAATAAATATTTGACGTGGAGGGATTCATTTAAATAAAAGCCAAATAGAGGGGATGATTTTAAATTTAAGTAATATGTTTTAACAACAACGTGCATCACAAGTACTTACCTCGAATGGATATATGAATGGAAGACGTCCGAAAATATCGAACTCAAACGAGAGAGTGATACAAAACTACGATCGCGGTTCCGTCTTCTCGCTTGTCCGGAAGTAAAAAATGACGAACGAAATTAAGTTAGTTATATTGCGAGCCAGAGGGAACCGGAGGCGATAAGATCGGTGATCAAATAAAAGAAACAAAAACATAAAATAAAAATTCTAGAGTATCGTTCCACATAGCCCCTCACAACTTATTACAGAAAATCTAAATTTTCTGGTTTAAAAGACCATGTTAGCACAACGTACATATAATTACGTATAATAAAAGCCAAGGCGTAACCAATGGGCAAGTATTACAGTTTACGCCCGGACCGGCACGGTTACATAATTCTCATGGTTACAAGACAGCCCGACGTCCGATGCCTAGTTTACCCTTACTGAAATTTGAAATACGTCATTAGGTAGTTCCTAAACTCATTTGAGAATTCATCAATAAACGCAAGGAGACCAAGAGACTATCCCATAATTTACCAAAATACAGGAACATATCATAGACACTTTAGTTCTTACATGCTCGACCTCAACAAGCGTGGGGATGGATAAGACATCAAATGTCGAGAGCCACAACCAAATACGTAACTTCCAGCTTAGAGGTGATGAGGTACCACAGCGGCACACACGAATGCTGAAAACATAAAATGAAATAGATTAATGCGCGCTACTAATATCACACATTCTCCCACTGAGAGGGGAAAAACATTTGTTTTAAATATTCTTGCACGCATTTAAAGCAAAAAAAAAAAAAAAAAAAAAAAAAAAAAAAAAAAAAAAAACTATTTCATTGATCAGATGACCCGCTAGAAGAGCGAATCCTGGCAGTGGTAAGCGAGATAAAAGTCGACCACTGTACGAAATAAAAGCTTAATTCCGGGAGGAGGTATCCAGAGTTTACTGTTATAAAAAAGCTTAATTTTAGCAGTAAAATTAGCGAGAAATCCGCGTGAACTACCGGCTACTCCCTACTGTAAAATCTTGTTCCCTGGCCCTAATTGAGAACTGACTTGGTTCAAATTACTCTAACAACACGAAGTTAACGACACAGTGGCCAATATACGTAGCAGCTCACACGAAATTACACACAGACATTAATAAACAAACCACCACAATTAAAGTTATTTCATAAAGGTGGCTAAGAAAACATTTATGGCGCAACGAAAATTAAACATAAAAAATTGTATCTGAGCTTGTTCTCAACACTGGTGAAAACAATAGTACATAAACGGGGAAGGTGGTCGAAAACTACAATTTATAAGCAAGTCAAAATTATACTGAACTTAAATTGTTTATTCAGGTCGAACGTAAGCAAAATGGGGAACCAATTTTGTTACTACAATAAGAATGCATCTCCTTACATGCGCTAATACTGACGATGCCCAGCATTGAATTTAACATAAATCACACTGAACTTAACGCTACTGGGGGAAGGATTTACAAACAACACTCACTCTCTCACACATACGCAATGCAACAGCGAAATTCACCAAAACTAGCGTGCTGAATCGAGGCAGAAGCAGGCGCCGCTATCGTAGGCGAAATTCAGCAAACCCGGAGGTATCACACAACACAATATACAATGAAACTGCGAAGATGGCTCTGGTCTGTCGTGCTTGATTTGAGATGGTGCGTGAGTATAGCAATGTTAAGTTGCATCTAGATTAGACCGAGAGCAAACACGCTAACGGCGGCACGCAGTTACGTTGCATGATCGCACTCCACTGAAGGTGAAGTGGGTAAAAATCGGATTCATTACCCAAAATCACGGCGGACTCTCAAGTTGTAAGCGGAGAGTAAGCTATCTAGGCACTGGTTTTATGATAAGTGGCGTGAATTCAGGTCACTAGCTGCAAACTCCTGAAGTCGGAGTTCAGACCCACGTGGTTCTGAAAACCGATAAACATGTATAATATCAAATTCCGAAAAAATCAAGAAATTAACTACAACGCATAGAAATGTTTATAATTACACAAGGAAGCGAATGAAATGCAGCTACACGCGATAGGGAGCGATTACAGAGACGGATTAAGTACCGTCCGTCTAAAAAAAAAAAAAAAAAAAAAAAAAAAAAAAAAAAAAAAAAAAAAAAAAAAGTGAAATAATTACAAAAGTGGAAAAGTGAGAATAAAAACCACGGCATGTAAACCTTAGAAATACATAGAATTTCATAAGCAACCTGCTGAAGGAGGTTCTACAAGGCTCGGAGATAATTACTATTAAGACTAAGTGCATACTACAAGTTCGAAGAAAAAACAGCAAAGTTAAAATAGGCGGCGAGAGAAGATCACAAAATGTTAGTTGAAATCAGAAGGATGCACGCACACTTACTTGCTTGATGCACATAGAACAAACAATAGTTGAAGCTGAAGGCTTTGTTCTAGGAGTTCACTACATGGAACACACATCACTCATGGAAGGAAAGACAAGAAAATTTTTAAATGCAGTGTACAAAAATTGAAAATATCGTCTGTTAGAAATGAGGCCTAACAAAGCTAGAGATAATTTTCACCGAGTTCGTACACCACCACATAATCATAAAAGGTTTGAATATATCAAACTGCAAATAGTTCTACATACTCCACATTTATCTGTTTTAAATCACTGGACTGAAAAACTAGACCACATTTCCGCACACAAATCGGAAAGAATACTCCAAAAATTCAAGAGTCTAACATGCTAGACAACGATTAGCTACCATCTCCATGGGCACAAGAGCAGAACCAGCCTTACCTCTCCACAATCCCAGTACAAAGTGGCAATCGAGTGGCCAGGAGCCACGGGGAAGTTACCGGAAACTGGAAAATCCAAGAAAACAGCGGTGGTGGGGGGAGAAGATCGCGTGACTCACACTGGAGAAGGCTCGTCGACTAGCTTGTAACCAAAGGGTGTAGAAACCTCTTTGGTTGCATCAGCAGCAGGGATTGGTAATGACTAACTAATGACTCTGAGCCAGTGAGAACCACAAAAAGTGAGCTATTACTACCCACATTCAGACAGCCATTAGATACTTGCACATCCACTTAAAAGTAAAATAAGTACACATTCTCACAGGGACAGTGACCTAGCGGAGAAGCCGTACTTATTGCCACATTCATAATCAAAATAATAAATTATTAAAATAACAAAATCCTAGCAATGTTAACTAATATTTCAGAAACTAATACTTTAAAACATGGAATAAAAAATGCTATTCCTCATTCCCTGAAAAGAGTGGGGTTCCAGTTTTAACAAAATGCTAATCTAGCGACATCAAATAAATTACAATTTTATAAAAAATATATGGAAGACGACAGAACTTTTATTGTCATATACAGTAGCAATTACTTACTTCAGTCCAATAAGAATGAAATAAGGTTGAATGAGGTAACTACTACATGTTGATGTCCATTGGTTACAAGGTACGCAACCCTTAGGGAATAAACGAACACGCTTGAAGTCTATAAAAATTTTGTAAGAATCTATATCAACAAGAACAACACAAACCACGCCATAGACATGTGGAGAAAAAGAGCAGAAATTGCTCCTCTAGGCTGGAGAAAACCTAAAGAAGAGTTACCTCCCGGTCATAATGTGAGCTGGTGTACCTGGAAGTTCCTCAACAGGTTACGAACTGGTGTTGGGTGGTGTAAAGTAAGCCTCTAAAATGGGGAATCGTTTGTGGACCCTCAACCTGTGATGCGGCGAGGAGCTGACAGTGTCTCACCTGTGCAACTGCAATCTGTGCCAGTCATCCTGCAGTGAAGAAGAGTTAAGGCTGGCTAACTCTAATGCCTTGGATGTAGCCTGTTTCTGCTAAAACAATTTAATGACTCATTAATTAAAACTTCCGAGCTAAGATGCCGTGGTCCATCAATAAAACTTTTTACCCGACGTTTCGTTGCCTACTGTGGGCAATATCTTCAGAGGCGAGTTGACGACTGTCTACTAGGCGTTGGCGTACCTGCTTATTTAGAGGGCATAGATACCGCCACCACTTGTCACGTGCTGCCGACTATGAAGCTATCTTTAACCAGCGTCATCTCTCTCGATTACAGGTAACCGCTTCTCATATCGTTGGCTCAACGTCGACTGCCATATCTTATATAATTTCAAACCTTATTTTCTGTTAAAATTATTGTGGTTTTTCTGTATTTCTATAGCTCCTCTGTACATGCGTGTATAATAATGCGAGGTCTTGGCTAGCACGCTCGTTCCACTAAATTTTATTTCCTGATCACCCTGTGTAAAGACATGCTCTGCCATAGCTGACTTATCTGACCCAGTCGACATTCCTCTTATGTTCCAATATGCGGGTATTAACACTTATTTTTGTTGGTCCTGTATAAACCATACGACAGTCACAGGGAATTTTATACACTCTAGGCATTGCTAGGGCATGTTGTGCGTCTTTCGCCGATCGTAAATATTCACTACCTTTTTTAAGTAGGAATAAAGATGGTTTCCACTTGAAACATGACCAAAACTTTCTCAATACGATCCGTAATTTTGTATATGAAAGGAAGACAAATTTTTCCAGACGACGGTTGTTGTTGTGGCTGGTTTTCGGACACTTTTCTACTTGGATGGGGAGCTCGATCTATCTCTTTATCGGTGTATCCATTTTTCTTGAAAGCTGTTTGCAAATGGTTTAATTGATCCCTCAGATAAATAGGCTCACAGATATTATTAGCTCGATCTACCAATGTATTAATGACACCTCTCTTCTTCCTAGAATGATGGTTTTAATGACACCTCTCTTCTGCCTAGGTTGATGGTTTGAATCCGTATGAAAGTACCGATCGGTGTGGGTGTCTTTTCTGTATACCTTATGCCCAAAGGTCCATCTACCCGTTTGATTACTGATACATACACTTTCATGAAATACCTCGAGGAGAACGACCTATTGTCCCATAGTCAACACGGATTTAGAAAGTATCGTTCTTGTGAAACACAGCTAGTGCTTTGCTCACATGTTATGAGTGTTATAGATATGGGATGTCAAATAGATTCCGTATTTCTAGATTTCCGATGTGTGTTTGTAAATCTATCGGACCAAACTGTGTGGTCATCAGTCCCTAGTTTGCAAACTACTTAAACTAAGGTAAACTAACCTAAAGAAACACACCCATGCCCCAGGGAGAACTCGAACCTCCGATGGCAAGCAACTGCGCGCTCCACAGCGAGGCGCCTTAGACCGCTCGGCTACTCCACCACGGCTAGATTTAGGAAAGGCTTACACTGTAGCTCACAAGCGTCTTCTAATTAAATTGCGTGGTTCTGGAATATCGCCACAGATGTATGATTGGATTTTTGATTTCCTGTCAGAAAGGACGGAGTACGTTGTATTTGACGATAAGTCGTCAAGTAGGACAGAAGTGATATCTGGCGTTCCGCAGGGAAGTGTTATGGGGCCCCTACTGTACCTTGTTTTTATAAACGAGTACCAATTACGAAGAAGTTAAATTGTAAAGAACACATAGAAAATAATGTAGGGAAGGCTAACGAAATAGTACGTTTCCATGGCAGGGCACTTAGAAGATGCAACATTTCCACTAAATAAATTGCATACACTACACTTGTGCCTCCTATTTTTTAGTATTGCTGCGAATTATGGCATCCACACCAGATGGGATTGACGGACGATTTAGACAAACTTCAGAAAAGGGCGCTTGGTTTTGTTTTATCGCGATATAGGGGAGAGAATATCGCGAAAATGATACACGAACTGGAGTGGAAATCATTTAAAAAAAGGCATTTTTTGTTGCGACGAGATCTATTTGAGAAATTTCTTTCACCAGCTTTCTCTTCAGAATGCGAAAATATATTGTTAACACCCACCTACATGACCATGAGACATGACCAACATTATAAAATATTTTTTAATGTTTTTTTTTAACAATTTTATAATCAGCCAACCGGTTGCATAGTTTTAAGGTACTTGACCTAGGTTTCGTTGTCAATAGGGTCAACTTCATCAGAAGAGTAGAAAACAGTTACATTAAACACATGATGTCAAAAATATTACGATCAGCATTGCTCAAGTCGATGTGTAACTGTTTTTTATTCTTCTGATGAAGTTGTCCCTAGCGACAACAAAACCTAGGTCAAGTACCTTAGAACTACGCAATCGGTTGGCTGATATATAAAATTGTTATAAAAAATTGGATTACGTTCAAAGTTATAAAAAAAAAAGAAAAATCATATCGAAAACAGAAACATTTAGGTGTTCCTTTTCTCCGCGATCACTTCAACGTGATTTTCAAAGTATCCATGTAGATGTAGACGTAGATTGCTGGTAAAAGCTTTCTTGTAATTGCTGCCTTTGACACGAACAATAGTAAATCATGAGAATAACGCTGTTCGTGACAAGTAAATATCGGCTTCCGCCTCGTGTATATACATCGGGTCCGCCAGGCCGCGCAGTCCCCCACGAGCGTCAGAGAGACTGTGAGTCTGGGGCGCGGTGTCGCCCGACCTCAGGCTGTTCTTCCACCCCCCACCCCTCCCCTCTTCCTCCGCCACACACCCACACCCACACAGCACGCCTACCCGCTGCCGTTTCCGGGACGCCACCGCCTCCACTCGTAGATTTACGACTTCCGCAGGCGGCACCAGCCTTGTTACGGTTGGCCACAGAGGGACGACAAAAAAAAGTAAACCGCGATTTCGCAGATTTTCGCATTTCGTTCGCACCACCATCGCTCCCCGTCCAGACCCGGGGCCATAAAATGGAAATAAACGCAGAATTCGGTTGTGGGCGGAGGATCCCTTCATGTTTGATGAATTACGGCGCACCATTCCTGTAGCAGACTGCTTCTATTTTGTTCAACCGTGGCTGCCTGTCCTCGGTGTAACTGCGTCCGAACAGTTAATTAACTCACTCTACTGCCATTGAAGGAAGTGGGGAAGAGGCGAAGTTCGCAACTCTTGTGTACCCGTTGTATTTGATAAGTACATGGTATTTCTTATGTACCAAGAACCGATCACAGGATGGGTATAACCTTCTTCCTCCAAATTCCCTGAAATATATGAATCAACTGACGATACTGTTTCGACAATCCAGCGTATAGATTGTTCGGATCTCTAAATTTTTACACCGATTAAGTAGAATAATATCATAATGCTCCACCTGAAAAAATTATAATCAATTTTAAAACTCGCATTCTCTACCTCTTCACAGATCATCTGTACATTTAGCTTACGGACACTGTGCTAGAAAATTCTTTGTCATTCCAGTATGCGTACGTTAATATGTTTCCTGTTCATATTATATTTAAGATAATAGTGTCTTAAAATGATACTATTGAGCACTGTTCAATCAACAATTAGATGATAATTTTATTCTTCATTATAATCCTCTGAAAATACAGTGTACTATTTGTAATGTACCAGGCATGTCCACAAAGTTAGTTCCGTTTGGTTATATAAAACAAACGTGTACAGATACAGAAAAAAAATATTAAAAACTATTAAAATACTTTTCTACGTAGCTTCCGAAATTTTGTAGGCATTTGTCATAGAGTGGCAGAAGTCTTTGTATGCCTTATTCGTAGAAGGTTGCCGCCTGTGTATTCAACCATGTGGTAACATGTTCTTCCAGCTCGTCATCATCGCTGAAGTGTTGACCACCATGGACAGGTTTTAGGTGCAAGAAGAAAGTCGCTAGGAGTGAGATTGTACGGAGGATGATCAAACATGTGCCAGTGAAATTCCCGTAAGAGTTGTTTGGTCACATTCGCCTTGTGAGGTCGGGCGGCAACGTGAAGCGAAGAAGACTCCTTTCATCTCTTTTTACACCTAAAATCTGTCCTTGGTGCGCAACACTTCAACGATGATGAGCTGAAAGAACATGTTTGACACATGGTTGAATACATAGGCGCCAACCTTCTACGAAGGAGGCACACAAAAACTTGTCCCACGCTATGACAAGTGCCTACAAAATTTCGGAAGTTATGTAGAAAAGTAGTTGAACAGTTGCAGATTTTTATACAATAAATATTTTTTCTGTATCTGTTCACGTTTGGTTTATATAACCAAACGGAACTTAATTTGTGGACATTGTATTTCAGCAGGTACAGATCCATCAGAAAATCAATCCAAATATAAACACTTATAAGAACTGACAGAGAAGTATCAAAACCGTCAATCTGTATACCGCTTCACACGCAGTATTGATCTCGACTGGCTGCTATCTCTTATGTTTTTAGCAATTTTTAACTATTCAAATGTATGTATCAGATCAATGTACCACGTAATTTGACAGGAAATAAATACTTATAGGAGATGCAACAAACATGAAATATGTTTTCTTCTTATTATTTTTTTTAAATTGTACTTGCCACATCTGTGACGAAGTACTGATGGTAATAACTGTAGTGATTATTAGCGTTAGATTATTTAGAAACAAAAGTGTACTCATTGCACCTATAGTGCGATTACATCTAGAAACATGTAAGGATGTTAAATCGCCTAGCTCATTAAACTTTCGAATCAAACACAGGAGATCTGTCTTATCATGCGAAACAGCCCTAGGTACAATTACGGGTCCAAAACACAGTTTTAATCTGTGAATCTCTATTTATATAAAAGCGGAAGGACACTCGTTCACTCACTCGCTCACTCATTCACTCACTGACTAAATACGGCGTTCATGCAGCAAAATTACGGCATTTGGAACGACGTTGCAATTTATTAGTCGTACACTATTAACTGTATTCGGAAGAAATGTTGCAGACAGTATACAACATACCATTGAACGTACGTTCGAAATTTGTATCATAGTATGACACACTGTTCACGAGATGTGGAATCAGGAACAATTAGATTCATGAAAAACCGCCTCATCACGCATGACGTTCTGATTTATTACGTCTTTCCTACCAACTCTATTCGCGACGTATGTTACAGACATTTTAGATGTACACCACTGGATGTATCTTCTAAATAATATCGTATTACGACATATAGCTCAGGTGCTATGACGTCAAAGACAACTAAACGCTTAACCGATATTAATGGGTGGGTATGGAGATAGCTTGAACCCTGAAGAAGAACATAACCTGCCTTAAAAAGTGTTTAATTCAATATATTTGTTGATTTTAAATATATAACTCAAAATATGGAAAAGACTCCTAGTAAAAGTTATTTATTCTCAGACGTATGAAATTTATCACATTTAAAAATACTTTCAATAGTTGATGTGTTGGACGTAATACGATTCAACATTATGAATACAATGATTACAGAAGACGTCAACGTCTTCTAACCGCTGAACCGATTTCAATAACATTTGAATAATTTATACGTTGTACAACGTATAGCGTCTTAAGCTTCTTCCTTACGAAGTAATAAACAGGGTTTCTTTTTGGATTTAATGATGTCTTTCTATTGATCTAGATAAATCGATAAAGGGCAGTATTTACCGTCATTCTATGCGCGGTTTGTATTTCAACCGGAAAATTCGACAATTTTCTTTTAACCTGATGATCCTGTTCTTAATTTAAGAACAAAGTTGCCACATTATTTTCCTTCGATTGTCTTTGACACGTATGCAAGGACGTCAAGGCGAGCGAAGGTGCGGGTAAAATCTAGTAATTTCATTTGCCGTACAATCCGCAACAGAGTGAAAATTCCAATCTGCCTTTCACGTCCTTTTCTCTTTCCCTCTCTCTCTCTCTCTCTCTCTCTCTCTCTCTCTCTCTCTCTCTCTCTATCTATCTATCTATCTATCTCCCGTCTTGCTCCTCCTCCTCCTCCATCACTCCGTCCATTGCCTCTTTCATTCTTTGTAGTTATTCAAAATGAAGTTATTAAATAAAAGTCTATGTTTGTAAAGCTTCTGAGACTTAACTGCAGGGTAATCAGTCCCTAAACTTACAAACTACTTATGAACTAACTTATGTCACAGGGAGGATTCTTCAAACCTCCGACGCGGAAGGGCCGCGCGATCCGCAACGTGGCGCTCCAGACCGATCGGCTAATCCCGCGAGACGAAGCTACTAAATCGGACACCTGCTCTGAATTTTGTGGTAACAGTGGAAAGTGACCAGAAAGTGACATTTGCAGAAAGAGAGCGAACTAACGAACTCAATAAACATAGTTATTTACTTTTTATACGCGTATGTATCACGTTCCGTAGGACTGAGTTGAGGAACAAGTCTCCTTGGTCATGGAACAAGCCAGTACATCAGATTATAAGAGGAAAGAGCACCAACGGATAAAGTGAAACGCATAGCAATTCTGTGCGTTCGATATGCATAAGCAGAAGTAAAAATAATCAACAACCACAGATAACGAAATGCATATTAGATTTCTGTCTACTATTAACTGAGTCAAAGCAGCTAACGCTATTGCTTTTAGTACCTTCATTTACGTCAATGATAACAAAAAAAAATCGTCGTTATGACGACCGGTTTCGCTCAGTCGTAACCATTTTCAAGTCTACAGCAAATCAGAAACAGGACAGATTTAGTGATAGACTGTCTTATAAAAGAAAAAGAAAAATGTAAAACATGTTTCAAAATACTATACAGCATACGTGTTGCTACATTCCTTAATATAATATAGCCATAATGGCATCTTCACAGCATAAGTGTATCTTCATGAATAGGTCGCGATGTAGCTTTAAAATACTTACTTATAGTACTTTCATAAACCCTTGCCATACATTCATGCCTGTGTCGTATTTCAGTAGGACTACAATGATTAATTGTTCAGATGTTTATTAAGCTTAAGGGACTTAACTGCGGGGTCATCAGTCCCTAAACTTACAAACTACTTACGAACTACCTACAACTAACGACGACACAAACAGCCATGCCCGAGGGGGGATCCGAACCCTCGACGGCGGACTACCACGCTCACCGCAACAGGGCGCTCCAGCAGGCACGGCTTATCCGCCGCGGCACTACAATGATTGCTCAAGACATATCTGAAGTGAAAATTTTAAGTAGAACAACCTGTATTTAGAAATGGATGGCGATTATTATGATGATGATTAGTGTTTTAGGGCGCTAAACACAAAATGAATTGCTCTGTGTTAGTCTCGCTACAACTAAGAAATGGCTTGGTCCTTAATAATTTTTTATTTGTTATGTTTGCTTTAACTCTGGGGTGCTTTATAGAAAAGAATAGGTAGAAAGCAAAGAAAGAGTTGAAAAATCGAAATATTTTAAAATCCATTACCCGTCAAACCGTCGAAGGATAGCCTGCCATACACGACTATTTGGAAGCTGAAGCTGTAGAAAGAAAAAGGTCACACTGATGCACCTTTGAAGCATTATTTTATTACTACACTTCATTAATACACAAAGTACTGAATTTTAGTGTTATCGTTCTCACGTATAAAAATGTGTGTCCCTTTTGTATCTCATTGAAAAATGCTTCAGTTCCACAGTTTTAGTATAATCTTGATAAAATTTTGCACACTTGATCTTTAAAGCAAGGGAGAAAACCTTCACAAGTTTTCGTAGATGGTGGATGGTGAAGGATACTTCATTACATACTTCGAAAGATACCTACAGTTTTATGGCGATCATAGAAGTGATTTTACATATTTGACCATAAGACAGGGTTTTGTCTACATAAAATTTCACATTGTGAATATTGGAGGATACTTTACATAGAGACTTCGCGTCTACAGCTTTCTTCCTAAGTTGAAGAAAATGTGCATACTTTACCATCTTAACAACATGTTACCTTACAACAGACTTCGTCAGCGTGTTATTAATCATTAAAGAGTTCGCTCAAATATGAATGTTTTCATGTAGAGAGTTTATATAAATCGCAATACAGTGTGTGGTGCATGGCAATAAACTTTTATGGTGTTTCACAGATAACCACTGGAGTTAAGAAATGTATGTGAGACGGAGGGGTTGATGGAGGAGCGTAAGAGAAGGACCGAGAGAGAGAGAGGGGGGGGAGTAGGGGGGGGGGTGACATGGACAGTGATGTGTGAGAAGAAGAGATAGATAGATAGAGAGAGAGAGAGAGAGAGAGAGAGAGGATTGGACGGGAGATGGAATGTGGTAGTTACCAATCAATAAATATCCAGGCCATGTGCGTTTTCATACAGTAAATATTAAAAATCGGTTCTTCAATTTTCGTATTTACCTGTTAATATGCAGAAACTTTCTACAGAGTTGTGTTAAAAATACAGTTAGTAGAAGTAAAAAGTTTTATATTAAAATCGTATGCCAGATGATGCGGCTTGACTGCACGAACAGTGGAAGTGTGAAGTGTGTCAGCAAGATAAAATTTCGCAAATGTTTGAAATTACGTGTGAAGTTTGTTTGACGTTTCCATTTTCGAGTAATGGGTGAACAAAATTGGACATTTGAGTGCCAATAGGTTCAAGACAAATACTCAGTTTGTAATTGTAATAGTAAATGTATTGCTTTAAAAAATTCTTAAATTCGGTCTTTAATTACACGATATATTGTAAACTAAATTTTTGTGCCCTCTGTAAGTCGAAAGACAGGTCAACGGCGTCAAAGGGTCCAGGACGCTGGAAACAGGATTTTATATTGTAGAAATTTATGGTATCCAGGTAGCCGTTTCCGCCTGCCATCGTTTAGAAAAAAAAACATAAAAGAATTCCTGTCCGCTGTGCCGCTGTTTCGGAGCGCAGTATTAATGCCACGCATACTTGCACGACATACTCGTGCGTTAAAAGCGATGCGCGATCAGCCGGCCACGACAGCTCGCAATAAAATGGAGGCGGCCGGAATTCTTGGAAGTCAAAATATTGAAGCTTGGAACTCGGTGTATTTGCGTGAACTGCTAGCAGGTGGCTCGGCTCTGGAGTGGGGAGGTGCCCTCTGCCGTGCTCTGGCCCTGCGGAAGAATGCCGAGTGCGTGCGGAATCTGCCGCTGTGGAACTCCACAACAGCCTCCACTTAGCAGGAACAGTCGGCATCCGTGTGGCCGGCAGGTTAACTTCTGCGTAATGAAACACATAACTTTCAAGAACGTCACGTTCACCGCCTACAGCTGCTCTTAAAATCTCCTTATTCAGTTACGTGTTTCGGTCCACTGACCATCTTCATATTCTCAAGTATAAGCGTTTACATTTACTAACCAATAAGAAACGGCGTCGTGTAACAGAGTTCATGAACTACTATTGACACTGATTCCTCTAGTATGATGATAACAATTTTATGTAAAAATAATAATAACAATAATAATAATGTGAGAACTGACAGGCTTATTATTATTATCAACTTTCATGGTTATGGTATATCGCCCCAAATATGCGATTGAATAGGTGATTTCCTATCAGATAGGACACAGTTTGTAGTAATCGATGGTAAAGTATCGACGAAAACAGAGGTGATATCGGGTGGTCCACAGGGTAGTGTTATTGGTCCTCTGCTGTTTCTTATTTACATAAACGATTAACGGAGAAATCTATCTCTCTTAGGTCATTTACCGTCTAGTAAAATCATCTGAAGATCAAAACCCACTGCAGAACGATTTGAATAAGATACCAGTATGACGTAAGAATTGGCAGTTACTCTAAATAATGAGAAATGTGAAGTCTTCCACATAAGTACGGAAAGAAATCCGTTAAAATTTGTTTACAAGACAAATCAATCAAGTGTGAAGGCCGTAAACCCCACAAAATACATAGGAATTACAATTACTTCTGACTTAAATTGGAAAGAACACGTAGATAATGTCGTGGGAAAGGCGAACCAGAGACTGCGTTTTATTGGTAGAACCCTTAAAATATGCAACAGAACTACTAAAGAAACTGCATACACTACGCTTGTCCGTCCTTTTATGAAGTATTCCTGCCCAGTGTGGGATCCTTATCAGGTGGGTTTGACGGAGGACATCGAAAGAGTCCAAAGAAGGGCAGCTCGTTGGTATTGTCACGATACAGGGTAGACAGCGTTACGGAAATGATACAGGATCTGGGATGGGAATCATTACAACAACGGCGCTTATCGCTGCGGCGTGGGCTACTTACGAAACTACAATCTCCAACATTCTCCTCCGAATGCGAAAATATATTGTTGACTCCCACTTACATAGGTAGAAATGATCATCAGAATAAAATACGAGAAATCAAAGCCCGAACGGAGAGATTCTGGTGTTCATTCTTCCCGCGCGCTATTCGAGAATGGAATGGGAGGTGAAATAGTATAACGGTGGTTCGATAAACTCTCTGTCAGGCACTTAAATGTTATTTACAGAGTATCCCATGTAGATGTAGATGTACATGTAGATTATCCACGTACGGTCCCATGCTAAGTACATCTAGACATACATACATACTCCGCAATCCACCCAAAGGTGCGTGGCGGAGGGTACTCGGTACCAGTACTAGTTACTTGCTTTCCTGTTCCACTCCCATATAGACCAAGGAAAAAAACGAAAAATTGTATACTTCCGTACGAGTCCTTTGTGTCTTTACGCCAAATGTACAACGCGTGTGTTTTTTTAAAGTAAGTACTGTTTTGAAATTAAAAAAAGACGTGCTAATCTCTCAATATTTTTATTTTTACATGAAAGCCTGTACCTCAGTGTACTTTTCTACATAATTTCCGTCAATATTGAGGCACTTGTCATAGCGTTGTCCCATATTTTCAATACCCTCATCATAGAAGTCTGCCGCCTGACTTGTTAACCACTGCATCACAACTGTTTTGACTTCGTCGTCGTCTTGCTGGGTCTCAATGCCATACAAAACATTACGAGAAATATCAGGAAAGTCATCCCGCAAGGAGGAAATCGTAAAGCGTCTGTTTTCTCTCACCTTATTGTCCACTTCCAGCACCAAACTTTCATTGACGTCCGAAGGACGCCCACTCCGTTGTTCATCATATACATTTGTGCGGCAATCTTTAAAGGCTCACACCTTCTTACCATTGCGTCACTCATAATGTTTTCTCCGTAAACTGCACAGATCTCACGATGAATATCGATCGCTTTTTGGCCTTTAGCACTAAGAAAAAACACATATTTCCTTTGTGAATGAAATACAACCTATTAAGACTAAACATTATTAACAACAACATATATAAACATGGTCTTTTACCTGCGAAACTGAGCTGACGTAAAGGTAGTAATAGGGGATAATATTTCGTCCCACTACACTGCCCGGCGGAAGTACACGGCTGCTGAGCCGCGTAAAGAGTAAACAAGACTCGCAGCTTGTGAAATGTTGCCCCACTTGTTTTTCCAGTCATAAGAGACGGAACTGCCCTTCACGGAACACCGCTTGCTTTTCTTCCGTGAAGGTTGGACCTGTGTATTCTGCGTGTTTGCAACACCACGGAACTCTAAAACCGCTCGTTCTCAAAGACCTCGAGCAAGTACTCATTATGTGTAGATCATTTTTTTCGAAGCCGACGGCCGACCTAATGATGTACGTGGACAATAGGTACCTTTGTCCCTGCCCAATGCATTGTAAAGGCAATTGCATCAACTGGTTGTGACATTAAACAATGCTTCAGTTAGACAAAGGCGTGTCAGTTACTTTGCTATATCAAGCCACTTATGAACTTTTAGGATCACACTGTTGACAAAGTCTATTAAGCAACTCAATGAATACAACACTGAAACCATTCCACTCATTGGTATCTGATGCTTGCCTAACACATACCGGTCGTTCACCAGAAAAGTGACATTTACATTTTTGTGTGAGCAAGAAAGTGAAAATATGTTTGAGCTCTTTTGCTTTCGCATTGGGATCCATATACTTTCTGTTTCAGCCTTTCATCCAATTGGATAGTGTTTCCTCAATTGCTGAGTTTCCAGTCTTGTTTTCTGGACGCCTAGACAAGGCAAAGTTGCGAAAGCATCTAAGAAATTTCAGGATCCTGAATCAGAATTTGACGCCACCAAAGAGCAAAGTCTTGTTACGTAGATGTGCAAGACAGTGAAATGTTACAGTCTGTTTTCCTGCCCTATCGGAAGATTGCATAGACAACAGTAGCGGATGCTGACTTCAAACTTTTGTTGCATTACTTTCGGACTATTTTCCGAATTCTTTTGTGTTCCTTTGCTTTGGCTCTCCGTTCAACGTGGTGTGATTATAATGCAAACTAACAGTGGTCAGTCACGTATGCTTACACCAAAAGTGTTGCAAAAAGATGTGTAGCGATTGCTCCACTGAGGACACTGGCGAATAGTTGGCTCTAAACAGCTGGACACACATGGACGCCTATATTCATTACATGACGTCATAGTGTCACGCTTGTGAAGAGAATTATTCCTAGCCGCCATACAAATTTTCTGCTTGGCAAAAGTCTCGGTTCCCATGGCAACAAATACGAAGGCTATTCAGAAAGTAGGGAACTTTTTGACATTAAAAAAAAGCTAAGTACAAGAAAAATATTTTATTACACACATCTGAAAGAGCGACTACAATACTACTTTTCCACATAGTCATCACCAAATTGAGGTATTTATGATAGCAGTGGACAAGCTTTGAAATTCTACCGCTTGACCAGCCAGCCTTTACGTGACAATATGAAACAACAATGTCTTTGAAACTTGTGGAAATGAAAGCAAAACCTCCGTTACTGTGAAGCGACGGTTTTCACGAATCGTTTCAACTTTAGGGACAAGATCGTCAGTCACAATGCTCGGGCGTTCACTCATGATCGTTGGTTCGCCCACTTTTAAACCGAATGTACCACTTCTGGACGGAACATTCACTCCATACGTTGTTTCCGTACACTTTGCAAAATTGACGATAATTTGCTACAGGTTTTAGGTTTTTTGCTTACAAAAACCGTATCACAGACCACACCTCACAACTGGCGGGATTTTCTTTTGCAGCGCACATTTCAAATTCGAATATCGAAAAAAACCAGAGTGCAGAGACATTCTTGTTGTTACGGCTAGATGCCGACTGGCCTGCCGAGCACGCACGTACCAAAATACTGGAGAATGGCGCGCGCCTAGTGGCGTTAGACGGAAACGTTCCCTACTGTCTGACTAGCTCTCGTACACTGGTTGGCTTATTGTTGTGGACTCTTTCAGCTGCTACCCGTTTGTTCTACCCATGTCTTCAACCACGTCCTGTAGCACCATTCAGGCTTCTATTTCCATTATTTTGCTTAGAAGGCTTGCCTGAAGTGTTTGTTTCCGACAATCTACCACAATTTACTGCTTCAGACTTTGAACAACCTTGTTCAACCAATGGCATCATCTCACTAGTGCATCGCTTCATCCGAAATCCAACGGAGTAGTTCAATATTTTGTACGAAAATTTGAGCAGCAGATGTCAGTCTGCATGCCTTTCACACACGGCAGCAAGCTCTGCTGCTGTCCCTGACAACGTATCTCTCTCAACCCCGCCTCGGTCGCCTGCTGAGCTTCGTCATTGCCAATTCCTCCGCTACTCCAATTTTTGTAACCACCACACCACACGGCACCTCCTACAACACGCAATTGTCGCTATGCACCTAATGATCTTTTCAGAGATCTTGGCGATTCCGGGCGTTGGGAACACAATACTGTTATCCGACATTTGGGTGCTTGTATGTTTCTTCTTCGAGGTTTATCTAGGTTGCAGCGCCATCACCAGAAACAAATGCATGTCTGTCGATTGCGAGACTTTTCCGCGGGATGTCTGTTCTCAGATTCCCGTTTCATGGACGCTCGGCGCCGGTCCAGCTGCCCCCGGGTGCCTCGTCGGAATCGCCTGTGGAAAGAATGGAGCTGGAGGCCTTGTCGCCGCCAACGCCACCGTCGCCGGCTTCCGCGGAGACGCACACGGCTCCACAACTTATAACTGTTAATTTATGTTTATTAATTTTGTTAAATTAGTAGTGTGCTGTCAGCTTACCCCTAACAAGTCGGCAGCACGTCTTGAACTTGAAAGACGACCGTCTGTCGTCATCCATATATTTTTGTATATTTTATGTAAAGTTAATTTATTTAATGTCGTTAGATTATTATTTTCTTAAAAATTGAACCCCACTCTTTTCACGGCTTGAGGAATAACATTTTAATTCATGTGTTAGAATATTAGTTAATATTGCGAGGTTTTTCTTATTTTGTTATGTTAATAATTTATTATTATATTAATTAATGTGGCGTAAGTACGGCTTCTCCGCTACACCACTGTCCCTGTGAGAATGTGCAGTTGTTTTACCTTTAAGTGTGTGTGTGAATCTATGGCTGTTTGAATGTGGGGAGTGATAGCTCGCTTTGCATCGTTCTCTCTGGCTCAGAGTCGATAGCTGCTGAGGTGACCAAAGAGGTATACACACCCTTTGGTTGCAGGCTAGTTAGCGGACCTACACCAGCGCGAGTGTACTCGTTCTCCGCCCCCACCACCGCTTTTTCAGGGATTTTCCGGTTTCCTGTCGTTTTCCCACGGCCCGGTGGCCGCACGGCGAGTCACTCTCGGCTGGTCGTCTGGTGAGGTAAGGTTGGTTCTGCTCTTGTTTCTGGAGATGGTAGCGTTTCATTGACTAGCAAGTTTAAATTAAATTCGTGAACTCAGAATCATTTTTGACTTTTTACTCCGATCTTGTGGCGGAAAGGTGTTCTCGTTTCTCAGTTCAGTGATTTCCAATAGATAAACGCGGTGTGTGTGATTATAGTTGCATTTTGATAAGGGCTTGATATGTTAAAACCTTTTGTGTGTGTATGAACACTGTGTGAATACCCCTTGTGGGGTCCTATTTTTAATAGTTGATATGTTCATTTTTGTACAGTGCATGTAAAAATCTTCTCATCGTTTCCTTCCGTGACTGATATGTGTTCCACGCGGTTGGTTCATAGAACAGAGACTTCAGCTTCCACTCTTGTTTGTTCCATGCCCATCAGGCAAGTAACTATGCCGATATCCTTCTGATTTCCACTCTTATATCGAGATCTTCTCTCCCCGCCTATTTTAATGTCGCTGTTTTTTCTCTGACCTGTAGTACTAACTTGTCTGTGTCAGTAATTCTCTCTGAGCCTTGTACAACCTCCTTCAGTAGCTTCCTTATGTAACTCTGAACATTTATCTGGGTTGCATGCCGGAATTATTTATTTTTAATTTTTCTGACTTTTGTAATTATTTCACTTTTACGCGTGTAGCTGTATTTCATTCGCTTCCTTATATAGTTCTGAGCATTTCTATGGGTAGCATGCAGTAGTTTCTTTATTTTCGGAAACTGAATTTATTCAAGTTTATCGGTTTTCGGAACTAGGTGGGTCCGAGTTCCGACTTTCGGGGTATGGAGCTAGTCGCCTGAGTTCACGCCCCTCCTCTCATAAAACCAGTACCTAGCTAGATTTCTAACAGACTGCAACTTAAGAATCCACCGTGATTTTGTATAATGAATCCGACTTTCAACCATTCGCCTTCATTGGAGTTCGTTCATGTAACGTAGCCGTGTGTCGCCGTTAGCGTGTTTGCTCGCGTTTTCTGTTCAGATGTAATTTAACTTGCGATACACACGCACCATCTCAAAACAGGCACGACAGACCAGAGCCAGCTTCAAAGTGTTTGTATATTGTGTTTTGTGCTACCTCCGACTTGCTGAATTTCGCCTACGATAGCGGCGCCTGCTTCCGCCTCGTCTCGACACGCTGTTTTTGGTGCGTTCCGCTGTGGCATTGCGTGTGTGAGAGAGAATGAGTGTTGTTTGTGAATCCTTCCCTCCAGTAGCGTTTAATCATGTACAATTTAGGCTGGGCACCGTCCGCATTAATTCATGTAAGAGATGCATTTTTATTATATTAACCAAATTGGTTCCCTATTTTGCTTGTTTTTATCTGAATAAACAAGTTTAAGTTCAGCATTATCCGTAAGTGCCTATAAATTGTAGTTTTAGAGCACCTTCCCTGTGTTATTTGATATTGTTTCACAAGTGCTGAAAATCAGATCAGATGCTAATTTTCATAAGTGAAAATTCCGTTGCGCCATAAATGTTTCCTAGCCACCTTTCTAATATAACTTTAATTGTGGTGACTTGCTTATTAATATATGTGTGTAATAACGTGTGAGCTGCTATGTATATTGACCACTGTAGTATTAACGTCCTGTTATTGAAGTAATTTGAAACGAGTCAGTTCTCAGTTTGGGCCAGAGAACAAGGCTTTGTAGCAGGGAGTAGCCAGAAGTTCACACGGACCTTATTTGCTAATTTTAGTGACAAAGCAAGGCTCTTGTTACGTACAGTGGTCGACTTTTAAACTGAAGCTCGGTGGGTCAGCCGATTCAGTCGCCAGCAGGCGTCATACCGCCACAAACACGCGACTATAAATAATTCTCAAACTTAATTTGGACCTTCTCTTGCAGAGGTCGCAGCGTAGCTGAGAACCTGCGAATTATTCCTGCGCCGGCTCGTGATTTTCCGGCGATCGCTTTTTAGGGACCAGCTAGGCGACAAACCAGCCAGTCTTGCCTCCACTAAGGAAACGATAGCCTCGTAGAAGACTCCAAAGAAGAAGAACCCAGCTATAGAAGTCACCGAAGAATTCGACACCGATACTGGGGAACTACTCCGGCTACTCCAACGGACTTCTGTAACCACCGTCGAAGTAGCGACCATTGTAAATAGTCTAGAAGAAGTTTAGTTGTAATAAATTAGTTCTTCAAGAAGAAGATTGTGTTGACGAACAACAGATACTGACACAACTTTCCACCCGTTCGCTCAAATGCAAAAACACATCATCGCATAGTACACCTCCGCCAAACACCAACGCCATACCCAGCATTCAACGAAGATTCCGAAGACTGGGAAACTTATGAAAAGAGTTATACATAATTTTGACGAATTACAGTGTTCAAATGAATGGAATAAATCGCAATTTGCGATGTAATGGCTTTACTGTATGAGGTTTAGATGGAATGCCAAACTGTGGCGAATGAAAATTTGTGCCCGGCCGGGATTCGAACCCGGGATGGAGATTTGTGTGTGGCGAGAAATGTGAAGGGAGGAGTTCTCTGCAGTCGGGCTGGTCACTGTGTCCTCTGTGGCGGAGTGGTCAACCGGTCTGTCTAGTAAGCAGAAGATCACGGTTTCGAATCCCGGCCGGGCACAAATTTTCATTCGCCACAGTTTGGTATTCCATCTAAACCTCATACAGGGAACCCATAACATCGCAAATTGCGATTTATTTCATTATGAAAAGAGGATACACCAGCAGTTCAGGAGTCACCAGGTTGGCAATGATGATGACATACCAACCTATTTTCTATCCCGGAAACGTTCCCGCTTGTATGCCCTCCTCAGCAAGCTACAACGACGTGACCCTGCCGCACCTTTCCTGGCCCACCGTTTGTGAAGGCCTCAAAGCCTACTACCGTCGCAGAATACATCCTTACCGCCACAGTTCTTCCAGTGACAAAAGGAACCAGGCGAAACTAAGTGGGCTGCTAAACTCCAGGGCCTCATCCGGAAGTGCAACTTTGTCACCTGCACCACAGGGGAATACCGCAGACGACGCCAGCAGCCGCGACGCCGCCGCAAGGAGCCGCTTGGTATTCCGTCTTGTCCCGACTGTTATTCCAAGCACGAACGAGACAATTGCCCGGAACCCCAGGCGACGTGCACCGCTGCAGCCGAGGACATCTAGCCTCTGTCTGCCGTTGTCCTATCTCGAGCTTCTCGATCTGACGCCTTTCCAGTCGTCCCTATGGAAATCAATCAAGTGGATTGATCGAGCGCCTCCAGATTGTTTATCGACATTTCTATATTAGGGAAGTTATTTGCATGTACTACATATAACGAAGATGAACTTTTGTTCCGAGTAATCGTTTAAAGAGAATTTCGAGTATTGTTAGGATTTTTCTCCTGTTTGAGATTCTCCAGTTAAGTTCGTACTATTTGTATTTATTGAGGGTATTTTCGAATGATAAAAGTGAATAACTAAAGGCTATAACGCTATTCGATAGTCGAAGAATTGTATCGGACATTACGACAAATAATCGACGTCGCAACTTCCGTGTGCCGAGCGGGCGTAGCCGAGTGGTCTGGAGCGCCACGTTGTGGATCGCGAGGCCTCCAGCGTCGGAAATCCGAATCCTCTCTCGGCCATGGACGTTCGTTTTGTCTTTAGTACAAAGTTGCTTCTAACTAGTTTGTAAGTTTAGGGACTGATGACCCCGCAGTTAAGTCCCATCAGCTCGAGAGAAAAAAAAAGTTCCGTGTCGTCTTGGAGGACTACTAAATACGGTGTTATGGAAGAATTTTGTGAGATACGACAGATTTAGGACAGAAATATTATTCCAATTATAGATGTAGGAGTAAATATTATGAATATCAATCGTCTGAATTAATATGAGAATATACGGGTGTGTGGAAACAGAATTACGTGTGTAAATCTTTATTACGAAATTTTTTCTTTGGATCCCAACCCCATGAACCACAGACATTGCCGAGGTGGGGTGGCTTGCGTGCCTCAACGATGCAGATAGCCGTACCGTAGGTGCAACCACAGCGGAGGGGTATCTGTGGAGAGGCCAGACAAACGTGTGGTTCCTGAAGAGGGGCAGCAGCCTTTTCAGTAGTTACAGGGGCAACAGTCTGGATGATTAACTGAGCTGGCCTTGTAACATCAGCTAATGTGGCTTTGCCACACAGCTACTGCGAACTGCTGAAAGCAAGAGGAAACTACAGCCGTTACTTCTCCCGAGGACATACAGCTCTACTGTATGGAAATATGATGATGGCATCCTCTCGGGTAAAATATTCCGGAGGTAAAATAGTCCCCCATTCGGATCTCCGGGCGGGGACTACTCAGGAGGATGTTGTCATCAGGAAAGACAATACTGGCATTCTACGGATCGGAGCGTGGAATGTTAGATCCCTTAATCGGGTAGGAAAATTAGAAAATTTAAAAAGGGAAATGGGTAGGTTGAAGTTAGATATAGTGGGTATTAGTGAAGTTCGGTGGCAGGATGAACAGGATTTCTGGTCAGGTGAGTACAGGATTATAAATACAAAATCAGTTGGGGGTATCACAGGAGTAGGACTGATAATGAATAAGAAAATAGGAATGCGGGTAAACTACTATGAGCAGCACAGTGATGGCATTATCATTATCAAGATAGATACGAAGCCAACACCGACAACAGTAGTACAGGTTTATATGCCAACCAGCTCTGCCGATGATGAGGAAATCGAAGAAATATATGTGGAGCTAAAGGAAATTATTCAGACAGTTAAAGGAGAGGAAAACTTAATTGTGGTGGGAGACTGGAATTCGGTAGTAGGAAAAGGAAGAGAAGGAAAAATAGTGAATATGGGCTGGGCAGAATGAATGAAAGAGGAAGTCGCCTGGTAGAATTTTGCATGGAACATGATTTAATCGTAACAAACACATGGTTTAAGAATCACAAAAGAAGGTTGTTTACTTGGAAGAGACCAGGAGACACCGGAAGGTATCAGATAGATTTTATAATGGTAAAACATAGATTCCGAAAGTTATAAACTGTAAGACATACCCAGGGGCAGATATAGACTCTGACCATAACTTGTTAGTCATGAACTGTAGGCTGAAACTGAAAAAAACTGCAGAAAGTTAGGGGAAAATGAGATGGGACCTAGATAAATTGAAGGAACGTGAAGTTCTGGAGAATTTCAGAGGGGGATTTAGGAAAGAATTGACAGAAACGGGGGGAAATAAAACAGTAGAAGAGGAATGGGTAGCATTGAGATATGAAATAGTGAAGGCAGCAGAGGACAAAATAGGTAGAAAGGCAAGACCTACAAAAAATCCTTGGATATCACAGGAAATATTAAATTTAATTGATGAAAGGAGAAAATATAAAAATGCAGTAAATGAAACAGGCAAAATGGAGTACAGACGACTAAGAAATGAGATTGACAGGAAGTGCAAAATGGCTAAGCAGGAGAGCTAGAAGCCAAATGCAAATCTGTAGAAGAATGTATAACAAGGGGAAAAGTAGATACCGCCTACAGGAAGATAAGAGAGACACTTGGGAACAAGAAGAGCAGGTCGACGAATATCAAGAACTCAGATGGGAAACCAGTTCTCAGCAAAGAAGGGAAAGCTGAAAGGTGGAAAGAGTACATAGAGCAGCTCTACAAAGGAAATGAACTTAGAGACGATGTTGTAGGAAGGGGAGAGGAAGTAGATCAAGATGAAATAGGAGATACTATACTGAGAGATGAATTTGATAGAGCCCTGAAAGACCTAGGTCGTAACAAGGCCCCAGGAGTAGATGACATTCCCTCAGAGCTACTAAAGTCTCTGGGAGAGCCAGCCATGACAAGATTATTTGATCTGGTGTGTAGGATGTATGAGATAGGCGAAATGCCCTCAGACTTTAAGAAAAATGTAATAATCCCCATTCCAAAGAAATCGGGTGCAGACAGGTGTGAAAATTACAGAACCATCAGTTTGATAAGTCATGGTTGCAAAATTTTAACACGAATTATCTACAGGAGAATGGAAAAGCTGGTAGAAGCTGACATCGGGGAAGATCAGTTTGGATTCAGAAGGAACATAGGAACCCGGGAGGCAATACTCACTTTACGTCTTATCTTAGAAGATAGATTAAGGAAAGGCAAATCTACATTTTTAGCTTTTGTAGATTTGGAGAAAGCATTTGACAATTTTGACTGGAATACACTCTTTCAAATTCTGAAGTCAGCAGGGGTAAAATACAGGGAAAGGAGAGTTATTTACAACTTGTACAAAAGCCAGACCGCAGTTATTAGACTAGAAGGGCATGAAAGGGAAGAATCAGTTGGGAAGGGAGTAAGACAGGGTTGTAGCCTTTCTCCGATGTTATTCAATTTGTACTCATCGAGCAGGCGGTGAAGGAAAGCAAGGAAAAATTTGGAATAGGGATTAAAGTTCAGGGGGGAGGGGGGAAGGAAGAAATAAAAACATTGCATTTTGCTGATGACATTGTAATTCTGTCAGAGACAGCAAAGGACCTGGAAGAGCAATTGAATGGAATGGACAGTGTGTTGAAGAGAGCATATAAAATGAACATTAACAAGAGCAAAACAAAAATAATGGAATGCGGTCTTAGAAAATCAGGCGATGCTGAACGAATTAGATTAGGTAACGAATGAATGAAGGTGGTAGATGAGTTTTGTTACTTGGGTAGTAAAATAACATGCGATGGTCGCAGTACAGAGGATATAAAATGCAGAATGGCAATGGGAAGAAAAGCAGTTTTGAAAAAGAGAAATTTGCTAACATCGAATATTAATTTAAGGGTAAGGAAGTCTTTTCTGAAGGCATTTGTGTGGAGTGTTGCCTTGTACGGGAGTGAAACATGGACGATAAGCAGTGCGGACAGGAAGCGAATAGAGGCTTTTGAAATGTGGTGGTACAGAAGAATGCTGAAGATTAGGTGGGTAGATCGCATAACTTATGAAGAGGTACTGAACAGAATTGGTGAGAAAAGGAATTTTTTGGCATACCCTGACTAAAAGAAGGGATCGCTTGGTAGGACACATTCTTAGAAATCGGGGAATCGTAAATTTAGCATTGGAGGGAAGTGTGTGGGTTAAAAATCGTAGAGGGTGACCAAGAGACGCGTATAGTAAGCAGATTCAAGTGGATGTGGGTTGCCGTTCTTATGAGGAGATGAAAAGGCTTGCTCAGGATAGGGTAGGGTGGAGAGCTGCATCAAACCAGTCTCCGGACTGTAGACCATAACAACAACAACATCTTTGGATCTTGAGATTTCGCTTGTGTCAAAGAATTATTAGCCAACTTTATGCCTGAGGTTCCGCTCGACTAAATAAATGGTTACAAAGCGCCCTGGTGTAATGACAAAGAAATAGACAGCGTGCCACCGTAAGTAAAATTCTGCTACTCCAGATTTACCTACATCGTTATTCAACGGATGTTAGTATTTTTGAGATGAACATCTGGCTTAGCAATGAGTAAATCTAAATTGTTGAAAGATACGCACTACGTTAAAAATAGACCTTACACAAGAATATAGAGGAATGGTTTGGTGATGATCGTATCTTGTGCGTGCAATAAATGAAGTTATAATTTCCAAGTAGCCGAGTACGGATGTGTAAACTGTCCAGGGGCGCTACAAACTCCACCAGCTTATAGGTGGCACCGGCGCCCTCAGCGTTCCCTCCAATCCCACTGGCGCCATCTTCGTCGACGTAACTGACAGTTCAGTACAGGAAGCGAACGTATGTTCTGCCTTGGATTCTGAGGCCAATGATTCTGTCGGAGCTCCTGACCGATGTTTGAGGCTAGGCCTCGCTCCCAGTTACGGCTCCCGGATCTTCAAGACGCCCAGAATCCCGCCTCCTTCCCTGTTGTCTTAAGAAGGCTTCATACACGAGAATGGTCTGGCATTTTGAGGGGAGGAGTGTGCAGGCCTATCGTATCGACTCCATACCCAACGGTGGACCTCTATCTATACCAGGCCTCACCAACTCGGGTGATTGGCGAGCACCGGCGGGCAGCGGGAAACGCACCGGTGCTCTGCTGCGGCAGTCGGTGGCGTGTGGTGCGGCACGAGAGGCAGGCACAGCGCTGTCAGCGCAGAGGTAGCAGGAGAAAGGGTTGACAACGCGCGTAGCGAGGCGAGAGTCGTTTTGTTTATGATTAATTAAAATCAATAATAATTACGTCAATTTTCGTTTATAGACAGAAATTTTTATTGCGCTCCTTATTTTATACAAATTTTCAACATTATTTGTTGTATCGCATTGAAAAAACTAATTTTCTCATATTAGGTACAACAGTTTTGGCAGTTACAATTCTAAATACATCTTGCAACAATTCATTAAACTTACCTTCGCTAATATTCATAATTGGAAACATTTGTTCACAAATGAACGTTCCTCAGAACAGTGCAACACATTTAAGGGCAAGGACATGAATCCTTGCCGCAGTCGAGTATCCGAGCGGTCTAAAACGTCTCGCTGTGGAGTGCGAGGTTCCTCGCTGTGGAGCTTACAGTCCTCCCTTGGGCATTGGTGTGTGTGTGTGTTTGTCCTTAGGTTAGTTTACCTAGATTTAAGTAGTGTGTAAGCTACGGACTGGTGACCACGCAGTTTGGTCCGATAGATTTACAAACATTTGAACATGAATCCTTAGGAATTCTTATCAAATGTTTAAGCTTAAGGGAGTTAACTGCGGGGTCATCTTTGCCTAATCTTACAAACTACTATAAACTACCTAATACTAAAGACGACACAAACATTCATGCCAGATTGGGGGGGGGGGAGGGGGGCGATTTCAAACCCCCAACAGGGAACGGCCTCGCGCATCGTAGCATAGCGCTTCAATGCGTTCGGTTGCTCCGCTGCGGCGAATTCTTGTTCATCAAAGGCCATATATAAAGGAATTTAAATCACTACTGTAGACTAATGGTAATAGTGATCTGTCGAAATTGAATTGTCCTGTAGTTCTGTCAGCTCAATTTGGATACTTGATGGGACATCCTCTGCGTGCACAGAAAGAGGCATCGTAATATCTTTTGAGTGCAGTTTTATTTTATTTCTTCAAACCTATCTTAGAAATTTTTATGTAATAACTGTGCAATCCCGGATGTGGCCATAAGTACAATTTAAAAAAAAGTTATATTTTTGGTTTTCATCAGATCGTGACAATAGTGCTTTTAATTTAGTAATCAGTTCCCTTCTGTCTGTTCCTTCAATCCCCTCGCGTGTTACGGAATATTTATTTTCGTAGTGATAGCGCTTTTATATTTGCGGTACAGTGTTACATTAAGCATTGTGGTTTCCTATTAAGCATTAAAAATGTTACACATATTCCGAAACTTTTGTGCTCGTGATAAACATTCACAAGATCGATTAACAGTGTCCTATTTGATAAGGTTCAGAACGGATATTTAGCGCATCCAAAAAGACGCGAGAGCGAGCGTTGTCTCTGTCACACAAATGCTGCGACACGGCGAGGCAAGAGTGGGGGGGGGGGGGGGGGAGGAAGCACCAGGGCCGCACGGCGCGGCACCGGTACGCGCATGCACCGAGTGTTCGAGTTGGGGGGGCCTGATATAGACAGTACACCGGTAGTGTCTGTAGCCTGGGAAAATTAAATTAATGTGCTGCAATTAAATTTCAACGATTCTTAAATAATGAAGTGATCAGTATGGGCTGCTGCCAGAAAAGAAGTATATTCATTCCTCTCCTTCATATGTGTGAAGAGTGATGTGGACAGATTCTTCGGCTTCGTCACGTATTTTACAGTGCGTCAACAAGTGATCTTGTAAGACTCCCGTTTGTAACTAATGTACTGAATCCTAAAAAAATCTGTAGTATGCAATGGCCCTCCTTTAACTACACGGCGTACAACTAGGGTCTTTTCAGGGGTGTCCCAGGGAAATTGTGATAGGAACGCTAATATTCTCTAACCATGGACAGAGTGATTTTCAAGCTGCGGCTGATTGCTGATGATGGTGTGGTGTACAAGAAGGTGTCGTCATTGAATGACTGTAGTAGGATGCACGATGACTTGGACCAAATTTCAAGGTGGTGTGAGGACTGGTAACAAGCGCTAAATGAAGAAAAATGTAAGGTGATTCGGATGAATAGCGGAAACAATCCCGTAAGGTTGGAATACAACATTAGTAGTGTGGTTCTTGATAAAGTCGCGTCAGTTAAATACGTAGGCGTAACGCAGCACAGCGATATGAAATGGAACGAGCATATAAGGACAGACATGGGGAAGGCTAATGGTTGACTTCGCTTTATTGGGACAATTTTGAATTCGCTTGTAAAGGAGACCGCACGTAAAACGCTTGTACGTCCCCGCCTTCGTTGAATGTGCTGAAGTGTTTGTGAGGATATAGAGGTAGTTCAGAGGTTTGTAACTGCTAGATTGGATCAATGCGCGAGTGTTCCGAAATGCTTCGGGAATTCAACTCGGAGTGGCAGGAGGGGACGCAGTGTTCTTTTCGAGAAACACCATTGAAGAAATTTAAAGAACCAGAATTTGAGGCAGACTTCAGAACGATTCTACTGCCGCCAATATACATTTCGCGTAAAGACCACAAGGATCAGATTAGAGAGATTACGGCTCGTACGGATGCATACACGTATCTGTATTTCCCTCTTTCTGTAAGGGAGTGGAACAGGAAGGTAGTAATTAGTAGTGGTACTGAGTACACTCCACCATGCACCTTTTGGTGGATTTCGGAGTATGTATGTAGATGTAGTATATACTAAATTTGTAAGGTAATCCTTATATTATAACGAGGAATAAACTTCATTTTGAAACACATTATTCGTCTGAACCTGTTTATAGTGAATATGTAGTAATTAACTTCTTATGTGACTTAATCATCGTGATGCACAATGTATGTAGGTAACTTAACTGTGAACATTTTCTGTCATTTATTTATTATCTGTATTGTAATTGTTTATATATATATATATATATATATATATATATATATATATATATATATATATATATATGTTGTGTTGTTGTGGTCTTCAGTCCAGAGACTGGTTTGATGCAGCTCTCCACCCTACTCTATCCTGAGCAAGCCTTTTCATCTCCTCATAAGAACGACAACCCACATCCACTTGAATCTGCTTACTATACGCGTCTCTTGGTCGCCCTCTGCGATTTTTACCCCACACACTTCCCTCCAACGCTAAATTCACAATTCCTTGATGTCTAAGAATGTGTCCTACCAATCTATCCCTTCTTTTAGTCAAGGTATGCCAGAAATTTCTTTTCTCCTCAATTCGGTTCAGTACCTCCTCATTAGTTACGCGATCCACCCACCTAATCTTCAGCATTCTTCTGTAGCACCACATTTCAAAAGCCTCTATCCTCTTTCTGTCCACACTGCTTATCGTCCATGTTTCACTCCCATACAAGGCAACACTCCATACAAATGCCTTCAGAAAGGACTTCCTTAGGCTTAAATCAATATTCGATGTTAACAAATTTCTCTTTTTCAAAAACGCCTTTCTACCCATTGCCATTCTGCATTTTATATCATCTGTACTGCGACCATCATTTGTTATTTTACTGCCCAAGTAACAAAACTCATCTACCTCCTTTATTGTTTCGTTACCTAATCTAATTCCTTCAGCATCACCTGATTTTCTTAGACTGCACTCCATTACCCTAGTTTTGCTCTTGTTAATTATATATATAATTTTATTTTATTTCTACTTTGTATGTTTTCTGTATGACTATGATTACTTGTTATGTTCAATTTGTCAATGTAAAATATTTCTCTGTGAACAGTTATCGATATGGCTCCTCAGGTCAGAGACTTTATTGTACAGCAGCGCTCGCCTGTGGGAGAGCAGGCAAGCAGCAGTGTCTGCCGCCCCGTGACGTAGATCAAACGTTCGTACGCGGTCCGTGGAGTGCTCAAACAATGTAAGAAATAATGTTAAAACAAAGTGACAGTTCTAATTTGTTATAAGTGCAAAGATATGAATGTTTATGTGGAACCAGTGAACATAAGTGAAGTAAGAATTGATTTTAATGAAACATTTATTCGTTCGTTCTGCTGAGGCAGAAATTCGTTACGTGTTCGGTAACCGTCCCAGACGTCCGAAACGCGGTCGTGGTTAATTACGCGATTCGCGAAGCATCACGGCGAACTGCTAAAAAGCTGCCAAAGGAGGAGCCACCATCAAAATGATTTCTGTATGAATTTATATATCATTTACATGAATGCAGAGTATCACGTCGCTGGACTGATAAATAAGATAAGTTAAATGCTATTGGTTGTAATTTACTGTGAATGGTTTAAAATTTGTTTAAATACGGGAACATTAGACAGTACTTTTGCTATCTTATTTGAACAACTAATTAACCACCCATGATTAGTATGACAATCCTCAATAATGCATGAATAATATTACTACACAATTTTACAATCAAGTGAGTATCATTAATTATTAGAGACTGTGATAATAATTCAGTTGAGACAATTTTGCTAAAATTGATGGTAGAAGATAACAGACATATGAATTAATGAATAATTTTTCTATTACATTTTGCACTGAGTTCAGCAATAACAGCCACACCACATCTATCCTATAAAGAACGAAACTCGTACTAATGTCGTATGCATAGCATTAATTAAGACTGATTTACTTAAATTGCCTATTTGCTTGAGTGAATTAATTTTATCAGATACTGAGTTTAGTGGTTGGATTGCACCCACTTGCCAATCACTTGATGTTAAAAATCCTACTATTCATAATTTTCTAAATTACCATTACCATTAGCGTACTAATTGAGTCGTAGGCATTGCACAGACGGAGTAAGTTAATTTTTGCTATCTGTGTGTGCACAGTCTCTGTAGGACATTTTGTAAGGAAAGGAAAGATGAGTGATCTTTTGAAAAGTTTGTCAGATAGGGCCATAGTTTTTGTTAATTACACTAATTGTGTTGTTTAATATTTTCAATATTTAACTACATCACTTGCATTAATCACGAGTTTAACGTAACCAACCGAGAAATTAAGGTCAGGTTTGTAATGTTGCTCAAACATTACAACAATAGTCACTACAGTTAATTACACGTAAATAAATAATAAAATAAACACCTTTTACCCAACATCCCCAACAAATATTTTCTTTTTTTACAAATTTGGTAGGCATTTTATGTGGCGTTATATAGTTATAAATTTTTTAAAATTTTTTTAAACATAACTGCTATTGTCAGCCAAAGTTAACAAAGTCAATGGATAAAAAAGCATTCGTCGGTCGCAAATTAAAAATGATTTGATCTCGTTTCAGCAATGACTAAGATTGCCTTCATCAGAAAATTGCTGTTCGTTTGTCTCTCTAAACCTCGAGAACGACTTAATCGATTTGCTAATTTTAGTCTTGAAATATTCTTTTAAGTCCATGGAAGGTTTAAACGGTGGTAAAATATGGAAAAGTTGTCCGTAAAAGAGGAAAATCTGGAAAAACGGAAACAGCTTTTTCCAGTGAGCTATCAATACCGTACGTCCAATTGCGATAAAATGTTGCACTTTTCATGTTGATAGTAAAGAAAGGTTCGCATTAATTAAAAGTTTGGAAAAGTCGCCCGCACGCTCACGCTCACCGCCTGAACATCTGTAGCGAGGTCTGAAGATGATCTAGAACTTAGATCGAAACCGGTCATCTATATTAATAAATTGCAAAAATAATTTGCGAACTGGACTGTTATTTTTATCATTAAATAATAAGTTCGCTGTTTATTCCAAGAAAGGAAACAATGTTTTCCAAACTGATTAAAATAAATTGCTGCATAGTTGTAAGAGCATCGCTTGAGTACAGCTTCACAGAACAAGATTTCTATGACATAATTTTTTTGGGAAAATCTACAGGAAAATTGGATAATTTGAGAAAAACTGGAAGTGCGTTTTTGAATGTGTTTTTGATATAATTGACTATTCGCACGACGGAGAGGGGTAATTCTTCTTTTGTTTTGTTCATTATGGTCTTGGAAAAGTTTTCAGTAAAAAAAGAGGCAGTTAAAAAGGAAAGTCGCAAAATTTGAACCAAGTTCCTTTTTCAATGTTTCTAAATGTATCAACACTATAAGTTTAGAACCGTTCATCCGATTGCGACAAAATGTAGATCATTTGACATTCAACTAAAGATGAACGTTCTTATGAACTAAACCTTTGGGAAAGTTCCCCGGAAAATTTAAAAATTCATGAGAAACTGAAAGAACTCTTTTCAATGGGATATCAAATTACCTAGAAGTGGCAACTAATAAAAGCATTTTCTGAGATACGGTAAAGTTAAGAAGTCAAAGAGTAAATAGGTTTTCCAGAGAGTAATTATTGTTCTATATTTCGCTTTATATAATTCAATCAAAAATATCTTGAATTGTACACTTTCTAAAGTATTTTATCCGGTACCTCAGTGCACAAGCTATCTCCACACCAAACTTCATATCAATAGATTCAGTGGTTTATGTAATGGTATGTAGGCAAATCGGTTCAGCCGTTCTCGAATTTTAGCGGAGACTAACGAACAGCAATTCATTTTTATCTTTGACGGTTGATATACGGGTTCAGATCGTGTAAAGCGAATTTTCCTCTTTCAAAGTATATTTCTAAACGCACCCAACACAACAACCAAGTCATTATTTTACATGTTTTAAATCTAAATTATCCTCGCAATTTTTCCATATTTTATCACCATATAAACCTTCCCTGAACTTCAAGGAATGTGATATGAACATTATCCTGGACACGTGTGGTTGATTTACCCACTCTTTCCCCCCACTATCGAGCCGATACTTAAGACTATCTGATGATGCTTTATAAAACTACTGGGCCTAAAATACGTATGATTTAAATTAATATGTTTTATATTAAGAGGTAAGTGATACGAAGTTCACCGGGTCATCTAGTCTAGTTATAAAATAAAACAAGTCACACAATAAAATATACTACTCAGCTGTAAAGCTTTCGTCACAACGTTTAAAAAGAAATTTTCAGAAAATGCTAGGCACTATGGGCTGCACGCCTGCACGGAAGCATCAGTCTGCAGCCCCTGCAGTGTGTGCAGCCCATAGTGACTAGCATTTTCTGAATTTTTTTTTAAACGTTGTGACGAAAGCTTTACAGCTGAGTAGTATACTTTATCATGTGATTTGTTTTATTTGTGATGAAGGCAATCTTAGTCATTGCCGAAACCAGATCAAATAATTTTTAATTTGCGACCGAGGGCTACATTTTTTTTATCCATTATTCAGTTATGTTTACAATCCACCAGTTCCTAATCCTAATTTCTTTTCTGAACGTCTTACCTATAAGGTAAAAATTTACAATTCCTAACACAAACGTACACCAATTGTGAATTAAATGCTCCAGGCAATCCAGAGTTCATCAGGGTCACACAAATAAATGTAGACGGGTGTGTTTATCTTCTGTCATGGAACTGAGGAAACTAGAGTATTGGATTGTCACCTCTCCGCATTTTTCTGGAATGACGGCAGACTGCGCTTTTCATAACCCTCACTTAATAAAAACGGAAGAGGTTGTCCTTTATGTGTCTGTCTCCTGCTATATGAGAAGCCACGAAAAAAATGTATCGCGATGTCCTGTCACACGTATATATATCTGTGTGGGGCAACTTAATTTCCTGGACAGTGCGGGCACATATTTTCCAGGCGACGTCCATTCTGGAATCTTTCTGGGCGCGCGGAAACATTTGTCTCGCGCCGGCACAATATAGGGGCGGCGTAATTTTCCGCCCCTCCGTCATGTTTACACGCCTGTTCGCGGATTTATCGCGACAAGGTTGGCGGCATATTTCTCGACTGCGCGCTGCGCGCCGTGTCTCCGGCGAACTCGGCGGCCGTGGCTCACTGTCGCAGCACGTGAAAGCCGTCACATCTCTGGCGCGGTCTTATTGTGAAATATTGCCCGCGCGCGCCTCCCCCAGGAAATCACCACCTTGCGCGACTGGAAGCCTTTCAAACGCTTCTTTACGCCTCCCCGTCAGCGCGTGACGAGTAAAATTCACTCTCGTGTGACATTTTCGTCAAGGTCCTTCTACACGTTTTGACAAAAGATTTACCGATAATTACAGATCGAAGTCTCTCTGCAATACCGAAATAATGTAATGATTTTTCTTTCTTGATCTTTATTCGCACGAAGTGATGGGTGCTATCGACAAGGGTTCGCAAATCGATTCCGTATTTCTTTGCCGGCCGCGGTGGCCGAGGGGACTGAGGCGCTTCAGTCACGGTCTGCACGGTCACAACGGTCGGGGGTTCGAATCCCCCCTCGGGCATGGATATTTGTGCCGTCCTAGTTAGTAAGTAGTTCATAAGTAGTTTGTAAGTTTAGGGACTGATAGCCCAGTAGTTGAGTCCCATAGGCTTTACAAAGATTTGATTTCGTATTTCTTTATTTCCAGAAGGCTTTTGACACCGTACCTCACAAACGGCTTTTAATCAAATTGCGTGGTTATGGTATATAGCCACAAATTTGCGATTGGATAGGGGATTTCCTGTCAGAGAGGACACAGATCGTAGTAATCCATGGCAAGGCATCGACTAAAGCAAAGATGATATCGGGCGTTCCACAGGGTAGTGTTCTTGGTCCTCTGCTGTTCCTTATTTACATAAACGATTTAGGGGAAAATCTAAGTAGCTCTCTTAGGTTGTTTGCAGATGATGTCGTCATTTACCGTCCAGTAAAATCTGAAGATCAAAACCAACTGCAGAACGATCTGAATAAGATATCAGTATGGTTTAAGAATTGGCAGTTGACTCTAAATAATGAGAAGTCTGAAGTCGTCCACATGAGTACTAAAAGAAATCAGTTAAACTTTATTTACAAGATAATTCAATCGAATGCGAAGGCCGTAAACTCGACTAAATACCTAGGAATTTCTATTACTTCAGACTTAAATTGGAAAGAACACGTAGATAATGTCGTGGGAAAGGCGAACCAAGGCTGCGTTTTATTGTCAGAACCCTTGCAACACAACTACTAAAGAGACTGCATACACTACACTTGTCCGTCCATATTTGGAGTATTGCTGCTCAGTACGCTATCCTTATCGGGTGGGTTTGACAGAAGGACATCAACAGAGTTCAAAGAAGGGCAGCTTGTTTTGTATTGTCACGATACAGGGGAGACAGCGTTACGGAAATGATACAGGATCTGGGATGGGAATCATTACAACAACGGCGCTTATCGCTGCGGCGTGGGCTACTTACGAAACTTTAAACGCCAAAATTCTCCTCCGAATGCAAAAATATTATGTTGGCTCCCATCTACATACGTAGAAATGATCATCATAATAAAATACGAGATATCACAGCTCGAACGGGGAAATTCAGATGTTCTTTCTTACCGCGCGCTGTTCGAGAATGGAACGGGAGATAAAATAGTATACCGGTGGTTCGATAAATCCTCTGCCAGGCACTTAAATGTGATTTGCAGAGTATACGATGTACTTGTAGACCGTGGACGAGTAAGTAAAGAAGGAAAATGAGGTAAAAAAGGAACGTATAGCGGTAGCATCAACAGCTGTCCCGCCACGGCTCAGGGTGGTGTATGTGTGGGGGCAGGCGATGGACGCGCCAACTGTAACTGCCGGGGTCGCGCCGCAGCTACGACCTGCCCTTGCAATCGCCAGGCTGCAGAGGCTCATGACGTCACAGTCGCCACACTGGCACACCACCAGCAACCCTCAACGGCAGGAGCCACACAGCGCACCACCAGTCTGTCCGCCACACCATCACACGTAATCGTCAACATAGACATTGAAGTAACCACACTTAAACATTATTTTCAATTTCAATCCATGATTGGTGGTGGAAACTTGACAGCGGCTGGTCAACAGTCTGAATGAACTGAGATACCAACAGCCGTATCATCTCTATATATAAAAGGAAGTGTCCCGATTGACTGACTGACTGACTCATCATCGCCCAGCCCAGACCACTGAAGACAGAAACTTGAAATTTGTGGAGGGTGTTGATCTCACTCTGTAGGCGTCATTTAAGAAGCGATATTTCGATATGCCGTTCGTAAGGGATTGAAATAGGGGATGAAACGTTGTTTGAAAATACATAGCTATTTAGGCAATTTTGAAGCTAGAACTACAAAATTTCAAATTTTAATTCAGGGTTCGAAATTAAACCCTGTGGTCTACTTTTGCATATTATGCTCCGATGTAGTGACCAGAAGATGGCATAGTTGAATGCCGAAACTGGTTGTGATACGATAAATATTTTATTATACATACGGCTGTTGATACCTCAGTTCCTTCAGATTATTTTCATTGTGGAAAATTGTCATTTTCTGAAAATTCTCGACCAATTCCTCTGAAATTCACTTACAAAAATAGAGAGTTTTTGTATATTTCTTTCTTTAATATATATCCTCTATTTATGCATGGTGTTCCATTGATAGTGACCGAGCCAAATATGTCACGAAATAAGCATCAAACGAAAAAACTACAAAGAACAAAACTTTTTTAGCTTGAAGGGGTAAAACATATGGCGCTAGGGTGGCCCCCTAGATGCGATACCATAGGTCCAACGGATATAAGCTGCATTTTTTTAAAGTAGGTATCCCCATTTTTATTAGATATTCGTCTAGTACGTAAATAAATGTGAATGTTTCATTTGGAGAACTTTTTTCGATATGTGATAGATGGCACTGTAATATTCACAAACATGTTGCTCACAATTTTGGATGAACTGTGTGTAACAGGTAGGTTTTTTAAATTAAAACACAGAACATAAGTACGTTTAAACTTTATTTAATATTGCTCGTTCTCTTATGTACAGGGTGTCTCACGAAAGACGCCTGCCAGGCGTCTGCGGATCGCGCGGTACAGCTCCCGGCTTCCGTCACCGCAATCGCTGTCCACGGCAGCGCCAGATTTAGGACTCTGTTGTGCCGCGGGCGCATACGCAACATTGCCACCTGAGTAATCTAAGCTTACCTTCATTTACAGTAGATGTTGAAAATGATGTCCCTCTATGGAAGGAGCGGCGTGACATCTCTTGAACACATGTGCGAACACTCGACGAATTTCGGCTGCCGAAATCTGGGAAATGATTATTCGAATCCTGTCTTCCAACTCTTCGAGTGTATAGCGATTACTTGCATACACCTTGTCTTCTAACATTCCTCAAAGTTAAAAGTCACAGCGATTTATATCTGGAGAACGAGGAGGCCAGTCAACTATCCTATCATCAAAAACACTTCGTATTGCTGCCATAGAAGCATGCAAAGTATGGCCTTTCAATGTCCTGCATGAAATAACGGTACAGCTTTTCGTTGGGTGAAACTTCTTGAAAAAATGGATGCAGGATATTGTTCACATACCTGTCACAATTTATTGTTTCGTGAAAAATATCGCACTATCTAGTTCAAACTCCCTTACAAAGACGATCACAACGCAAGGGGCGGCGTTGAACCTATATGTAAGCTGGCTTACTGGAAAATTCTAAAAATATTCATTAGTGATTAAATTAGAGAAAAATCTGATTCGTCTTTGAAATACCATTAATTATTTATTCTGACAACATAGACTATCAATACAATCGAACACAGGAGCTGGAAAATGTAGCTCACACAGCCAAAAAGAATTATATACGTCCACCAAAAAGGAAAGTGGGTCATGAACAAAAGGATAACAGATGAAAATCTTCGTTTTGTCTCAAGGACGTTCCTTGTTTTTCCAACTACAGACATCTTTAAAATGTTATCTGTGGTCAATGAAATTAGAATATCATCTCTTTCAAGAGGAGATCTACAGACACTGAACTCTGTTTCCAACCAAATAAAGCTCCACATATTTCCAAAAGTCTTGCGATAGTGTAGTAGAGGTAAAAATCCCTGAGGAGCAGTTTTGATAAGTGTCTTTCACAATTAAATTTCTTGGAAACACCCCATCTAGTCAGTATGGTGGTAAATAGCACACGATGTTAGACTGCAGTGACTTAAGTGTGTGTTTGAGAGTCGTAAGTCTCACAAACAGACATTGGACACTTTGCTCTCTCGCCACGATATTCGTAATTTCTATGCACCACAATAACAATCTCCGTACTTTTCTTTGTAGACTCCTTTGAATGACGTTACCTGTATTGACATTTTAAACTCTAATCTTTTTCAATAGGTTCACATTGCAATCAGCGATGGAAGCACGTTAGCAGTGGGTATTTTTCTTTCTCCTGTTCCATCTGTTTGAAGTGGGCTGACCTTTAAGAGCAGGACCAGGGGAGCTTTCTGCTTCGTCAATACAGCCATTGACATTTACTGGCTGCAGTTAGAGTGCTGAGCGACCTGTTTATTTTCCGACGCTGCTTTTGTTTGCCTTGTATATTTTCTGAGATTTTTCTGTCCACTTGCATGAAATGTTGGCGGCGTAGACGGGAAAGCTAATACGCTGTTAGTATTTTCGTGAAATTTCTTGGATTTTAGAATAACAGTACACGTGAGAACGTTTTCACATTCCATTCCATTGACATCAGAATAATCGCATGGGCGTATTCTACGTGACGGTCGTTCACTCTCGAATACATTAGAACGCTGCAAAGAGGTGCCTTAAGGGGAGTGCGTACATGAAAAACAAGTAAAAATATAACCTGTCACAAAACCACAATTTTGGGGTTACATAAATGAAATTATGTACAATGATTGATTTAGTTCAAAGCATCTACTGAAATTGTTTAGAAATATTTAAATTTATGGAAGTTTCTATGTTTATCAACTCATGATTCACAAAGGTACCATTTACTAAGAACGTTTGTACGAAATTGCCTTGAATTTTTTGCAGTATAATCTCAACCATCATATAAAGAAACCCACAGAATCATTTCAATTTATTGATATTTAACGATGTTTTAGGTTTAATTATTTTAATTGTTAAACTACACATACAAATTCTACTTTCTTTATTCTCTGCCTTGACATACATGAATGATATTAAATATCCACTCTACACACATATTTCTGATGTATAACGCAAAAGACATGCAAAAAAATCACAGTCAAATATTTTCTTGTTTTGGGGAAAAAAAGTAACTAAGTCAAGAAAACTGTATTTATGAGAAAATGCGCCGGCCGCGGTGGCCCAGCGGTCTGCGGCGCGCCAGTCACGGTCTGCACTGCCGCTGCGGTCGGGGGTTCGGATCCTCCGTCGGGCATTTCTTTAGTATTAGCTAGTTCATAAGTAGTCTGTAAGTTTAGGGACTGATGACCCCGTACTTGAGTCCCATAAGCTTTACGAACATTTGATTTGAGAAAATGCATTTCCTTGTCATTACCACCTTCAAAATCCTCCAGATCTTCAATGAATCTTCTCATTTCTTTGAAAGGATTTAATGACTGCAAGTATATGTTGTCAATCCCCATCAAGATATCGCGAGTGAAAACTTCCCTGCTTTCTGATTGCACAACATTAAAAAAAAAAAAAAAAAAAAAAAAAAAAAAAAAAAAAGGCCACATAAACAGATAATACGAGAGAATTAAGAACAAGCCATCACAAGTTGTTATTTTTTCCGCATTTAGAATCGGAATTGGAACTCAATATTTGTTAATTGAAATTTCAATACCATGTAGTAGACGAAAAGCCATTACAATTTTTTTCACAATTTTGGTCATTTTCGTGTATCCCCCCCCCCTCCTGCCATTCAATAGACACGGAGAGTCTTAACATTCACGGTCTATATAATAATTGTAACATTCAGTGTTTCCTTTCATTACGCAAAGACGAAATACCTGCTTCCACAGCACTTCCATCAGAGAGAAAGCAGGAGGGAAGTTCAATAAAGAGTGATCATAATGTTTACACGATCATAATTTCTCGTGCCAAAATTTAAACTAATGTTATTCCGTTAGCTTAATGTGGAGCCATCATGTCGTAATACTTTCATTGATTGGACTCCCGATTCCCGCCTATGACAGTCAGGCAAGTTTAGACATGATCATTACAGCCTACCACTGCAATGGGAGTAACACGAGGAACAAAACGCGGCTTTGAAATTCTGCTTCTGTCTCAAGAGTGATGAGGGAGTCCTTTCTTGCCTACAGCAAGAACTGCGGGGTCATCAGTCCCTAAACCTACAAACTACTTATGAACTAACTTATACTAAAGACAACACAAACATTCATGTCCGAGGGAGGATTCGAACCTCAGACGCGGGAGACCGTGCGATCCGTAACGTGGCGCTCCAAAACGCTCGGCTACTCACGCGTGGCAAGACCACAGTTCCTTGAAGCAGTCTGGATGCTGCACACGACAACGCACGGTCACATATTGCCAACGTTGTTGCTGAATATCTTGCAAAAATCAACGTGAAGTGCATCCCTCTCCTTGTTTGTAGTCCGGACTTTTTTTCTATTCCCGCACTTGAAGGAACGCCTTCATGGGAGGCGTTATCTATCATCAGAAGCAATGGTGAAGGCTGGGAGGCGATTTTGAAGGACCTCGCAGAAACAGTTTACACCATATATTTTAAAACTGGCAGAAACGCCGGAGCAAGTGCATCGCATTCATGGGAAACTGTTTTGAGAAAGACCATAATACTATGAGGATTAGTAAAAGTATGTTCTAAAAAGAAATTGCGATCATTCTGTACTGAACAGTTTACTTGTTAATATAAGGAAAAGGTGAGTACACGTTCCTTTAGGAAACTATAAGAGACATACAGGGTGTTCCCGTAAGAGCGTACAAAAGTTTAACAGGACATAGAGGTCTACTGAACAATGTGAGGAAGGAAACTTAGAGTCAGAGAAGCTGGCTTAAGGAGACAATGGAAATTACTCCGTAACTTTCTGTTTATTCGCAGTTAATTGAAAATACCATCGTTGGTACAATGGACGTACCATTTGCACTGCATTCTACACAATTAGCCTCAGTGCAAGCATGACTTGGCTAACTAGACCCACCCATCCCCAACAAATATCCCAGGTGTGTTTCGAACCACGCCATAAGCAGCTACAATTCTGGTAACTAATTCCGCATCAAGTGGTGTCTCATTCACATGTAAATTACATTACATTGTAATTCACATTACAAGTCAACTTGTACATGTGTTTGCTGTAAATAAGCAGGATAACAATAGATTACTTCCATAATTATCTCGTCAAAACGATTTCTCCGACCCAACATTGTTCAATATTTGCAGCTAAATTTTTGACGCTCTACATAAGATATTCAGACCCCCCCCCTTTTTCTTAACTATGGCAAACGATATAAATAGACCTCAGCACTCCTGATGTTTTTAGTAGAACAGGATATATTTCATATATGAAGGTAGAAGGTGTAACATATATTTCATTTTTCAAAATCAAAACAACTGTTTGTCAAGCTTATGGGACTTAAATGTGGTGTCATCAAACTACTTGAGAATTAGCTTATACTAAAGATGGCACAAACATCAATGTCCGAGGGGAGGATTCGAACACCTGACGGGGAACGGCCTCGTGAATCTTAGCTTAGCGCCTCACTTCGATCGGCCACTCCGCCGCGGCAGACATTTTTCCACAATAGTGACAAACGTTGTTGAGTAGCACAACCTAACAGTTCCGTATTTGGTTTCCGACATTATATCACACTCTCTACTTGAAGCCGCGGTGGAATAGCCGAGCGGGTAAGGCGCCTCGCTGCGGGGCGCTCGGTTGCTCGCCGTCGGAGGTTCGAGTCCTCCCTGGGGCATGGGTGTGTGCGCGTGTTTGTTCTTACGTTAGTTTACCTTAGTTTAAGTAGTTTGTAAGCTACGGACTGGTGACCATGCAGTTTGGTCCGATAGATTTGCAAACAAAAAATATCAAATGTTTGTTAAGCTTAAGGGACTTAACTACGGGGTCATCAGTCCCTAAACTTACAAACTACTTATGAACTACCTACAACTAAGGACGGCACAAGTATCCATGCCCGAGGGGGGATTCGAACCCCCGACCGTAGTGGCCGTGCAGACCGTGACTGAAGCGCCTCAGTCCCCTCGGCCACCGCGGCCGGCATTTACAAACATTTGAACATTTTCTCTACTTGAAGGAATCAAACGAGTACAGGTTTCCTTAATTCATTGGGATAAAGGTCTCACGATCCGTAACATATCAAAATATTTTCTTTCATTTGCGTAAATTTTTTTAATAACGTCGAGAATATGCTGTTTTTACGGTTTGATACGGTGATAAGCCGCTTTGAGGGAGTGAATCATCCGATAAAGAGTAGTGTTTACATTTTACATTGTTTTCATAAATTTTCAAAAATAACTCAAAAACTAACTAAAAATTAATTTTAAAATTTCTTTTGTTTGTAAACCTAGTCTACCAAGCTGCTATGGTCATCAGGTCCTACACTTAAACTTACACTAAGGACAACACACACACCCATGCCAAGGAAGGACTCGTACGTACTGCGGGAGAGGCCGCCCAGTCCGTAGCATGATGCCTTAGACCACGCAGCCAATCCCGCGCGGCTGAAATTGTTTCGTAAAGTACATGAAAATTCGCCCGTGCCGCAATATTCACATTCTGAGCCTATATTAGGTCTACGACCGTTGTGTCTATAAGAAAACAGGGGATATTGTTTGGAACAATGGTGTTGAATCGAATTGCATACAAAGGGAAAAATGGATTTTCTTTTCTTATCTTTTATTTTCTTCTCTTTTTAAATTAGCTATTTCAGAGAGTGATAAAAAAACTGAGAGGCTCCAACAATTTGTAATCTCTATGTGAATAAATAAATTTCATAAGTCTTTGATATGGGACAAATACCTTATACACCAAAAAATGTAGTCTATGTACAAAATCATTATGGTCCCCTTAGGGCAAACAATGAAGCGAATCCGATGCACAACGAACTTAGTTCAGTAACAAAATGGAGTTCAATCAAATGACCAATTTTATTTTGGTGAGAATGGTGTATTTGATTCGTCAGGACTAATGAGACAATCGTGGATGTACTTCCAAACTAAACCATCTACGGACTAACAAAAGGTTATCGGTTGTGACGCTAGAGCAATCAGAGAAGCATTTTCCATGTCTGATTAGCAATTAAGGCATGCGTCGGTGTCTCCTACAAGAAACACCTCTGACACGGACTCTCAGACCCCGCGAAACTATCTTAGGGTAATAGTCATTGTTGTGGTCTTCAGTCCGCAGACTGATGCAGCTCTCTACGCTACCCTGTCCTGTGCAAGACTCTTCATCTCAGAATACGAACAGCAACCAACATCCTTCTGAATCTGCTTTCTGTATTCGTCCCTCGGTCTCCCTCTACGATTTTTACCCCACACACTTCCTTCAAATGCTAAGTTGATGATTCCTTGATGTCTCAGAATGTGTCCCACCAACCTACCCCTTCTCTTAGTCAGAATATATCAGAAACACCTTTTCTCCCCAATTCTGTTGAGTACTTCGTCATTAGTTACGTGATCTACCCATCTAATCCTCATCATTCGTCTGTAGCACCACATTTCGAAAGTTTCTATCATATTTTTTGTCTGAACTCCATATTGTCCACCTTTCAATCCCATACACTGCTACACTCCAGACAAAAGCTTTCAGAAAGGATTTCCTAATATTTAAACTAATACTGGATGTCAACAAATTTCACTACTTCAGAGACGCTTTACTTCCCATAGATATTTATTCCCATAGACATTTACTTCGGCCATCAGAAGCTATGTCACTACCTAAATAACAAAACTCATCTACTACTTTATTACACAATCTAATTTCTTCGCCAACACCTGATTTTCTGACAATACATTCCTTTACCTTTGTTTTACTCTTGTTAAAGTTCATCTCATACCTTCCTTTCAAGACACTGTCTATTACTTTTAATTGCTCTTCCAGGTCCTTTGCTGTCTCTTATAGAATTCCTATGTCGTCAGCAAACTGCAAGGTTTTTATTCCCTCTCCCTGGACTTTAATTCCCTCTCCAAATTTCTCCTTGCATTCCTTCACAGCTTGCTCAATGTATAGATTGAACAACATTGTGGAAAGGCTACCACCCTGTCTTACTCCTTCCCCAGCCAATGCGACCCTTTCATGACCTTCCACTCTAATAATTGCTGTCTGGTTTTTGTACAAGTAGAATACAGCTCTCTATATTTTACCCTTGCTACCTTCAGAATGTGAAAAAGTCAACATTGTCAAAAGCTTTCTCCAGATCCATAAATGCTAAAAACGTAGATTTCCCTTTCCTTAATGTATCTTCTAAGATAAGTCGTAATGTGAATATCGCCTCGTGTGTTCTTACGTTTCTTTTAAATCCAAATTGATCTTCCCCAATATCGGATTTCACCACTTTTTCTATTCGTCTGTAAATAATTATTGTCAGTATCTTGCAACCATGACTTATTAAACTGATAGTTCTGTAATTTTCACATTTCCTGCACTTTCTTTCTTAGGAATTGGAATCACTATAATCTTATTGAAGACGTGTACTTTCCTTGTCAAATACATCTTACATATCACATGGAACAATTTCTTCATGACTGGCTCTCCTAATGATAATTGCAGTTCAGATGGAACATCATCTACTTCAGCGGCCTTGTTTCTACTCAAATCTTTTAGTGCTGTGTCAAATTCTTCTCGCGGTACGGTATCTTCTATCTCATCTATTTCGTCTTCCATTTCTATAATACTACCTTCAGGTTTATTTTGACATTCATACCGCTCCTTTTCTCCAAAATTCTCTTTTATTTTTCTGTAGACGGTATCTATCTTTCCCCTACGTATACATGCTTCTACGGTCTTGCATTTCTCCTCAAACCACTCCTGCATTTCCTGTTAACCTCATTTTTCAATATCTGTACTCCATTTTGCCTGCTTCACTTGATACATTTTTATATTTTCTCCTGTCATTAATTAAGTTCAGTATCTCCTATGTTATCCAAGGATTTCTATTAGGCCTTTTCCTTCTACCTATATGATCCTGTGCTGTCTTTACTACTCTACCTCTCAGAGTTCTCCATTCTTCCACTACTGTATTACTTTCCCCCGTTTCAGACATTCTTGCCCAATACTCCTAAAACTCTCAACGACCCCTGTTTCCTTCAATTTCTCCAGATTCCACCTTAATTTTCAACCTTTTTGCAGTCTCGTAAGCTTTAATCTACAGTTCATAACCAATACGGTATGGTCAGAGTCTGTATCTGCCCAAGGACATGTCTTACACTTCAAGACCTGGTTTCTAAACCTTTGCCTTAACATTATAAAGTAAATCTGGTACCTACCAGTGTCTCCTGGTCTGTTCCACGTATATAATCTTTTTTCGTGTTGATTAAACCAATTAAACCTAGTTCCAGTCCTCCGTCACAATCTAGTATTCTTCTCCTTTAACGGTCTGAATAATTTCTTTTGTCTCCTCATAAATTTTTTCAATCCCCACATCAACAGCAGAGATAGTTGGCATATAAACATGTACTACTGTGGTCGGTGTTGGCATCGTGTCTATCGTTGTTACAATAATTCTTTCACTATGCTCTTAGCTTAGGTTAGCTTACCCGCATTCCTATTTTCTTATTCATTATCACCTACTCCTGCGTTACCACCCACTGTATTTAAAATCCTGTACTCACCTGACCAGATATTCTGTTCATCCTACCACCGTACTTCATTAATTCCTACCATATCTAACTTTAAACTATCCATTTTTCTTTTCAAATTTACTAAATTACTTACCCGATTAAGGGTTAGAATATTTCACGCTCCGACCCGTAGAATGCCTGTTTCGTTTTTCTTGATGAAGACATTCTCTTGAGTTGTACCCGTCCCGAGATTCGACTGGGGGACTATTTTACCTCCAGAATATTTTACCCGAGAGGATACCATTATCATATTGCCACGAGAGACCACCATCACCACCTGCCGGCGTGGCGCAGGGGATAGCGTCACGGACTGCGGAGCAGAAGGTCGCCGGTTCAATCCCGCCCACCAGCAAAAATTTATTGCTTTGTAATTTACAATTCCAGAAGGTTCTACATCTTTCTTATGTTCACTTGTAAATTCTACTTGTTTCTTAAGTTAACTGTTCTTATAATATCTGGTAAATTCTGTCTGTGTATAAATAGCAGAGCACTCTGCCTGAGAGGCAGTCAGTGCTGCGTGTATGTTGAGTTCGTAATAAACGTGCTTTCAGTATAAGTGCTGTGTTTAGTTGCCTTCGAAGTCAAGCCTGCTTCCATTGCAACGTGACATTGTTTGGTGGAGGCGCCGGGTACACTGTGCAACAGCTGCATCACCGTGGCTCCGATTAGGCAACGTAAAAGCCGTCGCTTACACGGACTGGAACCGGAATACAAGGGATACATCGAGTACGTCCTTCCAAGAGTCCGTATCATCAGACGAATTATGGAAACGAAACCAGCAGTAAGCCAGCTACACATCAGGCACCCGTCGGTGTTCTCTGGAGACGCTGGACAGGACCCAAACAAATGGCTAAAAGGGTTCGACCGAGTAGCCAAGTACAACAGGTGGGATCATACGATGTGCATGGCCAACGTTTACTTCTATCTGGATGGAACAGCCCAGCAACGAACAACGAAGACAAGTTGAATGTCTGGGAGACGTTCCAGTAGGAACTTAAGAAGACGTTTGGAGACCGCCAGCGACGAATCCGCTCGGCGGAAGAACAATTGAAGAACCGGGCCCAACGACATGGTGAGCCGACACAATCGTACATTCAGAGTGTTTTGGCCCTGTGTAACATAGTAAATCCGAACATGACTGAGGCGGACAAAATCACGCACCTGATGAAGGGAATTGCAGAAGATATGTACCAAGCTCTTCTGATAAAAGACGTCGCTACGACAGAAGAGTTCATCAAATGGTGCCAGCGTATTGAAGAGATGCTACAAAGGAGGGTTGGACGCAAGAAGTATGACAGACTCCCAAATGTAGTCTCTATGGCCGTTGTGGAAGACCAGCAGGACTTGGCTTCTCTCATACGACAAATCGTGAGAGAAGAATTACAACAGTGCATGGCAGCCGGGACTATTAGACCGAGCGAGCATCAGATTATGGCCATGGATGTGAGCCCTGTAAGTCGCGAGGTTGCCGACGCCGCTGAGGACGAGGTATTTCAAATATTAGCTCCTGTCTGCCCCGTCAATCGCACCCGACGTGAAGAATGGCGTCGCCCTGCTATGACTTACGCTGCAGCCGCCAAACGGCAGCCCATGAACCGACCGACGCGACCACAGCCAACTCCCCCGGTAACTATGCCGCCACGCAGAAGAACAGACGTCTGGAGGACAGAAGACAACACACCACTGTGTTTCCACTGTGGACGCCCTGGACATGTCGTACGCTACTGCAGAGAGAGGAGGCGAGTATTCGACGATTATTTTGCCGCAAGACGTCAGCCGTCGGAGCAGTTCTATCCAAGGCAGTCTCCTACTGATGAGTTCAGTCGACCTATGGGAAGAAGCCCATCGCTGGCAGCCGTTCACCGTCGCCGTACAGAGATACCAGCCGCTCCCCTAGCCGCCGCGCCCAGGAAAACTAAGCGAGGCGACCATCTACGGAGGTGAGGCCGCCGCAGATGAAAATCCTCCATGGACGACAGTCGCCAAGATGTCGAGAAATCTCATCGACGTCATAATCGACGGCCAACCTGTCCGGGCACTTGTTGATTCAGGAGCCTCTTTTTCTGTATTATCGGATAATTACCGCCGCACAGTAAAGAAGACAATGTTCTGTGATACGGGAGCAACTGTGCTGAAGGTCGCGAATGGAAAGTACGTCCATCCAGCAGGAACTTGTGTCGCAAGAATAACCATCAACAACAGGACGCAGCCGTTTGAATTTGTCGTGTTAACAGAATGTAGTCACAATGTCAACCTCGGATGGGTCTTCCTTCAGGCATCCCAAGCTATCATTGACTGTGGAAGATCTGAGCTGCAAGTTGAAAAAGTTGTTCCGCCGGAAACACGTAATACAGAATTTTCTGGGAAGCTATTCGTCGTTGATAATGTGACGATACCGCCGTTGACAATGAGAAGAGTTGCAGTCACAAACACAGATGACTGGTTAAACTGTGAAGTTCTTGTTGATAGTAAAAAGTTTATGAGGCTCACAAAAGAAATTTACATACCAGCGGCTATCATAAGCACTACCGGTGGTAAAGGAGAGATTTGGATCACAAATTGCCACGAGCAGTCACAACTTATCCCCAAGGGAATGTGTATCGGGACACCTGAACCAATCCAGGACAGTGAGCTCAATGTCATCAATGAAGACCCATGCCCTGCTGTTAGTACAGACAACACGCTGGAGGAAACAAACGTGGAACTGCCAATAGAGCCTGGACTGACCAAGAAACAACGCCAGCGGGTGTTAGGTGTACTACGCCAATTTTCGGGTGCATTCACACCTCAGCAGGGGAAAAGTCAGACGAAACGGCCCACGATAAAGCACCGTATCAATACTGGGGATCATCCGCCAATTAGCCAGCGTTCGTATAGATTGTCGCCAGCTGAACGACGGATAATTCGGCAGGAAGTGGAGAAGATGTTGCGAGATGACATTATTCAACCTTCGGAGAGTCCTTGGTCGTCTCCGGTGGTCCTCGTAAAGAAGAAGGATGGCACGTGGCGACTCTTTGTCGACTATCGGCGGCTGAACAGAATCACAAAGAAAGATGTCTACCCACTGCCGCGTATTGACGACACCTTAGACTGCTTGAAAGGAGCTACATACTTCTCAACTATGGACATGCAGACAGGTTACTGGCAAATCAAGGTTGACGAAGCTGACAGGGAGAAGACGGCTTTTATTACACCTGACGGCCTCTATGAATTTAAAGTAATGCCATTTGGATTATGTAATGCTCCAGCCACATTCGAACGCAAGATGGACAACTTGCTTCGACACCTTAAGTAGACGACGTGTCTCTGCTATTTAGATGACGTTGTCGTTTTCTCGAAGACATTTGAAGAACATCTGAGTCGACTGTCAACTGTGTTGAAGTGTGTTCAGGCTGCAGGTCTCCGCCTCAATCCAAAGAAGTGCTTCTTCGTCGCCAAAGAGATAAAAATCCTGGGGCACCTAGTCAACGAAGATGGTGTCCGTCCTGATCCAGATAAAGTAAGGGCAGTCACAGAATTTCCAACTCCTCAGCACATTCGTGATGTGAGAAGTTTTCTCGTTTCATAAAAGGATTTTCTAACAAGGCACGTCCATTACAAGATCTTCTGCAGGGAGACGCCAAATTTTACTGGGATGAGACAAAAGAAAGAGCTTTCCGGGCACTTAAGGAGGCTCTAACTTCCGCACCAGTGTTAGCCTTGTACGACGAGAATGCAGAAACGGAACTTCACACAGACGCCAGTGGCTATGGGATTGGTGCAGTGCTTGTACAAGTTCAGGAAGGTGCCGAAAACGTGATAGCCTATGCGTCAAGATTACTCTCAAAGTCCGAGATAAACTACTCTACAACTAAAAAAGAATGTCTCGCGGTTATCTGGGCTATCAACAAGTTCCGGCCGTATTTATTCGGCAAACCATTCACCGTCGTGACAGATCACCATTTTTTGTGTTGGCTGACTAGCTTGAAGGATCCATCAGGTCGACTAGCAAGATGGGCACTAAGACTCCAAGAGTACGGTGTCACAGTGGTATTCAAGAACGGGCGCAAACACAAGGATGCCGACTGCCTTTCGAGGAATCCATTAGTGGAACACAGCAGCATTAATGAAATTTCGGCTCTCACTGAATTAGATGACATTACAGCTGAACAGAGAGAAGATCCAACACTATTAAAAATGATAGAGGCCTTGGAGAAAGGAGAACCGACCAATGGAAAGTTCCAACTTATAAACGGAACATTGTACAAGAGCAATTACGATCCACTGGGCCCCAAATGGCTACTTGTTGTTCCAGCTCATCTCCAGCCAGCTATTCTCAAATATTTCCATGATGCTCCAATATCCGGTCATCTGGGATTCGTGAAAACCCTAGACAGAATCAGACGCAGGTATTACTGGAAAGGTCTCTACCGATCTGTCAAGCACTATGTGAGTCACTGTCAAGAGTGCCAGCGACGGAAGCATGTGCCGCAATTACCTCCAGGACATCTCGTACCGATTCCGCCGGCAGCAGCTCCATTCCACCGAGTTGGGATCGATCTTTTAGAGAGGTTCCCGAAGTCGACAACCGGTAACCGTTGGATAATAGTCTGCACTGACTACCTCACACGCTACGCTGTTACCAAACCTGTACCGACTGCAGAAGCTCCAGAGATCGCAAAATTCCTTGTAGAAGACATTATTTTGAAGCATGGAGCACCACGTGTCATGATATCTGATCGTGTAAAAGTATTCCAGTCAAAACTAGTATCAGAGGTAATGTCACGGTGCAACATTGTCCACAGAATGACAACTGCATACCATCCTCAGACAAATGGTCTTACGGAACGTTTTAACAAAACGTTAGCCGACATGCTGTCGATGTACGTCGATGTTGAGCAGAAGGATTGGGATACAATTCTGCCAGTCGTGACATTTGCTTACAATACCGCAAAACAAGACACCACAGGCTACACTCCATTTTTCCTGCTCCATGGCCGTGAAGCTGAGACGACAATGGTTACACTGTTCCCGTTCCAACCGGACGACACTCAGGATGACTATGTTAAATAGCTCATCATCATGGTCGAAGAAGCAAGACAGCTGGCTCGCATACGGACACTGGACGCCCAGGAGAAGGACCGTCAGCGGTATAACGACAAGCACCGACCCGTTGTGTACAGCCCAGGAGATCTGGTATGGATTTTTACCCCTGTACGGAATGTTGGACTGTCAGAAAAGTTATTGAAGCGATACTTTGGTCCGTATCGTGTCATACGCCGCCTGTCAGACTTCACATACGAAGTTGAGGATTATGAGCCGTCGTCGAAACATCAAAAACGAAGAGACATTGTTCACGTCCTGCGCATGAAGCCTTACTGCGATCCTGATGAGCAGGTAGACGACAATGGCTTCTTGTTCAAGGACTTTAAGGACGGTAATGTTCCTGATGAAGCCACTACAGGAACGTCTGTCGTCGATAATTGCGGAGAAGGGAAGGATTCTCTTGAACTGTCCTACAGAAGATCCAGGACATTGCAGCTGGCTCCACAGGGATCATAACAGCGGGTCGCTGTTTCTCCAGGAGAGGGAGCAATGCCACGAGAGACCACGGACACTAACTGCAGGCGTGGCGCAACGGATAGCGTCACAGACTGCGGAGCAGAAGGTCGCCGGTTCAATCCCGCCCACCAGCAAAAATTTATTTCTTTGTAATTTACAATTCCAGAAGTTTCTACATCTTTCTAATATCTGGTAAATTCTGTCTGTGTATAAATAGCAGAGCACTCTGCCTGACAGGCAGTCAGTGCTGCGTGTATGTTGAGTTCGTAATAAACGTGCTTTCAGTATAAGTGCTGTGTTTAGTTGCCTTCGAAGTCAAGCTTGCTTCCATTGCAACGTGACAATATGTTCATACAGTAGAGCTGCATGTCTTCGGGAAAATTAACGACGGTAGTTTCCCCTTGCTTTCAGCCGTTCGCATTAACTGCATGGTAAAGGCATGTTAGCTAATGTTACCATGCCAGCTCAGTCAATCATCCAAACTGTTGCCCCAGTAACTACTGAAAAGGCTACTGCCCCTCTTCAGGAACCACAAGTTTGTCTGGCCTGTCAAATACCCCTCCGCTGTGGTTTCATCCATGGTACAGTACGGCTGTTATTAAAGAAAGATATTTTCTGTGCATTCCCATGGAAAACGTCGCATTTCTCAACAAGCGTTATTTTGATAGCGAGAAACGAAGTGACATCATAAATCCCTGCGTATTTTAATAATATCCGTGAATAACTACATTTTCAATCAAAACTGCCAAAACCCTAGTATAAAAGTAATCATAACAGCGAAAATACGCACACCATAAAAGGGAAAGTGTACGTAGTTCAATAAAATTAATGTACCGTAGTATTTTCATTCATCACGGCCAAAAATACTTTGTAAAAGTAACTTTGAATGTACTTGACTGAGTTCATTCTTCTCTCCCATTTCGTGGGATTTCCGGTACTATAAGTACCTCAGACAAGGGTGTTTTGCACGTTTGATTGAAAATTGAATCATCCATACCGAATGCGAACATATGCTGTTAGCACCAACCTGCATATGGAGACATGATCATTGTATTGAAATAAGGGAAGTTTGATGGAAAACAGTAACATCTAGGTCTTTTTCCCGCTGTTAGAAAATGATACGGTAAAGAGATGTCGTAAGAGCGGTTCGATGAACCCTCTGGCACGTACTTCAGTGTATTTTGCAGAGTACTTATACAGTTTTAGATGTCGATGTAGACTGTAATGTAACTTATAATGAAATTCTAATCGTAATTTAAAGCCATAATATATCACTTATATTATCGCTAGCTATCACAAATTGTTTAACAACTGTAAATTTTGTTTACTTAACTGCATGTTTCGAGGTTGCGCCTCATGTTCAAGCTGTCTTGGCATTACAAAAATATCTTAGTGCAGTTTTACATTAACAAAATCTTGCTGCCTATAGCAGTAACCCTGTGGAAAAACAAGACAACCTATGTGAGGGGATGTATGTTTTCACTGTTTGATTGTAAAAGTTTGTTTTATCAATTCAGTTGGTCTTGTTCGGTAGCTCCCTTTCCTGTGATTTGACACCATTTGTGTTCTGGGCCTGTTAATCTCAGAACACAATAGTGCAAAACACGATTTCACTATCAACATCTTGTTTCAAGCAACAGCTATTTTGATAGTGAAAGTTTTGCAGTTTTGTGGTTTGAGGTTTATAAGCAGCAAGATTTTGTTAATGTAAAACTATACTAAGATTACACAGGTTTCCATCCAAGATTATTCATTCGGATGACCGCTTTCTGTGTATCTTCTGATCAATTATACATAAGGTTTTTACAGAAGAATTCATTTACCAAATGTAATAAAAATGAAGGTCCTAGTTACTCTCTCTTATTACAAATATCTGGGTGCAATTGCATGCATCCATACAGATGTGAAATAGAAACAATGATGGTAGAGTTTGATATACAACATTAAATGTCATGTACAATTTCTTCAACGGCTGCACAAGAGGCACTAAGTGTAAGCTATCAAGTTACGTAATGGACTGATGAGTACAATGAAAAGATGTTGCATATGCACAGTTGAGATCATGATAAAACGTAATCTTTGCTCTGTGAGGGTGTCGTATATAGTTAATAAACTAATGTAATTGTATTTTTTATGAAATTATGTACAAATAATTACAAAATACAACGAACTATCAGTACAATTAATCATATGATGATTAGGCGAGTAGACAAATTATATCAGCAGAATACGGACCCACTAAGTGTAGCAGAATATAGCAATCCACAAAAATAAAATTCTTTTTTATTACCTAACCCACAGATGTAACGTAAAGAGTACGATTTTTCATGCAGTTGCATGACAGTATTTGTGACATAAATAATTGACATTGGAGGTGTACCATAGGGCATAAATACTATATACATTAATAAATATTTTTATAACAATGGTATTGAAGGCATGCTAATGTAGTTGTTAAGTTGTTAAGCTCACTTGTACAGGGTACAATATTTGATCCATAATTTAGAGTCTATTACAATGTTCGTATTCAAGCGTGAGAGACAGAAATCTTAATATGATAGGTATTTTTAATGAAGGATATATAGCATGATTCAGAAGTTATTAAAATTGTACCAAATTTGGAGAAACATATGTAATAGATTAAAGAAACATTTCTTTTAAACTGGAGCCTATACTGTTATCCTATCATAAGTCACCTTCTTATAAGTAGGTTAAGGTTTCTGTGATGAAAAGTAACATTAAGTAATCAACCATTATTATCTATTCTATGTCAGATTTGGTTGCTTAACAAAGGTATCATAAGTAACTTATGTATTAACCTGGAAGAGTGTAGGCAGAGGGCAGAATTTTTAAGGATCTGAAGTACCATCTCAAGAACCTTCAGAGAATCTAAGATATATTTAAAACATAAAACACACAAAATTAAATTGTACTGGAAATAAAATAGTTTCCTCTTAAAATTATTTAAAACATAAAACACACAAAATTAAATTGTACTGGAAATAAAATAGTTTCCTCTTAAAATAACCACAGTGCAACATCTGTGTGACAGCCTATTGTTCAAATTAAACATGTATATATAGCTTACTGTTTTAAGTGGTATGTATGATTTAGTGTCCCTGGTGGGTTCTTTGTAAGGTATAGTAGCCTACAAATTGAAACACATTGTATTATCCATCCTGTATGTATATCACAAAGGGTACTCTATGTCCTATTATGCATCTAGAGCCAAGCGTAAACAACTACGTACTTTACACACCGTACAAAGTATTAATAATGAAAAATAAAACATAAAGCATATACAAATTCAGTATTAATGAGAATCTTTGTACATCAATGGTACTAGAGACATAGCATAGATATAGTGTCGTATTTACAAAATTTTTGGAGTACACTCATCTAGCTAAAGCTCACTTGAACTCATTATGAAAAGTTCTTCTAAAATCTAGAATGCGTTACAATGTAATTTGTGGCAACGTTTTGTAGGAAATGAAACACACCACTGTTCACTTTTTAATGATTTAGTATCAGGCTAGACTGGAAACCGAAAGGTCGCGGGTTCTAAACCCGGTCGAAACTCGGATTTTTTCAGTCTGTACTTTAACCTGTCCTTCACGTCTCAACGATGTGAGGAGTCGCCAGAAACGACACGTGGTTCGGATTCCACGTTAAGCTGTAGGTCCCCTTTCCCGGTTGGATAACTGGGATAGGCCGAAGTGGCGTCCATTTGAAAGACTTGCACCAGGCCAATGAGCCACAGGAATTTATTATTGTTACCATTATTGCCTGTGGTCGAAAATCGACCAATTGTGTTTACAATGGTGACTGGGGGTAAAATTTTACGTATCATGTCTGCGGCCTCGCGTGATTTTGTTGGCAACATCAACAACACGATAGAAAATCTTTGCTCATTTGTTCGAGCCACATAGAATGACTAGATTACTGTATCGTACAGACCGTGAAGTAAACAAATAATGCTGTTCCTGCTTAATGGTGGACAGGTTCTTGGATGTACCCTCGTCCGCTCAGTAAAAATAATTGCCTTCGTAAAGCGAAGATTCCATGAGAAAACATCAGCGTTGTCAAGCGATTGGCTAGAATGAAGACTCACAGGATTCTCACTATTCAGCATCTCTTCCCAACATTATCATATGAGGCCGCTGGGGTATTTGGTAAAATTTAACCGGTACTAAACGGTATCTTTTACGTGTTAAGGAAAATGCCTGACACAATATCAACAAATAATAACCAGAGTATATACTTCTCATGCCATTTTCGAATTATAAAACTTTCACTAGCCTAATGTTTGAAATGGAATTACAATTTCGGTGTTCGTATATTTATACAGCGCCAAGAAATAATGTTATTTCGATTCTGCGATATTCAGAATTACAGAGCTGACAACACGTCGACTTCGTAGTTCCACCCGTGCACCGCTACATGCCTCTCCCGGGTCACCATCATTTATATCGGCTTAGTAGTTCCACCGGAGCACCGCTAGATGCCTCTCCGGCGCATCATTTCTTACATCGGCATCCATTTCCTTTAACCACTTTTAATCACTGCGAAAATTAAGCATTTGAACGGCAAAAGAAAGTGAGTTAGGATGCGCTGCATTTGGTCGAGGAGAATAACCAGTCAGTGAGCTGATTGTTGGAGAATGTAGAACTTGATCCAAGCTGTAGATAGGAAACTTTCTACTTCCTTTTACATCTACATCTACATACATACTCTGTAAATCACATTTAAGTGCGTGGCAGAGGGTTCATTAACCACTTTCATAACTTTTCTCTTCCGTTCCATTCTCTAATAGCGCGCGGTAAAAAAGAACACCTAAATCGTTCCGTTTTCGATCTGATTTCTCTTATTTTATTGGTATGGTCATGTCTCCCTAAGTAGGTGGGTGCTAGCAAAATATTTTCACATTCATAAGTAAAAGTCGGTGATTGAAACTTCGCAAACAGACACGCCACTTTTAATGGCTAAATGCACACATAATATTTATATTCGTGAAATCTACGATAAACAATGTTTCGAATTATGTAACTTTCATTGGCCCTCTTGTACGAATAAATTAGTAATCTGTACCACAATTTTCGTGTTAGCGTATTTATATAGTGATTGTAATGATGGAGTGTTAGTGTACATAGTTTGGTGCGCTTTTGGGCGTTCGACGTGAAAGACGTCCCTTGTGAGGAGCGACGCAGGTGGCAAAACAGCCGGCGGTGTCGCGTGAGCAGGCAGACGCAGCACGGCAGAGGAGCGGAGCGCTTGTGTGGCGGGAGTGTGTTGACGTGTCACTGCCGCCCATCGATCAGCGCGATCCCTGTCTGCTCAGCCGTTAAGGCGCCGCCCTGATGGAGCACTGTACTGGTCGCGAGCTGCCAGCTGCCAGCCACTGCGGCCAAGTTATACACCGCCTGTCTGTCTCACCCACTTACTCCTTCCCTCCCTCCCCCTGCCCCCCCCCCCCCCTCTCTCACTCTCTCTCTCTTTCACACACTCACTCACACACACACACACACACACACACACACACACACACACACACACACACACATGAATATGTTTCCGCAAGAACGTGCAAAAATGTGTACTGAAATCTTAGAAATTTAAAACCAGATTTTCTTTACATTTCTAGTAGGTACCCAAAGGAATATTTGAATGTACATATACAACACATTGTTAGTATATATACCAAATAAATATGCAAATGGGACCCATTGTTAAAAAAATTAAATCTATACCTATAAAGATGAATGTCTGCTCGGTGTACGTTTATCACATCTGAACCAAAAGACATAAAGAGCTAAAAATTTGTACAGTTACTAATGTCTATCTGGGGAAGTCTTTAGTCACCGTTTTATGTCAATCGGATAGCTATTTATCTATATATATATATATATATTAATGTGAATGTCTGTTCGGTGTACGCTTATCACGTGCGAACGACAAGACGCAGAGACTTAAATATTTGTACAGTTACTAATTTATACCTGAGGAAGGTTTTAGGCACGGTATTATAGCGATATGATAGATATTTATTGATATGAAGAATGTAACGCGAAATGTGTAACAGCAATTACTCTTTGAAAATTATATTTACTCTTTGAAAATGGTTTTATTGGTTACATTGTTGCTAGAGGGTTGATAATGATAAGAGGGTGGAGTATATTGGGATGGAAAGTTATCGGTGTATATAAAATTCTACGTGTGTGTGTGTTAATATTTCACTCTGCAGCGAAACCTACAGACGCAAACGAATGGTCTGTGTGTAACTGTTGTCCGAAGTCTTCCGTTGTACACCATAGCAGTTCCATACCGATAGCTATAGCGGGGTGAAAGATATGGTGGTTGAAAGTCGTTAAATTATTTTTAAAAAATCGGACTGAAGGCCAGCGATGACGTTTGCGACTCTATAGCAAGGAGGTTACATACAGCGAAACGTGATGCCACAGACCATACCTATGCTCTATGCGCGCTATAATGTCTTAAGCTCTTTCTCTGTAAGGACAAGCATACGAATAAATAAAGCAGTAAAAAATAAATTTCTTTCAATACATGTCTTTAAAAAATCGATTTGTCGTTTCGCGCATTATCTATCATAATGAACCAACACGCGAGCGGGGCCGCGGTTTTAAGCTAGTATGTTATAAAACTACGTGCTTAAAATGTTTACGTGGATACCTCGAAGAAATTTCGGACAGACATATTATATACAGAGTATTTACATAAAAGCGTACAAAAATTTTGCAGAACACAGGGAATTCTCCACTGAAACTAAAGTGTCGCGTGGAACAATGCAAACTATGAGTCTAGTTTCTTAATGTAGCCAACAAAAACCAAAGACATTATTTAATAACTATAGCCCTCTCCTTTCCTATCTATATCTTCCTTATGCTGTTACTACGCCCGATCGTTGGAGTTTTAGTTTGGCGAAAGCAGTAGTATTATTAGACTCGATAGATGTTAAAACCATTATTATTATTATTTTATTTGATCAAATAAATAGAAATCCATCTGCTTGCAACAGTAATCACTAATCTGCACGTGTAATTTTGCATTCAGGTTTGTATTGGTTACCAGAAGTATCATTTATTAATATTTGAAAGGGTGTATTTTTTATTTCTTTTTTTTTTTCTTGTGTGTGCTCTAACAAAACCCCATGTAACTCCAAGCGTATGTGTCAATTTGTACTTCTGGATCTACATTATGCCGTGATTTTTTGAGTTTTCAAATTTATACCGACTTTTTGATCACCCGGTATTAACACATAATTGTTAATAATACTTCTGACTGACTTACATGACGAGCGGTGGGCGAAGCATTCTGTTAACTGAGAGCTTCAGCTGCCCTCACCAGCAGTTGAGGCCTGCTGCGGCCACCGCCACCGTCCACCAACAAGGGTAAAAACTATTTTAATTTTACTATGTTACTATCAATGTAGAATATAATTATTGGTATCACTTAAGTCTCTCTTTGTTATATTACAGTGCCACTGGCCTGAAGATGGTTCTGCAGAACCGAAACCGGTTGCCAGTAATAAAAGCAACAACTTGCAATCTAGACTTATTTTAAATATCGTTTGTTGTTGCCAGGTAACACTGTGATACGGATAACCTACACATTTGTTTCTCAGTCTCTAATTTAAATATTACTATCCGTTAAAATTTCACTATTCTCACACTCCTTTAATTCGAGATTGTTAATTCCGATAATTAAAGCACTTCTACAGCCAAAATTCTAATATCGGGATCTCCGTGTACTGTTTAAACCAAAGATTCACGCCAAATAATGTTAGACACCTGAAGTTTTACCACAATGTATTTTTAACACAGTTCGTTTAAGTGGTATGACTGACTATGGAATGAGTCCTTAGCTCTTTGATATATTGAATTATTCTTATACTTTCGAAAATCACACTATGTCCTGAAATAATTAACTGAATTCCGTTCGTGCGTTAAAACTGTCCTGAATCACACTATTTTAATCGATACTGTTCGTGATTCGTTTCACTGACTTCACTTAACTACAAATCTCGTTCTATCGTGAATGAAAACTATCTTTTAATCTTTTTTAATGTAAACATACGCACAAAAACTGAGATAACAGTAGATAATATTTAACAATCCCGGAATTTTGCTTTCATACCCGTGGAGAACATATTCGTTACTATTGCATCCTCCATGATGGTGCTCCTTCTTTTACTTTGCATTACCCTGAAATTTAAATATTCTTAATAACCGGAAAATACAATTTCCTACTATGATAACTGCCTATAATATTGCTAATTTCCCAAATATAAAAATCTAAACTAATAAATACTAAATATTCCCATAAAATTTAGATATCCCGTATATAAAATGCAAAAATTGATCACGAGCGTAGTATAACACACAGTAGCAATCACAGAGATGCCACAGATGCCTCACATTGAGTGCATCCCATTGTGCGCCTCAGAGTTGCAACACCAAAAATCGCTACTCGGCTATTCGCAAGATCAATTTATAGTTTTTTTTATCCGATATTTAACAAAAAAATGCAAACTCTAGATCAAGTCTCTTAAGCTAACCAACAATGACAAAATATATAAGTCAACGAGATACGAAAATAAATTTCTCTGCTGCTTTCCCTCACCTTACTGGTTGGGTAGGGTTGTTTGGTTGGGACAGGGGGACTAAACTACTGAGCTTATCAGACCCCTTGTTGGGAGGGGAAGGAGTGAGGATAGGAAAGGAGGAGAGAGGAAAAGGAAATGCAGTCCGGAAAGTAAAGAAGGGAGGAAGGTGCATTAGTTTGGGGCCCGTGCTCGCCACGCGCGTACGAAAGAAGTGTGACCCCTGTGTGTATGTGTGTGTATGGGAGTGGGGGGGGGGGGTGAGGATAGGAAAGGTGAGAGATTTCAGTACTGCCACGTTTGTTTCCAACGGTAAAAGGACAACGTGCCCTTGTTAATTTTATTAGATTATTCGTAGTTACTTGTGGCGAAAGAGGTCTGCAGCAGAGGGGAGAGACACGCGTTCGAATCCAGTGCATTGTTACTCTGAGGGACTGCGGTACCCGGAAGACGGCTTACGGCGAAGGGTCAGTGTAGGTAGAATTGAGGGAAGATCACTCTTAAGTATTTCTGCACTCGTTTCCGCCATCTGGCTGGCAAGAGCGAGGGGGTTTGCTGGGAATAACTTGCTGGCCGTGGTTTTGGCGGTGCCTGAAGGCCATCGGCCGCTACCTGAGAACGCTCGACGTAAGGGCAAGACCCGACCGGTAGAAACTCGGGGAAGCTGGCCATTGGCTACTGTTTTATAGTAAGGTGGTTCAGCTGTCCGACTCCCAAACGCAAGCCATGATTGGTCGTACTTTGGCGCCTAGCTGTGAATTGGCGTTTCAGTAGAGGTAGGCAGAGCCTGGAGGCTTTGCAGAGTGGAGACGGAGATTTTAGATGGGACGTCGAGGAGAGCAGACGCTTCTCTTCTGCTCTCAGTTTATACTTGTCTTCGAACGGTTTGCGGTAAAATTTTTCCAGGTGATCCAAAACTTGTACTAATAGCGCAGAGTTTGACAAGCTGAGAACAATGTCAGCCTGCCTGATATTAGATGCACCGACGCTAAATGCTATTGTCACACTTCTGGTGTTACCTCAGCCTATATTCGTGTATCACAAGTAAATTGTCTGTGCTGTTTTGTTCAAATGTTTGTATTGTTTATGGGACTTAACTACGGGGTCATCAGTCCCTAAACTTACAAACTATTTATGAACTACTTACGAACTAGGATGGCACAAATATCCATGCCCGAGGGGTCATTCGAACCCCCGACCATGCAGACCGTGACTGGAGAGCCTCAGTCCCCTCGGCCAGCGCGGCCGGCTGTCTGTGGTGTACAACACAGCCGAACGAGTGAGATCGTGTGCACTGAGATCTAGCGGAATCGAAGTTAGCTGATATTAGTGAAATATCGCTTCTGGAAAGCGAAGCTGGATTGTCTCCGGGTCCGCCAGCCAGCCAGCTAGCACAGTTTTGGTACAGTATCGCGTCCATTTGCTAGTGTTCACGTTTTCGGACTACTGAAAACGTTAGGTGAACTCACAGAAATCTGGTATCGGAATATTCGTCTCGATTACACCACGGTTTCCAGTTAAATGTGGATTGTCACAAGTGTTTAGAATCAGATATAATTATCGTCGACTTACGAGTGTATATTCTGTTTCGCATTTATTATGTTCGTTAAATTACATCCATATTTAATTGTTAGTGAATTTTGTTTTCAACTATGTCATTCATTTGACTTCAGATAATAAAACGAGGCAAAACATATTTCTTTACTCAAGTCATTCAAATTAGTTAGCCCCCTTGGACGGGTTTTATTAGTTGGAAATTAGAGTATAAATTCATTAACTGATCGATGGTGGATCCACCACGCCTATCCTTCAATATCAAGTGAACAAATCATTTTCATACTGCATTTGCATGGCGTCCTTTCTCTCCCCTTCCTTGCCTATATTTTGTACCACACCCTCCATTTAACACCTTTCAAAAATGGGAGAGGGAAAGGAAATGCAGTCCGGAAAAAAGGAAGGGAAACTGCATTAGCTCGGGTCCCGTTCTGTGATGTTACAACAGCGTGCAACACCGTTTGGAGCGCGAAGCGCGCAGGTTTGACAGAGGAGAGCGTCGAAAAAACAGCATTGTTTTTACTTTTAGAAAGTAGAGTTACGGACTAGCACGTAGTAGCAAATGGAAGAGGAGAACAAGACGATTCAGAAGATGCGTTGACATCATTTATATTAATTTTAGATCAAAATTTATTCAGAAAACTAGTATTTATTCACTTCGCAAAATCCAGAGGCTAAACTAATGGAACTACAGTAATGAGCGAGGGCTCAAATGAAAGATCTCATCAAGACGCAAATTTTGCGATGCCAATTCAAAAATCAATTTATATACACAGGCACTCAAAACTACACTCTGAATTCACTCAATATCCGGATCGAATTGTGGCTTCCACGACAATAGATATCACAAGAGGACACACGCGATCGCGTCGACGTGAGATCGTTACGTCAACCGCGATAATAGATATGCAACAGAAAACACGACGCCCAATCAACAACATAAAAAAAGGGAAAAAATAATTTGTTCTTCGCGAACCACATGCAAGAACACCAAAAAACTAATAAAATATGCTACAACGAAGGCTAGAAAGCAGCAGATACCACTGTTGGACTTATTAAGGGATTATTGTAATAATGAGCATCACATTTGTTACAGTCAATCAGGGTAATATTTTACCAGTCAGGGTTTCTTTGTACCACTTAATATTTAGCTTTTAATTGGCTGATGTTGCACCTACTAGGGAATTATTTATAACAGAAGTATTAAAATTAGCTTTAGATAGAACCATTGGCAATAGGTGGAACATGAGTCATTTGAAACCCAAGTATTAAAAGATACAAAGTTACTGTGACTGGTACAAAGTTACCCTAATTGACTGTATAGACGGAACAGTGAAACCATCAGTGGCTAAACACACCACGCGTAACTTTAATCAATGTACGGAATGAGGGAGGGAAGATTCACTTCTGAATCATATCGGCTATCTACATGAAGCATGGATGGGATAAATTTCTAGTTGGTGCGAAGAATGGCAGCTAGCTCTCAGTGTAGAAAAATGTATGGTGTTGCGCATGACTAGGGAAAACAATCCCATAATCTTCGAATACAGCATTAGTAGTGAGCTTCTTGATGGAGTCGTGTCGTTCAAAGATCTAGGCGTAACATTGCAGAGCGATATAAAATGGAACGAAAACATGTAAGGACAGTTGTGAGTAAGGCAGACAGCCGACTTCGGTTTATTGGGAGAATTTTGGGAAGATGTACTTCAGCTGCAAAGGAGACCGCGTATAATACGCTTGTACGACCACGTCTTGAGTATTGCTCAAGTGTTTGGGACCCGCAGCAGATCAGTTTAAAGGAAGCAGTCCAGAGGCGAGCAGCTAGGTTTGTTACTGGTAGGTTCGACCAATGCGCGAGTGTCACGGAAATGCTCCGGAAACTCAACTAGGGATCGTTGGAGGAAAGACGACGTTCTTTTCATGAATTTCTGTTGAGAAAATTTAGAGGGCCTGAATTTGAAGCTGAGTGTAGTACGATCTTGCTGCCGCCTACTTACATTTTGCGCAAAAATCGCAAAGACAAGATAAGAGAAATGAGGACTAGTGCGGAGGCATATCGGCAATATATTTTTCTTCGTTTTATTTGGAAGTGGAATAGGAAAGGAAATGCCTAGTAGTGAGTGGTACAGTGGACCCTCCGCGACGCACATTACGGTGGATTGTGGAGGATGGATGTAGATGTAGACGGCACAGCAAAGTACTCCAAGTAGAGACAACTCGCAGGGTCACGCCTGTCGCAAGGAGGATGCACGCCCTTAGCTTGTGCAGTCGGCAGCCCCTCCTCCGCTGCACTTCCTCTCTCGCCGTACAACGCCACGTGGCCGTCTCCCGCCATAGTTAATTAACAAGAGCACGACCGCACCGTTACAAGCCGCTGGTAGCATCTCGTGTTGGTACCAGTGGCGCCGCCCTCCCTTCCTCGCCATCACCTTAACTCCAAATGACGCACCACTCGACGAAAACATCAGAGATCCAGCGCGATCAGCAATCGAAAGACAAGCGCCACCCGTGACGAAAGCGGAAAACTAGATACCAAATCGCCATCAATCTGGAGCGGGGAAACCGCACACAGGGACCTAGAAACGAGCCGGCACGCCTCATTTGATACCGCGCTTTCTTAGCACGCGGACTCCATTCTGACAAGAAGACCTGATGGGTATCGGATTTTAGAATTTTTTTTTTTATATTTATCAAACGCGAAGTTCATAACTCAAATAAACAATGAGCCAAAGCCATTCGTCCCAACTCTCAAAATTTCTCGAGAAAATCGACTTTGAAGTTTTGTAAGTACACGTAAATAGAAATAATTAAATCACTTGTGGCATCTATCGATGTAGCTCAGATGGTAGCGTTCTAGCCTCCTAACCGCAGCGTAGGTGGTTCGAATCCCGCTATGACAGATTTTTTTTCCGTTTCAAATTCGGATCTCTAATTCCACGTGTTGTGTCAGTTTTGGTTTATGTGTATGAAAGCGAGCTGAACACCTCGACGTCAACTAAAACTATGGTAGGTTAGCTGCTTGGAAAGCAGTTAGTAGCTATGGCGATGACTGTCCAAAAAATACCGACGTAGCTTTTCACAAACCGAACAATGAAGGACTACTGTCATCGATTAATAGTGGAGCCGATAGGTACTGTGAAAATGTAACTTATGTTTTTTCATTGGAACCATCATTATTAACCACCGTTTATAAAATATAGGAAATTACGAATAAACAAATCAAACGTGCATTTTTCGTAAAGAGTACCATTGGATATTAAAATTATGTAAGTATTCGAACACAACGAAAAACAAAATACAATATATTTGTCATGACAGGACTGGAAACATCGACCCTGAGGTAGCAAGACCAGAACGCTACCATCTGAACTACACTGATAGATGCTGCAACTGTTTTAATTATTGGTACTTACGGATAGTTGTAAAACTTCAAAGTTCATTTTCTTGAAAATTCTAAAGAATTGTTCGAATGGATTTGTACTATTGTTATTTAAGTTCAGAACTTCACGTTCACCATAAATATAGAAAAAAATCTGCATTCCTATACCCAGTGGCCTCACTGAATTTAATTCACGCACATAATAAGTAGCTAAAACGTTCTCGATTGTATTGCTGCAAAGAATGATGGTGTCAATTCTATCGAAAACTTCGGAAGGAACATACTCTGCGCGCGCGCGCATGCACACACACAGACACACACACACACACTCAGAGACAAATCACATTCCCGTCTACGTTTGAGAAGGTCTCCCGTAAAAGTGCAGCTGGCACAGGCGGGAATGTGGTGCGTAAAGCGGCGGCGGAACGGCCGAGCGCATTGAGGGACTATGCTACGATGCGCGGGGCAGTTCCCGTCGGGGGTGCGATTCCCCCCTCGAGCATGGATGTTTGTGCCGTCTTTAGTATAAGGTAGTTCATAAGTAGTTTGTAAGTTTAGGGACTGATGACTCCGCAGTTAAGTCCCATTAGCGTAACAAACATTTTGACATTTGAATTGGCGCGTAAACAACAATATTGCTCCTCTGTTCCCCCTGTTTCATCAAAATTGCTCAGTTGGTGCGTATGTAGTGAATGGATACCGAAACTTGAAAGACGACCGTCTGTCGTCTTCCATATATTTTTGTATATTTCTGTAAAGTTATGATTTATTTAATGTCGCTAGATTATCATTTTGTTAAAACCTGAATCCCACTCTTGTCAAGGCTGGAGGAATAGCATTTTATATTTTATGTGTTAAAATATTAGTTAATATTGCTAGGTTTTCCTAATTTTCTTATATGAATAATTTATTATTATATTAATTAATGTGGCATAAGTACGGTTTCTTCGTTACGCCGCTGTCCCTGTGAGAATGTGCAGTTGTTGTACTTTTACATGTGTGCATGAATCTATGGCTGTTTAAATGTGGGGAGTGATAGTTCGCTTTGCATCGTTCTCTCTGGCTCAGAGTCGATAGTTGCTAGTGCTACCAAAGAGGTTTCTACACCCTTTGGTTACAGTCTAGTCAGCGAGCCTTTTTCCTCCAGCGCGAGTATCGCTGTCCGCCCCCACCACCGCTGTTTTCGTGGATTTTCCGGCTTCCGGTGGCTTCCCGCGCTATCCCCGGTGGCCGCTTGGCGGTTCATTCTGCTCTGGTCGTCTGGTGAGGTAAGGTTGGTTCTGCTCTTGTTTCTGTAATTGGTAGCGTATCTGAATAAACAAGTTTAAGTTCAGCATAATCCGTAAGTTGCCTATAAATTGTAGTTTTAGAATACCTTCCCTCTTTTATTTAATATTGTTCTTCACAAGTGCTGAGAACAAACTCAGATACAATTTTTCTTGTGTCTAAATTCCATTTCTTAGCCATATTTCTAAGATAACTTCAGTTGTGGTGGCTTGCTTATTAATGTCTGTGTGTAATAACGTGTGAACTGCTATGTATATTGACCACTGTTGTATTAACTTCCTGTTATTGAAGTAATTTGAAGCTAGTCAGTTCTCAGTTTGGTGCTATAATGACACAGTTTCCTTTCCCCGATATTATCAGAGAAAGTTTTGTATTTTTATGTTAAAATAATTATCTATGAAAGTCAGAGAAAGAAAATTTAGGAACAACACTTTCAATTTTTTTTGTAAGTAAGAAGACACTCTTGCTTTGTACTCCGTAGCGATATCATTTTTCAGACAGGAGCTGTACTTTATTATTTTTATGTGGCCTCTATTATGTACATTCAGGTAAATATATGTGCTGTGCACGTATCTTAAATTTATAAATAAACCTCCACCTTAAATTCGCACTTATGAATTTTTATTAACAATTTTGCCCTATCCTCCCTCCGCCCATAATGTCTTTTTCAGCCTTGTTGAATCACCGCAACAATGTATGACATAGTTTTTAGTTAATATTGAATGGTGATATTTCGTATAGCCTGCCACTCATGTTTCAAAATGTATTCCATAATATTATCATTTACCGGCAATAGAATCTGCAGTCGATTTTCTTGTGAATTTTTAGAAGTCCGATGTGTTAGACTTACGTAATATTCCTATCCGATTTATATCATGTCACTTATCTTACCTTACGGTTTGCTACACGAGTCGTAGTTTGATATTGACGAATTGCCATCCACTGTTCGGGGAGTGGTTATCATATTATTAAAATTTCATTTACAGCCAAAATTCAACCACCGATGGATCTATTGTTAAAGGTAACTGCTCGTCGATTCTTTTTGTAATGTTCTGCCTGCATTTAATTAGCTTGCCATTTCATTTAAATGCATGTAATAATTTTTCCAATTTTTTTCCCCGTAATTTACTGATTGGGATCTTTCATAGCTTCTAACTTCAAACCACTTCCTTCTGTAAATTTGTTAATCTCAAAAATTAATAGCCAGGCTGGAACATTATAGTGCAGGGAACAAGGCTTTGTAGCAGCGAGTAACCAGTAGTTCACACTGACTTTATTTACTAATTTTAGTGACAAAGCAAGGCTCTTGTTACGTACAGTACTCGACTTTTAAAGTTTCCAGAGGTAGTAAATACGACCGACAACCCTAGTCATTTACAAGACCACATTTTTTTTTCCTTTATTGTTTTTTAAAGCCAACTGTAAAATCAGCTGGCTGGCTGGCAGCAGCTGCGGTGGCTGCTCTTCAGCCATGTGACATACAGAATTTGACAATAAGAGATAAAATATAAAAAGAGGAACAAGATTGGGGAATGTTAAAACAATTTACACGCTGAGTTTTCGACAGACTAAAACGTACATGGATAAAACGGGACAAACATATAACAGGGAACGATGAGCAGACGAGGAGTAATAAAAAAACACACATAGTCAGTAAAAACAGCTGGCCACGGTGACGAGTTAAAAGTACATTGCAGAAACACTAAGTACAGAACACGAGGACACTGGACGGAGCACAGAATAAAACTTGCGGACGGTGAAAACAGAGGCACTGATTTAAAAAACACAGGACACTGGACACACTGGCACTGTACATGACGGTAAAAAGTCGAGTCGCCCCCGCAGGGGGGTGGGGAGGGGGACGGAGGGGGGGGACAGGGCTGGGGGAAGTGCGGGCGAGGGGGGGAAGGGGAGGGAAGAGAGAGAAAGGAGGGGAGAGAAGGAATGACGAGACTCTGGGCATGGGAGAGGGGTAGCCAAGCGGGCGGGAAGGAAAAGGGACGGGAGAGAGGGGAGGGGTGCTGATGCTACGGGGAAGGGATCAGAGTTGGTAGGAGGGGTAGATATCGGGACGAAGTTCGGTATCCGGTAGAGGAAGGGTGCGGAAATTGCCCTGGGAGAGGATACGGAGCGTATGTAGGTGAAGACCAGGAGGCAAGACCACACTAGAAGTCTTCTTTTTACAGCAAGTACTGTGTCTGCTCTCGGTGAGCGCACGAGGGGGACACAGTTTTTTTGCGAGCACCGCGCATGCGCCGTGGAGAGCTCGCCACCTGTGTGCGACAGATGTTTAATTCCCGCAGAGCGCGTCCGCCGGCGGCGGAAGTGCATGAAAAAGCGGCAAGGAAACAAACGGCCGAGCAGAGGGCCGGTAACGAGGCCATTTATATTCCCGCGTCGGCGCCAGGGGACCGCGCCACGCCGCACTGCCCTCTGCTTGTGTGGGCCGGTCGCTCCTGCCACCGCCCTACCCTTGTTTTTATATCGCGCCCCCTTGTGTGTGCAGAGTCCGGCCGGGGGCGGACCAGCGTCGCACGCGCGTGGGCTTGCCAGGACTTCATTGTCTCATCTCCCGCACCGGCACGTTTCGCCTCTGTTAAGTCGAACCCACGTTCCTCCACTCCATGGCTTAGTTCCAGTCGTGGCTGGTGATAATGTGCTAATGTGCTGCAGCACACTGTAAATATATTACTAAAATTATGCCATATAAAATGCCAGCGAGAAATCGCTGTAAAATTACATCCTTTCTCTTGGAATACGAGCCAGATATCACAATAAAATTATACCAATTCCCTTCCAATCCGTATTATAATGCTTGTAATAAGGATGATAACGCATTTTGGAGCGTTCTCGCCGCGATAGCTGGAAACCAGCTCCGTGTGCTGAAGTGGGATTCAGCCGCGCTGGTCCGTGCGCAGAGAGGCGGCGCAGTCGTCTATTCGCTACTGCGCATGCGCAGACGTGACGTCAGGCCTGGCGGCTCATGTGTGCTGAGACCGACTACAGCACCACATCAATATTTCTCTTCCCGCTGCGGAAGAATAGTATATGACGAATATTTCGGCTTACAGAGTCAAATACCGCGCTGACTCAGGCGTCTTGCGCATTGTCTCTCAAACCTACCTGTGTGAGGCTCGTATTCAAATACCTCTGAGTCTAAATGTTTAATTTTTGTAAATAAAATTAATATTTTTAAACCTTATATATACTACCTGCAGTGAATACATGCAGTTGGCAGCGCTGTTATAGATTCTCCTGAAGGTCTTACTGTCAATACAGTATTAATTGATATTTAATTAAAGGCAATCATACAAAAGTTGACTTTTTATTTTAGTATATTTTGTTTGCTGTTTATTTTTGTAATATTGTAGCACACTGGTCAAATTTTGTACGAGCCGCCACTGCTTAGTTCTGAAGACCTTTTGATAGCTCAAAATTGAATTGCAAATAATACCTTTCCTGTGACATCTGACACGAAAACTGAATACGCAAGAGATTCAAATTTAAGTGTCATCCAAAATTTACTTTTCCCAATATTTGTAAATAAGCTGGGAACACAACTCAACACGTGCCGCTTGTCCCTGCCTACACTTCATTATTTTCCTCTTTGTCACGTTTTATGTACCTGCAAGAACTTTACACATTCTCTAACAATTATTAATAAAATTCCACAAACAATAAAAATAACAGATGATCCTATCTTTTGTTAGGGTGAGTTATATTATCACTGTGGGACTGACAATGAGGTCATTGGAACATATTAAGTAAACTTATCATATACAGCAAATTTTAGTATCAGTGTTAGAGATAACTGGATCCATGACAAGACAGTTAAAAGGTGGAGTCCTTTAGATATTTTCCAGACGGGTCCTAGGAGGAAGATTTTATTTACGAGGTAACACCATGTAAAGTCTCAGTGGCAAATACGACACGCTGTGCAGAACGCAACGCGCCTTTAAATGTAGAGCGGGCGAGATGTAAGGTGGCCGGGGTCACAGCTGCCTCGACGTGCTGCTAGACTGCTGATTGTCGCCGCACATGGCCGTGTACGAGACATTTCCAACCACACAAGCAAACCGGAATCAGTGTACTGCCGCATGAAGATGGCGTACATGTTCAGACAGTACATTGCCATGCAGCTGATTATCGGCGAGTTGCGAGAAGCAGCCACGACGTATGCCGTGGGATTTCATAGGAAAGCAGCTAGATCTGCGGCAGCCATTACATACTTACGTGCTCAGCAAGGACTTCCGGAAACAGGCAACTTGTGAATGCGTCGCAGACGAAAACCTGCAAGAAGTAAGGAGACGGAGGTGTTTGTTAATCTGCTTTATTCCACCTCATTTCCATTTACGAGACGTCTCAGTTTAACATCTGTGTGGTTCGAAGTTTCATCCATACCTCTCACTGGACCAGCAGCAGGAAGAGAGATAACTTCTGTGAATGGGCCAATGGTAATTTCACTCTGGAGCATTTAAAAAGATATGCATATATGAATCTACTTTCACAAAGTATCATGCACTAGTCGTCCCGGCAATGCTTCGCAATTACTAATATGCTTTGAACAATTTTATCGCAATCGTACAAATGCTATTGATATTCTAAAGAAAGGAGCTCTTACAGTTTTCCACAAATTTTTCTATTTTCTGGCTAACTATTCCAAACTTTTACTTCACTCAAACCTTCCTCTCGCTTAGAACGTCGAATGTGCAAACTATTATCGCAATCCGGTGAATGATATTGATATTTCATAGAAAAACATCTTTCTATTTTTTTTTAATTTTCCAGGAAACTTTTCCAAATTTTTATTTAATAAGAACGTTAATCTTGCTTTGAACGTCAAATACGCAAAATACGCAATCACACGAATGATATTGATATCCAATTGAAAAAAGCTTTCAGTCTCTCGCGAATTTTCAAATTTTCCGGGTAACTTTCCCAAATTTTTAGTTCATAAGAACGTTCATCTTTCGTTGAACGTCAAATGATCAATCGGATGAACGGTTCTCAACTTATAGGGTTGAGTACATTTAGAAACACATTGAGAAAGGAATAACCCCTGTCCGTCGTGCGAATAGTCATAGTGCTGAATTCAATCAAAAGACATTGAAAAACGCACTTTCAGTTTTTATTAAATTTTCCAATTTTTCGGTAGATTTTCCATACATTTATTTCATACAAACCTTGTCCTGTCAAGCCGTACTCAAGTGATGCTCTTACAGCCATATGGCAATTGATTTTTATTCATAGAAAGAAATTGCATCTCGCTGCGGAGCGCGCGGTTGCTCGCCGTGGAGGTTCGAGTCCTCCCTGGGGCATGGGTGAGTGTCTTTGTCCGTAGGTTAGTTTACCTAGGTTTAAGTAGTTTGTAAGCTACGGACTGATGACCACGCAGTTTGGTCCGATAGATTAACAGACATTTGAACATTTGAAAAAAATAGCTTTCGGTTTTTCTAAATTTTGCTACTTTCCGGCCGACTTTTCCAAATTTTTATTTGATTCCTGCTCTCAACATGAAATGTACAAAATTTTATCGCAATTGGACGAACGGTATTGATAGCGCACTGGAAAAAGCTGTTTCAGTTTTTCCCGATTTTCGTCTTTTTCGGACAACCTTTGATATTTTATCACCATTTAAACCTTCCCTTAACTTGTACGAGTATTTCAAGACTAAAATTAGCCAAATCGGTTGAGCCATTCTCGAGTTTCAGCGAGACTAACGAACAGCAATTAATACACGCATGACACCCACTACTGGGCGGCAGACAATCCCTGGTGGATACGACCTGTCGAACGTCTGTTACTGTACGGTGTGGAAGCAGTCCATACTGCTTCAAAGGTAAGACTGTCACTTGAGACATTTAAAGTCGACAGTTTGGCTGCTCTCCTTGAACGCGTGTGTATTCAGGTGCATGCTTTTGTGGAAGAACTGAACAACATATTGTATGGGACGCAGCGGTCCTCATGCATGACTCCCACAGTTGCCCCATTTACCCCTTTGATGGACGATTCTTTTTTTTTTTTTTTTTTTTTTTTTTTTTTTTTTTTTTTTAAGCTATAAAAACTACCACGATTAATATATAGTGAGTGTATACTGAGAAAAATATTTAAATGAATTCCTTAAAATTATTATGCACTACTGGCGACAAATCACTCATAGCAGGTCATATAGTGCTTCCATGATGTACCGGATGCAGTAAATGTCACTATTGTGACGCTGATCTTTTCATAAAGTAACTCATAATGCAACGGTATTGTGTGATTGACTGCTTTTACATAGGAAATGGCAAAGGAGGTATACCAAAGTAAACAATCGCACATGTTACGATAACTCAAAGCAGCTAACTGTCGAAGTGATTCAGTAGCACCCTGCGGCAAAATTTGTGTGACGTGCTTCTTTCATATGCAACACTATGTATACAAGCAGCTACAAATGAATTTGTGGTAAAATGTTAATTAGTTTGAGATATAATGGAAACAATTAGGTATGTAGCTGATCAGCTACACTATGCATTAAAGGGTTAACACCCGTAGATCTATTTTTGTGGGAATATAGAAATAATCGTGAATATGTCACTGATTCCTAAACCCAGTTCTAGACTGATGAGCCAAAGAAACAGGTGCAGCTGCCAGTATCATGTAGGGTCCCCGCCACCATGCAGAACTGCCGCAAGACGACGTTTGATGGACACGACTAATTTTAGAAATAGTGCTGTAGGAATTTGATACCATTCAGGGCTGGCCATGGTAATGTTACAAGTGGTGGAAATCTCTTCTGAACAACACGTTTCAAGGCATCTCAGATGTACTCAGATGTGCTCCTGGAGACTGTAGCAATTCTGGTGATGTGGGGTGTCTCATTTTCCTGCTAGAATTGCCGAAGTCCGTCCGAAGGCATAACGGACATGAACGGATTCAGGTGATCAGCCAGGATTCTGACGTTTGTGGCACCTCTCAGAGTCGTCCAACTGCCAGCGACCCGCACCATTACAGGTTCTTGACCAGCTCGAACAGTTCCCTACTGACACTCAGGATCCACGGATCCACGAGTCAGCCTACCCGTCCACGTCCATCCACTCGACACCATTGGAAACGAGACTCCGCCACGTCAGGAAGTATGTTTCCAGACATCAACAGTCCAATATCGGTGATGACGGGCTCAGGCGAGGCGTAAAGCTATGTGTCGTGCAGTCATGAAGGATACACGAGTCAATGTCGATGACACAAGCCACTTTAATCATCTTATCTTTTAACCCGCGCTTGCGGGTCCCAGATATGTACGATCCTTACCAAGAAGTTTGATTTCCATGCATATCATTCACTAATGGAATGCGTAAATAGCTTGATGTTGTTTCTTACTCTTCTATTTATATTACCTCAATGACTTAAAGTACTTTGTATATTCCCTTATTAACAATAACCTTTCTTCATGATATGGTTATAATACAATTATATTATAAAGAAGTATAAAGGAAGCCCTACGTTATATTTGACTCTACAATGTTTTTTGAAAATAGTTCGCTACATAGTGACCTTATATCATACGTATAATCATATTTATTGGTTGACAATTGCTTTATCTTATTATGACCTATTTTTCCTCCCCTGACGATTATTTTTAAATAACTTCATAATGCATTTATTGATTAACATTACTACTATTGTAATTTTAATCTTGTCTGGCCAGGAGCCTGAAGATGGTGTAACGTAACACCGAAACCGGTCGCACAGAATTTAATAAAGATTTTAAATACAGCTTCTGGTATTTTCATCCATCTGTATAGTATCTTCGTTGAATAGTTTACACGCTGACACTCGTTTATGGTCCCTGCATTGAAACCAAAGCAGTTTACGGAAGGTTTGCACTTCCGTCACAATGAGCGTTCTCTTCAGACGTCGTCGGCTCTTTCCTTGCAGGTTTTATTTTCCGGCCGCAGCGAAGTCGTAGATTTGATGTTTTACCGGGGTCCTGGTATTCGAGGTGTTCTCGTGAAATGGTTGTAGGGGAGAGTCCCGATGTCGCCGCTGCTTCGGAGATGCTGTGTCCCATGCCGACTATAACACTCTTAAATCGTGATAATCTACGATTGTGCCAGCACTAACCGATCTAACGCCTGCACCAGACACCTGTTACATATGCGTGCGGTATCTAGCAGTGAAATACTTAATGACTGTGCATTCGAAACTGAACATGATAGGAGTATTATTTAAACTGATGTATACAAGCCAGTGCCAAAACTTCCAGTGAATGATAGAAACAATTACAGTTCCTTTTAAAAATTGTATCTTTTTTGCTGTAACACTTTGCCAAACACTGTTGTCGTTACGGTCTTCAGTCCGTACGCTGGTTTGATGCAGCTCTCCACCCTACTCTATCCTGAGCAAGCCTTTTCATCTCCTCAAAAAAACGGCAACCCACATCCATTTGAATCTGCTTACTATATGCATCTCTTGGTCTCCCTCTGCGATTTTTACCCCATACACGTCCCTCCAATCCTAAATTTACGATTCCTCGATGTCTAAGAATGTGTCCTACCAAACGATCCCTTCTTTTAGTCAAGGTATGCCAAAAATTCCTATTCTCACCAATTCAGTTCATAACCTCATGATTAGTTATGCGATATACCCACCTAATCTTCAACATTCTTCTGTAGCACCAAATTTTAAAAAGCCTCTATTCTCTTCCTGTCCACACTGTTTATCGTCCATGTTTCACTGCCGTAGAAGGCAACACTCCACAGACATATCTTCAGGAAAGACTACCTTACACTTAAATTAATATTCGATTTTAGCAAATTTCTCTTTTTCAAAAATGTTTTTCTTCCCATTGCCATTCTGGATTTGTATCCTCTGTACTGCGACCATATCATGTTATTCTACTACCCAAGTAACAAAACTCATCTACCACCTCCATTGTTTCGTTACCTAATCTAATTACTTCAGCATCGCCTTTCTAAGACCGCATTGCAATATTTTTGTTTTGCTCTTGTTAATGTCCATTTTATTCGCTCTCTTCAACACACTGTACAATCCATTCAATTGCTTTTCCAGGTCCTTTGCTGTCTCTCACTGAATCACAATGACATCAGCAAAATGAAATGTTTTTATTGCTTCACAATAAACTTTAATCCCTATTCCAATTTTTTCCTTGCTTTCCTTCGCCGCCTGCTCAATGTACAAATTGAATAACATCGGAGATAGGCTACAACCCTGTCTTACTCCCCATCTAATCCCTTTCATGCCCTTCGAGTCTAATAACTGCGGTCTAGCTTTTGTACAAGTTGTAAATAACTCTCCTTTCCCTGTAATTTACCCCTGCTGACTTCAGAATTTGAAAGAGTGTCTTCCAGTCAACATTGTCAAAAGCTAAAAATAAAGGTTTGCCTTTCCTTAATCTATCTTCTTAGATAAGTCGTAAAGTGAGTATTGCCCCCCGGGTTCCTACGTTCCTTCTGAATCCAAACTGATCTTCCCCGAGGTCAGATTCTACCAGCTTTTCCATTCTCCTGTAGATAATTTGTGTTAAAATTTTGCAACCATGTTTTAGCAAACATTGTTCTGTAATTTTCACATATGTCTGTGCCTGATTTCTGTGGAATGGGGATTATTACAGTACTACAATGAACTATACAATGAATTTGCAAAATGTTTTTCCCCTTTGGAAAGACAACGAATATTCTCATCGCCTATTACTTTCCAAGTTACGGCATTTACTGAAACACAAGCATGTAATTCTCAACGAACATCTTCACAGATAAAAATAAAATAAATGTCATTTATGTGCATAACTGTTAAGAGTGATAATAGGAAGTAGATAATTTCGAATGCACAACTTCATTCCACGGTTACAGCAACTCATAGCGGGGCACTGATTTGATTGGTGCGCCTATGTACCAATGTCTGTCGTTCATCTCACATTATGTGTATGTTTGACATGATTCAAGCCGGGGGTGCGAACGTTTCAAACAAGCCTCTGCCAAAATTATTCGGACGGATTTCCTTGGATTTTATTGAATAATTCCAGAAACCATGGTGACATTTACAGGAGTATGAACAGTTTGCCTGGGGAGGCAGGGGGGAGGGCAATATTCCATGCCATTAGCGTCGCTGCCTGTCCACTAGAATTTGGCGAAAAACTTGCCCATTGGCATCGCATCGGCTAATTTTGTCACGTTCAACCGTATTTGAAAACTGCGCCTTGTCGTCGTAGCATTGTGTGGTAGCCTGTGGTATTACAGTACCAGAAAAACACCATGTTCGGTGGAATATATGTCTGGAACTTCCTTCGTCCGTAAGGTAACCGCTGCTCGGAGCTGCGGCGCACTGTTTGTAGGCACACATTCATACGATTACAACCTTATTTGTCGACAGCTTTTCGAATTGTTTCAAACTTCCTAGGACTTTTGTAGACCTTAGAGTTTTCACAATACAAAGACTTATTGTTTTGTATCGCCGCGCGGGAATGACCGTGCTGTGTGCAGCAACACCACCTAGAGACAAGGCCTCACAACCGTGGCCGGCGAGAAAGACACGCCTCAGCGCACACATCATGTCACGTAAGCAAGGTAGTTCCAAGCCGGCGCGATCGCTAGTCGATTGGCCGGCCGCTGGGGCACAGCCCACTGCCTCATAGCGGGCAGCAACTAAGCTAGCCATCGCTCCGACTCGGAACTACCTTGCTTACGTGCCATGACGTCTGCGTTGGGGCCTGTCTTTCCCGTTGGCAGCGCACACAACAGGCCGTCCTACGTCACACGGACCAGGCCGTGGGCGCCAGCTGAATGGTTGGCCACTGGGGCGCGCCCACTGCGTCGTAGCGGCCAGCCATTCAGCTGGCGCCCACGGCCTGGTCCGTGTGACGTAGGACGGCCTGTTGTGAGGCCTTGACTCTAGGTGGTGTTGTCTGGAGCGTCATGTTACGGAGTGCGCGGCCGCTCCAGCCGGATGTTCGAGTCTTCCCTCAGGCGTGTGTGTGTTATATTTAGTGTAAGTTAGTTTAAGTAGTTTGTAAGTGTAGGGACTGATGACTAGAGTAGTTCTGTCCCTTATGTCTATAAACATTTGAACATTTGACCTTGACTACCGATCTTCACCATAGAGATACGAAGCGTGTTCAAATGAAAAGGTACTAAACGGCACTGCGGATACAACTGAAGTCTTTATTCACCACAACTATCCTACTGTTTAACGAGCGGAATGACGCTCAAGCTGCTTCCTCTTGAACTTGGCCAGTAGACTTCGTGTGGCCCTGCAGACGTGTGCGTCATTATGGAGCAGCCCTGGCCGTATGCTCTTTATGGACTTGCATAGGCTAAGGGCTGTCTCACAGTACACGCCGCTGTTGATGGTTTTTTCGTGGAATTAGGTGAGTATCGGACCTCGGAAGTCGGAAAAGACGATTAGCATCACCTTGCCTGCTGAGGGAGCAATTTTGAAAGTTCCCAAGTATACTAAAGACAGCACAAACATCCATGCCCAAGGGATGATTCGATCCTATTACGCGGGTGGCGCTCCAGACCGCTCGGCTACTCCCGCCGAAGCGAGTACGGTGGTCATTCAGACGCACGTATCAGGCATTTTTGATACTTCCCCACACGTTGGGAAAGCCTCGCCAACGTGCGGCACGCCCCGTGGCCGTGGCCGTGGCCTCAGCGCGCACATCACGCCACGTAAGCAAGGCGTTCCGAGCCGGCGCAATCGCTAGCCGATTGGCCGACCGCTGGGACTCACCCCACTGCGTAATAGCGGGCAGCCACTGAGCTGGCGATCGCGCTTTAAACATGTGGCATGACGTGCGCGCTGGGGCCTGTCTTTGCCGTTGGCCGCGGGTACGCCCGTTGTGACGTCAGAAACTAGGCACGTTACGCACACTCGTTCTGATGTGCCGGCGGCTTTAGAGCGCTCGGCCACTCCAGCGCGGCTTGCGGGTCTCCGCGACTATAATTTGATATGTATTTACTTTCCACGAATACACACAACTTGGTGTCTAGAGAAGTAAGCAGGACGAATGGTGGGCAGTGAGTGCAGCGGCGCGGCGCGGCGAGTGGTGCACCGGCCGCACAACAGGGACGGATGGTCCCCGGCCACTCCGCCGCCGCCTTCCGCCCTCCCGCCCTCGCCCGCTCGCCACTTCCCACTCGCCGCCACAAGTGGCGCCGGCCGCAGCTCGCCCCGCCTCGCCTCGCCTCCCTAATGGAGGCGTTAAAATGCGGCGATAGCGCCGCCTCCAGCGTATTGTGCGGCACCGTATTGTCGCCAAATACGCGCCGCTGCCGCTGCCGCTGCCAGCGGCGAGTCGCTTTTACCGCCGATCCGCGTCCCCGCGCCGCCACTTGGGCGGGAATTTTTCTGGCACCTACCTCAGCAGCGAGCCATTTCCGTGTGGCTAACAACGCGCCGCCGCGTCGTCCCCCAAATAACGGCACGTCCGCAGCGAGGCGCTTTCCGCCAGTGCCGCTGTTGCTACGAGTATGCGTGGAGGGAGCAATCCGACTGCCGTGTCCGCACCTACATTTACTCGTCCGGCTAGCTTCAGCAGATTTCTGAGCAATCGACTGCTCAACAAGGAACTGTACCCAACAAGCGACTTCTAATGAAATTGCGTGCTTATGGAATATCTCCCCAATTGTGCGATTGGATTCACAATTTCCTATCAGAAAGGACACAGTTCGTTGTAATTGACGGTAAGTCATCGAGTAAAACAGAAGTGATATCTGTCGTTCCACAGGGAAGCGTTATAGGTCCCCTACTCTTCCTCGTGTTTATAAACGATTTAGGAGACAATCTCAATAGCTCCCTTAGACTGTTCGCGGATAATGCTGTCGTTTATCGGTTAGTGAAGTTAACAGAGGATCAAAAATCTGCAAAGCGATTTAGACAAAATTTTTACATGGTGCGAAAATTGGCAATTAACACTAAATAATGAAAAGTGTGAAGTAATACACATGACCACTAAAAGAAATCCGCTGAACTTCAATTACGCGATAAGTCAGTCAAACCTTAAGGTCGTAAATTCTACCAATTACCTAGGAGTTACAATTACGAAAAACTTAGACTGGAGAGAACACTTAGAAAATATTATTGGGAAGGCGAACCAAAGGTTACGTTTCATTGGCAGAATGCTTCGAAGATGCACCAGCTCCACCAAAGACTGCCTATATTACACTTGTGCGTCCTCTCCTGGAGTACTGTTGCCCCTTGTGGGACCGTCACCAGATGGGACTGACGAAAGACATCGAGAAGATTCAGAGAAGGGCAGCTCGTTTGGTGTTTATCACGTGACGGGGGGAGGGGGGAACCGTGACGGAAATGTTGCACGAATTAGGGTGGAAATCATTAAAAGAAAGACCTTATTAATTGCGGCGTGACCTGTTTGCGAAGTTTCAATCACCGACTTTTACTTCTCAATGTGAAAATATTTTGCTAGCACCCACCTACTTAGGGAGACATGACCATCCCAATAAAATAAGAGAAATCTGATCGAAAACGGAACGATTTAGATGTTCTTTCTTCCCGCGCGCTACTAGAGAATGGAACGGTAGAGAAAAGTTATGAAAGTGGTTAATGAACCCTCTGCCTGGCACTTAAATGTGATTTGCAGACTATCTGTGTATATGTAGATGTAGATGAAAAAGTTTCATTTCTATAACTGACGGTGATGAGGATTTGTTAATCAATTTTCAGAGCACCGTACAATATGCGCTATATACGCATGTGCCGAGTAAAATTTTGAGAGACTAGTCGACAATTCCAGTATTAAGTAACCGTAGCCCGTTCAAACCTTCCCTTTTCTCTATACACCTTTTGTCAATCTGTTCCTCTTTCCCCCTCCCTCCTCCCTTTCTCTCGCTCTCTCTATTCATCTCCCCATCTTCTTTCTCTGTTTATTCATTTCCTCCTAACCCTCTCTTCCCATCTCCACCTTCCTCTTCCTCTGCCAATCACCGCTTCGACAAACTCCTTTTCCTCCACCTGTACAGTCCATTGCCATATGTGAAAAATTACGTTGTTAACTTTTAGGGTGATCAGTGAATTGTTGTTTATGCACCGTATTAACTCTTAGATATAATGTGTTCAAATGTTTGAAAATCTATGGGGCTCAACTAGTCTGATTATAGGTCCCTAGGCTTACCAACTACTTAAACTGAACTAACATTTAAACACACACACACACACATGCCTGACGAAGAACTCGAACCTCCGACGACGAGCAACCGCGCTCTCCTCAACAAGGCACCTTAGAACGCGCGGCCAATCCACTGAGGCGATGTTTTTCCTTCTTTTTTAAGGTTAATTGTGCAAAATAAAACCGTTGTTTTTGTAGGGGTTAGTAGGTAAAGTGCCCTTTGCTATATGCCATATAAAATTTTACCTGCACAGTGAAATTCTATGCAAAGTTTCAGCACATTCATTTGAACGGGGCAGAAATGCATAAAAAACGAACAAACATGATCCGGCAGTTTCCGTCGCATCTCAGTGTTCATGACATCGTATCTCCTAAATGAAAAAATTTTAGGTACATTCATTGACATACGTGAGTACTATTTGCAAAATATGTTGTGAATGCAATTAACACTCTATAATTAATAAATTTCATAAGTTTGTAAATCTATGGAATTTAAGTACTCTGGTCACCACTCCCCGCTGTGGCGGAGCGGCTGAGCGCATTGAGGCGCTATGCTATGATGCACGAGGCCGTTCCTCGCCTGGGGTTCGAATGGCCCCCCCCCCCCCAGGGCATGGATATTTGTGCCGTCCTTAGTATAAGGTAGTTCATAAGTAGTTTGTAAGTTTAGGGACTGATGACACCACAGATAAGTCCCTTAATCTCTACAAACATTTGAACATTTCATCACTACCAGCGCTTACAAACTACTTAAACTAACTTATGCTATGGCCAACAAGGAGGACTCGATCCTCCGACTACGAACAGCGACCCCTCCGCAACCAGTCGCCTTAGTACGCTCTGTCAGTCCACCGCGGCGTAAAAAGTTTAAACATCTTTCGTAACGCGCCTATTTTTCACGCACCTCAGTATTCATGTAATCATGTCTCCTTGACTATCGTACAGTGATGTAATTATGCATATGTTGTTGTTGTGGTCTTCAGTCCGCAGACTTGTTTGATGCAGCTCTCTACGCCACCCTGTCCTATTCAAGTCTCTTCATCTGAGAATACTTTCGGCAACCTACATCCTTTTCAATGTGCTTACTGTATTCGTCCCTCGGTCTCCCTCTACGATTTTTACCCCACACGCTTCCTTCTGATGCTAAGTTGACAATTTCTTCATATGTGAGAATGTGTCCAACCAATCTATCCCTTCTCTTAGTCATAATATGCCAGAAACTCCTTTTCTTCCCGATTCGGTAAAGCATCTCTTCATTAGTTACGTAATCTACACATCATTCGTCTGTAGCACCACATTTCAAAAGCTTCTATCATCATTTTATCTGAACTCCTTATCGTCCACGTCTCACTCCCATACAATTCTACACTCCAGACAAATGCTTTCAGAAAGGACTTCCTAACATTTAAATTAATATTGGATGTCAGCAAGTTTCGCTTCTTCAGAAACGCTTTTCTTCCCATAGCCATTCTGCATTTTATATATTCCTTACTTCGGCCATCGGAAGTTATCTTTCTACCCAAATAATAGAACTGATCTACCACTTTTATTGTCTCATTACCTAATCTAATTCCTTCAGCATCGCATATAACCGTTGGGAAAGTGTTGACAAAGTTTCAGTGCACTCCGATGAATGGTACGGCGCGCATAAAATACGAACATAAGTACAAATATTCATTTTCATATATTGTATGGGCAAGATACACCGTCATTGAAAAGCAGAGTTAGAAAAGGGTTACTAAAGAAAAGGTAACTTTACTGCAAATATAAATATAGCATCAATCTTGCAGAGAAGCAAAATTTAAACTTACAGTGTCCTCAGTTTCGTCGTGGAGTGATCTTAAAATTCATTAGAAGAAAAAACACAGTTCGAAGCAAAGTATCGCGATATTAATTATTTATTCAGAATTTGCGATTCCTCCAAACAATATGGTGGTAACTTTGCTTGTCGAAACCAGTAATCTTATCTATGAAAAATGTATGTGTTTATGTATGTATGTTCACTATAGTCGGCAAGGCGACTGGAGAAAATTTTGATAAAATCTTCAGGAAATTTTCCTATAGGCCCAGCGGGTGGACCTGTGAAGTTTGGTAGCGATAGGATAAAGATATTTACTAACATATACGTGATTGTTTACGTCTAGTGGAGAAAGGGCCAATCGGCGTTCTTCTGTAATTATAGTGCTGCCGCTTGGAGAGCTAGCGTCGCTTCCGGGACTGTCCGTCTTTAATATTTGCAGTGGACAGATAAGTTTATGAATTACGACAGCACCCAATACCGATCAAACATCTCATACGTGCTCTTTATTTTATTTGTTTATTTATTGTGTCTACTGAATACACATTCATGATTAAAACAAAACAAGGCTTTTATAGATGTAGTGTTAAGAAGTAAGTAATGGTGATGGTGGCTAAGTGCTTGTGTCGTAAACTCTGATGTAAATGTTTTCGTATTCTAATCTACTTACAAGCTACATTTTTTCCCTTATCAAGACTTGTCTCTACTGTATCGGTCATCAAAGATATACTATAGCACACCATTCCATTACTTACCCATACTGACAGTTTTCAGCGCATTCTAGACTAATGTTGGGAAACAGAACTATATCACATTATTGTTTAGGAATTCGCAGGGCTTACTGAAAAATACGAGGGGAAATTGGAAAATAAGTATCCCGTGTAGAGTTATGTCTGAAAGGGAAAAAATAAAATGAGACATTAAAGATAAGACGTATATTTTTCTACCTAATTTCTAAGCACATTGAGACATTTGTCAAACAGCTTTATAAGCTCTACAGGAAACAATCAGGGCGTTGCATACGGAAGAAGCGTTACACGGCTATGGGCGAAAGACGATACAGCAGGTGAACGCGCACGTTCAAGACACCGATACACCATTGGGTGTAGAGGTCGACAATGAATATGGTAATGACTTACTGTTTTGGATTGTGACGCGGAATGAAACGTGGTTTGGGTCCACCATTACACGCCCGAATCGAAGGCCTCATCCATGGAGTGGAAACATTCGTCATTACCTGACCGAAAGAAGTTCAAAGGCCTTCCGTCTGAAGGTAAAGTGCTACTTACCGTTTCCTGGGACGCAATGCTTCTTCCGTATGCAACTGCCTGATTTTCTTCCTGGAAGGCTTTTTGAAGCTTATAAAGCGGTATGACAAATGTTCTTGGAAATTATGTAGAAAAATTAAGATATGTCTTATTCTATTTTTCCCGTTCTTATGCAACTCTGACCACAGTCAACAGGGGAAACTTCCAATTCCCCCTCTTAATATGTACCGTAATAATTGTAAAGAGAGTTAAAAATAATATCGCTTGATGTGCAGGTACTTTGGTAGTCCTTTTCTTAATATAATCATAATACAGTTTCAATCTCTAGCCGTTCCAGTATTGTGCGAATTAAAATCAACTGAAATTTCTTTCCATTACAATACCTTTCTATTGTGTCCGCTCCAAAACGATTTCTAGAAGGAATTGTTTTTCGCGTTTGGTGAAGTTTCAGTATATCTCTTTTTCCGGTATACTTCCTTCCAACATGAAAGCTTCGCAACAAAATTGTATACCGATTAATACATGCGGTGGAAGCACAATAATTTTACCGAAGTTGCCAATCATCTTCCCTGCTGCCTGTCGGATCAACGTTCAACCAGCTTCGGCGGATCTAGGTTTAGCGTTCTTTCTAAACTAATGCCAGATTTCATCTCCCGTATGCGATGCTTATACAATAGACTTTTGAATATACATCAGACTGTTATACATATGTAAATATGGATTAAACACACTGAACAGTGCATAAGCATAGTATGCATTGACTTGATCGTGTTATGCACAACATAGCAACGAATGAAGTTCATACACACATCGGTTTTTATAGTGAATATAAATTCCACCCGTGCGAACCCGGTCGGATCGATAGCTATAAATAAATAACTACTATAGCGATCTTGACCTGTAAGTTCATATTTTGTCCTAGCAAAAATTAAACGATGCCAATGTTAGCTTTAGAAACTCCATGCGAGACGCTTTCAACGACTTTTAAATCATAGTTGAGTGTATCGACTTGACAGAAAATCGTAAGAAATTTTGGCCCCACATCAAATCGGTAAACGGGACGAAGTCATATGTCCAGACACTATGTGTCCGACATGCCGTTGAAACAGAGCATAACGCACAAAAAGCCGAAACACTCGATGTATTTTTTCCACATCAATCTCACCGACTAAAATTGCGCTGTAGTTCCTCCTCTAAAACTGTCTCACGGACGACAAATTGGCAGATACTTGAAAGTAGTCTAAAGCGCCCACAGACGCCACATTTCAGCAAAACAATGCACGACCAAATGTTGCTGCACGAAGACGCGCTTTGGTGTCAAACTAAAATGTTATGCGATACGTTGATACGGGGGGACAGCGCTGTGGCCTTGTGGAAATCCTTTTTGGCCCACTTTAGGCTACGGTAGGAACACTAAATGTGGGCATTCGCGATCATCTTTAGACAGCTCCACATTTAAATGGTTATAACGAATTAACCGCCCATCTGACACGAGAACCGAATTACTCGGAATAACACAGCGTTCGGTCGCAATAAATCTATTTATTAATCACAGATCAATTTCGGCTAGGTACGTACGTACCACTTGAATGTAAACGGCAGCTTGCGAAACATTGTAGTAGTACATGTAGTAATTCATTTGACAATCATATTTCGAATATATAGTGGCAGAGATATTCCTTAATATATTTCTGTAGTGCTGTGAACTGTGGAGCTTAAGACTCTTTGTCAGAGATTGTTTTATGTTTGTTCTCTTGTTGTGGTTTAGGAAGATATGTTGTGGCATGTTCTATAACTGAATGTATGTTTGGTTAAGCAAAAACTATTATTATTATTTACGAAGCAACAATAAAAGAATATTAACCTGAAATTAATGAGAGTCTGCGAAGTCATTTTTATATAAAGTATACAAACAACTTCAAACGAACACTTCAAGAATTTGATGAAGGTGAGATATAATCCAGTGTTCTGGATACTCTTATTTACTAATTAAGCAAGTTAAAGAAGACCTCGTCAGCAGTGTGTCTGTGTGGCGCTGAACGAAGAGATCCACGAACCTGCATTATGCACAGCGACGAATATCTTTCAAAAATTGTTTACAAGTTATCCTATAAATTTTCTTTCTTCTTTCAGCCTATAACAGAAGTGCAGACTGCTGGCAATAAACAAACTGGTTCTATTAATGTGTCTGTGTACATTACGACAACACATTACACAAAATCACAATTAGAACAGTACTATTATAAACTGGCTAAACCTAGTGACAGGACACGTAAAATCTTGCAAACAATTGCCTATACAACACATACACTTGATAAAAGTAACTATAAACATTATTTATGTATGTATTATTATTATTATTTGTGGTTAACTTATTTTTTTTATTTTCTTTCATGTAAACCATTGCACATATGTACGCACGAGTTGTTGCTGAACTGTACATCGTAGACCACTGCTGCATGTCAACACAACACAGACATCGAAAAGTAGGTGCATTTGTATTTCTATCAAAGCTGACTCTTCTACTGAATGTAAAATTATTTGAAGAAGATAGGTTGTCTCAATTTGTACTAGTGTAGATATTTTTAGAGATTTATATCATTTTCTTTATTTGTGTCTTATGTGTGTCTGTAAATTGGATTTCTGATTTGTGCGAGTGTCAGAAAAGTTACATAACTTTAAGGTTTTAATTAGGGATCTGACATTCAATCATTAATAGCTGAGTTTATGGTGCTAACTAGAAACCAGTTTAGGATGGCACATGCGCAAGAAAACTTTCAGTAATTAAGTAATGAACAGCAACCATAAGATCCTATGTCGCTAGTTCTATTGCGAATTCAACAACTTTCCGTAGAATTCCAGACCATTCAAGCAGAATTAAAGAACGAGTTTCAAGTGAGTCAGGCCGCATTAGTTGCAATAAGATCCGAATTACAGGCTACAAAATCTGACATACAAACACAAATGATAGATTCTGAGACAGCCATAAATAGTGCAATACAGGGAATTACAGAGACGCAAAGAAAGTTAACTTCGGATTTGGAAGAGTTTTGTGAACATCATAGCCATTTGCCAGAGGCGTTTGATTTAATGAAAACAGAATTACACGTTGTAAAACAAAATCAAGAACAGCTGACGAGTAATGTTGCACAACTGTCAGTGATTGCAGAAGATATCACGAGCGGCCAAAGAAATATTATTAAGCAGCAGGTCGCGCAGCAATCGCACGAATTTACGGAAGTGTTCCAACAGTGGATTGATAATAAAGAAAAATCAGATTAGTAGCACTGTCAAAGAAAAGGTACATGAAGTGTTGAAATAAGCTAACTTAGAAAGAGAAATCGCTAATTCTGAATTCAGGAAAGGTTTGCAAGAGATGAGGAAACAACTGGGAGAAGATTTTTTAGAATGGCGAGCTGCTATTGACAAACAAGTCACGGATGTTAGCCGGCGTATAACTTCTAAACCGGACACATTTAACGATGATACCTTGTCGATCGAGAATCAACAACTAAGGGTAGCGTCTGTAGAAAAAATAAATATGAAAAATCTGAGGACCGAACACAACCTAGCGGAATCTTTGCACATACTGTAACAACTGATATGCGTAACGATCATGATCATGCGAGAAAAGAAGAAAAATTAATTAAGCTTATGCAATTTTCGACATTTAATCCAGACAAAAGGTCTGTACATCCTATAATTTTTATTAAAGCATTCAAAGGTGCGTTACCAAGAGTTTGGACAGAGCAACAGAAAATCGGTTTTGTGATTGGTTAAATAGTGGGTGAAGGTAGGTTGTGGGCGATTGAAGCTTCAGAAACGTGTGAGACATATGAGGCATTTGAGAAAGCATTTGTTTCAAAATGCTGGTCAGATGCTATTCAAGACAGAGTAAGAGAACAAATATATAAACCTGAGCCTTATAATCCAAAGTTAGGTACTCATCGAAGATATTTTGAAAAATACCACAATAAGACAAAATATTTATCACAAGCGATAACAGCCAAAGATTTAATACGCATACATAAGGAAAAATTACCACCATATATAGAAGAGAAGTTATTGCACGTCAATGTTACAAACTTTGATGATTTCTTGGTAGCTGTTGATGCAGTGGATAAGTTAATGGAACGTCAAAGGACTATGAGTACATATGGCAATGGAAGTAACAGACAGTTATTCAATAACGAAGAACAAGGAAATCAACAACAGAAGTGGGGCAACAATAATAATAGTAATGTAAACAGACAACTAGGACCAACTAATGGGAATAATAATGAAAATAACTGGGGCAACAGACAGAACATGAATAAGTATAGAAATAAGAGACAGGAAAGAAGATTTAATCCATGGAACCAGAATAATTCCGGATCAATGAATTCAGAAGGAAATTCTGATTCACCAAATCAAGGAAATGTAACTAAAGATGATTGGAGAAACCTTTCCCCAATAATCACTGATGTTACAGATGAACAAGTACCGATTAACAACCAGAGACAGGAAAACAAAATGCGTCCTACTTTGACCTCAAAAGCAAGGTCGCTAGTGGTGAATGGGGCAGCAATGGAAGCATAAAAATGATACGATTTAATGATGGACTTGACATTAGGGAAGAGTTAGTGCAGGAAGATAGACCATGCAATTTCAAACCAAAGAACATTCCACAAGCGGCAATTCAGGTGAAGATTGCAGGATTGAATATAATGGCAATTTTGGATACTGGAGCCAGTATAAATGCTATGAATATGAATTTAATGAAGAAGCTAAAGAAAAAAGAAAGATGCACCCATACTACATGTGGTAAACTGTAGAATACTAGGAGCTGTTGGTGGACGCTCTAGAAATGTCAAACTCCAAGCAAGAATTACTTTGGAACTAGATAATGGAGTAATTATGTGCACATGTCTTGTGGTTCAAAATCTTGTAGTGGTTTATTGTTAGGCAATGAATTTCTCCGTGAGATGAAAGCCATTATAGACTTCGCCATGGGAAAGCTCATATTAAATAGAAGAGAAGGTCCATTAATAGTAGATCTAGTTCATAAACAGGAAATACATGGGAGATATTGAAAGCCAATTGCTATAAAGCTTATTAAACGAGAACATATTAAAGGAAGAAATTATGCAACAAATAATAACATATATGATATCTCTAGTGTGAGACAACAGATAAAACAAAAAGTAAAAGAAGCTGTAGCCCTAATGCCAATACAAAACATTGAATTGCCACAATTGCTGCATGAATATGTTCAGGTATTTGATGAGAAGCCTGGTACAATAAGAGGTTTTCTATGTCATCTTAATGTTGCACCTCATAGCACCTACTGCCACCGTTATTATTCAATCCCGTGTGCACTTAAAGTTGCAGCAGATATTGAAATTAAACGTATGCTAACTCGGGGAATTATCGAGTCTTCCACAAGTCAATATTATAGTCCATTACTTGTAGTGCCTAAATCAGATGGCAGTGTCCAATTAGTTCTCGATGCCAGACAAATTAATAAAATTATTCTTCCAGTCCGAACTCGACCGCCGAATATAGAAGAACTCATACCCCAGTTATCTAACGTCATGCATATCACTGGTGGTGGAAGCATTACCACAAAGTCATAAGAGTTATTAGCGTTTCACGCTGGTATTTGTACTGAGCCAGCATGAAACAACGCTCTTTATATTTAAACCTTGACGGCAGATGTTCGGGCTAGCTCCAGGTAAAATGAGAACACGCGCTGCTCTTGGTTACACTTCAACAACAACAATCTTTTATTTACACCAAAGAGAAAAACACAATGAGTCATACAAAAATAGCATCCTACTTAATTAATGCGCTGCGACAGCAGAGGAAATACTTGCTCTAGGCGTTAGCAGATGTTTTAAAGGATTTTGCCACTGTTTACTGAGAAGCTTATTTCATTCTTGCTTCTACTAATATTACTGAAAATGCCTTCGCTCGTTCCTTTAATTAATCTGCCCTGAGACAGTTTCGCTAGTGCTTTTAAAGCCCCCTATTCCTTTAAGTTTGAGTTCTTTTTTTTTTTTTTTTTTTTTTTTTTTTCCTGTCTCCGGATTGTTCTAGAGCGATGCACAGTAAAGTATGTAAATTGTACATATAATACACTTTGAGGAAAACGGTACGAAAATCACACATACGGTATCTATTGTTTTGGGCATGGCTAAAGTAACAGGCACCACTGGTCGACTTAACAGCCATTGAACAGAAATTTCTTGATATTTTGGTTGTTTCATGGCGTCGAAATACAAAAAACGGCGATTGATGAAAATTTCTGCTATAGTGGGACCCGAAATCGAACTTCCAGCTTCGGGCCAGCGGTCACCTCAGCCCCACTGACCGCACTGCTTCCCGTTCTGCTCAAATTCCTAACCTAACGTACACTACGACTGTAATGCCCTCGTCCACATTTTCTCTTGCCCGGTCTGGATTTTACTTTACACCTAATTTCACATCAGTGCTCACTCCAATGCAACTGCAAAATGATTTACATAAGATATCTGCTTGGTGCAAAAAATGGCAATTGGCCCTTAATAATGAGACATGTGAAGGCATCCATATGACCACTAAAAGAAACCTGTTAAACTTGATTTACACGATAAATCACTCAAAACTACAGGGCGTAAATTGGACTAAATACCTATGAGTAACAATTACAAACAACTTAAATTGGAAATAACAGCCGCGGCGGAATGGCCGAGCGCAGTGAGGCGTTATGCTACAATGCGCGTGACCGTTTCCTCTCGGGGGTTCGAATGCCCCCTCGGGCATGGATGTTTCTGCCGTCTTTAGTATAAGCTAGATCATTAGTAGTTTGTAAGTTTAGGGACTGATGTCCCCGCAGCTAAGTCCCATAAGTTTTACGTATATTTGAACTTTTTTTTTCTTTTTAAGGGGAGAGAGTGACAGGAGAATGATGCACGAGTTGGAGTGGAAATCGTTAAAAGAAATAAGAATTCGTCGTAAGGATGTGAAATTATTTTTTATTTTCTCGTCGCAGTTACACAATTTTGATTTCTGTGACTAGTTTCGGATGAGACCGTTCATTTTTAAACCATTAGCCTACAAAAAGACAATTACAGACCTTAAGTTACACTGTGCATGATAACAATTCATAAAAACATCAGTTGGTGTTAATATGTGATAAGTTCCATTTGCAGATTTACCTTGGTTTTAAACCGTAATAAATCCAGATGCAAGTTAGTAATAGCTGCTAAAATTGTTGTACATTATAAAACGATGTAGATATATATACATGGTTTACACTGAAAATTTAAAATGGCAGTTAAAACTTGTGCTACTTCCACGGACCTCCAGTGTGTAGTGTTTGTGTCAGCATCGTTTGGGTAGGGCCTAATACCCTGTGGCTCCTTTAGAGGCCGCCACCTGCAGCGTGTCTTATAATAGCGTCGGCACCATTATAGATAATGAAATAAGTAATACCTGGGCGCCGTTACACAAAATCCCGATAATGGTCTGCGAAAATGACCAGCGTCATAACTTAACAAGTGTAAGAAATTGCCACGGTTTGCTGACACTCGTGTTTGATTGTGAACTCTTAGTGCCAACTCTTGAGTTAAACAAAACATTAAGCACTCAACTATTCTGTTTAATATGTGACTGTTCTTCGTAACTAATTCATTATGTTTCTGCATTGACATTTTATACGCCCAATAAATATTAGAAGGAATGTTAATTGTGCCAAACATATTACATTGACAACCATTTTTTAAATGAAGTCCACTTTCCTCGTGTTTCTTAATTAGTTCTCTTAAATGCTTTAGATCGTTGCAGCCGACTGTTGTCCTCAATCCTCCACCACCAAACAACACACATAGAAACAAAACACTTTTGTTTTTCACTCACAGTTAGCCATGACTTTTTGCAGAACTATGCATCACAGAAAGTTCTCTTCTTCTTTCCTTTGAGTTGAGACATCAAGAAATCGTTTGTTTGATGTGTGCCTAACCGCTTGATTTATAGCTTCCCTTGCATACTTAATAAATGAAAGGGCGTTTTAAGCGAAGAGTCTACTTCATTCATTTTATACTCAGTTTACAAACGGCCAAGCTGCAATGACACAGCTCCAGAAGATGGAACCCTACCGACAGGTGGCCTTGTTTGCTGTTTCACACGTTTCCTCTTGACGAGTGGCATGAGGGGGGGGGGGGGGACTGCAGTAAGGCACTGGACGTAGGTGCTAAGGGCCCAGGGCTAAGGGCTAAATTTGGTTAAGGGCCAAACTCTGCGGACCTGTGGACAGGTGCCTGAGGGTTGGGGAGTCGGAGCACGACAGGTACAGCCCGCTTCATCGGCGAGCAGGGGCAGGGGTGAAGGAAAAGGGTGGCGCCGGGTCGCTGATGCTGGGCTCCACGTAGCACTAGGCCGAGGGGCGAGGAGGGAAAGGGGAAACAGCTCTGTGTCGTCAATTCGACCGCAGTCTTAGGAGCTCAGGGTGTTGCACCTCGCCTGTCGGTATGGCTGCAAAACAAAGATAAAGAGGACTACATCCACCATACACATGCTAACAAGCCCTAAGCTATGCCCCAGCGAGAAGCAAGAGATACCATTAGTTTGTGTCATTGTAAATTGAGTTAGGATGTGGAGGAGATCATGTGACACTCCAGCTGTTCGATACAATACTGCAAAAGTACATCAGAAATGTTCTTGTGGAGCCAAGCCCCAGTGACGCTTTATAACGAGCTGCCCCTGCGCTATATACAGGGTTAATCACATAACACTTACACCTCAAATATTGTAGAAACGGAAAGTGCGATTGATATGCGGTTTTCACAGAATGGATTGGTAGTCAGGGGCTCGTATTCTTAGCCAACAAACAGAATGTAATATTACTTAGAAAATGCATTTTTATGCAAACATAAAGTTTTTTTTAATATTGAACAACGGTTGTTTCTATCATGCAATGGAATTTTAACACCACCTGTGTAAAAGTAATTTTGAATTACATTTTTATCATGTTTAGTTTGGCAGCTACAACCGTTCAAAGTTTTGGGGCGGAGGCTACGATAGGGTAGCTGACTGGCCGAGTGGCTAGCGCCTGGGGCACGGCCCAGTGTGTCATGTCCACCAGCCAGTCAGCTACGCTGTCGTAGCCTCCGCCCCAAAACTTTGAATGGTTGTAGTTGCCAAACGTGATAAAAATATCATTCAAAATCTTTGTACACAGCTGGTGTCAAAAATTCCAGTGCATGATAGAAACAACCATTGTTCCATTTTAAAAAAATTGTATGTTTTCATAAAAAATACACTTTCTAGGTATTTTACAATCTGTTTATTGGCTAACAATAGCAGTAAAAAAATGTTCAAATGTTTGTAAAGCTTATGGGACTTAACTACGGGGTTATCAGTCCCTAAACTTACAAACTACTTATGAACTAGCTACTACTAAGGACGGCACAAACATCCATGCCCGAGGGGGGACTCGAACCCCCGACCGTGGTGGCTGTGCAGACTGTGACTGACGCGCTGCAGTACGCTCGGCCACCGCGGCCGGCCAATACGAGACTTTGAATACCAATCCATTCTGTGAAAACCGCACATCAATCGCACTTTCCGTTTCCGCAATATTTGCGGTGCAAGTGTTATGTGATTAACCCTGTATAAGACAACAGGTGTCTGGCGCCGGCGTTAGAGCGGTTACTGCAGATAAAATGGCAGGTTATCGTGATCAGGGTTAGTTTGAAAGCGGTGTTGTATTCGGCGCCCGAGAGATGGACAGCATATATGTGGTAGTGATGAGGGTGGTATCTTCCCATACGGCCATATCACGAGTGCACATTGAATGTCGGGAATCGGGTAAAACAACAAATTACTGACACCTCTGGAACCAGACAGAAGAAGAAGAACGGGACCATCAATGACTGAAAAGTTCTTTCAATATGATAGAAGTGCAACCCTTCTGCAAACTGCTGCAGATTTAAAAGTTGGGCCTTCGACAAGTGACAGCATATGAAACATTCCATAAAACATCATTGATATGAGCTTTCGGAGCTTTACCCACTCGTGTACCCTCGCTGAGACGAAGTTTTATGCCTCGCCTGGGCCCATAAACTCCGACATTGTACTTTCTATGACTGCAACCATGGCCTTCTCTGACGAGTCTCGTTTCCAACTGTACTGCGCGGATAGACGTGTACGAATGTGGAGAGAGCCTAATACATCCATAGACACTGCATATCAGCAGGGGACCGATCAAGCTGGCGGAGGCTATATAACGGTGTTGCACAACTGCACATAGAGTCATACAGAACCCGACAAGTGACACATACGTACGCAAATGACTCGTCACTTATATCCATTCATGTCGTTTGTGCTGTCACCGATACCTACGATGTCCTTATATACACAAATCCTGTGATATGGATCTGAAGGGTCTTAAATGATAACGCGTTCCCGAACGTACCAGGATAGTATTTGCAAAAAAGGGAATACACTGCACATACTTTGCAACTAAATAAATGTTTATATAATCTTTGTAGGAGTTGTAAATATCACTACCTGCTAAGGCTAAAAAATCACTCTCACCGCCGGCCGCGGTGAGGGGACTGAGGCGCTACAGTCACCGTCTGCACGGCCACTACGGTTGGGGGGTTTGAATCCCCCCTCGAGCATGGATATTTGTGCCGTCCTTAGTATAGAGTAGTTGATAAGTAGTTTGTAAGTTTAGGGACTGATGACCCCGTAGTTAAGTCCCATAGACTATACAAACATTTGAACATGTTTGTTTCACTCTCACCATGATAACTATTGGTGGCCTCGATCGTCCTAATTTTGGTACGTACACTTACATGTTCCTATCTGCTCTCGCAGAATTTCATATCTGGTAGAATTAATACCACAGCAGAAGTCCAAGACATATGCAGTCGTCACTACAGCATACGTATAGGATTCACAGACAGCTGGTCTTACATGTCGTCGTATCCTCTGAAAGAAAACTGGTTACGAAATCGGTCGCCAGCTCAGATGGAACAAGGTTAACTTAGCAAGATATATTCTGTAAATTATTATAAATTTTGAATCAGTTACTGTTGCTGAAAAAAGGGACGTGTAATAGTTCAATTTTACGTTAAACCCAAGTGATTTAACTAACTTTACTTTCAAATCAATTACTCTAATAGCAAAACGTCAAGATTTCACTTTACTTTTACAATTTAGCAAACGTGTTCGTCTTGCCAAAATCAGTCATTGGATTCACTCACCTCTTCACGTCAGTCTTCTTCAGCAGTCCGACCCTTCCTGACCTGTATTAAAACTAGTATTATAGCTCCGCTACTAAAGCTTTTTAGAAAAATGACGGTAATACCAATTTTCACCACTTTCCAAAATACGCTGCAAAGCTTTACGGTGGTAGGTTCTGTTCCTTTACTAAATGCACTTTTACATGGGATTTATTTAAATACACTGACAATTACACTTTTCATAGACCTAAGTCGAAACAAGGACCCTGGAGTAGGTGACATTTCCTTAGAGCCACTGAATTCTCTGGGAGAACCAGCCATGACAAAACTGTTTCACCTGGTGTGTAAGACGTATGAGACAGGCGAAACGCACTCAGACTTTAAGAAAATGTAATAATTCCCATTCCAAAGAAAACAAGCGCAGACAGGTGTGAAAACTACAGAACCATCAGTTTAATAAGTCATAGTTGCAAAATATTAAGACGAATTATTTACATGAGGATGGAAAAGCTGGTAGAAGTCGACCTCGGGGAAGATCAGTTTGGGTTCAGGAGAAATGTAGGAACACGTGAGGCAATACTCACTTTACGGCTTATCCTGGAAGATAGAGTAAGGAAAGGCAAATTTACATTTCTAGCTTTTGTAGATTTGGAGAAGGCTTTTGACAATGTTGATTGGAATAAACTCTTTCAAGTTTTGAAGCAAGCAGGAGTAAAATATAGGGAGCGTAAGGTTATTTACAACTTGTACAAAAACCAGACAGCGGTTGTCAGAGTTGAAGGGCATGAAGGGATGCAGTGGCTGGGAAGGAAGTAAGGGTTGTAGCCTTTCTCCAATGTTATTCAATTTTTACATTGAGCAAGCTATAAAGAATAGTAAGGAGACATTTGGAGAAGGAATTAAAGTTCAGGGTGAAGAATTAAAAACATTGCCGACGACATAGTAATTCTGTCAGACAGCAAAGGACCTGGAAGAACAGCTGAACGGAATGGACAGTGTGCTAAAAGGTGCATATAAGATGAACATTAACAAGAGTAAAACTAAGGTAATGGAGTGCAGTCTAAGAAAATCAGGTGATGCTGAAGGAATTAGATTAGGTAACGAAACAATAAAGGAGGTATATGAGGTTTGTTACTTGGGCAGTAAAATAACAAATAATGGTCGCAGTATAGAGGATATAAAATGCAGAATGGCAATGGGTAGAAAAGAATTCTTGAAAAAGAGAAATTTGTTAACATCGAATATTGATTTAAGCCTAATGAAGTCCTGTCTGAAGGCATTTGTGTGGAGTGCTGCCTTGTATGGGAGTGAGACATGGACGATAAACAGTGCGGACAGGAAGAGGATAGAGGCTTTTGAAATGTGGTGCTACAGAAGAATGCTGAAGATTGACACTAATGACACTGACAGTTATTACTAAGTTAGCACTCACACCACAATTACTTATTGTGATTCTCAGTTTATGATAAGACATAAACTGTTACAGAAAACGTTTATTGAATAGTATTTCATACTTCTAAGTGCTCGCCCAAAGCTACGCAAATTTGGATTCATGGAAATTTTCATTAGTTACGATGTGCCTAGCACGCCACGCGTGTTTGCAGTTGCATACAAATAGTCGTAATTCACAGAAAGTTGCCGGAATTTTATTATTCGGAAATTCGCTTCAGATATGGAACATTATGTAGCACTTCTTCTTCAAGAAATGCAATTAATTCCGACTAATGGTTCCCAAATGTTCGGAGCACTTACATACAGATGTTACCACTTTCACTTCTGAACTCCGACTCCCTTTCTCTCCTCATCCTGTATCTGGCCTCCAGAGAGAACGGGCGAATGTGCTATAATGTCATTGGCTAAGGAATATAGTAAGCAATCGTCTTACGAAAATATACGGCGCAATCCCGATCTTTTATATCAGCCAATAAATAAATAAATAAAAATTAAGAAATGCCAAAACTCCTATCAATAATAAAATTTAGAATTTAACCACACTTTAAATAGTTACACATGTTCTTGTTCATTACGCGTTCCTCGTCACCAAAAACTGACGAAACATTAATTTTCAAGTTTTCCCCTGTTACTCATATACACACGCACATTAATGATACAGCTTTAAATAGGCTACTTGAATGTAATTAACAGTTTTGTTCGTCATCTTACTTCCACATCGAACAAACATTTACGCATGTGACTAAATATAGAATTTTCTTAATTATCAGTAACTTTAAGATATTTACTACAATGGTATTTTTTATCAGTATTAATTTATTAATTTTAACGATTTTATTCTTTTCTACTACGTATTTTTTCACCCTTCACATTTAATGTACACTTTGAGCCACCCTTGTAATAAAATGAGAAACTTCACTTTTTCATGCGATATGAGGTATGCCGCCTATATAACCATATTGACTGCAGTGTTATGTCACTGTAATTTGTTAATGAACTTGCGACCTTCCTATCGGTTCTCACTAATAAGACTTGGGCAATACATAAATCAGGGTAGTAAAGGTTTATGGCTCGTTGTCTCTGTTCATAGCAGTGAGTTATGTATGTCACCTTCTATGCCCTAAACAGCTACCCAATCTATTTAAACAAGATCAATATTTAATCTGTAGTTTAGCCAGTCTATTAATCTACATATGATGACGTGAAAATATATTTAAACAAACATAAATTAAACTTCTGAATAACCAACAAAATGGATTCTAAGGTAAAGAAGAGATTCTCTCACGAAGTAATTATTTATAAATAGAGTTTATTTTTCTTTCTGGACATGAAAATGCGGAGGTGGTACTACTTTATATATCGGTAAATAAATTAATGTTTCCCCAATTAATGTTCTAGAGAGGCACTATAAGTATCACACGCACTCGATAGCAAAAGTTCCAAATTATCACTCGTAAATTAGTGAAATTCATCGAACATTTCAGTTCCTAATTAATACGCGATTAAAGAATTTGTTTGTAATCACACGAGTACACGATTGCTGAATTATCACAGTTCCACAGCCCTACTGCCGTGCATAGTTTATCACTTTTCAAGGAGAGACTAAGTTCTTCAGTCACAGTCCCGTAAATTTTCTAAGTCCACTCATGCCTATCTCTTCAAATCACAAGTTCGTAACGCGGCTTCAGACCGCTCAGCGTCACAAATTTTCACCACCACGTCCAAGTTACGAGCTCCTTCCGAAGCGTTCGAAAAGCGTGCTCTCCATTCTCCCAAATTTGTATCCTTCCGCGCATTCTAACGCCTCATCTTTAAAACATAATTTCCCTTCCAAAATATTATACATTTGAATATCACAAATATATATTTAACAATAATAAAAAAAAAACGGTTGAGACTGAAGCTCTTTGCTCAGATAGCCATTAAGCGTGGCGTCTCACTGTTGAAATATACAGCCGGCGTCGAAATATTACACAATTAATATTTAATTGTTTATTTCATCGTAAAGATCATTAATTTTAATTTTTGAAGGAACATTTCAACTTTGGTATCTTGCTTATGCTCTCTTTCTTAACTAGCTGTGTGGTACTGTGTCCTCTTATTATAACACGCACTTATTTCTCTGGATTTCACTTTGTAAGGTCCCTATGGTCCCTATGTAATTCATTCTCTGTAATATTTCACTTCGTATAGGCTACGTTCTTTGTAAGCCGCCAATACTGTTTACACTGTAGTTACAAAGTTTAGTAAATTTTTCTGTTAGTTTATATTATTACTGATTATTGGTACTGTTTGTCATTCTGCAATGTACGTAAGTTATTTTGTACATATTTTGCAATAAATATATACCTTGTAGTTGATTTTGTGAACCGGCCGACGCAGTAGCCTTTGTAAGAATCGTTCGATTGGAGAGTGAGTGCTCCGACTGGAAGAGAGCACTTTCGGGTAGTACCGCGGGAGAGTTAGTCAGCAGCAGTAAGGAAATGTTGGCGGCACGCCGTTATTGTAATGCATGTTTTTATTATTATTTTTTTTTTTTTAATTTCATTTCCTGTAATGTTTTCCTGCCTTATATTTCTTTCATAATATACAACTTCAGGTTTTTAAATTTGCTTTTCGTGTTCTCATTTTTATAGTTAGTTTCCCCTTCCCTTTTTTCATTTGTGATTATTCTTTGACTTCATTATTACCTGTCAATAATTTTTGAACATTTTATGCTATGATCGAAAAAAAGTCATCATCCTTTAATCTGCGAGCTTCTTTTCATGTTTCCAGTTTTGTAATAAAAATTATCGACGTACGTCAATTTTTATTTTATTTTATTTATTTCTTTTATTATTTATTTATTGTCTCAGTCACAGTCCCCCTCCTTTCATTACTCAAGTAACTCAGTTTCGTTGTGCCCTTCGGGAGTATTTTAGACACGGCCATAATTCGCCAGTATATTTGTTACTCCTTTTCTCGGGCATTTCAGTTGTCTATATTAATTAATGTTATTAGGTCTACCTCGCTGGACGGAGTCACCACATTGTTCGGTTGTAGAAGCTCAGTGTTGCATTTACTCAGTATTCAGTATTAACAGTCAGATATTCAAGATACCTTGTACATGATATATATATTAGTGCTACCTTGGCAAATATTCTGGATACCTTGCAACTTGACTCATCTTATCTGAACGATGTAACAACGTTTTCCTTGGTCTTTCTGATGAACACACAACCTTTGCTGATAACACCAGTATCCACTTTATTTAGATGCTCACAGAAATTAACAATTTCACCGTCACTGATACCAATGTATATATTTTCAAAGATGTTGGATTATCATCAGTGGCGATGTCATGTATTTTTTGCAGGTACCGTTTAGAGAAACCTCTTGTAACAGATCCGCAGGACATTTTCTATCGTCCGCCACATACGAAGTTGTAATCTTCCAAATAAATTGTGGGGTGAATACAATCTTCAAGTACCATACCGTGACGGCAAGTATCAAGAATGAGAGTCACATCCGTGATTACTCCTCAAGCCTGAACCACTTGGCCTTCATATGAAGTTCGTACCTTAGGTTACTCAAAGATCTTATCAATACCTTCTACCGCCCTGTAAAATTTTCCAGGTAAACACTGAGGTTCCAACAGATATCTATGCTGTTAACCCTCTCATGCGTCGCATCCTCAAATGATGACACTCAAATTTTATATCATTTCTCTTTTACGTCTGAGGAGACCGTAAAAACACAGGTACCGCATATGAGGACTAGTAATGAATGCTAGAATGTCTCCTAGACGGCAGTTATAATGTAACTGCTATATGTGTTAAGGTTTTAGGAATAAGTTTAACTTTTAGTTCTTAATTAATACTGTAAGTAGTTTGTAGGAAAGTAATAGGATTTAGTTGGTCAAAATTTCGTAAATAATAATTGCAAAGATTGGAATTTATAAATAAATAGGGAAATTATTATTTTTAATGTTTCGGAAGACTGAATGGTAGATGTTGATGGCAGTTACATTATAAAAAGATACGGTTACTACCTTTTTAAACATACATTGGCTGATTCAGTTTCATATTCATTAAGGTAAGACACCGTCGTTATGTGGGGTTGGACTTGTTACGTGGTTTGATCGTGTAGAGAAAAGTGCGATAGATTTCACTTCAGTGTCCAAACAGAGTTGAGGGAAAAATATTAGGCGGAAAATTATCGGACCTCGAAATTTAACATTAACAGAAAAAACACGATTTTAGGTTCTAAAAGCCATTTAATTTTTATGTGGAATGATAAGGATTGAAAAATTAGTAAAACTTACAACAATCACTGCACGATATCTTGTCTGCCGTAATGACGTGCAATCCCACCAAACAACTTCATTGTGCGGAATTAATACGCCAGAACTATTACGGGAATTTAAATAAATGACAGCCGGTCATATTAAATTTTTAAAATATTTCAAGTTGTATTTAACAAATTTGAGCACTATAGTTACATTCTGAATAAAACAAAAAGAGCCGCTACAGATACGTCTTATCTGATCAAAGACCGGACACAGACAGTTGAATCGGAGCGTTGTTCTTTCTCTCATCAGAAGAAAACAATGTAATATAGCTTAAGGTGCAGAGAGGGAGAGAGAGAGAGAGAGAGAGAGAGAGAGAGAGAGAGAGAGAGAGAGAGAGAAAGAGAGAGAGAGAGAGAGAGTAAGCGTACTGTAGGCAACATCTCTGACTGTCCGAGTGATATCGATTGTCGATCACACCCATGGAGTCGAGTTTATAAAGAGTAGCAGTTGGTGTGCGTGGCGGAGAGCGGGAGATATAGCTAACTGCGGCAGTGGCACGAACGAAATGGTCATTACTGAAGCTGATGCAACTAATTGAACAGTGACTCTTACTGATGAGCCATGCTAAGCTATCGTGTATCTTTACAGTCAGTGGAATGTGTGTATTTCTGTCAAAATGTGCGCTAACGGGTGTCGTGGCGTCGAGAGAAACAATCAACCGCTTCGCGACGGTAACGGTTTTATATATGTATTGGATCTAAATGAAGAAGATCTGACGAACGTGGAACTTTGACCTCGTATAATACAAACTTTCGTCTCAACCGTGACATCAAGATTATCGGGCAACCTCGACGCGATCGGAAGTGTCGAACTGGTAACAATTTCTGTAACTGTAGTTGGACGGCCATTGCACGTGAATAACATATTGGGTTAGCATATTGTGTAGTATGTGCTGGAACAGGACAGTCAATTACTCGCTTGTCTACTGTTGATTTGGGACGACGTGTGAACTTTCAACCTGTCTGTTATTCTCTTTGTGTTAGTACAGTGCAACCAAATATTATTTCATGGTTTCAATACACTGATTGAAAGCTGAATTAACGTGTGTTAATGAATGAGAATCCTTTATAGACGATATTGCATCAGAGTGAAGTGCATAGTCTAGAAGTAGGGTATATTAATGGCTCAGGGGAATAATGTGGGGAGGCATACTGCCAGTTCCAACTAAGAATCCACCCACAACCCTCAAACGATCATTATCAAAGTGACATTTCATAACTAACGTAATACATATATACAAATATTAATTTCCCCGAGCGCATTACAAGAGAGAGAGAGAGAGAGAGAGAGAGCGAAAGAGAGAGAGAGAAACGCTCCGTGATTAAAATATTTCTTCGGAAGTTAATTTTAGTTGTATCGTTTCGCAGTGTTAGTTGTTGGGATAACATAGAAATGGAAAGTAGAGATTACAGGAAAGAGTGAATGTAGGCCTACAGATGAAAGCATATTGTTGTCGGTACATTGAGAAAAAAAGAAGAAAAACGAGTGTCATTCGGTACCCAACGAATTACGCTTCGATAGGGTATAACAGTAGTCAGCCAAGTAAGGTGATCCCAATGCCAAGAGGTGTCATGATCGGGACTGTTGACGGATACACGTTACATTGGAGGAAAGTGTAAACTTACTATGCGTCCAGAGTGCCTGAAACAAATTCATTGTACGAAAAATATAAAATAGTGTACACTCTCCATCCCTCCTTTTATTCTTTGACATTATTAATAGATTATCCATGTAAAATGTAGCATTTTTCGTATTAATTGTCCTCTTTTGACGTCACGTCTCCATTAGTCTTTTTTTATTCAAATTATGATGAATTCTGCAGAAGATAGAAATTACCAAATAATGTATTGGAAATTTTGTTCATTATCGGGTTCACAATTCGTGCATGGGAGGGATAAATTTTGCTTTTAGTGAGATCAGTGACACTTTCACTGTATTTCATATTACTTAATCCCAAAGTTAGCTTCATAAGAATTTTGTTTCTATTGTGCAGCCGGCACTCATTATCTGCTATTCATTTCTGCATCGCTAGAGCTTTGTCAGGTCCTTGGACACGCCGTTTAGTTTCCCTACGACACGGTTTTCTCGCAGAGCGGGAAAATTCGGCCTCTGGCGCCGGAGTGCTGGTGCGAGTTGTTGGCTGGCAGCGCTTTGTCGTGTGTACGACGTGTTGAATGAACGCAGCGCTGGAGTTTTGTTCAGGCTGCCCTTCGGAGCGGCTGCGGCTGCATTCCGCTGGGTCGCTCAGCTGCAGCACAAAGCCGGCCTAATATCAGCAGACGTGACAGCACAGCTCAACGCACAGTTCTTGGAAGTCTTGCATTAAAACCACCTACGTGCATTAATGTGCCAGTCAGCTTCAATCGCCACCATTCCCACGCGAATTCCAGAGCCTCCAATAACTCACCCACAAATTGACCAGAGGGAAATAGCCCACACACTTCGTTCACTTTGATCACTTCTCCAGTCTGTTAAGGATTCCTTCTATTTCTGTGAATTATGCCAACATTGTTTTTCGATCCCTCCGACTAGGCTGACTTCTACCTTCTACGTACAGTTACACTGATCACATGAAATCTGCGTGAAAGTTTCTGTCTTCATTTAAGCAGGAGTTCAGTGAAATCGGATGAGTCCTTTTATAGTCCCTTGCGCGTTCCATAAGTGTTTCTCGACGAATTTCGGGGGAAAACGTTTCATTTTAGATATAGTCTACACATTAACAGTCGCAAATTTAAGAAATTAAAAGATTGAAACATGTCGACCGTTACAGGGCACAGAAAGAAATTCAAGTGGTGAAGTCGAAAATTTGTGTTGGACCGGGTATCCAAATGTTCAAATGTCTGTAAATCTATCGGACGAAACTGCGTGGTCATCAGTCCGTAGCTTACAAACTACTTAAACCTAGGTAAACTAACCTAAGGACAACACACATACACCCATGCCCCAGGGAGGACCCAAACCTCCACGGCGAGCAACCGCGCGCTCCGCAGCGAAGCGCTTTACACCGCTCCGCTACTCCACCGCGGCCCGGTTATCCAGACACCGTGCTCAAATTCCCATCCCATTACTTCATCTTGCTCGCAACTTTAACTGTATTCTCGCAAGGGACAGGGTGCATTTGTACATCCACATATAAATTGTGATTTGCCTATTTAAATGTACTCTTTAATGTCGGACATACCCTAAAGAGCTGACACTACAGCTATAATCGTATGTATGCCTCCAACGGGCAACAAAATTCTGTGTGGATTCCTTGCGGCGAATATAGTTAGAGATACGAGCGAGGGAAGTAATAGGCAGGGAACACTGCAATCATTGTCTGTGGTAAGTTGAGCATTTGGGGAGGGCGGGAAGTGTGTTTGGATGGCTTAATTGAAGCCCAAGACGCGCAGTAGTTCAGCGCGTTCGGTCCGAGGGTTGCTCGCCCTCTGTAAAGAAAAAAAGAAATAAATAAAACATCAGCCAGGAATTCATCGAACAACATAGAACAAAAACGTCCTTCAGTGAGCGCAAATCCCATTTACGCGAAGAACAAAAATAAACAAATAATTGGCTAGGGCTACCGTGGCTCGAAACTGGGAATCGATGTTCGAATCTCCATCCACTATCAATTTTCTACTTCACCTTTGAATTTATACGCTGTAACAGAGTAGATGTTTGAATATTACGAAATCAAAAATATTTGGACTTTTGATTGGGAAATATTCTCGTTTAACCTTGTTGTTGAGGTCTTCACTCCGCAGACCGGTTTGATGCAATTCTCCACGCAACCCAGTCCTGTGCAAGCCTCTTCATCTGAGAATAAGTTCAGCATCTGGTTACTGTTTTCGTCTCTCGGTCTTCCTCTACGATTTTTACCTCCACACACACTTCCTTCCAATGCTAAGTTGACGATTCCCGTAAAGTTTCAGAATGTGTCCCACCAAACTACCCCTTCTCTTAGTCAGGGTATGCCAGAAACGGCTTTTCTCTCCAATTCTCTTGTGCACCTCCTCATTAGTAACGTGATGTACTGATAATCTTACAAAGCTTAATTAAATTCCTATAGGAAGGATATGATGTGGTTCTAATAAAGGTTTCCTAACTTTTTTGACTCCACCATTTTCCACACAGAGACAAGAATCCGTACCAAGTCTCTCAGACTGCTTGTCTTTTGCTCTGTTTTCATTGAAGAGCTCACTATTTCTCTCCTAGGCGAACTGGAAAGCCAACTTTGTTCTTCGCGATGCATCTGGCACAGCCACCTCAATTCAGGCGTTTAGAGCACAAGTAGAGTAAGTCCACAAAAATGTTTACTATAATTATTTATTTATTTTATTTTTTATTTTTTGAGGCATATTACACCATGAATTAAGGGCACTCTTCGAACGACAATTGAATTAAATCCCTCGTTGAACCGGTTGTTGCCAGTTGGCAACGAAATAATCATTATTATGGACAGAGAAGGATGTTCAGAGGAAGCTGAAGATAAAATAATTATTTTAGAACGTACTGGGAAACAAAACACACGTTTTTATTACGTATACGATTTGTATATATGGCTTACAGAGAAATAACCTGTTATGAAACTTCTAATGAAATCTAACTCAATTTTAACTAATTTTACTTTCAGTTCATTCTAACAGCTAGTTTATTAGGGCTTCGAGAGGGGATCGTATAGTCCGTCACCGTTAAATAAGAGAGGAAGAAAACATTCAAGACATCTCGAGACCGGGGAGGAAAGCAATATGTTCTCCGAAATAATGTACATAAGTATACAAGCAGAGTAGGAAACCTGGTTGAAGGAAAAATTTGTACTTGCGGAATGTGCCCCTATTGTTTAAAATATTCTTCACGAATAACTAGGAAATTATTTGATTCCTTCTGGTTCCTAGCAGCTACCAGAGCAAGATACACTCTACAGGCAGGACGTGCAGTTATAGAAGCGAAGAAGAAGGATGTGTTGGAATTGCTTCCTTCTGTTCCTCACATTCACGACCGTTTCTTCAAACATATCCCGTGTATTACAAACACACGTCAAGCACAGATTGCTGACAATGTCGCTGATTCTGAAGACAGTGGTGAATATTTTTATGTGTGACTACGTTATGGTAATGTAGTGTATACAAGAACTGATTTGGAGCTAAAAGAGATGGTATCGTTATGTTGTCCACTAATATATTTGCGCTTATTTTCAGACAACAACTGTAGCAAGTCCAAATGTTTCGTTTGAAAAATTGTTACCGTAGTAAATAATTATTCTGTGTATTTCATTTTGTAATGACAAAATGAAGTCCAATGTACTGTTTCAAAATAAAGTAAATTTATGTTTCTGATATTTATGTTGAATTTATTATTCCCCTTTTTCTTTATCCTCCGATATCTCAGAAACAATTTCCCTGGACTTGTACTCTGAGCGCCTTATTTATCATACAGTTAACACGGAAACACAGTTTACGTTGCCCTTTCAACTTCGCGTCCACGGAGCGGATGAATATGAAGCACACGGTATCCAGCTTTCCTTTGCTACACGCAAATGTCACAGCCAGCCTTAATTTTTCTGTCCTAGATTAATGTACTGCAGGAATACGTCTTCAGACGTCTTATTAAAGCATCCCATCACAGATTTATCTGCGGGTGATTGGAAGTTGTAATATTGCGGGTGTTTTCGCTGCGTGAATTTACCTCTGACGTCTCGACTTACTAGATCTTGATCAGACTGCTTTCCAATGGTCCTTTCTAGTAGGAATCTTGCAGAGTTTCAGCAGTCGACAGAGAATTCGTGGAAGCTTAGTGGGCTATTAGGGAGTGCGCCGTCGTTGCTCAGCATGTTCTGAGTCGCCATTTCAAACCTGAAAAGAAGTAATTACAGTCAAACGACGAAAGTCGTGGAAACCTCCTAGTGTCGTGTCGGAATTCCTTTTGTTCAGCAAAGTGCATCAACTTAGGTATTGACTCAACAAGTTGTTGCAAATGCCCTGCAGGAGTATTCAGCCATGCTGTCCTTATAGTCGCCCGTAGTTGCAAAGATGCTGCTGGTGCAGTATTCTGCGCGTAAATAGAACTACCGATTTCTTGAAACTCTTCATGATGTCAGTTCCAATCCATTGAAATCGCACTGCTGCATTTGGTACATGATGATGTACGTGAAGTAGTACGACAATGGAGATTTGGATGTGGCGGGAGACGTGCAGGTAAGAGTCCTCTGCAGTGGGGTTGACACTGTGTCTTCGGTGGCGGAGTAGTCAACGTGCCTGCCTAGTAAGCAGGAGATCCCGGGTTCGAATTCCGGCCGGCCACAAATTTTCATTCGCTCCACATTGGTATTACATCTAAACCTAGTACAGTGAAGCCATAAGTGATCGCAAATTGCGATTTATTTCCCCTTACCAAAAATGTCTGAATCTGTGATGTGTGCCGGCCGCGGTGGCAGAGGGGACTGAGGCGCTCCAGTCACGGTCTGCACGGCCACTACGGTCGGGGGTTCGAATCACCCCTCGGGCATAGATATTTGTGCCGACCTTAGTGTTAGCTAGTTCATAAGTAGTTTGTAAGCTTAGGGACTGATGACCCCGTAGTTAAGTCCCGTAAGTTCTACAATCATTTGAACTTTTGAATCTGTGATGTGCACCAGCTTCAGACAATGTATGAAGTCTTCGAATGTAATGTGCACATTTGCCCACATATGGGGGAGCATATTCTTGAGGTGCTGTGCAATGGGGTAGGTGCAGCACATATGTAGCCGATAATGGGGCGTAGGACAGTCTCTTTGTGCAACTTGGGCCGTCCATAAAGCCTAGGTGGTACTGGACCTTTCGTCCTCAGCTGCTTCACGACTTTTTCTCGGTATGTCGGTTTCCTTTAGAAGGGACCTTGTCTCCCTGTCCACCTTGTCAGTGGGATCCCGTTCAATTGATCTGTATGCTGGGTCATCCAAATGTTTTTAATACTAGTGTGGCTGCTATTGGCCGGCGCGGACGTCAAACGGAGAGCCTCCAGCAGCATGGACTAATGAGAGAACGCCTAGTCATCACACATAGGCATAAGTACTATACACTTTCCACACTGGAATCAACCTCAGGAAGCACCTCATGAATATCGCGAATAACGTGATTGGAATATCGTGCAAGTAGGACGCGGATTACCGGCAGAAAAACCTATGCTCCAAGAAAACAACACCATGCCGGGAAAGCCTTAACATCTACATCCAATTAACATGTTCGAGCCTGCTTTAACCGTGACCTTCACCTAAATTATTTCATATTTTGAATCTTTGTCGCTTTCCTTCGATACTATTGCACTTTTTATCGCTATAAACATCTACATCTACATGCATACTCCGCAAGCCACCCGATAGGTGTGTGGCGGAGGGTACCTTGAGTACCACTATCGGTTCTCCCTCCTATTCCAGTCACGTATTTTTCGCGGAAAGAAAGATTGTCGGTTTGCCTCTGTGTGGGCTTTAATCTCTCTGATTTTATCATTATGATCTCTTCGCAAGATATACGTAGGAGGGAGCAATATGCTGTTAGACTCCTCGGTAAAGGTATGTTCTCGAAACTTCGACAAAAGTCCATACCGAACGACAGGGCGTCTCTTCTGCAGAGTCTTCCACTGGAGATTGGAAAATGGCGCAGGTCATCCCCGTTTTTAAGAAGGGACGTCGAAGAGATGTGCAGAACTATAGGCCTATATCTCTAACGTCGGTCAGTTGTAGAATTTTGGAACATGTATTATGTTACAGTATAGTGACATTTCTGGAGACTAAAAATCTGCTCTGTAGGAATCAGCTTGGGTTTCGGAAAAGGCGATCGTGTGAAACCCAGCTCGCGCTATTCGTCCACGAGGCTCAGAGGGCTATAGACACGGGTTTTCAAGCGGATGCTGTGTTTCTTGACTTCCGCGAGGCGTTTGATGCAGTACCCCACAGACGTTTAATGAACAAAGTAAGAGCATATGGTCTATCAGACCAATTGAGTGATTGGATTGAGGGGTTCCTAGATAACAAAATGCATCATGTTATTCTCAATGGAGAAAAGTTTTCCGAAGTAAGAGCGACGTCAGGTGTGCAACAGGGGAGTGTCGTGGTTTCGTTGCTGTTCACTATATATATAAATGACCTTGCGGATCACATCGAAAGCTCACTGATGCTTTTTGCAGATGACGCTGTAGTATATAGAGAGGTAGTAACAATGGCAAATTGTATTGAAATGCAGGTGGATCTGTATCGAATCGACGCATGGTGCAGGGAATGGTAATTGAATCTCGATGTAGGCAAGTGGAATGTGCTGCGAATACATAGAAAGAAATATCCTGTATTAATTAGGTACATAATAGTGGATCAGAAACTGGAAGACGTTAATTCCATAAAGTGTCTGGGAGTGATTTAAAATGGAAAGACCATATAAAATCAGTCGTCGTTAAAGCAGATGCCAGATTCATTGGAAGAATTCTAAGGAAATGCAGTCCGGAAACAAAGGAAGAAGGTTACAGTACACTTGTTCGCTCACAGCTTCAATACTGGTGTGGGATCCATACCAGGTGTTGATAGAGAAAGTAGAAAAGATCCAACGGAGAGCAGCGCGCTTCGTTACAGGATCATTTGGTAATCGTGAAAGCGAACAGCGACCAGCTCCTTCTGCGTCCGTACGCAGCAGTCATACATACTATCCATCCTAACAAATCAACAACTGCCTGTAGAGAGTTAAGTATCTTGTTACAAATAAATCACAATAGTTCGCTCCTGCTTAGCTGTATCTCTGCAGGTGTTGCTGTGTGTGCAGCTGGCGCGCCTAACACTATCAAATACGCGACAATAAACTATTAGAAACAGTTGCACAAACGAAATCTGCCAAGTACACGGGAATAAACCTCTTGAAACAGAAGTACTAACGAAAATGAAGAACTAGACTGGCAAATTAAAATTGACAAATTAAATTATGATACTTAGCGATGTTTACGGTGTGACACTGGCAGCAGCTGGCACTGGACTCCCCCTTCACTGTCCAGCCTGTCTCTGCGGTATGTGTCAGCCTTTATTATGCTATGGCTACAACAACCATAATTACGAACGCTTGCCAATAATCTGGGAAGCAATTTTCTTAAGTGAGGAAATGTCTGTGGGAAATGCTCTCGCCACAATCGTTCGGCTGCAGCAGCCACATTCTGGCACTCCCCTGGTATCTGAATCATTTCAACAGTTTCTTGGTTTGAATAAACCCTGACTGGAATTAGGAAACAATGACAGTATCTGAACTAATAATGTACGAGAACTTGAAGGCAGAGGAGTAATTTTGTGTTAAATTTAGTACTCCGTTCCTGCAGAAGCTCACTTAATAACGTGTTACATTATTAGATGTGTGTACGTCGTTTGGTTTTAAGGGCTTGGCAAGTGGTGTGCACTCAGCCCTTGTGAGATTTAATGAGGAGCTACTTGATTGGGAAGTTGTGGCTCCAGTCGCGAAAACAATGGCCGGGAGTGCGGGGCGCTGACCACGCCCCCCTCCAGACCGCCTCTGGACTGGTCAGTACCCAGTGGGCCTCTCGAGGCTGATGGACGTAGTTTAGGTTCATGTAACTATATCAAGGAATCTAAGCATGCCACTTTCTACAAGGGCAACCACACTACAAAAGCCATTTTGGAGTAGAAAATGACGATTTAGAAAAGGATTTAAAAAATTCTCCATTTTCAGCATAGAATCGAAATAAGGCAAGTATACCAATCGATTTACAAAATGGAATTACGGTCTGAATATCCCACTTCGGGTGGAAATCATAAGTTGCAACTATCGCTGATCAATCCAGCGTTGTACACTTACTATGCTGCATTTCACACTTCATACGACTCCGTTTCAGAATGGGTGGTTAGGTGGTATGGGACACCGAAACGTTGAAATTAAGTACTATTCATTTTGTAAAATGTAAACTTTCGCGGCCGGAAAGGTCAATATTACTAAATATTTCTGGGCTATTATGCCGTGGTCTTATGGATTTATTATTCAAACCCAAAGTTTCGTCCCCAACAGCGGAGGACATTTTTAGACGGGATCGTGGCAATTTTGTTGACGAGCCAGAGTGTGCATCGGACATACAAAAGTGCCACGATCCCTTTTGAAAATGTCCTCCGCATTTGGGAACGAAACGTTGGGTTTGAATAATAAATCCATAAGACCACGGCATAATAGATCGGAAACTTTTAGTAATATTGACTACTCATGTTGCTACACAATCTCTCCCTCTCTCTCTCTCTCGTGTGTGTGTGTGTGTGTGTGTGTGTGTGTGTGTGTGTGTGTGTCAGAGTAATTACAGTAATCTATATGCTACAAAAATGAGAAAATTTAAATTATCGTGTTGGCTGTACAATTTTTCGTACAATTTTTGTTCTGGGAAATCATTCTCATATCCACTACCACGGAACCTAACGCAACCAAATGTATTATGTGATACACGGTTCTTCAGTTAACTTCAGCCTCCTACAGGGTATCTTAGAAACAATATTTCTCGAAAGCGCTCACAGAGGAAATGGTTGTCATTCTTCTGGGAATAGCAGTCTCATTGCGGTTTTAGTGATGTCTGCGAAGAGCCCGGACGGCTCGTAGCCTCTGAACTACGGCTATCCCCCGCTATAAGCTACGGCTGTAGGATTTTGCGGATTCAGATTGTACTCCCCCGTCCGCCGATAAAACTACCTCCCAGGAAGCCAGATCAAAGCGGGGCGGCGCATAAATATTTATCAGTTAATAACGCCATTCACGAGATTCGGCGGCCCGCTCAAAGGAGAGTTATGAGCGGTGCGGTGGGCGCTGTCAGTCCGCCACGGTTCGGTTCGGCTCGGCTCGGCCGGTCCGGCCCTCCATTTCTCGTCGTGTCGACAGCGGCGCAGCGCGGTTCATGCATTTCACAGCAGCCGCGACCGGCTGAATTTTTTAGGCCAGCTCTGTTTTGAGCAATCGAGGCGGCCCGCCGGCCGCTCGATACCGCCGTGTCTTACCGCCGCTGCCACTGCCCCTGCCGTGGCGGCCACACGCCAGCCAAACGTGTAGCGGGCCGGTCTAGTCGCCCCTGCAAGGTGCATCGGCGAAAAAAGGCGAACCTGTAAAGACGACGTAGATTTTTATCGTGTGCATGCAGAGGCCACCTTGGGCATATTAGATTTACTGATAATGGTCGTCCACCAACAGATAGCGCGGAAAGCAGCCACAATCTTGTCTGTGGCTACATGGCTCGGTGCCTTTCACAGAGTGCATCCCAGAGTACCCCCGAGAGCTACAACACCAACAATCGCGTCACGGTTTTAGGCGAGATCAGTGTGTAGTTTCTGTTGAGTCTTCCGGGTTATATGGTCGTGGTCGAAGAATCATATCTGCTCCTGACGTTTCGGCCAGAGCTGCGCTGGACATCTTCAGAGGTGCTACTGGTAGCGGTGAGTCTTGCCGACTAAAGAGTCGGGCGTCAGAGAGCGGTATAAATACTGTCTAACAGGGGGCGTGGTCAAGTATTCACGGGCGCAGCAGAGATAAGCTTTGTCAAAGATAAAACATAACTTTCGATAGTCGATGGTCAAAGATAAAAGCGTAACTACTTACTCTGAAGAGCAACAGTCCATATGTCATTAAGTTTCATTGCTTCTTCCTATTAAAATTATCCCCTTGTTTGTATATTTCGATTGCTTCTCTATGAAGTCGTGGATAGTAGTTCGTCGTTGTAGATAAAATTCCTTTTTGTAGTACCAATATACAGTTTTACGCAAGAACACGGAATTTTGTACACCCCACTTGATGATAGAGGAGGGCGTTTGTCCTTTACAGATCGGAGTGCCTGATTTATCATTTTTGTTGGTTTAAAACCGGTCTGATATCGTGATTACGTGAAAATCTCCAATCAGGAAATCATGAAGTGAAGTTTCCCGAAACAGAAATTTTATCTACAACGACGAACAACTATCCACGACTTCACAGAGAAGCAATCGAAATATGCAAACATGGGGATAATTTTAATAGAAAGGAAGAAGCAATGAAACTTATCTCTGCTGCGCGCGTGAACACTTGACCACGCCCCTTTTAGACACTATTTATACCGCTCTCCAACGCCCGACACGTTAGTCGGCAAGACTCACCACAACCAGTAGCACCTCTGAAGATGTCCAGCGCAGCTCTGGCCAAAACGTCAGAAGCAGATTTGTTTCTTCGACCACGACCACACAACCCGGAAGATTCAACAGCAATTATTTCAGCCGGTCGTGAAAGCCTTCACTGCAATGTCTAGTTTGTTATTGTTTATTTCTCTAAGCTATATTAATAAAAATGAATTGCCGCATTATGACAGCGCATCACTTGAGAATAGCATCACCGATTTCGCTGATCTTTTCTTCTCAGGACAAGGTTTGTATGAAAGAAAATTTTTGGAAAAATTAACCGAAAAATATCAGATATTGTGAAAAACTGAAAGTACGCTTCCAGATCGGATTATTGTTTAGATTCTCCAACAACCAGCTTATTCATTTGCGCTACTCGCCTAGCGACCAGATACGTTGTAACGGAGAGAAGAAATTCGCCAAGGAGGTTAGAATAAAGTCAGACTGGTGGAATCGCATCGTAATTATGACCCTTCACCATAATAGTGCAAAATGTAATTGTACCGTATTTCAATTAATTGTTTTGTTTCACATGGAATTTCTATCATTAAAGTCCGATCACGCTACAATAATTTTGTTTTCAATTCAAAACCTCTCAATAAGACATAAACGAGTTATAAAAATCAGTTCCTCTCGCTGCGAGAAAAACATGTTAAATTGTGCTGTAAAAATGTCCCACTCATTTTTAACATTGTACAGGGAAGTTGTTCTTAAGCCTAAATTTGTAATCATACCTCTTCGTACAATAAAACCATTAAAAGTAAGGCCATTAGAGCTACTTACCTCACAAATAGAACAGCTCGAAATGTCTCTCTACGAAACCCTTTCCAATTGACTTATATACCCGATCAGAGCCTGATTGCAACAACAACAAATAAGATCAGAGAGATGGGGAGAAGGAGATAGAGAATGAGGGAATGAAAGGGATTTCAAAACTTACTCTTTTTTTATAGGTTTACTACGACTTCCAGTTGCTGTTTTCATCTTAACAGCACTAACTGGAAATACGACAGTATCATCATTTAGCGCATGTCAAAAAAAAAAAAAAAAAAAAAAGATAGAGAAACGCAACACAAATTGCTTCCAGAATCAGCAATACGATCCACAGTTGTACCATTAATTACCACTTTAATTAACGGTTGCAATTTCTCGACTGACTTCTTCCTAAGCTCAGTCTCTGTCAATAAACCTCTTTCTATTCCTTTAAATGTATCTATGCACAATGTACCAATTACTGTCTGAATAGGTGGTTGCAGCTTTAAATAATCTTTAAAATTTCATTAAATACCTTGAGAAACTCAGACTGACTCTCACTTAACACCTTTAGTATCTAACAACGATGAAAGTTTCACTTTCCCATTCCTGTGGAAAGCACTGAATCATAAATTTCGATTTCGAGATGTAATCACTAGGCATACATAATTTATAAAATGAATTATAAAATGAATTTATAAAATGACGACGCGGTTCCATACCCAGAAGAATTTTATTGATAGTGACAACAACCGCGGAAGCCTACGTTTGCAACTAGGCATACACTCACTTCCCCCCTTACTCAGCCAGTCAGTATCTATATCGTCAACGGCACCTTGCTGTTCGTGATCAATCATGATGGATTCCCTGAGCTCACTACAGTTTTATCAGTAACTGATTCGCTTCAGCTGTTTACATCTGACATCAGAGTGCCAGCCGTCACGTCCGCCGTAATGTTACTTCCACCCTCCTGCTGCAAGGTATGCTTACAGACCGGGCACAGATCGTCTTGTTTCCGCACATCATCTGCATCAAGTTCCACTACCTGAATGCCAGCCTTCCTGACATCGACGCATTCGGAATCTAATTTTGCCGTGACCTTTACACCTTCTAATTGCCCAGATCGAGTACCGCCAAACCTATGCTTTTGTTCACACAAGAATTCTTACTACTTATTATAACTGAGTCCTTTCCTGAAGTTTCGAGTATTCTTCAACGTTGCTTTTCCTCTAATAAATCATGCAGCCGCCACCCAATCCATAGTTAGTCTCTCCGTAAAATTGCTTCAACATCTGAACACATTTAAATCTCCCTTACTTTCATTCCTACTTAAATCTTGTTTCGTGTTCTTTACCTTATTCCACGCCCTGTTTCGTTTTCTTCGTTCGCCCCCTTCACGGACCGCTGTTGGGAGCGTCTTCAGTTTCCCTGCCGCTATTCGTTAGTATTATCACTATTTTGCCCACCGTTATTCCCTGCGTTACGCCGTTTTTCTGTCCTTTCTCGTTATTCTGAAAGTTACCGTCAGAATTATTTCCTCCTCTGTTACGACTGTGTATTGCAAAGTCCATACGTTCCACGTAATCGGGAAAACTCTCGACGCAGCTTGTAGGACTGTGGTTCATATCCCATTGTAAGCAGTCTGGCATGCGTCTTATTAACAAAGAGATCACAATTAGTGCACTTAACGGCTTGTCCAAGTGCACTAATATTTGAGACAATTGACACTCGCAAAAATCCCGCAATTTTCCCAAGTCCTTACGGTAATAACCTCCGTATAAGAATTCGTTTTGCAGACGTGTCTGTTTCTTTTGACTCCAGTATTCGTTTAATACAAGTGCCTCAAACGTGGCAAAATCTGTAACATCAGCAGCGTTCTGATTTGTCCACGTCTGTGCACTTCCATCAATTTGCCGCTTCACAAATTTAACTTTTGCCTCATCAGACATGCCTGCAATGAAACAAGTTTTACATGTGGCTAAGAAATCTACTACGTGATATTTTTCAGTATCATGAAAACTTTTAATTTTAGATCTTCCAATTACCTGTGAAGTCTCATAGGGAACTCGTAATGATATTCTCAAAACAATCGTTAATGCCTTCCACTACTTTGCTAACACTTTTCACTTCACATCTTACTGATTTTAATTCTTCAGCCTGGCAGAGGCTTACGTTATCTTTACTCTCTGTTACTGTTACCTCTTGCACCCTGACTGCACAGCATTTATCCTCTCGTCCAAATCACTCACAACTTCAGTAATCCTATCTGTTAATTTTTTATCAATCCTTAACTTGGATTTACAACCCATTTAACCTATCACTGAAACTCTCGCTTTGAGATACTAATTTTTCTTTAATCTCACTGATTTCCCCCATCAAAACACTTGTGATTTTAAATTACATCATTCAATTTACCAATTTTATCATTCATAATAATGATTTTACTACTGAATTTGACTACTCATTTCTCCAAGTTTACTTTTCAAACTATTATTCATTTCTCTATTTTGACTATTCATGTCCTGTATCATTAACATATTTTCTTCGAACTGATTCGGCGGTGGTAAGCTGCCCTCAAATTCCCCAATCGATTTACTTTCAGCCCCCTCTGACCTTACAGACTACCTGCATCGCTACCTATGCGCTCTGACCCACATTCACTGGGCGATATTTTAATTTGGTCAGCCACGGCTAACTGCAGAAAACGACGCAAAATTTTTTTCAAATGCTGCCCCACTTAAGTTTACTGTATCCTGCTTGCTGCCGTTGATGTGAAGAAGTGTAGACTGCTAGCAGTGCTGGCCAGCGTGACATCGTTGCTTGCTGCTTGTATTGGCGCTGTGGCTGAGGCGGCAAGTTGGTATGTTGTGTTGGTTCCTTAATTTCGACGGTAGCATTCCTAACTCGTTGTGGCTCACTCCTAGTTTTCCTTACCTTCGGGCCAAGCTGCGTAGCAATCTAGAAATCCCGGACACTAGCCCCAAATTGTAACTGTACGGACGCTTAAACTAACTAACGTCGTCTTAGGGGATCACTTATTCCTGCTACTTTTGGCTCGTTGCTGTTCGTACACGTATACATTTATTTGTAAAGCTAAACTTTCAATTTCAAAGTCAGGGAATGTTTAACTAGGGCGACAGCTACTAAACAACTGACTATAACAGGCGGTTTGCGTTATTACTAAAATTGTATATTGCCCATTGCATGATTATGTCTGGCAAGAACCACTAAATTCCGGTCCGGTATGATTAGCTCGAGCTAACAATATAGCTATATGAATATTTAATCATTTGGATAATGTATTTAAAATGATTGCTATTAAAGTTCGTTGTTCTACTCCAAAAAAAAAAAAAAAAAAAAAAAAAAAAAAATGTCGGAGTGCCATGAAAAAATTATGAGTTTCGATTACTGTTTCCAAAATCAAAGTCCACATATGTCCGAAAATTTTCAGAGTCCAGCACAGCGGATTCTGCGGCTACGTTCGTCACTTATCGTGTCACTCGATTTCACTGCACTCGCAACAGACGTCTGCCATCGAGATTGAACTGCCGTCGACTGATTCTGGGCTACTGGCCGCACCCACCTATTTACGAATCTTTCCAGAAAACGTCCCCCTTGGAATGCTGATATGACGGCATCGTTAGTTGCGGAAGAACCGGGAAGATAGCCTTCCTACCACATGCAGGACCTATATCTGCCGCAATCAGCAAAGTATTCAGGAAGCACGAAATCAAATGTGTGTTTCGCTCAGCAAACAAGATTAGGACTCTCCTCGGGGGAGTCAAGGATGATTTGAGCTTACAAAAACCGGGAATCTACCAGCGTAGATACCCGGTTTTTGTAACCCTTGCGAATGCGGTATGTCTTACATAGGTTAAACCACCAGAACCGTTGACGTAAGAAGTAAGGAGCATCAAAGACATACCAGACTCAGACAGGCCACTAGGTCGGCTATAGCAGAACACTGCCTGGAGATGGACCACACCATGAATTATGACGAAACCAGGATCCTGGCTCAAACCCCAAGAGAATGGGATAGCATCATAATGGCGTCAATTGAAATCGCCGCGGCGGAGCGGCCGAGTGCATTGAGGAGCCTTGCTATGATGCGCGAGGCAGTTCCCTGTCGGGGTTTCGAATCCCCTCTTGGGCATGGATGTTTGTGTCGTCTTTAGTATAAGCTAGTTCATAAGTAGTTTGTAAGTTTAGGGACTGATGACGCCGCAGTTAAGTCCCTTAAGCTTAAACAATCGACAATTTTTTGTCAATTGAAATCAAGATGGGAGAGAACCTGACAAACCGGAAAGCGGGATGTCAGCTACGTACGGCGTGGAACTCTGCTCCGGAACTGCTAAACAAGCAACGGAAGGAAGTCACCTTCCCCAAACAAGCCAGAGAGAGGCCCAGTCGACAGCCAGCGCCCCGAGTAATTGCTGTAGCATACGCGGACCTGCCTGATGTGGCGAGAAGCATCCCGCGCAGGCTCACAGCGGACCCGGACGTCATGGAGGGCAGCCCGGACACGATAACGTTCTGTAGCGGTCATCAGCAGCAGAAGGATCGCCTTGAAAATGCCACGAACGCGCTTGGCGGGCGCGGACGACCTATGGAGCGACGTGAGGCGGCTGCCACCGGACGCGAACCGACGATGGAACATCATAATGCATATACTAACGCCAGACTGGAGCGCAATGGGCGCGGATCACATAGGAAGCACCAGTCGCCGCTGAGGCATAAATACGGGACACGGTCGGCTAGCCGATCTTTAAAATGTGTAAATCGACATAATACCAGATGTCTGATACGTACTTCACTATTAATGTAAGCAATTATCAAACTGAAAAATTGTTCTCACTAAATTATATTTTTTCTTTACTTTTCCTAAAAATGTATGAAAACTTTTCCAAAATGACAGTTAAGCACTCTTGCAAACAATTGTAATAAAAGGCTAGCCGATCAGTCTCAGGGAACACCTGACGAATACGCCGATTACGACGTCGAAATATCGTGTCAGGAAGACGCTGACCATCGCCAGTACACCCGATCTCACAAGATGTCAACGAATCGCCGGGAAAGCCTATGAGATCACATAACGATATCTTTGTCCACTGCCTCTCCAGTTGTCACCGATCTGTCTTTCCGATACACATTCCCCGCCTTGTAAAATATTTCTGAACTTCCCACATCATGATTTATCGAGCTTTCGGTGACTAAAACTATCGGAGGACAATAATTTCCCTGCAGAGCGATAAATTCGGGAACTTTGTTTGTAATGCTTTGAAAGCTTACGGCTAATATTTTGATAGTCGAATCACTGTTCTGAGTGCGGTCTAACTTCGCTGTCTGAATGTATACAGGCGACTGCTCATCAGAGCTACCGCCTAGCCTTTAAAAAAAAATTAATAATAATGTAAACTCCACAAGTGGACCGGGGTATACGGGGTGCAGCCAAGACTGGAGGGCGTCATCTCTATAGGGAAACTGACCTCAGTATTCCAGGCCGAAATCACTGCCATCAGGGCATATGTGGAGGAGAATTTGCGTAGATGCTACAAAGATCGTAGCATCTATATCTATTCAGACAGCCAGGTAGCCCTGAAATCACTGGCAGTTCCTGCAACAAGGTCTAAAATTGTTGCGGAATGTCACAGGGTTCTGGTGAAGCTAGGGGAAAGCATTAGAGTAAACCTATAGTGCGTCCCTGGCCACTCGGGGATCAGTGGCAACGAACATGCCGACAGATTAGCCAGGATGGGGGCAGAGGCTCCATTTATTGGACCGGAACCTGTCCTGACAATCACCAAGGCAATGATCAAATTGGAGCTACGTAAATGGCTTAGAAGACAGCACGTAGAATATTGGACCAAAGTCTACCAACAAAAACATGGCAAGGTAATGATGCCAAAGCCATGTTTCAAAAGAAGCTCTGCAATCCTAGGCCTGAACAGGAGAGAGATTACACTCATGGTTGGACTGCTGACAGGCCATGGGAATTTCAAAAAACACCTACATACAATGGGAATAACAGAAGAGGACCCTAAATGTAGGATCTGTGATGACAGTGATGAAACTGCATCACATCTAATCTTCGATTGCATTGCATTGGAGAGTAAAAGGCACAGAACATTTGGGACAACTAGACCCGAAGAAATTGTGTCTAATAAAGAACTGGTAAAGGGACTCCTTGCACTGTTCTAGGGCATTGGTTGGCTTTACTACATATACAGGGAGCGATACTGCACAATAAACTTAGTTTCGGTGCGGGCAGTGGCGGGTTGGACCAATACTGTTTTGGCTTCCCTGGAGAAATCAAATCAAATCAAAACAAACTCCACAAGTACTCTGCTACCCAGGTAGTCAAATCTTTAGCGCAATGCACCCCTGACCTATCTAGAGGCGTCCCACAATTCCCCACCCGATAACGCAGATCCAGAAATCTGCAGCCATGATTGTCACAGAGTCGGCGACGCCTCTGATTCAGACCCTCCACTCGGCGGTAAACCAAAGGATCCCAATCAGCCATGGGAACAATGCTACAGATCGACAGATCTGCTTACACCCCGCGTGTGAGGGCAGCAGCCTTCACCAATTCCGCCAGCCGCCCGTAGGAACTGAGGATGTCCTCAGAGCCCAAGCGACAAGCGTCATTGGTGCCGACGTGAGCCACGACTTGTAGTCGACCGCATCCCGTACGCTCGATAGCCGCCGGCAAGGACGCCTCCACATCTCAAATGAGGCCCCTCGGCAGACATACCGAGTGCACGTCGGACTTCTCCATCACGCACTTAATATTGGAGCTCCCTATAACTAATAATCCACACCTCCCCGTGCACCTGCTCGGACCCTGCTGAGGCGATGTACACACATTCACTCACAGGACGAACGGGCATGGACGGACGGCCAGCCTCCACATTGGCCTTCCGCCTCGAGCTACGCTGCACCCCCAGACAGCAGCTTGAAGGCGGCTGACCGTAGCCAGCAGCACGCTCAGCTGTTCGCGAACCGCGGCCAACTCCTCCTGCGTCCGCACACAGCAGACACACATCCTATCCATACTATCGACACAATTAACTGTGAAATATAGAAAACTAGTCTAGTACTAAGGCGGCTGGCAGTTGACTAAACTGTGGTCAGCAGTAACTATTAATGTCAAAAACAACTAAACTGTCTCTGTCTGTTTTCAAAATAAAGAAGAAAATCTACGGAGCACACTATTATCAAATACACGAGAGTAAAATCGAAACACACGAAATGAAAAGTGACAAGTTGCTATTTGCAGCACAAGCTAAATTTGCCAAGTACTTGAGAATAAACCTCTTATAAACAGAAGCACTAACGAAAATGAAGAAATTGAGTAGCAATAAAATTTCACACAAATTAAATTATGATACTTAGCGCTCTCAACAATGTGAGTCTGTCAGAAGCTGGCACTGGACTGATAACTAGCTATAACAACGGCCTCTGACTTTTTTTGAATTTCACAAGTCGCAGACGAAAACTGCACACAACAGAACTTGTTAAATACGCGATAACATACTCTTAGAAACAGTATCACAAGTTAAATCTAACTAGTACGCGAGAATAAACTTCCTAAAAAAAGAAGCACTAACGAAAATGAAGAAATTGACTGGTAATTAAAATGCACACAAATTTTGCTACTTTGCGTTCTCAACAATGTGAGACTGGCAGAGTGAAAGTAAAATGTGGTACGAATATGACATAGCAACTTCATTTGTGCGTATTATCCGTTGGTGTTTATTTTAGATCCTTTATTTGATTTTATAAATTTACACATCCATTCCTGTACTTGCTGTAGATAACAGTACTGTCCACTTTGCTTTTCAGACCGTCTCGAGTACACAGTTACGTGTTGCGATTGTTTTCCCACCAGCAATCCTGAAAGACAGCATTGCGGATAGGAGTTCTCATGAAATCCCGACAGAGCCGTACTCCTGAGTACTGGCTGAGTGTTGTGAAAAAGGGGCACAATGTCAAAGGTATCTAATCGTGTAGTGACGATATGCATACCCCTGCACATTTGCATCTGTTTGAGAGTTATTACATGAATGAATAAGGAAATTTACAACACTAACTGCGAGTGGGCATTGATTTAAATCATTGAGGAAAGGTGAATATTTGTGATATCTAGGCTTCGAATCCGTGTATCCTGCAATCATATAGGATAGATCAGAGAAAACATGTAAAATTATTGCTCTAACTTAAGTTTTTTATACATGCTTTGGCGATTGAATATTACACGCTATTTAAATATTGTGAAGGTATTTTCATAGAAAAAGAAATAACCGGGTAATAAATCAATAAATCAATAAATCAATATAGCACTGAAAGACCTATTTCGAAATAATGCCCCTGGAGTGGACGACATTCGATCAGAACTACTGAAGTCTCTGGGAGAGCCAGCCATCACAAAACTATTTCACCTGGTGTGTAAGATGTATGAGACAGGGGAAAGACCCTTAGACTTTAAGAAAAATGTAATAATCCCCATTTCAAAGAAAGGAGGTGCAGACAGGTGTGAAAACAACAGAACTATCAGTTTAATAAGTCATGGTTGCAAAATGTAAACACGAATTATTTACAGAAGGATGGAAAAGCTGGTAGACACCGACCTTGAAGAAATATAGGAACATGGGAGACAATCCTCACTTTACGGCTTATCTGACGAGATGGATTAAGGAAAAGCAAATCTACATTTCTTGCTTTTGTAGAGTCGGAGAAAGCTTTTCACAATGTTGATTGGAACACACTTTCAAATTCTGAAATCAGAAGGAGTAAATATAGGGAGCGGAGGGTTATTTACAACTTGTACAAAAACCAACAGTAGTTATCAGGGTTGAAGGGCACGAAAGGGATGCAGAGGTTGGGAAGGGTGTAAGACAGGATTGTAGCCTTTCTCCAATGTTATTCAATTTGTACATTGAGCAAGCTATAAAGGAAAGCAAGGAGACATTTGAAGAAGAAATTAAAGTTCAGGGCGAAGAAATAAAAACCTTGCGTTTTCCTTATGACGTTGTAATTCTGTCAGAGAAAGCAAAGGACCGGGAAGAGCAATTGAACGGAATGGCCAGTGTGTTGAAAGGTGCGTATAAGATGAACATTAACAAGAGCAAAACAAGGGTAAGGAATGCAATCTTAGAAAATCATGTGATGCTGAAGGAATTCAACTAGGTAACGAATCAATAAAAGTTGTAAATGAGTTTTGTTACTTGGACAGTAAAATAACATATTATGGTCGCAGTACAGAGGATATAAAATGCAGAATGGCAATGGAAGGAAAAGCGTTTTTGAAAAAAAAAGCGTTTTTGTTAACATAATCATCATCATCATATTTAGAGACTGATTATGCCTTTCAGCGTTCGGTCTGGAGCATAGTACCTCTAATAAAATTCCTCCATGATCCCCTATTCAATGCTAACATTGATGCCTCGTCTGATGTTATGCCTTTTACTTCAAAATCATTCTGCGCCGAATCTAAGTACTTTCTTCTTGGTCTACCTCGACTCCTCTTACCCTCCGCTGCCGAGCTCATGAGTCTCTTAGGTAACCGTGCTTCTCCCATACGTGTAACATGACCCCACCATCTGTCCGCTCTAACTGCTTCATCTATTGTGTTCATTCCCAGTTTGTCTTTGATTTCCTCACGGACACCCTCCTGCCATTGTTCCCATCTATTAGTACCTGCAATCATTCTTGCTACTTTCATATCTGTTACCTCTACCCAACTTTCACTCCCATACAACAAAGTTGGTCGAAAGATAGAGCGGTGCACTGCTAACTTAATCTTGGTATTGACTTCCTTCTTGCAGAAGAGAATAGATCTTAGCTGAGCACTCATTCCATTAGCTTTGCTGCTCCAGTACTTTCACTATGTTGCCATCCTGTGAGAAAATACATCCCAGGTACTTCAAACTGTCTACCTGTTCTAACGTTGTTCCTCCTATTTGACACTCAGTCTGTTTAAATCTTTTCTTTTTTTTTAAATCTCTTTCCCTCAGACATTACTATCGTTTCGGAGATGCTGTTATTCATATCATAATCCTTGCACCTCTGATCGAGCTCTGAAATATTAATTTGCAACCTTTCAATCGAATCAGCCAATACAACTAAGTCATCCGCATTTGCGAGACTGCTTATTTTGTTTTCCCTATTTTAATCCCGCCCTGACTGTCTACTGCTTTCAACATATGGGCCATGAATAGTATGAACAACAGTGGTGACAGGTTACAGCCTTGTGTTACCCCTGAAACTACCCTGAACCACGAGCTTAATTTGCCATCTACTCTAACTGCTGCCTGACAGTCTACGTAAAGCCCTTTAATTTCCTGCAGACATTTTCCTCCTATACCACAATCTTGTAGAACTGACAGTAGCTTCCTCCTAGGAACACGGTCATAAGCGTTTATTAGATCTATGAAACATAGATACAGTTCCCTGTTCCACTCATAGCACTTTTCCATTACCTGCCGTAAGCTAATGATCTAGTCCTGACAACCTCTAAGAGGCCTAAACCCACAGTGATTTTCATCTAAATTGTCCTCAATTGATACTCGCAATCTCATTTCAACAATACCTGAGGATATTTTACCTACAACGCTAATTAAAGAGTTCCTCGATAGTTTTTACAATCTTTTCTCTTTACATGTTTGAAAATTGGCGTGATTACTGCTTTCTTCCAGTCAGACGGAACTTGTCCCGATTACCACGCTTTCTCAATAATCCTGTATAACCATTTGCGACCTGATATTCCACTGTATCTGACAAGTTCCAGCTTAATTTCGTACACCTCAGCCGCTTTATTGCACTGTAATCTACTGACCATTTTCTCCACTTTCTCAAATGAGATCCTGTTGCCATCGTCGTTCCTATCCCATTCAACCTGAAAATCTAACACGTCATTAAACGTTTCCCCTACATTGAGCAATTCTTCAAAATATTCCCTCCATCTGACCAAGGCGTCCACAGGATTGACTAGCAGCTTTCCTGACCTGTCCAATACACTTGTTAATTCCTTCTTCCCTCCCTTTCGAAGATCGATAATTTCGCTCCAAAATTGTTTTCCCGCGGCTTGACCCAGAGTTTCTAGCTTATTTCCAAAGTCTTTCCATGATTTCTGCTTGGTGTCTGCAATTATCCGTTTGGCTTTGTTCCTTTCGTCAACATAACTGTCTCTGCTTGATTTCTAGTATGGAACCATTTTTGAAATGCCTTCTTTTTCTTTTTACAGGTTGTCTTGACTGTGTCATTCCACCAAGCTGTCTGCTTCTTCCTGCCTTTACACACTATGTTCCAAGACATTCTCTAACTGCTTCCAGTAGTGTGTCACTGTACCTTGACCATTGCTCTTCCAGTGAATGTAAATCGTTACATTCAACTAACTGGTACCTTTCTGAGGTCATTTTATGTATTTGTGCCTAATTTCCTTCTCTTGGAGCTTCTCCACTCTTATCCTCCTGCACATGGACCTGACTTTCTGCTCTTTCGGTCTCGCAAAACCAATTTCACTGCAGATTAAATAATGATCAGTATCATCAAAGAAGCCTCTGAAAACACGTGTGTCCTTGACTGTCTTCCTGAATTCCTGGTCTGTTATTATATAGTCAATGACAGATCTGGTTCCCGTTTCTTTCCAATTATAGCGGTGAATGTTCTTATGCTTAAAGAAGGAGTTTGTGATAACTAAGCCCATACTGGAACAGAAATCCAAGAGCTGTTTTCCGTGCTGTTGGCCTCCATATCCTCTCCAAACTTACCCATAACCTTTTCATAACCTTCTGTTCGATTTCCTATCCTGGCGTTGAAATCAGCCTTGAGTAAACCATTATCAACTAACAACTACATCACTAAGGGCGTTGTAAAATCTGTCCATCTCATCTTGATCTGTCTCTTCACGGGGTGAATACACTGCCACAATCCTAATTTTCTTGCTGGAGATGGCCAAATCTATCCACATCAGTCGTTGATTTACATACCTTAATTCAATTATTCTGGGTTCGGTTGCTTTCCTGATGTAAAACCTCCACCCCACTGTCAGTTTCCTTCTTTGACTCCTTACAGGTAGACCTTGTATTTTCCGACTTCGTCCTCTTTCTCTCCCTTCACTCTCACGTCACTAACAGCTAAAACATCTAACCCCATCTTACTTGAAGCCTCCGCCAGCTCTGCCTTCTTCCCAGTGTAATCCCCATTGATATTATTAGCTCCCCATCTCAGTACAGATCGTTTGCCAAGTCGTATCGGAGGAGTCCCTGGTCTGTCAATTAGAAGTGGGACTCCATCACCTCCAAAGGTCCGAGGCATTTTGCTCTGATAGTTGCTAGCATGATATCGGAGTACCTGGGAAGCAGGTTGCTAGCCTTACTTCCCAGGGCCCCACTGGGTTTTACCCCTAACGGTTGAGTTACTAACCGATGGATTTGGTAGTCTTTGCCGTCTGAGCACAATGGTGGCCACGACTCAGAATATGTCCGAGATGCCCAACCTTATTCCAAAGTAACTAGTATCCCAACTGTCAGGACCACTTACTTGGCCACTCATATGTTGCCTGTGGTTCATGAACTAGGACATGACTACAGGAACCAACACCATGAATTTGTTAACATCGAATATTAATTTAAGAGTAAGAAAGTTCTTTCTGAAGGTATTTGTGTGGAGTGTTGCCTTGTATGGGAGTGAAACATGGACGATAAACAGCGCGGACAGAAAGAGGATAGAGGCTTTTGAAATGTGGTGTTCCAGAAGAATGCTGAATATTAGGTGGGTGAATCGCGGAAATAATGAGGAGGTACTGAACAGAATTGGGGAGAAAAGGAATTTGTGCCATACCTTGACTAAAAGAAGGGACAGATTGGTAGGACACATTCTTAGACATCAAGAAATTGTGAATTTTGCGTTGGAGGGAAGTGTATGGGGTAAAAATCGCAGACGGAGACCAAGAGATGAATATAGTAAGCGCATTCAGATGGATGTGGCTGCCGTTCTTATGAAGTGATGAAGAGGCTTGCTCAGGATAGAGTAGAGTGGATAGCTGCATCCAACCAGTCTCCGGACTGAAGACAACAACACACACAAACACATATTATTATGCTGTTAAGCCTGTTGCGATTCACCGTAGCCTTGGGATTCCTCATACCAAAATGTTCAAAAGAATCCTTGAAGCTGGCCACTGTGGCCGAGGGGAATGAGGCGCTCCAGTCACGGTCTGCACGGCCTCTACGGTCGGGGGTTCGAATCCCCCTTGGGCATGGATATTTGTGCCGTCCTTAGAATTAGTTAGTTCATAAGTAGTTTGTAAGTTTAGGGACTGATGACCCCGTAGTTAAGTCCCATAAGCTGTACAAACATTTGAACATTTTGAATCCTTGAAGAAAATTAGAAATTTAGACTGTGGAATATAGTTTCAAGCAGTATATATACGGCTTAACCAAATGAAACAGTTTCGAAAGTCTGCATAGGGTGCCGTCAGCTATGAACTGGGGCCAGGAACCCGCCGTAGCTAAGAGGACCAACAGTCACCACAAACCCTGCATTCTGACAGCTGTGTGACTCTGAAGTCTCTTAAAAATACGGGTAACACCTTCCCGTATGTTATAAGTTGTGCCAGATTTTTCTTATACTACGACAATTCACCACACAACCGCATCGGTTAGCCGTACGTCTTAAACCGTCGCTTTCCGAGACGGGGAAGCGTGTTGGTCCCGATTCGTATCCGCCCGGCGTATTAACGACGGATGTTATTCTGTAGGCCAGCTTGGATGTGGTTTTTGGGCGATTTCCCACATCCCAATACCGGGCTGCTACGCAAGTCGCGCGTCAGTTATACGATTCGCAAACGTTTAGAAAAAGTGGAACAATTTATTTTGTCCGTCGCACAATTTTGAAGTCAGTGACTAGTTTCGAACTCTTACCTAACCATTAGCCTTTTTTCAAACCGTAATAATCCAATACATGTTACAAATGGCTGTTAAACATGCATTCGATTATCTCAGTTTGAAAAAGGCTAATGGTTTGATAATGGACTGTAGCGCCCGAAACTAGTCACTGAGTTCAAAATTGTGCACCTGCGACGGACAAAATAAATTGATGTACTAAATTTTTTCCAGTTGCTGATCCTAAACCATCATTACAGTGAATTTTCGTAAGTTTAGAAAAAGGTTGGAACAGCTTTAAGTGTATAACACTATACGTAAGGTTGAGGCCACCTCTTAAATCAATCACACCAAATCCGGCCCTGCAGACGGGAAAGAAGACGACAGTTCTCCAAAAAATTAAATATTCAAATGTTTGTTAAGCTTATGGAACTTAAGCTTAACGGGGTCATCAGTCCCTAAACTTACAAACTACTTATGAACTACTTAACACTAAGGACGGCACAAATATTCATGCTCGAGGGGGGATTCGAACCCCCAACCGTAGTGGCCGTGCAGACCGTGACTGGAGCGCCTCAGTCCCCTCGGCCACCGCGGCCGGCCGACAGTTCTCCAAACAGTCGTTACTGTGGCTCCATCCGCTTCTGTATGTCAGTTACCTTGATATGACCTCCCCCTCCTTCACAAAGCTGCACTCCGCCACACTCGAATTCGTATATTACTTGAAGAAGCTTTCAAAACTTTCACTCGTGTATATAAATAGTTTTCACTTAAATGCTCTCGTTCAAGGAAACCGCCTGCGTCATACTCTCTTTAAAAGCAACGCGATGTATGAAGGTTATTTTGGCAAAATTTTCAAAATAATGTACAAACTCAGGAAGTCTTGTAAAACGTGGGTACATTATTAATGGATTTAAATACAATTTCAATAAAATTCTTCAGTCGTTTTGGCCGCATTGTCAATATGTAAAATCCGAGAATGCGGCCATAAACGCTACATTTACATCTACATTTAATTAAAATGGTTTGGTGGGGAGAAAACGCAGGATTCCATTGATTGTTTCGGAATTTACGCCGGATGTCGCGTGTCGCAGTGGATTTGCTTGTAGACGCAACGTTTATTTGTACTGCGATTGGAATCAGCTCCTGATTCTGTCTCTAATCGGAGTAGTAACATCGGCAACTTTTTTCATGTTGGTATTAACTTAAATAACTTCGTTTCGCGGAGATAATATCTAAGATGGTTTCTAAGGCGAGCGCTCCGGAATCAGTCTCTTGCAGAAATCGAAAGCCATTAGCTGTTCTCAGTGGTTGGCCAGAAGATTGGTAGGCGCATTCCCCCTTCAGCAACGACAGAGCAGGCCTTTCTTGTTAACTTGTATGTCCTTCAGCAAGTAACACCACTTTCAATTACATCCCTTCAGATAATTGTTCAAATTGCTTCTGCATGCTGCCAAGGGCGAAATGTGCTCCGTCGTTATTGTTTATCATCTCTTCTCACATCACCAGTTACTTTAAAAGTATTCCATGAACACATAACCCACTAAACATTAGTACACGCTGTGCCAGGACCTCACGAAACACGTTAATGTACGGTCCATAAAGCGAGACCTAAAGTAAATCTCCGTCCCTGATAAAAGACAGTCGACTGGTGCATTGGCCAGACTGAGTGTGAGTTTTGCGTGGTTTCCTATGTTTAATCGAATACTATTCTGGCTTGCAAATTCCGCTTCCGAAAAATACGATACACACATACAATACAACTGCAAATTCGTACTAATCAGAGAGCCTCTCTCCTTGAAAATTCACGTCTGCCAGATGTGACACGCTGCAGAAGGCTGTCCGTCGTCTGCCGTGGTTTGATCTGCGCTCTCAGGCGTCGCGTAGTGTGTCGCGTGTTGCCTATACAGCACAACGTTTCAGTTGCGATGACCAGACGCAAGGATAGCATTAATCTACTGAAACTACTTCAGTTTCTTTACGTAGAGTCTTTCAGGAGTTATAGCACATATTTCAGGAGGTGGTAGTATAGAGAATTACAATAAAAATTCCATACAACGAGTGTCAGAAATATAGCTGATAGTATGTAACCCAAATAAACTTAATGCAAAGGCAAATGACAACATTTTAAAGTCTTAAGATACCATTAATGACTAAAATCGGGGAACAAAATAGAAATAGTCCTGTTGAACGTACACAAAACTGTTCTTTTAGTTAAAAATGATGCTGGCCTGCCATGAACCGACGGAACAATTAGTGAAAATGTCTGTATTCAATAAAAAATGGGTATTGCAATTCGTCTATACTACCACTTCCTAAAATATTTACTATTACTCCTGGTAAAAAAGGTAAAGCAGTCAACAATCCCAAGATTGGTTTGAACACTACAGTGCTTTACTAGGCATGGTCCTGTTTGGAGGTGGTATGCCGTTGCCTTCCTCCGACCTTCGAACTGACTAACCCAGCCAGTTATAGGGAGACCTACAGTTTGACATGGGTTCCGAACCACGGTGCTACTCGGTATTTTTCACATTAGCAGTACTGCCAGAGGTGAAAGAAGTGGAAACTGACAAATAAAAATCCTTGGACCTGGCGGGGATCGATCCCTCGACCTTTGGATATTTTCGTCTGGCACTCTGCGAAACAATTTAATTCTTAACTTGACTGTTAAACTCGCTCAAAATAACTCTTTTGTAAAATCATCGATTTTCAATTTTTGTCGCTGTTATTTCTAGTAATAATCGCAGACTTCGAAGAAAGATTCCAAATTCGAGTGAGGGTGATCTAGATGTATATAGGGGTAAAGCTGTGGTACAAATCTATCTCACTGTCTCCGGTAAAGTTGATCAAGGAGACGGACGCGGCAGCGAAGAGAATCATATATCATGTTGACTTCTCTGCATCGTCACATTTCGATAGAGTACATGGGTTTATTTAAGAGTGCAGTACAGTATCCAGTAATACTACAAACATACCTACCATCAACAATACACTGGGAAGAGTTTGTCATCGTTTCCACTGCCTTTTCACATTGATTAAGAAGTGCATGTCTCTGAAATGGCCGTGTTGTCCATTCCATATTCACAAGTAATTCTTAGAAAAAGTTTAAATATGATATGTAAGTTTAATGATCAGTGCGACGAGCAAAACAAGTATGGAAATAAAAGTATGCCTCTAATATACCGTATTTCACACTACATGATTAAGAATAGTACCTTTCTCATACATTTATTTTTCTGGGCGTTTTCTAGGAGATTTTAAAATTTACATAGACGGAAAATAGTGATAACTCTCATTTATAATGTGTTGAGATATGATGACTTCTATGTTTTGAAAATAGTTTCTATTACATGTTTTAATATTTCTTTCAATATTTATACTTGCCATCTGCAGATTCGTGTACTACTTGAAGAAACTGAAATACTCTGTCGGATATGATTGTTTGCACCAAATAAATTAAAAATACAAAAGTGGAGGGTTATCATTATTTACCCCCGAGGACTTCAATGATTAAAACACCGAAGCAAGATGTGTGTGTGTGTGTGTGTGTGTGTGTGTGTGTTTGTGTGCAATGTTTTCGAAGATGGTACCATATTCGTCGCTGCTTCTGTATCGTAGCCTGTATTGTCGTTCACACCGCTCAGTTTGCAGCAGAACCTCGCTCTCACTGAGTACTGCCACCAGGAGTCATTGAGGGGACGTGTTCTTTGAGGGGGGGGGGGGGGGAGTCAGTAAAATCCTGTGTGCTCTTATGCACTCCTGTGGCAGGCGATTTATTAATTAAAATTACTTTTCTACCAGTTTGTTGTTTTGCTTCCAAGTGACTGTCAGGGGTTGAGCACGGTCGTGAAAGATTATCTTTACAAGATGAAATTCGGATGTTGCGAATAATTTAGGTGCATTTCTCCAGTGGCTTAGTTATTACACTAGTTTCGCCTCATACTGTTTTGCAGTTGGAACAAGTAACTTCGAAACGTATTATTTTTGGGACACTGTGATTGATGTCACGCACGGTTATTAAAGACTGTGTATCATTTAAGACACGAAATTCGGATATTGCGAATAGTTTACGTGCATTTTACCAATATCTCAGTAATGAACAGTTTTTCCGCTAAATCGTTTGTAGTTGGAATATGTTCGTTTGAAATATAACATTACTAGTTGACCCGTGCGAATAATTCGCATTCTATCCTAATTAGTCACAGATTGTTGTATTAAAAGGAAGTGTGTTACTATTTTTCATGTAATTTCATTTTCAGTAATAGAAACTGCTATGAAACTATCTTCTATTTTACATGCTGTGTGGAAAACGGTAAATAATAGTTATTACATAATGGATGGAAATCATGATTCTGTCCAATTATCGACTTTCCGCTCTCTCTAACATTTAGGTGATCCGTGAGAATAATTCGCACTCTACCCTGACCAGTCACAAACAGGTAAGATAGTAATGGAGATAAGAGAGATGCAAGTACATAATTATAGAAGATAATAAACGTTGAATAGTTATAAAAAATATTAGTTACATTGTGAAAAATTTATGATTAATTGTGAAACATATAGAAAATCAGATACTGAATTTTTCATGTTTATTTTATTTTTAGAAAAATTGCTTATTTTACAAAAGTTCTGAGATTACCGGAACTGTGACATGAACTGTTCAAACATCTTCAGTCATGTTGAAGCCGAGCTATACGCACAACCACTCTATGAAATTTAAAATAATTGTTGCTCCTATTTCCGTTAAAATTAATTAAATTAAAAGTTAAATAAATCATTATAAGTTACATTAGCTAGCGGTACTTACCTGTGATGATGAACGTTGAGGTAATTCAGCTCATTCGCGCAGTACACAACGCTTGCCTGCACAAATTGAACAATTCCAACATCTGTTGTGCATCGACTTGCGTAAAGAATTTAAGCAACTGCAAGAGATGTCATGCCTGTTAGTTAAATTAAATTATTTATGCATTTTTCGTCGTTACATCAACGTCTATAATCTGAATCGTGTGATAAAGTATGCTTGCTACAAAGATGGTCTTTGGCTTGCATAAAAAAATCCAAACAACTGCAAGAGCTGTCATTCATGTTAGTTAAACAGATTGTCAGTAAACGGCACTTTTACATTGTTTTCATATCGGCTAATCAAAGTAACTTGAGTCTTTAAAAAAAATTATAAATAATAAAAAAATAAAACATTCTTTAAATATTGATTGTAATGTATAGACAACATTTACTAATCTGAAACGTTCCACATTATTACGAAATGTCGTATATATGATCTATGGAGCAAATATTAATCTAATATAATCTGGGCGCGGTGGCTCATGGGAGAAACCGTAAATACATGTCCATTTACGCTCGTTCGCCGGGTATCAACTTAGATTGTATTATTTGAAAATAAAGTTTTTTTTGATGAAAACAATAACTTCAAACTATCTCTGTATTAGAGGAGAACGAAACCTCGAAAATGATACCTCAATCATTAATTTTGGATACAAAAGTACTAATGAGAAATAATATATATGATGATTGTATCGCTGTGATTCATGTTAAGCACTTTTTGTTATTTAAGCCGCTACATTTTCTTTAGGGGTGGCGATCTGCGAGCATGGACAAGTAGGCGCACCCCATCCAAGGAAAGGATGCGTGTCAAACCGGCGTTACGTTTGAACGGGCAGTTCCGTTAATTTACATTGATAGGAAAACTGTGCTTCTGTCTTTCTCATCGTCTATATATATATAAGCCATTGTCAGCAACAGCAATTGCTTTGATGCAGAGAACGTAGTCCTTAGGTCACTGCAATAACTGAATGGCGTTAGGATAAAGGAAACTGGTGTAAAACGGTTTACTGTAAGCGCAGAATCGGTTTCGAAGACATATCAGTGGCTCAAAACTATTATCCAAGCGTTTCTGCTCGAAGGTCAAAAAACAGTTTCATCTCTTCTGGTCATTGGCAAATTTGTTTTAAGAATTCAATAAAATGCTGTTGTTAAATATTAGAAACTGTGAATCGAACGTGAATCTCGGAGTAACGTACAAGAGCATTGTTAAAGGCCAGAATACTGCCATACCAACTGAATCGCAGTAGGAAAGCAATGGAATGTCTGCAAGGGTTGTTACTTGCGTCATAGACCATACCACAACATTGGCTTAAAATAGGAGAGCGGTCTAAAGCACCTCGCTGCGGAGCGCGCGGTTGCTCGCCGTGGAGGTTGGAGTCCTCCCTAGGGTATGGGTGTGTGTATTTGTCCGTAGGTACGTTTACCTAGGTTTACGTAGTTTGTAAGCTACGGACTGATGACCACGCAGCTTGGTCCGATAATTTTACAAACATTTGAACATTTTTGGAAATAGGAGAAGAGTTTCATGTAAAATGAATCAAGAAATGATCTGGCTCTTAGGCCACGAAAGAGGTTTCTTGGTTTCGTTAAACCGTTTTACACCGGCTGCGAAATTACTTCATCGTGACGTACAACGGTTGTCAGCTGCCCCGACTATAAGATTGTGTCATGAATACCGTCAGTTAAAACACTTACCGAGTCCGCCTTGGTATCAGAGAGCTCTTGTATGACGGCTACACGGAGAACTCGCCTTTTGTCGCTCGTGGACATCGCAGCGTGGTGCGGCACTGTTTCCTAGTCAGCGGCTGTCTGTGCAGGAAGTTGTGGCTACGAAAGACGGAAAGCTGACGGTGAACGGAAGAGCGATTTGCTCATCCCTGTGTGTAGTCTCCTCATAAAATTGAGCTGACTCAGTGACAAGACTATTCCGATCACAGCTGAAAGCACAAAGGGACGTGGTGGGCGTGTGTTATTTAACTACTGAAATATTCCAACGGACTATAACATACAATGGCACAACAGAACTGTTCCGACATCGCGTCACATTTGCTGTCCACTAGAAAGGTCAAATGTCACCTGCCACAGCCAGCATAAACTGCTTTTTGTTAAAAAATAAATGACGTTCTGCATAGAAAACAATTCATTCGTGTCGTTTAACCGCTTTTCAGTCGAAATGAAATGACGTGACAATAGATGGCATCTCTCACAACACCACACTGCAACGGACGGCTTTCTCTTCCAGACAAAGCGTCAACCAGTGTGGTATGTCGCAGTCCGTTCTTTGTTCTTTTCAGACAGCTGAATTTCGTTATGTCCAAATGGGAGTATAGTGAGGGTTTTAATGCTTTTCTGTAGTCACTACTACTGTTATCGATTTGTCTGATACAAATATCGTTAATCATTCCCGAAAAATAAATGAACTAAATGCGATGTACATCTTAACAGTAATGTTTAAACTACAAATTAATGTACATTAACTAAGACGATATTTACAATTACGTCAATGGCGACTTGAAACCATACATTTATAACTATCTCCGGAACAGTTCGTTTGCGGACGGATGTCTACTGGGACATTTTCGCTTCTATTATCGTGCACTTTCAACCGTGTACGTTGGCGCCATCCTTTTTGATACATCCTGTAGATAAAAATGTAAAATATGTATCTACACTATCAAGATTTTAAAACAGTAAAATCTGTACCTCACATACGGATTATAGTGTTACAACGGTTCTTGTGCTGGACTCAACGATGGCAGAAATTATCGCTTGTGATGGACACAATGTTGACTGGTACCACGTAGAGATAAAGAATTTCTCTAATAAAGTATATAATTTGTAGCTTCTGCTACATGCTTTCACTATGTTACACCCACCGTTGCATTACTTTCGGAACGGCCATTTTAGTTTGATTTCTTCATGAACTTGCAGTTTATGAACCGGGCGAGTTGGCAGAGCCGTAGTATACTGGACTGACATTCGGAACGACGGCAGTTCAAACCCACCTCCAACCATCCTGTTCTAGGACTTTCCCTACATCACGTTAATGCGACGACGGTTCCCTTCAAAGATCCAACCGATTTCCTTCGCCATCCTCCCCCAAAACAATCCGAGTTGGTCCTCCTTGTCTGTCTGACCACAATTTCGACGGCACTTTAAAGCCTAGTCTTCCTTCTTTGCTTCGGTAGATGGTTTTTCGCAATACATCCCTTTATCTGCATATTTGTGTCATATGTTAGGCCTGTGTGAGAGAGGAATTCTCTCTCTCTCTCTCTCTCTCTCTCTCTCTCTCTATCTCTCTCTCTCTCTCTCACACACACTCTATCTCTCTCTCTCTCTCTCTCTCTCTCACTCTATCTCTCTCTCTCTCTCTGCTTTGGTGTGTGGGTGGATCTATGGTGGTGAATGGCTGTGTGTGTGTGTGTGTGTGTGTGTGTGTGTGTGTGTGTGTGTGAGCAAGTGTATGATTTCGCTTGTATAAGAAGTAGAGAGAGATAGAAGTGGGACGACAACGATATGTAATGTTTGATATGTTGTCTAATATGTAGGCTTCTGTTCTAGAAGGGTTATGTCTATCTAGGATATACAGGGTGTCCCACTCAACTGTTTCACCCCAGATATCTCTGAAACTACAAGAGATATTAAAAAGCGACTTTTACGACCATGCTACAGAACGTACGGCAAGGGCTTATGAAAGTAGATACTATGAGACAAACTAAAACGTGAAGAAATATTATTTTCAACACAAACTAATGTTTTTTTAATGCATACCCCATAGTATTTCTGAAGCAATCTATAGAATGAAAAAATCACAAAAAGAATGGCGTTGTTAGCATCGCGATGCGTCAATTACATCCGGAGAAACTGCGAAGCGAAGTTGACTTTCAATTATATAAGGCGCGCTGCTAGCGCGTGTCGCAGGCCGCGGTGGCCGAGGGGACTGCGGCCCGCCAGTCACGGTCTGCACGGCCACTACGGTCGGGGGTTCGAATCCCCCCTCGGGTAGGGATATTTGTGCCGTTCTTAGTCTTAGCTAGTTCATAAGTAGTCTGTAAGTTTAGTGACTGATGACCCCGTAGTTAAGTCCCATAAGCTCTACAGACATTTGCGCGTGTCCGAGGCTCAAGCGTGACTCACGCTTGAGCCTCGGACACGCGCTAGCAGCCAACAGTAGTCATAACACAAGCAAACTATAGGTCTTGCGTAGCGATGTGCTGAGTTTGGGAATACATACAAGTTGCAAACTGTGTTTCAGAATGTTCTTAACGTTATTTATGTGATTCACAGACAAATTTGTTTAGGTATAAGATATTAATGAACTATTAGTAAGATATCTTACCAGACGATTCATATTAGGCATTTAGTCTCGTATCAAGAAAAATCTGCACGGAGAATCACATAAATAACACGAAAAACATCTGAAACACAATGTGCAATGTGCTCGTATTCCCAAACTCATCACAAAGCTGCATAAGACAAATAGTTCGCTTTTCTTAAGACTTTTCTTGGCAGGGAGCGCACAGATCCTGTATCTAGGTGGCGTTCTAGCAACGCGCCTCATGTATTTCAAACGTCAACTTCGCTTCGCAGTTTCTTCGGATGTAACTGACGCATAGCGATGCTACCAACGCCATTATTTTTGTGATTTTTTCATTCTATAGATTGCTTCAGAAATACTATGCGGTATAGATTAAAAAAAACATTAGTTTGTGTTGAAAATAATATTTCTTCACGTTTTAGTGTCTCATAGTATCTACTTTCATAAGACCTTGCCGTACGTTCTGTAGCATTGTCGTAAAAGTCGCTTTTTAATATCCCTTGTAGTTTCAGAGATATCTGGGGTGAAACAGTTGAATGGGACACCCTGTATATCCTAGATAGACATAGCCCTTCTAGAACAGAAGCCTACATATTAGACAACATATCAAACATCACATATAGTTTTCACACCGTTATGGCTGAATGTTCATACACAATTTGCTGGACAATGAGTATTTACTTGTATGCATACATATGGAGGCAATCTTCTGAATTATTTGTTCGATATCCCCATCAACCTTACCTAGCACTACACTGCTAAGGATTCCACTCTCGTTTCTTTCGGTTTCTCCGTAATCGGTCTAGGCTGCAGTTCTCCATTCGTTAGATATCTTGCTTCGTGCTTAGCTCCCCAGATTTAATCAGGTCTCGTTCCTGCTAATCGCTTATTTATATCAGGTTTTGCTGGACCGAACTGAGGTGGCATCAGGTAGGGTGAATTGTGAGGTGCAAAGATGTGGGAAATGGAGAACACAAGGACGTGGGGTTGGATGGGCAGACCTCTCCTGACAGTTGCTTAAATGTGCCCTAAACAATGTGGCCTTTGGGTAAACAAATACCCACCAAAAATGATCTACCTACTGAATTAGATCCAGGGTTGAGTAAAAAAAAAAACTTAATTTACTAACAAAATCCAGATTTTGGATTGAATAAACGCAAATATCGCAAGTATAAATAACTGGCAGGTCTCTTACATGTACGAGGCGCGTCCAGAAAGTCAGTTCCGTTTGGTAATAAAATGAAATTGTACACAGATACAGAAGAAATTTTTATTGCACAAAATTCTATAACTTTTAAACTACTTTTTCATATAACTGCCGAAATTTTTCAGGGCATTTGTCATAGCGTGGCACCAGGTTTTGTATACCTTCTTGATAGAAATGTGCCGCCTGTGTCTTCAACCAGTTGGAAACAGTTTCTTTCATCTCGTCGTCATTGGTGAAGTGATGACCGCCAACGAAAGACTTGAGATGTCCTGGATCTTGTCATCAATCGCGTGAACCAGTTCTTCTGTAACCAAAGGTGGACGCTCACTTCGTTCTTTATCGTGCACATCACTACGCCTGCAACTGAAATTTTGGACCCATCTTCTCACCATCGAATCACTTATCGCATTTGGTCCGTAAACATCGCAAATTTGCCGATAAATTTCATTCAGAAACCGAATCACCGACCTGATTCCACAGACGGCCGGATTTTCAATCAATACCGACATTTCAAGCAAGCATAACAAAGAGTACGTAACTGACAGCGATCTCCAAATGGCGCACGTTCTTCTCCTTGATACACATCGTCTACAGCGCATGTGTGGAACTGCAGTCGCAGCGCTGCAGCGAAGTTATATTGAAACGGAACTTACTTTCTGGACGCGTTTCGTATTTTGGCATATTGGCAAATAAATCAGAGGCACGAAGGAAACCAAGGCGCATGCTATAAATTACGAGCGCAAAACGTCGTTTAAAAGAAATGTCATAAAGAAGAATCCTCTCGCCAAGATAAGCAATCGCAAGCGATAATCAGGTACTGGCGGAGCCGACGTCACTGCAATTGGGACGGCGGCAGCAGTGGGTTGTAGTGCTGCAAGTCGCGGCCCATCGCAACAAAACTTCTCCAGGCTGAAGCGTAATGCCCTATTCGAAGCCAGTGTGTCCACGGTAGGCACACACTGTTGAACGAATCCAAAGACTCGGCTATGTCCGGCCAACTAAGACTATCTGTACTAGACACAAGATTGTCGGGTTCGTAATTGACACCAGAGCGAGGACTAACGTTATCAGCGCGTCGATGCAGCTGATTCAGACTGGCTGAGCCTATTCACACCTCACTGAGATTCAGGTCGACAGATACAAGTTTCAGGCAGTGTCTGAAAAGTGAATCCGGAATTACAAGTCCACAAGAGAAAATAGGTGGAAAAATAACCGAAGTCTAAAATACAACCAAGCAAACACCTAAGAAGATCCGACTGTACTCGCCGGCTTCCTTAAACGGAGCCCTTCTGGAGCGCAGCTCCGCACTCTGCTGGCAAAACGCGAGGCCACACCCTCACTATAAAGCAAGAGCCAATGTCTGTCTAGGCGCCGACTTCCAACTTCCAAAAATATTAAATTCCAGTAAAAGCTGATATAAAGTGCTGGGCAGTGCGAGGGCGAAGGTCGGGGTGAGAGTTTAAAATAGGGAAAGATTAATTCTTAAAACTCACAACCACCAGCTGCGAACCAAATTCCTAAACATGCAAAAACACTGGAACTGTTATTGCGACTGTTTGACTCATTTTCTAGGGGATGATATCACACGTTCGCAGCTTTCCTTCCCTGCATATGATTAACAAAACAAATTCATAATAAGTTCAAGTTCATGAGAGAAAAGGGTGTACTAACTACTATTTTAGAAAACACGTGAAAGTTCACTTTATGTTGTTTATTTCACAATACTTGAACCCTGTGGCTGTCGTGTCTGTACGTCGGTAAATGTACCAAATAAAGTTATAGCTCGTGAGCCCCCAGACAAAATGAATATTTGTCGCGAATTGATTTCACACCACGTGGCTGTCTCAAAGACCGTTTATGTTCATGCCTATGCGACGACACGTGTTACATTAACAAATCACAGTCACTTTAATTTAATGCGATGCACACCTTGTTGCACCGGCTAATTATTCACAAACACACAGTAGCACTCGATTTAACTTGGTGCAGTCTACGACGAGCAACCACACGTGGCGATTGCCACACACAAAACTCAAGTCACCACCTCGAGATCCACATGCCGACTGAGGCAGAGCGACGCCGCCAGGCCAGCCACACCACGTGCTCTCTGGAGTCCTCACTTCCTGCCCTCGCGCGCGCGCGCGTGCCAAAACTCAACTGCCGGGGTTTTTTCCCCTGCGTCATCAACTTCCCCATGTAAGCTGTTGTAACCGATTTGCCAACGTACAGCGCTCAGCCAATACATTTCTAAAACTTTACTTAAAATCAAAATAATTACACTACACATTAAACAAATATTTTCTTACGTTTTTATATTAATATAAACATCCTTTGTACTGTTTATCATAATTGTGCAATTTCTTATATTACAGATAACTGATTTAACTGAATATTTCAAGGTAAAATACAAAAGATTGATTGAAAATAAAATGAAAAATAGTTAATATATTATTTTTATAAACAAACATTGCCATGCTAGTTGTGTAACTGTCTTGTCTTCGTTGGTAATTTGTTACTTTTCAATGTCAATTAAACATATTACGTTAGATGTGACTATATCAGCTAATGTATTGTTTATTTATCAACAGGCTATTTTGTAATGAGGGCCTTAAAGGTTCCTAACTGCATCGTATTACTTCAAATGCCAGTAGTATTACAATATTTGTGCACTGCACTGTGCCTGGTACTCGCCATTGTCCCTCTCTCCCCTCACCGGAAACGAACTGTAAAATCCTAAGTTGGAACAAGCCACCAACATCGGCCTGCTCGCTGGCCCCCCGTCAGCTACAAGCACACAGCAAATCTCAACGTGGAGAATTTCTACCTATGGCCTAACTATAAATGTTGTCACCCAACTGTGTACATATATTGCTACCATAATTAATAAGATTAAAATCGTGTAACATTTAGTGCATTGGCATGGTCAATGTTTGCAGTGAACTTCATACTGTTTAATTATCAAATGCTATTAATTACCAGTATTTCTTTTGGGCGGTAATCTCACAGCAGTTCTCGACGCATTCCAATTGATAAAGTGAAACATGTAGCAAGCGTAAGCACACGGCAGGTCTAAACACCAGTAAAAGGAAGCAACACCGTAACACAGAAATTAAATATTTTTTTCAACACTTCGACATATCCCATTAGCGCCTGAATTATTTTTTTTTTAAGATTTTAATTTTTTTGCTTTATTATGTATCAAGAGTGCATAAATTACACAAGGTAGTTATTTTTACGAAAGTCATTACTGCCTTTAACTAGATAGTTGTTGCCATATGGCAACGCCAGGCGCTTTCGATACCTGAATTTGTGTGGATTACAACTTCAACAAAATAAGTAGGTTATTGAAAGTTCTTATTACACATAAAACTTTGTGTAAATTTATTATAAAATCTTTGTCATACAAGTGATATTTTATAACAGAAGCAATTGGTAATGATGAATTGGAATAAAACCTTCTATACACAATCCCACATTGAACTTCGAACACACTGTTCTCACATAGATTTACAGTCCCTGTGAGCACAACTTTTATTCTTCTTTCCTTCTGTATGCCGGATGAGGTGGTCGGTTTTATCAGATCTAATGGAATCTGATAGGCGACTGTCAGTAGATTGCAGAAGGTCTTCCGGCTCCTTCGGGTAAAGCTTGGTATTTCTCCAAGTACACTGCTGCTACTTCCCTCTTGAATTCGAGCTGAGAAATAGTTTGCTTTCTTCCTTTATTGTATAAAATCCAAGTGTTTTGTGCGGCGACATCTAACATCCATGTAAAGATACACTAGTACCATTTCTTGCTTCTTTTTCCATTGCATTAGGATATTAGATTATGATCCATCTGATCAGTACCTCCCATATGTGCATTAATTATACTTGGCTACCAGTTTTGGTCTGGGAATCATTATGTTTCGCTTTTTGTTATTGTTATTGTTGCAAGTATCTCTTGACTTGGACGACTTCTTCTGCACCACATAAAGAAGAGACCAATGTGACGACTGAGTTGTCAGCTGCTTTCTCCCAATGCCGACCACATATATCTCTGTCAGAAACCCAGTTCACAATATTGTAGGATAACCTACCTACCTATCTCTTTCCTCTACATTTGAATTTCGAGGCTCAACACACACCACCTTCACTATCATCATCATAAAGAATTTCCAGCATCTCAGAGAGTGAGAAAACTCTTCTAAAAGAAAAAAATGAAAAAATCATTTTACTGAGTATAAGCGCCTAGCGTTGCCATATGGAAACACCGAAGTTCAAATGGCCTAAATGAACGTAATTTATTTCACAGCAAGCAATAATTTTCAGAGGATATATATTTGAGTACATAAAGCATAAACATATTAAAAAACAAAATTATGTATCATATATTACTGTGTAAAATATACTTAGTCGAGCTTATACTCCATTTTTCTTACTCATCCAGCAAACTACGACTCCAACAATGCATACGTCGCAACTTTTAATTGTATTGTTAAAACTGCTGCATTGTAATGCACTTTACAGTCTTGCAAAACGGAAGCATGTGGTGCCAACACTTTCTCTTTATTATTGTCTTGGAAACAACGATTTAAAAAAAAGTGTTAGAAATGTTGCCATATGGCAACGCTAGGCGCTAATGGGATAATAGAGTGAACCACGAGGAAAGTTTACAGTTTAGCCCTGAGGCCGTGGATTACAACTAAGCTCTTTGGACTATTGAAACAGCTTTTTAAAAATGGATGCGGCAGAATACTGCACACCTTTCTGCGCAAGGCTCATTCAGATGTGATCCAACTGCAGATACGATTTCTGTCTAGTATTAACTGAATGAAAACTGCTAAGTCTTGGGAGTAACTAAACATTATTAATAACAAACGACATTCAAGAAAATACGTATTGAGGGGCCAGTGCCAGAATTCTGGGGCTATGAAGTAGGAGGTACGCGAGCCTACCCCACTTATTGTTACCTTTCTTTGATACACTCTCAATCCATATTCTGTGCGCAGTGGACTGTTAATTACACGCCACCCGAGAAAAGCCGTGCTCTCCAAGGTGCGTTTCTGCGGGGTGTGCGGCCGTTCCCCGTCTGAGGTTTGAGTCCTCCCACAGGCATGGGTGCGTTTGTTGTTCTTATTATAAGTTAGTTTAAGTAGTAAGTTCTGGGACAGATGGCCATTGAAATTTGGTCCCATAGCTCTACATACTTTGGAAAAATTTTCAAAAATTTTTGATTAATTTTTTGTTAATTTCACTTAACAAGTAATATAATTCATTCGCGCAGCCACTGACAATAACATGCAGAAGAAGAGAAAATTCTCAAGATCGAATGTTAATTCAAGTATTAGGAAGTCTTTTCTCAAGGCATTTGTAAGCAGAATAGATTCTAATGGAGTGGGCAAAGTAAGAGGATAGAAACTTTTGATGCTAAAAATGAATGTTGAAGACAAGATGGGTAGGTCGCGCAACTAATGATGTAACAGAATCGGGGAGAAAGAAAATTTATGGCATAACTTCATTAAGAGAATCAACTTATTGGTAGGACACATTCCGACGGAAATTGTCAGTTTGGCTTTGCAGGAAAGGGGGCGAAGGAATTTTGTAGAGGAAGAACAACAGTCGAATATAGTAAGAACAAATTCAACCATCTGGATTGTGGGGCACCACGATATATGCAATTATTGAGATCCAATTCTCAATAGAGTTTATGGCATATCTATGGAAGGTCTACCAAAAGATACGGTCACATCAAAGGTAATGGAAGCCACTTGCCAATTTCCTGTCTGCGGCACTTGTTCACGGCTACCAGTCAGCAGTCGGCCGTTTCACGTTGGAGTTACTGAAGTGGATCATCGGGAGCATTGACTGTTTGACCACGACAGGTCTCTAGCGGGGTATGGTGTTCAACCCAAACCCTCCCCTGAGAATTCTGCTATTAACGCAGCATGTAAGTTGCGTTTTAATTTTGCAATTCCCTTTCCCAGGAGTGGGTACGAAGTTGGATTATATTTTCTCAAAAATTCATTTCAAATTTAGTTAATCAACATTGTGATCCGTAGGAGAAGATCATCCCACTCCCTTTTTATAGTTATTTTATCTTATGATATTTTATCTAGTTTATTTTTTATTTCAACGTCTCGTGCTGACATGCGTATTTAGCAACACCCCCTCCATGTACCCACTGGCAGAGAGGTTTTATGTTTTCCTTGCACACTTTGCGTCAGTGAATTTATTGGAAGCAACGGAAATGGTGCTACCTCTAGGGCAAGACTGTTTTCAATTATACTTCCGAAGAAGGAAGCATCCTTATTTTCGTCTACGTAAGGCCTCAATTTTCGGTTTGGAGAATGCTCCGTTTTGTTCATTTGTCATGTTGTGTGACAGGCAGGGTTGTAGGGGTGGACAGAAAACTCCCCCACAATATATATAATAATAATAGAAGTGATTCATATAATTTGACTGGGTGACGACTGAGTTAGTCACCTACAGCAGATGTTGTAACACGAAAATTAAAAAACAAAATAATTTTCTTTTATGACTTCGTGCAATGTTAGCACATGAATATTTCAATCCAAATATGTGGCAGAGAAGTCCAATATTTTGTTGACAATGCTTATTTGAAAATGATGGCGTTGTTCAATGAAAACGGTAGTCAGAAAATAAATGACTGTAAAAAACGATCTTGGGTACATTCCGTTTGGGAGCTGTTGTTTACCAGGTTAGATCATCTTACTATTTCCCAGAAAAATCGACACTTAACATTCAATTTTGCTTAGATAATAATCAGTGATGTATAAAAAACTGCTACATCATCCTTAACATTCAGGTTATTCATTACTTTCTGTTGCCTCTATTTGCAATCTATTTCGCAAAGAGTATTCGGATATATTGCTGAATATATCTCCTAAATTATAACATTGTAAAACACATGGTTCCACAGAAATGGCGTCATAAACAATGAGATGCGTGAGAAGCTGCTGCATCATGCGGGGAGTTTATTACTTCATTATTGCTCCCTCCATTCCATTTTTCGGACAGTGTGCATATACGACTGAATGAACCTCCATTGTCATTGTGCAATATGAGTAGAGGATATATGGTGACATAAACATCGAGCTGCGTGAGAATGAAACTGCTGGGCTAAATTTGCTATCAGTATACATGGCTGAATAACACAGATACATTTCGCATTCTGTCTGCGGTTGTGCGATGTGAAACAGCAGAGAATTAAAAATACAGCGACTAACAGTAATTATTTTTATATGTGCCACTGTAATATGTGTGTACTTCAAGAAATCAGGTGGGGTCGTTTTTTCTTCTGTGTCGAACAGTCGTTCTAACACAACAAACGTTACAACCTGATGTTTTCCGTTTACCCTAGGTGGGCCACAAGTAAATGACCCTTGGACATTTCCACAGTAGGAAAGTAATCTACAATCTCACTATTATGAGGCGCTTTACCCCTGATATTAGGGCAGGGGCGTAGTACGTTGGGGGTGGGATGGGAGTAGGTTGCGTGCACCCCCTAAATAATGAATATAAGGGGAAAAATTTTTATTTTTATGCTTTAATGTCAACAATAAGTAAGATTCATCTCTGAAAATTATCCTCTCAACACGAACAGCAAAACTGATACAAAGCCGCGGTGGAGTAGCCGAGCGGTCTAAAGCGTCTCGCTGCGGAGCGCGCGGTTGCTCGCCGTGGAGGTTCGAGTTCTCCCTGGGGCATGGGTGGGTATGTTTAAGTAGTTTGTAAGCTACGGACTGATGACCATGCAGTTTGAACATTTGAACATTTTGAACTGATACGAAATATCTTGGGGTGTCAAAATGACCTAACTTATATTTACTTTCATATAGCCCTTTCATTTATACTTAAACCCACTTCCTTAGCGTCTTCCATTAGCAAAGACCCCATTTTCTCTACGTCTTCAATGTTCTTTTCTGTCACCACAATCCACCCCCAAAAGCCAGGACATTTATCTTTTTTTCTAGGGTGACTCCTGTACATTCACATGTTACTCTACTCGGGGTGTTGTTGGGGGTCAATTGAACAGGGCTGGTGATATCTACCTGTCCCACTCCTGTTTTTACTTCAAATGCTTCTGAGAACTCCCTGTACTTTCACCATGCACTTCCAACACACACATTTAAGTTAGTATTGCATTTCTAGATTTCCAGAAGGCTTTCGACACTTACTTCACAAACGTCATCTGATCATATTGTGTGCTTATGGAATAACGCCACAGTTGTGCGATTGGAATCATGATTTCCTGTCTTTCTTCTGTATCTGTGATATCTGGCGTTTCAGAGGGAAGTGTTACAGGGTCCCTACTGTTCCTTATTTTAATAAACGATTTAGGGGACTGAGTAGCTCGGAAGTGGTGAAATAATTGTAATTAGTGAATCCGAGTAAAAGTCTGATCCACTTACCCAATGTGTAGAATGCTTCAGAAGTGTCTCAAAAGGTAAGTGACAGTAGTGTGCAGAGTCAGATGGTGACTGTCACGTACGGCTAGGCGGAAGCTGAACACAGCTGTGTAATGTGGCAAGACTTTGACGGGCGGGTCATATCAAGTCTCCGATACCGCTTTGACCAATGACGTCATGTTTTACGCCATTCCGTCCCGCGCGTGGTTTCAATACCGGTACTCACTGTTTACGTGTCTGATATTTTTGAAAACACCGTCACATTCACTTTAAAAAGAGTTTTCTGTAGCATAGCCCTAAGAAGGTTAAGTATAGGTTAAACAAGATTTCTTTTAGTACGTGAGGGCGCGTAGCGCCAAAATTTGCGGTTCAGAAACACTCAATCGATTTACAGTTCTATGTTAGAAAAAATATATCATTTCAGGCCGTACAACTTAGAGTGCAAGCTTTCTTTAAAATTACCTAATTATGAAACGTATTTTGAAGACGTGGTATCATTAAGTAGATTTGACCTGTTCCGGTGAAATCTAACTACCGATACTGTGTTGTGGTATCATTAAGGGGATTTGATCTATTTAGGTGAAATCTAACTACCCATACCGTATTGTGGTAAACGTGTGTTCGTAGTATCTATCTATTATGTAAGACGTCATTGGTCAAAGCGGTATCGGAGACTTTAGTTTATCCTTGAGGGGCTATCAACCCGGTAGAAAGGGTTCCCGCAAGAAGAAGTGGCCGTATAAAACCGGGTGTAAACTGGCAGGGGGCAGAGTACCCTTGGAGGAGAGTAGGCATCGGCAGCAGTTGGAGGCAGCGATGCTTGCCGAGCGGTGTGAGCAGGCACAGGCGACCTCCAGCACCGGCCCACGGCATCGGCGGCCGGTAACGGAGCGACAACCGGACCACGAGCTCTCGCCATCCCTGAATCACCAGAGTACGGCACGTAAGCAGCGGTAGTGCGGAACTTACCCTGTGGTGAGCAAGCACGCTGGGACGCGGACGTGCAATAGTCACCAACCGTAAGGGGTGGTTCGCCGCCATCGAAGGCAACCTTCTGTGGAGACGTCGCTGCACGCCAACAAGCAGCACGAACCCGGCAGCGCGGCAGCGACAAGCGCGAAACTAAAAGCGATGGATGTCCACTACACAGCCGCGGTGGAGTAGCCCAGCGGTGTAAGGCGCCTCGCTGCGGAGCGCGCGGTTGCTCGCCGTCGGAGGTTTGAGTCTCTCTGGGGCATGGGTGTGAGCGTTGTCGTTAGGTTAGTTTACCTTAGTTTAAGTAGTTTGTTGTTGTTGTATAGTTTATGGCACTTAACTACGGGGTCATCAGTCCCTAAACTTACAAACTACTTATGAACTAATTAATCCTAAGGACGGCACAAATATCCATGCCCGAGGGGGGATTCGAACCCCCGACCGTAGTGGCAGTGCAGACCGTGACTGGAGCGCCTTAGTCCCCTCGGCCACCGCGGCCGGCTTAAGTAGTTTGTAAGCTTCGGACTGATGACCACGCAGTTTGATCCGATAGATTTACAAATATTTCAACATTTCCACTAAACAGGCTAGTGTGTCTCAAAGTAAAGCGAAGTCGTATACTGCTCAAAATATATTGGACTCCAGGTCTGATAGGCTTAGACTGTTCACGGATGATTCTGTCATTTATCGGTTAGTAAAGTCTCGAGAATATCAAAAGCAACTGAAAAATGATTTAGATAAGATGTCTGCATAGTACAAAAATTGGCAATTGGCTCTTAATAATGATCACCACTAAAACAAATCCGTTAAACTTCCGTTAATCAGTTAAAACTACAGGCCGTAAATTAAACTAAATACGTAGGAGTATCAATTATGGAAAACTTAAATGGGGAAGATCACACAGATAATATTGTAGGGAATGCGAAGCAAAAAGTACATTTCATTTGTAGAAGAAAGATGCAACAGTTCTACTAAAGAAACTGTCTACACTACACTTGCGCGTCCTATTTTGGAGTGTTAGGGGAACCACACCAAGTGGAACTGACGGACGATTTAGAGAAAGTTGAGAAAAGGGCAGCTCGTTTCGTATTATGGCTATATAGGGCAGACAATGTCACGGAAATGATGCACGAGTTGGGGTGGAAATCATTAAAAGAAAACATTATTTCTTGTGGCGAGATCTATTTCTGAAATATCTTTCACCGACTTTCTCTTCGGAATGCGAACATATATTGTTAGCACCCACGTACATAGGGAGACATAATCATCACAATAAAATAGAAATCGTATCTGAAAACGGGAAGAGTTATGTGTTCTTTTTATCCTGCGAGCTGTTAGAGAATGGAACTATAAGGAAATATTATAAGTGGTCCGATGAATCCTCTGCCATGCACTTCAATCAGACTTGCAGAGTATCCATGTAGATGTTGCTTTATCTGCTCATCAGGTATCCTCCATATTTCCTTTCTTACTATGCTGTTGACATCTATGAAGAGACAAGAAAGGTATCATGATTGTGCTCCAAATTTGTCTATGGACAAAAATATATTTCTTACTTTCTTCTTCAATAATTTACATTCAGAACCGATCGAAAAGAATGTGTACTGCGTGGTTAGGTGTACTTGTTAGATGTGTTTGTGTAATTTGCACACATCACTTGACTAATAGCAGCGCGGGCGAAGCGGAGCGGTCTAGAGCGGCACGTTACGGATCGCGCGGCCTCCCGCGTCGGAGGTTCGAATCCTCCCTCGGCATTGATGTATGTATTGTCTTTAGGTTAGTTTAACGTAGTTTAAGTAGTTTTTTAAAACTAGGGACTGATCACCAAAGTTGTTTGGTCCCTTAGAATTAGAGACATTTCAACCTTTTTCAAGCGATTAACAGTGCGAAGAACCGGCTCGCCGGCGGCAGCGGAAGTGGTAACACTCGACTGCGCCCAGCAGCGGCCTGGTCTTTCCCTCACTCCTGGCGCCGCCTCTGGTGTGAGCGCAGCCAGGCCACGCCGCCCTCGTCAGCAGCCCTGATGAACGGCCGCACCGGGAGGCCACAGCACTCGCCGCCCATCACAAGCAGTCCGAGGGCCACCGCTGCCTCTGCTGCCGGCTGAGCCCCAACAAGCAGCACTGCGGTTGCCGACGTTTCGTCTGCTGCAAGGCGTCCGTATCACTTTTAACGTGGGCGCAGTGAAGGACAACCTCGAGGAATGGAGTTTTTAAACGTTTCTGATGGTGAATGCCCACTTTTAACCCTTGAGTGACCAGTGGGAACTATAGTTCCCACTTATTTGCTTTCGCTATAAGTTCAGTGGTAATCCGTGTTCCCAATTCTAACTTGGGCTACCATCTCTGTTAGCATGTGCTAACTACATATAGATTCTCAACAGGCGTGCGAAAGTGCCTGTATTTCTACATTGTTAGTCAGTGAATGCAGAAGAGTAGTTTCCGCGGGTAACAGATGCCCTTGTTTCGACCGTAACAGAGATTTTTTTTTTTTTTATAGTGTGCTTTCCTTTTGCATCTGAAGTGACTTGTGTTGTGTTTGTCTACTTTTATATTTACGAGGGAGATAGTATTCCTGTATATTTGCTGGATATCAATGAAAATTACGTAAATGTTACGAGCTAAGTTAGGGAACTATGTTTTGTACTGAACGTGTGCAAAGTGCAATGTGTATGGCTGTGCAATCGGTATCAAAGTTATACTTGTAGATTTGGCAGTTGTCAATGCCAACATTATGTGGAAGTTACAGAAGATAGAAGCAGACCAGCTAACATTTACATTGCATTTGGGAAGGCAGCTCATCTCCGGCTTCTCAAGTCGTAAGCGAAGGGAAGGCTCATTCATTTTCAGACACCAAGAAGAGGCGCGTCTGGAGTTCCAGATGAAGTTCGTCTGGCTAAAGTTGGAACTCATTTTCCAACGAAAGGTACTACAAACAGGTGCCGCCAATGTAGCACCAAAAACAAAGAAAAGACGACAAAAATAATGTGTAGCAACTGCCGTGTACCTTTGTGTGTAGCACCATGCTTCTCGAAGTTCCATGGCATGTCACCTTAGTGAACTCAGTGGCCAATATGAATACAAAAGTAACTCAAATGTTTAATATACTTTTTGTAGTAAAAAATAAAGGATATATAATTTTTTAAATTATCAAGTCCAGTTACCCCAAAGTTCGATGGGAACAATAGTTCCCACTAAGTGTTTTATATCTGTAGGCTTTCAGGATTTAAACCATGATTTTATGTATGGCTTCTTACGACAATAAAGTAGTCATAAAAAACCTACAACTTCTGGAAATAATTTGGTCACTAAAGGGTTAAAATAGCTCCACCTCCGTCATTGCTAAAACCTAGCACTCTTTCTAAAATGACGACTTTAAAATAATTTTTTAAGTAAACACCTCTCTAAACTATAATTCATTTTTCCCTTCCCTGATAACTGCTGGTGTCTGGGGCTTGCTCAAAGGGATGAGCTCCTATGAGCTACTATGTTGCAATATTATGAAATACCTCGAATTTACCAGCAAACCTCGGCGCTATGCTTCGCTGTGGCTCAGTCTGGGGGGAAGTGAATGGGATAATATATACAACTATACCTGTGGCCAGCGACTCTCAGAGGAAACACACAAATTAAATGAAGACACTGCACTGTGTTGATGTAGCCGTGTATAGTGAAGGATCTAACTAAAAAAATAGTTTTAATTATAACCCTTTATTGTAAATCTACTGACATTTTCCGTTCATATTCTGCGTAAACGTGTGACAAGTATAGGTACAGGGTGAAGCAGATTGTTTCCATGTGAAAGGCGGGTTTTGTCAGGTTGTTGGGTTTCTCAGCCAGTTGGCTAACAGTTTGGACCTAGTGAATGGATTACAGTTAGTTAGGGTTTTCCTAATCTGCTCGGGAACAGGAAACGGCGGTCTTGGCTGAGCGAAGGCGGTTCTCCCAGACTGTAACTGAAATACAATATAGCTACATACATTGCTCTAAATATCCATATATAATCAGGGAATTATCATACGGTAAATATAATTTTATGAATGGATTCAGGAGACTTGGTAGAATCAAACACTGTAAGTATAATTTAAATATCCATTACACATTAAAAGCCAATAAATCTCAATACTATAATAATAAAATTATAAGACTTATATTTACAATTATTGATACTCAAGAACGCCTCCCATCAGATACAAATTCTCAACTTTACCCTGTCCACTAGAACTAAAACTCGTAGTTATTGTAAACTAATTCCAGTAAGAGTAAGGGCCCAGAGTGCCTCCGCACTGAAGAAAGAATCATTGCCCATAAAAGTTCCAATTTATCACTCGTAAATTTAAGGAGACCATCGAACATTGCACTTACAAATTAATCCTGCTTCAACTTCTCACTGTTAATGTTATCTTCTGCCTCTGTCTTTATTTGTTTATCCCTCCCCTCCACACTCTGCCTGCCCACTTGCTCAATCATTCCCTGCTTCTCCTCTGTCCATCAGCACCTTTGACAACAATTATTGATACGTAGTGTTTACCAGTAACAGTTTAAGAAGCAAAATTACATTTTAAACACGAGGCGTTAGGAAGAGTGGAAGGATACAATTTTGGGAGCAGGTAGAGCACGCTTTCGAACGCTTGGGTGGGGACTCGTAATTTGGACACGGTTATGAGAAGTTGTTACTGCTGGGCGGTCTGAAGCCGCATTACGAACTTGTGATTTGAAGAGGTAGGCATGTATGCAATTTGAAAATTTACAGGACTGTGACTGCAGAACTTAGTCTCTGGTTGAAAAGTAGTAAACTATGCACGATAGCAGGGCTATAGAACTGTGATAATTCAGCTATTGTGTACACGTGTTATGACAAACTGTGTTTTATAACAAACACAGAAATTAATCGCAGGAAAGAGGAGGAAGTGAACAACGAAAGCAGAAAAGGTGGATAGAAGAAGGGGAAGGGTGGATTGAGAAAGTAGAAAAAGAATAACAAACAAAGGAGAGAATGTAGGAGAAGATGGTTTTTCTCATACATGGATGATCCAATGCTTTTAAACCGTCTGATCTTTATGTTTGGGACCTTCATATTGGCACTCACCGGTTAGAATTGGGCAATATATAACTCAGGGTAGTAAAACGTATATGGCTCGTTGTCACTGTTCATAGCGGTGAGTTATGTATGTCAACTTCTATGCCCTAAACAGCTAACCCACTTTGTTTAAAAAAAATCAATAATTAATCTGTAGTTTAGCCAATCTATCAATCTGCATACGTTGACACGAAAATACATTTAAACAAACGTAAATTACACCTCTGAATAACCAACAAAATGGATTCTAAAATAAAGAAGTGATTCAATAACGAAGTAATTTTTTATCAATAAAATAAGCACTATAATGTATTTATTCTTAATAAAGGAAAATAAATTTTACTACCAGATCCAATGTTGTAATACCCCAGGAAACCTTCAGTGAACATAAGGAATTAAAATGTTCACCATCTTAAAATATTTGCTATATTGTCCACCCACACCAGTACCTCCTGTAAAGAAAAATTCGGTAATTGACTTGGTGCACTGATTGTACTAAAATTTGAATTTCTACTATTATTATTGCAGTATTTACAAAAAGTATGAAGCCTTTATGCTTATTACAGGAAAAGATATTTTGCTTCCAGGTCCAACGTTGTAGTAGCACAGGGACATTCAGTGGACATTCGTAATTAAAATTTGCCCATCTCCTATTAAATATATTGTCCACCCACAGCATTACCTGCTAGAAAGAAAAATTAGGTAACGTAATGAGTGCACTGATTGAACTAAATTCCGAATTTATATTAGTATTATCACTGTACTTATAAAAACTATAAAGTGATTATGATTAAAAAAAGACTAAAAATTTTGCAATCAGGTCCAACATTGCAGTAGCCCGAGAACCGTCAGTGCACATTCGTAATTAAAATGTTGACCCCCTTATAATATTTGATATATATTCTACCCACATCTGTACCTGCTGTAAGGAAAAAATGTATAACTGAATAAGTACACCGATTGAAATAAATTCCTAATTTCAATTAGTAATATTGTTTTACTTATTAAAACAATGAACTAATTATAGCAAAAGAAAAGAAATTTTTTTCCAGGTCCAACACTACAGTAGCCCAGGGAACCTTTGGTCAACATTCGTAATTAAAATGTGGACCTTCTTATAATATTTGATATATTGTCCACCCATACCTGTACACGCTGTAAAGAAAAAATAGGTAATCGACTTACTGCACTGATTCTACCAAAATCCCCATTTATATTATTACTATTATTGATGTACTTACAAGAAATATGAAGTATTTAAGCTTACCATAGGAAAAGATATTTTGCTACCACGTTCAATGTTGTAGTAGCCCAGGGAAACTTCAGTGGACATTTCCAATTTAAAATGTTGACCATCTTATAATATCTGATATATTGCAATCCACACCTGTACCTGCTGTAAAGAAAAATTAGGTAACTGACTTAGTGCACTGATTGTACTAAATACCCAATTATTATTATTAATATTGCCGACTTATCAAAACTATAAAGTAATTATTCATACCAAAGGAAATGACATTTTCCTACCATGTCCAACATTGTAGTAGCCCAGGAACCTTAAATGGACTATCGTAATTATAATTTTCCCATCTTATAATATTTCATATATTGTCCACACACATGTAACTGCTGTAAAGAAAAATTAGGTAACTGACTTAGTGCAGTGATTGTACCAAATTTCCAAATACTATTAGGTATACTGCCGATTTATGAAAGCTATAACATAGTTATGCTTACCAAAAGTAAAGTAATTTTGCTACCAGGTCCAATGTTGTAGTAGCCCAGGGAACCCTCAGTGAAAATTCCTAAGTAAAATGTTGTCCACGTTTTAGAATTAAATATTTATTATCCTCCCATACCTATACCTTCTGTAAAGAAAATTAGATAACTGACTTAGTGCAGTGATAGTACTAAATTTCCAAATACTATTAGTAATATTGCCGACGTATAAAAACTATATTGTATTATGTTTACCAAAAGGAAAGAAATTTTGTTGCCAGGTCAAACGTTGTAGTAGCCCAGGGAACGTTCAATGGGCATTGGTAATTAAAATGTTGAGCATTTATAGCATTTGATATATTTTCCACCCCCATGTGTACCTGCAGTAAAGAAAAATTAGGTAACTGACATAGTGCCCTGATTGTACCAAATCCCAATTACTAATAGTAATATTGCTGACTTATACGAAAACTGTAAAGATAATATGCTTACCAAAGGAAAAAAAAAATATTCTACCTGTTCCAACGTTGTTGTCGTGCAGGGAACCTTCAGTGGACATCCATAATTAAATTGTTGACCATCTTATAACATTTGATATGTCCAACCAAACCTGTACCCGCTGTATAGAATAATTAGGTAACTGACTTAGTGCACTGATTGTACTAAAAACGCAATAACTATTAATAATACTGTCGATATGTAAGAACACCTTCAGTGGACAGTCATAAGTAAAATGTCGTCCATGTTATAGTATTTAATACTGTTCACATAAACCTGTACCTGCTGTAAAGAAAAATTTGGTAAACGGACATAGTGCACTGATTGTTCTAAGTTCCGAATTATTATTAGTAATTTCTCTGTACTTGTTAAAACCATAAACTAATTATGTTTACCAAAAGAACAGATACTATGCTACTAGATCCAACGTTGTAGTAGCTTAGGGAACATACAGTGGGCATTCATAAGTAAAATGTTGCCCACGTTATAGTATTTAATATATTGTCCACCCATACCTGTACCTGCTGTAGAGAAAAATTAGGTAACTGACTTAATGCAATGACTGTACTAAAATATGAATATCTATTAGGAATATTTGTGTACTTATAAGAACAATAAAGTGTTTACACTAACCAAAAGCAGAGATATTTTGCTATCAGGTACAATGTTGTAGTAGCCCAGGGAACCTTCAGTGGACGTTGCCAATTAAAAATGTTGACCACCTTACAATATCTGATATGTTGTCCACCCACACCTGTACCTGCTGTAAAGAAATTTAGGGAAAGTGACTTAGAGCACTGATTGCACTAAATACCCAATTATTATTAGTAATATTGCCGACTTATAAAAGCTATAAAATATGTTTGTTTATTCATGGAAAAGAAATATTGCTACCAGGACCAACTTTGAAGTAGCCCAGGGAACCTTCAGTTGACATTCGTAATTAAAATGTTGACCATCTTTTAATGTTTGAAATATTGTCTACCAACACCTGTACCTGCTATAAAGAAAAGATAGATAACTGACTTAGTGCACTGATTGTACTAAATTCACAATTACTCTTAGTAACATTGCCGACTTATAGAAATTATAAAGTAATTACGCTATCGAAATGAAGAGATATTCTTCACCATGTCTATGTTTGTAGTAGCTGGGGGACCATTCAGTGTAAGTAAAATATTGCCGATGTTATCGTATATAATATATTGTACACCCACACATGTATCAGCTGTAAAGAAAAATTAGGCATTGAATTAGTGCACAGATTGAACTAAAGTCACAAATACTGTTAGTAATAATTCCGATTTATAAAAACTATATAGTATTAATGCTTACCAAAAGAACAGAAATGTTGCTACCAGGTCCAATGTTGTGCTAGCCCATAGAACCGTTAGTGCACACTCAGATTAAAATGTTAACCATCTTGCAATATTTGATATATTGTCCACCCACAAATGTACCCACTGTAAAGAAGAGTTAGGTAACTGACTTACTGTACTAATAGAACTATATGTCCGATTACTATTAGTAATATTACCAACTTTTAATTATAAAGTAATTATGGTTACCAAAAGAAAAGAAATTTTGCTTCCAGATCCAACGTTGTAGTAGCGCAGGGTACCTTCAGTGGACATTCGTAAGTAAAATGCTGTCCATCTTATGATAATTGATATATTGTCCACCCACACTTGTACCTGCTGTAAAGAAAAATTAGGTAACTAACATAGTGCACTGATTGAACTAAATTCCGATTTTGTATTTGTAATATTTCTGTCTTATGAAAACTATAAAGTATTTATGCTTACCAAAAGAAGGGATGTTTTGCTACCAGGTCCAATGTTGTAGAAGACTAGGAAATCTTCAGTGAACATTCGTAAGTAAATTGTTGCCCATAGTATAGTATTTAATATATTGTCCACCCTCACCTGTACCTGCAGTAAAGAAAAATTCGGTAACTGACTTACTGCTCTCATTGCTCTGAATTTCCAATTACTATTAGTAATATTGCTGACTTATAATTACTATAAAACCATTATGCAAACCAAAGACAGGAAATTTTGCTACCAGGTCGAACGTTGTAGTAGCCCAGGGTACCATAAGTGGAGATTCGTAATTAAAATGATGAACATCTTATAATATTTGATATATTGTCCACCCACACCTGTACCTGCTATAAAGAAAAATTAGGTAACTGATTTAGAGCACTGATTATACTAAATTCTTAATACTATTAGTAATATTGCCTAATTTTAAAAACTATATACTAATAATTATTACCAAAAGGAAAAAAAAAATTGCTACCAGTCCCGACCTTGTAGTAGACTAGGGAACCTTCAGTGGTCATTCGTAATTAAAATGTTGAACTTCTTACAATATTTGATATATGGTCCACCCACAAATGTACCTGCTGTAAAGAAGAGTTAGGTAACTGACTTACTGCAATGATTGAACTATATTCCCGATTACAATAATGTTTACCAAAAGAGAAGAAAATTTGCTACCATGTCCATCCAACGTTGTAGTAGCTTAGGGAACCATCAGTGGAAATTTGTAACTAAAATGTTGACCATCTTAAAATATTCGATATATTGTCAAGCCACTCCTGCACCTACTGTAAAGAGAAATTAGGTAAGTGACTTAGTACCCTGATTGTACTAAATTTACAATTACTATTAGTAATATTGATGAGTTATAAAAACTATATAGCAATAATGCTTACCAAAAGCAAAAAAAAAAAAAAAAAAAAAAAAAAAAAAAAAAAAAAAAAAAAATTTGCTACTAGGTCCAACGTAGTAATATCCCAGGGAACCTTTAGTGGACATTCGTCATTAAAATGTTGACCATCTTAAATATTTGCTAGATTGTCCAACCACACCTGTAACTGCTGAAAAGAAAAGTAAGGTAACTGACTTAGTGCACTGATTGCACTATATATCCAATTACTATTAGTAATATTGCCGACTTATAAAAGCTAAAAAATTAATTATGCTTGGCCTTCACTGGCCAATCAAATTAAATCGTTGACCATCTTTGACTGTTGGATGATATATTGTGCACCCACACCTGTACCTGCTCTAAAAAAGTTAGGTAACTGACGTGGTGCAATGATTGTAATAAATTCTTAATTACTATTAGTAATATTGCCGACTTATAAATACTATATAGTAAAAATGCTTAGCAAAAGAAAAGAAAATTTGCTACCTGGTCCAACGTTGTAGTAGCCCAGGGAATCTTCAGTCTACATTCGTAATTAAAATGTCGACTATCTTATAATATTTGATATATTGTCCATCCACACCTGTACCTGCTGTAAAAAAATGTAATTGCCTTAGTGCACTGATTGTACTAAATTCACAATTAGTATTTGCAATATTGCTGAGTTTATAAAAGCTATATAGTTATAATGTCTAACAAAGGAAAAAATATGCTACGAGGTCATACATTGTAATAACCCAGGTAACGTTGGCCGAGGGGACTGAGGCGCTGCAGTCACGGTCTGCACGACCACTACGGTCGGGGGTTCGAATCCCCCTCGGGCATGGATATTTGTGTCGTCCTTAGTCTTAGCTAGTTCATAAGTAGTTTGTAAGCTTAGGAACTAATGACCCTGCAGTTAAGTCCCATTAAGTTCTACAAACATTTGAACATTTTTTGAAACCAGGTAAACTTCAGTGGACATTCATAGTTAACAATTATATTTTTGGCGACGTTCCAGCGTTCATTTAATGATACAATAATCGCAATTTGTGATCACTTATATCATCATTGTACTAGGTTTAGGGCGACTGTCGTGATAGGAAAGAGTCAGTGAGGCGAATGCAGATTTGGGTGTGGCATACTAAATTCACAATTACTGTTAGTAATATTGCCGACTCATAAAAGCTATATAGTAATAATGCTTACCAAAAGAAAAAAAATATTACCATTTCCAACTTTGTAGTAGTCCATGGAACCTTCAGTGGACATTCCTAATTAAAATGTTGACCATTATGTGATTTTAATTTACCCTCGACCTGTTGTCGAAATTATATTTTCAAATCAGAAGGTACGTACTAACCATCGTGCGAAATTGTTTTCAACACAGTGTCTGAGAATTACTTCCAACAATTAGTTTATGAGCCAACTAGAATTGTAAATGTATTTGAAAACACACTTGATCTCTTAGCAACTAATAATCCCAAGCTCATAGCGAGCATCAAAATGGACACAGGTATTAGTGAACACAGAGCTGTCAAAGCGTGATTGATTATCGAAAGTCCCAAAGTTACCAAAAATAAACGAAAAGTATATTTGTTCAGGAAAGCAGATAGGAATAAAATACTTTGCTTCTTGAAAAACAGCTATCACTCGTTCCTAAGACTAAACGTAGGTGTAGACCAGATGTGGCTCAAATTCAAAGACGTGCTATCGACAGCAATCGACAGTTTTATACCAAAGAAGTTAATAAAAGAAGGAGGCGATTCCCTTGGTACACGAAACAGGTCACGACACTGTTGCAAAAGCAAAGGAGAAGCATACTAAATTTAAACGAACACAAAATCCCCAGGATTGGCGATCCTACACAGAAGCTCGAAATTTAGCGAGGATTTCAATGAGAGATGCCTACAATCAAACGAAACTCTTTCTCGAAATTTGACTGAAAACCCAAAGAGATTTTAGTCATATGTTAAATATACTAGGGGCAAAACACAAACAACATCCTCAATACGTGACAGTAATGGCGATCCTGCCGATCACAGTGCTACTGAAGCAGAGTTACTAAACATATTGACTTATAAAAACTATATAGTAATTATGCTTTCCAAAAGAAAAGAAATAGTAACAGTTCCAAAATTGTAGTAGCCCAGGGAACCTACAGTGGACATTATTAGTAAAAATGTTGAACATCTTATAATATTTGATATATTGTACACACACTTCTACCTGCCGTATTGCAAAATTAGGTAACTGACTTAGTGCACTGATTGCACTAAATTCATAATTACTATTAGTAATATTGCCGACTTATAAAAATTATAAAGTAATTATGGTTACCAAAAGGAGAGATATTATGGTACCAGGTCCAACATTGTAGTAGTCTAGGGAATCTTCAGCAGACAATCATAAGTAAAATGTTACCCATGTTATAGTATTTAATATACTGTCCATCCACACCTGTATCTGCTGTAGAGAAAAATTAGGTAACTGACATAGCGCTCTGATGGTACTAAATTCCGAATTAATATTTGTAATACCTCTGAACGTATTAAAAATAAAATATTTATGTTAACCAAAAGAAGAGATATTATGCTACCAGTTCCTACAGTGTAGTAGCCCAGGAAACTTTCAGTGGACATTCATAAGTAATATATTACCCATGTTATAGTATGTAACATATTGTCAACCAGCAACTGTACTTGCCATAAAGCAAAATAGGTAATTGACTTAGTGCATTGATTGTACTACATTCTAAATTTCTATTAGTAATATTGAAGACTTCTAAAAATATAATTATGCTTACTAAATGAAAAGAAAAGTTGCTACCAGGTCAACCAATGTAGTAGGCCAGGGAACCTACAATGGACAATCGTAATTAAAATGTTGACAATCTTATAATATTTGATTATTGTCCACTCACACTTGTACTTGCTGTAAAGAAAAATTAGGTAATTGACATAATGCACTGATTCTTCTAAATTCCAAATTACAATTAGCTGTAGCTCTGAACTTATAAAACAATAAAGTATTTATGTTCACCAAAAGAAGAGATATTATGCTACCAGGACCAACATTGTAGTAGCCCAGGGAAGCTTCAGTGTACATTTGTACGTAAAATGTTACTCATGTTATGGTGTTTAATATATAGTCCATCCACACATATACCTGCTAAAAAAAAAAAAAAAAAAAAAAAAAAAAGGTGACTTACTTGGTGGACTGATTGTACTAAATTCACAATTAATATTAGTAATATTGCCGACTTATAAAAATAGTAATAATGCTTTCCAAAAGAAAAGAAATAGTAACAGTTCCAAAATTGTAGTAGCCCAGGGAACCTACAGTGGAATTCTTAGTAAAAATGTTGAACATCTTATGATATTTGATATATTGTACACACACTTCTGCCTGCTATAAAGCAAAATTAGGTAACTGCCTTAGTGCACTGATTGCACTAAATTCACAATTACTATGAGTAATACTTCCGACTTTAAAAATATTAAGTAATTATGCTTACCAAAAAAGAGATATTATGCTACCAGGTCCAATGTTGTAGTAGCCCAGGGAATCTTAAGCGGACATACGTATTTAAAAGGTTACCCATGATATCGTATTTAATATACTGTCCACCCAAACCTGTATCCGCTGTAGAGAAAAATGAGGTAACTGGCTTATTGAACTGATTGCACTGAATTCCTAATTATTAATCGTAATATTGCTGTACTTACAAAAACAATAACGTATTTATGCTTACCAAAAGAAGAAAATTTTTTCTACCAGGCCCAACATTGTAATAGCCCAGGGAACCTTCAGTTGACATTCGTAATTTAAATTTTGACGATCTTATAATATTCAATATATTGTACATCTACACCTGTACATACTGGAAAAAAAACTAGGCAACTGACTTAATCCACTGATTGTTCTAAATTCAGAATTTCCATTAATAACGTTTCTGTACTTATAAAAAGTATAAAGTAATTTTGCTTACCACAGGAAAAGTAATTTCTGTACCTGGTCCAAGGTTGTAGTAGCCCACGGAACCTTCAGTGGACTTTCGTAATTAAGTTGTTGACCATACTATTATATAGAATATATTGTCCATCCACAACTGTACCTGCAGTGACGAAAAATTACGGAAGTGGCATAGTGCACTGACTGTACTAAATTACCAATATATTTCCGTCTTATAAAAACTATAAAATAATTATGCTTACGAAAAAAAAAAAAAAAAAATTTGCTACCAGGTCCAACTATGTAGTAGCCCAGGGAACCTTCAGTTGACATTCGTAATTAAAGTGTTGACCATCTTATAATATTTTATATAATGTCCACCCACACCTGTATCTGCTGTAAAGAAAAATTAGCTAACTGACTTGGAGCACTTATTGTACTACATTCCCAATTACTATTAGTTCTATTGCCGACTTATAAAACCTATAATGTAATTAGTCTTATGAAAATAAAAGAAATTTTTGCTTTTAGGTCCAGTGTTGTAGTAGCCCAGGGAACCTTCAGTGGACATTCATAGTAAAAATGTTGACCATCTGATCTGATATATTGTCCACCCACAACTGTACCTGCTGTAAAGAGAAATTAGGTAAATGACTTAGTGCACTGATTGTACTAATTTCCCAATTACTATTAGTAATATTACTGCACTTATAAAATAATAAAGTATTTATACTTTTCAAAAGAAGAAACCCTTTGCTACCAGGTCTAACAATATAGTAAGCCCAGGTAACCTTCAGTGGACATTCGTAAGTGAAATGTTGTCCATCTTATAGTTTCTAATATATTGTCCACTTACACCTTTACTTCCTGTAAAGAAAAATTAGTCCACTAATTCTCAATTTCTATTAGTAATATTGCCGACCTATAAAAACTATAAAGTAAATATGCTTATGAAGAGAAAAAAATGTTATTACCAGGTCCAACGTTGTAGTAGCCCAGAGAACCGTCACTGGACATTCGTAGTTAAAGTGTTGACATCTTATAATATTTGATATAATGTCCACCATACCTATACCAGCTGTAAAATAAAAAAATTGCTTACTGACATCCTCCACTGATTTTGTTAATTCCGAATATCTATTAGTATTATTTCTGTCTCTATAAAAACAATAAAGTATTTATGCTTACCAAAAGAAGGGATATTTTGTTACCTGGTCCACCCTAGTAGTAGCCAAGGGAATATTCAGTAGACATTTGTAATTAAAATTTTGACCATCATATAGTATTTAATTTATTGTCCACCCACACCAGTACCTGTTGTAAAGTAAAAATTAGGTAACTGGCTTTGTGCACTGATTTTACTAAATTCCGATTCTCTATTAGTAATATTGCTGTACTAGAAAAAAGTATAAAGTATTAATACTTACCAACAGAAAAGAATTTTTTCTACCATGTCAAATGTTTTAGTAGCCCAGGGAAACTTCAGTGGACAATTGGAATTAAAATGTTGACTATCCTATAATATTTGATACATTTTCCACCCATACCTGTACCTGCTGTAAATAAAAATTAGATACCAACTTTGTGTACTAATTGTATTAAATTTCTAATTTCTATTAGTAGTATTGTTGTACTTATAAAAATTATAAAGTATTTATGCTTACCAAAGGAAAAGAAAATTTGCTACCAGGTCCAACGTTGTTGTGGCCCAGGAAACCTTCGGTGCACATTAGTAATTGAAATATTGCCCATGTAATAATATTTAATATGCTCTCTACCTACACCTGTACGTGCTGTAAAGAAAAATTAAGTAATCGACTTAGTGCGCTGTTTGTGCTTAAATCGAATTTATATTAGCTATATTATCGTACTTATAAAAATTATAAAGTACATATGATAACCATAAGAAAAAAGTTTTGCTACAAAGTCGAACGTTGTAGTAGCCCCAGGAACCTTCAGTGGACATTCCTAATTAAAATGTTGTCCATCTGATAGTATTTAATATATTGTCCACCCACACCGATATCTGCTGTAAAGAAAACGTAGATAACCAATTTAGTGCACTCATTGTGCTTAATTTCGAGTTTATAATTGAAATATTACTGTACTTATAAAAATAACACTACTGGCCATTAAAATTGCTATGCCAAGATGAAATGCAGATGATAAATGGGTAATCATTGGAAATATTTATTACACCAGAACTGACATGTGATTACATTTTCACGCAATTTGGGTGCATAGATCATGATAAATCAGTACCCAGAACAACGTCCTCTGGCCGTATTGACGGCCTTGATACACTTGAGCATAGAGTCAAACGGAGCTGGGCTTGGGTACAGGTACAGGTGCCCATGCAGTTTCAACATGATACCACAGTTCATGGAGAGTAGTGACTGGCGTATTATAACGAGCCAGTTGCTCGGCTACCATTGACCAAATGTTTCAATTGTTGAGTGATCCGGTGAATGTGCTGGCCAGGGGAGCAGTCGCACATTTCCGTATCCAGATAGGCCCTTACAGGACCAGCAACATGCGGTCGTGCATTATCCTACTGAAAGTAGGTTTATGCAGGGATCCAATGATGGGTAGAGCCACGGGTAAGTAAAACATATGTAATGAAAAGGCCACTGTTCGAAGTGTCGTCGATACGAACAAGAGGTGACCGAGACGTGTTACTAATGGCACTCCGTACCATCTCGCCGGGTGATACGCCAGTATGGCGATGACCAGTACACGCTTCCAATCTGTGTTCACAGTGATGTCGCCAGACACGGATGTGACCATCATGATGCTGTAAACAGAACCTGGATTCATCCGAGAAAATGACTTTTGCCATTCTTGCATACAGGTTTGTCATTGCGTACACCATTGCTGGAGCTCCTGCCTGAGATGCAGCGTCAAGGGTAACCGCAGCCATGGTCTCCGAGCTGATAGTCCATGCTGCTGCAAACGTCGTCGAACTATTCGTGCAGATGATTGTCGTTTTGCAAAGGTCCACATCTGTTGACTCAGAGATCGAGACGTGGCTGGTTGACCCGCTTCAGCTATTCGGCTAAGATGCCTGTCATCTCGACTGCAAGTGATACCAGGCCGTTGGAATCCAGCATGGCATTCCGTATTGCCCACCTGAACCCAGCAAATCCGTATTCTTCTAACAGTCATTGGATCGCGTCCAACGTGATCAGCAATGTCACGATACGATAAACCGCAATCGCTATAGGTTACAATCCGACCTTTATCAAAGTCAGAAACGTGATAGTACGCATTTCTCCTCCTTTCACTAGGCATCACAACAACGTTTCACCAAGCAACGCCGGTCAACTGCTGTTTGTGTATGAGAAATCAGTTGGAAACTTTCCTCATGTGAGCACGTTGTAGATGTCGCAACCGGCGCCAAACCTGTGTGAATGCTCTGAAAAGCTAATCATTTGCATATCACAGCATCCATTCCACTAAACGAAGAGTGGAAGTTGGATGAAATTGGTAACATAATAATAAAAACAGCAAATGAATGTAACTCATTACTCTATGTATCTTCTGTTTGCTGTAAGAACGTTGAAGCCATATACAACACATGAATTCACCATTATGTGAAAAATCTAAAGACAGCGTTGTTACGTTAGTTTCCTCTTTTTACGACTGTTTTCTGTGATTAAACACACGAGTGCTGACACGTTTATCTTATCTTAATATATATAAAAATTGAGGTATTTGTGCCTATATTTCACTCTGCAGCCAAAACTACAAATCGCAAACGAATAGAGTTTGTATGTGGTGGTGGGTATCAGTCTCCCATTGTGCACTATGGTGGTAGAGGGTTAATAACGATAAGGGGCTGGAACATACGGGAGTTGAAAGTTACCGACTTATATAAAATTTTACGTGCGGGTGTCAGTATTTTGTTCTTTAGCAAAAACTACACAATGGAAACGAACGAGCTTTCTGTGTTGGTGTAGTACGTAGTCTCACGTTGTACACGACACCAGTTCCATATCGATAGTGGTTGAAAGTCATCAGCTTATATAAAATTTGGACTGAAGACCAGCGATGACGTAATATACAGCGAAACGTGATCCACGTTCTTCAGTTGTTTTTCTGTAACAAGCGTACGAATAAAAATAAATAAGTGCATATTGCAGTTTGAAAAGTAAAACTACCAAGAAAGATGCTAAAGTGTAAGAAAAAAAAAGTTTTCGTTCTCGTCCCGTTTCTAAATGACAGAAAACGGCTCTTGAAAGTGAATCTACAGTCGACAAAAACTAGAAATTTGTATACGTTGTTTATCTTACACTGTAGGCATATGCGATTTTTCGATATTCCCATCCCTACGAGAGTGAAATAGGGGATAAAGGGGTTTTTGAAATTACGTTGATATTCAGTCAATTTTGAAGCAAGAAGTACAAAACCACGGATTTAAATTTTTCAATCAAATTTTAAAAACGCGTGTTTAGATATGTTTGGAAATTCAACCATTAAGCAGGTGAAATATGGGAAAATGACTATTTTGATGCTAGAAATGCGAAAATTTGGATTTGGAAGCATGGTTAGAATTTAAAAAATGTGTTTTGAGATGTTTTGAATTCTGCCATCTACGGCGTATTTGGGGGTGGCGAGTAATATCAAAATATTTGGTTAGGAAACCATTTTTAAAGCTAAATCTATGAACATTTATATTTAGAAGTAAAGACAACTAATGCAGAGCATCCAGTGTACGCCTCGGAAGCAGCATGAATGTAGTAGGATATAAATATGGCGGCGAGACCTCGCTGTTGATATTGTACACGGCATTGCCAGTCTTGTATTACATGCCTGTGTATGAGAAGTATAACATCAATGTTATAATATCATTGAGCAGTGCAGCTGCGTGTTTTGTATCTCTGGCGCTGCGACGCCAGTACCGTGTAGTAACAGTCGTGGTAGTGTCGACATGTTGAGCAGACGTTGGAGAGGGAATACCTGTGAAGGTTTATGTTATTCTTTTCTTCTTATCAGCGTAGTTGCTATAAATTTTGTTTACTGTAGGTTAATAACAGGAAGGTATTGTAATTTAACTCTTTTTTGTATAGTGAAGGAATTGCCTGTAAAATTTAAACTGTGTCTGTATAAAATTGATAAATCACCCCATAAATAGTCATGATTGTAGACTGTTAATATCATACCTACGTTGTCATCTCCTTAATTTTTTTTATCGTAGTTAGCAATCTACTTCTTTTTTTATTTTGTTTTATTTTTATTTATTTATTTATTTTTAGTCAGTGTTTAGTAGTATTATGCATTTTAGAGAGGCATGATCCACGAGGTAAGTGCCAAAAGACACAGGGCTCAAGTCAGAAAATATTCGTTGACAATTAATGTTGGATCTTCCTCTGTGACGGAAAGTTAATTTGGTTCTGCTTTCTAAAAGGTATGATTTGATTTCCGACAGCCTGAAGTCTGCTTTATTCCTTCGTCATTGAATAATTTCACTTAATCTCAGGTTACTGTGCAAGGCCTTACCTCACTATTGCCAAGTCATAATGAGGAAAGGTTTAGTCACATTTGCATTGTAGAAAACTTTGTGGTCCAGAATAACAAGTTATCACGATTGAAAATATTTTAATTATATTATTTTTTATTAAATATATTTTTGGGCGGAATTCTTTCAAGTTTTAAGAAAGTGACATATGTAGAATCACTTCGTGTCACGGGTTGGAACAAGTTGTCCAAATAACTGACACCAAATGACGCACCCTAGCATTTCTGCCACTTGTTGAGGCAGGGGCTATTCGGCTACTGGTCGGTGTACATAATTTTCAGGTCGCCAGCGGAGGACAATGGTATCCATTCATCAGTAGGCCTGCCCCTTTCATTAGCGTCCAGAGACGCATGCTGCAGCACAATGTTGAATAGTCGGCGACTGAAGCCACAGGGGTTGCATTAACAATAGACAAAGGGCCGCGTATTGGCAACGGGCAATGTTTGCCGCTTGGGATAGCGTTGCAGTGACGGCTCCGTAAGCATCAGACAATAGCCTGCTAAGAGGATTCACGTTACACGACAGGCGGCCTCTGTTCGGCACGCCAGTCACCGCTAAAGCGCGGGAAGGTACCGCTAGCAGGAGCTGGCTCCTGGTACTGTTCGTCTAACGATTTTCTACATTGAGGATATATTGGTCAGGAATTTTTATTTGCTCACAGTTTGAACAACTGTGAATACCGTCATAGATTTTATTAAAACACTGCAAAAACTCTATTTTTAATAGAATTCTCTACACAATCACCACAAAAAATGATTGAAAATTAAAATTGACTTTTATGATGTCTTAGGTGGAGGTGTGTAAAGAATAAAATCTCAACAGCTGTCAAGATGTGTTTATTCCGACACTACCGGTTTCTCATCAGTAAAGATGCATCTTCAGGTGGATGACATAAGAAAATGATTACATATTAATTGAAACAGCATCCAGCTTTCAGGGTACCTTGTTAAAACATCCCCACAACAGCGTGTGGTCGTCTTTAGGTAAATAATATTCCCACTTTATCCTTTATAAAGAAACCACTGATGGGAGTCAGGAAAACAGACGGCATTTCAAGTGATGCGACGCGGTAACCAACACGTGCATAGTCAAACTGAAGTGTCACATGTGTTCTATTTCACTAACTCTCCATCATTGCTTTTCCACTAGTTTTTTGCATGAAGATGCTGCATGATAGTGAGGTCTTCGGTGTTTACCTCTCATGTTAATCTGCCTTGCATACTCTTATCAGAAACACGCTGTCCATTATTATGAGCATTATTATGAGCCAACACTCGATCTCCTACAAAATAGGAAACATAACAATTACTGGGCTGCCAAGTAACTGGTATTGTTTCAGAAATTTAAAGAGGAAATACTCAACTGCATTAATATAACGAAAAGTCTCCTTTTATTAATACGAAATATCTGGTCCTAATGAAATAATGTATTTAACCTGGAATATGGAGAGTCAGACAAGTCCTTCGACATAAGTTTTGCCACGCGAGATAGACCGCACAGTCTGGGGCGCCTTGTTTCGTATTGCTCGGCCGCTCTCGTCGGTCAAGTCCTCCTTAGGGCGTAAGTATGTATGTGTTGTTCTGAAGATGGTTTAAGTAGTTTGTTGACACTTTGCGGTCTGGCTGTCAGCTATGCTCGCGGTCTGTGAACTAATCGTTGCCGACGAGCGACGAACTATGGTCGCTGTGACGTAAAGAATGCACAGAAAACGAACTAGGGCTACAATCGCAATTCGTGTGTTTCGTTATATGTCTTGTTCGTTGAGTTACGCAAAAACATCATCTAGAAGGCAGCACCAGCAAGATATTGTGGCACAATGTTTAAATAAAATAAAATAAAATAAAAATTAATATCATGGAAAGTAGAGTGTTTGCGGATGGGCTTCTGTTTGTGTGCAGATGCAACAGTGTCTGTCTAGACTGGTACAGCAATGTGAATATAAAACTTATCTGAATGTCCGTGATTAAATTAAGAGTAAATAATATAGTTAATTAGTCTCTCATTGACTGATAGCAATGAGTATGGCCCTGTCAGTGCGCTTAGCTATTCAGAACATGAGTCTGATTAATGAATGACAAGTCCGGTTGTAGCTCAAGGTACGATTCGTTAATCAGACAGACAGACAGATAGTTTATTAATTCATTTAAATACTGACCAAAGTTTGACACTAGTTTGATGCCGAAAATAAATGTGAGCCTGGGCAGAGTAATTTCAAACAGCGAGTGGTAGCAGCAGAATAACATGCAGGGTATGGTACAGTGAAAACGCTAAAATTGACAATCATGTATTCGTTACTTAATTAAATATCAAAGTTTAGATTACTAATGTAATACAGTCTGAGCATGACTTCTATTATGACCTTAGTAGTGATTGTTATATATAACGTCTCGTGCTGTGGATAAGATTTACCTCATTAACAAACAAAATGTTGTGTTCTCAAAATAATTAATTTGCTAGGTAGGAGGCAAACCAAGTAATACTGATTATAAATGTGGTCATGCATAGAATGTTAGACCATCTATAACAGTAGCTTGTGGTAACTTGTACAATGTATTGTAGTGTAGAAACGTCTAAGTCGATAATTGTGCAATTTACTAATTATTTAATGTTAAGATCGAATTTTAGTGTATTAAATGCCAACACTGATTAAGTTTGGATGTGTGAACGACACCTTCTTCTGATCTAATTTTATTAACAAAGTAATTATTGTGTTGTCAGCAAGTGGTGTAATTAATATTTGTATGAAAAGGCACTTCACACGATACACAAAAAATGCTGGTAACTACCTGATAAACAGGTTGGTTACGACTTCTAAAACTGAATGTGAGTGACATTATAAACGTGAACAATAAACAAGTGGTGTAATAAATTTGGTATATTGAGCATTTTCTACGATTGTCAAGAAATATTGGTAGCTACTTGAAAAACAAATTGCTTAGATTTCTGTAACAAAAATGTAAGAGCATAACAAACCGGGTACTCAGTATGTGCATAATGTTTAATACTCACGCAACAATCCTCCTCCCTACTCGAAATACGAATAATAAATAAATTTAAATTCACTCACACCTTTTCCGTAAACAGCAGCTTCACCACATGCAGTAGATTAATGATGAAACTTAAATAAAACTGAAATTTGTATCTATCCTACCGTTAAAACTCACACCCTAAGACAACTTGCTAATAATTTTGAGTTTGAAAAAGGGCATGAAGCTGTCATCTGACTTGAAGTGAAACAAAGATATAAGTTTTGAGTACCTAACTGCTTAAAACAACTCTCTCAGTCTAATACTCTCCACCAACTCCTGATTCCGTCTTCCTACCTCCACTCTCAGACCTTCTGTCTACATCTAGTCGCCACCGCCGACTCACAGTTCACAGTTCACAGCAACCACCCTCTCTGACTAGAGAGTGTCAATTACAAAGTGTAGTGTACCTGCCTTTCAACATATGTAAGCAGCGCTGCCAAGATATCACAGTACAGATGTTCGCCTACAGAGCAATTAAACGATTCTGGGTCTATAGGAGAATTTAGTGACGATTCTGAAGATGACAGAGATATTGGAGGTGATTCTCACATATTTTCTGTAATTTCGACTTTGTGATGTGTTAAAATATGTAAGAAATAGTGTATGTCTTGTACACGTTTTCTGTATATGTTTTGTGTAATATATTGTAGACTTATAACGATAATACAGTTTATAAAGTTGTACATATTTAAGAAGAGCTTCATGACGATACTGACTTGATGTATCAACAGGAAACGCGTCAAATACATCGCGAATTTAAGAATGGTAATTACTTATGATTATTAAAAATAGTTGGCCTAATGTAATTTAGTTGTGTAATGTGATTTCTGTGAATAAATATCTTTCAGTCGGTTTTTATAATAAACAGACAAGTAGAATTTTCTTTCTACCTACAGTAAATCTTTTGTGTTTTCCTTGTTTCAGTTACAAACTTGTGATAATAGTGTAAATGTAAGTGATGTACGTAACTGTAATGTGTTACTTCATTTTAAAGTTTAAAATACAGTGGTAAAGCAGAAAAACCTGAACGATTTAACAGTAACCATTCCTAAATTATGATATTTTGAAAAACGTCAAAAAATCCAAGTCTGCTTTCTATAATGTCATACTAAGTGCTACACTTCAAAGTGTTAAGTTTAGGGCCCAATTATGTTAGAAGTTTGGTCTGTTAGGATTACAAACATTTATATATTTGATTTAGATATTTTTCCTAGGAATACAATAGACATTGACAGACAATGCATCTTCCCCGGTTCTACAACATGTGTCAACAACCACCTACAGTAAAAATTCCATATGCAGTCTCCATTTTTATCGATGTAACCATTGCGAATTTGTTATATTTTATATTCCATAAAATAAAGCAACAAAACGCGTCTATGCTCTTAGAATCTATAAATTATTGGCCCACAAAATACTTCCAAAGATTATACAAATTTCAATACCGCAGTTATGACGTTTCCATGCTTTGTAACATACGACACCACGGCTGTAATTGTCAAAATACAAAATCAATACATTTTTTTTTTATTTATTTTTTTTTCTGTTCCATAGGACCCACTTCAGGAGTAAGACTCCATGGTCATGGAACAAGTCAATACATTAATTGTTACACAATAATGGTAATAGAAAAATTTTAAGTAGTCCTTTGCACATGACAATCTTAAGACAAAGTAAAAAGAATCAATAAAGAAAAAATAAATTAGCTTAATTGTTTAACTTTTCTAGGAGTTCCTCGACAGAATAAAAGGAGTGAGCCACGAGGTAACTCTTCAATTTAGATTTGAAAGCATGTGGATTAGTGCTAAGATTCTTAAGTTCTTGTGGCAGCTTATTGAAAATGGATGCCGCAGAATACTGCACCCCTTTCTGCACAAGTGTTAAGGTGGTGTGGTGCAAATGTAGATTAGACATCTGTCTAGTATTCACCGAGTGAAAGCTACTAACTCGTGGGAATAAGCTGATATTATTAACAACAAACGACATTAAAGAAAAAACGTATTGTGACGCCAGAGTCAAAATTCCCAGACTACTGAAAAGGGGTCGACATGACGTTCGCGAACTTACACCAGATATTGCTCGAACCGCCCGTTTTTGAGCCAAAAATATCCTTTTTGCATCAGGCGAGTTACCCCAAAAAACAATGCCGTACGTCATAAGTGAGTGAAAGTAAGCGAAATAGACTACTTTTCGTGTTGAAAAATCACTTATCTCAGATATTGTTCTAATGGTAAATATATCAGAATTTAGTTTTGGAACAAGATCCTGAACATGGGCTTTCCATGACAGCTTACTGTCTATATGAACACCTAGAAATTTGAATTGTTCAGTCTCACTTATCACATGCCCATTATGTGTAATCATAATGTCAGATTTCGTCAAATTGTGTGTTAGAAATTGTAAAAACTGAGTTTTACTGTGATTTAACATCAACTTGTTTTCTATTAGCCATGAACTTATCTCTTGAACTGCATTATTTGATACTGTGTCAATATTACGAGCAACATCTTTCACTACCAAGCTGGTATCAGCAAACAAAAATATTTTACAATCACCTGTTATACTCGAAGGCATATCATTTATATAAATAAGAAACAGCAATGGTCCCAAAACAGACCCCTGGGGCACCCCATACTTAATTGTGCCCCATTGGGATTGCACGTCATAGCCATTTTCTACACTGCGGAGAATTACCTTCTGTTGTCTATTATTAAAGTAAGAGGTGAACCAGTTGTGGGCTACTCCCCGTATTCCATAATGTTCCAACTTCTACAACAATATTTTGTGATCAACACAATCAAACGCTTTTGTTAAATCAAAGAAGACGCCTAATGTCCGTAGCCTCTTATTTAACCCATCAAGTGCCTCACAGAGAAAGGAAAATATAGCGTTTTCGGTCGTTAAACCACTTCTAAAACCAAACTGTACGTTTGACAGGAAATTATGTGAACTGAAATGCTCAATTAATCTTGAATATACAGCCTTTTCAATAACTTTGGAAAAAACCGATGGCATAGAAATAGGTCTATAGTTGTCTACATTATCCCTTTCTCCTTTTTTATAAAGCGGTTTCACTACTGAGTACTTTAATCTGTTAGGAAACTGACCATTCTGAAAGGAAAAATTACAAATATGGCTTAGTACTGGGCTAACATATGGAGAACAGTACTTTAGAATTCTGCTAGATACCCCATCATATCCACAAGAGTCCTTAGTCTTTAGTGATTTAATTATTGACTCAATCTCACCTATGGAAGTATCATGAAGGATCATTTCAGGCAACAGCCTCGGAAACGCATTTTCTAAAAACGTTATATGATTACCTGTAGAAACTAGAGTTTTGTTTAGTTCCTCTACTATATTCAGAAAGTGATTATTGAATATTGCACATATATCTAACTTGTCAGTAACAGAAACATTCCTACTACGCACTGACGTTATATCTTCTACCTGCTGCTCCTGACCAGACACTTCCTTCACGACTGACCAGATAGTTTTAATTTTATCCCGAGAGTTTGCTATTCTTTTTGCGTACCACATACTTTTTTGCATTCTTAATGACATTTTTCAGAACCTTACAGTACTGTTTGTAATGAGCTACTGCATCTTCATTCTGACTGCTTCTAACATTTTGATACAACTCCCGCTTAGTTCTACATGATACTCTTATCCCCTTTGTCATCCACCCTGGCTGTCTGTTACTGAAAGTACCCTGTTTTGAGCGTTCTAGCGGAAAGCAACTTTCAAACAGCATAATAAATGTGTTCAGAAAAGCATTATATTTATCATCTGCATTATCAGCACTATAAACATCCTGCCATTCTTGTTCCTTAATTAGGCTCAAAAAGGTCTCAATTGCAACTGGATTATCTTTTCTGAGTAGTTGATATTTATGTTTAACATTTGTTTGAGAACAAATACTTTTTAGAATTAAAAGTTAGACATCGTGGTGTGATAGGCCATTTACTATTCTGCTGACAGAGTGCCCCTCTAATAATGAAGAATGAACAAAAATAATGTCAATGGTAGAACTGCTGTTTCCTTGCACTCTCGTTGGAAAAAATACTGTTTGCATCATGTTATAGGAATTAAATAGATCTAACAGCTGACGTTTCCTTGAGCTATCACCTACACAATTAATGTTGAAATCTCCACACACAATTAAATTTTTATACTTCCTATACAATGAACCCAGAACCAATTCCAGCTTGGGCAGAAACATTTTAAAATCTGAGTCAGGGGATCTATAAATAACAACTATTACTAGTTTAGTTCCATTAACATTAACAACTCCTGCACAATATTCAAATATCTGTTCTGTGCAGTGTTTAGAAAAATCGATTGACTCCGATGAAAAATCGTTTTTTACATACATGGCCACTCCCCCACACTGCAAAGAACTCCTAGAGTAGAAGGCAGCTAACCTGTATCCTGGCAAAGGATATCATTTCTATTTTGATTACTATCTTTCTTTGATTGGATACTGTACTTATAATTTTGTATATTATGCGAGACAGCCTTATTTCTTATTTATTCTCCGATAAATATAGCATGTTTTTAGGAAAAAAGGAAATGAACAGAGAGAAAAGGGATATGAGTAGTACTAACTGAAGGTACGAATAAATAAATACCGGGAAAGCCGGGTATTCAGCTATACGTATAAAATAATGCAAAAAAGAAAAAAATTCGCGTCCATGTTATTACCACCTATAAATTCTTAGCACACAAAATACTTCCAAAGATTATACAAATTCTAATACCGCATTCATGACGTTTACATTCTTTGTAAACATACGTGGCTGTAACTGTCAAAATACAAAATCAAAATTAAAGTACCAACAGAGTTAACAGTCTGTATACAGACGCCTAGATGTCATATTTATGTCAGGCCATCTAGACATAACAGTAAGTGAATTTAAATGCCCTATATTGTATTACTATACCATGGCGTAATAATTTATTCATTGTAAATACCGCAGTCACTTGAAAATGACAATGCAAGCCGAAACGGGACCGTCGTGTTCAAATAAATATTAGTAAATAGCAGCGTTTTGTTGAACTATTATTATTATGCCAATGCAAATATGCTTCAGACAATCATGCGTCTTTGAAGGAACGGAAACTTCAGCAACTACAGTTGGAGTTTTAAATGCAAGAGATGTATTCACAATTGTGGTTAGGACTCAGCACGTGCTGTACAGTTTAATGGTGACATGTGAGAATTTATGGCGGAACAGGATTGCAATCAGGATTTCCCGCATTTCGCGAGCGGTCGCGTTCCGGGTCGCTGATGACTGACATTCGCAGCTGCGACTATATTTTTTGTCACCGCAGTGTCGATTCCTTCATGCATGAGCCACATCAAGACTTACGACAGTTGTAATAGGCGCTTCTCCTTAAGCGGGACTTAGAGTATTTGTAGGTAGTGGACAATCTGAGGCATATGCAAGTTTGGATCGATCCAGAACGCGTCGGTCGACATCGCAACGATTAATGCGACCATTCGCGACAAGCGGGAAATTCCTGTCTGAGTCCCGGTCAGGTACAAATTTTCTCACGTCGCCATTAAACTGTACAGCAGATGCCAATTCATATCTACCAATACATTTCTTGTTGTTCAGTGTAAGTTTGCTCTTAACATAATAGAGAGTTCTGACGAATTACACTTGATTCAATAGTGAAATTCAGTGGTTTCATATCTTCTTATCTTTGAGCACAATGGACTTTAATAGTTAGTAGGCGATGCAGAGGGTCTACAAAAAAATGAAGTCGTACGAGATGTGTATTGCTCTCATTTGTAAATTACGAAGGAAAGAAAACCATTGGGTTTTTTCAGTGTAGGATCTTTCTTCTCCGTCTCTCTCCTGGTAGAAACAAACGGCCAATCACGGCTGATCGATTTCAGGCTCTATACGTTCCTCCACGCAATTTGTAACTTCGGGAAACCCAGTTTGTTGTGCTGAGTTTCACGTAAGAGAAAATCCTGATCCAACATACAACAAGAACGTACGAGATGTGTATTGCTCTCATTTGTAAATTACGTAGGAAAGAAAACCATTGTTTTTTTTTTTTTTTTTTTTTTTTTTTTTTTTTTTTTTTTTTTTTTTTTTTTTTGTTTAGTGTACGATCTTTCTTCTCCGTCAAGGCAAAGGTCCCAGGTTCGAGTTCCGGCTCCGGCTCCGGCATACAATTTTAATCTGCCAGGAAGTTTCATATCAGCGCACACTCCACTGCAGAGTGAAAGTTTCAGTCTTCAACAAGAACGTAGTCTTAAGATGTGATAATAAAGCATGATATTTAATTGATGTGGTCGCGTTTTTCTTGTACGTGGCGAAGCGATTTCAATTCATAACGAATACTCAAATGTTTGTAAAGCTATTGGACCAAACTGCTATGGTCATTACCCCCTGGACTTGAAAACTACGTAAACTAACTTACACTAAGGACAACACCCGCACACATGCCCGATTGAGGACTCGAACCTCCGGCAGGAGCTGCCGTCCATTCCGTAGCATCTTGTCGGAGACCACGCGGCTACTCCCGTTCGGCAATTCATACCAGAGCCATAAGCAGGGCCGCTATGTTGCTAGGTTCTTGCCATAGGTATGGCACGTGTCTTCTTACTGTTCATTCCAATGCACCCCTTGCGATAACTGTTGGCAATAAAGGAAAAAAAGAATTCCACAGTCGCTTTCTTGTTATAAATACAATTGTTTCAAACTATCAATACCACTCCAAAATTCGACACCCTTTCTAAATATTCATGTTGCCAAGCATCGACGAAGACCTCATAAATTGCATTATCGTCAACGATGGACGCTCATGTTGTGGCCTTCAGTCCGTGATGCTAATCTCCGCGAAAATCTGTCCTGTGCAAGCCTCTTCATCTCAGAATAACATCGGAAACCACATCAATTTTAACCCCCTCTCAATTCCCACCATCCCCCCTCTCCCCCGCTCTCCCAACATTTCCATCTCCCTTCACAATAATAATGTCTACTCCTTAATGTGTGAGAATGTGTGTACCATCTATCGATAACTTCTTTGAGTCAAGTTACGCAACATATGTCTATGTCCCCAATTCTGTTCATTACCCTGTTATTACATACGTCATTTAGCCTGCTCACCTAATCTTCAGCATTATTCTGTAGCGCCACACATCTTCTTTAATGTGAAGCTCTAGCACACCCTTTGTCAGCTTAATGAATTGTGAAGTGGTAGGTTTCGATGCAAGAAACAGCATTCACAGTTCGCAATGACATTTTTTTTTTCAGCAGAGGTTAACATATTGCAAATTTTATGACCCCAGTAATTTTGATTTGTCTTTGACCCTTTAACGGATGGTGTAGTTGATCAGCTATGTACCACATTTTTTCCATTCTCTCTCAAACTGATCAACATTTTACCGCAAATTCATTTGTAGCTGCTTCTATACATAGTGCTACATATGCTACTAGGTGGTCCTAGAAATTATAAAATGCAGAGTGCTACTGAATCATTTCGACAGTTACCTGCATTAAGTTACTCTTAACAAGCGTTTTTTTACACTAGTTTTTCTCCTTTCTCATGTAAAAGTAGTCAATAAAATGCTACTGATGCATTACGAGTTACTTTAGTGCGAGATGGGAGGCGTAATAATGTCATTTACTACATCGGGTACATAATGGAAGCACTACATAGCTGACCAACTATGATATTTATGTTGCTAGTAGTGAATAATGTGATTAAGGAATTTTTTTTTTCACTATTTTTCTCAGTATATACGCACTACACATTAATTGTGAAGTTCATATAGACTGACATTTACACAGTTAATAAATCTCCAAAAAATAGTTAAAGCTCAAGAGAAATACTGAGTTCAGTAATAACAAATCTTTTGAATACAATTTAACCCTTCACTCTTTATTATTTCCTTTAAAAAGTGCAAAATGGTGAAAGTAGTCCAAAGAAAATTAAATAATATCACTTAATATACACTTACAAATTAAGCAATTAATTCAATTAATGACAACAATCACGTTTCGGTCATTAAAGACGTAATTTCAAAGACGTCCAAATTTGTGATTCCTTAATTTCTGCTGGCGTATAACAACTTCGTAAAACTTACAGATATGCAGCCAGTTATCAAAAACGACATCAGCCGATATTTCGGCAGGAGACCACTCTACCGTTTTCAAGGCGAAACTGCAATGAGGAAGCAATGTGCAAAGTTCTTTAAAACCTCGATTTACAATGAGTAAACAGGAAAAACAACACACACCAAGGAAGCACACAACGCCGACATCTTTCAAGGGTTCTACTAAGACTATTTTGGTGCTAGAAATTCGAAAATGTGGATGTGGAACAATTGTTGAAATAATAATAATGATAAAAAATGTGTTTCGGGATGTTTTGAATTCTGCCATCAATGGTGCAATAGGGGGTGGCAAGTTGTATCAAAATACTTGATTAGGAAAGCATTTTTAAAGCTAAATCTGTGAAAATTTATAAGTAGAAGCAACCAATGCATCCAGTCAACGCGTGCGGAAGCAGCGGGAATTCAACTAGTGTATGAATAAACATGATTTGGAATTATAAGTTTTGTAAGTTAAAATTTTGTCCAGATTCGCTGTTCACCATGTGTGTGTATCGGTTCTGCAAAATAAGTTTCTTAGCTGTTTAATGTTCTTCCCTACATCAAACTGAAAAGTACATTTCATTTAATTGTTTTTTCACTTTCATACATCTGTTTCACACAATTAATTTGCTACAGATTATATTATTCAACCACTAAGAACTGTTATGAATCAGTGGCCGTAAAATTAGACTGACCGATAATTCTCCATTGCGAAGTTACCGTGTTGGAATTCCTGCCCCCTCACTGTCTCTGACAATTCACATAACCTTACACACCGACCGGCTACTGAGGCTCCATCTCCGAATACTAACGAAGGTTACCTAACTGCCACAAGCTGACGATTCAGATTGTGCGGAAACCCTCCTTGGCATACGCTATCTTGTTTTGTGTATTTCAAGATTTTCTTATTATAACACAGGCGTCGTTATTTCAGAGTAATAGTGCACTGAAAAACTATAAAAAACACGTAATTCTTAGTTCGATTAATTATAATCTTGTGTCCAGGCGTGCCACATTAGCAATTAACACTTGACTTTAATAACAGGCAAGTTTGGAAAGCTTATCCGCTGTCCGCCGTAGTGTAGTGAATAGCGTCTCAAAGTTTGAAGTAAATACACATGGGCAGCGGTTCGCGACCACCACATACAACAATTTCTTTCACTTTTTACTTCTTAATGTACATTCCAACGAATTGTAAACGCGGGCCTCTGACGCACGTGCACATAAAGCGGGCAGATACTGTAACAATGACTATTGTAAAGGAATGATGATACTAGTAATTTCGTATGTGGATTAATTACTAAAGTATTAGCACACTTATTCTGTTGTAATTTTAGCTACAAAAGGAAATGCTTTCACAAATTGTTTGCACTTTGTCTTACCGCATAATGAAATAACATAAACATAGTCAAACCTTTACTACAGAAAAGGTAAATCTACATTTAAAATGTCCATAGGAATTATGCTAAAGAAAATATAGTAGTAGAACATTGATTATAATTGGTGACTTTCAACATGTTATTGTTGTTGTGGTCTTCAGTCCAGAGACTGCTTTGATGCAGCTCTCCACAAAACCCTATCCTGAGCAAGCCTCTTCAACTCCATATAACTTACATCTGTCTGAATCTGCTTACTGTATCCATCTGTAGGTCTTCCTCTGCGGTCTTTACCCCACAGGCTTCCCTCCAACGCTAAATTCTTAATTCCTTCATGTCTAAGAATGTATACTACCAATCGATCCTTACTTTTAGTCAAGATATGCCAATAACTCCTTTCTCCCCAGGTTTTTGTTCAGTACCTCTTCATTAGTTACGGGATCCAGCCACCTAATCTTCAGCATTCTTCTGTAGCACCACATTTCAAAAGCCTCTATTCTCTTCCTGTTCGCACTGTTTATTGTCCATGTTTCACTACAATACAAGGCAACACTCCACACAAATGCCTTCAGAAAGGACATCTTTAGGCTTAAATCAATATTCGATGTTAACAAACTACTCTGTTTCAAGAACGCTTTTCTACCCATTGCCATTCTGCATTTTATATCCTCTGTACTCGACCATCATTTGTTATTTTACTGCCCAAGTAACAAAAATCATCTATCTCATTTATTGTTTCGTTACCTAATCTAATTCCTTCAACATCGCCTACTTTTCTTATACTGCACTCCATTACGCTAGTTTTGCTCTTGTTAATGTTCATATTATATGCACCTTTCAGAACACTGTCCATTCCGTTCAACTGCTCTTCCAGGTCCTTTGCTAAGAAAGAAACAAAGAAAAAATCAAGGCAACTGTTGCAATGTACACACTTCAGTATCGTTACGAAACAGTTGCCACAGGAATCTAGTACTCTATGTATGAAAATACTAACATCGGCACTTTGTTTACAATATTCATTATCCAATGTTCGGATATTTGTAAATGTAAGGAAGTTAATTATGGTGGTCATTAGTTCCTAAGCTTACAAATTACTTACACTAACTTAAAGTAACTTATGCTAAGGACAACACAAACACCCATGACCGAGGGAGGACTCGAACCCCCGACGGCGAACGGTCGCACGGACCACCAAAAAAAATGTTTGTAAAGCTTATGGGACTTAACTACGGGGTCATCAGTCCCTAAACTTACAAACTACTTATGAACTACTTACGAACTAGGACGGCACAAATATCCATGCCCGAGGGGGGATTCGAATCCCCGACCGTAGTGGCCGTGCTGACCGTGACTGGAGCGCCTCAGTCACCTCGGCCACCGCGGCCGGCCACGGACCACAGCTGGGCACCTTAGTGCGCACGGCTATTCTACCGCAGCCAGTATTCATTATCACAGTATCTCCGCGGTTTACGTGCCTTTGCATGTTTGCAATTCGTTGTTACGTATTTCATGGTATGTCCACAAAACAGAACAAACGCACATTTAAGATGGAGGGCTCTTACATGTGTACAACACTGAATATCGCAGAAGATAGGGTTATTAATAAGAGCGCCCGAAAACCATTTAGGACCAAAGGTGAAAAAATATTGGTGATGGGACGTGAACCACCACGGACGTGTATTTACTTCAAAAATTTACGCGCTAGTCACTACGCTACGGCTAACAGCTAGGTACCCTAACACAAAACTTTCCAGTTATTGAAGGCAAATGTTAATTGCTAATCGCTGAGCAGCCCTGCTGCAGTGGAGTACATTATAGACTGCGGCATGTTCGCTGTGTCGGCCGCGATACTCAGTGTCCGGTGGGAGCATGTACAGAGAGTAATAGCGAACGCTCGAGAGCGCACATTGAATGGCATCGCTGTGGGTTGGCTAGCTAATCGACGTACCACGTCAATAGTGGGACTAGCGCTGATTGGCGTTCCTGACACGTAGGGAGGGTTAGATTGACAGAGGTCGATCAAGGCTGAAAGAAAATTATTTGTTCCTGCAGAGATGAAACAGCAGCAGGCGTCGCAGCTCACGGTACAGTGTGTGAAAACTTTGGCGAAGCCCACATTTCCTCCCGACCAGCAGTTGTGGACTTCAGTTATGACACTTCACAACATTTGCTACCACGCGACAGCATCGACCATAATTAAAGTAATTAAATTGCTTTAAAATGAAGTAGACGCGGCACTTCAGCAATTCTGCCGATTTCACAACATGGTGAAGTTAATGGTATAAATAATTGTGAATTTAGTTTTTTTTTTTTCAATTATTCTTAAAATCCTAGCAATATCTGTCATTTGAACTAACGATTACTATCCAAATTTTCAATGAAAATAATATGCTAATTATAATTATCATGATTTTCGTACGCAAAAACGTTATTTGTAGAATAAATAGCCAAGTTCCACTTTCTTTAAGACTTTTCTCAAAGTAGCTAATAACATCACTCTAGTAACCGATCTGATCCTCACTAGTTAGATTATTTATATGTTTCCAGAATGAAACTTTTACTCTTGCAGCGGAGTGTGCGCTGATATGAAACTTCCTGACAGATTAAAATTGTGTGCCGGGACCGGGACTTGAACCTGGGACCTTTACCTTTCGTGGGCAAGCGCAGTACCGACTGAGCTATCCCGACACGACTCATGATGCCGCCTCACAACCTTACTTCCGCCAGTACCTCGTCTCCTCCATGTTTCCACCATATCCTTTCTTCCAGGAGTGCTAGTCTTGCATGTTTCGCAGGAGAGCTTCTGTGAAGTTTGGAAAGTAGGAGGCGAGGTACTGGCGGAAGTAAGGTTGTGAGGCGGCACCGTGAGTCGTGTCGGGATAGCTCAGTCGGTTGCCGGGCGCCGTGGCTCAGCGCGCCCGGTCAGAGGGCTCAACGCCCTCTGCAATAAAAAAGCTGAGCCAAGAACACAACGAACGAAAACGAACAAATATGATCAGTGTCCGCAATGAACAGAACTACCCATAGAGAAAAAAAAAAAAAAAAAAAAAAAAAAAGTCGGTAGAGCGCTTGCCCGCAAAAGGCAAAGGTCCCAGGTTCGAGTCCCGGCACACAATTTTAATCTGCCGGGAAGTTTTATTTATATGTTTTCCTACAGGAGATGTCGTCTGAGTTTATTTATGCATAAGTGATGAAGTTCCACGTATCGTAGAAAGACGAGGAACATCTTTCTGAATCTACTGAACGTGCTGCCGATTTCTTCCTTGCAGGAGCGAAGGGTATATTTACAACCTCCCCGACTTGACGTCGTCCGAGAGCAGGCTAAAAATGTTCAAATGTTTGTATAGTCTATGGGACTTATCTACGGGGTCATCAGTCCCAAAACTTACAAACTACTTATGAACTACTTAAGAACTAGTACGGCACAAATATCCATGCCCCAGGGGGGATTCGAACCCCCGACCGTAGTGGCCGTGCAGACCGTGACTGAAGCGCCTCAGTCCCCTCGGCCACCGCGGCCGGCCGAGAGCGGGCTGCAGGAGAAGTAAAATTTAGCACGCCCTGGACAACTCCAAGCGTCTTCCATGTAGAATTCTGCTCGTTCGTTCGTTCGTTTCTCACACAAACAATGTTCCGTAAAGCCCAGAATTTGCCCACCAGTAGATGTATATGCCGCTTGTACCCGGCTGTTAATGTTCAAGGTTTATGTTAACAGCGGCGACACTCGCTCTCGGCATTATAACACACTCCGTATTTAGAGCTGAAAACAGTCTGACTACTCCTGGTAGTAAAATCTCATTGAATATCACGATTGCTGATAAAAGTTGATAATTTCACGAAAATCTGAATTCATCATTAGCAATTTGTTATATATTCCAAAGTTCGTTGCTTGGCGCGTCTATCGTTACCAAACACTCTATTTAACGTATTAATATGCAAAATTGATATCATAACTAAAAATTATTTATCTGTTAAAGTTGATACAATGTAAATCACTTCCTAATACCATCACTGATAGGTAAATAAATTATATTTCACAGATTTCCCAATGTTCGTTCGAACGTTCTGTCCACCAAAGATATTAACAGTCACAGGTCTCGTCCAATTCAGTTTGTATTCTGAAATTAGTTTATGATAATGATCGATAGGGAAATGAAATTAACTCCCTTTCGAGTTATTTTGTTATCCTCACAATATTATTTTAACCGCATCGACCAAATAATGTTCTGAAATAAGTCTATCCGCTTATTTTCATAGTCCGCAGTAGCGACTGCAATGTTCAATCACGACAAATTAACACGAGCGGACTTAATACTCACTGCAGTTAACACTCAATAAAATTCGATAACATTCTATAATATGTAAAAATCCCGGAATTTAGCTTATGTACCCCCTTGCACAGAGAAAATATTAGAAACAGTTCATATTCTACGCTGAAATCCTCTTTTCTTTTACTTTGCAACACATGAATTTAAATATATTTTATAGCCAAAAATATTAACTTTTCCCAGATAAAACTGAATATCTATCTTATAAAATTCTCTAGTATACATATCCAAATAAAAATACTGTAATAAACCCATATAAAATTAACTTCCCATCGATCAACATAGTCAAAGTGCTAACGTAGGTAATACATTGTCAGATTATTCTGTTGCATAACGAAAATAGTTGGATGATTAAGCAAATTGAAATTATTACAACAATAAAGTTCACATTAGATTGGACTTGGGATTATTACATTGACATCTTAGTATATTCTGACTATCACGTACATCTACCACACCAGGTTGAAGTGTTTTATGATGGCAGGCACTCTCAAGAATGTGAGCAGTTGAGAGGGAATTTTTCGACTTGGGTCTGTAAGTGCTCTGTCATATGCTTGTTGCAGCAGAGTATCTCCTATTAGATCTTCACCTCCACCTTCTTTCTTTTCTAGAATACTACCTTTAAGTTCAGTTTTGTACAATACTGGCTTGTACATCATTTCCCTTGCATAGTTGTTCCTCCTTTCAGCTTTCCCCTCTTTTTTTGTTTTTAGCACTGGTTTCGTGTCTGAGTTGTTGAATCTTACAAGGCTGCTTTTCTTGTCTCAAAACGTCTTTTATTTTCCTGTACCTAGTTTGTATCTTTTGCATAGCTGCACAGTCATCCACCAAGTAGCACTTCACCTCTAGCCACTCATACTTATCCATTTTGCACTTCCCATTAACAATTTTTTAAATTCTGTGCTCCTTTTTGTTACACTTTTACATTTCCACCTTTCATCAATTACATGTTGGATTTACTGTGATATCTAAGGATTTGTATTAACCATTATATTGTACCTGTTTGATCCTCTACTGTCTTCAGTATTTCATGCCTTAATGGTACCCACTGATCTTCTACTGTGTTACTGGACCCCATTCCAGTCTGTTGTTGCGAGGAGTCGTATCTTTTCTTGTGGCATTTTGAATTTTATTCACTTTGTTTACAGTTCATAGTCCGTACGAAGAGAGTCTATCTGCACTCGGAAATGTTACAATTTAAAACCGGATTCCAAAATCTGTCCCTTGCCGTTATAAAGCCAATCTGAAACCTTTCAGTGTGTCCTGGTCTCTTCCACCTACACAAACTTCTTTTTTCATTATTCTTAATCCAAGTGTTTGTAATAATTAACTGTGTTTGTAATGATAAACTGTACAAAATTTTATAGGGGGACTTTCACTCCTTTTCCCCAGTCCATATTCACCTACTGTCTTTCCTTATCTTACTTTTAGTACTCCCGAGTTCCGGCGAAAGATAATAGATAATCAGATGATATTAGTAGACACTCAATAATACTTCTAATGGCGTGATAGAACATATTTTAATGTGATTTATCCGATTGCATTAACTGAAAAGTAGAATGACAGCCGAAGTTTTCAATTACGCTGTTCTCCATAAAATCAACGAACCGGTCAAAACTTATGTTTCAGGTACACATGTATCTGAGTTTTAGTTGAATAAAAACCGTGTTATATTTCCTACCCAAAATCTATGTACCATTCACGCTCTTCGACTTTTACAGCTGCAGTGTGGTTTCTTTACAAGATGTAGGGGAAAATCGGCTAAGTTGACGATGAGTTTAAGGTGACGAATTGTGAATTTCTCCGATAATTCTACAGATTGTGTAACGTGCATTATGGTATTGATTACTTAGCGCGCTCTGCAGGCATGTCTGTTGAAAGAAAACCGCTTAGTCGTTTTATTTTGTTAACAACAGAGGCTCGGAATTAGATGCTGTTTTTATAACAATTTTTCCTGCCGTTTAAATAAGTTTTATGCAAGTAATGCTTTTGTACTAATGAATATGAGTTGATTCCTCTTGAACCTTGTGGATTTAGTGATGTTTCAATAAAGGTTTAGTGATGTTTTAATAATGGTTTAATAACTTTATTGTGTAAGGTCGTGTGCATGCAAAAGTCTGTGTCCAAAATGCTGTCTGCGGCTAAGATGACGAATTATGCAGTTCATAAAAAAAGACAAGGTGACAGAAATGGTGCAAGGAATCACTGAAAGAGACAATGCGGCGTGCAAGAAATGGAAAGCCTATTAAAGCCGCCGCTAAACTAAGTATCTGATTTCGACGTAAGGGGCAGAAAACTGTGATGTACCTTAAAGTCGCTATCTTACCCGACTTTATCCTATACAGCGTTATTCAGAAGGAATAGTAAGTATTTTACGAGATGGTAGTATATTAGAATTGCAATAAAATGCCGTATGATATGAGTTGAACGTTTTGTGTACAGTTAGACAGTTGTTAGTATGTAACCCCAACACAGTTAGAGCAAAGGGAAATCACGACGTTCAAAGATGATTTTCAGAGAAGTGCATGATCCCTGCAATGCTGGAAGAACATACGCACTCTTGTAGCCAAAGAAACCGGTTCTACTAATGCTAGAAGCTCATTTTCAAGAAAGTGTATACAGGGTGTTACAAAAATGTACGGCCAAACTTTCAGGAAACATTCCTCATACACAAAGAGAGAAAATATGTTATGTGGAAATGTGTTCGAAAACGCTTAATTTCCATATTAGAGCTCATTTAGTATTTCTCTTTAAATGTAAATTGAAATTATTCCTGCAGGCAATTGTCAAAATACCCAATTGTTTCGTTAATATGTACTATACTTCCTCGATTCACGCCATCAACACAGATCTTCTGTGAACGTTAGGGCAGGAATTGTTGGTGATGTCTTGATTGGGCCTCCTGTTCTTCCACCTACGCTCACTGGAGCACGTTATCATGATTTCATACGGGGTACTCTAACTGTGCTGCTAGAATATGTGCCTTTACAAGTACGACATAACATGTGGTTTATGCACGATGGAGCTCCTGCACATTTCAGTCGACGTGTTAGTACGCTTCTCAAAAACAGACTCGGTGACCGATGGATTGGTAGAGGCAGACCTATTCCATGGCCTCCATGCTCTCCTGACCTCAACCCTCTTGATTTTCATTTATGGGGGCATTTGAAAGCTCTTGTCTACGCAGCCACGATACCAAATGAAGAGACTCTTCGTGCTCGTATTGTGGACGGCTGTGATACTATACGCCATATGGGCTGCATCTGCGCATCAGGGATTCCATGCGACGGAGCATGAATGCATGTATCCTCGCTAACGGAGGACATTTTGAACATTGCCGGCCGCGGTGGCCGAAGGGACTGAGGCGCTCCAATCACGGTCTGCACGGACACTACGGCCGGGGGTTCGAATCCCCCCCTCGGGCATGGATATTTGTGCCGTCCTAGTTCGTAAGTAGTTCAGAAGTAGTTTGTAAGTTTAGGGACTGATGACGCCGATGACTTTCAAAGACACCTGAGCTTGTTCATCATATACATTGGCGCCTCAAACCGCGCAGCCTGGAAGTATTAATCGCCTTTTATAATGAGGACGTTTACACAAGTGAACGATGTCATTTCTAATGAACTGCACGAAAAAGGCAGTCTAAAACACAAATAAATGCTTCAATCATTACAATAATCACAATATATCTGACAGTCTCGAAAAGTGATCTAACTCGGCGATTCATTTCCTCTAAGTTGACAACAAAGTAGACACGTGAAGCAGACGACTAGACAAATGCGTACCGTGTAAATAAACGCTTCTTTGTAGTTCGTTGGTGTATCGCAGGGAACGCTGCCGCTGACAACGACTTCCTTGTGCGTGACGCACGTCCAGTATAGGACGGGCTTTACACAAGCATACGCAGAATGTCTGCAAGTATCGGCGCTGCCCATACAAGAGTATGGCGGACATTACGTAACCACGGTTTTCATCCACACAATTAACATCCCATTCAACACTTTTGACAAGAAAATGAAGACACACGACTGAAATTTTGTATTTGTTTACTTGAAAACTGCCAAGTAATGATACTTTACTCTCTACTGATAAAGCACCTTTCACTTGTGACGGCATCAATAACACTCGTAATGTATGTCAATAGACAGAAGAAAACCCACATGCCATTGACAAGGTAAATTTTCAAAAAAGCTTCTCTGTAAACGTGTGGTGTGGTTTTAATGGACAATCTTTTGATTGCTTTTTTTTACCGTCGCTTTACAGGACCCCATTAAACAGGGTGTTACAAAAAGGTACGGTCAAACTTTCAGGAAACATTCCTCACACACAAAGCAAGGAAATATGTTATGTGGACATGGGTCCCGAAACGCTTAATTTTCGTGTTAGAGCTCATTTTATTACTTCTCTTCAAATCACATTAATCATGGAATGGAAACACACAGCAACAGAACGTGACTTCAAAAACTGCTACAGGAAATGTTCAAAAAAATGTTCAAATGTTTGTTAAGCTTATGGGACTTAACTACGGGGTCATCAGTCCCTAAACTTACAATCTACTTCTGAACTACTTACGAACTAGGACGGCACAAATATCCATGCCCGAGGGGGGATTCGAACCCCCGACTGTAGTGGCCGTGCAGACCGTGACTGCAGCGCCTCAGTCTCCTCGGCCACCGCGGCCGGCGCTTGCCCTCTCTCTGAGTCCTCTGTCCCTGTCCTTTCTGCCATTCCCCGGGTGGGGAGGTGGCTTGTTTGTGCACTAACAAAATCCATACTTGGTAGCAACATTGTTCAGCTGAAAGTAAAACGTCACGACGCTAGCCAATATGGGCAACAACAACAATGTTTTACGTCAGTTGGCCACCAAATACTAATGTAACGTCTTACAACAGAGTCTAGAGGCTATATGAAGTTACGCCCATCTTCTCCGAAAGGTAACCTCCACCCTGGGACGGTGGCCGAGGGCATCAGCAGTTCGCTAGGAGATTTCTTTAGCGCCTACATCCCGTAAGATATACGTGTCTGTTTTAGCCTGTTATCTGCAATGGTCTCTATTTCTCAGCCTGGAGTGCGTCTCTGTGGCTCTCACAGCCTCTCAACAATTCCAACAGTAAAATCAATATATGAGAAGGCGCGCCGTGAATCAAACACGTTTGTTTCTCAGAGCGGCGAGCTGCGCGGTCGGGTGGCTCCGGCTGCGTTCGTGCAGCACCGGCAGCATTCGGCTGTCGGAACTGTGCAGGGCGATAGAGGTCTGCACCTCGCTCGGTTGCTCGCTCGAATCACGTGATACACGTCGTTCTATGACAGTCCGACAGGTGTCGGTACTGCAGCTTGCGGCAAGGCGTCTGGCTGCGCTCGACTTCCTCCACGCTCGTTCGAGCGGGGCACTCTCGACTGGCCCGACCGTCCACACTGCCAGCTCGCCACTCGGTCGCCCACCGCAGCGCCACTCGAGTCCAAGGCGAGTGCCGGGGGCAAACTAGACGCCTGAGAATAAATCCCGACTGCGAAATTTGGAATTGTTTCCTTTCCCAGGTGCTTCGAAATCTGTTCTCTCGATCCACTTGAACTATCAATTCAGTTTCGCATTTTGTACTTTACCATACAAGTTATTATACGTGATTAATATATTCTGTGCTAAGATCATTTACTAAATGAGTTATCCAGGATCTTTCTTTCTTTCTTGTTCCCATTTTGTCGACGGTTAGTGCCTGTTCAGTGGTAGGTGTAACTTGCCGTCTTAACGAGTAAATGATTGTATTTGATGTACATTCCTGTCATCACTCTCAAGTCCTGCAATACTTTGTGCGTCTTTTATATTGATATTAAATACTCCTATATTGATGTACACCAGTTAGGTTAGGTTTGTGCATCTCTCTCTGTTGCACCCCGTTAACACATACTTCCATAGCATTTTGGCACTGTGCGTGGTTGCTGCGCCTCTGCCTTTTCCAAGTTAGTCCTTAACGGGAATTTTTCCAATTGCAACATTCATATAACCCCACTACCATTGTCGTCTTTCTTATGTACATAATAAAGAACGCATGCAAGCTTTTGTGCAATATGTAGGATCCGCGCTTTCTTCCGTCTTCAGGGTCATATGGCGGTCTAATGCTCATATATCCTCTACCTGTTTTAAATCCTCTTATTCCAGCTGTTTTTAGACAGCTATACGAATTTATGGTGCTCCCGCTGTTTCAGTGATATCTGTTTTATATTTATTTAGGGCTGCCTGAAGAATGTCAGCCGGGTGTACCAGCCAAAAGAATGAACTGCATGTTTTCGTAATGGCGGGATAAGAGATTGGTACATTGCAGGGGAAGTGACAATTATGGGGGCAGCTACCCCTAAAGTGACCAATTTTTTGTGCTCAAAAAATTGTTTTGATTTAATCGAAGTTGAATTTATGAAATTTGTCTTTTATCAAAAGATACTTTCATACCGAAAATCATTAAAATATCTTCACTAATCTCTAAGTTATTGCCACTTTTCTATTTTAGCTCCAATTTTGGAGGGACCACTTCACCCCTTAAATATGTTTTTCCGCCGCTAAAAAACAAATTACGTGTCCCATAGCTTTTTCATGTATTATAAGATATGCAAATTTCATAAAAATCGGAGAGTGACACTTGGGCAGGTTTCCTTGTGAGTACAGCAGCAGCGCCACGCTGTGCGGCCTCCGCCCGCCCCGCCCCACGCAGCCTCGTTCGAGTGTTAACACGCTCGCTGCGAGCGTACACACTCGCCGCGCCACCGCCGAGCGTTGCGCACTCGACCGAGTACGAGCGAACGAAACCGGCGATTTGCAGACCTCTACAGGGCGATTATTTGCGCGCGCGTCGGGCAACTTCGGTACTGTTGTGACGCGTGCTCCGCGCGGCTACCTCGCCCCACTATACTTGGTCGCAATGCAACGTTGCGCCAGCTGCTCAACACACAACTCTGCGCCTCTCTCCTGCGCCGCTCCACTATAATCTTGGGCTTAGTGTGTCACCGTCCAAGCAGTAGATTGAGACTGTACGATGGGATTTACCAATGAAGAAAAAGCCGAGTCTTCACGGAACATGCAGAATGTTGGTAAAATGAAATTCGTGTTTGTACGCTGTATGAGGAATCATATCGCAGTAGACTTTGAAACACGTCTATTTGCCTTTGGTACAAATATAAATAAGTTGGTAGTGGGTTTCTACCACGACTTAAGATACAGAGAGGTGTAATAATATACTAAAGTTTTGGGTGTCATCAAGATAGTGCGTCCGATACACAATGGAGCCAGAAACAACACTCCACGTTAAGACATTGAATAGCAAAATGGTGTGATCCACAGGGACGACAGACACTAGTTATTATTATCTGTTTCACCTATAAAATAAGATAAAATAACAGTTTTGTAAAACCGCTCCGCTGCAGAGTGAAAGTTTCATTCTGGAAACATCCCTTAGGCTGTGGCTAAGCCTTGTCTCCACCATATCCGTTCTTCCAGGAGTGCTAGTCTTGCATGGTTCGCAGGAGAGCTTCTGTGAAGTTTGGAAAGTAGGAGGCGAGGTACTGGCGGAAGTAAAGTTGTGAGGCGGCATCGTGAGTCGTGTCGGGATAGCACAGTCGGTAGTGCGCTTGCCCGCGAAAGACAGAGGTCCAAGGTTCGAGTCCCGGTTCCGGCACACAATTTTCATCTGCCAGGAAGTTTCATATCAGCGCACACTCCACTGGATAGTGAAAGTTTCATTCTAGAAACAGTTTTGTAATTTCGTAGCAACTTTTGGTAGTGAAAGATTCAACGTGTAAAATTGTTGTAATAAAATTTGTATAAGTAATTTTGAATTGACAATGTAACGAAGTTTGACAAGGATTGTCAGTTATGTAGAAGTTTGTAAAACAATGAGTATTGAAGTAGTGAAGTAGTGAAGTAGTGAAGTAGTTCAACATATACATATATATACCGCAGTCCACCTCAAGGTGCGTGGCGGAGTGTACACTGCACCGCTACTAGGCATTTCCTTTCCTATTCCACCCCCAAATAGAACGAAGGAAAGAAAGGAATGTGTATACGCCTCAGTACGAGCCCTAATTTGTGTTGTCTTTGTGATGTTTACGCGAAATCTAAGTAGGCGGCAGGAAGATCGTTCTACAGTCAGCTACATATTCCGGCCCTCTAAATTTCCTCAACAGAATTTCTCCAGCGATTTCCATCTGAGTTCCCGCAGCATTGGTCGAACCTTCCAGTGACGAACCTAGCTGCTCGCCTCTGAACTGCTTCCATGTCTTTCTCTAAACTGTTGCGGGTCCCAAACACTTGAGCAACACTAAAAAAGTTGTCTTACAAGCGTTTTATACGCGGTCTCCTTTACAGATGAAGTACATCTTCCCAAAATTCTCCCAATAAACCGAAGTCGGTTGTCCGCCTTTCTCATAAGCGTCCTTTGATGTTCGTTCCAATTCATATCGCTCTGCAATGTTACGCCTACATATTCGAACGACTCGATTACATCAAGAAGCTCACTACTAATGCTGTGTTCAAACATTATGGGATTGTTTTTCTTACTCATGTAAATCACCTTATATTTTTCTACATTTAGAGCTAGCTGCCGCTCTTCACATCAACTAGAAATTTTGTCCAAGTTATCCTGTATGCTATTGCAGTCAGTTAAAGACAACACCATATAATATACCACAGCATCATCAGAAAACAGCCGCAAATTACAAGTTACTCTGACCATCAGATCATTTATATAGATATAAAATAATAGCGGTCCTATCACACTCCCATGGGGCACGCCTGACGATATACTCGTCTCTGATGAACACTCGCCGTCTAGAACAACGTACTGCGTTTTGTTACTTAGGAAGTCTTCCAGACAGTCACAAATAACCTTATATTTTATTATTGTAGCTAGAAAGTAACATGTTACCCTACTTCGATTACAAGTGTATAATCTATGAAATTGCATGAGTTTAAATGTGCGTAGCAAGAAGTGAATTTTCCATTGGGCAGAAAGAGTGTAAGAATTTGATTAGGAAGATAGCAGGAATTTATCGTCCACAAAGATTTCCATTATTGTCAACAGTCACAGTGTTGAAAAAGTTATCATTTTATTTTCAGAATAAGTTTAAGCTCCAAGTTTGTCAGATGCGTTGATTACGAATAAGTTGCTAAATGTCGATGTTTCAGGAAACAATGAAATTTAGCCAGTAACGTTTGTTATGAAGTCATCGTCATAAAAGTGTAGTAACAACTTTCACATCAGAGGGTTTTTGAGAATAAAAGAGCACCTTGTGTATTCCTTTAGATTAAACTGCGTTCCGCTGTCGAAATTCCGTGAACAGTGGGAAGCAGAATTTTATGACGAGGCACTCATCTCACTTATCCTTGTGCAACTACGGAACTAAAATGTCGTGTTTAAAGTCGCCAAAAAAGGTTAAAGACAACGCTATCATTACTAGAGTGAAAACATTGTAGGCGTTTCTAAATTTCACAGGCATTAAACTTGATCACATGAATCTACAAAATACTTCATTGGTTATTTACATGCATGAAAACTGTGTAAAGAACCCGAGGTTATTAGTTTGGCGGTTTTCGCAGACAAGTTTCAACTTCACCACACCTCGACAGCGTAACAGAAGGAAGGAAGTGACAACATAAATGTGAGAAATTAATGTTTTGGCTGATCCTGCAGTCGATCCGCACATTAGTTGCACGCAATCGCACGAGGAAGTGGCATGAGTCAGGCAAGTGGCCTACATATTCTCCATCGAGATCCGTTCCATCCACGTCACTTCTCTCTCCACCAAGAGCTGCATGGAAACGATTATAAGGGTGCCCACAAAGCGGGAAATCCGGGAACATCGGAAATTGTCAGGGAATTTAGGGCGACCGGAAAATATCATTGGCCATATCAGGGAATATCGCAAAGCGCCAGGGAATTTTTTTACCGTATTTACCCGTAGCTAAGCCGCATTTTTCCCCAGTTTCGATATCCATAAAATGACCAGCGGCTTAGAATCAGGTTCAAACCAAATGGGGATTCAGACAAATAGCGTTAGGAGCCGCCATAAGTAACTTTTGCCGTCAAATTAAGCAACACTACCGATGCTTTTCAAACTTAAATACTAGCATAAAAAAAAGTAGTCGATGAATCTAGAGCACACTTTTATCCGAATTTTCGCGACCGAATTATAGCGCATTATCCAATGAAGAAAAAGAATTTCTTTGCTGATAATCGTCGAATGTACCAGCCTTCCAAATAGTCTATTCGTAGCAACAAAAAGAAATTTCTTTGCACAAAACACTGACAAAGAGTAAGGCTTCAGGATTCTTGCACGAGTTGGCTGCTGCCAACGAGTTACTTTTTGCTTTTTGACTATGTGATTAGGTAAGAACCTCGTATGCAAATTTGTATCTCAGAATTAATATTTTCGAGTGTTTTTTTTTTCTGTATTTTACGTAACCAATGAATGGCGAGAAAATGTTGTGTGCATTTATTGCCCCGAAATTCATTAGATTTACTGCATTAGAGTTTTTATGGCTGTGCGGATATGCGATTGTCGTAGTTATGTGCGATTATAGCGACAACACACGCTCATACACTTGTTCAAATGTTTGTATAGCATATGGGACTTAACTACGGGGTCATCAGTCCCTAAACTTACAAACTACTTATGAACTAATACTAAGGACGGCACAAATATCCATGCCCGAGGGGGGATTCGAACCCCCGACTGTAGTGGCCGTGCAGACCGTGACTAGAGCGCCTCAGTCCCCTCGGCCACCGCGGTCGGCTCGCTCATACACCAATGGTGTGTTAGCCCCATGATTTAATTACAAAACACTAATCATTTGAAATATAGATTGCTTTGAGAAGTGTTGTACTTCGCGCATAATCATAATCTAGTATTTGATCTCACTTCTCTTCGAAACCGGGGCATCTTTCTTCTGTCTCATTGTGTGAATAAAACAGCTGACTCATGTCAGAAATATAATTATGTTGTCGTAAAAACAGTTCAAGATTTTTGACTTCGTGGTTAGGCAGAACGTAACAGAAAAGTGAAAGTAAGTCAAAGATGAAGATTTGTTTACATTTGGAAACATTCAACGCCATCTGTACCCGATGTGTTCTTAGTTATTTATTTATTTATTTATTGTTTTTTTTCTGTTCCATAGGACCCAATTGAGGAGTGAGACTCCATGGTCATGGAACAAGTCACTACATTAATTGTTACACAAGAATGGTAATAGAAAAAATTTAAGTAGTCCTTTGCACACGACAATCTTTAAAAAAAAGTGAAAAGAATCAATAAAGAAAAAATAAATTAGCTTAATTGTCTAACTTTTCTAGGAGTTCCTCGACAGAATAAAAGGAGTGAGCCATGAGGTAACTCTTCAATTTAGATTTGAAAGCGTGTGTATTAGTGCTAAGATTCTTTAGTTCTTGTGGCAGCTTATTGAAAATGGATGCCGCAGAATACTGTACCCATTTCTGCACAAGTGTTAAGGTGGTGTGATGCAAATGTAGATTATACTTCTGTCTGGTATTCATCGAGTGATAGCTACTAACTCGTAGGAATAAGCTGATATTATTAACAACAAACGACATCAAAGAAAAAACGTATTGTGACGCCAGAGTCAAAACTCCCAGACTACTGAAAAGGGGTCGACATGACGTTCGCGAACTTACACCAGATATTGCTCGAACCGCCCGTTTTTGAGCCAGTTACCCGTTTGAATGTGGCTGGCGCAAGGCTTACATTCGATAAAAGCAAGTCAGTTTTGAAGTAGTATTTTAAGTACGAAAACATTAATGAGGTTCAATGGAAATGGCGAAATGAGTATCAATCAGAGCCACCGACACGTTTAACGATTCGTCGCATTCGAGACAAATTTGAAGCCGAAGGTTGTGTTGAAGATGTACACAAACAACGATCTGGACGACCTGTAACAGTAGCAAGTCCAGCTATTCCCGTCGTGTGTTACAACAATTCATTTGCTCATCACAGAAGTCTGTGAGACAGTGTGCCCGTGACACTGGAGTAAGCCGCTCAAGTGTTTGGTGAATTTAGAAGACAGCAAAGTGCACGATTGCTACATGAAATGAACGAGAACGAGCCAGATGGTAGAATGGAGTACTGCGAGTGGTTTACTAATGAGGTGCTCAACGATGAAGAGTTTACAGAAATGATTGTGTGGCTTGATGAGGCACAAACTCAATGATACTCAATGATACAGTAAATCGCCAAAATTGCATCTACTGGGCCGCCGAAAATCCGAACGTCCATGTAGACAAAGTCGTGAATTTGGCAAGTGTTAATGTGTTGCCTTACCGGGGCTTTGACGGTGAGATGTACCTTCAGAAGCATCAGACATCCATTTTACCTGCCATGCCAGATTTGTATAGAGACAAAAGATTTTACTTTCAACAGAATGGTGCCCCAGCTCACTACCAAAATCATGTTAGGGCTTATCTCGACGAAAATCTACCAGGAAGATGGATAGGCCGTAGAGGTGCTGTGGAGTATCCACCACGTTCCCAAGAGTTAACTCCTTTGGATTTTTACCTGTGGACGTCGGTTATCGACAAAAGCCACGCACATTGGATGAACTTCGAGAATCTATCTTACATTGTTGTGCAGATATCCAAGTGAACACGTTGCAGTCAGTAGTTCGAGCTGCAGTTCGGCGGCATCGTTTGTGTCTGGATGTTAATGGTGACCATTTCGAACACATACAGTGATATCTTTAAGTTGGACTTTAAGCTACACTTTCACCAAAAATGAGACAACCCCGTCAATTAGTCTGCAAGTTATGGACTTTTAAACAGTAGATACATTTTTTGGACCCCTGTGTATTATGTCACCCGTGTCTGTATTGAAAATGTCATGTATTCTCGAGTTGCTTCACATATTAGTAAAAATAAAGTTCTAACAAAATGTCAGATTAGTTTTCAAAAAGGTTTAATAACGGAAAAGTTGAGTCCCACAAGGTCCAGTCGTGGGTCCTTTGCTGTTCTTAATATGTATTAATGACTTGCCATTCTACATTCACAAACCTGCTAAGCTAGTTCTTTTTGCTGATGATACAAATGTAGCTACCACACCTGACAAACAAGAATTAACTGATGAAATTGTAAATGATATCTTTCAGAAAGTTATTAAGTTCTCTACACATGGACTCTCATTAAACATTGATAAAACCCAGTATATACAGTTTCATACTACCCATGAAATTTGTTATTAACAATCCGACCCATTTCAAAAGTAATACCAGTGTGCATAGCTACAACACTAGAACACTAGGAGAAAAGGAAATATTCACTATTCAAGGTTAAATCTAACTTTGGTGCAGAAAGGAGTGAATCTTACTGCCACAAAAGTCTTCGGTCACTTACCAAGTAGCATCAAAAGTCTGACAGATAGCCAACTAGTATTTAAAAAGAAATTAATGAAATTTCTGAACGGTTTCTTCTTCTACAATGTATATAATTTTTAGATAAAACGTACTTACTTACTTACTCTCCTGGCTCCATAAGCCGCAGATGGTTTTCTGCCTCGTCAAGTAGCCTCTTCCATAGCATTCTGCCCTCGGCATCTTCCTCCCTTGCTCCGAGTACCTGAAGATCCTTGGCAACCTCGTCTCTCCATCTCATTTTCGGCATGCCTAGAGTTCTTCGTCCTGGTGTATTCTCCGATACTTCTTCAGTAGAGATCCCTGCTCTCTTCTACAGACATGGCCAGTCCATCTTAGTCTTCTTGTCTTGGCTTCCGCGACAACATCTGGTTCATTGTATATTACCTTGAGCTCCCTGTTATTTCTTCTTCGCCATTCTCCTCCCTCATACACTGGTCCAAATATCTTTCGCAGGGTTTTATTTCAAAAAATCTTTATCCTTTTCTCTGTATGTTTCTCTAGTCTCCATATTTCTACCCCATATAATAACACTGGTCTGATTATGGTTTTATATATTCTAATTTTAGTTCTTCTTGGCAAACATTTGGCTGACAGTAATTTGTTGAGTGAGTATGTTGCTCTGGATGCAGCTTTGACTCTCGCCTCTATTTCTTGCTTCTCATCATTTCTGTTGTTTATTAATACTCCCAGATATTGTAAATCATCTACTTCCTCAAAAGCATGTTCATCAATTTTCAGAGTTTCTTGCCTTTTTGTTTTGTAATTTCTTTCTACCCCATTAATTTCGTTTTGTCCTCATTTACTTCCAAACGAACTTTTTTTTTTTTTTTTTTTTTTTTTTTTTTTTTTTTTTTTTTGGAAGCGTCTTTTAGCTAAGGTCATCCAGACTTTCAGCTATTTGTGGTACATCATCAGCAAAGGCTAATACATTTATTTTCGTTCCTATTTTAATTCCCTCTTCTGCTTCACTTACTGCATCCGGTGCTTCATGTATTATAATGTTGAACAAGAGGGGTGATAATCCGTATTCTTTCCTGACTCCTGTATTTATGTCAAATGCCTTGGAATATTCTCCATCCATTTTGACTACCCCTTTTCAGCCTTTTAGTGTAGCTTTCCCAAAAATTATAATCTTCTTCGGAATTCAAATAACTGCATTCTCTCCTACAACTTGTCTCTGGATATACTGTCATAAGCTTTTTTTAAAAATCAACAAATAATATTGCCATTTCTTTGTTAAATTCCCAATATTTCGATATGGCTTCTTTCAGTATGAATATCTGATCAGTAGTTGAACGATTCTTCAGGAATCATGCTTGTTTCTCATTTACTACCTCTCTTAAATATGGTTCTAATTTCCTCTGGAGGATCTTAGAGAACAATTTATAGGTGGTGCTAATTAATGAGATGCCTCTGTAATTCCTGCAATGTTTTTGTTACACTTCTTATTAATTGGTATTATGACAGCTTCTATCCATTCCTCTGGCACTCTTTCTTCATTCCAAATGTTCGTAACCAGGTTGTGTATTTGTTTTGCCAGTTTTATTCCTCTATTCTTAAAAAGTTCGGCTGTTATGCCATCTCTCCCAGGAGCTTTCTTGGCTTTTAGTATTTTGATAGAGTCTATTGTCTCTTTCAATGTTGGCGGTTCAACGAAGGGATCTGCACTCTGATATTGATATTGTTGCTCCGTTTCTGCCGTTCCATACCCAACATTTAGAAGCTCCTCAAAATATTCTCTCCACATTTACACACCTCTAGATCTCTCTAGAACTGTATTTCCAGTCTTATCTTTATTGTCATGCATCCGTCGTTCATCCTTTTCTAAAGAACCTGACTGATCTGTAAAAAACTCATGCATTCTCTGCAATTTTACCCTCCTCTGCTCTTTTTATCAAACTATCCACATGTTCTCTCTTTTTCCTTGTCAGAAGATTTTTTGTTTCTCTGTTAGCATTTTCACATGCTTCTTTACTTTCGCATTGAATTCTCTTGTTGGTGTTTTCTCTTCTTTCTTTCGCTTTCTTTCACGATCTTCTGAAAACCATGGATTTTTCCCTCCTTTTTCTTTTTCCGCACACTTCTAGTACAGTTTCTTTCATACTTGTTTTTATCTGTTCCCAGTAATAAAACTAAAAAAAATAAAAAACAATAAAAAATAAACAACAAAAATGTAAATGAAATATTCTTAAAATATTGATTGTCATGTATAGACAACATTTACTAAACTGACACGTTCCATATCATTACGAAATGTCGTATATATGATTATGGAACAAGCATTAATCTTCTAATCTAATCTACTCCCGATGTATATTAAACATTAAGAGGTATGATAAGTGGCGTGTTGATCCCTCTCCGGGGGACACCACCTTGACGAAGCACTGTCCGTGCGGGTGGAGAGGCTTGCGTATCCGCGTGAAGCAGAGGGCTATACCGAAGGTAGAGAACCTACTGTCGGAAAGGCCTCAGCTGATGGATCAGACTAAGAGTGTCCCACAACGTCCCGTCTTCCTTATCCTCTCCCAGTCCTTTCCCAATTCCTTTCCCACCCCAAGGTGTGTTGCGATCCGTGCCGAGGGGTGCGTGGCACATGGGTGGATGTGTCTCGAACGGAGCCTCAGGGATACCAGGCGACCTCCCTGAGTAAGTAGCCTTGCATCACGCGGGGTTATCGTGGTGTGGACCATATAAATCCCCAAATCTCGCGGGACTAAGATGAACACGGAGAAAGAAAGTATTTTAAAAGAATCTGAGGGGCAATCTGAGATCTCAGATACTCAGACATCGGGATCAGGACCGATGTAGTGCACTCCTACTTCTGAATCAGGGTCTAGACCTGAGCAAGAAGTGGGAACTGTAACAGAGAATTTGGACCAGGCCTTGTCTGGAGCTCAGAGGAGGAAACTTCTCAAGGAACAGAAGCAAAAGGAAGGAAAAGAATGGCTTCCTAAATGGAGGGAATCAAAAGGGCTTGAGCCCAAAGCCTCCAAAAAGAAACTGCCTCAGGTCGAAGGGGAAACATAGACCCCCTCGACGTCAAAGACAGGTGGCAAGAGGGTTAGGGAGGAATCTAAGACTCCCTCCTCTCTGCACAAACGTGATCCTAAAAGGCTGAGGCAGGAAATAGGGAAACAAACCTATAGTACTGCAGTATCGGTGTTTAGAATGGCGGTTGTCCAAGAAGGATACCCACTGGTGAGCATCACCTCGCAGCAGGAGGAGCTCGTGCAGATGGCCCTCTTTGAAGAGATTGGGGGAGACGCTGGTCCAGGACCCAAATTCAGGAAGGTCTATCTAGATCACGGTGCCCTCATTTTTGTCTGCGAGGGGGAGCACTCAGCAGAATGGCTTAAGGAAAAGGTGCCCATGATATCCCCGTGGGAGGACACGAAGCTGCTGGTCAAGACAGCAACCGAACTCCTGAAGACTGCAAAGGTATCAATATGGGTACCAAAGATCCTTAAGGATGTCCCTCCAAAGACTCTCATCGAGAAAATAAGGGTCCAGAACCCAAAAGTCTCGACAGAGGATTGGAGGGTAATTAACCAAAAGGTCGTTCCGGAAGGACGAACCCTGGTGGTGGAGGTCGGAGAGAAGTCCCTGAAGGCCATGCGAGAGCAAGGCCTAAAACTGTTTTTAGGGTTCTCGCAGGTCGCTGTCAGGGTAATCAAAGACCATAAAGGCAATAATGGCAGCAAGATGGGGACTGGAAGTGCTGCAGATAAACCTGCAGCACAGTAAAGGGGCCACTGCTGCCCTGAGCCGTCGCCTGGGGAGACAGGAGGTGGATGCGGCCCTGATACAAGAACCCTATTTATACAAAGGGGGTGTATTGGGCCTCGGGGATACTGGAGGTAAGCTGATTTATGCTAGAAATCTAAAAAACTCCAGAACATGCATTTATGTTAGAAATGGAATACCTTTCCTACCAATGATGGATTTTTGTTCCAGGGACTTGGTGACCATCAGGATGCAGCAACGTGAGGAAGGCATCAAGAAGGAAATAATTTTGGCCTCGGCATACCTTCCTTATGAAGACAGCTCTCCTCCTCCTTTGGAAGTGAAGAGACTGACGGAAGCCTGCCACCGGCAAGTTGACGAACTGTTGGTGGGATGTGATGCCAATGCCCACAATCTATCGTGGGGCAGCAAGGACACCAACAGTAGAGGTGAGCACCTTCTTGAATTTCTCCTATCTAACAACTTGGAGATCCTGAATAGGGGTGATGAACCTACATTCAGGAATAGTAGAAGAGAAGAAGTAATTGACACAACTTTTGGTTCCATGATGATGGGAAGTTACGTCAAACAGTGGCATGTGGTCCTGGAGCCATCCTCATCAGATCACATGTATATTAAATTCAAGGTTGAAATGGGAACCAGACTGACCGTCGCCTATAGGAATCCCAGGAAAACGGACTGGGAGACATATAGGAAAGACCTTGACTTCAGACTATCGGAAATTAAAACTTCGATAAGGAATCCAGCAGAGTTTGAGGAAGTAGCAGAGGCCGTAAACTCAGCTATATTGACCTCATACCAGGACAACTGCTCAATCACTAAGAAGTGCACAAATAGGAGTGTCCCTTGGTGGAATAATAACCTGGAAATGCAAAGGAAACAGGTACGAAGACTGTTTAACCTTGCGAGGCGCAAAGGACAATGGGCAAAGTATCGTGAGGCCCTTGTCAATTACAACCTTGCCATCAGACGGGCAAAGGAGGCATCCTGGAAGGTATTCTGTGAGGAAGTGGAGGGCACGGCTGCTCAAGCGAGACTTCATAAAATACTCACTAGAGTACCAACTAATCCAGGAGGAACATTGAGGAAGGAGGATGGGGAGTATACAAAGACAGCACATGAAACGCTGGAACTGCTCCTCAAGACTCACTTTCCTCAATATACTCTGGGGGATAACTCAGACCAGAATGTGATTCCTAAGAGACAACGGTTCTCAGGAATTCGCAAAGAGGACTGGGATCTGGCCAAGGAGTGTGTCGATTTCCGATGGGCGGTGGGAACATTTCAACTGTTCAAGTCACCTGGCCCTGATGGAATCTTTCCAGCTCTCCTGCAACAAGCGGGAGAAAATCTTATTAGATTCCTATGCAGGTTATTCAGGTTATTCAGGGTTAGCCTAGCAGCAGGAATCATTCCCAATGCCTGGAGGGCAGTGAAGGTTGTCTTCATTCCAAAGCCAGGGAGAATTGATCATACCACGGTCAAGGATATGAGACCAATCATCCTGTCCTCCTCCATTCTTAAGACATTGGAAAAGCTGGTTAATGTGCATGTTGGAGAAAGGAAGTTAAGTAGGGTTCCTCTACATTCAAACCAACATGCATATCAACCAGGTAAATCATGTGAGAGAGCTCTCCACCAACTTGTTGGGAAGGTGGAGAAAGCACTACACTTTCAAGAAATAGCCCTCTGTATCTTGCTGGACATTGAGGGGGCTTTTAGCAACACGACCTTCGATTCCATGGTTAGGGCAGCAGAGGTGCATGACCTAGGGACCACTATATGTAGGTGGACTAGGGCCATGCTCGGTGGAAGAAAGGTAGAGGCTTCCATGATGAATGAAAAAATGGTAATCAACACCACTAGGGGTTGCCAGCAAGGAGGAGTTCTTTCCCATTTATTGTGCAATCTAATGGTGATTGATCTCATTGGAGAATTACACTCTAGGCAGTAGTTTTGCCAAGGATACGCAGACGATCTTGTCATAGTAATACTTGGCAAATTTGCTGACACAGTGAAGAATATGGCACAAGGTGCCTTGGACATTGTGCAAGACTGGTGCAGAAAACAGGATCTGGGGGTTAGTCCTAAGAAGACTGTTGTTGTACCATTCACTAGGAAACATATCCAACACTCAAGTTGGAATCTAAAGCTTTTCAATGAAGCGCTACCTGTGAAGGGGACAGTGAAATATCTAGGGGTTACCCTAGAAGAGAAACTGACATGAACCCCCTCACATTAGGAATATTTGCTCCAAGGCAAAAGGTACTTTAGTAAGTTTAGTAAGTACCAGGAGAGCTTGTGGCAAAAATTGGGGCCTGAGCCCCAAGGGTACGCACTGGATATACATCACAGTGATTAGACCCAGGAGCACCTATGGGGCGGTCGTGTGGTGGAAGAAGGTAAAACAGCAGGTTGCTGCTAAGGAGCTTGGTAAGGTGCAGAGACTAGCCTGCTTAGCCATAACAGGCGGAATTAGCAGCACACCAACTTCTGGGATGGAAACCATGCTGAATATGCCCCCATTACACCTTTGGGTCAAGATGGAGGCAGCAGCTGGTGCATACAGATTCAAAACTGGCAACAACTGGAACTCTTTGGGATATCCAGAATCACACACTACAACAGTGAGAGAGGTAAATATAGGAAAGGTTGGGGAAATGCCAGCCGACTATATTATAACGCCATACTGCTTCAACAAACCTTTCAATATAACAATTGGAAGTAGGGAGCAGTGGGAGAAAATAGTTCGACACCGTACTGGGGATATTGTCTGGTTCACTGACGGATCAAAATCAGACCAAGGCGTTGGGGCCGGGGTATACGGGGTGCAGCCAAGACTGGAGGGCGGCATCTCTCTAGGGAAACTGGCCTCAGTATTCCAGGCCGAAATCACTGCCATCAGGGCATGTGTCGAGGAGAATTTGCGTAGGTGCTACAAAGATCGTAGCATCTATATCTATTCAGACAGCCAGGCAGCCCTGAGATCACTGGCAGCTCCTACAACAAGGTCTAAAATTGTTGCAGAATGTCACAGGGTTCTGCTGGAGCTAAGGGAAAGCAATAGAGTAAACCTATTGTGGGTCCCTGGCCACTCGGGGATCAGTGGCAACGAACATGCCGACAGATTAGCCAGGATGGAGGCAAAGGCTCCATTTATTGGACCGGAACCTGTCCTGACAATCACCAAGGCAATGATTAAATTGGAGCTACGTAACTGGCTCAGAAGACAGCACGTAGAATATTGGACCAAAGTCCATCAACAAAAACATGGCAAGGTAATGATGCCAAAGCCTTGTTTTAAAAGAAGCTCTGCAATCCTGGGTCTGAACAGGAGGGAGATTAGACTCATGGTTGGATTGCTGACAGGCCATGGGAATTTCAAAAAACACCTACACACAATGGGAATAACAGAAGAGGACCCTAAATGTAGGATCTGTCATGACGGTGATGAAACTGCATCACATCTGATCTTCGAATGCATTGCATTGGAGAGTAAAAGGCACAGAACATTTGGGACAACCAGAACCGAAGAAATTGTGTCTAATAAAGAACTAGTAAAGGGAATCCTTGCACTGTTCAAGGGCATTGGTTGGCCTTACTAGACATACAGGGAATGATACTGCACAATAAACTTAGTTTCGGTGCGGGCAGTGGCGGGTTAGACCAAGACTGTTTTGGCTTCCCTGAAAGAATCAAATCAAATCAACGTGTTGATCTGTGTGTTGCCTAACTTACGAACACCCGGCTACCAATCAATCTTGTAAAATCTGCATATCAATAGTACTTTCCATTTCCGCAATATTTGTGGTACCAGTTTTAGTTGATTCACTCCGTATACTACCAGCTCCCAAAATATTTACTCTTTCTCCTGGAACACCCCGAATATCTTTTCCTACCCAATATTTTACGCGTGCTACCTTCAGTATTTAAGTATTAAAGCTGCCACATAAATAAAGGACGTTTCCTTCCGATAATCCGCCACAAAATGTAGTCGAGTACTTAATGGGACTAATTACGGTAGGCGCAGCGCACGAAGGTGTTGCGCAGTGCGTGAGTGCTGGCTCCATTTATCAGCGCGGCCTGCTTGGCGCTAGCAGACGCATCTCCTACCCCCTCCCCCCACCACGCGATTTCTAATTAAGTAATCAGAGCGGCGGCGGCCGGCGCTCCCCTAAGAGCTGTAATTAAGCCACGCGAGCGCCCGATCGGACGCTTCATTTAGAAAACAGCCCTCAGATTGGACACCCTCTACTCTCCCGGCCGTGATTAATAACGCGACGCATTTTACACTCCAGGTACATGTGTCAGACGTGTGTGGCAGTACATTTGAAACGACACGTCTCAATTTATCACACCGTCATTTGTAAATCACGATTTATTACGTACGCTCTGTCGTGAAGTTTGCAGACGTTCCTTTCCAGTTTAATTGGTTGCGTTGGTATATTTTCCAACAAACAAAAGTACTAAGTAAATATTAATTTTCTAGGAAGAAAAGTTAAGAGAGCTCAAGCCGTTAATTAAATAACAAAAATTTTTAGGATAAGTTGAAATTTGGCTATGCAGAACAATGGAGGAATATTTCTTGTAATTTAATCATTTTTTGCAAATATTTTAGACAGAAAATAATAAAAATATAAATAACATAAGATTAAATCAATTTGTGGTGATTCGTTCAGCAATCAGTTGTAAAAAATATACATTGTCACGTTGCAATGGAAGTAGGCTTGACTACGAAGGCAACTAAACACAGCACTTACACTCAAAACACGTTTATTAGGAACTCAACATACACGCAGCACTGACTGCCTCTCAGGCAGAGTGCTCTGCTATTTATACAGAGACAGAATTTACGAGAAACTAGAAGAACAGTTAACACAAGAAACAAGTAGAATTTACAAGTGAACATTAGAAAGATGTAGAACCTTCTGGAATTGTAAATTACAAAGAAATAAATTTTTGCCGGTGGGCGGCATTGAACCGGCGACCTTCTGCTCCGCAGTTCGTGACGCTATCCCCTGCGCCACGCCGGCAGTTGGCGTTGGTGGTCTCTCGCGGCAATATTTATTTGTTTGCAAATCTAGATTTTGACCACTTAAAACGAATTAAAATACTTAAAACATCTCGATATCCATGTTGGACCACACAGTGGTCGAAATCTAGATTTTCAAACAAATAAATATATATTTTAACGACTGATTGCTGAAAGAATTACCACAAATCAAATACAGTCGTGGAGCACCAATTCCAACATGGAATCAAGCCTGAGTAAATCAATATCTACAAAAGATGCGAATAACAGTCAAGTTCGCAAAGTTAGTTATTTATTAGATAAGGTGACTGGTTTCGATCTCTTCTAAGATCATCCTCAGACCTAGTCGTCTCATTGTTGATGTCGAGCGTTGATGTGCATGAGCGTGCGGCGACTAGGTCTGAGGATGATCTTAGAAGAGATATAAATCGGTCGGTCACCTTATCTAATAAATTGTTAAATTTTGCGAACTTGCCTGTTATTCTCATATTTTAAAACATTTACTAGTTCGCTGTCTTTCTAAACTTATTACCATATCTATACATCTTATAAAATAGGCTGTATGTGTGTATGTGGGTGTGCATGTATGTACATTCTACATCTCCTCTTAAATTACTACACCGACTTCAACCAAACTTGGTACATATGTTTCTTACAATCAGCCACCAATCGCTGTCTGGGTAAGACCCACGTACGACACTTAGATAAAATGGTATGACGTTACAAGCAATGAAATTCGTGGAAAACACCGCATAATGCGATAACATTCTACATCTGCCGCTAAACTAATGGATCGATTTCAATCACATTTGTTACAAATATTCGATTAATGATGAAAATTCTCCTCAGAGATGATAAATATTGTTGAAACGAGATAGAATGGCTGGCCAGTGCTCACCTTTGTGCTGTACCGCCGATGATAACTCAAAAGAAGAAACAGAAAAAAGGGGACAAAAAGGACAAGCTTTCGGAACACAGTTCCATCATCAGGTAGGAGAGAAGGGAAGAAGAAAGGATGGGAACAGAAGGGAAAGGTCATGAAGGTGGTGTGCGTATTTCTAGGGGCTGCATGCCGTATTTCTTCGTTAATTTACTTCGACTTTTAATTTATTCCACTTTCTGATTTTTGAAGACTGGACTTCGTCCATCCGTGTAATACCTTCCCAATCACGTCTGACTGTATTTCTTTAGCTTCCTTATGATATCCTACGCATTTCTAAGGGTTGCATGCAGTAGCTATTTTTCTTTATTTTTCAGAAATTGAATTTTTGTATTTGTACTGGTTTTCGGAACCACGTGGTTCCGAACTTCATCTTAAAGGGTTTATAGCTAGTCACTTGAGTTCTCGCCACTGCTCACATACCAGTTTTACTGTTGTGTATTCTTGCTTTTTAATCTATGATTCCGTTGATTTTTGTTGAAATTAATACGATCTTTAAGCACTTCGGCTGCAGTGGGGTGTGAATATGTAAATTATCAGACACGTGCCGTGTGTCTCAGAAAGTCTGCATGTTCACGGTTTGATTTAAATGGAAATTAGTCTCGCTATTATCGCGTACCATCTCAAGTAAGAAAGACAGACCAGAAATTTATTTTCCTTGTGTACATCCTGGTTCGCTGAATTTCGCCTACGATAGCGGCGCCTGTTTCTGCTACGTATCAGCACGCTGAGTTGGGTGAGTTTCGCTTTGCTTCCGCGAGTGAGTGGCCGAATGCTTGTTGATTGTAAATCCCTCCAGCGACGATGTTCAGTTCAGATTACTTTAAGTTATTTTAAATGGGGATGCATTTTTATTGTGTAACAAAATTGTTCGCCCATTTGCTCATGTTTGAACTGAATAAACAATTTATTTTCAGTGAAATGTTATTCTCCTTATAAATATTAGTTTTTGAATACCCTCCCTTTTTTAAGTAATGTTGTTTTTCACCAGTCCTGAGAACAATCTATGATGCAAATTATCATGTTTTAATTCCGTTGCGCCATAAATGTTCTCACAACCACCTTCATGAAATAGTTTAGTTCGGGGTGGCTTGTGTATTAATGATTGTGTGTAATTGTCGTGATTTACGATGTATGTTGGCCACCGTCTCTTTGTCTTCCTGCTGCTAAAGTAAAGTTTGAGTCAGTTCTAAATTCTGGGCCAGGGCACAAGATTCTGTAGCAGGAAGTAGTCAGTAATTCACGCGAATCATTTAGCTGGCTTTACGTCCAGAGTTATATGTTTAAAGTAAGCTTTTCAAATGGCTCCTTTCAGCTAGAATTAATTTTTAATTAATGGTGGTCTTTCAACATCACTCACAAATCTGTACATAATAATAATTTACATCTTTGCAGCTCAGAACATGGTACTTAATAGTTAATTAATAGAGTAATAAAAGAGAATCCCTTGTCCTAAATTATTCTCCTTTCACCATATATTTTATAATTAATTATTGAGTGTTAGTCAAAAGTCAGATTGCATCTTTACTCACTCCCATGTGGAGGAGACAAAAAAGTCGTTCCCATTGCTATTTTAATTCTCAGCCTGCCTACTAGACAGTGCAACCAACGATTCATCAATTAATTGATTGAAAATAACTTCTTTTATTTGACGATCCACTACTCGGAATAGGCATGTATTAAAGAAGAGCGCTATTTTAATATTTTACTAAAATCTGAGTCATTTACTATGGTTAATTATTTAGATACTTGTGTGCCAAGGGGGGGGGCAGCTAAAACAGGTTTTATTATAATTATTATTTAGCGTAACTACCGAAAATTGGACCTTTTGGATTGCGGTAAGGGTTAAATATATATAAAAAAACTAAAAAAGTAATTTGAGAATTTAATCCTAAGAACATATGATAAACATGAATAAAAATGTTGAAGGAGTTATCCCCACAATTTGTAATTTCTGTATCCAGAGTTATGGTTTTTGTAGCTTTCTCCAGAACGATCATGAACAAATGATGCTTTTACGAACTGTATAAAGACAAATCTATGTCATACGTACTGTGCAAAAACCAACAGATTTCGTCAATTTGCCACGGTACTGTAGGATAGCTGCAGCGTGCCAATACATACAGGATGTTTCACTAAGTGTGTTTGTCTCTGCAACTTATAAAATAATAGGTGACGGGAAATTTTAATGCGATAGGTCAACGCAAGAAATGTTACACTTTCTGCGGAGCTATGCACATGGTTTATTGTATCTTTTCCAAAGAGTTACAGCATAAAGATAGCCGAGTGGCTATCCACTGGGGCACGGCCCACTGTCTCATGACCACCAGCCAGTCAGCTGCGCTGTCGTAGCCTCCGCCCCCGGAACTTTGAAGGGTTGTAGCTCCCAAACTAACAGTGATAGGAATGTAGTTTAAATTGATTTGGACGCAGCTGGTTTCAACGAATCCAATGCACGCCAGAAAAAACTATTGTTCCATTTAAAAATTATATCTTTGTGCTGTAACTCTTTGGAAAATGATAAAATAAACTATGTTCATAGCTCCGCAGAAAGTGTAACATTTCTTGTGTTTCCTACCGCATTAAAATTTCCCGTCACCTATTATTTAATAAGTTACAGAGGCAAACACAGTGAAAGACCCTGTATAATATTATAGCGAATCCAACCATTTTTCGCTATTGCTAAATCTGCATGGGAACTGGATATACATCTACAGTCCTATCCCTAATCTCGCTCCCCCATATATGGGCTCAGATATTCATTTATTCTAATATTGAGTTAGTCCTTGCAGGCTTCCCTGTCTGTCTCCTACTCTCTCCTCTCTCTGTCCAGCTATCTCTGCCTCGTCCTCGTCCTGCTCCCCACTATCTTCCAATCCATACCCCTTCTTCTCTCACCATTTATCCCCATCTCTGCCAATAGCCTCCTGTCCCCTATGTTCATCCCCTTCCTCCCCTGTACATTAAAAGTTACAGTAGCCTAAGTACAAAATTCATGGTAATCGAGGAATGAAATTGCTGATACTGTTTGCGCTAGATCAAGGTAAACAAGACACTATTCGCTGTCCGTTTCAAGCGTACTACTGAAAGCGTCATAGTCAGGGTTCATCGGTGGCCGTTCCTTCCACGGCCTATATCCACGTCCACGTCCTCTGTCTCTACGTCTGCCAACTGCAGAATTCTTTTTTGCTTTTACATCATGTGATGTATGAAATTCGTGGAATACGGGAGGAATAAGAGGTAACAGTTTCTGAAGTATTTTCTTCCTTTATTTTAAGCGGTTCTTGATTATGTCTATCTAGTTTGATAGTATGTGGCTTTCCTTTTAGAGTTTTTTGAAAGTCCATCTCAAGATAGTGATTGAACGTTGGCTTCTGGTCTCCGTTTCTGGAAAGCGCATCCAGCGAATAGATGAGCACTTGCGTGAATGTCCTGATGTATTCTTGCATGTAGGTGGCTTGATATCAACAATAGTTTCCATCGCGTCAGTAGAAATTAAATTACTCTGCTGCATTTTGACAACGGTGAAACTTTTACTAGCATTACAAATTGCTTGAGTGTATCCATTAATCAGGTACAAAAACATATTCAACTTTCTGTTCGAGTTTCTCAGTTACCCCGAATTCCCTCTCACATTCCGTATAAGTATGGCCTGGCTCAAAAAAATTGTGATCAGTAGTCTCCGGAAGTCCTTCCTTAACAACATCCACAGCAGTAACTACATGCTTGAGATGTTTAGCAATGTTTAGCACCAAGGAAACGTCCTAAGTCGAAAATCATAATACTTTCGGGTGGCCCAGTGACCTGATGCATGTCTTTCGATTTGACACCTGCCATGTCCTTAACTTCTCATTTTATAACCGGGAAAAGGCCACCTACTGTTTAACGTGTAATCCGAACCAAATGTTAACAAGGCTAGGTTAAAACTCAGTGAAAAAAATGATTTCCGCCAGTTGCATACCAGTTACCTTTCGCTCGGCACCCGCGAACATTTCCGCTAGCCGAAAATTCACACTGAGGAACAGCGCCAGTTACTGGATACGTACATACTCTATATGAAAACATTTAATTTGCAATAAACATTATATTCAGGTTATTATATGGAACCATTTATTTTGCAATAAAAGACAATAATTAGGTTATTGATCCAGAGAAACAATATCATATGCTTTAAGTTGGGTCAAATCACACACAATGTGGAAAATATAATTATGAATCAGTTGAATACTTTCTGAATTTATCGCGGGAAAACATGGTGACACGGTATATTTATTTATATAAAAATGTACAACTGATCACTCGGACAAGGGGTATGACAACAGGTTACCCTTATCTCTGTGACCAATAGGTCTCGAGACACATGGGCCCGCGAAGAATCCCAATTTTGCACATCGCTTTTTAGTGACATATTAATATTCATGAATGTGCACGGTATGAAAATAAGGACACTTAGCGACTTCCAACGCACATAATTTCAAACCTTTACATCACTGTTAACTTTGACACCCCACACAAAATGATGAAAGGAAAAAAAGATTACCGCATGCTACATTTTCGCTATTCATGTAGTCAGACTTCAACATTCGGTATGGCGCATCACAGCTTGTAGACAGTATTTAATCAGGCTTAAAATTTAACTGCAAAATTGTATCTTTGTACAAATTTTAAAAAAACACGTTGTAAAAGGTGTTATGTGAATTTATTTTTTATTTATTCTTAGCTTTCCTTAAAATATTTTGATGCAACGAACGACCAATCATTACTTACTAAGTTGAAGCACAGTGCATGTTGCATCTTCGTTCAACGTTCGTCTCTATGAGGAAGGAAAACGACGAACTTGTTGTAGGTACAGTTTAGATTTCGACTACCGTGCTAATATCCTCTTTCTTTCTTTGCTTTATCTGTCCCTCACATAAACCGCCTATATATATATATGATCTGAACGTCTTCCGATTTCTTCTCCTGGCGGTGCCAGGGTATTAATTTAAGCCTTGAGTTATTATTTCTGTTATCCCTTCTCTTTATTTCTCTGTACATCTCATTTAATTCTAAGAACATGTTCCGTATATGGGAGAATATATAACAAATGAGGCTGTCTTGCTCAGTGTACAAAATTATAAGTGCATCATTTCTTTAATAGAAAACTTGACTGTAAACAATATTTCTTGTTTCTTGTCCAGGATCCAATATATAAAAAATTAGATGGTGAGCCCACCTCTGAGCAAGCGACATAAAGCTGTCCGTGTGAGAAACATGCAGATACGAAATACACATAGATTGACCTGTGATTATTAATCGCAATAGATAAAGGAAAACCCACTGGAAACTACAGACTCTTCAAGCTACAAGGTAAATCTATCGGAAATAATGGGTATTCCTTGGACGTATACTGTGCCATTCTCTTCCGTTCCCTGTAGCTCTATAGAAGTGTATTGCTTTCGCCTGCAGCCATGTGGTCTTCACAGTTCAAAGTTGTCAATAGTACCGTCAGCTTTCCGTAGTTTACTTAAGCTGACTGGCACACAGGATTGTCTTAGCAGTAAATAAGAAATGTATTAAAACGTGGTGCATGATGTGAAAGGTTTTCACTCATCGCAGTATATATGATCTCATATTTATCGCAGGTTGCAGCTAAGGTGCTAAGGAGCTTGGTAAGGTGCAGAGACTAGCCTGCTTAGCCATAACAGGCGGATTTAGCAGCACACCAACTGCTGGGATGGAAACCGTGATAGATATGCCCCCATAACACCTTTGGGTCAAGATGGAGGCAGCAGCTGGTGCATACAGACTCAAAACTGGCAACAACTGGAACTCTTTGGGATATTCAGAATCACACACTACAACAGCGAGAGAGGTAAATATAGGAAAGGTTGGGGAAATGCCAGCCGACTATATTATAACGCCATACTGCTTCAACAAACCTTTCAATATAACAATTGGAAGTAGGGAGCAGTGGGAGAAAATAGTTCGACACCGTACGGGGGATATTGTCTGGTTCACTGAAGGATCAAAATCAGACCAAGGCGTTGGGGCCGGGGTGTACGGAGTGCAGTCAAGACTGGAGGGCGTCATCTCTCTAGGGAAACTGCCCTTAGTATTCCAGGCCGAAATCACTGCCATCAGGGCATGTGTGGATGAGAATTTGCGTAGGTGCTACAAAGATCGTAGCATCTATATTCAGACAGCCAGGCAGCCCTGAGATCACTGGCAGCTCCTGAAACAAGGTCTAAAATTGTTGCAGAATGTCACAGGGTTCTGGTGGAGCTAGGGGAAAGCAATAGAGTAAACCTATTGTGGGTCCCTGGCCACGCGGGGATCAGTGGCAATTAACATGCAGACAGATTAGCCAGGATGGGGGCAGAGACTCCATTTATTGGACCGGAACCTGTCCTGACAACCACCAAGGCAATGATCAAATTGGAGCTACGTAACTGGCTCAGAAGACAGCACGTAGAATATTAGAATAAAGTCTACCAACAAAAACATGGCAAGGTAATGATACGAAAGCCATGTTTTAAAAGAAGCTCTGCAATCCTGGGCCTGAACAGGAGAGAGATTAGACTCATGGTTGGATTGCTGACAGGCCATGGGAATTTCAAAAAACACCTACATACAATGGGAATAACAGAAGAGGACCCTAAATGTAGGATCTGTCATGACGGTGATGAAACTGCATCACATCTGATCTTCGAATGAATTACATTGGAGAGTAAAAGGCACAGAACATTTGGGACAACTAGACGCGAAGAAATTGTGTCTAATAAAGAACTGGTAAAGGGACTCCTTGCACTGTTCAAGGGAGTTGGTTGGCTTTACTAGATATACAGGGAGCGATACCGCACAATACTTAAATTCGGTGCGGGCAGTGGCGGGTTGGACCAAGACTGTTTTGGCTTCCCTGGAGAAATCAAATCAAATCAAATCAGTATATGATCTCATATTTATCCAATTATATGTTGTAGAATTGTATAATTTTGCACGTATATATTTAATTGTATATGTGCTTTATGTCAGTAAAATCCGTCACAAATACAGTTAATAGTAAATAAGAAATAGATTCAAGCCTGATGCATGATGGTGCTGTTTCCCATGGATGTTACTGTTTATGTCCTCATATCTGATGAACTACATGTCGCACTGTGTTACAATTTCGAAGGTACATTCAGCTGCACGTACGTATACTGTGTGGAAAATTTCCTGCAAGTACAAATTGTAACGTCATCTCGAATGCAGTAGTTTTACTCCGTGAACAGCGAAAAATTAGTAAGCGAGAAATGTTTTTCGTTTCATTATTTTGATGTGGGGATCAGCGAGAAAGAGTATAATAAACGTTTGAAATTACGTTTAAAGTTAGCTGAAAGTCGCTGAGTACTCGCATTCTCATATAGTGTAATGTCGCGTCGCATGATGTGGCAATTTTGTATGACCTCTATTGTTTATGATGTTATAACTCCTGAACCATATGCCCCTACAAAAATTGTTACCTCACGATAAGGAATAGTGTCCAAAATTTGGTTAACATCGGCCCAATGGTATAGGAGGAAATGAGCAGCATTGTCACTCAATGTACCAATTTTTCTCTCATCTCATTGTTTATGACGTCATGTCTCGTGAACTATGTTTCGTACGTGATTCTTACGGTGACCGTCCTCATGCACTGAAGCTTACGTGAGCAAAAATTCATGACGATTGTATCAAAACTGTAGATATCTCGTGAACTATGTCTTTTACATGATCCGTACACTTACGGTGACTGTAGCTTCTGTGTGAAAAATTTCATGAAGTTTGTATCAAAACTGTGGATATGTATGCTATACTTACAGACAAACAGACGGACACTCTGCTTTATATATAAAGATTCGGCCTCTATTTGGCTGAATGTCTAGCAGGTGCCAAAACTGACAATCTATAAGCTAAATGAAATTCAATGCCTTCTAATACTTGCTACTCCTGTTTACAAACAAACTACATGGATGCAAATGGAAGATTCTTAATTTAGATTCATATGTAATGCCAGGTGAAGATGGCATTTTGCTCTAGAGCTCCCAGTGCTGCCTCGACGTGTTTGGCATTTCGCGGAACAACAAGTCTGGGATCTGCGCCTCATATTCTGCAGTTTATAACGCCTCTGAGGCGGCAGTCTGTTTGCCAGGTAATATTGCGACCACAAACAGGCAAGGCGCCCAACTTCATTAAAGCCTCCTCTGTTCGCAAACACCGGAACACGCGCTTCAGCGTTTCGCCGAAACGTATAACTGACTCCTTGCCAATGGTGAGACTCCTCATCCTAGACTAGCGAAGGGGGAAGTTTCGCAAGGTGCCTGCTCAAAAGACACGGTCTACTACCACTTACTAGCTAATTAAAGCCTTTAGAAACACAAGTTGTTAAGTCAGCGTTAGAAAGACTTAATTTCACAACTTCTGCTTGTGAGTGCTTCCATTACTGGTGCATGGTTATGAACCACTGTAAGCCTTACATCGGTCAGTTCTCTGAAATCAGACTGCAAGTTATTCTCTTGTGTTCATGCGGCACTAATCAAACAAAATGAGTCGGAGGTGTCAGTAATATACACTATATAATCAAAAGTATCAGTACACCCCCAGAAAAGATACGTTTCTCTTATTAGGTGCAGTGTGATGCGCCATATACTGTCAGGTACTCCACAGAAGCGACCTCAGTAGTCATTAGACATCGGGAAAGAGCGGAAACAGGCGCTCCGCGGAACTTATGGATTTCGAACGTTGTCAGGTGATTGGGTGACACTTGTGTTGGAAGTCTGTACGCGAGATTTCCAGACTCCTATACATTCCTAGGCCTACTGTCGCTGATGCGATAGTGAACTCTGATGCGATAGTGAACTCTGATGCGATAGTGAAGGGGAAACGTGAAGGAACACGTACAGCACCAAAGCTTACAGACCGACTTGTACATCTACATCTACATACTCCACAATACACCCAAGTTGCGTGGCGGAAGGTACTCAGTACCATTACTAGTTAATACTTTCCACTCCCATATAAAACGAGGGAAAAACAAATACTCGTATGCATGTCTACGAACCCTAATCTCTCTAATCTTATCCTTGCGCACTTTACGCGAAGTGAAGGTCGGCGGCAGTAGATTCGTTCTGAAGTCCGCCTCAAATCACGGCACTCTAAATTTATTCAACATCGTGTAAGTTGTATATCTCGTGTGGGATTGTTTTATGAGCTGTTCTGTGTACACCTTCAAAATGAGGTAGCACCTTTCAATTTCCCCCACTTATATTTTTATAACAATTTTATTGAATATCAATTAATAAATCTGGGCGGCCACCATGTTTTACTAAACATGGAAATATATAATTGTTGCCCATATAGCCTTCATGCGTGTGACGTGGCTACAGGTATTTTTAAAACAAATAAATAAAATATCAATTCCTCTTCCGAGAAAGTTATGAGCTGACCATGAAATATTTAAATGGGTATTAATTGGTACACTGTATTTAACTAATCTATTTACCCCTCCAAAATAGTGAGATGGGATGTTTTAAAGGAAAGGAGATCTACTTAAAACGTAATTTATTTCAACCAAAAATCGAACATCCTAACTCGTAACAAATCTAATAAACATTTTAACAACTCTGTACTTTAAAGCAAATGACATTCCATACCATACTAAGCAGAATAGCATACTAAGCATATATAGAATATCTAGATTTTACAGTTTTCGTAAAAATGAAAGAAATTGCAATGACTGACTGAGTCAAAGGATCGGAAAACTGCACAAACAGGATGTTAAAAGGTTTTCTACACATAAATCTGAAGTTATCTATAACAAGTAAGATCCCCAGAATGAAAAGACAAACCTAAATAAAATAATACTTTAGGAAAAATCCTAGACAGCGGAATTACACAAGTCCTGGCGATGTTGCCTGCAGTACTTCACCCAATCCAAATTACAGGTGATGGCACCGTTGCAGGTCGGCAGCAACAAGCGATGGCAAGGCGCTAACTCTGATGAGCACTCGCCTGTCAACATTAAAACAGCGAATTCAGTCCACGTTCGGCTCAAAAATTCGAATGTCAAAATATTAGCCGCGAACTTACAAAGTATTACAAACAAAGTTCCCGAATTTGCCGTACTGCATGGTAATTATTGTGCTCAGTTTTAGGCACCGAAAGCTGGATAAATCACGATGTGGCTAGTTCAGAAATATTTAGCGAGGCGTGGATCATATATCGGAAAGATAGATCAGATACAACTGGAGGAGGAGTGTTCACCGCTATGGACAAAGATATTGTTTCTACTGAGATCGAGGTTGAAAGTAACTGTGAAGTTATCTGGGCACGTATAACAGGTCTAAAAGAAGTAAAAATAATTGTTGGGTGTTTTTACCGCCCCCCCCCCCCCCCAGTGCTGTTGTAGCAGTTTAGAATCATTCAAAGAAAGTCTACACAAGGTAGTGCATAGGTATCCGGGCCATGTAATATTAGTCGGAGGAGACTTCAACCTCAAGAGTATAGATTGGGACCTCTCTAGTTACATTTCAGGCGGTACAGACAAGCAGTCTTGCGAGCTACTTTTGGAGACATTCCCCGAAAACTGCCTTGAGTAGTTAAACCGGAAACCCACGCACAATGGAAATATTAACGATGTCTGTTTAGAGGCAGAAATTAGTGATCATGATATCGTCATAGCGTCGATGGTGACCAAAGTTCATAAACCAATCAAGAAAGATAAGTGCGTGTTTCTGTTGGGAAGAGCCGAGAAGCAAATGTTAGGATCGCACTTAGAAAATGAGTGGGCATCGTTTTAAGTCCGGGACTATGGACGTAGAGGAATTGTGGACTAAATTTAAGTGGATTGTAAATAAAGGGTTAGAGAAATATGTGCCAGTAAAGACGATTAATGATGGAAAAGATCCACCGTGGTATACTAATAATGTTAGAAAGCTGCTGAGAAAGCTAAGACTGTTGCACTCTCGATTCAAAAAAGAACACGCAAATGATGACAGGCAAAAGTTAGTAGAGATTCGTGCGTCTACAAAAACATCGATGCACGAAGCATACAATAATTACCACAGCCATACCTTAGCGAAAGATCTTTCCGAGAACCCTAAAAATATTCTGGTCCTATGTAAAATCGATAAGCGGGTGAAAGCCCTCTGTCCAGTCACTCGCTGATAATTCATGGGCAATAATGGAAGAAAGCTGAAGTTCTAAATTTAACCTTTAAGAAATCTTTCACGCAGGAGGACCGCACACATGTACCATCGTTAGATCAACATACTAATTCCGAAATGGAGTACATAGATATTTCCGGTGTAGAGAAGCAGCTGAGAGAGCTAAATACGAAAACGTCTGCTGGTCCAGATGGAATACAAGTTCGCTTTTACAAAGAGTATTCTGCGGCATTGATCACGAATCTTTAATTCAGCGCAAAGTTCCTAGTGATTGGAAAAAAGCGCAGTGACTCCCGTTTATAAGAAAAGAAAGAGAACTGACCCATACAATTACAGGCCAATATCGTTGTCATCACTTTCATGTAGGATTTTGGAGCATATTCTTAGTTCGAATATAGTAAATTTCCTTGAAACGAAAAAGCTTCTTTCTATGAATCAGCACGGGTTTAGGAAACATCGTTCATGTGAAATTCAGCTTGCCCTTTTCTCACATGACATCTTACGAGCCGTGGATGAAGGGCAACAGGCGGATTGTGTTTTTCTCGACTTCAAAAAGGCGTTCGACGCGGTTCCACACTGCAGACTGCTAACGAAGATACGAACGTATGGAGTAGGTTCACAGATTTGTGACTGGATGGAAGACTTCCTAAGTAACAGAACGCTGTACGTTGTTCTCGACGGCGAGTGTTCATATGAGACGAGTGTATCGTCAGGCGTCCCCCAGGGGAGTTTGATAGGACCGCTATTAAATTGATGGACAGATTAAATTGTAATTTGCGGCTGTTTGCTGATGATTCTGTGGTGTATGGGAGGTTGTCGTCTTTAACTGACTGTAATAGCATACAGGACGACTTAGATAAAATTTCTAGTTGGTGCGAAGAATGGCAGCTAGCTCTCAATGTAGAAAAATGTAAGGTGATGCGCATAAGTAGGAAAAACAATCCCATAATGTTCGAATACAGCATTAGTAGTGAGCTTCTTGATGCTGTCGAATCGTTCAAATATCTAGGCGTAACATTGCAGAGCGATATGAAATGGAACGAACATGTAAGAACAGTTGTGAGTAAGGCGGACAGTCGACTTCTGTTTATTTGGAGAATTTTGGGAAGATGTACTTCACCTGTAAAGGACCGCGTATAAAACGCTTGTACGACCACTTCTTGACTATTTCTCAAGTGTTTGGGATCCGCTGCAGATCAGTTTAAAGGAAGACATAGAGGCAGTTCAGAGGCGAGCAGCTAGGTTTGTCGCTGGTAGGTTCGACCAGTGCGCGAGTGTCACGGAAATGTTCCGGCAACTCAATTGGGGATCGCTGGAGGAAAGACGACGTTATTTTCGTGAATTTCTGTTGAGGAAATTTAGAGGTCCGAAATTTGATGCTGAGTGTAGTACGATCTTGCTGCCTCTTACTTACACTTCGCGTGGTGATCAGAGAAATTAGGGCTCGTACGGAGGCATCTAGGCATTCATTTTTTTCCTCGATTTGGGAGTGGAATAGGAAAGGAAATGCCTAGTAGTGGTACAGTGTACCCTCCGCCACACTGCGGAGTATGTATGTAGATGTAGACCTCAGGCGCACCAATCTGCAAGATAGGCTAACTGCCTACCCAATCGGATGGCGTAGCGCAGCTGACAAATAAACTCGCTGTCTCCCTACAAATTTCTGGCGAATCCGAACGCGTTTCCCACCAAGAGGCCACCAAGAGGCTCCGCCCACGCAAGCTATGTTCCCACAGAATTACCGTCGCCAAGGTGATTGCCCTAAAAAAATTGTAGGGCGCTCTCACTCATGGTGCCTCGTACAACAAAAGTTACGCCATTTATGGCATCTGGAGCCTACCTCCTGCTTACCCAGACACAATTCATTACAGCAAAACATTTCCTGCTCTGCTGCCTTCGGAGAGCTTCTACCGATAACAGCCAGCACAGTTGTCACCATAATGACCTGCCGACCAGAGGGCCCTGCTATTGTCGTTCATCGGCCAATTTTCTCTCATGCGGAACAGCCGATTGTCTCGCTTGGCGTCCACCGGAGACCGTCTATGACGCATTGTGTGGTACATCCCGCACGTTTCTGGAAAAACATATGGCAGGTAAAAAGCCACCTGCATCCCTCCGACCAGCTCACACTTGTCTGACCTAGAGACTGCGGCTGCCACACAAAAGAACATGGCCAGGGGGTCCCCATTCATTCGGTATGAATGCCCGCCAGAAAAGCTTTCCCCTGCTATGCGCATTAAAACATTTTAATTGATTTTTAAGTAATTACAGTTCATTCTACCGATACTTAGCTTTTCAACATTACGATGTATGGGGGTTCTGCTCTCTGCAAAATTATTCACCTGGGGAGTAGAAATAAATACTCCATATGTACAATTTTCACTTCTTCTTTAATTTGAAATCAAACTGCTTGTCCACGAAACATTTACAACAATACAATGGAACAGAACTTAGCTGGTAGTACTCCCATTTCAAAACACAGATTGACATAACTTCCAGTGCACTTTAGGAAAGCCAAAACTCGAACTCCCCCACTCAAGGCGGTGAGGCAAATATATAATATCGACAATAATGACCTTACATTACGCATTGTTCATAACAATTGAATATACTAATTTACAATTACCAAACACACCAGTTAAACATTTCATGTACACAAAAATAATCACAATATAAAATAAAAACTATACATACAATAATTTTAGATGCCACTATTTTTTAAAAAAAAGTTTTAATCACGCTACTCTTTGTTTGACAACAAACCAATATGTTAAATGTCAATTAATTTGTTAAAGAGTACATCATACATGTTCCTAACATATATTGAACTGTACAATATCTTGTCAATTCTCAAAATAAGTTCAAAATCTCACGTCAGTCAATATATACAAAGAATTACGATATTCAAATTTTCACTACTACGTCAATTAACACAATTAGCTGCTCAACACAACTTGTTTATGAGCCTGACATATATATAATGCTATTTATTTTCATTTCTTTTTGTTTTTCACAAAAGTTTTTACAATTCATCTGTTTAAGTCTTTAAATAACATACAATGATGAAACTATTTTTTATAGAAAAGTATATAAAGGAATCTCTTAATTAATGAAATCTATCACTTGTTTTAATCACACTATCACCGAGACACTGTCCTACACTGATTCCTAGGCTGGCTATATCGTTTTTAACTAACTTCACACGCAACTTTTATCACTATTGAACCACATGATTCCGGATCCGACGCAGACGGTATCGTACGATAACATTGAGATGATAGGGCCAGCAGTATTGTCACAGGCAAACATACAGGGTGTCCAGAAAAGGGCTCCCTGATTTCAAAATTAAATATCTCGAAAACAAAGATCGATAGAGGAATGTAGTAAACGGTATGTTTATTGTAAAAACTGTAAGAAGTTTATACAGCAGTGTGAAATAATAGTTACAAAAGCTACTAACAGATGTCGCTGTACGCTGTACAGCTCATATCAGCATACGTAAGTGAAATAATCGTATGAAAACACTCTTTGCAAACAATCACATAACAATGTTTTCAAAATGTTCACCATTGGCACTACAGAGGTATCGCAAACGAAGAATGAAACTCGCCATCACATTTCGTAGTGTCTCAACCGAAATGGATTCACATGCCAGAGAGATCGCCAACCTCGTCCAGCGTGGTGGAATGCTTCGGGTATACCATGTCTTTCACTGTGCCCCACAAAAAAAAGTCACAGGGAGTCAAATCCGGCGAATATGGAGGCCAATCCATGCCTGAACCAGTAAATTTGGGATATTCCAAATTCCAAATTCTCGATTCCCGAATTATTCCTATAGAACGCGAAACACTTGTTCGGCCCTATGTGGTCGAACTCCATCTTGCATATACTATTCAGTACCTGGTCGATCCTCTAACGCTTGCTGTGTGGCGACAAATTCTTACAAAATTACAACGTAACGTGCACCAGTAACCGTTTCTCGAATGAAAAAAGGGCCAATAATGCCTCTGCTGCATACTGCAGCCCACTCAGTAACTTTAAGAGAATACAGGGAATTCGCTTCAAACCAATATGGCTTTTCGGAACCCCAAAATCGCCAGTTCTGCTTATTCACGTATCCATTCAGGTGGAAGTGTGCTTCATATGTTAACCAGATGCAGCGAACATCAAATCCTTCACTATCAACCATTGTGACCATCTGAATAGCAAAAGCAACCATTTGTTGCACCGCTCTTACGGGTATGGCCTGGTGCGTTTGAATTTTGAGTGGAAACATCTGTAGGCTCTTTCTCAGTTTTTTCTGCGTGCAGGAACGCTTCAATCCAGTCTCAGATGCAATTCTACGGACGGATGACATTGGATTTCGCCGAATAATTCCAGAAACTGTGCGATATTTTCAGGCGTAACTGCGGTTTGCTTGCAGCCAACATGCCCCACTAGATCATCAGTTACGCTGCCTGTTCGTTGAAATTTTGAGAAGAGGGTACGAATGGTTTTCGCATTGGGTCCTTTAAAACATTAAATCGTAACTGAAAACTTCGCCTTGTTGCCGTAGGACTCTCTTCGACCTGTGGTACTCTAACACCAGAAAAACGTGTTGTTCAATGGAGTACTTGCTTTTAATCTCTTCCTTCGGTACGCTAACCTCCTCTCACGTTTCAATAGTGGAACTGATCGCTCTGGGCTTCGGATCACTATTTAAACTGGGCATTATGTATGGCAATTACTGCGCCATCTGTTAGCGCCTTTTCTATTATTTCAAACTGCTGTATAAACTTCTTACAGCTTTCATAATAAACATACCGTTTACTGCATTCCTCTACCAATCTTTGTTTTCGAGATATTTAATTTTGAAATCAGGGAGTCCTTTTCTAGACACCCTGTATCTAGAAAAATAATATAAAACTAAAAGTACTGCAATTCCAGGAACGCATCTCACCTGACATGTTCCCAAATGTTCAGAAATCTGAACAAACTCATAAAATTGAGTAAAAGAATAGTAAATAAGCTAATAAATCTAATAAATATCCCATGTAGAAAGCTAGATTACATAAAGGTCAGAATAAAGTAGTCTAACTACATCCCCCATCTTATAACTGCTTCTCGAAAAGAACGTCGCCTCCGTTGCAACGACTTTCAGTTGAGTTCCCGAAACGTATCGGTAATACTCGCACATTGATGGAATATACCAGTTACAAACCTTGCTGTCCGCCTCTGGTGCTTCTATGTCCTCCATTAAACTGATCTGGGGAGTATCCCAAACACTTGAGTAATACTCAAGACGGGGTCATACGAGCGTTTCATATGTGGCCTTTTTTACAGAGGAATCACACCTTTTCAAAATTCTTCCAATAAACCGTAGTCGACCATTCGCCTTCCCCACGATATGTTTCACATGGTTGTGCAGCGTTACGCCTAGGTATTTGGTTGGTTGGTTGATGGGTGGATGGTACCAAACAGGTATTTAATTGATGCGACTCTGTGAAGCAGCACACTACTAATGCCGTATTTGACCATTGCGCGATTGTTTATCATCTTATCTGCATCATCTTACCTTACTCTACATTTATCACTAGTTGAAATTCCTCACACCACCTAGAAATAAGGTCGAAGTCAATGACGACACCCTCTTGCATAACACAGCATCATCAGCAAACAGCCGCAGATGGGAACTCACTCTATCCATACGGTCATTTAAATAGATAGAAAATGATAGCGGTGCTATCACACTTACCTGGGGCACCCTTGACGATACCCTAATCTCTGATGAACACTCGGCATCGAGGACATCGTACTGGGTTCTATTACTTACATAATCTAAAGACTCACAATTTGGGTACATATTCCAAAAGCTCGTACCTTTGTTAGCAGTCTGCAGTGTGGTATTGTGTCAAACGCCTTTCGAAACTCGAGAAATATCCAGTCTGCCTGTTGCCCTTCATCCGTAGCACGCAAGATGTCAGGAGAGACTGCACAAACAGGATGTTAAAAGGTTATCTACACAGAAATCTGAAGTTATCTATAGCAACTAAGATCCCCAGAATAAAAAAAAACCTACATAAAATAATACTTGTCAGGGAATTACACAAGTCCTGCAGTACTTTACCCAATCCAAATTACAGGTGATTGTACCGTATCAGGCTCGGCAGCAATAAGCGGTGGCAACAGGTGAGCTGGAAAATGATCGCGACTGTATTCTCACTGCGACCTGTTAGACAGAATTGACATCTAACTCCACTAAACATCAAGAAGTCCGTACGACAGGGAAGCCTCCACCGAACTCCCCCGTCTTTTCCTCACTGCCGCTGCCTACGGCCAGTGCTCTAGAGTTGGGTTTCACACAATCGATTCTTTCTAAAGCCGTGCTGACACATACACAGAAGATTTTCCGTCTGGTCGTCTGACAGATATCGCCGACAACTGAAGAAAACGTACAGTGTAATGAAGTATCTATCTAACCATCATCCAGCAATTTCAAACTGAATCAGGATGCTCAGCCGGGAGGTGATAAAACTTGGATTTCATGGCCGAGCGGCTGCCCATAAGGCACACATCACGTAGATCAATGCCAAAAGACGTCATGCTTAGTGTAAGGGACGTAAATATTGGACGATTTAATACTGGAGAAACTTTGTGTGTTACGACGAATCACGGTACACAATGTGAAGATCAGATGGCAGAGGGTATGGGGAATGCATGGTGAACGTCATCTACCAGCCTGCGTAGTGCTAACAGTAAAATTCGAAGGCGGTGACGTTATGTATGGTATGGTCGTGTTTTTCATGGATGGAGCTTGCATCCCTAGTTGTTTTGCGTGGCACTATCACGGCATAGGCGTACACTGTTTTAAGCGCCCTTTCCATTATTGAAGAGCTGTTGGGGGATGCCGACTGCAACTTGCAACACGATCGAGCACCTGTTCATAATGCACGGCTTGTAGCGGAGTGTTTTCACGACAGTAACACCCGTGTAGTGGACTGGCCTGCACTGAATCCTAGAGAACAGCTTTGCAATGTTTTGGAACACCCACTACCTGCCAAGCCACGTTGACGTACGCCGATACCTATGGAGGGCGCAACGAACTTGTTATACATTTTCAACCAGGTGCCCGGATACTTTTGATCAAGTATAAGTGCACAAGCAAATAAAGGAGATTCTCATAACAGTATACTACTGTATAGTATATGGTTTATAATATTTGTGAAAAAAGTTTATCCAGACGCATCTAAAGAGTCTGTCGAATATAGATTCCTGTCGGTTTATGGTGTCGATTACATTCATGACGCCCTTGAATTAAAATCTCAAGCTTCTGAAACAAATTAATTTTGACACAGATTCACAGAACTCTAGATCATCTTTTGGATGAAAAACACGTGTATGCTTTAAGAAGTTACCGAAATCTGAAAATTCGTAAAAATTATGACTTTTACTATATTGATCTTTAGCCGCTCATATATTGCTACCCACTTTACTAACAAAAAAAAAAAAAAAAAAAAAAAAAAAAATCGCACTTAAGGCCCACTTCAGATTTGTAGTTTTATAAGTTTTTGCAAACATTTTGGACCAAAATAAAAATCTAAATAATAAAAAAGTAATTAATAAGAGTGTCTGAAACCCTTTTAGGGAAAAAAGTTCTAAATAGTTGGGGGTTCCGAACCACGGACCCTTAGCGCCATAGTACAACGCATTGCCCGCTACGCTACAGATAACAGTTAGAAATTGCTTTCTTTAATCTCATACTATTGTTGGCCGTTCTTAACTGATGCTAATATGGTATTTGTAGACACTAGATTATCATTTATCGTACAAAGAACGACGTGTTTTTGTTAATTTCTCAGTGCGCCATTGCTTTGAAATGACAACGTGTAAGTTACAATAAGAAAATAATCAAATACGCAACGCAAGATGGCGTATAGCAGAGAGAGTTCCGGGCGAGGAATGTCACGTGACATCTGCGAACGGCTGGTTTTCGTTAATTCAGTGGAGGGTATCAAACCTCGTTAATTTTGCAAATATCTCTCAAACGATATGAGATATGAAAAAAAAAAACATAACGGAACAAAGTAGCAGAGAATTTTCTCCTCTACAAATTCGTTTATTCAATTTTCGCGTCATATGAACGGTTTATTTTCAATTAAAATTACATTACAAAAGGCTTTTTTTGGCATTACTAACGAATTTCTGGTCCTAAATGTTTGAAAAAGCGAGGTTCAGGTCTCTGGTAGCCAACAATTATGTCTGTAAAGTTTGGTGCCGATCGGTTGAACGATTCCACCTAAAAAGTGGGAACGCGTTACAGCCAGTTTGACATCGTCAAATAGCCGTTATTTTAGCAAATATCGCTTCAACGATGCGAGATATGAAAAAAAAAATCATAATAGAGCGAAGTTGTAGAGAATTTACCCCTCTACCAATTAGGTTATTCAATTTTCGTGTCAGATGAACGGTTCGTTTGCAATTACTATTATATTGCAAACGCCTTTTTTTTTGTATTACTACCGTATTTATGGTCCGAAAAATTTGAAAAAGGGAGGTTCTGCTCAGACATACCAAAATCGCCGTTATTTTTGCAAATATCTCTGAAACGATACGATATATGAAAACAACATAAGTGAGCAAAGTTGTAGAGAATTTTCTCCTATACGAATTCGGTTATTCAACTTTCGTGTCGGATGAATGGTTAAGCCGTTATTTTCATTTAAATTTCGAGCTGTCAAAAGACGATCGCAAAGGCTAAAGTGGGCCAATACCTCCTCCGTATGCGCTTTCCATGCTGAAAACATCCTCCAGAACAAGGAATATAACAATAAACCATCGTAATCACCGGGTAGCTGGACGCATGGAGGCCAATGGTTAGGGTAGCCCGCATGTGATTTTTAGGTGGTTTTCCACAGCATAGTCCGTAAATTCCTCGGTTTTACAAGAATTTCGCGCGTGAATGAATTATGACTCAGACGCAACAAGATGAGTCACACCGATTCTCTTCTACCGGAGGAGAGGTCAAGAGCGAACTGATCATTTTTTTCTGTTTAGACTATCAGCAGCAGCATAATTTTAACCATCCTCATGAACCACAGATATTGGCGAGGTTAGGGAGGCTTGCGTGCCTCAAAGATACAGATATCCGTACCGTAGTTGCAACCAAAGCGGAGGGATATCTGTGGAGAGGCCAGACAAACGTGTCGTTCCTGAAGAGGGCAGCAGCCTTTCCAATAGTGGCAGGGGCAACAGTCTGGATGATTGACTGAGCTGGCCTTGTAACATCAGCTAACATGGCTTTGTCATGCAGTTACTGCGAAATACAATCGTTAATTTTCCCGAGGACATGCAGCTTTACTGAATGAATATATGATGAGGGCATCCTCTTGGGTAAAATATTACGGAGGTAAAATAGCCCATTCCGATCTCCGGGCGGGGATACTCAGGAGGTTTTCGTCATGAAGAAAAACAAAATAGGCATTTTTCTGATCGGAGCATGGAATATTCTGTCCCTCAATCGGGTAGGTAAGTTAGAAATGGATAGATTAAAGTTCGAAATGGTGGGGATTAGCTGAACTTCGGTGGCAGGATGAACAGGATTATTGGTCAGGTGAGTACAGGGTTACAAATACAAAATCAGTTGGTGGTAATGCAGGAGTAGGTCTGATAACGAATAAGAAAATAAGAATGCGAGTAAGTTACTAAGAAAAGCATAGTGAACGCAGTCTTGTAGCAAAGGTATACACGAAGCAAACACCGACCGCAGTAGTACAAGTTCATATGACAACTAGCTCTGCCAACGATGAGTAGATCGAAGAAATGTATGAGGAGATAGAAGAAATTATTCATACCGTAAATGGAGAAGAAAACTTAATTGTAATGGGGGACGGGAACTCGATACTAGGAAAAGAAAGAGAACGATATGTAGTAGGTGAATATGGACTGGGGAAAATGAATGAAAGAGGAGATTGTGCAGGGCATCATAACAAACACTTGATCATCGTGGAAAACGGTTATATACGTGGACGAGACCAGGAGACACTGGGAGGTACCAGATTGACTTGATAATGGTAAGGCCAAGGTTTAGAAACCAGGTTTTAAACTCTAATACATATCCACAACTTATTGGTTATGAACTGTGGATTAAAAAGAAGCTGCAAAAAAGGAGATTGAATCTGGACAAATTGAAATGAGGTTGACAGGGAGAGCAGACTGGCTAAGCAGGAGTGGATTGAGGAAAAATGCAAGACCGTAGAATAATGTATACCTAGGGGAAAGATAGATAGCGCCTACATGATAATAAAAGAGACACTTGTAGACAAGAAAAGCAGCGGAATGAATATCAAGAATAATGGAAAAACAGTGCTAACCAAAGAAGGGAAAGCTGAAAGTTGGAAGGAAGGCCTGTACAAATAAGACTTGAAGGTAGTATTGTGCAATAAAATACGAAGTAGAGGCCTCTGGAGAAGATGATGTTCCGTCTGAACTGCTAACTTCGTTAGAAGAGCCAGCCATGATGAAATAGTTCCACCTGGTGTGCAAGGTGTATGAGACAGTGGAAATATCCTCAGACTTCAAGAAGAATATAGTGATTCCAATACCTAAGAAATCAAGTGCAGACAAATGCGATAATTACAGGAACATCAGTTTAAGTAGTCATGGTAGCAAAATACTAACACGAATTATTTAGAGACGATTGGAAAAACTGGTGAAATCCGATCTTGGGGGAGATCAATTTGGATTTAGAAGAAATGTAGGAACACGCGACGCAATACTCGCACTAAGACTTATCTTAGAAGATGTATCAGGGAAAGGGAAACCTACGTGTTTAGTATTCGTGGATCTGGAGAAAATCTTAGACAATGTTAGAATACAGTTGCTCAGTGACCGCCGGCAAGTACACACGTGTTGCACTGCAGGCAGCTCTCAGGATTCTTCTGTAAGCGACTTATTTTCATTTCGTGCATGCTTTCTCTTACAGTTTATCAAACTTTTGTTGCTCGCGTGTTTATTTCTTCAGAATCGCGTTTATTTGACGGATCAGTCTTGATATTTTGATTTATTAGCTCGCTTATATATTTTTTCAGATTCGCCGTTAATAAACAGTTAAGTGTTAGGTAAGTATTTTTCGAAGCTCACTGTTTCTCAAACTTTTGTGTTCTCGATCGTATATTTAGTCAGCTTCGCATCAAAGGAACAGTGTATGTCCTCTTGCGTGTACTTAGATTCGCGCCAAAGTTACAGTTTAGTGTATTCTCCCACAGTTTAAATCGCGACAGTCGTACTTTTTTGGAACATTCATAGGTCTTTAGAATGGCTAGGAACTGTGACTGCTGTGTACGGATGGAGGCCGAGTTGGTGACTCTTCGCTAGCAGCTTCAGGCGACGTTGGCATCGCTTGGCAACGCTTGAGACTGCGGTGGGTGGGCGCTGCTGTTGTGGGCCGCTCAGGTCCTTGCTGCCACTTGGTGTATGGTGTGACGTTGTGATTTCTCAGCTGTTAGAGTGCTTCCTCTGGAATAGGTGTCTGTTGTCCTTAGTGTAAGTTAGTTTAATTAGTTTCTGGGTGTAGGAACTGACGACCAGACCAATTTCGTCCAACAGGTTTAGAAATGACGTACAAGCTTTCTGGCTGTTGTACCGCGTCATGATGTAAACTGACTCTGGCTGCGGAAGCCTACGCAATTATATATGTTTAGAAATGTTTGAACATTTGATGTTCTTGCTTGGAGTATTTTACTTCCAAGGGGACAAGATTCCTGCACTATGTATTCTTTCAGACCTTCATTTCTGCTGATAATCTTAGTTGCACTATTAATTACTGTCATCTCTTTCCGTTTATATTCAATCTACACTTTTTGGCCAATATGATTCTTTCTTTTAAATACGTTTTGTAATTATTACTTGCTTGCATTAAAGATTTCTGGTTAGCACCTGTGTGAGACAATCAATACACTGTAATTATTACATTTTATTTCAAATGTTCAAATGTTTGTATAGTCTATCGGACTTAACTATGGGGTCATCAGTCCCTAAACTTACAAACTACTTATGAACTACTTACGAACTAGGACGGCACAAATATCCATGCCCGAGGGGGGAGTCGAACCCCCGACTGTAGTGGCCGTGCATACCGTGACTGGAGCGCCCCAGTCTCCTCGGCCACCGCGGCCGGCTACATTTTATTTGTTAAATATACTGCTCTTCCACAGGCGCTTATATTAATGTGCTTGTATTAAACAATGGAAATTCCAGGAAGGATTCAATAATATTTGTGAGAAGGATAGGTTGCTCACTCACCAAAGAGACATACGATGAGCTGCAGAAAGGCACAAATAACAGACAACATTATAGCTTTCTGCCTTTTAGGCCTTCAATTAAGAGACACAAACATACACACACACACACATACACACACACAATAGACATGACCTTCGTCTCCGGCCACTGTGGCCTATCTATTCTACCCAGAATCCTAGGCGAAAGCAACCAGTGGTGGGGGTGAGGAGGTGGCAAGGAGAGGGAATCAGGAGGGGAGGGAGGCATGCGCAGCATGGGTGTGAGAATACACCAGTGCTGTCTGACAGACAGTGTGCAAGGAATGGAATACCAGCTCTTCTGAATTGTGCAGATGGGAACTCTCCCTACAATATATTCTACGCTCCTGCAACCACAGAGTAACATATACAGAGAAGAAGCCCCACCTAAACCTCTGTCCTACGCTCCCCTGGTACTTCCGTAAGAAGCCAGCAGATGCCAGGCGGTTCCCCGTCTTAGTAGTGGTTTCCCACACTAGAGGCGCTTCTGAGGGTGCCTCTCGTACATCAGAGGGTAGCGTGGAGGGGAGGCTAAGGGGAGAGCTCGCGCCGCCTTCCACGTGGCCACGGCTGTGTCGAGTGTGCCGGTGTTTGAGGGGAGGTAGTGGTGGCGTCAGCCGCTACCTGCCGCCTCGTCTGGCCAGTTTTAAAGGTCTGCTTCTGACATCATGGGACATCTTACGGATTTGCTTCAGCACCCCCCGCCCCGCTCCCCTGAGCGTGTGACCCGGTCGTTACAGAGGTTTCCCGTCTGTATATATTTGTCTATGCCTCACCCCCTAGGCCTAAACCTTCCCTAATTCCTGCCTCTACCACCCCTTCCTTCCTCTCCTTGCCACTCTCTATCCTTACACTCCCATCCCGCCACACATTTCATTTCCTTCCCTTCCTTCTGCACTGGTGTATTCCCACAGCCATGCCGTGCAGCCCCCTCCCCTCCTGCTTCCCTCTCCTTGCCACCTCCTCATCTCCAATATTGATTGCTCTCGCCTGGGATACTCGATAGCGCAAATCGGCCACAGTGGCCGGATATGGTGGTCGTGTCTGTGTGAGTGTGTGTGTGTGTGTGTGTGTGTGTGTGTGTGTGTGTGTGTATGTTTGTGTTTCTAACTGACGGAGGCCTAAAAGGCAGAAAGCTATAATGTTGCTGTCTGTTATTTGTGCCTTTCTGCAACTCATCGGATGTATCTGTAGTGAGTAAGCAACCTATCTTTCTCATAAATATTAATGTGCATATATTTGTTTACAGGTTCCGTCTATCAAAATGAAAAAAGGCATCTTCAGTTGCCTGGAATATATATATATATATATATATATATGTTTTACATTATACGTTGATTTCGTTTTGGGCAGTTCAGGTTATAAAGAGTTCCGGTGAAATTTTCTATCAATAACGAGCGATCATTTCATTCAACTAAGCTTTTATAGATCCTCCTCTACATATTTCGTTGTCTATAGTTGGCTATTACCCTTGTTTTCTTAATGTCATAAGAATGTTCCTTCACAATACTAGACACAGCTCAATTTATGTGATGGTTTTGTTTCCACAGTGATTCCAACTGTTTATTAACATATGTTGAATGTGTTATGTGTTTGGAATATTTGATTTACGTCGGTATGTGTGTTTTCGATGTAATTGTGCAGGTTCTACACCATCAAATTTTTTTCGGCCACAGTTTCTGGCTTGGTTTAAGTGTTGTTTGTTTGTGTGTGTATGTTACAGAGAGAGAGAGGAAGGGGGAGAGAGAGAAAGAGAGAGAGAGAGAGAGAGAGAGAGAGAGAGAGAGAGAGAGAGAAGGATGGGGAGAGAGAAAAAGAGAGAGAGACAGACTGATGTCAGAGGGTGGTTTGTGTGTTTCTCGTCTTGTACGTGTTTATTTTTTATTTCCCTTCTGTTTTTTTTTTTTTGTTTTTTTCAAATGTATTTCTATTAATAGATTTGTGTGTGAAGATTGTCCTATGTCTTTAATTAAGTTTAGCAGTGAGTTCTCATTGCTCTTTGTTCAATACTTGTTTGTTCTCAGCTATGGATGTCTGGAAGTGGTTGTTGTCTTGTATTTGAATAAGGTGTCTGTTGTCATCTTCTTTAACTCTCTCTTTTAATTAAGGCTTTACCAAACGCTGAAAGAAAACGAAAGAAAAAAACAGTTGGGGCTATTGTTAGGTTGCTTTCCCCAAATTCTGAAGGAACAAGGTCGTAATTTACGCGCCAAAAACATAGATAGGATGACATAGCTTAATTACATTTTTGTTAGATTAACTTGTCCGGACTCTAACAGAATCGAAAGCGAATTTTTTCCGTTTACCTCACTGTTTCTGCCCACACAAGAGCTGAAGACTTGGGTCACGAGAGACACCGGCAGAGGGTTCGTTGGTCGCTGGCTCCCACCGCCGTCCAGTAATTAACTAAACAGTGTGCCGGTATAAAACTCCTCCCCCCTCCCTCTCACAACACGGCCCTCCGCCACCCCCGGCGCCGCTGAGAACGTAATTAAGCGCCCTTGCAGTGATTTATAAACCACCCCCGCAGAGCCCCACTTAATATGCGGCCTCTCTGCCGTAGCGCGATAATTAAAAGAGCACACCTGCGACCACGCCGCCGCTTGCCACCTCGCAGGATTTTCTGTTCCGTCGTTTAGCTGCTTAAAAAGCGTCTTGTGTACAGCTGTAGTACAGGTAAGTAGTTACTGCATGCACAACTACTTATCCTACCGAATATTTTCGACACGCCTAAACGATAGCCTGAGCACTGCTTTCTGCTGAAGTCAGGAAAGTATGAAACGTGAGATACGTCCACCATGGTTCGGCAACCGAGTTATAAAACTCTTTCTTGAGCAAAGAGAAAGACACTGGACATTTAAACGTAGCCAAAGCCTTGCAGACAAGCATAAATTAACGACGCCGAAGTAATTGTAATGAGTACCATGCAAAATGTGTTTAACGAGTTCAAAAATAAGATTGTACATAACGAATTAACAGAAAATGCTGAGAAGTTTTAGTATTGCCAGATGTAAGGGAACCCCTTACTGGCTGGCAGCCCAACGTGAGCCACGTGAGCGAGATAGCCTGAACACTATTCGACAGGCGCACCAACTGGAAAACAGACCTTAGAGGAAAATGAACAGAAACTTAGAACCTATTATTTTAGAGGTCTCTGACAACAGCTCGGGAATATATAACACAACACTGGAACAGGATTGCATGGAAACGTCTATTAACCTCAGCCAGACCTTACTTCAAGCAGTTCACTTCGAGCCACTGTAGTCTATGCCACAGTCCGCCTAACAACAAGCCGACCGGTGGCCGGAAGAAATCAATGGCAGATGCCTGTCAAAACCTCAGCCAGTCTAAGCCTCGGACGCTGGCCCACCACTAACGGAGTCTACTCCAATACTCCGTGCAGCACAATCACTGTACTTGTCAGTAGTTAGAACTTATTCAATAAACTGTAGTTCAGTTTTCTAATTACCTTATATAAGTAAAGCAATCAAAACGATATGCTCAAACACTCCACTGCTGTAATGGTCTTTATATAGAGGATAAGAAGCAACAATCCGTAATAATGAAGTACAGGGCATGGTCCCACTATAGTCCATCCTCTAAATCGTTGTACGAACGAGGAAATGACAGGTACAAAGATGATATAAATGCAGCTATAACAACAATCAGCCAACAGAGAAAAAGACTACCACACCTACAATGAAGGAAGAGCTTAGCGCCTCGTCGTCATCGTCGTCACTGGAGACGGAAGTCACATGCTGCTTTCTCGGAAAGAGCGGAGAAGGAAATCGGCGGTGGCACTTCAAAGGAACCATTGCGGGCCTCGCTGGAATGGCTGCACTGCCTGTAGCGCCATGGCACAGATTGCACGGCCACTCCCGTCGGAGGTTTGACTCCATCCTCGTGCATGGGTGTAAGTATTGTCCGTGGAATAAGTTAATTGAAGCAGTTTGTATAGGGAACCATGACCTTACCTCTTTGTTTCCTCAGTATTACAAACATGTGTACCTTAGCTCTGTAGAGCTGCAAAATGTTACTAAATATTCGAACGTTCAAATTGCCCTAAGGTGGATGGAAGGACTGGATGGGCACGTAAACTAAGAGCAGTTACCATCATGAACAACATTTCAAATTTAAATAATTTATAAAATTAAACTTAGAAGTTAAAAGCATCGGGTGAGGCCCGTACATTTAGGAAAATTTTTAGAACAACAATCAAGATAAAATTATTTATCGGGTGAACACCCACTTGAAGTCTTAAATGATCACACCAAGCCATTGAACTCAGACTGAAACCCGACATAACCAACATTGAGTGAAGCCCAATATTAAATTTGATAATCGCCGGATGAAGCCCGTATCTTAATCTTTAAAACAACCACAACTTCAAATTCATCAGCGGGTGAAGCCCACTTAAAATTTTATCAAATTGAACAATAAAACTGAACTCTGAGGTAAGCCCAGTTAAAAAAAAAGTTACAATGAGCGGGTAAAACCCTGGTAATTAACGAGAGGAAAAGTACCAAGTTTGCATGAAACAGTACACTTATGACAAGAAAAGACGTCATTGATTAATTTAACCTTTAAAGTGGCAATAGTGCCACAGCATAAACAGGCATACAAGTCCAACGGTGTCCTGCATACACCTGGTTCTCAGTGATTAAAGCCTAAAACAGGCCGTTGATGCCAACCGTTAAACACCACAACAAAAGAGATGTGTAAAGTAGTAGCCACCGGGTGGACACAGCACGGTAAGCAAACACTACAACACGTAACCCCAACATTTGACGCAGGTAGGTGGCCGGTTACCCTGATTTCATTTCAACTGCCCAATAATCCTATCAAACACACGAAATAAAAACAATGGCAGCAAATTTCAGCAACAACGTCTGGAGGAAACTCAGAAATCAATGTCCCATTTGAACTGTCTACAACATTGAATAAAACAATTCTGGGTATTGGGCCGCGTCATTTTTTTGAACATTTAGCAAATGAATTGCCGACGTTTCGACCACTGTGCAGTGGTTCTCTTGAGGACAACTGCGAAATGATTTACATAACATATCTGCATTATGCAAAGAATGGCAATTAACGCTTAATAATGTGAAGTGTGTAGTAACCCATATAACCACTAAAAGAAACCAGTTAAACTTCATTTACACGACAAAAATGTTCAAATGTTTGTAATCCTATGGGACCAAAGTACGTTCGTCATCAGTCCCTAGTCTTAGAAACTACTTAAACTAAGATAAGCTTAACCTAAGGACAACACACACATTAATTCCCGAGGGAGGATTCGAACCTCCAACGAGGGAGGCCGTGCGATCCGTAACGTGGCGCTCCAGACCGTTCGGCCACTCCCGCGCGGCTGATTTGCGCGAGAAGTGTCAAAACTACGGGCAGTAAATTCATCTAAATACCTAGGAGAAACAATTATAAACAACTTAAATTGCAAAGAACACCTAGAAATATTGTAGGGAAAGTGAACCTAAGACTACGTTTCGCTTTCAGAACACTTAGAAGATGCAACAGTTCTACTAAAGAAACTGGCTACACTACACTTGGAATACTGCTGCGCATTGTGAGATCGCTGCCTAGTAGGACTGACGGACGGTTTAGAGAAAGTTCAGAGAACGGCAGCTCTTTTTGTATTAACGAGATATAGGGGAGAGAGTGTCACGGAAATGACGCACGAATTGGGGTGGACATAATTAAAAACAAAGGCGTTATTCGTTGCAACAAGATATATTTGCTAAATTTCTTTCACCAACTTACTCTTACGATTACGTACATATATTGTTACCACCCAACGACATATGAAGACACGATCATCAAAATAAAATAAGAGAGATCGAAAACGGAAAGATTTAGGATCTGTTAGAGAATGGAACTATAACGAAAAATCATAAAAGCGGTTCGATGAACCCTCTGCCATGCATTTCAATGTGACTTGCAGAGTATTTATATAGATGTAGATGCATGTTGCAAAATGTAGCTTCAGCTCTTAATTTTTTTTTTTGCAACTGTTCTGAAGGCGTTCTTGTCATCTTTAGCTAATCTAATGATATACAACAAATTTATTAGCTGCCAGTGGGCTTTACAATATCTCAATAAAGAAAGTCGAAAATTTGTGTCAGATCGGGAATCGAAACCAGGTCTCGTACTTACTAGGCAGTTGTACTGTCCACTACATAAGTCTAGCACAAACTTTTACCACACCTGCACAGACTGCCCTAGAGTACTTCCCATCAGAGACAAATTTTCAGACTTTCTAAAGCCCCTTGCTATGAAGCGCGCGGTTGCTCGCTATCGGATGTTCGAGTCCTCCCTCGGATATGAATGTTCGTGCTATCCTTAGCATAAGTTACTTTGAGTTACTTTAAGTAAAGCCAAGGACTGATGTTCATTTCTCCGGCAATGGGAGGAAGTGGACCGTGACTAGCAAGGATGTGGTCATGGGTCTGTAACTAAAGGAATTGAATAGTCCTCATAATTTTATTACAAATGAAATGAAAAATTTGCTGTGCTTGTGATGATACAAAGTCTTCTTAACGATTACTCAGTTTTGAAATATAATAATAAACTGTTCTGCTAGGCAATAGAAATTTGTTCCGGCTTTTTCCTAAGTAGACTGGTGACTCTCCTGTGATGAACTTATCGCATCTGTGGAACTGGTGGATCTGCTTCGTACTGACCGTCGTCGCTGTGGTGCTAAGGCATACCTAAGCGACCACCCTTTCTCGTATTGGTCGGCGCGCAAAGCAGGCAAAGAGGTACCGAGACTGCGGGCGCCCCCGGCGGCAGAAGTGCTATGCACCGACTTAGCGCCTCTTCTTGTATTTACGCGGCGACTTGTGCAAACCGCCGACATTGTGGCGGTTAGTGGCGCCACGACACTGATCACTAACGTAGTTAAGTCCCACAGATTTAACAGCATTTGAACATTTATATATATTTTCAACCACTGACGTAGTTCCCATGTCAGTTATTCTTATTACCGTGGCATCGCAGATTCCTGTAAGAGTTCGAGTAGGGTATGCCTCTGCACTGAAGGCCGTCTTCGCTCTCTCTCTCACACACACTTTCCGTAGTTCTGTAGCTGATCATGTGTAACGTTTTGATCATTGTATACTGCTCGGCAAAATTTCAAAATGTTTGTAGAGTTTATGGGACTTAAATACGGGGTCATCACTCCCTAAACATAGAAACTACTTACGAACTAGCTAATACTAAGGACGACACAAATATCCATGCCCGAAGGGGGATTCGAACCCCCGACCGTAGTGGCCGTACAGACCGTAACGGGCGCGCTGCAGACCGCCTGGCCACTGCGGTCGGCTCGGCAAGATATGAACTCATGTAATTATACCAATATGCTGCTTTAAAGGTTTTTATTGTAATGTTGTTATGGATCTATTTCGGCACAATTACCCATCATCATACAATCTGCGAAATACACAAAATTTTTATATAGTAATCCTCGTTTTGATACTTTTAAGTTAGGTCTGTGTTTTCGATATAAATATTTTTACTTACGACATCCTGCACATGGTTACATTATTTACCAATAATGTAAACTTTTATGTCACACTTATGTAGTATTATACAAATATCGTTAAATAAAATTTTCAATATTTTTTATCGTGATGTTCTAACAGTTGGCCAAACATGTTACATGTTTACAGTTGGCAGTTTATACTGTAGTTGAAATGTCTGTGATCTGTGGGTTATGATTATTCGATATCTATGTTTAAAAATTTTAGCAGACGTGCAAAGATGTTTAATAATATGATTGCTGTGGAATAATCATAAACCACAGTCTAAATTTACGTTAGCAACTGCCAACTGCAAACATTTGGCCAACTGTCAGAAAATCAAGATGAAAAATATTAAAAATTTTATTTAACGATATTTGTATAATGCTAGATAAGTGTGACATAAAAGTTTACATTGTTGTTAAATAAATAATTGCCATGGATGTCACATGGTCGTAGGTAAAAATAATTATATCGAGAAAACAGGTCAAACTAAAAACGATGATTGTTATGTAAAAATTTTGTGTAGTTGCAGATGTTCTGACGATGCCTAATTGTGCCGTAATAGATCCATAACAACATTATATTAAAAACCTTTGAAGCAGCATATTGGTATAATGACACGATGTCTCTTAGAGATATATTCTGTGCTGCGGGCCCATTGGATAGCAATTTATGAACTCGGTAGACAGAATTACATAACACACTGGGAATTCGGTGGAACTGAATGAAAGGGCAGGGGCGAGTTGCCAGAGGTCTCCCAGTCGTGGAAAGAATAAGCAGGGTAGCACACGGCGGGAGGTCAGCACGGTGTAGTGCAACATGCGGCTGGTCCCGCAACACGAGACAGAGCAGCGGGAGCAGTCTGCGTGATACGTCTGCCGCTGTGCTGTTTCTCTCTGCAGCGTTGCCACTAACATTTCCCAGAAAGGAAGCTCGTCAAACGGAGACGAGGGGGAGGGGTGGTGGCTGAAATGCAGCCACGTTTGGCAGCGCTGCACAGAGGCAGGTCGAACAGACTAGACACCGTTTGTGCACCATTGCTGCCGCGTACGGCCGGCTTCCATTGCTATTTTGCCAACAGCGCACAGACTGTACCGATCGGGTGACTGGTATTCTTCGATGAGAGCAGTTAGCGCACCCACGCATATTCTCGAACGTACTGGTGGACCTGCTATTGCGCTATTATTTGGGAAAATACATCTTCGAACGCAGTACATGTTCCGGTCAAAGTTCTTGTGATACTTCAATGTAGCCCAATTAAAACAACTTAGCTGATAATCTCTGATAACAATATTGATAGTTAATATTTAGAATAGGCTTCATACTGTTTATAAGCTGGATTCGAAATGGGACCTACACGTCAGAGGGATTGTTGAAAGGCTACAATTACACCACAGGGCATTGTCAAGGAAACTGCATACGGGTTTATACAACAATCAAATGTTGACGTATGCTCCAACGAGCCCTTATCAATAGACTTCAAGGCAGATATCTAATTTAGAGACCAATTACTCTGTCCATATGGAACAAGAACAGGAAGAAAGGCGATATGATCCTCCATAATTGTATTCTACTTCAAGGAAGTACTACTAGCAACCCGCACCAGCTTCGCACGGAAAGTGTTGGAGATATGCGACGTTAGACGGACGACTGTCAATTTCTTTGCGAAGCGGACCTCTCACAGTCAGACGACATGTCTGGTGCGATGGCTCAACGCGCTCGGTCAGACAGCTCAACGTTCTCTGTAATAAAACAACTGAGCCAGAAGCTCCACGGACAACCAAGGACAGTTACAAACTGACAATAGAGAAAAGTAGGGTCCTTACTAGGAACGCGATAATGCGTAGAAGCCAGGCATCAACAATGGATTCAAGATTAGAAAAGGTAACAGAAATGGAAAACGTAGCGGAAAAGGAAAATGCAAATTTCAACGTAGATCGACAAGAAACTACGCGTGATCAAAATGAGGTTCGAAGAAGTAGTACAGATTTGAGACACTCAAACGATCGCAGGTGTGCGATAAACGTGGGTCACGTAATTAATGGAGAGAAAACTAACGTGGATGAGGTCGCGGACAATGTTAGTGATCAGCAAAAGGTAATTGACCAACATCAGAACGAATCGGAGGCTAAATGTTCATCAGATGATCTGTCATCAAGTAGTGAGGAGGAACGGAAAATCGACAGAAATAAAAAGGATAGGCGAAGGACAAAAATGAGGGATGCTGTGCCTCAAGGAAATGCAGACATAAGTGCGTTAATGCAATTCATGCAAAATATGAGCCAGAATTTTGAAAAGTCACAGAAATGAGCCGGAATCTTGGTCAAAAAATCGAAAAATCACAGTTCATGCAAAATATGAGCCAGAATTTTGAAAAGTCACAGAAATGAGCCGGAATCTTGGTCACAAAATCGAAAAATCACAGTTAGAACTAAGACTGGAACTTGGATAGGACATAAAGAAAATAGATAAAAAAATCGAAGAAATAAAAAAGGAAAATGAACACGACATGAAGCAAATAAGTAAACAGGACAAAAGGATAGATGATCTAGCCACGCAAACGGAACAACAGATCACGCAGGCGCAAAAAATTTGTGAGGAGCGTCACACCGAGTGCAGTAACGAAGTCACTTTGGTTAAAAAATCATTAAACAGAACCAAAGACAAAGTCGCGGGACTCGAACAGGGATTAAAACACACTGAGGAAAGAATTGTTCAGATGCAAAGAGAAATCCAGCGTGTTGTGGAACATGAAAACAATACGTGGACCCCGCCTAGTACAGAAGCGCAAGTTGGCAGTCACAATGATGACGCAACAGATAATTGTTATCGTCTCATGAGGCAGCCAGCTGCAGGAAACGTCAGCTTTGAAACGACAAAATCTGTCACCGAAATCAGTAACGGGAATTCGCATTACGAGATAAATTTGAATGGAACTGTACCGGAGCAAAGAAATGTTGCGCCATTGCCTTGTGTTGAAAACAGTGAGGAGGCAAGGCGAACCGAAAATGATAGACGAATGGAAAAGTATTTGCTTAGTATCAGACCGCCACTATTCAAACCAGATGGCGACATCCATATGATGAAATTTTTGAATCATATCGAACAAACTTTACCGCGAGATTGGTCGGATCGCATGTGTATAAATTATATTCTGTCCAACGTGCATGAAAGTATTCATAATGACGTTATGGACATGAGTAGCGAGAGCAGAAGCTACCGCGAATTTAAGGATCAGCTAATACGAAAATATTGGTCATCAGCAAAGCAGGATGAAGTTTATGAAGATATTCACACAGCACCGATCTTTAACGCAAATAAATTCAGTACGATGGAGAAGTATGTGAAACATTACTGGAATAAGAATAGGTATCTTAGCTATCCAATACCGGAGCGAGCTTTCATTTCAGTAATGTTGGCAAAATTGCCCAGACGTGTGCGAGATTTGTTCATTGTACAACCAGTTTTATCAATAGAAAAATTTATGGAAGTCTTGGAAACATGTGATCGAAGCTGGGAAAATGGAGACCGACCCAACCGACAGGGCAGAGGGAATAGGAATGGAACAGATGATCGACATTATCGGAGGAACGAAGGTACTCGCCGTGAAGATAACGGATACGGGCACCGACAAGCGGATACACGGGAAGACAGGTCACGAGGAGGTGATACCAATAACGGCCGACAAGATGATCGACGGCAACGTCATCAGAGAGAAGAAGAACCGAGCGAGACAAGAGCGACAGGAAAATCGTAATAGAGAGAGGAATAATCGAAATGATTGGCAAAACACCGGAGCTAGGCCCAAAGAATACAATCAGTCACGTAATGTAGACAGAAGTAGAGGCGACGGAAGAACAGTCTACGAGAAACCGGGACCTCGCGACAAACAGGTTTATGCGTTAGAAGCACCAACCACGAAATACGTAATCAAAGTACGAACAATCATGAAGAAAACACACGTTGTTTAAACAAATTGAGCGGCCTGCTTTGCCCCGCGGCGAGGCCGCAAAGCCTTTAAAGGGGACTGAAGGACCGACGAGCTCAGACGAAAATGCAAAGAAAGAAGACTCCGATAATGAATCGATAACGACAGATGATGAAGACGAATCTGACGTTATATACAAGACTACGAACATAATTGAGCATGGCAAGAATGAACGAACAACAACTGTAGAAGCAAAGAAGCTTGAGGGTGCGCAAATAAACAAAGTTATTGACGCATCAGCGCAAATAAATAAAATAACAGTTGGGCCAGAAACGGAACAAGAATACCATGAAAGAATGTTCGTTGAAGCAATAGATGCGTTACTGGACAACATTTATCAAAATAAGAAAACTTGTTGTGTTCAACTGGAAGAAGATACTGACGTGGAAGAGACGGAAGACAGTGACGAATCGGATACGACAGAAGATGAGCAGGGAGAACCAGACAACAAAGCAGCAGATACTTTTGTGTCCCAACTTCGTCGCCGCTTTTGTGTCCCAGCCTCGTCGTAGGTGTCGGTGGCCGAGTGGAACGAGACCGACACAGGATCAAAAACAGCACGCTGGTGCAGGAACGGAGGGGAGCAGCCAGAAACTATAAACACTCGAGTAAATTAGAAAGAGCTATATATATTGCACAGAATGTAACAATACTTAACTTTTATATAGTACTGCAGAACGTTGATACATAGTTGTTAGAGGCCTGCCTAGTGCCTGTACAATAGCAAAGTCTTCACTGGTGCCTATCTGATTACGAAGGTCCTAACTCGTTGCTATCTCAGTCCGAAGTGACCGGTGTCTTTCCGTGGTGGCCACGAGCGGGGTTGCAGCAGAGGGCGCTCGTGGCTGTCGTCGTGAGAACGCCGCGCCGTGCGTGCATGGCGGCGCGCGGCGAAAGTAGGTGGCGCGCACTTTGTACTTGTGCGACACCACAGATACCGTAACCACCTGTACGGAAGAAGTAGCAGAAAATTATGATTCATTGCAGAATGAGTTTCCTGACATCATCGAACATATCGAAATTTGGAGCCAACACGACGTTGCAACGACAGCACCGCAGATGAGACAATGCAATGCCATCCGGACGTCAGATGAACAACAAAGGTTATCAACGGAAGAAGAAGATGTGCTTAGAACTGAAATACGAGGATTGAGAGACGCCAAAGAAGAGCGAAAGCAATACGTCCGAAACTAAAACTGGTAATAGGAAGCAAGGATTATGAAGCATTAATTGATACTGGGTCGATGATTTCAATTTTGACACGATCGATTTATGAGGATGTTAAGAAAAGCTTGCATAGAATAGAAGAACTTCCAGCAACTAGATTGAAAATATATGGAGCTTTCAATTCTAAATTTGTGGAATCAAAGAAGAAGATTTTCTTGCCATTTAAAATCAATGAGCTTAACCAACTATTTTACCATGAGTTTGTAGTAGTGGAAGAAATAAATATTCCGTTGATAATTGGAGCTGATTGGCTACAGAAAGTTAAAGCGGTCGTGGACCTGAAAATAAATATGTTGACTGTTGAAGACGAAGGAAACCAGTACACCACCGAATTATTACAGCAAGTGGAACATCCAGTAAAGACATTTAATATCAGATGCAGCCAGGAAGACATAAAAACAAGTCATGACAAACAAAGGCAAAGAGAAAGGTTAAAAGAGAAGGCCGAACAATTTGAAGATCTTAACGGTATATGCAAAGTGCCGACAACAAAGAGGCGTGACGCGCCGCGAGCCGGCACAGAGTACTGGAGAAGACGACGCGTGAAAATGAAACACTCAACTGTAAATGAACCGTCTGACTGTAGTTATGTGAATCAAGAGCATTGGAGCGGACGAAGAAGTGGGGTGCTGCAAAATGAAACCTTATTTGGATTGACACACAAAGAAAGGACACACTTTTTACTCGAAGAAGACGACACCCAAGAGGACACCGAAATGGACTTGATGATTACCGGATTTGTAGGAGAACGGATTGTTACTGTGACACCGGACACCGGAAGCCAGTACAATGCAATCGAAGAGGATTTGTACTTAATTAGCCGTAAGCAGAAGCTAATTATCAAAGAAGACTATTGTAATATAAACACTGCATCTATTATACCAAAGCAAAGCGTGCAAGTACGGAAACGAGTAATGCTAGAGATTATTGTATGTGAGGGGCAGGCCATAGTCGCAGAATTTTTAGTTCTCAGAGGATTAAAGACCGACGTCGTGATTGGTGCGGACACGATGCGGAAGTTAGAAATGAAGATTAATTATTATGAAAAATATATAGAATGGAATGTGGGTGGAATCAAGACGAAATGGAACTTATTCGAAGAGAAAGAGAAAACACACGCAGAGATGCAACATTACGTTGACTCTGTGTACCTTAATGAAGAAGAGGAGACTAATTGTTATGACGTAAATCATTCTACTGTTGAGGAGGAAGAGATAAGACAAAGGATTCGTCAGAAAGTGATTAATATTGAAAACATTCCTGAGGACAAAATGCTGGGTAAACCACATGATAACGGATGCAAGAAGTTTTACCGGTGGTATTTAGGACCCTACCGTGTAAACAAAGTCAAACATGCTAATGCTATGGAACTGGTATCCATAAAGAACAACAAAATGTAGGACTCAGACACATTTGTGACATTAAAAAATTTTATCACTAGTATGTAAGTTATAATCATAATATTGTAAGGGGAACTACACTACAACTGAAAGACTGATGTGATAAACATGACTTGAAGATATTAATGTATTGTATAACTTATCATTTATTTTAATTACTGTGTATGTGAATGCGAGATGAAAGACTGAAGCTAAGCCCCGTTTGCAGGTTAGCACACAATAAACAAAACAAGTGGATGAGAGCTTGGTATGCGGGCCTGTTGAGCGGCGACAATGCGCTCTTGGACATTAGACGTGCCGCCAGCGGCAGACGCTACCAGAGGCAACAATTGCGTCGCGAGGTCAGCCGCCGGCGCGAGCGACTTGAAAGCAGGCGACAGCAATGGGCTGTAGCGACTTCAAAGGAACACACACACCGCTTCATCCAACGGGACTACGAAACGTAGCGTGTGAAGTGATGTGCAATAAAGTGGAGCTATCAAGCTCGGCCATGAAGGTCAATTGAGTGCAGTGCTATTTTTTGCAGTTTTATACGCCGATAAGATCACACACCGACGCATCCCAACATACCAAATTTTGTAAATAATGTAATGCAACCTTTGTACCTTATGTAATGCATGTTGTTGTTATGGTCGTCAGTCCGGAGACTGGTTTGATGCAGCTCTCCACCCTACCCTATCTTGAGCAAGCCTTTTCATCTCCTCATAAGAACGGCAACCCACATCCACTTGAATCTGCTTACTATACGAGTCTCTTGGTCTCCCTCTGCGATTTTTACCCCATACACTTCCCTCCAATGCTAAATTTACGATTCCCCGATGTCTAAGAATGTGTCCTACCAAGCGATCCCTTCTTTTAGTCAGGGTATGCCAAAAATTCCTTTTCTCACCAATTCTGTTCAGTACCTCTTCATTAGTTATGCGATCTACCCACCTAATCTTCAGCATTCTTCTGTAGCACCACATTTCGAAGGCCTCTATTCTCTTCCTGTCCGCACTGCTTATCGTCCATGTTTCACTTCCGTACAAGGCAACACTCCACACAAATGCCTTCAGAAAAGACTTCCTTACCCTTAAATTAATATTCGATGTTAGCAAATTTCTCTTTTTCAAAAATGCTTTTCTTCCCATTGCCATTCTGCATTTTATATCCTCTGTACTGCGACCATCGCATGTTATTTTACTACCCAAGTAACAAAACTCATCTACCACTTTCATTGTTTCGTTACCTAATCTAATTCCTTCAGCATCGCCTGATTTTCTAAGACCGCATTCCATTATTTTTGTTTTGCTCTTGTTAATGTTCATTTTATATGCTCTCTTCAATACACTGTCCATTCCATTCAACTGCTCTTCCAGGTCTTTTGCTGTCTCTGACAGAATTACAATGTCATCAGCAAAACGCAATGTTTTTATTTCTTCCCCCTGAACTTTAATTCCTTCACCAAATTTTTCCTTGCTTTCCTTCACCGCCTGCTCGATGTACAAATTGAATAACATCGGAGAAAGGCTGCAACCCTGTCTTACTCCCTTCCCAACTGATGCTTCCCTTTCATGCCCTTCGAGTCTAATAACTGCGGTCTGGCTTTTGTACAAGTTGTAAATAACTCTCCTTTCCCTGTATTTTACCCCTGCTGACTTCTGAATTTGAAAGAGTGTATTCCAGTCAACATTGTCAAATGCTTTCTCCAAATCTACAAAAGCTAAAAATGTAGGTTTGCCTTTCCTTAATCTATCTTCTAAGATAAGACGTAAAGTGAGTATTGCCTCCCGGGTTCCTATGTTCCTTCTGAATCCAAACTGATCTTCCCCGATGTCAGCTTCTACCAGCTTTTCCATTCTCCTGTAGATAATTCGTGTTAAAATTTTGCAACCATGACATATCAAACTGATGGTTCTATAATTTTCACACCTGTCTGCGCCCGATTTCTTTGGAATGGGGATTATTACATTTTTCTTAAAGTCTGAGGGCATTTCGCCTGTCTCATACATCCTACACACCAGTTCAAATAGTCTTGTCATGGCTGGCTCTCCCAGAGACTTTAGTAGCTCTGAGGGTATGTCATCTACTCCTGGGGCCTTGTTCCGACCTAGGTCTTTCAAGGCTCTGTCAAATTCATCTCTCAGTATAGTATCTCCTATTTCATCTTGATCTACTTCCTCTTCCCTTCCTACAACCTCGTCTCTGAGTTCATTTCCTTTGTAGAGCTGCTCTATGTACTCTTTCCACCTTTCAGCTTTCCCTGAAAGGCATTGTAACCAATATTATGTATCTTTATTTTATATCATGTAATTTTTCCTATGTGAAATATGTGTTTTAAGGTTAACCAAAAGAATTTTTTTTTTTTTTTTTTTTTTTTTTTTTTTTGTTTTTTTTTTTTGTTTCTCAACCCGGGCAGACAGAATGTAAGAGTACACCTGTCGCTGTATCTTAGTTTGATTTAACGTAATGTATATATTGTCTTAAATTTGTTTATTTCATGTATTTTTCATTTGTTGTATGCTAGATATATTTCTTATGTAACGTCATTTTCTATATTGAATCATTTAGTGTAAACCCGCATGAATGCAAGGACATTCTTATGCTCTAAGTTAGCAATGCGTCAGAGAAAATGTTGAACCTGTTGTAAAGACTGTCTTTGGCACAGAAGTAGTAGCTGTGAGTGTCGCGCTGCTGAAGTAGTCGCGGTGCGGACTCGCCAAAGTAAAGACATAAATGCAGTCGCGGAGCGGACTCGCTATAGTAAACACATAAATGTTTTATTGATGGTGCAGAGGCACGGTAGGCGCAGTATGGCGCGAGTTTAATGCAATTGCAATAAGGCAGAGAGGCGTACTGTTTAATGTATTGAAGGAAGTGTGAAACAAGTTTATTTATACTCAGTGTAATCTTTTTCCATGTGTGCAAGAAAAGTAATTGTTTGGTTATCAAGTCCATCGTCACAGAATGTGATCGTTGTTGTAGTAAGAGTACCTATTATAATCATATCTGTCTTGTTTGGACTTCACGACGAAGACGACGAAAACAGATGAGTACTATTGTAACATTTCATTTTGTATGCATGTAAATGTAGTGTCAACCCAATCAGAACGTTGGTTCAATTATACATGACTTATTTTGAAACCAGTCTTAATTTTGTAAGTAGTTGTAGTCACCCCATTATCACCATTATTATATTATGTTGATTATGCCTGTACATTGACTAACAAGTTCAATCATTTTCAAAGTAATTACGATCAGTTTTAAAGAAATTGCTAGACGAGTTAAAGAATTGCTAGACGAGTTAAAGAATTGCTAGACGTGTTGCAACCACAGAGACTAGTAATTAAAGTGGAACAGAGTTTGCAAGTAAAGTAAAGTTGGTTTCATTTATGTAAAAAGTAACCAGGCTAACATTAGTCAAAGTATTATAGTAGTTTTACCAGACTTGACTGAAGTAATTTATTATGAAATACGTTAAATGACAAACTCTGCTCAGCCAGTTACACGTGTACGCTACCCAGGCCCTGGAACCAATTTGAAAAAAATAGTTTACGTAAAGTTTTATAAAGAACTTGAATGCTTTAAACAATAGTATCAAAATTATTGAGAACTTTGACTGTAGTATTTGTGAAGCTCATTGCACCATGGAGTTTCACTGTATTGAACTATTATCATTGCAATCAGAGTCTATTCCGAAATGGGGGACATAGCAATAGGTATTTCCGGTGTAGAGAAGCAGCTGAGAGAGCTAAATACGAAAACGTCTGCTGGTCCGGATGGAATACCAGTTCGGTTTTACAAACACTATTCTGCGGCATTGGCCCACTACTTAGCTTGCATTTATAGCGAATCTTTAATTCAGCGCAAAGTTCCTAGTGATTGGAAAAAGGCGCAGGTGACTCCCGTGTATAAGAAAGGAAAGAGAACTGACCCATACAATTACAGGCCAATATCGTAGACATCGGTTTCATGTAGAATTTTGGAGTATATTCTCAGTTCGAATATAGTAAATTTCCTTGAAACGGAAAAGCTTCTTTCCATGAATCAGCACGGGTTTAGGAAACATCGTTCATGTGAAACTCAGCTTGCCCTTTTCTCACATGTCATCTTGCGAGCCATGGAAGAAGGGCAACAGGCGGATTGTGTTTTTCTCGACTTCAAAAAGGCGTTCGACGCGGTGCCACACTGCAGACAACGAAGATACGAGCTTATGGAATAGGTTCGCAGATTTGTGACTGGCTGGAAGACTTCCTAAGTAATAGAACGAAGTACGTTGTTCTCGACGGCGAGTGTTCATCAGAGACGAGTGTATCGTCAGGCGTGCCCCAGGGGAGTGTGATAGGACCGCTATTATTTTCTATCTATATAAATGATCTGATGGACAGAGTAAGTTGTAATTTGCGGCTGTTTGCTGATGATGCTGTGGTGTACGGAAGGGTGTCGTCTGTAACTGACTGTAATAGCACACAGGTTGACTTAGACAAAATTTCTAGTTGGTGCGAAGAATGGCAGCTAGCTCTCAATGTAGAAAAATGTAAGGTGATGCGCATGAGTAGAAAAAACAATCCTATAATGTTCGAATACAGCATTAGTAGTGAGTGAGCTTCTTGATGCTGTCGCGTCATTCAAATATCTAGGCGTAACGTTGCAGAGCGATATGAAATGGAACGAGCATGTAAGGACAGTTGTGAGTAAGGCAGACAGCCGACTTCGGTTTATTGGGAGAATTTTGGGAAGATGTACTTCACCTGTAAAGGAGACCGCGTATAAAACGCTTGTACGACCACGTCTTGAGTATTGCTCAAGTATTTGGGACCCGCAGCAGATCGGTTTGAAGGAAGACATAGAGGCGGTTCAGAGGCGAGCAGCTAGATTTGTTACCGGTAGGTTCGACCAATGCGCGAGTGTCACGGAAATGCTCCGGCAACTCAATTGGGGATCGCTGGAAGAAAGACGACGTTCTTTTCGTGAATTTCTGTTAAGTAAATTTAGAGGGCCGGAATTTGAAGCTGAGTGTAGTACGATCTTGCTGCCGCCTACATACATTTCGCGTAAAGATCACAAAGACAAGATAAGAGAAATTAGGGCTTGTACGGAGGCATATAGGCATTCTTTCTTTCCTCGTTCAATTTGGGAGTGGAATAGGAAAGGAAATGCCTAGTAGTGGTACAGTGTACCCTCCGCCACGCACCTTACGGTGAATTGCGGAGTATGTATGTAGATGTAGATGTATCTGCTATTACAATTTTTATTATAACACGAACACGCCATCACCACTACATGAATTCTGACACATTTATTAGTGAAGTTGTGCTGTTCGTGAATCGTAAGATGTGCTAGTTGGAGGCTGTAGTCAATGCTAAGTCAGATAGGGCCAAGCTTAATTAATTACCACAGTGATTGTTTCAAGTTAATTAATATCTTTTTTTTTTATTCAAAATTTTTAACTTTCACTGCGAAAGGGTTGTTGCGACCCATTAGTTGTGATTTGCTGCAACATTCAATAACGAAATTATTATTACTAGAGTATACTATTACGCATTCTAAATTTTGAGATTATTTGACGACCTCCAATAGGCAATTTTCTTACACGGCAAAGTTCATAAGTCACAGACTGTGCATATTTTCCTGAAAGTATGTATTGTTCTATTTCGCAGCATTCCCCTCCCCCCCCCCCCCCACACACACATCCATTACCACACCCATTAGTTACACACTTAAACGTTCGTATTGAATCACAGCGACCATTGGTGAATATCGTTTGAAAATCTTTTAAGTAATTTTGACTTTATCGAGGACAGACAGACTGACAGACCGATGCTACAGAAGACTTTGTCTTATAATACATTAGCTGGTACCCATCGCGTTGCTGCCGCAGAGGAAATAACGTTTGATATTTGAAAGTGTTAGTTTGTTTACGTCATGGCAGCACTTAAAATACGAACAAATATACATGTGGTTTCCAATCTTGCATGAGTCCATGACTCATTTTCCCTTCTCTCTGTTCACCTGCTTCTACCCCGTCTCTTCCTGTCCCTTTCTCTGTCACTTTCCTCCTCCCCCTCCCTCTCTTCCCCTCCTTTCCCCTGTCTGTCACCATCTCCCCTCTCTCATTCTCCTCCTCTCCCCTCTCTCTGTCCGTCTCCTCCCTCCCCTTTCTGTCCGTCTCTTCCCCCAACAACTCCTCTCCCTCCTATATATGAAAACATACATATATGACCAAGTTTCATGGTGACTGGCCAAACGACGTCAAAGTCGCTAGGTACCCTCCGCCATGATAAATTCACTGGCTTGCAGATTATAAAAATCACCTTCATCGAAACATACCTTTTAAGTGCTGACTGTCATGGTGCCAGGATATTTATTGTACCGTACCCACCGCTATGCTCCTAGAGAGGCTTACGAATAGTAGCCCATGTCTTAATTCGGGGCATAACCTATCCGGATTCCAGATTTTATTCAGATCTGTGCATCCTTTTTTAGCATGAAGGAACAGCAAACTTATTAACCCATTAATTGTAAGGTACCCTCTGCCACGCATCGTATGGTGGCTTACGAAAGACAGCACATGTATTAATGAGGCTGTAAGCTACCCCTGTTCCAAATTTAATTAATATCCATCGAACCATTGCAGCGTGAAGGCGTAAGAAACGAATTAACTAATTGTAAAGCACCCTCCGTTATGCACCATACGAAGTTAATTTTAGTATGCCTATAACTTTCGCGCGAGTGCAAGCATTGAGTTGACATTGTTTTATTGCAATCGGATGCACAGTATGGCCATTCATAAAATACGATCAAAAGACAAACAAACATTAATTTTTATATATTAGATAGAGATATTTATTGAACTCGATGTGTATATGTATTTTACTAGTTGCTACGTTCTAAGTAATGTAATTAAACACAATGCATACCATGTTTATACAGTCATCAACGTGTTTAATTCATATTTACATAATAATAGCACAGTCTAACGTATTTGTTAGAGTTTGTTTGTCTGGCACTTGGAACGACAACAACGCCTCTAGCGGAGAAAGAGTCAACAGTAGCGACATTATCAAAATGGTCACGGAAGCGACGCTAGCGCTCTAAGCTCTGGTCACCAAAGAATCGCGCGATACAAAAAAATCGGCTCTTTTTTTCGCTGGGGGATGGGGAGGTGGCGACTATCATTCCAAGAGCCAGAGACAAACTTTTACGTTAATGTTAATAAATGTCTTGATACGGTCGTTACGAAACTACACAGGATCACCTGCTACGCTAATCTGGAGTTTACCTGATTTCATGAAAATTGCTCCAGGCGTCTGGGAGTCTATAGGAAACATACAAACATACCTACACACATCTGTTTTTATTGATATAGATTCGTGGAAGATAGTGCGATAATTCTATTTCCAACGATCGGGTATCTCAAGCAGCGACAAAAGATTATAAAATGATATTCATCAAATCGTGTACAGGACGCAGAAATTAGTCTTACCTTGTTTGTTATGTGCATGGGATAGGAAAGAAAGGCGATAGTATTGGCGGGAAGCAATTCCCCTTACGCCTGTGAGAACTAGCTTGTGGAATATATGTGCAGCACGAGAAATATGAAAACCAGATTCAGCGAAATACCTCATAATTTGCTATCTCCCATTACGGGATTTGCTATAACTCCACTGTTGTGAGGGGCAGAATGCAAGTCTCAAGAACCTTTCAGACATCTACAGGAAGAAAAATTTGCTGTTTCTTTCGTTGAGGTTGTATCTACACCCAAAAACACAGGGCGAGTCCCCATATTTATAAAATTAGGTTCCTCTATCTGAAGGCACAATACGAAGTCACACTGTGCGTGGAATAGAACCTAATGGAATTGTGTTCCCTCCTATAACAAATCTGAAACGATTGCCCATAAAGGAATAAACCGCACTTTTTTCCCTTAGGCGGAAGCAATGTTGCGAACATGAAAAGTTACCTATGAACTATTTGAAGTTTGTTGAATGCGTTTGTAAAATTTGAGCCTCTTCTGACCGATAGCATAGCTTTGGACAGTTTTGAAAAAATCTTCTGTAAATGGTTTACGATACAAGCAACGTGCTGTCATTGAATTTCTCACTGCAGGGTAAGAAGGTGTGGGTAATATTCGCAAACGTCTTTCAGAAGTCTTATGGACCACCTGATGTCGACAGGACTACAGTTAATCGCTGGGAAAAATGGGTGAGGTCATCATAAAGCGGATCGGAAGTTCCAAGGTTTGCAGCAATTAGGCATAACATCCATGACTGTCTCGCCTGACATGTTGTAGCGAGGTGATATCATTCACGTTTGGACCACTGGAGGATGCTATTAGTGAAAGGTGATTCACTCAGTGAAAAAATGGCTCCGTGACCGGAACAAACTTCGATACCACTAGAGAATACATGTTCTTGTTTCTCACTGGAGGAAGGCCATAAAGTAGGATGGAGATAACATGAAAATGTGAAGTGTAATAAATAACTGTTTCTGGTGCATTAATATCTAGAAAACTCTCTTATGATATCATGGCTGATAGAAATAACAGACGGCGTCTTCTATATTATGCTTAATCATTCCTAACATCTTAGGAACTTCAGAGAGTAAATTACTCATGTCCTCCCTAAGAACAATGCGTAAAAAGAGTGGTGCATTAACACTGTTGAAGTACGTGTAACAGTAACATTAGGGTGGGCGATACTCCAGATTCCAAACAAATTAAATGTGAAATACCGACATTTCAGAATGTAATTTCCTGTAAAGTAGTATTAAGATATTGCCAAAATTTGACCGAGGTTCGACACACGTTGTTGACACTATTGGGGAAGACGAACCTCAATATATATCATAGACACAATGTGCTGGCAGTCGAGAAAAGGTTTCGTGACTGTCGTGCGTTATCCGACTATCAGGACGTTGCCACGGTGCTTATAGAGTAACTCCGTAACCCATAAGCGGATTTTTCCTGTCATGGACATGAAGAACCGATTGAAATTTCCGACAGTTGTTCACCGAGACTTCATGACTACGTCGAGGAAGAGCGTCATGTATCTTTGTCAGTCTTGAGTACATCAGTTTTGTACTCCTCTACAGTAACAGAGCTACATGCAAAAATTAACATTATTGGCGGACGAGTTTCATTAAGAAATGACACAGGGAATTTGCTTACATCACTTGCGATCGTTCATGTATGTATTTTGTCAGTAAAACCGATGCAAGAATGGAACTACATGTTATTTCAAAATTGTAACCTTAGAAACTGCTTTTTGTACGTTAGTATCTACTGATACGTCGTGCTTCTTATAACTAAAATCTCGGCATTTCACGTATAGTTATATATTGAATTTTTTTCCCACCCTTTTTGTCTTCATCTCCCCCTCTCCCTACTTTCTATTGTCTGTCTCCCTTTTCAGCCTACTTCATTTTCTTCACTCTGCGCATCTTCTCCCCCACACCTCTTTGTTCATCTCCTGCTTCCTCCTATGAACATATATATCTGTCATCTCGCGTGACAATTTAGTAATGACGAGCAGTAAGTTGACGTCTAAGAGCGATAGAAACAGTGCGATAGGAAATATGATATCAAAGTACTGAGGAACGATGAGACGCGATATAAGATGTGGATACTGCGATATTGAACAACAGAATGGGTAGCCACTTAGAGTGGGCTACTTTCAAAACGGCTGTTACATATGTTGCAAAGCTAAAAGTAAGTACAAGTGCGAAGAAACTATAGATAACAGAAGAAATATTTCAGCTGATCGACAAAAGAATTATTTACAAAAATGTTGAAGTATATTCGGCAGATTTGGCAGTATAGGACTAAAATAATATAGAAATTAAATAATCAGAAAATCCATGAAAGTCGAGGAAAATGGAGGCATCAAAGAATGTGTAGAGATCTAAAAGGAAATGACTCATTATACAAAAAAAAGCGAAAACAGCATTTTCTGAAAGTAACAGCAAGGGTGATAACATTAATAGTACCAAATGGAATTGCATTACAGAAGGCTGGAAGAAAGAAGAAAAGTGGGAAGAGTACACTGGAGGCGTCTACGACGGGAAAGACTCGTCTGATGATGAGCTAGAAGAAGAAATGGGTGTTGATATAGCAGACAAAAGGGGTTCAGTAACAGAAGCAGAATGTAAAACAGCTCTGGAATTCAAAAAGGGCAAAAGGCACAGATAACATTGCATGCGAATTTCTAAAATCGTCTGAAGTAGCTAATAAATCACTATTCGTGTTGGTGAGTGGAATCCACGAGATCTGTGACGTACCATCAGACTTCCGGAAAAGGATAATCCACACATTTCCGAATATAGCAAGGGCAGTTAAGAGTGAGACCGACCACATAAGCAGCTCGGCAGCTCATGAGTCCAAGCTACTGACGAGAATGGTATAAAGAAGAATGGAAAAGAAAATTGATTAAAAACTATCAGTGTGGCTTTGAGGAAGGAAAACGCAGCAGAGGAACAGTCGACAGTCAGTCACCCCTCTTTCAAATTTTGTATAGTATGAGAAAAAGGAGAATGCAAGTATGCCTCCATGTCTCCCCAATAACCTCATGTTCCGTTCGTTTGATATATGCAAAAGGAAGCGATATATCGACATTCCTCAAGGAAACCACGCACTGAACTTTGACAGAGGCTCATAACAGACAGAAGAATGTCTCTTCCAGCGCCTGCCACTAGAGTTAGGCCATTATCATCGCGATGCTTTCGCGCTGTCTACATTGATCTGTTACGAAGCGTGCTGCTCTTCTCTGCAGCCTCCCCAATACGTTCACCAGTCCCACCTGTCACGGATCGTGCACTGATAGACAGTATACAAGTGTTGGCCGAACGATGGTTATGCACGCCACCTCCCTCGTTGATACACTTTCTGAGATTTCCTCTACTGATTCAGAGTCTAGCATCCGCCCTTCCCACGAATAATGTGAAGTAAGCACCACTTCAAACTCCACCTAGATGTTTTTTGCAAATTACTCCTGCCAGTGGTTATTTTGCACGTAAATAATCAGCCTTAATAATAAGAAACTATCTTTCTTTCTATGTATTCTCACCAATATTTTTTATTAGTAAATCAAAGACCTCATTAACATTTATTCAAATGGTAACCCATTTCGGCCTTTTACCAGGCCATCTTCAGTCCGTGTTAAGACTCCACAGAGAAGAATTCTAGTTGTCCCATTCAGTAACAGCTGAGAAGTAGTTACCGAATAGGACAACTGCAGTTCTGCTCCGCGGCAGCCACAGCTCCACGGAGCAAAAGTACAATTGTTAGATTCGGTAACAGTTCGGTAGCAATTACCTGATGGACATACCCACTTCTGCTTCGTGCAGTCCAGCCAGAGCGCCACGAAACAGACGAGCAGTTGACCTATTTGGTAACAGTTTGGCAACAGTTACCGAATGGAACAACTGCACATCTATCTGCTCTGCAAAGCACAAGGACATTTGGCCCATTCGGTTACAGTCTGGTAGCAGTTACCAAATGAGACTTTAAAAGTAGTGTGTGTTTGTCTGAAATTAAAAGTAGTATGTGTTTGTGGGGCGAGCGTGTCACTGTTTTTGTTAAGAGACAGTCCCCGCTAAAATTCCCAAATAAATGTTCTGTTGTGGTTTTGGTAACAAAATAATTTGACTAAGCAATGAGACTTAGTAGCTTCCTTTGCCCTGTTAGAATAAATTGCAACTGACATGGGATGCAATGATCTTACGTAAATGTGGTTTAGTTTGATGCGCAACGGATAACACTTTAAATTGTACAGTTGTTAATAAGTCAACAGTAATTAAACTCGTAATTGGTCTACACATTAATCTCGTGTGTGAGAAACAATGTGAGCAAATGAAATGTTCAGATCTCTAAGCGTGCACCATATACTAGTAGCCAGACTATACATGTACAATTCGACTGCGAGAGCGAACTGAAAGAGCTACTACAGTGATAATTTTGCTATATGAATTAACAGGATGGCAAACAAGGATTTTTGATATTAATTGGATATCAAGATCACTGCACTTGATAATGTTCCTATTTGTACAACAGTTACCATACAGATTCAATGTTATAACAATGTTCTACACATCTGGTAAAGATTTCAAGTATCACACACTGCAAATATGTCTCATCTCTTTACGTGATCTACTTCTCTTCTAATCAAACAAATCACTTTAACTGTTACTAACATTAACTACCTTAACAATCTGAACTTTCATTGAGACTGAGAAAATCTTTAACTATGATCATTACTGCAATTAGGAACAAACTACTTTCTGCTCTCATTAATAGACCAACTGATCATCACAAAATGCCTACACTGAACTGTTCTAATTAGCATACAAATTTACAAACACAATAATTATGCAACTCTATCATAAGGAACAATGATCAGAACGGATAGCAATTCAAACTGGTGAAAGTGATGAGGAACTGGTAAAATGACACAGGGATAAATGATAAATGCGAGCTGAATTAAACAGTATTCATTACCCAAAAGACAAACCAACTACAATATAGACTACATACAGGCTACCATACATAACAATAGAAAAGTACAAGTTTACCTTATTTGAGACATAAATTTCCATACAAAATTTTCAATCTGCAGACTTGGCTGCGACTCTTCAAAACTGAATTTTTGCTATTCGAGTCTAACACACAGACAGTACAGTATGTTATATCGATTAGTGAAATGATACAAAATATTACATAAATTTGTTTTCTGCAGAATTATAGCTTTGGTTTTTATAACAAAACATGCTCAATGCTCTATGACAGGAACAATTATGTGAAAATTATATTGCGTACTCCTTTCAACTTCTGATCAGTAGAATCCAGCCAGAGCGCCATAAAGCACACATACTGCTGTCCCATTCCCAGCTAAGTAGTAGTTATCCAATGGGACAGCTGCTACGTCAAGCTCTGTCTGCACTCTATGGATAAGAACAGTTTGTAACAGTTGGGGACAACTCCATTTTTGCTATGTGGAGTCCAGCCAGAGCTCCACAGTAGCAGTTACGAAATGTTACAATCACACATCTGCTCCGTACATCTCGAGCTGGACTCGACATAGCAGAAGTGCAGTTGAGGCATTCGGTAACAATTTGCTAGCAGTTACCAAATGCGACACTTATCTTTCTGCTCTATTCCAGCCAGAGCTTCACGGATTAGACTTGCAGTTGTCCCATTCACTAAAAGTTCGGTAGCAGTTACGGAATTGGTCAACCCCACGTCTCATCTGTGGAGCTCTGACCCGACACCACGGGAGCAGCTGTGTGGTTGACACATTCGGTTAAAGTTCGCTAGATGTTACTAAATGGGACAGCTGCACTAATGCTCTGTACAGTGCAGCCAACGCCACATGGACCTGAGTATGGCCTGTTAATAGGCCAAAATTGGTTATGATTTGGTTAAACGGAATTTTGCCTTATTTAATAATTAATAAATATCAACAGATCGCTGCTCGTTGTAACCATGTTTGTTAATGTCAAGAGTCAGCTGTCACTTCTTTCAGGAACCGTCGATTGCAATATGTTACAGCATTGTTCGTGAAAAACCTCACTGAACGTCGCTGTTATCAACTAGTATATTTACATAGGTGCTATAAAAGAGCGACGGCTCTGTGAAACTCATTGGCTTGTCATGAACAGGGCTGCTGAGAGCCAGCACTGGGCCCGGGGCAACATCAGGCCCCAACTCCAAATATAGCAGTCGATTTTTTTAAAGAAAGTTTTTCGTTGTTTTTTACCTTTTATTTCCGTTTGTCGCAAATTCGCATCACCGTTGTAACCTTTATATGTGGAAGACTAAGTATGTTCGAGAGCCAGCGCCGACTGAAGCAGATTCTACACGAACGGACCCAGTGCATGTGGTGTGTGCTGCCATTAACTGAACGACGTTGACTGTACTTTTACGATGACCCTCGTTTATCGTACTCGTGTTGCGAACAAAGAGCCGAATTTGTTTTCATTCTTTATTAGATAAAACTAAATACATAGGGAAGTTTCAATCTGAAAATATTTTGTTTTGTTAGGTGCTGCAATTCACTTTTAGATGTGATGAAGTAGATAAAACTTTCATTGAACACGAAAATAATGTTTATGTAAACTACTTCATCAGGCACATAGGCATCTTTATAGGCACATCCAAGAGATAAAATAAAATGCAGAAAGTACGGTTATTTCCATTCATCTTTGGTGCTAACATACTTCATTGCTAGATTGTGTTTGTGACTGACGTTTTTGCGAGTTCTTTATTCACCCCCTCTTCCCCTCCTCACAAGTAGCACAATTATCCGTCAGGTAAATGTTTGTAGAGCTTATGGGACTTAACTACGGGGTCATCAGTCCCTAAACTTACAAACTACTTACGAACTAGCTAATACTAAGGACGGCACAAATATCCATGCCCAAGGGGGGAATTCGAACTCTCGACCGTAGTGGCCGTGCAGACCGTGACTGGCGCGCCGCAGTCCCCTCGGCCACCGCGGCCGGCGTCCGTCAGGTAAGTCAGATGAACGTGTGCTCGTAATATTGGCGTTAATAACAAAATTCTCTTTGTGAGCTTCCACAGTGTAATCCGTGTCCCACATTGATTTTTCCGTTTTCTGAACGTACTGCGTATATTTCTGCCACTCATCCAGCGTTAATTCAGTGGCTGCTTCCACGAGAAGTACTTTCACTTCATGCAGTTAGAAATATTCGTTCCTTGGTGCAATATACTTGAAGGGCTTGGTGCAAGTAGGAGGTAGCTCCACATTTTTCCAGTTTGTGACAAATTAAAGAACACGTTTTAAAAATTTAGTTTCTACCGAATCCTAGAAATAGTCATCCTTGCGTTAGGGTAATGGGTATCTAATAATGCTGACCAGAATACACACATATGCATGCACTCAGATACGTGCAATGGAGTTTTGAATTTTGGAGCTCCCTCGTTTTGCTCCAAAGTGAATGAAAAAGTCTTTGTACGACCATTTATTTATAATTAACCACATTTCAATTGGAAAACATTTATGAATAAAGAAAGTACAGCATTATTGGCATAATACATCAGTCCAGTTTTTCTTCAGCCTTATACCTCCCCCTGTCTCCTCAGGATTGTCTGAAGCACTACTTTGAAAGTGGTCGTAAAACCACATTTCGTTTTGCCCGACATACCTTCTGGCCGTTTCTTTGACTTCTTTAAACTATTGATCTTTGATGGGGAGGAGACAATCATAAGTTTGATGAAGGTAGTCCCTTTTTATGAGGTTCTTGGTTGCCAATTTGTGTGTTACTGAAGACAGTCATTTCAATAGTCGCACTGCATTCAATAATCCCTTTACTGATGTATGACTGTTCATAGTCCGGCGAGGCATATTTTTTTCCCAGTCGTGCTCGTGTATTGCTTTCGGTAGACGTTATGCTTATTTCTTCAGTTCAAGTCCCATTGCTCCTTGTGCGATCCTGTTTTCCTCTTCTGTGGCCCCACAACTGTGTCTCTGCATCCTGGATCTACTTCTGAATCAGTAGACGTGTCATATTGACCTCGTTCGTATTTTAATAGAGTGTCACAATTAAACAATTAATTTGATTAACTCATATTGACAGAAACCATGAAATCAAAAGACGATGACAGCACAAATGAGATAATACACCTGAGGAAAAATATCCCTCACAGAGAAGGCGTAACGTTTACACCGATCTGCTGAACACCAGGTTACATGACCTCCTTCCTGCTATCGTTTGGGGAAAGAACGAGGCTGCTCTCGAAGCTGCCTCTGTTTTCACGCTAACTCAAGAATACAGGCAGCTCCTCATCTTATGGATTTCTCTGGAACTAGAGAGTGGAACTGTCTCCTACTCTCACCAAACGAAGTAGATTATTTTCTGTATGTAATAGGATAATCAACTAAATACAGACAACAAATTGAGCTGCCTGCTTGTACTAAACCGAGGTGGCGTAGTGGTAACACACTTGACTCGCATTTGGAAGAATGGTGGTTTAAATCCGACCATACAGATTTAGGTTTTCCGTGATTTCCCTAAATCACTCCAGGCAAATGCCGGAATGGTTCTTTTGAAAGGGCACGGCCGATTTCCCGCCAAATGCTTACCCAAACACTCCTAGCGTAAGCTCCGCCTCTAATGACAATAATGCTGTCGACGGGACGTTAACCTCCGAGCTTGTTTGCTCGCTCGCTCTTGCACTAAACCCACCAATTCTTAGTCGGTGTCCATTTTTTTTTCTTTTTTTAACTGAACTTGCCGTAGCATCCACTAACATACGCATTGTAAGCTGATTTATTTACGCTAGCATTTCTCCATTCAACATATTTTCCGATTGATTATTTTTTTCCTTGCGAGATCAGTCTTTCTCTATTTCAAAGTGAGATTAGTTTCATGTTCGCGAATAACCCGATATACGGATAAGCTGCTGACCGCAAAAAGAAGTGACCCTTTAACAACACCACCGAGCAATAGTCACGTGGCGCTAGAAACAGTGAGCGTTATAGTGCTAATACCGTATCTGTCACTTTCTAGCGTTCATGCAGTTGGATGGCCCGTTCAGTGCACACGTTGTTTTATTCGTTCGTAGAACAGCCAATCTAAAACTGAACTTACACGTGGACCTTTGTGTTAGTGGGGGTAAATACAATATTGCTTACTTCACAACACACACATTTGTCTTCTACAAATAAGTGATAAATGCTACCACCTGTGAAGATATTTTAAAACTCAATAAGTTAAAAAATTTATTTTACTACAGCTGTCTGATATTTGCCATTTCAGAAGCCTGGGCATTCACAAGGCCTGGCCCCCGGGGATTTTGTCCCCCATGTCCCTCCCCCCTTTCTGCGGTCCTGGTCATGAATACTTTTCATGTCAGAAGATTTCTATCCTTTGAGCACTAAGTTATACGTTTGGTTAGCTAGAAACTCGTCAATGTCACAGTTGTTCTTTTATTCCGTTCAGTGGTAGGCGTCAGTTTGGAACTCTATGGGAGATGAGGGAAATGGCGGTTACTTAAGCTGGACTCCTAATTAGACTGTTAGAAAAAATTGTTTATTTGTTAAAGAACATGTTTGCATTTATTGAATTACATAAATGTAGGGGGTGTGATGTTATTCACTATTATGTATCAGCTCTCGCGTGCAAAGTGAATCAAATGATAATAGTACTATGACCGCAATATCCTCATATGGGGTAGTAAGGGTAAGATACATTTTTCTGAAATTTAAGTAATAAACGTTATGCGATCACAAACAAATGTAACATTGTAATAAAGAAAACTAACGCTCAAATAATGTGGTCATTTCAGACTTATTGAAGGCTTTAAAAAAGTTAACACTAAATGACTCTGGCTTGGTTTAGACAACACAGAGATTCTTCTTCAGAAAACCTTAACCAATTTGTACCGATTTCATCTCTGCAAATTCATATGAAACTCTTTTTAAGATTCAGATAAGTGTTGCCTTAGAGCATATCTGCTAACGTCTAGACATGTTCTGGATTTTATTTACCCTGTTAAACATTAAACTCTGATTAGCGACTCATTCCAGGGGCCTCTTCGTTTCCCTGGATGGTACTGAAAAGAATTCGTTTTTTTCCTTTGCAATTGACCTTATAAAGCTTTAAAGAATGTCGTCCTAGCTATTGTATCCGTGTGGCCCTATTCGTCGTTCTTTAACGTTTCACTGCCATTTAAATGAGAATAAAGTCACGTATCTAGAAAATTATCTGAATCATTTCAGTTCTCATTACACATGAACAGTCACACTGATTTGCTATAGGTTACCAAGCTATATATATATATATATATATATATATATATATATATATATATATATATATATCACAAATATTACACTAAATTAGTACCAACAGTCCCCCTTAGATTGGTTAAATGTCATGGCTATAATTACAAGCGAATTGACGAAATCTTTAAGAAGCTGTTTTGCTTTTAAGCGGCACCAGCCGGATATGGCTGACAGAATCGTGTTACTTCCTACTGTCGTTTTGTAGACGGAAGTACCAACCAGAAAACTTCAGAGCTAATATTTTACTGCGGTATCAGATGAGTTACATTGTGTGCGTGACGAATTCCTGCCACTGCATAATAGCGTTGTGGACTGCTTGGGAGCAGAGTATGCAGTGCGGTCCTGCAGATAATACCCCAGGTTAACTAATGCACCCCACCTTACGGAAAGTCCAGGCACTATCATAAATCACTGTGAATTCTTATTTGCTTCACATTTCTGTCGGTGGACGCGATAGCTTTTGTTGTCGTCTCTTTATATTTTTAGTTGTTCTTGTCAGAAGCCTCTTATATCATTTACATTTGACACAAAATATGAATACAAATACAGAATGAAAATCAACAAATATAAATACATATTAATTAACAGGGTAGCTGAATTTTCCGCTACCTGTCACAATGAACATAGCTGTTAAAATTATTTATTTAAGCTACATGTTTCGAGGCATGGGCCTCACTTCAGGCTATTTAGCATACACAAAATAATTCTTACAGGTATATTATATTAGATTCTTGCGGTCTGTTGCAATGAACGATCATTATGTGGAGATCGTCCATTGAAAGAGACCGCAAGAATATAATATAATATACCTGTAAGAATAGTTTTGTGTCTGCCAAATAGCCTGAAGATGAGGCACATGCCTCGAAACATATAGCTTAAATAAACACAGCTGTATGCATTGTGACAGGTAGCGGAAAATTCAATTACTCTGTTAATTATTACCCATTAATAGTACACATATTTACAAGTCCAGTTTTAACAGTACAAATGTCGATTCCCCACGATTAAACTATGCTAACCCAAAATCTGGGTACATCACTCGTATCACGGGCAGCACCAGTCAGGTCCTGCATGGTACAGCAGGTTGGACAAAGCTCACACTTAGCAGGTGCTCCGTGGTTTCTTCTTTTCCACACTCGCACATGTCAGATGCGTCAGTGAGGCCCCACCTTCTCACGTTGACTTTGGTTCTTGCAACGTTGGTCCGTAATCTATTGAGGGACTTCCACGTCATTCATTCCTCCTAGTAGCCAGGTGGGATCGCTTCCTGTGGGGTCATCCAGCCACCGAGGACCCCCTCTTTGCTCTCCCCATCTCCAGCCTGGTCAGTTGGGATGATTTGTTGAGCTCCGTCGTTGCACGTTGAGTGTGCTACGGGCAGGCTGATAACCAAAAAGAGGATGTTTAGCAATGAAAGACAGTCGTGGTTGCAACTTTATTCAATTTTTACGCGTTTTATCCTTGTGGGGCATACTCAGAAATTCTTAAAATAACACATCGGTTGTGTAGAACTAAAAAAAATTGCTAGCCACAATCTGGCAGCATCATATCATTCAAACGAATATGGTTGACAAAATGGAGTGGAGAGTATTTTATGAAAAAGAGGATGTGTTGATGAAGTCAATTTCTTGTTGTCACTTTAAACAGTCGGGGGTTTTCCCGTATTTCGCAGTCTTTTTCCGGCGCTTCCTGATATGTAGCTCTGTATTAATTTATTTTTTTAATATTTAATTTGTGTGTGTGTGTGTGTGAGCGTGTGTCTGTCTGGTGTCAAAATATGTTCAAATATTTGCATAGTTTATGGGACTTAACTGCGGGGTCATCGGTTCCTAAACTTACAAACTACTTATGAACTTATAATAAAGACAACACTAACAGCCGGCTGCGGTGGCCGAGGAGACTGAGGCGCTCCAGTCACGGTCTGCACGGCCTCTACGGTCGGGGGTTCGAATCCCCCCTCGGGCATGGATATTTGTGTCGTCCTTAGTTGTAGCTAGTTCATAAGTAGTTTGTAAGTTTAGGGACTGATGACCCCGTAGTTAAGTCCCATAAGCTTAACAAACATTTGAACATTTTGAACAACACTAACATCCAAGTCCGAGGGAGGATTCGAACCTCCGACGTGGCGCTCCAAACCGCTCGTTTACTTCCGCCCGGCTGCCTGGTATCAAGGAAAGGCAAAATTTACAACTACCATTTCATACTCTCACAAGGGGCTGGATTAACTGGGCGCATGGGTTCGCAGCTGACCAGACGTTGACGCCTTTCGCAGAGGGAAACGGGGAGAATCTATGAGTTTTACAATTCCTTCATCCAAAATCAATACTTCTCCATGTGTGTCTGGTGCAGCATGAATTTTGGCAGCAGCGGTCTGAGTAATGAAAACGTCTAGTCCAAAGACGATGTCGAAAATACTATACTGGCCGTGCTCCGATGTTCGTCGAGAAGCAGGCGACCTCGCAGAGTTTGCGTTCCAGGATCTTCACTTGTCACTGTCTAATTGTGTAGTCTGGCAAGTAGAGACTTTGCCGAAATCTCGTGCCTGGCACTTAAAATGCTTTTGAAGCTTACTGGTAAACCGGACAATCCGTACAACTTGCAGGATGTCCCACACTGCCTCAAAGTCCAAATGTTGATTTGTTTTCTGGTTTGTTAACTAGAGAATTTCATGCGTCAAGTTGGTAGTTGACAATATATAGCGCTATGACGAAATTGCGGAAATGAGGTGGGCAGTTCTTTGACTGGTAATTCACGACGTAAACTGACGCATCGAGGAGATATCGAACCGTGAAGATCTTGTCCATTTGTTTTCCCTTTGATCGCAGTGTGGAACGAGTACAGTGCTTACGTCCGAGTGGTGCTAGGTGTTCTGTCTGTCGCCCGCGCAGCGTTATGCGCACCGCTGGTGTTATGCGCCGAGCAATGGCAGTGTGTGACTCTTTCCGCAAGAACTTATGAATGTTGTCGCTATTGTGTTACTCATTTTATCTTTTTATTGCCGTCACTTGCGTGTTCTTGTGGTCTGCGAAGCTCAGTTACAGCAGCGTGTCGAATCAGAAGTTACTTCCAGGTTCCCGGCTGACAGAAGCGGCGGAAGTGTAGTTTACAGGCCGCTGATGTTTGAGTTACCGCTGTTTCATATGTATTTTTATTTCTCACTTCAACTTCAACTAGTGTATCAATCTCACGATGGCAATGTAAACTTCATTAACTTGTTATCAATATTCAGTAACATCGCATCGGTATAGAAGTTGCGTCACATTGAGAAATATTCTCAAGATTTCGATAGAAAAGCACACCATCCTCATCAGGAGCTAAAAACACAATCAGTGATTTTAACTCCAAATTGTGATGGCGGAGTTAAGAATTTTATTCGACGTGGCGCAGCTTCTACACCGAGGTTATTTGGGCTCCGACGACACATTTTTGTAATCTATCTGTATTACATAGCGAACTTGGCAATGAAGCCGCGGCGGAGCGGCCGAGCGCATTGAGGCGCTTTGCTAGGATGCGCGAGGCCGTTCCCCGTCGGGGATTCGAATCCCCCCTCGGGCATGGATCTCTGTTCCGTCTTTAGGATAAGCTAGTTAATAAGTTGTTTATAAGTTTAAGGACTGATGACCCAGCAGTTAAGTTCAATAAGCTTTACAAGCATTTGAACATTTGATTTTGAATTTTGAATTGGCAATGAAAATAAAAGTGTTAATAAAAAGATTTCACTATAATTATTGTCTCCCAAGAGTTTTCTGTCTTCGTCTCATTGCGTATTTCTCTCAGAAACCTTCTCATTTGTAAGACTACTCTACGTAGCCGATGAACCAAGTTTAAAATACATATGTTATTTGGTAGCGACACAAGAAAGCTACTTTCGTCATTACTAATTGCAGATCAGTGTGTAAAACTACTCCCAGGTGGTTTGTCTCCCATTACGATGAAGATCTTTGATGGCAAACACAGTCTCTCAGAATGATACTTTTAACTAAAATATAGAATACGATGCTTTGTAGTTCTTGAATTAGTTTTCCGTATGATGTTTTATGTTGCATGTATTCAGTTTTTTTTTTTTTTTTTTTTTTTTTTTTTTTTTTTTTTTTTTTTACGTTTCTGCGTAATCGGGGCCACTTTTGTGTTAGAAACGGACAATCAACAAAACGTGAAACGTAGGGGAAAAATTAAAAACTAAAATAAAATAAAATTCGCACAATAGTACATTCACTATGAGGGGGATGTAAATACTATAGTGTTGTTCCTGTGGCTGTAAATTTATTTTCATTTTCTACTTATTCATCTGAAATGTCGGAAAAAAGCCTTTTCGGTTCAACGCCAGAAAACAATTCCCCATTTTACACGTTTTAAAATAATGTACGCTTGAAAACAATGCGTACATGTTATTTCCGCTCCATAAGTTGTCGTCTGGTATATCGTTCACTTGTACGGCACCTGCCGTGTTCTTCTTCTGCTGAATGTTTTCCATTCCATTGTGGTTTGCCAAGACACTTCCTCCAAGTAAAAACCCAAGGAATTTACAATGATGCACCAAAGAATTCGGTAACTCTTTGGGTAATTGATTCACCATCAAGGCTTCCTTTTAGTTTAAAATAAGTTTTTGTTGTATAACAACAAAATAGCACGACAAAGGGGAAAGGAGCTAGTATACACTTACTGTGTCTGATAAAGATTTATATTATTGCGGAGGTTTTCACAGATTACAGCACAACGTCGGTATATACAGGCTGTCCAGAAAAGGACTCCCTGATTTCAAAATTAAATATCTCGAAAACAAAGATCGTTAGAGGAATGCAGTAAACGGTATATTTATTGTGAAAGCTGTAAGAAGTTTTTACAGCAGTTTGAAATAATAGTTACAAAAGCTGCTAACAGATGGCGTTGTAATCGCCATACGTAATGCCTAGTATAAATAGGTCTTTTTTGTTTTTTTTTTTTTTTTTTTTTTTTTATGGGACTTAACTACGGGGTCATCAGTCCCTAAACTTACAAACTACTTATGAACTACTTACGAACTAGGACGGCACAAATATCCATGCCCGAGGGGGGATTCGAACCCCCGACCGTAGTGGCCGTGCTGACCGTGACTGGAGCGCCTCAGTCACCTCGGCCACCGCGGCCGGCGTATAAATAGTGATCCGAAGCCCAGAGCGATCAGTTCCACTATTGAAACGTGAGAGGAGGTTAGCGTCCCGAAGGAAGAGATTAAAACCATGTACTCTTCTGTGGGCAAAACATTTTATTACGGGCAAAGTCGCTCATGGGCACAATTGTTCACACAAGGTAGCTGGTCTGGCTGATGGGCTGCAGGGAGCAACGTAGCAATGTTGCTTCACGTTAGTCATAAATGCGTTAGCCGCGGCGGAGTAGCCGCGCGTGCTGGAGCGCCGTGTTGCGGTGCGCGCGGCCGTCCGCCGTAGGGGGTTCGATCCCCCCCCCCCTCGGGCATGGGTGTTTGCGTTGTCCTTAGTTTAGTTTACCTTGGGCTAAGTAGTTTGTAAGCTAGAGACTAATAACCAAGCTGTTGAGTCCCATAGATATACAAACATTTGAACATTTTTGAACATAAATGCGTTAACTGCTGAGACTGTGATCCACTGTTTCTGTGCTTCGTCAAGTGCTAAATGAAATAATAAACGAAGTGCTGACCAACATGATTAACACATTTCGTAGAGACTTTGATTCTTTATTAATTTTTCTATGCACAATTAGTGACATTTGGAAAGGAACTGAAAAAAAGAGACTGTTAGCCAAACTTCGTAAAGTATTGCTTTTATTTGTTGTTTTACGTTACGATTATGGGCTAATTGTCTGTGTCACACTAGGACACGTAAAATGAAACACAGAACGCATGCGTCCTGCAACTGTTGGCCTCTATGTTACTTAAATTGCTACACTAAATTTAATTAATTCTGTGATTTTTTTATTGGATTGACTATTTGTTTATGTCTAGTTGATTCTTGGTGCTTTTTTGCTTCTAATTTCACTGTGTGAATCTGAAGGTAAACGTACAACATCCATCTGGAGCGCTAAGCGCGCAGGTTTGACAGCGGAGAGCGTTCAGGTTACGGCGAGTAAACAGGCAATCGGCCCCTGCCAAGAAGTAAGCCTCGCACGGTTTCCCTTCGGCAGGCCGAGACAACACCACCTAGAGTCAAGGCCTTACAACAAGCTGTGCTACGTCACAATGACCATGTCGCGAACAGAGTCGAACATAAAGAGTCGCGAAACTCCCAGTGATTTTTTGCAACTTCGTGACTGCAGCGCTGCCAAGCGGCCGGGTCGTAAAATCACACCGCGAAGCGATTGAGTAATGAATCTGCATTTGGACTGAAGCAGTATTTTCAAAATAACTTCGTATTTACGAGCTTTTGTGGCACTATAAATTGTAGCAACTGTCAAAAAATATAATTCGGAAATATATCATTTCCAAATGATGCTCAGAAGTAACAGAATAATGCCATGTATAACAGGTATTCGTTTACTGTTGTTAGTTATACTTTTAGGCATAGAAGTAAATCTTTAACAATTCATTCACGTGCAAACTTCTGCTGTTAATGAGAATCGCAAATACTTCACCACTATTTCATAATATTCAAAAAAATGTTCAAATGTTTGTTAAGCTTATGGGACTTAACTACGGGGTTATCAGTCCGTAAACTTACAGACTACTTATCAACTACCTTATACTAAAGACGGCAAAAATATCCATGCCCAAGGGGGGATTCGAACCCCCGACCGCAGTGGCCGTGCAGACCGTGACTGGAGCGCCTCAGTCTGCTCGGCCACCTCGGCCGGCTTCATAATATTACTGTTGAATAAAAGTAATGTACAATGACTGCATTAGGTTCGTACCTCAGCTTCACAAAAATGATAACCCTGTATACTAACATATTTGTCCGTTACCTACTAGTTTGATGAAGTGAATACGTAGCTACAAATAAATAATATGTCCATATATAAACTGTTAATGTTAGCACGTCACATTCTTGAAGATATTCAGTTTGATACCTGCCAAGTAGCTAAAAAATTATGATAGGTACACGAAAGGCACAGAAGCAAGGACGAGGTGAAAAGATGGTTTAAACGACGATGTAGAATCTAGTCCCCTACAATGTAAAAATCGTGTGTACTTTTCAAAACTTTACAATGTCCGAAATCCGCTAAAACAAAACTCGTGCAACATGTCAGTACGCACCGAGCATGCGAACATAATCAGTTCCTTGTATATACTTCAGCATATCAGGTTGCATTTCATTTCTGCTTTCAAAAGGTTTCAGACGAAATTAATATGAATCGGGTATTGTGAACTGTATGAACTGCACTGCACTGAAAGTTTGTTAAATTATAGACTGCCTTTAACAGAAACAGTTATACTACTTTAATAATATTTTCGTATTTGTATTAGAAAATTCACAGGGACGTTCTGTGACCAAGAAATATGAAAGTAACGGCATTAAAAACAGCAACTTCTCAGTTTGTATCATGCCATTCCACTGTTATTCCCTACTGACCGCTTGGAGTGCTAGTATCGCTTCAGCTGAAATTTTTTTTACTAGAGAGTTTCGCGACTGTCTGTGATTGTGGCCGCGACCGCCAGCTGAATAGCTGTCCGATTGGGCACGCTCACTGCCTCGGCAGGGCCAACGGGAAAGACAAGCCCCAGCGCAAGGTAGTTCCGAGCCGGCGCGATCGCTAGCCGATTGGCCGGCCGCTGGGGCACTGTCCACTGCGTCGTAGCGGGCAGCCACTGAGCTAGAACCAGATCGCGCCGGCTCGGAACTACCTTGCTTACGTGGCATGACGACCGCGCTGTGACCTGTCTTTCCCGTTGGCCGCGTGCCTCGTCAGTATGACGTACCACAGCCTGTTGTAGGGCTTTGTCTCAAGGTGGTGTTGGCCGAGAGTACGTGGACAGCACGCTGGCGGGCCGCGTGCAAATGGAAAGCACAATGGCGGACGTGACGTCAAGTCCAACTGTCACTTTTCCCGCCCTAAAAACTTTTAATTTTAGACACTACGCTGACACTATTAGAATTACAGATTAGCGCATAGTAGCAAATGAAAGAGGAGAACAACAGGATTCATATGATGTGTGACATCATTTATATTAATTTTATATCAAAAGCTATTCAGAAAACCGATATTTATTCACTTGGAAACATCCAGAGGCTAAACTAATTGAACTACAGAAACGCGCGAGAGCTCAAATTAAAGGCGTCATCGAGATGCAAAGTTTGGTATAACCATATTATCTGCAACACATACATTGCGCGTAATAATATACTTTTAAAGAGGAACAATAGTGATTTGTTAATAACAATAAGGACAGATAAGAAACAGCGAGGCAGTGATAAGTCGCGGGTGTCGTAAACACACCTGTTTAGAATATATTATTTTCGTTTAATAGGCTCTGTTTAAGTAAATTATATTGCTTATCGACCGTAATTTGTTTAAATTTGTGAACACAGGATTTATGAACAGTGCATTGAAAAGAGGACTGGACAATGTACTTGAAAAACACTTTACTTACGTGATTACTTAAATATTCATTGTGGAACGGCCGAAAGAATTATTTATCGGTTAATTTGTTTAAAATTAAGATTTTTCGGTATTATTAGTATCAGAAATGAAAGTAAAGTATGTATTTGTATTAGAATCTTGCGGCTCATCTAACGATGCCGTCATGTGAACATTTAAATCATTATTTAAAAAGTTTTCTACGCTATTGGGAGAGCCCCTGAACCTCGTTAGGGTGACGTATTACAGGAAAGACCGCACATATCGTATATAAGTGCGTGCCAGGATCAGTCGACGGTATGTCAGTCTTGATAGTAGACGTGTGTTGCGAGTGCAGTGGAATCGAGTAAAACGACAGGTGGTGAACATAGCCGCAGAATCCACCGCGCTGGACTCTGAAATATTTCGGACATATTTGGACTTTGATTTTTGCCACAGTTAACTCAGAATTTTTTCATCGCACTCTGACTTGGATGTCTTTTTCTTTATTTATTTTTGGATACAGCAACGAACTTTAATAGCAATCATTTTAGGAACATTATCCAAATAATTAAATATTCATATATCTATATAGTTAGCAATATTTTGAGATCGATTTAATCATACCAGACGGAGTCTAACGAATTTACTAGCTCTCTCCAGACATAATCATGCAATGAGCAATTAACAATGTTAGTAAAAACGCAAACCTCATATTGTAGTCAGTTATTTAGTAGATGCCGCCCTTGTTAAACATTCCATGACTTTAAATTGAAAGTTTAGTTTTACAATTAAATGTATTCGGACAGCAACGAGCCAAAACTAGCAGGAATAAGTCACCCCGTAAGACGAAGTTAGTTTAAGGATCCGTACAGTTAAACGTTGTTGAAATTCAGTAAAAAGTGAAGTTTACTCTTTCAGTAAAACTAAGTAAAGAATGCAATGCAACAATACTGAAAGTTGGTCAAAAGTTAGTTACAATACAGTTAAAACACTGACTCCATAACTTTTTTAGACCAGAGATCAATTATATTTCCTTGTTGTCAGCAGAGACCACATGGTTAAAATTATATATTAACATGTATTATCTACAGGGGAATGGAACAGCTGTTAGAAGCTGAGCTCGGGGAATATCAGTTTGGATTCAGGAGGAACGTAGGAACCCGGGAGGTAATACTCACTTACGACTTATCTTAGAAGATAGATTAAGGAAAGGCAAACCTATATTTTTAGCTTTTGTAGATTTGGAAAAAGCTTTTGACAATATTGACTGGAACACACTCTTTTCAAATTCCGAAGTCAACAGGGGTAAAATACAGGGAAAGGACAGTTATTTACAACCTATAAAAATGCCACAGCGCAGTTATTAGACTCGAAGGTCAAGAAAGGGAAGTATTAGTTGGGAAGGGAGTAAGAAAGGGTTGTAGCCTTTCTCTGATGTTATTAGATTTGTACATCGAGCAGGCGGTGAAGAAAAGCAAGGAAAAATTTGGAATAGGGATTAAAGTTCGGGGTGAAGAAATAAAAACATTGCATTTTGCTGATGATATTGTAATTCTGTCAGAGACAGCAAAGGACCTGGAGGAGCAATTGAACGGAATGGACAGTGTGTTGAAAGGAGCATATAAGATGAACATTAACAAGAGCGAAACAAGGGTAACAGTATGCAGTCTTAGAAAATCAGGCGATGCTGAAGGAATTAGAGTAGATAACGAATCAATAAAGGTGGCAAATAAGATTTGCTACTTGGGCAGAAAAATAAAATATGATGGTCGCAGTACAGAGGATACAAAATGCAGAATGGCAATGGGAAGAAAAGCGTTTATGAAAAGGAGAAATTTGTTAACATCAAATATTGATTTAAGCATAAGGAATTCCTTTCTGAAGGCATTTGTGTGGGGTGTTGCCTTGTATGGGATTGAAAGGTGGACGATAAACAGTGCGGACAGGAAGAGGTTAGAGGTTTTTTGAAATGTGGTGTCACAGAAGAATTCTGAAGATTAGGTGGGTGTATCGCGTAACTAATGAGGAAGTACTGAACAGAATTGGGGAGAAAGGGAATTTTCTGGCATACCTTGACTAAAAGAATGGATCGATTGGTAGGACACTTTCTTAGACATCAAGGTATTGTGAATTTAGAGCTTGAGGGAAGTGTTTGGGGTAAACATCGCAGAGGGAGACCAAGAGATGAATATAGTAACCAAATTCAAATGGATGTAGGTTGCCGTTCTTATGAGGAAATGAAAAGGCTTGCTCAGGATAGAGTAAGGTGGAGATCTGCATCAAACCAGTCTCTGGACTGAAGAATACAATACTGTATATATGTAAAAATAAGTTTTTTAACAGTCGTATCATAATAGAAAATGTTTATTGAAAATTACTTTCATTTTGCAGCAATGTGATTTTTAAGTTCGGTAATTGTAGGCCTATTACTGTTGTTCAAGGCTACACGCATATCTCAAATACTTTCAGACGATTATTTAATTTTTTTTAGGCAGGAAACCTTTGTTCACTTAAATATGTGTTAACATGCCGGAAGAAGTTCTCCGAAAATGTTATTGTATTATTTTTGCTTTTTATAACAAATCTGCCAAAGAGGATATATCAAATGCCTTAAAATGTTCAATTGTTTGTAAACCCATTGGACAAAACTGTTGTGGTCATCAGTCTCTAGACTTACAAACTAACTTACACTAAGGACAACACTCACACCAGAGCCCGAGGGACGGTTCGAACCTCCGGCGAAAAGGGCCGCCCAGTCCTCGGCATGACGCCTTAGACCACGCTGCCATTCTTACAGTTTCTATCACACTGTAATTCAATAAATGTTCACAATACTAGGAGACAAATGAGTATAATTCAAATAGTAACAATGGTATTCACTTATGTCATCACCCGTCAAGTTGTCTAGTTATCGTATGTTCTACTGATTACGCAACAAGAAAGTAATAATCTGAATTGAATAAAAGCTTGTAATTTTAAATTATTCACTGGCCATATGATAGATAATTATGTTGTTGTTGTGGTCTTCAGTCCGGAGACTGCTTTGATGCAGCTCTCCACAATACCCTATCCTGAGCAAGCCTCTTCATCTCCACATAAGAACGGCATCCTACATCTGTCTGAATTTGCTACTGTATCAATATCTTGGTCTTCCTCTGCGGGTTTTACCCCACACACTTCCCTGCAACGCTAAATTCAAAATTCCTTGATGTCTAAGAATGTGCCCTACCAATCTATCCCTTCGTTTAGTCAAGGTATGCCAGAAATTTCTTTTCTCCCCAATTCTGTTCAGTACCTCCTCATTAGTTACGCGAATATATATATATATATATATATATATATATATATATATATATATATATATATATATATATTGACGACGTTAGGGTGTTCATTTAATTAAATGAATCGCAATTTGCGAACCACTGCGGTAAAACATTATATAACTAAACTTGGAAGTAATGATGTCATAGAATGAATTTTCTCTCGTTTGTGTTGTGTGAGTGTGTGTGTGTGTGTGTGTGTGTGTGTGTGTGCTATAGATGGTATAACATAACATTTAGATCACAGGTATGACGTAACGTCTGGCCAGAGGTGAACCTTCTTATATAAAATCGAAACGCGTCTGTTGCATGGGGAATCTGATTATCGACGTATTGCCGTGAGGGTGGTCATTTCCCAGGCGCGACCTGAAAAGGCAATCGATACAGGGACGTCAGCATGGCAAACGCTTCGATTGCAATAAAAAATAAAAAAGATGAAAGCTCTCTACAAGTGCGCCACTGGCAACTAACGAGACCTTCACGGTTTATTTCTGAGCCCTGGGCGGGCAGGTCGATATGCATCGGAAATAGGGGAGCCGATAGCGAGTGGAAAGTGCTGGAACAAAGCGCCGCGAACGCACGCGCTCCTGCAACTTCACCCACTAAAAGAGCCGGTCAACGGGAATAGCCAGGTTTTCGTCGGCATCTGGCATTTCTTTCAGGTGCTTGTGGTGATTCTGTAGCGCAATCAGAGGGAGCGAAAACATGAAAGCAATGTACTTTCTTTGATATCACCCTTCTGACTGCTTTGCTGTGGCTCGACAAATACTACCATTACCTCTGGTAGTGCCTGTATAACTTTGACACTACTTTTAGTTAGTGTCTTCCCCGTAAATTTGCACTCATGAATTTGCGATTACACTCCAGATTTTCTGTGAGTGTACTTAATTATAAGAGTTCTTAGTTGCTTACGCAACCTTAAGCTTTTGATTCTTCCATTATCTCATCCACCCTCTTGCAAACAATGGTTAGCGTGAAACGCAAATTCTTGATAACGCCTTTTTCAAATGAAGGCCTAATGTAACTGACCTCTATTTCCGGAAAATGGCCTCCGACATGGGCTAGGCTCTATCGTATGTCCACTTTGCCTCTTGTTTATTTGTTATTTCACTCTGCTGGCCATGCAAGAAGTTCCCGAGACGTCAAGTAAAATTCATTCAAAAAATAACACTCTGTGATCTTTATATAATTATGTGCCCCTGTGTTATGTGTTTGTGTATTTGTACTCCATACAAATCCAGAGTTTTGTTCCAATCTTGATGCAAGTATGCACACTGGACCTTCAAAGCACGATGCAGGCCACTGTAGGTCTAAGGGTCATGTACAACACATAGTTCTGGAGATATGACGTTACAAACAATGAAATGAAAGAAAACTGCTGCATCACTTGACAATGTTGCACATTTAAACCACTAGACCAATTTCAACCAGTATTTTTAGAAGGCATGATGGAGAAACAGCAATATTAAAACAATGGTTAAAATTAAAATAGTCCAGATCGCATAATTGTTATTTTTATTTCATGACTGGTTTCAGTCAACGTAGACCATCTTCAGATGAATAGCTCCACGTCTATGCGGCTCGCTGTGATGAGCGCCACCACCTACCATCATGGTGCTAGTCATCTGAAAATGGTCTACGTTGACTGAAACCAGTCATGAAATAAAAATAACAAATTCTGGGATATGGACTGTTTTAAAGAATTTCAAAAATGTTCAAATGTTTGTAGAGCTTATGGGACTTAACTAGGGGGTCATCAGTCCCTAAACTTACAAACTACTTATGACCTAGCTTATACTAAATACTACACAAACATCCATGCCCGAGGGGGGATTCGAACCCCCGACCGCAGCGGCCGTGCATACCGTGACTGACACGCCGCAGACCGCTCGGCCACTGTGGCCGGCTTCAACCAATTTCAACCAAATTCTGTGCACATATTCCTTACCGTGCGAGAACAATTGCTGTAGGGTTACGAACACCTACGACGGAAAGATCAGGAGATATAACATGATAAACGGCCTACTCTCGCGAAAGGTTTGTTTGTAATGTATACAAACCTACAGTGCTATTCCAGTATTGAAGAAATTCTTATACACCAGATTTTCAAAATACGAGAAAGGACAGCGTATACAGAAAACTTTGGACGGCTTAAGGGGGAGAGTACCATACAACAGATTTCGACAGCAATATAGTGTTTTATTACGATGTTGGTGAAATTTTACACACTCGACTTTCGAAACATGAACAACGTTGCAGTCAGATTTAGTAAGGTGCATGGTGGAGGGTAAATAGACGTCAACACTGCTGCAGTGGAGTGGCCTTGTGCTGTAAGACTTCTTGCTGCGAAGCGCGTGGTTTCTACCCGTCGGAGGTTCAATTCTCCATCGGGCATGGGTATGAGTGTGTGTGTTCTCCTTAGGATGTTGGGTTGTTTGGTTGGGATTGGGGAATTAAACTACTAAGTTTATCAGTGCCCCGGTGGGGAGGGGAAGGAGTGAGGATAGGAAAGGAGGGGAGGGGATAGGAAATGCAGTCCGGGAAGTAAAGAAGGAAGGAAGACTGCATTAGCTCGGGGCCTCGTTCTAGCTACGCACGTACTCATGAAAAAACTGTGAGTCCCCAAGGGTCTGTGTTCTCCTTAGGTTAGATAATTTAAGTAATTTATAAGCCTTTGGGCCAATAACCACAGTAGTTAAGTCTCATATACTTACAAACATTTGAACATTTAGACGTCAACAAAAAATTTCAGATTTTTTAATTCTTTCGAAATTTTTCGAAAAATTTTCGACGCCATTTCTTTGAGTGCCGTGAAAATTAGTAAACACATTTAATTTTTCATAGGAGGAGAGAAGATGATTTGAGAGAAACCGAGCAGAAGATGTACAAAGAGGAGGCGATAGAGAAGGAAAGTTTATTGATATAAGATCCAAATTTAAAAAATTCCCGAGCTACGCTGGGTTCTCAGCTAGTTGAATGTATAGCTGATGTGTAGACGATAATGAAATCAGCGTGTGCTACCGCAGTACCTGGTTATCACCGCTGCTACACGCCTCGCAGAGGTTTTGCACGTGATGCTTTGGGTATAGCAGTCTATGCTACTTTCATATATTTCCAACTTTGATCTGGTGCAGCAGCGAGTGGTATATCTCATGACAGAACTTCTGCAGTCATCGGTCAGACGTTTTCGGTAAGGAAGGTCAAAGCATCAACACGAGCCAAAAAGCGACAATATGCTCCACTCGTAATCGCGAATTATCTCGTTACATTGTGGCGGTAGGCAACATCCAAGGACAAGGACAAGAGGCTCCAATACCTCAACGCTGTTTGGTTGGAGTACCAACACTGCGTACTAGGTGGAGACAGGTATGGAATCCAGTAACACGCCAAGCCACTCTACAGGCTTCAGTGTCAGCGCGGTGACGCATAAGGAACAGTTCAAGAATCAGTCACCAGACTGCCAGCACACTCTTAGGGGGGGGGGGTTCAAGGAGACTCAAGATATGTCGGTAAAAAATGTCGTCCAAATTCCCCTATGGTACTGTTATAGAGAGATAGGCTGGTGATGCCTTGCTGAACTGTTACCTTATGCCTTGTCAAACTCGTCCCACACGTGGTATTATGTATTGAAGTAGTATTGCTGTCCAGGTTTCCAGCTCTGAAACGTTGGTACTGTTGCTCTCACACACCTTTGGAGCTTTTCGATGGCCAAACTGCTGCAGGAAAATGTGTGACCATTCGTAGCTACCAATGTTATCAATGTCGACCACAGCATTTCATTGCTGCCTTGGCCTCCATTTTCTCCCAACAAACTAGCCTATCGGAAACGTATGTCGATGATTACGGAACGACTGGTTCAATACATAGCAAAAAAGAGCCTTCAGAGTCTCTTGTCTCAATTCGAAGCCTGGTAGCAGCGGTTAGAGTCAGCAATGGCGACAACATACAATACTGCTATCATCTTTCTCACGTCACATACAGCTCTATTTTCATCATGTGACCTTTGTACAACATGTTATCTCGCAGATAAATCTGGCTTTATTATCTCCATTCCTTATTGCTGCATTCTCTTCCGAGGTAGTAGAATTGCTTCATCTTGTCTGTATTACTCATTAGTCTCAATTTATCTTTAGTTTCATTTCTCTTTTCGTTAATAACTGCGTTCTTTTATTTACCCTAATTGCACTAAGATATTTTGTGATTCTTACCATTTCTCCGCGCATCCTTTGGTGAGACTCATTAATTGGATTTTTTAATGAACTATTCGGCTACATGTGGACACTGGTATAGATTTTGCCGAGAAGTTTTAAGAAAAAGTTATTTGGACCGTAGCAGATAATTAGATGTTTGTAATATTTTCGTCTAATGGAACTTTCGGTGCAGTTTGGAATTCCAATATTTTGGGCAGTGTTATACCTAGTCTCTGTCACAGTAATTGTTAAGTGTTTTTCAATTACTGTATTTCCTTCATATAGTGCATTCTATACACAATATTTGGAGCTTGAGCTATCATTTGTGCAGCATATGAACTCACGTTGATCACTTGTCTATCGATTAGCACCAAAGAAATTAATAAACTGTTTTATTTGGATCGTAAATGAATTTTACTTTATAGAAGTGTTACCAATCTAGAAATCATCACAGTGCTGACATGTCCTTAGTAGACTACTCATGTATCTATTTAAAGCTACGTACATGAGGAATATTACCCCTAAACGGATGAGGGAGCTAAAGGTAAATAATGTTTACTTTGTGTGTCAGGTATTTCGAACCTTTTTTGAGTGTGATATATTTTTCGGATACCGATGTTAGTGCTGCGCCGACGTTACAAAATGTCTGGTTGGGAGAAACAAACGTCTTAATTGCTCTCTCTCTCTCTCTCTCTCTCTCTCTCTCTCTCTCTCTCTCTCTTATCGTTTTAACCAAACATCGTAGGGTGTCTGACATTGCTTTAAAACAATAAAGGTATATCAAAGGCGATCTTCGCAGCATGTGTATTTTTGTTCATTTTTCAAAAGAAGCAATCATTCCCCAGCACCGTAAATAATGTCAGCAGCATACGCCTGTTATTTCGAGTTAAGAGTTCCGCAAATTTCTGCCTAAGGCTGCATGCTGTTATTACGTACTGAAGCAGATAATAAGTATCAAACTCAAATGTGGCTCAAATGCTATATACTAATAATGAATCATCGAAATACCTCTCTACTGGCAGCACACGTGGCGTAAAATAGCAAATTTCAATGTGAGATTAAGTATTACAGAGGCAACAATCTCTAACAGTTTCTCATATGGAACCGAAAAATCAATTCAAAGAACCTGTAAAATCAATTTTAACTATAGAAAAGCAACAGTTACACACCGCAATAAATAGCCTTGAAATTCTTTATCGAGGAAGCAACCTATATTTTTCACTACCACAACACAAAGCCGAATAATTCGTTGCGATACCAGTGAAAATCACAAGAAAGTAAGGTTATTACTACACACTCCAGAGTTTTACGTAAAACACACCAAACAAAGCAAATGTTGTACCGATATGTACGCATCGACGGGCAAATATATTCTTAAACTTCACAGAGGATACACACGAGTCTCAGTCTTCTTACGGGAATCGGTTAACCATTGCGTGACTAAACGAGAGTAATGGAAGAGGGACACTGAGATATAGCAGTGTAGTCTGGCTGAGAGCATTCCAGGGTAGCTCCTGCAGCTTCAGTGTCCACCGTAGCCAGGTGGCTTAGTGGACAGGGCCATCTGCCAAGTAAGCAAGGGATCCGGTTTCGGCTGCGGTGGAGTGGCCGAGCGTTCTAAGGCGCCTTGCTGCGGAGATCGCGATTGCTCGCCATCGGAGATACGAGTCCTCCCTCGATAATGGATATGTTTGTTGTCCTTAGCTTAGTTTTAGTTTAAGTAGTTTGTAAGCCTTGGGACTGCTAACCCCAGAAATTAAGTCCCATAGATTTATAAACATTTGAACACTTTGAATCCGTTTTCGATTCTCGGTATTGGCACGGATTTCCATCTCACTCGTTGAACATAATTAAATGTCCTTAATAATCGGATTAAACGTCTTTTACAAACATAATTGGCAATGTTGTTCAGTTTACATGATGTTTCAAATCCCAAAAGAATATAGCTACGTTATTGTGTATCTATATTCCTGGCCATTAAAATTGCTACACCACGAAGATGACGTGCTACAGACGCGAAATTTAACCGACAGGAAGAATTTGCTGTGATATGCAAATGATTAGCTTTTCAGAGTATTCACACAAGGTTGGCAACGGTGGCGACACCTACAACGTGCTGACATGAGGAAAGTTTGCAACCGATTTCTCATACACAAACAGCAGTTGACCGACCTTGCCTGGTGAAACAACGACGAACCTGGGTGCACGAATGCAAAACGTCATTTTTTCGGATGAATCCGGGTTCTGTTTACATGATGGTCACATCCGCCTTTGGCGACATCGCGGTGAACGCACATTGGAAGTGCGTATTCGTCATCGCAATACTGGCTAATCACAGGGCGTGATGGTATAGGGTGCCATTGATTACACGTCTCGGTCACCTCTTGTTCGGTTCGACGGCACTTTCAACAGTGGCCATTACATTTCAGATGTGTTACGACCCGTGGCTCTACCCTTCATTCGATCCCTGCGAAAACCTACATTTCAGCAGGATAATGCACGACTGCATGTTGAAGGTCCTTTACGGGCCTTTCTGGATACGGAAAATGTTCTACTGCTACCATGGCCAGCACATTCTCCAGATCTCTCACCAACTGAAAACGCCTGGGCATTGGTGGCCGAGCAACTGGCTCGTCACAATATGCCAGTCACTACTCTTGATGAACAGTGGTATCGCGTTGAAACTGCATGGGCATCTGTACCTGTACACGTCATCCAAGCTCTGTTTGACTCAATGCCCAGGCGTATCAATGCCGTTATTACGGTCGGAGGCGGTTGATCTGGGTACTGATTTCTCAGGATCTACACACCCAAATTGCGCGAAAATGTAATCACATGTCAGTTCTAGTATAATATATTTGGCCAATGAATACCAGTTTATCATCTGCATTTCTTCTTGGTGTGGCAAATTTAATGGTCACTAGTGTATACAGAAAAGGCATGTGTGTATTGGTTCTGACCAACTTTTCTCCGTTTCCACCACAGCGAGCCACTCGTGGTTGTGGTGATACCCCTTGATCTTGTGATATTAGTAAGGGAATTCCGTCGTGGAGGGTGGCATTGGATGAGAATGGCGAGCAAAAGCCCACGAAATATGAAACAATAAACAATCTTAGGTAAATTATCTGCTCCATGACTTACGAACTTGTGAAAATGCTTTTAGTTTTTCATTCGTACGAAATAACGCTATGTTTGCGCCTTTCTACAATTTATATTTAAATAAAAACGTGTAATATGAGTTTTTATTCCCTGACGGCGTTTTCATCGATAAAACAGAGACGCAAAGATTACAAATCCGCATAAACTCAATGATGAAAGGACTCGTAACCAAGAAATGAATAACAGGATTATGCGTGTTGTAGGAAAATAAAAAAAATAAAAAATAAATAAATAAAAAAATAATTTAAAAATGTCACAGATAACACAATTATTTATTTCCCAAGAACCAAACATTGTACAGATATCATAAATATTTCATTTTGAAGAGAAATCCTGAAAGTTTTTTTCATGGATACCATAGTAGTTTGGTAATTAGCCGATAGTCAGCTCCAGTCGCAAACATGGCGAGTTCAGGTATGGAGCGATGTGTATCATGAAGTGGCCTCACGGATCACCAGATCTCACTCCATGTGACTTGTTTCTGTGGGGACACATTACAGACCTGGTCTGTGTACCGCTACGAGATGTACCACGAGATGTAGCAGAGCTCCGGGAGAGAATACGGGAAGCGACTGCCGCGGTCGACGATGCCATGCTGAAACCGGTGTGGCAAGAATTCTGCTTACGATCTTGTTTGTTCCATGGCCATCAGGCAAGTAACTATACGGGTATCCTGATTTCCACTAATATTTCGCGATCTTCTCTCCCCGCCTATTCTAATTTTGCTGTTGCTTTTCCGACTGGTAGTAAGCACTGTGTCTTTGTCAGTAATTTTCTCTGACCCTTGTACAACCTCCTTCAACAGCTTCCTTGTGTAATTCGAAACATTTCTTGGGTTGCATGCTGTAATTCTTAATTTTATTTTTCCGACTTTGTAAATTATTTAACGTTTACGAGTTTTGAAGACTGGACTTCATCCGTCTCTGTAATCGCCCCCTATCGCGTATAGCTGTATTTCATTCAAAAAAGGTTCAAAGGTTTGTATAGTTTATGGGACTTAACTACGGGGTCATCAGTCCCTAGACTTACAAACTACTTATGAACTACTTACGAACTAGGACGGCACAAATATCCATGCCCGAGGGGGGATTCGAACCCCCGACCGTAGTGGCCGTGCAGACCGTGACTGAAGCGCCTCAGTCTCCTCGGCCACTGCGGCCGGCTTATTTCATTCGCTTCCTTCTATAATTCTAAGCATTTCTATGGGTTGCATGCAGTAGTTAATTTTCTTTATTTTTCGTACACTGAATTTATTCAATGTTATCGGCTTTCGGAACCACATGGCAAAATTGGTTCCCCATTTTGCTTGTTCTCTGTCTGAATAAACAAGTTTAAGTTCAGCATAATGCGTAAGTTGCCTATAAATTGTAGTTTTAGAGCACCTTCCCTCTTTTATGTAATACTGTTCTTCACAAGTGCTGAGAACAAGCTCAGATGCAATTTTTCTTATGTCTAAATTCCGTTGTGCCATAAATGTTTTCTTAGCCACCTTTCTAAGATAACTTTAATTGTGGTGGCTTGCTTATTAATGTCTGTGTGTAATAACGTGTGATCTGCTACGTATATTGACCACTGTAGTATTAACTTCCTGTTATTGAAGTAATTTGAAACGAGTCAGTTCTCAGTTATAGCTAGGAGTAACCGGTAGTTCACAAGGACCTTATTTATTAATTTTAGTGATAAGACAAAGCTGTTGTTTCGTACAGTGGTCGACTTTTATCTGGCTTACCGCTGCACAGGTTTCGCTCTTCTAGCGGGTGCAGTTGTTGACTTACCAACATGATGTTGGACGATAGCAGCAGGACATTATTGGTGAACCTTGATTATCAGACAACAGTAGCGCTGTAGCAGCTCTTCAAGAATATTGCGGCCTGATGGATTACGAAAGGGCTCTCTTTCTGCACATGATGTGCGGAGCATGAAATTCAAATCAGCTGGAGAACTGGGCGTCGATCGGTTGCACCAGAAGTGGTTGATGAAATTGCCTTCCAAATTATAACGTTGCATGCTATTTCCCAATAGTTCGCATGTTGTGTCACGAGAGTTGAACTTCCCGTGCTCCACTGTACAAAAGGCGCTTCGAAAATTCTCAAGTGGTATTCGTACAAGATCCATATCGCAAAAACGTTTTTACAGCAGGACACACAACGACGTGTTCACTTTCCAATTTCTCGCAAGGATTAGACGACGGCTCACCTTATACCATCCTATTAACAGAAGAGCTCATTTCTCTCCGACGGGTGAGGTTAACACATAGAATTGCTCAGTGTACAGATCTTCCCCTCCAGTCACCATGCATGAAGTTTCTCTCTATAGTGAACGTTGGTTGTGAGGCTACCTGAAAGACAGGGTATACTTGGGGACACACATGTGCTGATCTGAAGCGCAGCATACCAGGAGAGCTACGGACGTTCTTCGTTCTGCTGTGCAGAATGCAATCCTGCGCTTTCAGACTCTTCTGGACCAGTCATGGGCACTATATTGATCCCCTTTTCTAGCAGTAATATTCCTGGTGTGATGGACCTTAGCAGCAGATCTCGTGTGTCAGTTGAACTGATTGTGTGTTACTTCACGTAATTTGCTCATGTTTGCAATAGGCTATCTTCCTCTGAACTCAAATTAATATTATGTGAAGATTGCAAAAATTGTGTTGACGCCTGGTTTCGGTACACTGAGGTATTCTCTTCTGGCCTGGTGTCGTAACAACATTCATGCCTTTGCAGAAGTGCACAGCATTATAATTGCTGTTATATTTGAGTCACCATCTGCACTAAGAACAACAACAATATCGATCTAAATCAGGATTCTGCATTATTTTTCTTCCCAATGTCCTCGACGTTAAAGCTACCGAGTTTGGTTCTCGAAGTGTAATTGATGTCCGTGTTATAACTTGTTAAATAGTGGAAGTTTAATTATAGTCATTCTGTCCATAATTTGAAGTATTCAACATTAATTTAAAACAGATTAAAATTTGAACACAAATTTATTCTTTAGTTGTAGGGCGCCAGCTCTCGCACAAATGAGAACAAAACACGTTACACGATTTGCCAGATATAGCTCAGAGTAAACCTTGATTGTAGGAGGTGATAGTGTTCCTAAGGGTGGTTCTGGCGGGGAGAAGAATGTTCCGCAGAGAGAGAGAGAGAGAGAGAGAGAGAGAGAGAGAGAGAGACAGACAGACAGACAGACAGAAATAGGGGGCGAAGGAGGGAGAGAGAGAGAAGTGGGGGTTGACGGAATAATATGGCGAGACGTTCTCATTTACTACACTTATCGGAAATTGTTGTATAAGTACCGCGCGGGACAAGAAACGATATAAATGTGATGAAACATACGTATACCGTTAATATCACGAACTCGGATACACAAGTGGCACAAAATTGCAAAGAGATATGACACACATTGCACCAGCCTTTTCTGTTATTACCAAATGCCTGGAAATAATAAAGAAACGCTACTATATTCCAAATATACGGGGCGAGTCAAATAAAAGGAGCCCGCAGAACACCGCTCCACCTTACAAAGCAACACAGCAAAGGAAATACGTTACTGACCTAACTATAGCATACATCCCAAGTTATCACCATCGGTCTGTTCGCACTCTGGCGCCCTGCTCAGCAAGTAGCTGAAGGAAGTCAGAAGCTGCACTGCTGCAAATGCTGTCATCCCATCCAAAGTACTGCAGTTGTTGAAGACTACGATGGCTTTTGCGATACACCTTATATTTGAAGGCTCTCCACACAAAGTAATCACAGATCAGGTGAACTACGTCCCTGACCTTCGGTAACAAATCTAGCAGGCGTGAGGATTCTGTAACTGTGCTACAAGGTTCGGGCAGCGGTATGGCCAGTTACGCCATCCTCTTGGAAGTAACTATAGTCTTTTCTTTCTTCGTTAATGCCGTCGCAAATTGTTTCATAAAATTGGCTACTAAAAGAGTCGAAGTAAGCGTCCGATAAAAGGAAATATGAACAGTAGTGCGGTGTGCACAACAAACTCCAGCCTTCTGATTGTACACGCTTTGCTGATACTCTTCTGTCCTGAACCTGTATTTTTATGAGTTGACATAACGACCTTGGTGAAACCGATCTCTATCAAATGTCGAGGCCATTCATTGTTCCTCAGTGAAAAGCCACTCCCAAAACTGGAGGTGCTGAGGAGCATCTGCTGGTTGTAATACATGTGGAATATTCTTCCGCAAGATCAACTGGTCTCTCGCGACAGGCGTTAGGTTGACATGGTAGGCCTGTGAAGCTTTTTCTGGTAAACTGTAGACACATTTTCTGGTGTACGAGAAAGTATCGTAACGTTTTTGAATTTTTCAAAATGGACCCTGTCTGATGTGATTTTCGGACTAAGCGTTGGACGGCACTCATTGCTGGCAATTTGACATCATTATGCTTCTCAGCAATTAACTAACCACACTGTTTCCACGAATTTGTTTGCTACGTGACTTCTCACAACGACCACCCGCTACTACACCGTCAGTACTATCGTCCTCTCACAACGATAAAGCCCGCACCACACTCTACGTGTGAATCATGTGGCGGCCGTAGACGTGCGGTTACATGCACAGTTTCACGCCCACTCTTATCCACTCGGGTGCGTGGGAGTAGCCTAGCCACGTTGTCTAAAGCATGATGCTACGGACTGGGCGACCGCTACCGCTCAAGGTTCGAGTCATGCCTTAGACAAGTGTTTGTGTGTTTTGTCTCCTTAGGGTAAGATAGTTTGAGTAGTTTGCAAGTCTAGCGACTGATGACCGTAGCAGTTTGGTCCAATAGGTTTACAAACATCTGAACATTACTATCCACTCGCCCGGATCACTTACATTTCCCTCAACCTGTAAAAAATTACGTAAAGCTATAGAACAATGTATTTTGAAAATCATTTTTCTGTAGGTGATAAATGAGTCTTTAACTGCGAGTTAAGATGCAAACAACATGGAAAAAATGAAATTTCGATTTTTTTTCTGTTTTTGTTGTAGTCTTCAGTCCGCAGACTGGCTTGACGCAGCTCTCCATGCTACCCTGTCCTGTGCAAGTCTCTCCATCTGATAATGAATTCGGCAACCTACATTCATTTAAATCTGCTTACTATATTCGTCTTCCTCTACGATTTATACCCCTCACACTTCCCTCTACTGCTAAGTTGACGATTCCTTGATGTACCCACGACTCTATCCCTTCTCTTAGTCAGGATAAGCCAGAAACTCCTTTTCTCCCCAATTCGATTAAGCACATCCTCATTAGTTCACGTGATCTACCCATCTAATTTTCATCATTCGTCTGTAGCAGCACATTTCGAAAGCTTCTATCATCTTTTAGTCTAAATGCATTTTATGTCTTCTTTACTTCGGCCATCAGAAGTTATCTTGCTGCCCAAGTAACAAAACTCATCTACTACTTTTATTGCCTCATTGCCTGATCTAATTCCTTCAGCATCGTCTGATTTTCTGACGCTACATTCCATTATCCTTGTGTTGCTCTTGTTGATGTTCATCTTATGATGTTCATCTTTCAAGTGAATCTAAATCAATGAATTTGAAACGAAAGACGACGAGAACAAATAATTCCTTACCGAAATTTCGTAGTTAGCTCACCTGCACTGGCACACTCACGGTTGTTGTAGTTTGTTGTGGTCTTCAGTCCGTAGACTGGTTTGATGCAGCTCTCCACGCTACCCTGTCCTGTGCAAGCTTTTTCATTTCCAAATAACAACAGCACCCTACATCCTTTTCAATCTTCTCACTGTATTTGACCCTCGGTCTCCCCCTACGATTTTTACCCCACACTTCCTTCTAATGCAGTTCTTCGTCTGTAGCACCACATTTCAGAAGCTTCTATCATCTTTTTGCCTAAACTCCTTAATGTTGACGTTTCACTCCCTTTCAATGCTACACTCCAGACAAATGCTTTCAGAAAGGGCGTCCTAACATTTAAATTAATATTGGATGACAACAAATTTCGCTTCTTCAAAGACTATCTGCATTTTATATCTTCTTTACTTCGGTCGTGAGAAGTTATGACCCCACCCGAATAACAAAACAAATCCACTACATTTATTGAGGCGCTCCAGTCACGGTCTGCACGGCCACTACGGTCGGGGGTTCGAATCCCCCCTCGGGTATGGATATTTGTGCCGTCCTTAATATTAGTTAGTTCATAAGTACTTTGTATGTTTAGGGACTGATGACCCCGTAGTTAAGACCTATAAGCTATCCAAACATTTGAACATAGTACTTTTATTGTCTCATTACCTAATCTCCTTCAGCATCACCTTATTTTATTAGACTACATTGTTTTACCCTTGTTTTAATCTTGTTAATGTTCATATTATAACTTCCTTTCAAGACACAGTCCATTCCGTTTAATTGCTCTTCCGGATCCTTTGCCGTTTCTAACAGAATTACTATGTCATCAGCAAACCGCAAAGTTTTCATTTCTTCTCCCTGTGCTTCTATTCCCCTCTCCAAATTTCTCCTTGCATTTATTTAAAGTTTGTTCAATTTACAAATTTAAGAACATTGGGGAAGGCTACAACACATCCTTTTCCCATTCAAAACCACTGCGTCCCTTTCATGCCCTTCGACTCTAATAACTGCTGACTGGTTTTGTAAAAATTGAATATAAATCTTCGCTCCCTTTATTTTACCACTGCAACCCTCAGAATTTGAAAAAGTGTTTTCCAATCGACATTTTGAAAAGCTTTCTCCAGATCTGCAAATGATAAAAACGTACATGTAGTACCATTAACGCATTTGCTAAGGTAAGTTTTAATGTATTGCCTCTCGTGTTCCTACATATCTCACAAATCCAAACTGATCTTCCCCGAGGTGGGATTCCACCAGAGTTCCATTCGTCTGTAAGTAATTCGTGTCATTACATTGCAAACATGACTTATTAAACTAATTGTTCTGTAATTTTCACATATGTCAGCATTTGCTTTTTTTGAATTTGAATTCGAATTATTATTATTTATTTATTTATTTTATTTTTTTTAAGTCGGAGGGCAGTTCCCCTGTCTCATATACCTTGCATATCATGTGGACCAATTCCTTCTATCTCATTTTCCTCTAAATCGTCTTCCGCTTCTACAATACTGCCGTCAAGTTTATTTCTTTTGTAGAAGTCCTCTATATATTCCTTCTACTTTTCAGCTTTGTCTTGTTTCCTTAGTACAGGTTTTCATATGAGTTGTTGATGTTCATAGAGCTTCTTCTATTGTCTCCAAATGTATGTTTTATTTTCCTGTAGGTGGTATCTATCTTTCCCTTAGTTATACATTCATCTGCGGTCTTGCATTTGTCCTCTAGTCACTCCTGCTAAGCCAGTCTGCACTTCCTGACAACATCATTTTTTAGCCGCCTGGACTCCTTTTGCCTGCCTCATTTGCTGAATTTTTATATTTTCTCCTTTCATCATTTAACTTAAGTACCTCCTGTGTTATCCAGAGATTTCTAATGGACCTTGTCCTTCTACCTATATGCTCCTCTGTGGTCTTCAGTACTCTGTATCTCATAGCTAACCATTTTACTTCTCCCCCCCCCCCCCCCCCGTTTCAGTCAATTCTTGCCTAACGCTTCCTCTGAAAATCTCAGCCAGCAGTCGTTTCCTCAATTTATCCAGGTTCCATCTCATTAATTTTTTACCTTTTTCAGTCTCTGAAGTTTTAAGTTACAGTTCATAATCAATAAGTTATGGTCACATTCATGCCTTACATTTTAAAACCTGGGTTTTAAACTTATGCCTTACCATTATAAAGTAAATCTGGAACCTTTCTTCTGGTCTCTTCCACCTATACATGATGATTAAACCAAGTGTTTGTAATCGTTAAATGGTGGTCTGTACAAAATTCTACCAGGGGGCTTCCTCTTTCATTCCTCTTCCCCAAGCCATATTCTCTCACTACATTTCTTTCTTTTCACTTTCCTACAGCTGAATTCCAGTCCGCCGCCAAAATCAAGTTTTCCTATCCCTTAACTGTCTGAATAATTTCTTCAATCTCATCATCGGCAGAGCCGGTTTTTTGTCTGTCTTTCCTACGGTAATGAGTTCACTATGCTGTTCATAGTAACTTACCCGCATCCCAATTTTCTTAATTATTATCAAATCCATTACCACCAACCAATTTTGTATTTATAAATCCTACTGCATCTGACCAGAAATCTTGTTCCATATTTCTACCGAACTTCACTAATGCCAACCATATCTAACATTAACCTATCCATTTCTCTTTTCAAATTTTCCAACTTACCTGCCCATTAAGAGATAGAACATTTCACGCTGCGATCAATATAATGCCTGTTTTGTGTCGTTTGATCTTGACAACCTCCTGAGTAGTCACCGCCCGAAGATTCGAATGGGGGACTATTTTACCTCCAGAATATTTTATTCGAGAGGATGCCATCATCATATATTGACACAGTAGAGCTGCATGTCCTCGGAAAAAGTAAGGGCTGTAGTTTCCCCTTGTTTCAGCCGTTCGCAGAAGCTGTGTGACAAAGCCACATTAGCTGATGTTACAAGGCCAGCTCAGTCAGTCATCCAGCCTGTTGCCCCTGTAACTTCTGAAAAGGCTGCTGCCCCTCTTCAGGAACCACACGTTTGTCTGGCCTCTCCACAGATACCCCTCCGCTGTGGTTGCACCTACGGTACGGCTATCTGCATCGTTGAGGCATGCAAGCCAACCCACCTCGGCAGTGTTTGTGTTTCACGGGCGTGGCACTCACATTATCGCCAGTCAATCAGACTTTACCATAACAAGGAAGGAAGGAAATTTTTATTTACATAACATTCCTTATATGTTTGTTTCGAAGCCAAATTTATATATCGCCATTGTTTTACCTTTCCTTCAGTTCAGGAGTCAAAGTATTACGTTTTAATACTGAGGACATGATGGTCCCCACGTTTTACCGAAAGATAGGACATGTTTTTAATTTCTGTTGGTTTATTTTGAACAGTTAAATGGCAACATTAACAAGAGAAAAGATTTTAGCTTATAAACGGCAATGGAGCCATAAGACCTTTCAGGTCAACATTAACATGGAGGCAGAAATACTTTTTTTTCTTGAAAGAAGACATTTAATTATTTAAGAAAAGGTCCCAGGTTCGAGTCCCGGTTCCGGCACACAATTTTAATCTGCCAGGAAGTTTCATATCAGCGCACACTCCGCTGCAGAGTGAAAGTTTCATTCTGGAAACATCCCTTAGGCTGTGGCTAAGCCATGTCTCCACCATATCCTTTCTTCCAGGAGTGCTAGTCTTGCGTGTTTGCAAGAGAGCTTCTGTGAAGTTTGGAAAGTAGGAGGCGAGGTACTGGCGGAAGTAAAGTTGTGAGGCGGCATCGTGAGTCGTGTTGGGGTAGCTCAGTCGGTAGAGCGCTTGCCCGCGAAAGGCAAAGGTCCCAGGTTCGAGTCCCGGTTCCGGCACACAATTTTAATCTGCCAGGAAGTTTCATATCAGCGCACACTCCGCTGCAGAGTGAAAGTTTCATTCTATGAATATAATAAATTATGTGCCTTTAAATATATTTTAAAGATTGACACGTCTTTATTATTGCATTAGTCACAAAACAAATGTTATAGTGCATGTCCGCCTTGTTGGATGCAACCATGTAAACGTTTCTCGGTAATGGCATGGATGCCTCTTAAAATCCCTGACGATACTGAAGTGTAAGCAAGACGTAATTGTTCTTTTAACACAACAATACTTTTCGGTTCCGTTTCGTAAACGCGCTAAAGAGCTAGTTATCGAGCGCCCAAAACATCCTATCCTTTCCTAAACGTGGCCTCGATTCATCCCCAGAATATTTTCTTCTACTGATCATCGACTGAAAACACCACTGTTTATACACCGTTAGGGATACACAATGCTGAGATATTCCCAAACTCTTCTACAAGAATGATATGGTGCACCATCTTGAAAAGACAACTGACCAGTTAGTCTAGGAGCCAAATAAACTGATCGAATGATACATTGTCCTCAAATATGCCACCATGCAGGAACACCTCAGTGCGTTTGCATATTATTTGGTAAAAATAAGTGAGAATTTGATTCTGTCTACTAATATTGCAGCCATTGGCAAAGAATCATTCACCTCTTCATAAAAATCAGCCTGATAAAGTCCGGATTAACGTCTAATTTATTTAAGAGACGCCAGCAGAACAACACCCGACTTTGTAAATGGTTTCCGTAGCTTTGCTGTAAATGTCGCTAAAAGGGATACACCCCCGTTACTCCCGAATCCTTTGTACCAAAGACCTCGATATCCGCAGATCTGTTGCAGAACGTCTTTATCCTAAGTACGACGACGAACAGGTATCGACGGGTGTGAGCTAATGACTTGCATTACATTAATGATAATGATCTTTGAAACAATTTGTTATCAGTAAACAGTTGCGAATAATTAGCAACTGTTGCTTCAAATATTAGTACAGTTACTGACACTCGCAAATCGATTATTTCGACTATAATTATAATGATATTACTATTACTATTATTAATATTATTATTACAATAAGTGTGTATAATAATGCAACCTAAATGAAATAGCACGATAACATATTTATACTAGATTATACGTACGCATTGTTTTCATTTAAGCTACGGTTACCGTGCGTGGAATGTGTTCCAGATTACTCATTGGTGTGTCGTTGACTTATCTTCAATGACACCTGTACGGTTCTGAACCACGCCTCTGTACGTCTAAGAAACACGCACATAAAGAGGAGATCACGCTGGAAAACATTGCGAATACCGCCTTCTGCCTCAGCTGCATTGCGGCGCGTCCTGGCATAGATATAACGTGTGTTTAGTCTTTGCTGCTACCTGTCTGACTGTAATACCAGTCTAGAATTTCGAAGAAACGACCGCGCGACCCATTAGAGTGAAACCAGGAGAAAAAGCCACGCAAGTGGCTTGTCCGTGCATTTCCCCCATTGGCAGCAATGACGAGGCGACACTTCTTGCACTGACGTAAGCGGGCGTGCGTGGGCACCTGCCTGCGATCTCTACGCACACCGCTATTCTATGACATTCAACAACTATACAGGGAAGCAAAGTGGTTGACACAATATTGGCCCACTTTAGGTTACGGTAGTAGCACTAAAAGTGGGCCTTTGCCATCGTTTTTTGACGGCTAGATATTTAAATAAAAATAACGGCTCAACCATTCATCTGACACGAAAATTGAAGAACCGAATTTGTAGAGGAGAAAATCATCTACAACTTTGCTCTCTTATGGTTTTTTTTTTTTTTTTTTTTTCTTTTTTTTTTTTTTTCTTTTTTTTCCTTTTTTCCCATATCTCGTTGCAAAAATAACGGCGATTTTGGGAATTTTGTCTGTCTGTGCGTAACGTGTACCCACTTTTTAAGACGAACCGTACAACCGATCAGCACCAAATTTTACAGACATAATTGTAGGCTACCAGAGTCTAGAACTTCCCTTTTTCAAATTTTCCGGACAAAAAATACGGCAGTAATATAAAAAAAAATCTGTTTGTAATTTAATTGTAATTGCAAACGAACAGTTCGTCTGAAACGTAAATTGAATGACCGAATTGGTAGAGGAGAAAATTCTCTATAACTTACATCGTTGCTGAGATATTTGCAAAAATAACGGCGATTTGACGATGTCTATCTGTCTGTAACGTGTTCCCACTTTTTAGGTCGAACAGCTCAACCGATCGGCACCAAATTTTACAGACGTAATTGTTGGCTACTAGAGACCAGAACATCGCTTTTTCAAATATTTTGGACACGAAATACGATAGGAATTCCCAAAAAATCCGTTTGTAATGTAATTTTAATTGCAAATAAACCGTTCATCTGACGCGAAAATTGAATAACCGAATTTGTAGAGGAGGAAATTCTCTACAACTTTGTTCCTCTATGGTTTTTTTTTCATATCTCGTTCGTTTGAGACATATTTGCAAAAATAACGGAGATTTGACACCGTCCATTGAATTAACGGAAAGCAGCCATTCGGAGATGACACGTGACATTCCTCGCCCAGAACTCTGTCTGGCATACGCCATCTTCCATTGCGTATTTGATGATTTTCTTATTGTAACTTACAAGCTGTCATTTCAAAGCAATGGCGAACTGAAGAATTAACAAAGCCACGTCGTTCTTCGTACGATAATCTAGAGTCTAAAAATACCGTATTACATCAGTTAACAACTGCCATTAATAATACGAGATTAAAGATCGCATGTTCTAGTTGTTATCCATAGCGTAGTGGGCAATGCATTGGTCTGTGATGCTGAAGCTCAGTTGTTCGGAACCCGCCACTAGCTAGAATTTTTTTCTCCAAAAAGGTTTCAGACACTCTTATTAATTAAATAGAGCTATGTTCTTTAATGTTTAGAGTTGTGCATACGTTAGAATGCTCCCTCTAAAATGCGTGTTTGTTCTAGTTCGGGAACGTGCCGTTAAATACGTAGCAACGAATTGAGCAATGGCCTTCTGAAGCATAAGCACGTAAACTGGGAGGATACTGTAATAAAGAACATCCTGCACAAAGTGCTGATACAGGTAGTTTCGTATATAAAGGAAGTACCAGATTTCCGTAGAAAGTGTAGTTTCTTAATCAAACAGAAGGGAAATGTATACATTGCAATAAATTATCTTTTTATTTTTTATTTTCTATTTATTTATTTATTTATTTATTTATTTAATATGTTGCTTGCAGTGGCCATTATGAGCAGCAGCTGAATTGTATTTCACTATAAGGTTTTAAAATTAAACGCCTTTTGCTACTGCGAATGGTTTTATTTTTATATTTTTAAATCACCCATACGCGTTTCGCCTTTCTCTCAAGGCATCATCAGTGGGTGCCCTGAAATATTTACATCTTTTTGTTTATACATATAGGTTAGGTCTCTTACATATCTAAAACATTTCATTTTTTATTTAAAACAGTTCGTTTTTTGGAATAAAATGGTGTACTTACAGCACTTGCTACTCCACTTCAGTCTTATTCTGACAACCAGGTCGAAATGTTACACTGTTTTTCGAAACACATTGCAGTTCTCTGCTTCTGCTGTCACCTGCTGCCATACTGTGTCTACTGCTGTTTGTTTTGTAGTGTTGCAAACCTTAGCTTATTTGAAATTCAACTGTTTCATTGAAAATGTTTGAAGGTATCTTTGTGTGTGTGTGTGGGTGTGTGGGTGTGTGTCTGTATGTGGTTTCCCCCCCCCCCCCCTCTGTTTGAATGTGTGTGTGTGTGTGTGTGTGTGTGTGTGTGTGTGTGTGTGTGTGTATGTGTGTGTGGTGGTGGGGGTTGTGTTTATGTGTTGGGATTTGTGTCTATCATATGGTCAATCAGTGAGAACAATGATTGATTGGTCAGGTTTATTTGGTCATTTAGTAGCATCTTTTTCTCAGCTTTTGTTTTATATATGTGATAATTTTCTTGTAATGTTAAGAGATGTTTTTCATTATTTATTCTAATTACCTTCATGTCTTTTTCTATTGTGGTGGGTTTGTGGTTATATGCTATTAGATGTTCTGCAAAAGTGGAGTGGTTTGTTCCGTATTTCCATGCCCTGATGTGTTCCTTGTATCGGGTATCGAATGTTCTGCTGGTTTGTCCTACATACCTTCCATCACATGAGTTGCATTGTAGTTGGTATATTCCAGCTCTTTGGTAGATATCTGTGTCTGTTTTGATTTTTGGGATATATTTTTGGATTGGGTTATCTGTTTTGAGAGCTATTTTTATGCCTTGTCTTTTGAAAATATTTATTATTTTATGTGTTAGTTTGTGTTTGTATGTCATTGTGTACCATCTTGAATTTTCTTTTTTGCTTTCATGTGTTCTTTGTGCTGCAGTTTGTGTTGTGTGTGTTTGTGTGCTGCTTTGCTGTGTTGTTGTCTGGCGGTCTGTACGTTTGGTGTTTTTTCCCCGTATCTGTTTTTTAATTTTTTTGTTTAATTTTTCTACTATATTACCATCGTATCCATTGTTTGTTGCTATTTGTGTGATGATGTCTAGTTCCTTTTGGTAATTTTCTTTGTTGAGTGGTACTGTGTTGAGTCTGTGGAGCATGTATCTGATTGCTGATTGTTTTTGTGCATGTGGGTGATTGGAGGTCTGGTGTATAATTGTATCAGTTGTTGTCGGTTTACGGTAAATGTCAAAGGTATGCTTGTTGTTTTCCTTTTTGATGGTTATATCCAAGAAGTTTATTTGGTTGTTATGTTCTTTTTCTATTGTGAATTTTATTTTTTGGTGTATAGTGTTTAAATCTGTATGGAGCTGGTCTATTCTTTCCGGAGGTTCATCAATTAGGCAGAGGATGTCATCCATGTACCTTATCCAGTAGAGTATTTTATAGTTTTTTGTGGTTACTTTTTTAAAAATCATGTTTTCTACATGGTTCATGAAAATATTGGCTAGGGTACCTGACACTGGTGATCCCATGGGTAAGCCTTCTTCTTGCAGGTAATATTCATTATTAAATTGAAAATAGTTTTGTTCGGTTATCAATTTTAGCAATGAGTATATCTCTTTTATGTGTTCGTCTGGTAGTTGACTGTTTTCTTTTAGATTTTGTTCTATGATAGTTATTGTTTCATCTACTGGTATGTTAGTGTACATATTTTCTATGTCAAAGGAAAGAAGGGTAGCTGAGTCTGGGATTCTTGTATCTTTTATGAGTCGTATTAAGTGTGAGGTGTTGTTGATGGTTTTGTCATTTTTCATTTGATAGGTTTCTGATAGTACTTTCATCATGTGTCTTGCAAGTTTATAAGTGGGAGCATTTTTGAAATTCACAATGGGCCGTAACGGGATATTTGGTTTATGTACCTTTGGTTGGCATCGAAGGGTTGGTGCTGTGGGATTATTCTGAATTAATTTTCTTTTTTCTGTGTCATCCAATGTGTAGTCTATATCTTTTAAGGTGTTTTTAACTTTTGTCTGAAATCTGTTTGTTGGGTCTGATTTTAATTTTTTAACATTACTTTGAGATATGAGAACATTTGTTTTCTCAATGTACTGTTGTTTGTCCATCAAAACGACTGTGCCTCCCTTGTCTGCTTTGGAAATGATGACGTTTTCCTCTTGGAGTTTTCTCTTTAGGTTTTTGAGTGTTATAGAATCGGGACTTTTTTTGTTTTTGTTGTTTTGTTGTTTCATGTCTGTTATGATTTTATGTATTTCGTTTTTTATAAGTTCCCCCGCTAACCCAGTGTTTACATTGTTGTTTTCATTTCTTTCTTCACGTTTTAAAACAGCTTCTGATTGTATTATCAGGTCTTCTATGTATTCTTCATCTATGTTTGTGTTAATATTGTACTTCAATCCTTTTTCTAACAGCTCTTTTTCATTTTCATTTAGTTTTGTCTTTGTGAGGTTCATTAGTCTTGGGTAAAATTGATGTGTGTGCCTTGGTTGTTTATGGTTATCATTTTTGTGGAGTGTTTGTTGTCTTATGAGCTGTGTTATCTTCTTCTTGTGTTTTTCCGCAATTTCTTTTACAGCAGTGTCTGTGTAGCTTTCGACCTTGTTGACCAGATCTGAGAAAACAGCTGCATTGTTAATGTTATTTGCTAGCTGTACATGTGTGTTGAATAATTTTCGAGATAAAGTTTGTTTCTTTGAGTACAAGGCATTGATTTCGGATTTTAACCATACTTTTTGTGCTGTTTGCTTGGCTTTCTGAGCACTAGACGAACTGTTTTTAATCTTTACATTGATGTAGTTAGGTACAAGGTTATTAGACTGACAAAATTTGTTAAATTTTAAATGCTCTATGCTTCTATGGATGTTGAGATGTAATCTTCTGAATCTGTGGTAGTACACATGTACAGCTAGCAAATAACATTAACAATGCAGCTGTTTTCTCAGATCTGGTCAACAAGGTCGAAAGCTACACAGACACTGCTGTAAAAGAAATTGCGGAAAAACACAAGAAGAAGATAACACAGCTCATAAGACAACAAACACTCCACAAAAATGATAACCATAAACAACCAAGGCACACACATCAATTTTACCCAAGACTAATGAACCTCACAAAGACAAAACTAAATGAAAATGAAAAAGAGCTGTTAGAAAAAGGATTGAAGTACAATATTAACACAAACATAGATGAAGAATACATAGAAGACCTGATAATACAATCAGAAGCTGTTTTAAAACGTGAAGAAAGAAATGAAAACAACAATGTAAACACTGGGTTAGCGGGGGAACTTATAAAAAACGAAATACATAAAATCATAACAGACATGAAACAACAAAACAACAAAAACAAAAAAAAGTCCCGATTCTATAACACTCAAAAACCTAAAGAGAAAACTCCAAGAGGAAAACGTCATCATTTCCAAAGCAGACAAGGGAGGCACAGTCGTTTTGATGGACAAACAACAGTACATTGAGAAAACAAATGTTCTCATATCTCAAAGTAATGTTAAAAAATTAAAATCAGACCCAACAAACAGATTTCAGACAAAAGTTAAAAACACCTTAAAAGATATAGACTACACATTGGATGACACAGAAAAAAGAAAATTAATTCAGAATAATCCCACAGCACCAACCCTTCGATGCCAACCAAAGGTACATAAACCAAATATCCCGTTACGGCCCATTGTGAATTTCAAAAATGCTCCCACTTATAAACTTGCAAGACACATGATGAAAGTACTATCAGAAACCTATCAAATGAAAGATGACAAAACCATCAACAACACCTCACACTTAATACGACTCATAAAAGATACAAGAATCCCAGACTCAGCTACCCTTCTTTCCTTTGACATAGAAAATATGTACACTAACATACCAGTAGATGAAACAATAACTATCATAGAACAAAATCTAAAAGAAAACAGTCAACTACCAGACGAACACATAAAAGAGATATACTCATTGCTAAAATTGATAACCGAACAAAACTATTTTCAATTTAATAATGAATATTACCTGCAAGAAGAAGGCTTACCCATGGGATCACCAGTGTCAGGTACCCTAGCCAATATTTTCATGAACCATGTAGAAAACATGATTTTTAAAAAAGTAACCACAAAAAACTATAAAATACTCTACTGGATAAGGTACATGGATGACATCCTCTGCCTAATTGATGAACCTCCGGAAAGAATAGACCAGCTCCATACAGATTTAAACACTATACACCAAAAAATAAAATTCACAATAGAAAAAGAACATAACAACCAAATAAACTTCTTGGATATAACCATCAAAAAGGAAAACAACAAGCATACCTTTGACATTTACCGTAAACCGACAACAACTGATACAATTATACACCAGACCTCCAATCACCCACATGCACAAAAACAATCAGCAATCAGATACATGCTCCACAGACTCAACACAGTACCACTCAACAAAGAAAATTACCAAAAGGAACTAGACATCATCACACAAATAGCAACAAACAATGGATACGATGGTAATATAGTAGAAAAATTAAACAAAAAAATTAAAAAACAGATACGGGCAAAAAAACACCAAACGTACAGACCCCCAGACAACAACACAGCAAAGCAGCACACAAACACACACAACACAAACTGCAGCACAAAGAACACATGAAAGCAAAAAAGAAAATTCAAGATGGTACACAATGACATACAAACACAAACTAACACATAAAATAATAAATATTTTCATAAGACAAGGCATAAAAATAGCTCTCAAAACAGATAACCCAATCCAAAAATATATCCCAAAAATCAAAACAGACACAGATATCTACCAAAGAGCTGGAATATACCAACTACAATGCAACTCATGTGATGGAAGGTATGTAGGACAAACCAGCAGAACATTCGATACCCGATACAAGGAACACATCAGGGCATGGAAATACGGAACAAACCACTCCACTTTTGCAGAACATCTAATAGCATATAACCACAAACCCACCACAATAGAAAAAGACATGAAGGTAATTAGAATAAATAATGAAAAACATCTCTTAACATTACAAGAAAATTATCACATATATAAAACAAAAGCTGAGAAAAAGATGCTACTAAATGACCAAATAAACCTGACCAATCAATCATTGTTCTCACTGATTGACCATATGATAGACACAAATCCCAACACATAAACACAACCCCCACCACCACACACACATACACACACACACACACACACACACACACACACACACACACACACACATTCAAACAGAGGGGGGGGGGGGGGGGAAACCACATACAGACACACACCCACACACCCACCCACAAACACAAAGATACCTTCAAACATTTTCAATGAAACAGTTGAATTTCAAATAAGCTAAGGTTGGCAACACTACAAAACAAACAGCAGTAGACACAGTATGGCAGCAGGTGACAGCAGAAGCAGAGAACTGCAATGTGTTTCGAAAAACAGTGTAACATTTCGACCTGGTTGCCAGAATAAGACTGAAGTGGAGTAGCAAGTGCTGTAAGTACACCATTTTATTCCAAAAAACGAACTGTTTTAAATCAAAAATGAAATGTTTTAGATATGTAAGAGACCTAACCTATATGTATAAACAAAAGATGTAAATATTTCAGGGCACCCACTGATGATGCCTTGAGAGAAAGACGAAACGCGTATGGGTGATTTAAAAATATAAAAATAAAACCATTCGCAGTAGCAAAAGGCGTTTAATTTTAAAACCTTACAGTGAAATTCATTTATTTTTTTTTTTTTTTTTTTTTGGCACAGTTTAGGTTACGGTAGTTTTTTCCATATCTCACATCGTTTCAGAGATATTTGCAAAAATAGCGCCTTTTCATGGATGTCTGTCTGTCCGTAACTTGTCCCCCTTTTTAAGTCGAGCCGTTAAACCAATCAGCACCAAATTTTACAGACATACTTGTAGGCTGTCAGAGACCAGAACCTCGCTTTTTCAAATTTTTCTGACAAAAAATACGTTAGTAACACTAAAAAAAGCTGTTTGTCATGTAATTGTAATTGCTAACGAATCGTTCATCTGACACGAAAATTGAATAACCGAATTTGTAGAGGAGTAAATTCTCTACAACTTTGTTTCCTTATGTTTTTTTTTTCTTTTTTTTCATATCTCGTATCGTTTGAGAGATATTTGCCAAAATAACGGCAATTTGACACCCTCCTTTGATTTTACGAAAACCAGCCGTTCGCAAATGTCACGTGACATTCCACGCCCAGAAATCTCTCTGGCATACGCCATCTTGCGTTGCGTATTTGATGATTGTCTTATTATAACTTACATGTTGTTATTTCAAAGCAACGGCGCATTGAAGAATTAAGAAAAACACGTCGTTCTTCATATGATAAATGATAATCTAGTGTCTAAAAATGCCTTATTAGTAGCAGTTAACAACTGGCATCAATAGTACGAAAATAATGGACAAATTTCGTAATTGTTGGCCGTAGTGAAGTGGGCAACACGTTGGATTGTGATGCACATGGTCCGTGAATCTGAACCCTCCACTTCCAAAACATTTTTCCTCCTTGTTTCCTAAAAGCGTTACGTGTTGGGTGCATAGATATTATGACAATAGTAGTGTCGTAATCATATCAGTAAAATGTTTTATTATTTACATTATTATTTTACAGCTACTAATGGCTTTCCAAGTAGCTAACCTACTCAACCACTGTTTAAGGTAACGACAAGGTGTTCCGCTCGTCTAGGTTCACATAAAATAACTCGACACGCGAAATGAAAGATTCGGAAATGTTTTATATAACTGAGTTCGGAAAAGAAAATCTGTCAGCGTGATTCGAACAACCGACTGAGGCCAGAACGGTACCACCTGAGCTACACCGCCAGATGCAGCAACTATTTTAACCATTTTACTTACGTGTACTTTGCAAAACTTTAGTCGATTTTCTCGAGAATTTTTGAGAGTTGCGTCGTATTGCTTTGGCTGATTCTTATTTAAGTTGTGACCTTCGCGTACCATAAATATAAAGAAATAATGAAACATAAGAAGTTCATGCAAATGTGGATCAAATTTTGCATGTAGATCAGTTTTTGCATTTGTACTTTTTCACTATTGGTGACATACCTAATATACATATATATACAGGGTGTTTCACTAAGTGTGTTTGCCTCTGTAACTTATAAAATAATAGGTGACGGGAAATTTTAATGCGGTAGGTCAACAGAAGAAATGTTGCACTTTCTGCGGAGCTATGAACATAGTTTATTGTATCATTTTCCAAAGAGTTACAGCACAAAGATATAATTTTTTAAATGGAATAATAGTTTTTTCTATCGTGCATTGGATTCGTTGAAACCAGCTGTTCCATTTAAAAATTATATCTTTTGTGCTGTAACTCTTTGGAAAATGATACAATGAACTATGTTCATAGCTCCGCAGAAAGTGTAACATTTCTTGTGTTGACCTACCGCATTAAAATTTCCCGTCACCTATTATTTTATAAGTTACAGAGGCAAACACACTTAGTGAAACAATGGCTGATTTAAATGTATAAGCTTTTTCCGTGGTGTTCGGTATATTTCTTTTGCGCTGGTGTTTAAGTGTTGTCAAGTTCACGTAAGCTTTTACGCACGTTCACTGGCCGTTGCCGGTCCCGGGATCTCCCCTGGGTGCTCTCCTCCCCCTTCACACGCTGCCCGTGGCCCTGCGCGTAATATATTCAGTCATTTGCCATAAGGGTGTCCGCGGCGGCGGCAACACGTCGGCCGTGATATAGGAGGGCAAACGACCCTCCAGTGACGTCACGCCGGGTCGCGGATCGACGTCAATTTAGCCTAAACACGCCTAGGCCGCGGCCGCACATGTCCGCCGCCAAAGAATGGCGAAAAAAGGGACACGGCGGCGGCGGCGGCCGAGGTCACAAAGGGCGCCGTAACGACGCCATTTATATTCCCGCGGCCCGCGCCGGCGCCCGCTCTGCGCGACAAATTTTGCGATGGCGCTGGCGGGAGCCACTCCACGAACTACAGGAGGATCTGCCAGTAAACGTGTATTAATGGAAATCAATAGCGCCCAACCGACTGGCCCTCTTTATTTCCCGTTTACTGAGAAGATTGCAGGCATCTGCATCTGCTGGAAACTAGCGAACGCTCCTCGTAACCGTAGAGCTGAGATTTTTCGCAGCCGGAAACAAAGGTGCCAGTGTATCACCTGGTCCTGTCTTCATGACAAAGGGAGTGTGCATTAATTAACACTAGAACCACCGCTGGGACAGTTTTGTTCCGTGGCAATATTTAAATCCCTCCCGTTCGTTTAATTGCTTCATGAAGTGGATGAGGCTTCATGACTTTTAATGTTTCTTACCCTAGTCCATTTCTGAATGAAAGTCATCGCTATGTGTTACGGAGTTGTCGAGAAAAAAACAACAAATCCCAGAAACCGCCGATGGGACATTTTTGTCCCATTGTATACACTAAACGTTGCCGATTGCTATACATTGTTAGAAGCTTTTACTGTTGTCAGCTACTACAATGCTGATGTGAAGCAATGAGTTTAGTATCTTTGATAGTAAAAATTTATACAAATGTAGGTGACAGGGCCTGTCGGCGCAGTCTCTCAGATGAGCAGCTGTTAGTATTCCGAAGAGGAATATGTAGGTGGTATTTCAACTGATTTTGATTATGATGCAAAAACAGTAGGACGGAGAACTCGAATGAATCAGAGTGCAGTGATGAACATTCTGATAATTACAATTTCTTCTTGTCACTTTCACTAGCAAGAGAGCTGAAAACAAATCGAACCAGCTTGCTTGATACCATGAGCAAAATTAGACAGGAAGTGCCTCAGAGCGTCAAGTAAGCTCGTGAGAATCTTCACAAGACTGTAGTTTTCAAGAAGTAGATAAGGATGAAATAGAAGACTCTATACTGAGAGATGAATTTGACAGAGGACTGAAAGACCTAAGTCGAAACAAGGCCCCTGGAGTAGATGACATTCCCTCAGAACTACTGAAGTCTCTGGGCGAACCAGCCATGAGGAAACTGTTTCACCTGGTGTGTAAGATGTATGAGACAGGCGAAGTACCCTCAGACTTTAAGAAAGCAGGCGCAGACAGTTTAATAAGTCATGGTTGCAAAATATTAACAAGAATTATTTACAGAAGGATGGAAAAACTGGTATAAGCCGACCTCGGAGAGGATTAGTTTGGGTTTAGGAGAAATGTAGGAACACGGGAGGCAATACTCACTTTACGGCTTATCCTAGAAGATAGATTAAGGAAAGGCAAACCTATAGTTCTAGTTTTTGTAGATTTGGAGAAGACTTTTGAAAACGTTGATTGGAATAAACTCTTTCAAGTTCTGAAGCAAGCAGGAGTAAAATATAGGGAGTGTAATGTTATTTACAACTTGTACAAAAACCAGACAGCGGTTGTCAGAGTTGAAGGCCATGAAAGGGATGCAGTGGTTGGGAAGGGAGTAAGACAGGGTTGTAGCCTTTCTCCAATGTTATTCAATTTGTACATTGAGCAACCTATAAAGGAAAGTAAGGAGAAAGTTGGAGAAAGAATTAAAGTTCAGGGTGAAGAATTAAAAACATTGCGTTTTGCCGACGACATAGTAATTCTGTCAGAGACAGCAAGGACCTGGTAGAACAGTTGAATGTAATGGACAGTGTGCTGAAAGATGCATATAAGATGAACATTACCAAGAGCAGAACTAGGGTAATGGAGTGCAGACTAAGAAAATCAGGTGATTCCGAAGGAATTAGATTAGGTAACGAAACAATAAAGGAGGTAGATGAGTTTTGTTATTTGGGCAGTAAAATAACAAATGATGGTCGCAGTGCAGAGGATATAAAATGCAGAATGGCAATGGGTAGAAAAGCGTGGGTGGATCGCAAAACTAATGAGGAGGTACTGAACACAATTGGGGAGGAAAGGAATTTCTGGCATATCTTGACTAAAAGAAGGGATCGATTGGTATGACACATTCTTAGACATCAAGGAAACGTGAATTTAGCATTGGAGGGAAGTGTGTGGGGTTAAAACCGCAGAGGAAGACCAAGAGATGGATACAGTAAGCAGATTCAAACAGATGTAGGTTGCCGTTCTTATATGGAGTTAAAGAAGCTTGCTCAGGATAGGGTATTGTGGAGAGCTGCATCAGACCAGTCTCCGGACTGAAGACCACAACAACAACAAGTAGCAAACGTTCATGCGCAAGGCGCGAAAGTCGGCGAACGGTCACGAAGCTTCCTTCTCGATAGAGGTCGTGAGAAGACCTTCCTTCCATCGACAAGGAAGCTTCGCTACTGTTCGTAGACTTCCGTGCACTGCGCAAGCGCGTTTGCTGCTTAGACCTGTATATACAGACGACCACAAGTACAGCTCATCAGTGTGTTTTATCACTTGAAGATATCGGCTACTTGCGCTGATGAAATATGGTGAAGTTTACACAATGGCATATATCTATACTCAGATGAAAGGTTTCGGACCTTTCATTACGTTCACTTGACAAAGAAAATCTGTCAGTGATATGTATGTTTTTAAGAGCTTTCTTTGTCATGTGGTGAGCAAAATGAAATATCCGATGATGGCAGTATAATGAGCCGAAACCGGTCGTCGTAATAAATATTATAAACCGTCTTGGCTGTTTTGCACAATAAATGAAGTACTTATTAACTTTGTGATTGTGGATTCGAACAGTACGCAAAGGTGTGGGTAGAATAAAACAGGGAAAGTCAATAAAATTAATAGGCAGTAAAACCATACCGTCGTCAAATGGAGGTCGTAGATTAATTATCATTATAAATTCGACATATGGCGGACAGCCACAAAGGCTGTTCCAACCTCATTCGACACGAAATCATCCCGGTGGAGGTACACCACTTGAGCGCCAGACTTAGGCCGTTTCTCGCCTCTGAGGTATAGCAACGTAAGGAGCGTTAAACCAGACCGCACAGGCCAGAACCAGTGTTAGCGGTAATTTTGCAGAGGTTGGCTACAATTTCCTTATTTTCTCGGTGGAAGCATACTGCAGTTCGACGTACGAGGAAACAAGACCAACGAGAGAATCCTTCTCGTTGTCAGTTGCTAGGTAGGTCAACGGTCTACTCTTGTGCGGAAGTTGCCACCATAGTAGTAGATCATGTTTCTGACGTACTGCAGCAACCATGAACTTTGCCTGTGTAGGAGGTAGGAGACCAACAGCCGAATGTTTAACAGAAACAAAATATTCAAATGTTTGTAAATCTATCGGACCAAACTGCGTGGTCATCAGTCCGTAGCTTACAAACTACTTAAACTATGGTAAACTAACCTAAGGAAACACACAAAAACACACACACACACACACATGCCCTAGGGAGGACTCGAACCTCCGACAGCGAGCAACCGCGCGCTCCGCAGTGAGGCTCCTTAGACCGCTCGGCTACTCCACCACGGCTTAACAGAAACATTTATTCTTTCACTACCAATTTCGGCATTCCATTACGCAGTCTTCAGGTGCCTATATAGGAGTATTATTTCCATTTAGTAGGGATCGAAACTGGTTGCGTGGATTTCTAGCTTTCATCGTTCGGTTCATCCCTCTATTTAGCCCGCCGTCTTTTAGCCTTGTCCCCCATTTGCCTGTTTTGTCTAGTTTCTTATTAGTGCCACTGAACCTTTCTTTATTATACATATGATGTAGGGGGAAGAGCGTACGTCCTTTCGTATCGTCTCTTCCCTTGCCTGTCTCCTGTGCCATTTAGCAGTATTGGACTCATATCTTCCTAGTATGGGCGCTGATGACCACGATGCTGAGCGCCCTAAAACTCCAATAACAACAACAACAACAACAACAATCTAGCTCTCAGTAGGAACAAACAACAACGACAACACTAGTTAAATGTGTAGCTATAATTTATCCACTTAAAACATTTTTATAATCACAACTGTTAGAAAAATAGACACGATTATTTTGTGCTATGATCGCCGCAAACGTCATGACCGTTTTTATCGAAATAGTCGTCGATCAATACTGGAAATATGAATGCATTGCTCGTAATGGCTATTCTATACGAGCGCTAAAATCACGGCGTTGACTACGCCGTGTTACGTCGGATGACTGGAGCAATGGGACTACAATGTGACAAACTATAGGAGCGTTTTCGACGTCGGTGTTTCCGCGTTAGCCCGGCGTTGAGCGCTTGCAACGCGGCCGGAGGCGTAAAACGCGTCGTCAGTAACGTTGGTGCCCTACTGTACGAGGCGTTAGTAACGCGCAGAGACTGAGCGTATGTCAGTGAAGTTGTTATTTGTCAATATGTTTGATACGGAGAAATTTATATATGAAACTGAGAAGCAGTCTGTCATTTATGAACTGGGATGAAAGGACTACAGCGACAAACAATTGAAGGCGAAGTGCTGGAACGAAGTCTGCGAAAACATGCACCCACATTGGCATGTGATTAGTGCTGCCGATAAACGATAAAGATAAAGCAGGCATGTAACAACTATACGAAAACTAACTCTCCATTTTGTGGACACCAAGAGAATTTTGATGATAGCACATATCAATACAAATATTATGTAAACAGTAATTTTTTTCCAAATCACATGCTTTCATTACAACTTCGTTGGTGTATGTACCTGAAAATCCTACTAGTACTTATGGCAGGGGACTGTTTTTCACAACGTCAAGACGTACTGTACCTCAATCTCATGGTCGTTTATTTTATTTTTATTTTTTATTTTTTTTAAATCAAGATCACAATACCTACCTTACGAAATATGTGTTCATAAAGTAAACAGTGCAATTAACATAAAAACTAATCATAGAAAGCGAAGTAATATGAACAACTGATTTACTATTCATAGAAGTTTCGCGTATGCAGCCGGTCGTCGTCTAAAACATCACACGATATTTCGGCCAGACGCCTGCCAGCCATCCTCAAGTGAGTCGATGAAGACTGAAGAGTGCGTCCAGCGTTCCACTATATATAGAAAACTTGGCGGTTACAGCGCATGCGTCAAAACATAAACAGACAGGCCACACTGCCCTCGCTGGTGGAGCCGCGGAGTTCAGCTGTCCTCTGCACTGCCACTGCCGCTCACAGCCGACGTCAGCGCTCTCTGTCGTCTTCGATCTGAGCAGGAGCCTTGCCGAAATATCGTGTGATGTTTTAGACGACGACCGGCTGCATACCCAAAACTTCTATGAATGTTCGATCCGCCGGGAGTATTTTAAAGTTCACAACTGATTTACTTTTATCTAATGACGTACTTACATGCAGTTTTATTTCAGGTAAAGAACTAATGAAGAGGCGGAAGTCTCTAAGGGAGAATTTCGTAAGGAAATTCCGTTTATTATTTTGAAATTCTAATGTCGTAAAGCCAACGCCAACGCCCCAAATACGCGGTGTATAGTATACACCCAACGCTAACGTCGCGTAGAAACGCGGCGTTTCTAGCTCCCTGTATAGTATGCAAATTGAACGCCTAGTCTTCAGCGTTAACACCGCCGCGATATCAGCGCTCGTATAGAATAGCCCTAACTCGACAGTGTGATGTATTGGTGTAAGTGACGTGCCACGAGGTCTGAACAATCCGCCCAGTGGCCCCTACCCCTGCTCTGGTGGAGGGAGGGCGAGGCGGGCGCCCCTGCAGGCGACATCGGGAACTGCCTGCTCGTCCCTGTGTTCTTGGCTTCGGCAGCTCCCAATTTAGGGAGCTCATATTTTTCCAATGCCGCTATCAGAGATTTACGGACGACATAAAGATAGGAGTGCCCGGGCAGGCGCCACTCTTCTCCCCACCCCACACCCCTCCCTCCTGAGCAGTCCTATCCCGTCCCTTCCCTCCCCACTGCGTCCCATCCCCTACCACCTACCACCCAGTCCCACCCCATCCCGCCCCGCCCTGCTCACCATCTGTTCTGCGACCTCTGCAATCGCCGCCAGCGCCTGCCATTAGTTGCTCCTATGTGGCGCCTCTACAGTCTACCCTTTAAATTAGATACGTCGCAGTCACTTTTGCATTGACGCAAATCACGCAACAGTTGTCACTTGAATAACAATTTTTCCAGAAACCTCGCTTTTTCTGGGTCTATACTTTTACAGTCATACATTAAAGACGAGAATAAAAGTTCAGAAAAGATTTCATCTTCATGTGTTCATGAGAACATAAATTATGAAATAGTGGAAGAAAGAGATATGCATAATGCAATTTATAAAATAGTGGAAGAAAGAGATATGCGTAATTGTAAGTGCAGTAACAAAACAAAATAGTAATCAAAATACAAATAATATGTGACATTAACTTTATACAAAACTTGACAATTTGTGTGTATAAAAATCTATGTGTATTTGCGTGCTCCATATAGAATCCAAGATGGCTGGAGTAATTTTGATGAGATTAAGATTAGTGAGGGATCCTGAGAAGTTTTAGCAGCGATCAGATGTTGAAGATTTTTATTAATTTGAAGAATATAACCGGAAATAAAGCCTTCGACCATAGATATTAACAGACCGCACAAATAGAACAGCTATATCGAGGAGGTTAGAATAAAGGGAGGTGGCGTTACCTATGCTGAAAACAAACATTGGGTAAAGCCAGAGGAGCCATGCTTTTGTGCCCAAAACAAAAATTTCTCTCTTAAACCCTGGGTGAATATTTCCTTCTTTATGTAAAGCAAGTAAATTGACAGTCACGCTGAAACAATCTTCCCGTCAAAAATCACATTGATCAGTTGGGAAAAAAAGTAAAAAATTAATAGTGCAACACAAACATCGAGGATCTGTAACTCTGTTGCTTGTAAACGGAATTGACAATACTTTTCACCTGGTCACATGTAAAAACGATAATCACAGCATTAATGCCAGTAATATGGAGAAATCACGTTACCTTTACTGCTACATGTGTAATAGAAATACGAGAAGTCGTGTTATTGACTTCACTTGTAAATTAGAAACACTGTTGTTCATAATGACAAAGCCTCAGTCACAGGACTCGGGGCGGAATGGTAGATGTTGGTTTCCAACCAAAACACACCAGAGATAGGGTCATGCGCAGTCTATGTTATCTTTCGCCTACTGGTCTATGGTTCAAACATAGGACCACGTGTCTGTTGGCAAACATTACCCGGATATAATAAACAATTCCGCAGTTTTCAAGAAACGCCATCATTTAAAACTAATAATACTTTCACTTGAAATTTAATGTTACTCCCCTTCACAAAAAGCTCAGTATAATGCTAGACTAAGCTGTTGGAAAAACAATGGTTTAGCTCTAGAGATGTTGGTGCCATGGAAACGATGCAATGTTCAGTCTATCAGTATCTATGGTCGAAGAATAAGGCACAATAACTACACCTGCGAAAAGCTATTTACTCTTTGGCTTTTTAACTTTATCATATTTTACAAAATGTGCGTATTGATTACCATGATCTGCGTAACATGATTCACACAATGAATGCAATCCTTGTACAGCGTGTTTAATCCATATTTACACACCAATAACACAGTCTGACGTAAAAATAAAAGTTTACGTCTGTCACTTGGAAACACAGCACACCAAACAATTTATAAGTTTCTTTTTCTCTAAATAGGAAAATAAAAACATTTTCTATCCGCTAGCCTTCACTCAGGATAGAAGCTTTTGAAACAGAGTGTTACAGACGAATGCTGAAAAGTAGGTAAGATAGATCTTGTCACATAGAGGAGGTACTGAACCGAATTGGGAAGAAAAGAAGATTCTGGTTCAAATGTTCAAATGTTTGTTAAGCTTACGGGACTTAACTACGGGGTCATCAGTCCCTAAACTTACAAACTACTTATGAACTACTTACGAACTAGGACGGCACAAATATCCATGCCCAAGGGGGGATTCGAACCCCCGACCGTAGTGGCCGTGCTGACCGTGACTGGAGCGCCTTAGTCACCTCGGCCACCGCGGCCGGCGAAGATTCTGGCATACCTAGACTAAAAAAAGGTGTCGATTCGTAGGAGGTCACTCTTAGACATCAAGGAATCGTGAAATTAACATTGGAGGAAAGTGTGTGGGATAAAAATCGCAGAGTACTACAGTAACTTGGTTCAAATGATTGTTGGTTGCCGTTTTTATGATGAGATAAAGAGGCTTGCTTGCTCAGGATACAATAGGGTCGAGGGCTGTATCAAAATAGTTTGCGGAGTGAAGACCACTACCACAGCCTGAAGATGAATTAATAAAAAATGTAAATAACATATGAAATTCGTACTTTCTCATATTTATTGAGTTATATGTTGTACAATTGTATAATTTTTCAGGTATGTATGTATTTGTATTAAGTGCTGTATGTCTGTATAATCTATTGCGAATACAATTAGTAGTAAAGAAGTAATTGATTAAAACTTGGTGCGTGATAGGGTTGTTTTCTGTGAACGTTACTGTTTATGTACTCATATCTCACGAACTGCGTGTCGTACTGTGATACAATTTCGAAGGTACTGTACCTACACGCCGACTTTCTTTTGTAGTGGTGCTTTCAGGTGTTGTCTTAACTTCAACAATGATTACCGGTATTTTTGAACGGCGAAATTATCCTTGCTCTAGTCTGACATCATCTTTAAAAATTTAATTCTTACAGATATTCCTATATTCATTCAATACCATGAGTGGTATTTAATCCATATCTTTTCAACACCAAACCGAAATTACGGAAGCAACAGTACAGTTTGGTTGGGTAATTTGGAAGAAGCATTGCATATTGCAATCGCGCCCTACTATCTACACATGCCCAACACGCGAGCATCCCAGTACTATAAGAGAGCAATCTTGCTAATCACGTAAACAGGATACGTCAGAAATCTGTTACACCCAACATACTTCTACACTTTGACATAGGCCGGCAACCAGGCACTACATGGGTGTAACATATTTTTAATTTCACTTCGATTTTACGCAAAATTTTCTCTAATTAAAAAAAACTGTTAAACTGTTAAACGAGTGTAGTGATTGGTTCTCGATGTACTTTTGTTAAAAGTTATTTATCGCATACAGTGACAGCTTTTCGATACACTATTCTTAAGATCTGTTAATGTTGCAAATTACACTGAAAACTGTATCCTTCATTTCCGTCTATATTTGTTTCGAAACTATTCTCTTTTTTCATTCCTGTCTGCGTGATTACCATCTTGATCTCATACAGCACTTCAATGCTCGGGTATTCGAAATATTACACCAATAGGAAGCCACGATTGAGATATGCAACACTTCTTCTTAAATTACGCTTGGTTGCACTAGATATACTAGTGAGGAGAAAATCCATCAAATTACTCTTTGTTCAATAAATAGAGGGCTTAGTTGTAAAATGAAATGATTTAAAAATGTAGTTGCAAGGCAATTACATCTTGTGAAACAACAGCTAACAGGTTACGATTAAATAACCTTAGCACACCCAAAATATCGTAAATGTTAATGACGACTATTCCACTGCATTCTTATTATATATATAGCTGTTAAAAACAAAGAAAAACTAGATGGGTCTATAGAGAAAAGAAGTCAATAAACAAAAATATGTTGGTCTTATATAAGTGCGAATAAAAACACTTCGAAATCGATCATATGAGAAAAAAGTGACTGTTTATGTACTGGTCTTCTCCAAAAAAATTAATAATAATAAAATACCACTATAATAATAATAATTTCGTGTGGCTCATTGGCCTGGTGCAAGTCTTTCAACTGGACGCCACTTCGGCGACTTGCGTGTCCCAAGCCTATCCCAGTTATCCAACGGGGGAAAAGGAACCTACAGCTTAACGTGGAATCCGAACCACGTGTCGTTTTGGCGACTGCTGATATCGTTAAGAGGTGAAAGATGGGTTAAAGTGCAGACTGAAGAAAATGCAAGACCCTACTGGGTTTCCAACGAAAAAAAAAAAAAAAAAAAAAAAAAAAAAAAAAAAAAAAAAAAAAAAAAAACAGTAGGAAGTGTGGCGATAGCTACGATTACAAAGATTACAATAGTACCGATGTATAGTCTGAACGGTATTCTAACCGTCTGTGGGATATAAATACCAATATCTCGAAATTGGAAAGAGATCTCATTCTGCTCTCAACTATTTAGGAATGTTGGCTACAATTCATTCGCAGTAATATACTGTTTAAAATAAACCATATGCAAAGTTTACGCAATGCGTTTTTACGTCTGTAAACTCTTTTAAATCTCTAAGCCTTCAACATTCATTATGTGCAGTACAGGAAGTTTTCTTAAAATCGTGTTATAAGTTTTTCAGCTCAGGCACCACGTTCGCAAAGTTCTTTGCCGAGAAAGCGCTTAGCGCTAGCCGCTGGGACCGCGGGGCCAGATTTTTCCCGTGAGCCCCTGTAGACATTGCCTACGTCACGCTCAGTGCCTTCTGTGATTGGCTGGAGACCTGTAGCGCGTTTCGCGGCAGTAGCAGCAGTTCGACACGCACAAGCCGCGCCACTGAGCCTGCCGCACCGCGCTGTAGAGGGCGTTCCCGTGACAACCCTGCCACAGTCGCGGCGTTTACCGCACGCCAGTCACAAGTGTAAACACGGCCGCACTCGCGGGTTGGCGTTGCGCGGGTGGTGTCCATGGCAACCGTGCCACTGCCGTGTGCTTTTCCGCGCGGCAACCTCTATTGAGAACCGGCCCTAAGTCAAGGAGCTTTGCACGCTACCGCCCTTACATCTGCAGGAGGCTCACCGACGCCTGACGACACGCCATCGTCGCACACAGCTGAGCCGCGAGACACTGTGGTTCTCTGACACTGAACCCGTTGCCCACTGCAGTGGTGCGCTCCACCACCACCACCTAAGGAGGCGGCCTTGGCGCTCTGAGGTCAACGAGAAAGGCCTCGGGCACTCTTGTGTGACTTCACGTAGCATAGGTCGCGATCGCGTAGCTCACTGGCTGTCCACTAGGCCCTAGCCACCACCACCTAGAGAGAAGGCCGCGGCGCTCTCGTGTGACGGCAGGCAGAGTAGGTTGCGCGCACCTAGTTGAATGGCTCTCTGCTTTGGCATAGTGGGCTGGGCCCCAGCGGCTACCCAGTCAGTTATGCACGCGCAACCTACTCTGCCTGACGTCACACGAGAGCACCGCGGCCCTCTCTGTAGGTGGTGTTGCACCAGCCCACCAGGCTCTAGTGGCCAGCCCCTCAGCTACGAGCAGCGGCCTACTCGGCGTGACGTGGCACGGTAGTGCCGCTGCCTTATCATTAGGCGCTGTTGTCCCAAGGTAAATTTTGGCCCATCCTATGCCGCGTCAGCGCAGTTTCCGCTGGCAGGCGATGCCTGTTGTCGGCGTGCTGCCGGCCACGCTCGGAGTATTAAAAGCCAACCTGACACGTTTTAATGTTGAATAAAGACAATTCCTTCGTTGAACAGGAACCTGCTGTTTAACTCCAAGCCGCCACCTCCCAGCAGCCGAATCTCACAGCCCACAAAACCATCAAACTACACAGCCTCCTACGTATACAGTGCTATACTATGTCTAAATTGAGGCCTAATAGTATATTAGGTATCAGGGGTAAAATATAGGGAGCGAAGAGTTATATTGAACCTATACAAAAACCAGACGGCAGTTATTAGAGTTAGTTGGGAAGGGAGTAAGACAGGGTTGTACCCTTTCCCCAGTATTGTTTAATCTGTATATTGAGCAAGCAGTGAAGGAATTCAAGGAGAAATTTGGAGAAGGATTTAAAGTTCAGGGAGAAGAAATAAAAACATTGCGGTTTGCCGACGACATAGTAATTTTGTCAGAGACTGCAAAAGATCTGGAAGAGCAATTTAATGGAATACACGGTGTCTTTAAAGGAAGATATAAGATGAACATTAACAAGAGTAAAACGAGGGTAATTGAATGTAATATCAGAAAATCAGGTGATGCTGAAGGAATTAGATCAGGTAATGAGACAGTGAAAGTGGTGGATGAGTTTTGTTATTTGGGTAAAAAATAACTTCTGATGGCCGAAGTAGAGAAGATATAAAATGCAGATTGGCTATGGGAAGAAAAGCGTTTTTTAAAGAAGCGAAACGTGTTAACATCTAGTATTAATTTAAATGTATGGATGTCCTTTCTGAAAGCATTTGTCTGGAGTGTAGCATTGTATGGGGTGAAACGTGGACGATAAGGAGTACAGATAAAAAGAGGATAGAAGCTTTTGAAATGTGGTACTACAGACGAAAATTATATGGGTGGATCACGTAACTAATGAGGAGGTGTTTAACCGAATTGGGGAGAAAAGAAGTTTGTGGAATATCCTGACTAAGAGAAGGGTTAGATTGGTTGGACACATTCTGAGACATCAAGGAATTGTCAACTTATCATTAGAAGGAAGTGTGTGGGGTAAAAATCGTAGAGGGAGACCGAGGGACGAATACAGTAAGCAGATTCAGAAGGATGTAGGTTGTAGAACTTATTCTCAGATGAAGAGGCTTGCACAGGACAATGTAGCGTGAAGAGCTGCATCAAACCAGCCTGCGGACTGAAGACCACAACAACATCAATATAGTACTAAAATCAATTTATTTTGTTTTGCACAGCAATAAATACATGAAACCCCGCTGATGATGGCACAGACGTGCTGAAACATGTTTGGGTGTATAATAAAATAGTGATTTTCATATTAGGCCCAGAATTTCATACCCAGAATTTTCACTGCAAACGCGGCAGTAGTAAGAGTTGGAAATGGAAAAAAATGATGACTATTCTTTTAGTAAATAAAATTGATTACTGCAAACAATATGCCTGCCCTGGTTATGTTTCTAAAACATCTACAAAACTAACTTTTATGTGAATTACTAATGGAGGTATATTCTATTTTCTGTTAGTAAATTTAAAATCACTACTGGTTCATATATCCGAGATATACCTTGAGTAACAGTATTCAATGAGCAACTTTCACTCCGTTACTGTATTGAAATAAGTCATCTTTACTGCCGAATCAAATTAATAGTAATAAAAACAATCTCTTTTGTTAAGCACTAATTTTGATGATTGTGTTATGTGGTAAAGAGAAATGGGTCTGGCTTTCTCACTCAGTGTAAATCTGACCTGCTCTTTATACAGCATTAAGTGCAATATACATGACTAACAAGTGACTAATAATTGTCCAATAAAAATATAGCCTCAATTTAACATTCTTTTAACAACTTTTGAATTGTCGGTTGTCTTTAACACGTAAAACAAATTACAAAGATTATGATATTTTTCAGCTGACCTACTCAGCTAACTAAACTGTTAACTCACTTTGCAAAATAATATTAATTTAGTTTGACCAGTTCACCTACAGGTTTTTCGGAAAGTTGATAATAGAATGGTATACTCCTACCTGGTTGAATTACATAGGATTAATTAGTGTCATTTACATCAGCTCACGTTAAACACCTATTATTACAAGAAGAACACGAATATCTGGTCCATGCAGTATTACGCAGATAAGTAGAATGTTACTTGCGAGTCCTTGTCGAGGTGGTGGACGCAAGTTGTGGCGGTAAACAAAGTGTTTTCTTGCTGTTGCCAATATAGGTCTTATAATCCTCTTCTTGGCGACGTAATATTTATAATGTGAGCTCTCAATGCCAAATACACGTCCTAGGCACTTTACAGAGTGCTCCAGCAATTTTATTGCTCTAAATGGCCACACTGCTTTATTTAGTACGCAGAATTTCACTGAGAAGACTGCTCTAGATAAAATCCACTCACATCTTCTCGAATATTCTCCCGCCAAAACATCACATTTTAGTTGGAACAGTAAGTATAATAAATAAAATTTCTGTTTCATTTCGAACAAATATTCATATGCAAGACATTATCAACGAACGTCACACAGATATTACATTGTATGAAAAGGAATCACAAAAATCGATATACACAACATCATAAGCATAAATAGAATAATAATAGGGTTTTGTGCTATAGTGTTGCATTGTTTTGAGCAGTGTAATAATTTCATACAATATATCGTACACGTACGAGAGGAGACAATACAAAAAAGAAGAATCCGGCATTCAGTGGCAGCCACCGTAGCCGTCCTCCAAGGCATCTCCAAGCGCCGCAACCGCCCTGAACTAGGTTTCGACACTCCGTCTCTAAAGCCATTAACCTTCCACGGAAACGGAGAAAACAGTATAGGTGTTAGAAACGTTTATTATATCCGCCGTTTTCATTATTTTTGGATAGCGTTACCTAGTGTCCGGCTATTTCCGGACATGTCCGGCTTTTCGACGTTTATTTCAGTGACAGGCCGGAATTTTTGTTTTTAAGAAAATGTCCCGTTTTTGGTAACGATTTTATTGCTAGCAAATAACGGTACTCTCCCAGAAACTTTACATTCGTAATAGACGCATACGGTCGTGATTCGAGATATTGTAGTTTGTGTAGCACGATCTGGATATTTTCGCAGACGACGTATACGATTTCTTAAGAGTCTTGTCTACTAGTCGCGTAAATTAAGTTGCCCATCGGCGTGGTGGTTGCTGTTGGAAAGGAAAATAATTTTATTAAAGTCCATAACTCATTAGAAACTGCGTTAGTTTCTTTGAAAGAAAAGACTCAAAAATAACTTCATCCCTCTCAAAGTTAGACCAGCTTTGGATTCATTTTCCGAAGGTGTCCTGGAAAAAGTGTATCGGTGTACAAGGCAAATATATGTAGTCTCTATGAAACTTGCGCTGAATACGTAGAAAAATGGTTGTAATCAACGGAAGAAATCAAATGACTTAAACGCAACCATTTAAAGGATATTTTGTTTGTCATTCTTCCCTGCCTTAAAAACGTAGACACAAAAGCTGTGAAAATAGATTATTCAAAATTTGTGTTAGTTTTGCAAAATCAAGAATTATGCCTACTCTGCAGTGCTGCACGAAACCTCTAAACTAGACTAACAGCGGAGTTCTTTTTTAAAGAGTCACCATATCAAAACGTTTTCAGAAATTTGCGATTCCTGGTAACACTGCACCTACTGAACGTGTGTTTTCTCTCATAGTTGGACAAAAGAGAGGAACCGTTTGTTGAGAGATTTAGTGAAAGACCGCGGTGAAATGGCCGAGCACTCTAAGGCCCCTTGCTGCGGAGCGCGCGGATGCTTTCCATCTGAAATTCGTGTTCTCCCTCGGGCTTGGGTGTGTATGTCGTTCTTAGTTTAGTTTAAGTTAGTTTAAGTAGTTTGTAAGCCTAGGGACTCATAACCGTAGCAATCAAGTCCCATAGAGCCACAAACATTTGAATATTTAGTGAAAGGAATTTTACTGGTAAAGCACAATTTAAAACATATGTCTTGAGACGAATTTCAAAGCTACATTCTTGTTGTTGTTGTTGTGGTCTTCAGTCCGGAGACTGGTTTGATGCAGCTCTCCACAGTACCCTATCCTGAGCAAGCCTCTTCATCTCCACATAAGAACGACAACCGACATCTGTCTGAATCTGCTTACTGTATCCATCTCTTGGTCTTCCCCTGCGATTTTTTCCCCACACACTTCGTTGATGTCTAAGTATATGTCCTACCAATCTATCCCTTCTTGTAGTCAAGGTATGCCAGAAATTTCTTTTCTCCCCAATTCCGTTCAGTACCTCCTCATTAGTTACGCGATCCACCCACCTAATCTTCAGCATTCTTCTGTAGCACCATATTCCAAAAGCCTCAATCCTCTTCCTGTCTGCACTGTTTATCGTCCATGTCTCACATCCATACAAGGCAACACTCCATACAAATGCCTTCAGAAAGGACTTCCTTAGGCTTAAATCAATATTCGATGTTAACAAATTTCTCTTTTTCAAGAATGCTTTTCTACCCATTGCCATTCTGCATTTTATATCCACTGTACTGCGACCATCAATTTTTATTTTACTGCCCAAGTAACAAAACTCATCTACCTCCTTTATTGCTTCGTTACCTAATCTAATTCCTTCAGCATCACCTGATTTTCTTACACTGCACTCCATTACCCTAGTTTTTCTCTTGTTAATGTTCATCTTATATGCACCTTTCAGCACACTGTCCATTCCGTTCAATTGCACTTTCAGGTCCTTTGCTGTATCTGACAGAATTACTATGTCGTCGGCAAAACGCAATGCTTTCAATTCTTCCCCCTGAACTTTAATTCCTTCTCCATATTTCTCCTTGCTTTCCTTTATAGCTTGCTCAATGTACGAATTGAATAACATTGGGGAAAAGCTACAACCCTGTCTTACTCCCTTTCCAACCACTGCATCCCTTTCATGCCCTTCAACTCTGACAACCGCTGTCTGGTTTTTGTACAAGTTGTATATAACCTTACGTTCCCTATATTTTACTCCTGCTTGCTTCAGAACTTGAAAGACTTTATTCCAATCAACATTGTCAAAAGCCTTCTCCAAATCTACAAAAGCTACAAATGTATGTTTGCCTTTTCTTAATCTATCTTCTAGGATAAGCCGTAACGTGACTATTGCCTCCCGTGTTCCTACATTTCTCCTGAACCCAAACTGATCTTCCCCGAGGTCGGCTTCTACCACCTTTTCCATCCTTCTGTATATAATTCGTGTTAATATTTTGCAACCATGACTTATTAAACTGATGGTTCTGTAGTTTTCACACCTGTCTGCACCTGCTTTCTTTGGAATGGGGATTATAACATTTTTCTTGAAGTCTGAGGGTACTTCACCTGTCTCTTACACACCAGGTGAAACAATTTTGTCATGGCTGGTTCTCCCGGAGACTTCAGTAGCTCTGAGGGAATATCATCTATTCCAGGGGCCTTGTTTCGACTTAGGTCTTTCAGTGCTCTGTCAAATTCATCTCTCAGTATAGTATCTCCTATTTCATCCTCATCTACTTCTTCTCCCCTTTCTACAATATTGCCACTAAGTTCATTTCCTTCATGGAGCCTCTCTATATACTCTTTCCACCTTTCAGCTTTCCCTTCTTTACTGAGAACTGGTTTTCCATCAGTGTCCTTGATATTCATAGAGCTGTTTTTCTTATATCCAAATGTTTCTTTTATATACCTGTAGGCTATATCTATTTTTCTCCTATTTATACATTCTTCTACATCCTTGCATTTGCATTCTAGCCACTCCTGCTTAGCCATTTTGCACTTCCTGTCAATCTCATTTCTTTGTCGTCTGTACTCCATTTTGCCTGTTTCATTTACTGCATTTTTATATTTTCTCCTTTCATCGATTAAATTTAGTATCTCCTGTGATATCCAAGGATTTTTTGTAGGTCTTACCTTCCTACCTATTTTGTTCTCTGCTACCTTCACTATTTCATCTCTCAATGCTACCCATTCCTCCTCTACCGTTTTATTTCCCCCCGTTTCTGCCAATTGTTGCCTAAAGCTCCCTCCGAAATTCTCAAGAACTTCAGGTTCCTTCAGTTTATCCAGGTCCCATCTCCTTATTTTCCTACCTTTTTGTAGTTTCTTCAGTTTCAGCCTACAGTTCATAACCAACAAGTTATGATCAGAGTCTATATCTGCCCCTGGGTATGTCTTACACTGTAGAACCTGGTTCCGAAATCTATGTCTTACCATTATAAAATCTATCTGGTATCTCGCGGTGTCTCCTGGTCTCTTCCACGTATACAACCTTCTTTTGTGATTCTTGAACCAGGTGTTTGTTATAACTAAATTATGTTCCGCGCAAAATTCTACCAGTCGGCTTCCTCTTTCATTCCTTTTGCCCAGACCATATTCACCTACTATCTTCCCTTCCCTTCCTTGTCCTACTACCGAATTCCAGTCTCCCATAACAATTAAGTTTTCCTCTCCCTTAATTGTCTGAATAATTTCCTTTAGCTCCTCATATATTTCTTCATTTCCTCATCATTGGCAGAGCTAGTTGGCATATAAACCTGTACTACTGTTGTCGATGTTGGCTTCGTATCTATCTTGACAATGATAATGCGATCACTGTGCTGGTCATAGTAGTTTACCCGCATTCCTGTTTTCTTATTCATTATCAATCCTACTCCTGTGATACCCCCAACTGATTTTGTATTTATAATCCGGTACTCACCTGACCAGAAATCCTGTTCATCTTGCCACCGAACTTCACTAATCCCCACTACATCTAACTTCAAACTATCCATTTCCCTTTTTAAATTTTCTAATTTTCCTACTCTATTAAGGTATCTAACATTCCACGTTCCGACCCTTAGAATGCCAGTATTGTCTTTTCTGATGATGACATCCTCCTGAGTAGTCCCCGCCCGGAGATCCGAATGGGGGCGTATTTTACCTCCGGAATATTTTACCCGAGAGGATGCCATCATCATATGTTCATACAGTAGAGCTGCATGTCCTCGGGAAAAGTAACGGCTGTAGTTTCCCCTTGCTTTCAGCCGTTCGCAGTAACTGTGTGGCAAAGCCACATTAGCTGATGTTACAACGCCAGCTCAGTCAATCATCCAGACTGTTGCCCCTGTAACTACTGTAAAGGCTGCTGCCCCTCTTCAGGAACCATACGTTTGTCTGGCCTCTCCACAGATACCCCTCCGTTGTGGTTGCACCTACGGTACGGCTATCTGTATCGCTGAGGCACGCAAGCCACCCCACCTTGGCAACGTCTGTGGTTCATGGGAGTGGGCTACATTCTTAAAGAAAAAAAAAATTTTTGTAATGGATAAAATCAAATGAATTATTTTCTTTAAGAGCTACATTCTGAAAGAAAATAATTCATTTGATTTTATCCATTACAAAATGTTTTTTTGTTTTCTTTTTTTGTTTTTTTGTTTTTGAAAGCCTGTGACTGTGAGATAAATGTATTTGTTTATAAATAAAAATTACTGCAACCAGTCACGATTTTTTAATTTATTTAACACGACGCGTTTCGAGAAATAACTCCCATCTTTAAGTGCGTTTTTTTGTGCTTTTTCATATTATTTATGATGTTCTGAGTGTGTGTGTGTGCCTGCTTCATTCTGCTGTCGTTGCTGTAATATATAAATACGTCCTACTTTACTTTATAGTTATCTTTGTATGGAGTTAATGGCGGAATTTTTTGAAAAGCGTTTTACTTACAGTTTTCGTCTGGTCCATCTGCGGCAGCTCTCACACATGTCAAACATCACTTATAATATTTTGCACACAAGTACATCAGTTGTCACAAGCATACATATAAATAAATAAATAAACAGTTAAAGAGATGTTCTAAGCTTAAGTTTACCAAAGATACATTTTTACAGAGTATGCTACAAAGGAATCCATGGCTGGATTTTATCAAAAAAATATTTCCATAGAGTACGCTGCGTTTTTATAGAGGATATTTTACTTTTGTTCTTTGTCTTAATTTATGTCTACTTACAATGGTGCTACATTTACACTTATTAACATTTTTATTTGAGTATGCTATCGAAACATGGGAAATTTTTTTTTACAGATTCACTTTTTCATTTAATATTTTGTCTTCGTATTTTCTATAATGTGAATACACTTCCAGTTCTTCATACAGGTCCATTTTATGACCTTTGTCTAGTCGGTGGAGTACTTTGACATTCTGCTCAATTTCTTTAAATGGGTGTCCTGTGTTTTTTATTCAATTCTTCTCACAGGAATATATTCAATTGCAAAATCCACTTTCAAAGGCAACGCCTCAGAAATATACTGAACATATTTAAAGCTGATTGTATTGTATTTTATTGACTAACAAGGAAAGTTCTTGGGCTCGAACAAACATATCTGTATGAACGTTTGGTCACAGTATCACTACGTACACCTTATTGTGCTGGTGGGTGTCGTTTCTATGCAAAACTTTGCAATCATGCTCTAGATAGCACTGTAGATGTAATTGTACGACCATATGAGTCCCACATACCAGCAGTTATCTTGGCTACGTGCAGAGAAGCGTCGAAGCTATCATACAATATGTTTGCTGCATCGCTTTCTCAATCATTGCAAACCTTCACACTTATCCTCAACGATTATATTACTATCTGAACAGCACAGCAGAAACACACGCTCTCACCAAAATAAAACTCTCTCTCTCTACCTTCACATAACACTGAAATCTTCTCTAAATAATTTTCTGTATCGGGAACACGTCTGTGGAACAATCTTCCTCAAAAGTTAAGAGAGATAAAATCAATTCAAAACTTTAAAAGACAGCTAAGGGTTTACCTTTTACCTTCTGCACAATAGCCATCTTTTTCTCCACGTACCAGTCTGTAGGCCACTGTTGTCAATTCCACCTCCCCCCATAAATGTTTCCCTTTCCTTTCGCCAGCAGAGATCTCCATTCATATATGTCTCCACTTCCTCACGTCCATTAGCACTGTCATTTTTCAATCTTCTCCTCTTTCACTAATCATTTTCCCCCTTCTGTTTATATTAAACTTAATTCAAATGTGTTAAACATCTATCTCCATGTAAATATCTCTTGTTATTATTAGTATTACTTTGATTCTTGTGTTATTATTATCATTATTATTATTAGTATTATCATATATTTTTATTATTTAATATTATTAATGCACTGTTTTTTTGTAATTAAATCCTTTGTTTATTTTGTTCCTGCTCAGATGTAAGAGAGGGCCCTATGGCCCTAATTTGGTCAGGTTAAATAACCAAATAAATAAATAAAAATAATTGTAGACGTCATACGTAATGCAGATATCTGAACTATAACGTATGTAATAATCGTCGTACATGTCATCAAAAGCGGTGATGATAGCTGCAACTTTAACTTTCTTCTCGGAAGACTGTTGGTATTCACTGCCACTGCTTCCATCGCCTCTTCCCGCACTTCGTAGCACTACCGCTAGCAATGAGTTCTTCGTCATTATCATCCCTGTTATCATCATTATGTGTTAGTGTTACAACAGTATCTAACTTATGCTCGAATTTCTGTACCATAACAGATACGAGAAAGCATGCGAATGATTCATCTTCTACACTAATACCATCTTCCAATGCTCAAATGTTTGTAGAGCTTATGGGACTTACGGGGGTCATCAGTCCCTAGACCTACAAACTACTTATGAACTAGCTACAACCAAGGACGGCACAAATATCCATGCCCGAGGGGGCATTCGAACCCCCGACCATAGTGGCCGTGCAGACTGTGACTGAAGTGCCTCAGTCCCCTCGGCCACCGCGGCGAATACCATCTTCACGAGGAATGGTTCTTCGTAGCTTCATCTCAACCAGTCGCAATACTTTAGCAGGATTGATTATCAATCGCCGCTCAATCTGACGCTTCACCACACAAATGTCTTAAAACGCAACATCGGAGGCACACTGCACCGTCCCTACTGGCTAACCGACAGGTCAAAGTGCAATGTGGCAAGGCACACGCAGAGGCCTCTAACGGACGACTGCAGGGTTTTGCAGATGCGGGAGTGTCACTAGTGTAATAAGGGATCCTTACATTATCTCTCGTACGATTTTGATGTATATGTGTTAGTTCGAGCCCAAGTACTTTCCTTGTAAGTACCATTGTTTAACAGTGTAACATATTTTAAATGTATTTCCTTCTGCTCACATTATAATTAGACCTAGTTTACCCCACGGTGTCAATTATAAGTAAATTTTGAGTCTAAATTAAAGCAGCTTCCATCCCGCCTGGATCTCCGCTCCCACATCCTATTACAAAACCCTCCAAGTCCTTGAGCGCCATGCCCTCCGCCTCGCCTACCGCATCCGGCTCCCTTCCCCCACGCGGATCCTGTACGACCTGATCCCGTTTCCCCAACCCAGTTTCCCCAGCATTCTCTATACCAACCGTAAAATTGACTCCCGCAACCCCCTGGTCCACCCCATCCTCACCAACCCTGGGCCTCTGCCACGCCTCTACCGCGTTATACCCCCTTCCCTTCATCTCCACACCCTCCATGTCCTCTCCCAGGGTAATTTCCGCCGCCTCCCCCTCCCTGATGACGTCCTCCTTTCCGACATATACCCGTCCTACCAGCTCTGATCCCCCACCCATAGATAAAGTGCCACCTCTCCACCCCTCCCCTTCCCCTCCCCCGCTTGGCTACCCCCTCCCTGCCCTGGAGTCCCTACGGCTCCTCCCTACCGCCTCTTCCCCGCCGTTTTTCCTCTCCCCCGCGCTTCCCTTCCCTTCCTTCTCGGGGTCGTGGACCGACAGTTTTAACAGAGCTACGTCAAGTGTTGTGTGCTGTGCTCCACTGAAGTGTATGTTTTTTAACTGCGTCCACCGCAATCAGACAAGCGTCGCCTCGTGTGTTTTAATTAGTGTCTCCGTGTACTCGCCGTCCTGTGTTATTGTCGTCCTACATTTTTTTTTTTTTTTTTTTAGGTCACCGTTGCTCATCTTTTTTAACTAACTAAATGTGGTTTTAATCATCTGTCTATTGTAATGTACTCCAAACTGTCGCCTTGTCTACGTTATTGTATCTCCGTTGTTTTATCTCTTGTTATGTATTTTAATTCTCAACTCATGTATCTCTTTTAATTACTCTCCGCTGAAGAGAAGCCTATAGTGCTTCTGCCAGCCTGCCAGTGTACTCGTATAAAATAAGGGAATAAGGAAAAAAAAATTAAATTCTCAGGATTTTTACAAAAAGTTCCGCTTTTTGCGACGAAATGTCCTGCTTTCGGTACTTGGCAGCCCTATTTGTGAAGCGAAGTAAGAAGTAGCAGAACAGAGTGAGGACACAACTAAAATGGGCAAGAAACGAAGGGACAGACGTAATGGAGACGGCTGGAAGTTGGGGTCAACTGCATTTAAAGGCGAGCCGTCCGGTAAATTGCGTGGCGCGCCCGACACACGGCAAAGCGAGAGGCCGCCGTGATTCTCAAAGTGGCCGCCAGGGGCAGGCCGGTCTGCTGCGGGGTGTGGGGCGATGGGCGGGCGGGCCTTCTGTCCTGCCTGCAGAGTTGGCGGCCCGCCTCCCGGCCGCGCAGGTAACTTTTAAAAGTTCCCTAACCGGGAGAGACGGCAGAGAAGCGGACATCGGTCACTCTGCGGAGCCGGGCCCAACCCATTAATGAATTACCACTGCGTTACACTTCTCTGCTCGAGCACTCACTGTCTCCCTACTTAGTTGAATGGTAGCTGAAGTTTATCTGGTGAGTGCGGGGCCGACTTACTCAAGTCACGCAGAGGACCCTGCGCACGCAGAGAAAACTAAATGGAAACATCAGAATGATGTACATTTCTTGAGTGGCTTTATTAGTTAAAATTGTACCAATCAAACAGTTCTGATTAGTTCCACAAATTGGTCTTTCATTCAAATTAATAGTTTCTTTAAGGATTTACTGAAAGCAAAATCTTTGATTATCTCCTAAATGAACAATTTTTCAACCAAAATTCAAATGTTCAAATGTTTGTAAAGCTTATGGGACTTAACTACGGGGTCAAAAAAAAAGTTCAAATGTTTGTATGTTTATGGGACTTAACTACGGGGTCATCAGTCCCTAAACTTACAAAGAGCTTATGAACTACCTTATGCTAAGGACGGCACAAACATCCATGCCCGAGAGGCGATTCGAACACCCGACCACAGTGGCTGTGCAGAACGTGATTGGCGCGCCGCACACCGCTCGGCCAACACGGCCGGCAATTTTTTTAACCATGTATCTCTGTTTGCAGATGGCTGCCACTCATAGTACGGGACGCTTGCTTTTAATCGAACACTTCACAATGTAAATATGTTTAGTGAATTTGTTGGTAATTATGGTTAGAATTACACAAATCTTACAGACGTCCGAAAGAACAGACACCACTCAAATACAATAACTATTTAAACGAGACGACGGCGTTCAGTTATTTCACCGCAGATGCGGTCATACGTCCGACCTCGCACGGGAATCCGTAATGGCGAGTGTAAGAGGGCATGGACAATAGGGGCGCTACAAACATAGCGTGCGACTTGTGAGAATTTGAGATGGATGGGAGACGAGCACGGGTGGCCAACATAGCCTGGCGCCGTGGCTCAGCGCGCCCGGTCAGGGGACTCAACGCTCTCTGTAATAAAAAAGCTGAGCGCCTACAACACATCGAACAAGAACGAACAAAAACGATCAGCGTCCGCAACGAAGAGAAATGCCAAAAAAAAAAAAAAAAAAAAAAAAAAAAAAAAAAGCCGACCGCTGGCCTGAAGCGGGGGACCCGGGTTCGATTCCCGGTCCAGCTCACATTTTCACTTGTCGCCACTGCTTAATATCAATTCCCAAATGCGGCCACTGTCAATCCTTTCTTTCCTATCCTTCTTCCTTCCCTTCCTTTAACAATCAACTACAAATCAAATACTTTGATTAGTGTTGGTGTTACATTTGTGTAAAAGGTTTCTTTGCGGATTTCCGGGGTTCAAAATTTTCTATTATGTCCTCCAAATTCAACTCTTGAAGGACGTTACTTCCTGTGCACGTTTATGACAAATAAATAGTTTGTTCCTCTAATATTGTCGTTCGTAATTCATTGTTTATTCTTCTTGACACGTTCGCTGCGATCACCAGTGCAAGCTGCTAACGCTCTAATCGGACGCCCGTAAGCGTGCGCTAAAATCATACCACTGCGAAACCTGTAAGTTCATGTTGTGCACGTACTTAATACTGACAGACAATATAACATCCGCGCAAGAGATGGTGCTAGATATAGAAATGCAAGTATGCTTCAGCTGCATGCTGAATGATGTGTGACGCATATAAGAGTATATTGTTCACTCTCCCACTTTTTCTCGGGTTAGAAGGCAATGGTGTCGGTTGTTTCGCCGCCATTGCAAACAATGCATGACACAGACGACTAAAGACGAAAACACACAACTGCAGACAAGAAAACGTTACGTGATATTTTGTTGGTGGCTTGTACTAAACGAGTGCACAGCCGAGCAAACTAAACTGAGTACTCAGCTAGCGAACACGCCGCTTATAAGCGCTCCCCGCACTGGCGTGTTGATCGCGGTACCGCTTATAAGCGCCAGCCGCAGCGAAAGTGTTAAATGTAAAACTGAGCGCTCTCCACTGCAACTGGTTACCATTATACAAATAAATATCCGAGGAGCTACTTCCAGCCGGCCGCGGTGGCCGACGGGACTGAGGCGCTCCAGTCACGGTCTGCACGGTCACTACGGTCGGGGGTTTAAATCCCCATCGGGCATGGATATTTGTGCCGTCCTTAGTCTTAGCTAGTTCATAAGTAGTTTGTAAGCTTAGGGACTGATGACCCCGTAGTTAAGTCTCATAAGTTCTACAAACATTTGAACATTTGAATTTTAAGGGCAGTAGGGCATGAAAGAGATGCTTTGGTTGGGAAAGGAGTAAGACAGGGTTGTAGCCTTTCCCCAATGTTATTCAAAAAAAAAAAAAAAAAAAAAAAAAAAAAAAAAAAAAAATGTTCAAATGTTTGTTAAGCTTATGGGACTTAACTACGGGGTCATCAGTCCCTAAACCTACAAACTGCTCATCAACTAGCTTATCCTAAGGACGGCACAAATATCCATGCCCGAGGGGGGATTCGAACCCCCGACCGTAGTGGCCGTGCAGACCGTGACTGAAGCGCCTCAGTCCCCTCGGCCACCGCGGCCGGCAGTGTTATTCAATCTGTACACTGAGCAAGCTGCGAAGGAATGTAGGGTGTAATTTGAAGCAGTAATTAAGGGTCAGAGAGAAGAAAAAAGAAAAAAAAAATGCGGTTTGCCGATGATATCGTGATTCTATCAAGGACAGCATAGAGTCTGAAATATCAATCGAACGGAATGGACAGTGTCTTGAAAGGAGGTTATAAGTTGAACAAAGGCAAAATAAGGGTCATGGATGCATCGCAAGAAGGAATTAGCTTAGGTAATGACACGATAAATGTAATAGATGTGTTTTGTTATTTGGGTAGCAAAGTAACTTATGATGGCCGAAGTAAAGAAGGTACAAAATGGAGAGTGCCTATGGAAAGAAAAGCATTTCTGAAGAAGCGTAATTTGTTAACATTCAAAATTAATTAAATACTAGGAAGTCCTGTCTGAAGGCATTTGTCTGGACTCTACCATTGTACTAGAGTGAAATGTGGACGATAAGGAGTGCAAACAAAAATATTACAGAAGTATTTGAAATTTGGTGCTACAGACGAGTGGGTAGATCGCGTACTTAATGACGAGGTGCAGAACTGGAGACAAAAGAAGATTCTGGTGTGTATGTTGACTAATATAAGAGATCTATTGGTTGGACACAGTCTGAGACGTCATAGTATCAGCAATTTAGCATCGGAGGGAAGTGTCTGGGGTAAAAATCGCAGAGGGAGACACAGAGACGAATACAGTAAGCAAATCCAATTCAAATGTTTGTAAAGTTGTGGAAGGATGGAGAGTAAATCGGCCGTCCCCTTCGAAAGGAACCACGGCGGATTTGGCTGGTGTTACGGCACAAGCAGTACACTTCCTTCCTGGTGTTACGACCGGAACTGATAGGCCGTCTTATCCGCGTGGTTGGTTGCGACTTTGTGCAGACACTACTGACATCTGTGGAACTGTGTTCTTAATGCAATGCAATGCAGTGTAGTGCTCAGCAGATCTTGGAACTAGACGGTGCAACACTTTTCATATAAATAAAGACATGAAAAGTTAGTAATGCATTATTTCAAATTCTGAACTCATCAGGGGTAAAATACGGGGAACGGAAATACGAGGAACAGAAAGCAGACAGCAGTTATAAGAGTCGAAGGGCATGAAAGGGATGCCGGAGGAGGAAGTAATATAAGTTTGTAGCCTTCCCCCAGTGTTGTTCAATCTGTACATCGAGCAAACTGTGAAGGAAAGCAAGGAGAAATTTGCAGATGCAAAGGGATTGAAGTTCAGGGCGAAGAAATAAAAAACTTAGCGGTTTGTCGATTACACTGTAAATCCGTCAGAGATAGCAAAGGCACTGGAAGAGCAATTAAAGAGAATGAACAGTGTACTGAAATGAGCGCATATCATGAATATTAACAAGAGAAAAATCGATTGTAACCTAAGAAAAACAGACGATGATGAAAGAATTAGATTAGCTAACAAAACGATAAAGGTGATAGATGTGTTTTGTTACATGGGCAGTAAAATAACATTCGATGGCCGCAGTACAGATCATGTAAAATGCAGAATTGCAACGGACAGAAAAGCGTTTCTGAATAAAAGAAATATATTGACATCGAATAATAATTTAAGAGTTAGTTCTTTTCTGTAAGCTTTAGTGTGCAGTGTTGCCCTGAACTGTAGTGAAACTTTGACAGTAAGAGGATTGAAGGTTTTCAAATGTGGTGCTACAGACGAATGCTGTAAATTAGGTGGATATATTGTATTGTGTCGCACAAGTCTGATATGCGCGCCACGTACTTTCGCCGCGCGACGCCATGCAAGCACGGCGCGGCGTTCTTACGACGTCGGCCACGAGCGCCCTCTGCTACAACTCCGCTCGTGAACTGCATCGGTCACTTGGAATTAGGCACTAGGAACGTCTCTCATCAGTAGGCAGGCCTCTATCTACTTAAACTATGTATCTGCATTACACTAGACTTCAGTTAACAAAGCTAAGTATTATACTCTCTCTCTTCGAAATATATATTGTACTAATCTAGCTCAGTGTTTCTAGTTTCTGCTGTTCCACCGGCTGGTCACCTCAGACTCTGTACCCGCACACGCGTGCATCCTATTTCCCTGTGTCGGTCTCTCTCTACTCGGCCACCGACACCCAGGACAACCGGCGGCAACGAGACACAAAATATTGCTTAACTAATGACGAGATACTGAATGGAATTGGGGAGAAAAGAAATTTCCGACATATCTTGACTAAAAGAAGGAACGAATGACAGAAGAAATTCTTATACATCAAGTAATCGTGAGTTTGGCATTGGAGGGAAGTGTGTTGGTGTAAAAATTGCAGAGGAACACTAAGGGACGAATACAGTAAACAGCTTCAAAGAGGTGTGGGTTGCTGCTCAGTTGAGTAGATGGAGAGGCTTGCTCAGGGTAGAGTAACGTGGAGAGGTGCCATCACATCAGTCTCTGGAGTGAAGACCTAAACAACAACAAACTCAATTTTAGTGTTTACGTATTAGTATTATGATATCGCCTGTGGTTCAGCAGGATCCCATTGGAGCGTTTAAGGGCTGACGCGCCGTTTGGACAGGACACCATGAGAAAGTCTCCGCTTTAGCAGTGTCGCCTTCTCTGGAGCGCTAGGCATTACTCGGCGATCTGTTAAAGCCGGCGATTTCGCCCGCTTCCCCGGAGCGCCAGAGCGCCCCGCCCCCGCCTTGGCGGTAACCGCCTGAACGAGATTTGTGTGCCCCCCACTACGTGATCTGCGGAGCATCCTTTCTGGGGCGGCGCTAACGCCGTTAGCCTAAATACATTACGCGAAATCGCGTCAGGCTGGCGACGTTTTCACTGTAATCGGCTTAGCCGCTCAGTAATCGGCGGAACGAGCTCCCGCCTTGGCCGCTCTGCACTCTACGGCGTACAGCCCGCACCCCTCTTCTGGTAACAGCCAGGTGTCGCCATAGCCCTGCGTGCCATCAACGGCATCACAGTGAATGACCCTCACAGGTACTTAACACAACTGCGCTCCTGACACATAGCTATTGACAATTTTTGCCGGATTTTTATGCTAACAGAAAACTGATTATCTTTTAAAAAGAGGTTTTCAGCCAAGATCGCTTTCTTCTTTTAATTATATGACCAGTTTCGACGTGCTAGACGCCATCTTCAGACATCAAGTTCTTTTGTACAACATGAGCTGCATTATGCGTAGCAAAAGAATCTTATCTATCTACAATTACATAGTTACGTACATGTCGTAATTTTTTTACATCACTGCTATAACAAAAATTTCCAACGTAGCACATTGGTATACATCCCTATTGATGTGTCATGCAAATAAAATTTACATGCCAATAATAAAATGACTGAATCCATCTTTCTCAAATCGGGGCACTTCAGAATGAAACTCAGTACTGACTGAAGTGAAGCACAATATTGACTATTAGGCGGGAAATCATATACAGAGATGTTACATGTACAATAGCTTATCTACTACCTATGGTCTTTGCCTCAGAGGCAATTGTTTCTTTTTAATACATTAAATATGGTAAGTAGTCAACAATCCGAAGATTGGTTTGAACACCACAGTGCTTTACTAGGCATGGTCGTGTTTGGAGGTGGTATGCCTTTGCCTTCCTCCGACCTTCGAACTGACTTACCAGCCAGTTATAGGGGAACCTACAGTTTAACGTGGGTTCCGAACCACGGTGCTACTCGTATTTTTCACATGAGCAATACTGCCAGAGGTGAAAGAAGTGGAAAGTGACAGATTAAAATCCTAGGATCTGGCGGGGATCGAACTAGCGACCTTTGGATTTGTAGTCTGGCACTCTACCACTGTGCAACCGAGACGCACTTAAGAATATCGTAAAAAAAAAAAAAAAAAAAAAAAAAAAAAAAAAAAAAAAAAAAAAAAAAGTGTTATAATATAACAATTTTAAATTTCCTTCTAGTCCATCTGACATGATACTGACTTCTATATTTTGATACTTGACAAATCACCCCATAGACTGTGGTGCATAGCATTGTACTGCTTCTCCATCAAAACATTACAACGCCCAAACATACACAATGCATCAGAACTTAGCTGGTAGTACTTCCATTTCAAAACATAGACTGACATAGCTTCAAAAGCACATTACAAAAGCCAAAACTCGAACTCCCCCACGCAAGGCGGTGAGGCAAATATATAACATTGACAATAATGACATTACATTATGCATTCAAATTCAAATGTTTGTTAAGCTTATGGGACTTAACTATGGGGTCATCAGTCTCTAAACTTACAAACTTGTTATGAACTACCTTATACTAAAGACGGCACAAATATCCATGCCCGCGGGGGGATTCGAACCCCCGACCGTAGTGGCCGTGCAGACCGTGACTGAAGTGCCTCAGTCTCCTCGGCCACCGCGGCCGGCCATTACGCATTGTTCATAACAATTGAATATACTAATTTACAAATACCAAACACACAAATAAAACATTTCATGTACACAAAAATAATAACAATATAAAATGAAAACTATACAGACAATAATTTTAGATGGCGCATATCTTTTTAGTCGTAATTTCGGTTGTTTTTTTTCACAACGAAGAGTAATGTTAAATGTCAATTACTTTGTTAATGAGTACATCATACATGTTCCTAACATATATTGAACTGTCAAATATATTGACAATTCTGAAACTAGGTTTAAAATCTCACGTCAGTCCATATATACAATGAATCATAATATTTAAATCTCGACTATTACATTAATTAACACAATTAATTGGTCAACACAGCTTATTTATGAGCCTAACGTATATACAATGCTATTTATTTTCATTTACATAAAGTTTTTAAAATTCGTCTATCTAGTCCTTGAAATAATATACAATGACAAAACTATTGTTTACAGAACTGTCTGGAAAGCATCTAAACGAATCTCTTAATTAATGAAATCTATCACTTGTTTTAATCACAGCATCATTGAGACACTGTCCTACACTGATTCCTAGGCTAAAACGGAACTAACTTCACACGCAACATGTATCACTATTGAACCATACGATTCCAGGTCTGACGCAGGCGGTATCGTACGATAACATTGAGATGTGAGGGCCAGCAGTATCATCACTGTACATTGAAGGTGCAAACATGTAACGCTTTTGTACAAGTTCTGAATAAGTAGTTGCCACTACGTAAGTTCCAACCCTCCTATTTATTTTCCTCCAGAGTAACTATTACACTGGAGGCTAATACTATGAATTCAGAAGAAAGCGTAGAAATACGTTGCATTAGTAATGGCGTCAATATTTTAATGTTGTGACGTGCAGTACGTACGTTTTACATAACTACATCTTTCACTAGGGCTGACAGCTATTATTTAGACAATAGCTGTATTGCTATTGCCAAAGAGAACTCAACGCCTAAGTCCCTGGAATGCAAGCAAGTAGCGATCACTGGCAGTACTGCAGAGAGTGGAGAGAGGCAGACTTGTTGCGGAGCTTGCAGATGCTGCCGGCGAACGACACGGCGCCCGTCTGATTGGGACTCGCTGCGAATACAAAATCCAGGGGCTCCAAAGGATCCTGTGCGCTCTTCCTGCAGGCGCCCTGCCGCCCCTCACGGCCGCTAACAAACCGCACCCACCAGGGAGCCTTTTGTCAAACCACCTTTGCTGCTATCTAAGCGAGAGAGTTACTGGTTTTTCCACTAACCAAGTCCATACTTAGTAGCAACAGTATTGCGCTGAAATTTTGGTCATATGTTAAATATACTAGGGGCAAAACACAAACAATACCCTCACTACGTGATAGTAATGTCTATCCTGCCGATGACAGCGCTACTAAAGCTGAGTTACTAAACATAGCTTCTAGAAACTCATTCACCAAAGAAGACGAAACCATATTCCAGATTTCGAATTACGAACAGAAGCCGCAATGAGTAACGTAGAAGTAGATATCATCGGAGTAGTGCAGCAACTAAAATCACTTAACAAGAACAAGTCTTCTGGTCTGGACAGTATACCCATTAGATTTCTATCTGATTATGTTGAAGCGATAGCTCCTTACTTAACAGCCATATACAACCGCTCTCTCAAAGAAGGATCTGTACCAAAAGATTGGAAAGCTGCACAGGTCACACGTATATTCAAGAAAGATAGTACGAGTAACCCAATGAACTACAGGCCTATTTTATTGACGTCAATTTGCAGCAGGGTTTTGGAACATATCCTGTATTCAAATATTATGAATTATCTCGAACAGAATGATCTGTTGACCCAAGGTCAACACGGATTTAGAAAATATCGTTCATGCGAAACACAACTAGCTCTTCATTCACACGAAGTGATGGGCGCTATCGACAAAGGTTCGCAAATCGATTCCGTATTTCTTGATTTCCAGAAGGCTTTTGACACCGTACCTCACAAATAGCTTTTAATCAAATTTCTTGGTTATGGTATATCGCCCTAAATTTGCGATTGGAGGAGAGGACACAGTTCGTAGTAATCGATGTTAAGGCATCGACTAAAACAGACGTGATATGGGGCGTTCCACAGGATAGTGTTACTCGTGTTCCTTATTTACATAAACGATTTAGGGGAAATCTAAGTAGCTCTCATAGGTTGTTTACAGATGACGCCGTCATTTACTGTCTAGTAAAATCGTCTGAAGATCAAAACCAACTGCAGAACGTTCTGAATAAGATATTACTATGGTGTAAAAATCGGCAATTGACTCTAAATAAAGAAAAGTGTGAAGTCGTCAACATGGGAACGAAAAGAAATCCGTTACACTTTGTTTGCCAGATAAATCAATCAAAAGTGAAGGCCGTAATCTCCACAAAATACCCAGGAATTACTATTACTTCAAACTTAAACGGGAAAGAACACGTAGATAATGTCGTGGGAAAGGCAAACCATAAACAGCGTTTTATTGGCAGAACCCTTAAAAGATGCAGCAGAAGTACTAAAGAAACTGCATACACTACGCTTGTCCGTCCTTCTTTGGAGTATTTCTGTCCAATGTGGGAGAAATCAGAGGTCAAACGGAGAGATTCAGGTGTTCTTTCTTCCCGAGCGCTATTCGAGAATGGAATGGGAGATAAATAGTATAATTGTGGTTCGATGAACCCTCCGCCAGGCACTTAAATGTGATTTGCAGAGTATCCCATGTAGATTTTTTTTAAGTATGGCTAACAACAATAATGTTTCTACGTATTTTGACATTATGAGCGGCCGTAATACAAGCACGTTCATACAATAATGTTAACGATAAACAGAACACCTTGAACGACTAGAGACAGGGAAGTCATATTCACAGGATATGTTAGAGTGTTCCGAAGAAACGAGTAGAATACCCGTCCCCTTCGTTCAGCACATGCCCTGTTGCCTGGTACGCACAGCGTCCAACATGAACCCCGGCCATCTCTGCTGCGTTCACCTGGTTACAAGCTTTTAGAAAGAGTTATCCTCAACAGAAATGGTCCAAAGATCTACGCTGTCATTCCCATAGAACAAGCAGGATTACGACCTAACAGAAGCTGCACAGACCAAGTACTCAGCTTAACCAAACACACAGAAGCTGGATTCCAACAACGCCTTAAAACATCAGTGGCTTTTATTGATTTCACGGCTGCCTACGATACAGTATGGAAAGAAACAAACTCGCATGTGTTATACAATGCCAAACCATAATGAAGCTCTTAAATAACATGTTATCTGAGAGATAAGTGGGGTGCAAGAGCTACAAATCTGCGAAGCTCCTCCTCAGGTCTGGTCTATTCTGCTGCCGAGTACTTTTGCCCCAGTGTGGCTTAATAGCTCACATGTGAGAAAAATTAACGTAGAGCTAAATGCAACAATGGCAATAACAGGCTGCATCAAATCTACTCCTATTCACTGGTTACCAAGTCTACGTCACATTGAACCACCAGACCTTCCAAGACAGAACGCCCTTCTCAAGGAATACGAAAAATTACTTAAAATCCCCGAACTTCCACTCCACTATTATGTGCCTGCTCATCTAATGAGGCGTCTAAAATCTAGGCAACCATCCATCTTATTGGCAGAACCACTGCAGGCAACTGGATTCAACATTAAAAGAAACTGGACAGAAAGCTGGAGCAATGTAGCGTGTGAGAAATATCAGACCCTCGAAAGACCTTACGCAAGACCAGCTGGAATGGAATTACCACGTCGTTCCTGGAAAACACTTAATAGGATCCGCACAGGCCATGGCGTCTGTGCTGAAAACCTCCACCGTTGGGGAAAGGCTTCATCCTCCCAGTGTGACTGTTGAAACGAGCACCAGACAATCAACCACTTTGTTTCAAGCTGCTGCAGAAGAGCTTATCAAGGAAATCTAGAAGATTTCTTTGAAGTGACAGAGGCAGCCCTTGAATTGATAGAAAACCTACACATTAATTTGTAGATTTAGTTGTTTATCTCTTTTAGAGTTTGTAAAATTTGCAGTTAATGTACTTTTTTGTTGTTGTTATGAATTTTGTAAAATCAAACAAACTCATGATTACTAGTTGCAGTTCATCTGTATTGCCATACGCTAAAAAAAATAGATACCTGGTTACCAAGTTCATCTCGGGTGGTTTGCGCAGCGCAGGATCACACCACTGCACCCTTCGTTTCATTATATCTCACACATTTTCGATTGGCGACAAGTCTGCTGATCTGGCGGGCCAGGACGAAAGGCTGTCATCCTTGACACAATGAACGCACGTGTTCGAGCAGCAACAAGTGGTTCAGCATTGTCTTGCTGAAAAGTGGCGTCCAGTGGGTATAAAGAGATGCATGATGTCATTCACTTAGGTCAAACTGGTCTGCGTTCTGCACACGCAGCGACTCGAATCTTTGATTTTACTGAGTAGCACTCCACATAGTGAGGCACTGGCTGCTGCAAATCCAGTCATTGTAGTGCCTCTCTAGCTTATAACGTCAGTGTGTATGTGGACTGTTAGGATGACAAATTTATAGCAATATTTACACTAAATCATTAGCTAACACAAAAAAAAATTGAAATCAATATTTTCTACTAAACAAGAGTGTAAAATATTGCGACAGGCAACGTTAAAAAAATAGTGGGAATTTAACTTCTACAAATCCGTCGGCCCCGTTCTGCTGGAAAATTTAGTTGAAATATTATTGGTATTATTTATGGAGGTAAGTTCTCGCTCTAAGGGTAGATTTGGACGTAGTAATTGTTTATAGATCGTTTGAAGCTGACCGTGTGAACATACGTAAATAGGTTATTACGGAATATATTTAAATTTGATTTTTAGAACTTTGTAAATACTCATACACGTGTAAATTATCAGATCGAATTTTCATTATATTGGTGTGGTGTCTTTTCTTTTGGACATGTCCGAAAGGAAAAACACCACACCAATATAATAAGTATTTACACGCGAAGACGGCGTTAGCTTCAATTACTTCACCGCAGATGCGGTCATAAGTTCGACCTCGCACGGGAATCCGTAATGGCAAGTGTAAGAGGGCATGAACGATAGGGGCGCTAAAGCCATAGCGTGCGAGTTGTAGAGGTTTGAGACGCACGGGAGGCGAGCACGGGTAGCCAAGTGTTATGGCGACCGCTGCCCCGAAGCAGAAAACCCGGGTTCGATTCCCGGTCCAGCTCACCATTACTTCATTTCAATGCCCTAATGCAGCCAATGTTAATCCTTTCATTCCTAATCCTTCTTCCTCCCCTCCTTTATCAATAATTTGCGAATCTGTAACTATTGCGAATTGGCTACCTTACTGAAAACAACAGTAAACACGTTAACGGTGGAAACTGCATACTAAAACTTTTAATAGAGGGGGGGATTTATTGAATAAAAAGAAAAACATTTCATCTCACACTCATATGAACGGTTGTATACGATTCGAAAGTCCGGAGGACATATCACGAAAGCTAAGAACAGAAAGACGACTAACGGCGTCCAGCCTTCTCCTTCCACTTGCAAGAGTAATAAATGAACGCTGAAAGATAGTCACAGAAGGGAAAATTAGTTGGAGAACGCTGACATGCGGTGGTTATCTGTCTCATTATTTGCCGTTGGCCACGTACAATTATACCGTGTCCGCGGCGAACCAAAATGCAGCCATCATTTTTAAATAAACAGAATCTGGATTTTCCCGAAAACACTACCTGACGCTCTTTTTTACCCATTGACATCGTACCATACATCTAGTATGTTTCTGCACATTAATCAAAGGTAGTCGGAGAAGTGGATGTCGCGTACGTAGCGCATGCCGTAATAAACGACAAAGGACTATCATCCACATATTGTACGATGTGTTACACTACTCCACAGTTGAGTGAGAGCCGACGAGGACGCAGATCAGCCCTACAACGTCTTTCGGATGAGGTGCCGATATTACGAGGTGTGGTCTGGATGATGTTGCCTGACTCATCTCTTGTTGTAACATAATCTACATAAACAGAGGCGCCCAGATCGCTAGTTTCACCCAATAGACGCAAGAAATGTTTTATTTTAGTCATACCCGTATCCGCGAACATAACATAAATATGACGAAAGATTACCAGCATACTATGGGCTACTAACTAGAATAAAAGACATTAGTCTAGCATATGGACTAGACATCAACCTCAGTAAGTCCAAACTCATGTTAATTGATCGAGAACAACAGATCTAGCTCACAGGTCAATTAAAGGAACTGTCAGTCGTGCAGTCGTTCACCTATCTTGGGTCAACCATGCGCAGCACAGGTAGTTGTGAAGAGGAGATAAGAATACGGATCACGCTAGGACGAGTGGCTATGAAGAAGCTCACGAAGTTCTGGCAGAGCAGAGCAATAACAAATAGCACAAAGATGCGGCTAGTTGAAACACTCGTGTTTTCTGTCTTCTTTTATGGCTGTGAATCATGGACACTCGAGGCCAGAGACAAACAACGCATTGATGCGTTTGAGCTTTGGTGCTGGCGTAGGATGCTACGCATAAAATGGACCGAAAGAAGAGCAAATGTGTCCATTATTGAACAACTGAATATCTCCACACGCCTTTCTTCTCGAGTCGACGAAAAAATTCTGCAGTTCTTTTACCATATTGTGAGAAGAGACGGAGAAAACCTAGAAAGAATAATCTTACAAGGAAATATCGAGAGCACAAGACCAAGAGGAAGAGCAGCGAGCAGATGGATAGACCAAATCAAGAAGATCTCCGGTCTACCTCTTCAGCAGGCACTGAGAGAAGCTGACAACCGTCCGGGATGGAGACGCTTGGTTCATGGGGTCACGACGCTCAGCAATGAGCACAACGACTTATGATGTTGTTGATGATGATGATTACCACAATACTTAAATGTTAAGAATCTTGAAAACGGCAGCTTACAATTGCCGAAATCGATCTAAATAAAGCAATTTGAAACTATTGATCTGGGCTCCTCTGTTTATGCAGATCCCATTAAAGATATTAGATCGCATTCCCAGCTTGAATGATGCCAAGCATATACATAAACTATTCCTGTTCTCGGGTCTTGACTGAACCATTATGCACACTTTTGCACAACACATTTATTTCTGGAGCAGACACAATACATTCTACATAAGAAATACCAGCTTCCTGGTATAGCAGTGCTACGAGGCTTCACAAGTTAAGGAAAACAACCGTCCTTTCCTAACCAATACCCAATGCAGCAGCGCTCCTTACCTGTGAAGCGCCCTCTAGGCGAAGTAGTGCGCACCTCTGCAGTCACTGCTGTTTTCTTGTTTCTGTTTTCGTGGTCGATGTTGTGATCGAGCGCAATCGGTAGAATGGTGGTTCAAATCCACCTCTGGCCATCCAGATTTAGGTTTTCCGTGATTTTCCTAAATCACTCTAAGCAAATGCCGGCATGGTTCCTTTCAAAGGGCACGGCCGATTTCCTTTCCCTGCCTTACCCAAACAAGCCGAGCGTAAGCTCCGCCTCTGATGACCACGCTGTCCTTCCTTCCTTCCTTGTTCGTGGTAAACAGTCTCCTGACCCCTGACTGTGGAGGCCGCCCGCTTCTCCAGACTGTATGGTAGTCTGCGAAAACCTCAGGGGCACACAAAAGAGTCAAACCAGCATTTGTACAAGAACTTGTTAAGCTTATAGAACATTCTCTTTTTGTTATGTACTCTGCTTTTAATGGGCGCATGTATCGCCAAGATGATGGTCTAACAATAAGTTTGAGTCTTTCCGGTATTTTCGGTGAAATTTGTATTAATAGTCAGGAACAAAAACTTTTTGCGACGTAAAATGAGCTTATTAATAAAATTGTACTTTACAAGTGTTACGTTGATGATATTTTAATCATCTTTAACAATTTGAAGTTGAAGACTGTCTTAATTTTCTTGGACTTACAAATAAGTAGAAAGACCGAAAATTAAAATCTGATACCTTCCGTAAACCAACTACAAAAGATATCATTATTGCTGCAAATTCTAATGATCCCCCATCCCAAATGAAATCGTTTTTTCACACAGGTTAAAAAATTTGCTATTATCAGGAGGAAATCGATACTATAATACGGATAGTAATAGCAAATGGATCCAAAGAATGTGATATTAAGAAAATCAGTAACGCTTTCACATTTTCATGAAAAGAGAACAGTAAAAATGGAAAAACGTAATGTTAAAGTCACCGTTATGACTCAAGCAGGCCAGTTATCATTAAAAATTTACAATGAGTTTAGAAAAACATAATGTCATAACAGGATTTAACACGTGTAATCATTTGCGATAATTCCTCCGCCACAGTGTTGTAAAGCCCGTTAACACATTTTGTCATGGTGTGGTATACAAGATTAAATGAGGGACGTGTGACAATTTCTATACCGGGCAACTAGGAAGGGAATTTCAAATAGGATACAGGGAGCATAGATACCCTAGTAATGGTAGTGCACTAAATATCCATTTGCGTCTAAATCGTCATCAACTTCTTCACACTGAAAACAACTTGCATATTCTTCATTATGAGAATAAAAGTATACGTTTAGACACTTTGCAGCAGTGGCGGAGCGGCCGAGCGAACTGAGGCGCGAGGCCGTTTCCCGTCGGAGGTTCGATTCACCCCAAGGGCATACCTGTTTGTGTTGACTTTGGTATAAGGTAGTTCATGAGTAGTTTTTAAGTTTAGGGACTGATGACCCCGCAGTTAAGTCCCTTAAGGTTGACAAACATTTGAATTAAATTTGAACACTTTGCAGGATTTAGATGTTTATAGATGGACGATAAACAGTGCGGACAGGAAGAGGATTGAGGCTTTTGAAATATGGTGCTACAGAAGAATGCTGAAGATTAGGTGGGTGGATCGCGTAACTAATGAGGAGGTACTGAACAGAATTGGGGAGAAAAGAAATTTCTGGCATACCTTGACTAAAAGAAGGGATAGATTGGTAGGACACATTCTTAGACATCAAGGAATTGTGAATTTAGCATTAGAGGGGAGTGTGTGGGGTAAAAATCGCAGAGGAAGACCAAGAGATGGATACAGTAAGCAGATTCAGTCAGATGTAGGTTGCCGTTCTTATGTAGAGATGAAGAGGCTTGCTCAGGATAGGGTATTGTGGAGAGCTGCATCAAACCAGTCTCCGGACTGAAGACCACAACAACAACAAGGGATACATACACTTTGCAGGATCAACTGCTTAACGAACAAGTTAGCGGCACAATGACTGATTTTTCCAAATTTTTGAAGCAACGTTTTTCAATAATTAATTACTAATAATCGAACTTTATTTGGCAAATTCGTGATTCATTTTTATTTTTGGATATTTACTTAAAAATTACGCAGATTAAGCCATTTTTTGACCTTGTAACTTGCACTAAATAAGGCAACTCTACGGCTCTAATAAAACTTCCACGACGTGCCATAGAATCTTTGTTTTCTAAAAATAAACATTATTTTATATAAACATGATCTTTACCAGAATTGATGTTTATTCTTGTAAGGCGCTATATAACAACGATATTTTTAAATGACAAATTTAAATGACTCAGCACACATTATATATTTTATCAGTCCATAATTCTAAATTATGTAAAATTTGTTACTGTATAAGAATATTTTGTATTTTCATTATAAATTGCAAATAATTTTGTTTATATACTTACTGGTTGTGCGCCTCGGTTGTACAGTAGTAGAGTGACAGACTATGAATCCAAAGATCGCGGGTTCGATCCCCGCCAGGTCCTGGGATTTTTATCTGTCACTTTCCACTTCTTTCACCTCGGGCAGTATTGGTCATGTGAAAAGTACCGAGTAGTACCGTGGTTCGGAACCCCCTTGAAACTGTAGGTCCCCCTGTAACTGGCTGCGTAAGTCAGTTCGAAGGTCGGAGGAAGGCAACGTCATACCTCCTCCAAATAGGACCATGCCTAGTAAGCACTGTGGTGTTCAAGCCGATCGGTTGAACGGTTCGACCTAAAAAGTGGAAACACGTTACAGCCAGACAAACATCATCGAATCGCCGTTATTTTTGCAAATATCATGCCTAGTAAAGCACTGTGGTGTTCAAGCCAATCTTTGGATTGTTTACTGCTTTTTTTACTTACTGATTGTATTTTACTGACAGATCACCAGATGATGGGATACGCCCAAAAACACGTTGTGTAATTAAAATAATCTATTTTCAACAATTAAGAGATTATTCAAGCAACCTAAAAGCCATTTTGGAATCATTATTAAATTCTGATCATGGCGGTTTATCTGTATCAGGACATTCAGTCTACAATAAGCTATACTGAAAAAGCTGCCGGCCCTATCGAGATAGCACACATGCGTGTTGCCTCTCCACAGACACTCCCCCGCTGTGGTTGATGTACGCAAGCGACCCCACCTCGACAATGTCTGTGGTTAATTCAGCTGAATAAAATATATAATTCGGCAATAAAAACTGGAACTCTACCAAATTTAACCACATTCCTGTTGGTCGACAGATGAACGGTTTAACGCAGTTAAAATTACATTACCAACGGCTATTTTTGGTATTATTAATGTATTTCTTTTCCGAAATATTTGAAAAAGCGAGGTTCTGGTCTCCGGTAGTCAACAATTATTCTTTAAATTTGGTGCCGATCGGTTGAACGGTTCGACCTAAAAAGTGGGAACACGTTACAGCCAGACAGGCATCGTCGAATCTCACGTAATTTTTGGAAATATCTCTAACGATGCAAGATATGAAAAAAAACATAAAAGAAAATTTCTATTCTCTCACACCGGCTTCAAGATCCTGAAAGTACACTCAACCAATAAAATGATTTTAGTAAGAGCGCATTTTTTTTTAAATTTTGAAGGGCCTCTTGCAACCTTCGTCCTCGCCTTGGAGCCGGCGGCCCCACTTTCCGGTGGCTGGCGGCGACAGTGCATCGGCCCGGACACCGCCCTAGCAGCAGGTCGGCGTGCAGACTGGCTTCCCAACGTACAAGGAAAACTGCGCCCCCGCACAACGCCACCAAGTAGCGACACCCGGCAATTTACGCCCATAATATTCTGTTTTATATAAAAATTTTAATATTTTAACATTTTAATGATAATTTTAACAAAATTAAAAAAAAATAAGGTATGACATTTGTAATTGTTATACATCTCTGTTTTACACCTTCAATGCCTTTAAAACACCGTATGCATGTTTATAATTATCTTACCATATTTTATACTTATATCACATATGGTTTTATAATTTTTATGTCTGGATATATTCAAGAACACCAGTTTTAGGAAAATATTTATATAACAAACAATTGTGCGGTATATAGACCCTAGCTTATTAGGGCTCAAGCTATCCACTCCAATCCCTCCCCCCCCCCCCCCCCCCCACATTCTCTTTCCCTCCCCACCACCACCTGCAACCAACTTATAAGTGCCTACATCAAACTGTAAAACTCAGTGCCAATATGTACTCAGCCAGGCGAGTTGCGGACGCAACTATGAGGTAAAGAAAAATCTCTCCAGTTATGTATAAATTGTTCAATTAACCCTTAGTAAGTTTATCAAATTGTACAATTCACATTTTACTTTTGTTTTTTAGATTTGAAGATGATCCAAGTGATCGAAACATGTATATATGGCAACTGTTGAAAGAAATAAACACATTTAAAATAACACAGTGCAGTTGCGGACACTCTCCAGTCGTTCATGTCGACTATAATGAAGTAAAATGTTGGCATCACTTACAATCTACATGAAAACCAATTAACAAAATTATACAATTTAGCAGTGGCGGCGCGTCCTATATGTTCACGTTCGTTCAATGAACGCCAGGAAAATTATCGTCGTGAAAGGAATTAAATAAATAAATATAATAAAAGTGTTTTAAACTATCATTCTTCGTTTCGTTCTTCTTTATATGTACATTCAAAGTATTTTTATCGCATGAGAGACGTTTTTACGTCGCGGAGACATCCTGTATACGAGTCGTAATGGCACCACTTAATATAAGCGGCATTGATCGCAGCGCTGGAATGCGCATGCGTGGCTGAGGTTCAAATTGTCTTCTGAACCTCCTGGAGACAGCATATGGGTGCTCCCGACGGCAGTGGAAACGCCGCTTTTAACATTGACGTTGAAGCTGATAGAGACCCCAGCTCCTGCCTACTCTCACCCTGGCGCTTACGCACGAATGGTACCGAAGTAAGATAACGAAGCTACTGCGCACCTCACTTTCCCGCATGCTTAAATCCGCCACGAAGGCAGCATCCGCCCTTCATATTTGCTTTTGGTGTATTGAAGATCCATCAAAAACACATCATAGTTGGTAAAATATCTTATAAGTATAAATTAAAGACGCATCAACTGTAAATGTCTTCAGAAGATACGATCATGAATAGTAATGAAGTCACTATTCTCCACCTAGCAAGAATTGTTGTGTGGTTAGGGGTATCGCTATACGCTGTTGAAGGTAGTGGGTTCGACTACAAGCAATTTGTTTAAACCCATGACTTTTTGTACTGTGGAAGTTTTTGCAAATGTGTCACGTATTTTAGGGTAAATGATATTTATACTCTTATAACAAATATGTAACTACAAATATTTTTATGAAAAGGGCAACCACAGCTTAAATACATTTTGATAAACTTCACTACACACACATCACAAAATCTAAAAAATAAAAGTTAACTTCAATAATATAAAGTCCTGGGTGCAGATGTGTAGAGAATATCGCAAATCTGTTAAAACGTTTATATTTCAACACATCCAGTTTCACATCGCTATAGATGCAACTTTATTTACAACTTGTACAAAAACCAGACAGCAGTTGTCAGAGTTGAAGGGCATGAAAGGGATGCAGTGGTTGAAAAGGGAGTAAGACAGGGTTGTATTCTTTCTCCATTGTTGTTCAATTTGTACATTGAGCAAGCTATGAAGGAAAGCAAGGAGAAATTTGGAGAAGGAATTAAAGTTCAGGGGGAAGAATTAAAAACATTGCGTTTTGCCGACGACATGGTAATTCTGTCAGATACAGCAAAAGACATGGAAGAGCAATTGAACGGAATGGACAGTGTGCTGAAAGATGCATATAAGATGAACATTAACAAGAGCAAAACTAGGGTAATGGAGTGCAGTGTAAGAAAATCAGGTGATGCTGAAGGAATTAGATTGAGAAACGAAGCAATAAAGAAGGTAGATGAGTTTTGTTACTTGGGAAGTAAAATAACAAATGATGGGCGCAGTGTAGAGGATATAAAATGCAGAATGGCAATGGGTAGAAAAGCGTTTTTGAAAAAGAGAAATTTGTTAACATCGAATATTGATTTAAACCTAAGGAAGTCCTTTCTGAAGGCATTTGTAAGGAGTGTTGCCTTGTATGGGAGACATGGACGATAAATAGTGCGGACAGGAAGAGGATTGATGCTCTTGAAATATGGTGCTACAGAAGAATGCTGAAGATTAGGTGGGTGGATCGCGTATCTAATGAGGAGGTACTGACCAGAGTTGGGGAGAAAAGGAATTTCTGGCATACCTTGACTAAAAGAAGGGATAGATTGGTAGGACACATTCTTAGACATCAAGGAATTGTAAATTTAGCGTTGGAGGGAAGTGTGTGGGGAAAAAATCGCAGGGGAAGACCACGAGATGGATACAGTAAGCAGATTCAGACAGATGTAGGTTGTCGTTCTTATGTGGAGATCAAGAGGCTTGCTCAAGATAGGGTATTGTGGAGAGCTGCATCAAACCAGTCTCCGGACTGAAGACCACACCAACAAACAACATAGATGCATCTTCAGGTGACATTAGCAAAATGATTACATGTCACCTGAAGATGCATCTATACTGATGTGAAACTGGTTGTATCGAAATATACACATCTGCACCCAGAACTTTATATTATTGACGTTAACTATTAATTTTCAGATTTTGTGGTGTTTGTGTATTGAAGTGTATCGAAATATGTAACTGTTTGAAAAGATGTAGAGAAGACCAGCATTTGCGCACGCGTAATGTTACGAACGGGTGCTGCTTTCAGTCTCACGTGACCTGAAGGTAGCTTGTCTCTTCATCGCAATAGATTCATTTTGTTACAGTCACTTAACAGTGTAATCAGTTACTTACTGTGTTTATGTGCATATTCATATGTTATTAGTGTTTATTCAAAAAAATGTTCAAATGTTTGTAGAGATTATGAGACTTAACTACGGAGTCATCAGTTCCTAAACTTACAAACTACTTATGAACTCGCTAATACTAAGGATGGCACAAATATCGATGCCAGAAGGGGGATTCGAACCCCCGACCGTAGTGGCCGTGCAGAGCGTGTCTGGCGTGCCGCAGACCGCTCGGCCACCGTTGCCGGCTAGTGTTTATTATCAATGAAAAATGAACAACGTTCAGTATGTTTTAGAAACAAATTAGTGAGCTTTAAGCTTGGAAGAGAAGTGTGAAATAACGAAGCTTGGTAGACCGACGCCTCAGCTCGACTTGAAGCAAGCGCAAAGAAGCCGAGATGGGACACTCTGCACATCTTGTAAGGAGCATATATCTAAAGGATGGGGCGGAGCCACTATCAAGATCTGCCAATGAAAGAAGTGAACCAGTCGCCACTGCAACGTAGACAGAATGTGGTAAAGTGAAAAAACGAGTGTAGAAAGCGATACCAGTAGTAAAAGGTAAGGTGATGTGTTAAAGTTATTCAATCAAGAAAAACCGAAGTGAAAAGAAATGAAACGAATAAACCGCGACAAAATTGAGCAAAATTTGCCGAACGTAAACAATAACGTACATCCCAAACTGGCTAAACCCAGTGAACTAGATGGGAAGAAACAGTAATTCGATGTAAAGAAGAGGCATTAACACTGTCAGTAAATAATACACGAACTTAATAACACAGAGCGTGCACGAAAGTTAAAACTGTTTCTAATCTACATTGGCAAAACATTTAATGATAAATCTGAAGCATTGAATTGAAAATTGTAATGTGAATCGAAGCCGGGTCTCCATGCTTTCTAGGCAGACGTCTTACCGCTAGACCACCACATCACTAGCAGCTAAGGCGCCTCGTAATAGCATAAGCACGATTTACTTCACATTACAAACTTTAATTCTGCTTCTGTTCCGTAGAATATTGCCACTACCGCCAAGGCTCTCCATGCAGCGGAATAGCACCTCGGCAACGGACATGTTGGAACATTCCTGTCTAAGGTGATGTAAATATCGATTTAAATAGAAATATATAGTCCTTGAGAAGGTTTTTCGTCTCGAATATGTCAAAGACATTTAAAGATTGCATTAAAATTTTTGATGTGCCCGGGACTATATACTATTTACGTCGATATATCACCTAAGACAGGAATGTTCCAACATGTCTATTGCCGAGGTGCTATTTCGCTGCATGGAGAGCCTTGGCAGTAGTGGCAATGTTCTACGGAACACAGAAGCTGAAAGTTTGTAATGTGAAGAAAATGGTGCTGAGGCTATATCGAGGCGCCTTAGCTGCTAGTGATGTGGCTAGCGGAGTGCGCCGTGGCTCAGCGCGCTCGGTCAGAGGGCTGAACGACCTCTGCAATAAAAAAGCTGAGCCAACTGATCAACGAACGAACAATGAGAAACGACCGCACATAATCGATCAACATGGAGACAAAAAAAAAAAAAAAAAAAAAAAAAAAAAAAAAAAAAAAAAAAGCGGTAATTCGTCTGCATAGTAAGCTTGGAGGCCCGGGTTCGATTCCGGTAACATCACAAATTTTAATTCAATGCTTCAGATTTATATTTAAATGTCCTTAACATATTCGAGACGAAAAACCGTCTCAGGGACTATATACTTCTATTTACATAGTGTAAAAACTTGCGAATCCACATTTACAGAAGATACTCTGTATATAAAAACCGGAACGCGTCTGGTGTTGAAAAATTGTCCTAATTGCAGTCAGCGTGTGTAACAATTGTCTAGTTAAAATGACTACGGGAGAAGAGAGAAACCACTTGCAGCTGTGAGCACACTTCTGGCGACTGACGCAACAGGAGCGCTTCTTTTTGCTTTTTGGGATGGCGGTGTGCGTGCACGCACCGCTAGCTGGACCCAGGCAACAGACGCTCTAGCGCGGGTCACGCAGCGGCTGCCTCGCTTTCAAATGCAGCCGCGCTGAAAGCCTCCAATTGCTGGCCGGGTGGCTCTGCGGAAGGCAGAGGGCCCCTCTTCCCAATATGACGCGCGCCATTCAGGCGGGCCGCGCTGTTGCAGAACGTCGCCCACCCGACAATTTCTCTCTCCCACGTTCTCCCTCTCTCTCTGCCTCTCTTTTACTGCGTTGCGCCCAGGCGTGTTTTAATGGCGAGAACTCCATTCTGGCTCTCGTATTCAACTGCGCCGCTGTTAACGGCTGCAGCCGCCTGAGAGAACCACTGCATTCACCGACGACTGCCGCACGCCGGCGGTTCAGCTCTGCAAACGAATTCCGAGAGCTTCTCTGCTTCTCCTTTTCTGCAGTTGACGCAGTGACAACTTCAGTTAATGGGCATTTAGAATCGACCCTCTACACAGCTGCGCAGCCACATATGGATAATTCTGGGCTTCCAGGACAATTTACACTACTGGCCATTAAAATTGCTACACCAAGAAGAAATGCAGTTGATAAACGTGTATTCATTGGACAAATGATTATACTAGAACTGACATGTGATTACATTTTTACGCAATTTGGGTGCATAGATCCTGAGAAATGAGTACCCAGAACAACTACCTCTGCCTGTGATGACGGCCTTGATACGCTTAGGCGTTGAGTCATACAGAGCTTGGATGGCGTGTACAGATGCCCATACAGCTTCAACACGATACCACAGTTCATCAAGAGTAGTGACTAGCGTATTGTGACGAGCCAGTTGCTCGGCCACCATTGACAAGACGTTTTCAGTTGGTGAGAGATCTGGAGAATGTGCTGCCCAGGGCAGCAATCGAACATTTTCCGTATCCAGAAAGCCCCGTACAGCACTTGCAACATTCGGTCGTGCAATATCCTGCTATGTAGGATTTCGCAGTGATCGAATGGTCCAGCTACAGGTCGTAACAAATCTCAAATATAACCGTTACTGTTCAAAGTGCGGTTGATGCGATGAAGAGGTCACCGAGACGTGTAACTAATGGCACCCCATACCATCACGCTGGGGGATACGCTAGTATGGCGATGACGAATACACGCCTCCAATGTGCGTTCACCGCGATGTCGCCAAATACGGATGCGACCATCATGATGCTGTAAACAGAACTTGGATTCATCCAAAAAATTACGTTTTGCCATTCGAGCACCCAGATTCGTTGTTGCGTACACCATCGCAGGCGCTCCTGTCTGTGATGCAGCGTCAAGGGTAACCGCAGCCATGGTCTCCGAACTGATAGTTCATGCTGCTGCAAACGTCGTGGAACTGTTCGCGCAGATGGTTGTGTTGGAAACGGAAACGACCCCATATGTTGGCAACGATCGAGACGTGGCTGCACGATCCGTTACAGCCATGCGGATAAGATGCCTTTCATCTCGACTGCTAGTGATAGGATGCCGTTTGGATCCAGCACAGCGTTCCGTATTGCCCTCCAGCACCCACCGATTCCATATTCTGCGACCAAAACGAGCAGCAATGTCGCGATACGATAAACCGCAATCGTGATGGGCTACAATCCCACCTTTATCAAAGTCGGAAATCTGATGGTACGCATTTCTCTTCCTTACACGAGACATCACAACAACGTTTCACCATGCAACGCCGGTCAACTGCTGTTTGTGTATGAGAAAACTTTCCTCATGTCAGCACGTTGTAGGTGTCGCCACTGGCGCCAACCTTGTACGAATGCTCTGAAAACCTAATCATTTGCATATCACAGCACCTGCTTCCTGTCGGTTAAATTTCGCGCCTGTAGCACGTCATGTTCGTGGTGTAGCGATTTTAATGGCCAGCAGTGTATTTCACTCTGCAGCAGAATGTGGTGATATGAAACTAAATGGCAGTATAAAAACGTGTCTCGGGCCGTGATTCGAACCCGCGACCTTTGTCTTTCGCGGGCAAACGGTCTACCGACTGAGCTACCCTGGACAACGATCTTATGTTCATAGGAGGGCCACAGTCTAACATATACAGTCGCGGCAGTCACTGCTTGTTACCAACTGACAGTTGCAAAGACACCAGCGCACCTAGCGGTGGGCAAGCCGCCGAAGGAGTGGTTTTTGTTTATAATTATTTTTGTATCTAATTAACGAAATAGTACACTTCTGCAAAGTTTGGAAAGGAGGAGGCGAGGTACTGGCAGAAGTAAAGTTGTGAGGACAGGCCGTGAATTGTGGCGGGAAAGCGCAGTCGGTAGAGCGCTTGCCCACGAAAGGCAAGCATTCCGGGTTCGAGTCCCAGTTCTTGCACACAATTTTAATCTGCCAGGAAGTTTCATAGTTTTTGTGTTACAATCATTAGTAAAATATCAAAAGAATTCATAATATGGAAATTAATGTAAAAAGAGCCGAATTTAAGTGGTGCAATGGTATAAAGAACAACTTCGTTATGAACAAATACTTCAGATTATACGTATAATTGCAGTTTATTCCTCTGAAAGTAAGTAGAATATAAACATAAGAGAATCATTAATTTCTATTATTGTCTGTTGTTACTATGACAGGCAGTGTTTTGACTCGTACCTGTTTTGTGTGGAGTCTAATGACTCGAAAATTCTTACACCGCACTCGTCTTTCTTATACGTGCAGATTCTTTTGATTGTAATTACTTCAGCTTAAAAAGCCAATGTTCAGTCACGGTCTGCACGGCCACTACGGTCGGGGGTTCGAATCCCCCCTCGGGCATGGATATTTGTGCCGTCCTTAGTCTTAGTTAGTTCATAAGTAGTTTGTAAGTTTAGGGACTGATGACCCCGTAGTTAAGTCCCATAGACTATACAAACATTTGAAAAAGCCAATGTTTTGATGATTCTTGCCCTTTGTAGTTCAGCTGTACCAACAATAATTGTGAAATTGGGTTATTCTTTGTGGGAAACCAGTTTGATTGCTTTTGCTGTTTTCTTACCATGTCTGTGACGTTTTTCCTTCAGCTACAGCTGTTGTGGCTGATTTGGTACGTCAAATACTGTAGTTATTGCATTATATGTGCATTTCCTACATTCCACCCTCACAGACTGTACTGAAATTGAAGTGAAGAAACCTTAAAGTTCCTGAGTACAAAAGCGACGTCTCTCTGTTAAACGGCAGGTCTTTATGTATTTCCTAGCCATTTTTTAATCCTTAATAGAGGATAAAATTATTTAGTTAAAGCCTGTATGTTACAAAATAATTGTAAATAAACTAATGCACCGTTTCGTATCTCGTCAGGGATCCTAGGAAACCCAAAAAAGACAAATGTGGAGCTATTTTTTAAATTACTGTCTATTTCTACTGCACTAAATACGTTCCCTAATGTAAAACGTATGTTAAAATCAATATAAACGATACTATTAGCACTCATCCAAGATCGTATTCAGAAATGTAGCTTTTCGGTCACTTGGAGCGCTGCTGTCGCAGTGTATAAGAAAAATCTGCGGGACTGTCGTGACTGTATATGTTAGATTGTGAGGTGGCTAACACAGCGCTCCTTGCGGCAACATATGAAAACTCGGCAGCCACATTGACGGTGGTCAGTACACTTAGAGGAGTCTGTCTACCTTTGTTATTCTTCAATGTGAAGTTCTGTATTTAGTGTATATTTTCTGTAAACCTTTTCTACTGAAATATGCCTAAAGTGTGGTCAGCATTGAATTGCACGAATCGAAATGACAAAAAGGCAAATACTTCTTGCAAGAACACCAAATGTTTTGCCTTATTTGATCTACCTGTCTTTATATACAAACAAAATTCGAAACTCTTGGCACTTAGCTGCCGCAAGAGTGATGGTTCAGATGACCTGTCCGACAGTAAAAATGCTCAGTTTTCTACCTAGTGTCTGTGTGTTTTTGATATTTCAAAAAATGTAAAAATGTTTGTAAAGGTTAAAAGTGAATCTCTCATTTACCAAATTAAGTACAATTCTTAGTAATTAATTATTGAAAAACGTTGCTTCGAAAATTTGGAAAAATCAGTCATTGCGCCGCTAACTTGTTCGTTAAGCAGTTTATCCTGCAAAGTGTATCTATCCCTATAAACTTCTAAATGCAAATTGTTCAAAATATTCAAATGTTTGTCAACCTTAAGTGACTTAACTGTGGGGGTCATCGGTCCCTAAACTTAGAAACTACTTATGAACTACCTTATACTAAAGACGGCACAAACATCCATGCCCGAGGGGGGATTCGAATCCCTGACGAGGAACGGCCTCGCGCATCGTAGCATAGCGCCTCAATGCGCTCGATCGCTCCTCTACGGCTTTGATATTTCATCTGTTGCCACTGTGATTGATGAAAGAACATCTTACCTGTCGAATAAAAAAAAGTATTTTCAGTGCACGCCAGCTTTAAAAATATTTTCATTTGTTGTTTAAATACTTGATCGAACGTGGTTGACATGTATTCAGTGCAAGTGGGGAAGCAATAATAACTAACAGCCACAACTTCTCGCTTTTTAAACGGCAGTGTTCTTTGCAACAAAAATTTACTTATTTCAGCATGCCAACAACGAAAGTTAATAACGAAACGTTATATTGGTATGAAATTCTTTTGTAATAGCTGACACAAACGCATTTTAAATTAATCAAAATATCCACGGGTGTACTGCCGGTCTATAGTGTCCAACGGGCACAATATTTCGGCGATCATACATGTCGCCATCATCAGTTGAACGGACGGACTGAGCTCCTGGAAACGCGCCGGCACGGAGATCCGCACGCTACGGCTGCTCGAAGGGAACTGGGTTATAGCCCGGTAGCGGGCGATTTAAATACCCTCGGCCCGCGGAGCGACCCCTCCGCGGTCCGCGCCCCGCGCCGCGGCCGTGCAGTAGAACCGATTGCGCCGGCGTCTGAGATGACGTCGATGTGCGGGCTTTGTCCGCCGTGGTCGTCACTTCGGTACGTCTGCCAGATTTACTTTTAATTAACCCAATCGCTGGGTCCCAAGCCTTCTAAGATTATAGCCACAGTCACGGTTTATGAGGTCACTTGTGGGAATTACAATGGTCTCTCTAACGACGCAGTCCCAGTATCTCGACGTCTGTACCAGAATCCTAGTGCGTTTATATTCCATCGCATGATTCTTCGACAAACAATGTTCAGCGACCGCCGACTTGCTCGGATACATCAATCGTGTGTGGTGTTCAACGCAACGATCCTCAACAGTACGCATCGTCTGTCCAATATATGACTTTCCACATTGACACGGAATCTGGTACACGCCAGCCTTCCTCAAACCGAGATCATCTTTGGCTCTCCCCACCAGTTCACGAATTTTATTCGGCGGACAAAAAACAGTTCCAACCTGGTGTTTTTAAAAATATGGGCGATCTTCCCCGAGAGTGCGCCAGTATATGGAACGAACGCAGTGCCTACATCCTCTCTCGTGTTTTCATCCGTTTCCACAGGTTGTGATGTAGTGGTTGGGCGGAGAGCCCGCTGAATCTGCCACTCTGAGTACCCATTTTTTCGAAATACAGTTCTCAGGTGTTCCAATTCCTGGGGTAGACTCTCTGCGTCGGAGATAGTGCACGCCCTATGTACTAGAGTTTTAAGTACCCCATTCCTCTGTGAAGGGTGGTGACAGCTGTCTGCGTGTAAATACAGATCAGTGTGCGTTGTCTTCCGATATACACTATGACCCAGGGTGCCATCAGCTCTTCTCTTGACCAAGACGTCAAGGAACGGCAATTTACCCTCCGTTTCAGTCTCCATAGTGAATTTGATGTTGGGGTGTATGGAGTTCAGATGTGTAAGGAAGTCATGGAGTTTATCCATACCATGTGGCCAGATGACGAAAGTGTCGTCCACGTAACGGAAAAAGCAAGTAGGTTTCCATTCAGATGATTTCCGACCACAGGGGAGAGTGGGCTACCCATGGCGACTCCCTCTGATTGTTCGTAGTATTCGCCATTGAAAAGAAAATACGTGGAGGTCAAGACATGCCTAAAAAGTTCGGTGGTCTTCTCGTCAATCTTCTGGTCAATCAAATCTAGTGATTCTCGAAGGGGCACCCTCGTAAACAACGAAACGACGTCAAAAGTCACCATGATATCTGACTCATCCAGCCTGAAGCTGTTAAGACGTTTAACAAAATCCACGGAATTACGGATGTGATGAGGGCATTTACCCACATAAGGACTTAATATTCCCGTCAAGTATTTGGCCAACAAATATGTAGGTGCTCTGATGTTACTGACAATGGGACATAACGGCGCGCCATCTTTTTGAACCTTAGGGAGTCTATAAAGTCTTGGCGGTACCGGAAGTTGAGGTAGCAGTTTCTTGGCGACACCCTCCGGTAAATCCGCATCCTTGAGAAGCGCCCTCGTCTTGTTTTCCACCTTCTTTGTGGCGTCAACGCTGATCTTCCGGTAGGAATCGTCATTTAGCAGGCCCTGCATCTTTTCAGTGTAGTCCTTATGGGAGACAACAACCGTAGTATCGCCTTTGTCAGCCGGTAAGACAACAATTTCAGGACGCTCCCTCAGGTCACGAATAGCCGCCCTCTCTTTACTATTGATGTTCGACTTCATGGGCTTGGATTTCGTCAACGCACGATAAGTTTCATGACATATTTCCTCAGCTGATTCAGACGGAAGTCGAGCTGCAACCTGTTCAACAGCACTAATAATTTCTGCGACCGGTGTGAACTTGGGGGTAGGAGCAAAGTTGAGCCCTTTCTCCAAAACTGAGACCGCATCATCACTCAACTCCATGCCACTCAGATTGATGACAGTCTTGCACGGAACCTGCAGAGATGGTTTGTCAAGGAGGCGTGAGAACTTAGCTGTTTGACGTCCTGTTGCCTTCTTATAGGCGGAATCGGCTGCAACCGAAGTAACACCATCAATCCAATCCCAGGAAAAAGACGTGAAGTGACTAGCCAGTTGCAAATGCAGTTTGAATAGTTCCAGTGAGATGAACTCAAGGCTACGGCGGGTGAAATGCACTCTCTCACGCAGCAATGCGAGGCTGGCCCGTTTCTTAATTCTCTTGGCTACTGCAGAATCGATGTGATGCGTAACCTTCACAAAATTTGGAACAACATTCTCGGAACGACATCTCTTTAGAAAAGCAAGAGTACTTAGCAAACGACATCTACGGTCGCGCAACTTTTCAAATTTCTTCATGCTGCGATACATCTCCTCCCCGTAAAGGTGTAAGATGTGATTCTTCAGTTTCTTCCGGCGTATTTGATAATCAAAATATCCACGGGTCTACTGCCGGTCTATAGTGTCCAACGGGCACATTTTAAATTGCTGTATTTTATTGTCACTTTCGTCATTGTACTCAAATTTCTACCAAGAAACTCTTAAACCCAACCGTTTGACAAGAATCATACAAATACGTGGATTCATACGTTTAATAAATACAAGAGATATGTCTACTAGACTTCTTGAAATCAGTTGTTACAACGGATTAATAACAGATGCACATCCGTGAAATCACTGTTCATCGTAACCTGTTCATTGTATAAGTTTTGCAGCATGTTTAGATCATGTGCTTGCATTATAATAAAACATATACAATATAAGTTCTTAGGCTTCCATGGCCGGTATCATTTTGAATATAACAATTGTGGATATTAGGACACGTCATCTTTTTAAACAGCAAATGAATTGCCGACGTTTCGACCTCTGTGCAGTGGTCCTCTTCAGGGCGGTTACCAATTGGGTGCTGCTGAATATATACCCTTACACACTGTAAATTTTTCGGCTAATATCGACGTATTACATGTAAGATTGTGATTAGTTGGCGGTAGCGTATCAGTTGGCTCTTGCGTTTGCTCCTCTCGTAAGTGATTGGCAGGCAAAATCTTGTATCTGACTGGAAGGCAACAGCCAATCAGCAACGAGCATCCAGGGGATGGTGGTTCCTGCTGCGAACGTTCAGGCGGCGCGTCAGTTCCACTGTGGCCGCTGTTTATGCTGCAGAACTTGGTTCACGTGGAGCCGCTGGCTGGCGCACACACGGGGTCCGCTGCTCAGGGATTGAAGGTAGCCATGTTGAAGGTAACTTGCAGCCATCCTCCCTATTAGGTTGATGGCTTCTCTTATTTTGCGTTGTTGCATCCAAGGTTCCCGGGCAAGCACGCGAGGTTCTCGGAAGTTGATAGTACCCCCGCATTCCTTCTGGTGTTCTGCCACAACTGACTTGTTGACTTTTCCACGTTCATGTTCCGAAAGGCGAGAGCTGAAAGATCTCCCGGTTTCACCAACATAAACTTCGCCGCACTCGCATTGGAGTTCAGACACGCCTGCAGTGTGGAGGAACTTTATGGGATCCTTCGTGAGCCTCAACAGGTCACGGATCTTGCAGTCACTTGCGAAAATCGGTTTGTTTTTTCCTCGGATAAGGACCTTGGCTATATGTTCGCTGACGCCTCTCACATGAGGTAGACGATCTATAGAAAGCTTTTCTTGTGCACCATTTCCTATCTTGTCTTCATTGTACCTCATAGCTTGTTGTACGCGTGGAATGTAATATTCCGGTGACTCAGTTCTTGTTGTAAGTTGTCAGTGTCCTTACACTCCATGACTTCCATTGCTCCTGGCCGCCAGTGCTTCAGACTACGGCATCAGCGTCGTCCTCTGCCACTACCTTCCCATCAGTTAACAATTGCAAGTGGCATACACCCAAAAATCCCTCACAGATACACAGTAGAAGAATTCCTTAACACAAATGAAAGCCCTTGCATTAAGTTCCTACCTGGTACTTCTTTCCATTTAATTATCGACAGCAAGCCCCCTCCAGGCCTTGTTCTCCCCGTATGCCGACGACAAAAAAATCGTTCATTTTATTCTGTTTCCGTTGTACCACCCATTTCCACCCAACGTCCCATCAAGCCAATGACGACGCACTCTCTGGTGAACCCAGCGCACCAGACCTGTCTTTTGACTCATCTAAATTGCACACCTTCCATATAGATAAGGACATCCAGAACACTCTAGCAGCATTTCCAGAGAAGTAGTACACTCTAGCGGCATTTCCGGAGAAATCCCAGCAGGTGGCGCGAGCAATGACCTATGACACAGTGTTTCGTCGAGTACTCGGAACGTGGTTTGAGGGTGGCCTACACTGCTGATCTGTTTCTATCACTCCATTCGTCATCAGCTGTTGATGGGGAAAACTCCTTCGCGACGAGCCCACCATTGATCTGTGTATCAGAGTACTGACTTCCCTGTGGACCTCCGTCTTCAACGTCCTCAACCACGGCGACTGATGCATCGCCAAGACGAAATCTGTAACGTGTCCCCACGTTTCCTGTATCACCATGATATAAGATATTGAGTGCCTGGTCCAGGGCTGTCCTCAATGCGCCCACGCTCTTCCCGAATCTCAGAAATGTTTTCGAACATGGTTCACTGCCATTCCTCCTAGGGATTGTATTCACATCAATTTTGGTCGCTATCTCTAACGCTTATTCACACTTCCCGTTCATCATATGCCGTTATTTAATTACACAGACTCCACATTACCACTCTGGCTAAAATTTCGTAAATCAAATGTCTCCCAATAACTCTCTGCCATGTACTTAAATGTGATTTGCAGAGTATTTATGTGGATGTAGATGTATATGTCCATCAACTGGCCACAGTTCCACAGCTACATTTTGCCTCCAGTATACTGATTGGCATCTCTGATGTCTATATCCTCCATTACACACTCAATGTAATGGAGGGGCTGAGTGCCTTGTGCATACATTCAAAACTCAAATGAAAAACTACATCGAAGATCGCTCTCTGGATGAAACCCTCGCTCTATTCCCGGCAAGCAAATTGGTGAAAAGAATCCATCCGAATTTCTATATAGCTGCGTACTTCGACCAGTTCTGTACCTTCTGAGACCTGCTCTCCACCCCTGACCTATCTCTGGCATTTACCATCACTGCAGGCTATTTGGCTTGAGCCCATATATTTGGACCATGTGCAGGCTGGATACAGGCCACAAGACATTCATAGAGAGGGTGGATTCCCACCAACTTAATCAGTTTCTCACGTTGAAACGTGTCCTTAGAAAATGTATATTGCTGAATTTGTAAGAAAATGTCTAATATTGTGCCTCCTGTTTTGTATCGAGTAACTTCCTTGCAAGAAAATGTATAATATTGCTTATACTGTGTGTATCAATATGTGTACATAAATGTGTGAAGTTTAATCTTTGGCAAAGATTATGTATCGCATAGCATTGTAGCTCGTGCAGAGAGACAGAGAGACTTGTGGTTCAGCTCGCTGCGAGAGCAGTTGTATATATAGCTCTGATGTAGAGCAGAGGCTGCAGTGCCAGCATATATATATATATATATATATATATATATATATATATATATATATTGCATTTCATATAATTGTGAAAAATATTGTACCACCCCTGGAATCAAGGAAATAGTATTTCATGTAATGATGATTATTAATAATAAGAAACAAAGTTGACCTTTCTTTACTGTTTCATTTACGTAGTTAGAAGATTAACCTACTTCCTTTATTTTATAATTAGTTATTTGTGGATTTAAAGTGCAGTATTGATTTTGGTAATCTTGTTGTACAGATTTCTTTATTAGTACCGCAGAAAATGATTGTTATGCAACACTGCAGTTAATTGAGTATGATACTGAGTTTTGACAATCAGGTACTGATCTGCATAAAATTCTCGTAGTCGAACATTAAGAAAGTGGTTTTTAATATCTTTCTCGCAGTCAAATTTTTTGTGTATAATCAGTGTGTGTTTCATGCAGGTTACATGTCACAGTTGTTTTGTGAAAAGATTCGTTGGGCACATAATAAGTTTAATGCAGTGTTCCTCATTTAACAGTATATCAATATCAGGACCATGATTAAACCAAATTACTGTGTTAATGAACAATGTACGTGTTCAGTTAAATTTTGAGGAAGTTACCTGATGACTTAGTGATCTTGACTGTTAAACATCAATATACGACAACTATTTGGACTGCAACTAATATCTGATCAGGGTTTGAATCAGTAGATGTTCAGATGTTTGTAAATCTTATGGGACTTAACTATGGGGTCATCAGTCCCTAAACTTACAAACTACTTATGAACTACTTACGAACTACGACGGCACAAATATCCATGCCCGAGGGGGGATTCGAACCCCCGACCGTAGTGGCTGTGCAGACCGTGACTGAAGCGCCTCAGTCCCCTCGGCCACCGCGGCCGGCTTGAATCAGTAACTTTAAATAAAATACTTTTGTTGTCTGATTACACGACAGATTGAACATTGAACAATACACACAACTTTTAACGGGCTTAGTAAAATGTCCGCCATCACTTCGGTTGCTTGACCCGGACCATCTCTACTTGATGGCCCAGCATCTACAACCCCCCTTCATGCCGTCTAATCAAGTCATAACCTCCTGTTTCAGGTGATCGAGAGATGAGCCCAACTGTTTACTCCACACCTCTGTTCCAGTGCACCAGGGCATGCAATCGGCCCAGAACAGATTCTCGGCATCTGCACGGTAGGAAGACGCGTTGAAACATGCTTCTCAGATGTTCAATTCAAAATTCAAATTTTTGTTAAGCTTATGGGACTTAACTACGGGGTCATCAGTCCCTAAACTTACAAACTACTTATCAACTACCTTATACTAAGGACGGCAGAAATATCCATGCCCAAGGAGGATTCGAAAACCCGACCGTAGTGGCCGTGCAGACCGTGACTGGAGCGCCTCAGTCCCCTCGGCCACCGCCGCCGGCTGTACAATTCAGGCTGTTGGCATTTCCTCATTAGCTTTCATTCCATAAGTATCTAAGAAGTCACTGAGGAGTGGAAACGCACCAAAACAATTCTCTTTCACTGTAATGGAAGTAGAATAAATTCAAATAGGCGATGGTGCTATCTAGCGGTGTTAGACGAAACAGTGACGCATCTTCATTAAAGATCTTAGCCATGTGCACTCTAGCAGAATGTTGTGTACTCTGTAGCTCATACATTACACTAGAAGACGACATGACACTCTCTCCACCTCGGGGGAGGTCCTCCCGCCTAGCTCGGATGTCAGCGATTCAAGAACTGCGCTATGTCTCCTTTCTGCTGCGACCCAACCACACACACAAACTTCCCCAAGGGGTATGGGGAGGAGCACATGCTACACCGACCATTGAGCAGCTCCTATAGACTGGCAACCCTCATGGCACAGAGGTGTAATCAGACTTGCGCCAGCTCTTTTAAGGACCAGTGAGAAACAGCGGCGAGTAGGGGGGTTCACCGTCGTGCTGGTTCCTTTGCCCTAAGCGGATATGGAGCGTAATCCGGCGCGCAGCCCGGCTGAGGGACGGCGGTGCTGATTATTTCGCTCTCGCCCTCGCCCTCGCCCTCGCCCTGGCCGTCGTCGCTGCTGCTACTGAATGGGAGGGTTTCCGGCAGCAGAGCAAGGCGCTGGCGCCGTAATTTTTGGCGCCACTCCACATTCCGTGCAGGTGCGGAGGCTTTCATTAAGGCGGCCCGTAATTAAAAGGGCTAATGCGAGGATCTGCGCCGGCGATACCTCCTGAGCCACAGGGCCTGCGGATTAGCCGCCCGGCTGCTGTGGCTGCAATCCCAGTACACGACACCCAGCGCCCGCCTACCCCGAGCGTTCACAGCTTGCGTTCCTCTCAGCCTTCTCACTGGCGGCGGAAGTTCTGCGAGGCGCAGAGCTACCGACAACTTTCTTCAACAAATTCTACTCATTCTCATGTGTCTAGGTACGGTAACATTCCCCATAGAGAATATTTACATTAGCAAAACCCTTGATTGACTGATTGATTGATTTTTCCAGGGAAGCCCAAACAGTCTTGGTCCAACCCGCCACTGTCCGCACCGAAACTAAGTTTATTGTGCGGTATCGCTCCCTGTATATCTAGTAAAGCCAACCAATGCCCTTGAACAGTGCAAGGAGTCCCTTTACCAGTTATTTATTAGACACAATTTCTTCGGGTCTGGTTGTCCCAAATATTCTGTGCCTTTTATTCTCCAATTGGAGCAAAACCCTTACTTTTATAGATAACTAGCTGTAAGCCCGACGTTGCGAGGGTTACATTCTCGCAGTCCATATTCACTCCCCATATCCCCACATCTTTCTTTCCCATCTCTCTGTTTGTTTCCACCTTTCCTTCTCTCGGCAAAGTTTTTTTGCAAGGTACCCTGTCTCATGTGCCATACAAACATTGATGTAGCCGGCTGCGGTGGCCGAGGGAACTGCGGCACTCCAGTCACGGTCTGCACTACCACTACGGTCGGGGGTTCGAATCCCCCTTCGGACATGGATATTTGTGCCGTCCATAGTGTTAGCTAGTGTTAGCTAGTATGTAAGTTTAGGGACTGATGACTCGGTAGTCAAGTCGCATAAGCTATACAAACATTTGAACATTTATGTACCCAGTAATCCTCCTCTTGGTTTAAAGATAATAAGCGCAAAAATTCATAAAGATTGGAGCAAAATATGAATTTTGTAAAATTCCGTGAGTTAAGTACCCTCCACCATGCACCGACCGAAATTTTATACAGACAGTAACATTCCTCTTCTTTTTAAGGCAGAGTAGACAAAATTTCATCAATATCGGAAGAAAACTATAGATTTCTATGCTATAAAAACGCAGGGTCACATTGAAAAACGAACTTTGTTGTTCTCAAATATTCCAGTGCTATTTCATACAACCGTTTTTCTGAGAAAAAAAAAATGTGAAATCGGTAGAGGCGTCTCAAGTTATGGCGCGACCAAGGTATTTAAGGATCCATTTTTATGTTGCAATGTACCCTCACCCATGCACCGTATGAAAATTAAGGTAGACGGTGACCTTCCTCTTGTTTTGAAAGGTCATGCATGCGAAATTTCGTGAAGATCGGAACGAAGATGTAAATTTCGTGTGTGTAGGAGAAGTATGTTCCGCCATGTACCTATCACAAAATACTTTCTTAGGTGACTTTTCTACCTATAAACTACATTCTTGCCAAAATTCAGCCTCATAGGTGAAGTAGTTTTCGAGATTTTCTGTTTAGTCAGCTAATGAGTGAATGTCCTTTCGCTTTTATATAAATAGAGATTAAGAAATCAGATTCCTTAATTTTGGATGCAAGAGAATTAAGGGAGACGTGCAGACAAAAATAAATAGTAACATGCAAATCTGTAATGCTAACTTTATTTGATACAAGGTCATGCCTGATGCAACAGTTTTGCGCCATCTACAGCGAAACTGTTGTGTGCGGTAGACTTCTTTCCGTTTCATCTCTCTCTCTCTCTCTCTCTCTCTCTCTCTCTCTCTCTCTCTCTTTTATTTTTATTTTATTTTATTTTATTTTATTTTTTACTTTTATTTTTATTTTTTTTTTTTGTGGGCGGCCATGTACAGGACGCTTCATAAACGTCTGAAAGTACATGGAAAATTTGTTGCAGGTCCCTAACTACTCCCATTTTCAAATAATTGACGCACAATCTGGGTATTCTCACGCGGTGCCCTCTCATTATTTATTACGTCATATCTCCTGAGATATGTGTCGTGCTCTTTTGCTTTTGGGTCAGGAACTTTCATGGGCATACGGTGAACACTAAAGTTTCATTGCAATCGAATGAATGGTTTATGAACACATGGAGGATATATTCCTATTTCTATGACTTAAATAGTGACAACACTGCTGTGCAAACACCATGCAGTGTAATCTACTGTTGTCGCTGAAATCACACGTTGTTGACATACCTACCTTAATTTCGAGCAAATGGACTCGCCTGTCCCACGTCACCGGCGTGTGCACAATCGAGGGAAACACAGAGTCTCTTATTGGCGAGCGGGCTAACGTAACGGTGTCACTATGTTTTCGAAACAGGAACAACGGAGTTGGATCAAGATTGAATGTTCTAGTGGTCGTACAGTGCAGGTCATCGAGGGGCGTGCAGGGAATCGGCACTGTCGCACAGAACAGCGGCACGTTGCGTAAAAGTCTTCAATGAAGGTCGAAAATGTTCAAATGTTTGCAATTCTTAGGGACTTAACTACGTTGGTCATCAGTCCCTAGGCATACTGCTTAAACTAACTTAAAATAACTTATCCTAAGAACAACACAAACACCCATGCTCGAAGGAGGACCCGAACCCCTGACGGCGAATGCAGCAAGGCGCCATAGTTCGCACAGCTATTCTGCTGCAGCATTGGGCCGAATGCTTGTAAAAATATCCGCCGAGCCTTGCAGATTGTGAGAGGAGGGAGGCCAGATATTCTGTCAGCTGAGCCGATCTCGCTGATTTTGAGAAAAGATAACACCATGACGGGATGACCCCCTCTGCTCTGCCGAGGGGCGAACGTCACAACCATATTTCCTGAAAAACGGCACCTCTAGGAGGTAGGCTGAGGGGCGAGGTTACCATTCATCTTGCTAAGGTGAAAATTCCTTTGCAGCCATGGAGATTTGCTTGTTTTAGCCGATTCTTGGACCGCGAGGTGCCCACGCCACAGCGGAGCAGCGAGATCGCACTGCATTTCTTCGATTGGGTAATGTATGGCTTGCCACGCCAGAAGAATGTAGCAGATGTATCAGGTTTGCTAGTATAAGGGGAAAGTTTTGTTTATAAATCTACCCTGCTCAGAGTGTTTCGTTACAACAATGAACTTGTACGTAAATTTCCATTCTGTTACGAAGTTAATCGTCTTTCAATATTTTTGACTTGATAATTAGAGTACAAATCCAAAGGTCGCAGGTTCGATCCCCATCACGTCCTAGGCTTTTTATCTGTTGTTTTCCGCTTCTATCACATCTGGTAGTGTTGCTGATGTGAAAAATATTGAGTATCACCGTGGTTCGCAGCCCACGTTAAACTGTGGGTCCCTCTATAACTGACTGCTTTTTTGTTTTATTTATTTATTTATTATTTAACATGCTCCATTACATAGTAATATTACATGTGTATAACTGGCTAGGTAAGTCAGCTCGAAGGTCGGAGGAAGGCACCGGCGTACCACCTCCAAACAGGACCATGCCTAGTAAAGCACTGTGGTGGTCAAACCAATCTTCGCATTGTTGACTGCTTTACTTTTTTTAATCAGTATTAAATTGACAGGATTAATGCAAAGCAATGATATAGGTTCATTCCTAAACATTCAACGTAGCAGACGTGGTTCAAAAGTTGCAACAAGATCCCTCTTTCCCAAAAGATATGTTGTTCAGCGATCAGGCAAACTGTTTTTGTTAGTGGTGAAGTTAAGCGTCACAACTGTAGATAGTGAAGTCACCAGACTCCACACTGTATTGAACCTTCAGAGGTAGTTGGTGACGTAGAGGTTACGTTGTGGTGTGGAATATGGGGTACCCGTACAATTGGACAAATACTTTATTGGTCGCAACCTAAATTCTGCAAGAAGTTGCGTTTCCCTTAGTTTGAATGGATGTGTCAGGTTTCCTTCTTACACTCAACAGGATGGGCAACACTACTCTATGGGGCAGTTGTTCATCAGTGATTAGACGGTCAGTTTACTGATATTTGAATTGGCCACCCACATCACCTAATCTTAGACCCCTCTGGGACCATTTAAAGCAAACCCTACGTGCAGAGAAAATAAAAAATAGACATCATATCGAGCAATCCACTGAAGACGATTGTTCCACCATTCCTACGGAAATCGTTCTGCGAGTGCACGAGATAGGATTCAGCGCCTTCAAATGTGCGTTGACCAAGAGTGACAGCAGGTCGAACACGTTAAATGTCAGTAATTTATTTAGAATAGTGTTGTAACTTTTGAGCCGTAAGTGCCTGACCAAATCTGTTAACAGATTTAACTTTTCAGAAAAATCTAATGTTGTCCATAATATCACACCACACATTTTAAAAAAAAAAAAAAAAAAAAAAAAAAAAAAAAAAAAAAAAAAAAAAAAAAAAAAAAAAAGCACTAAAGTTTGACTTGCGATGTCTGATTTCAAGATGGCGCCCATGTTCAGTAAATACAGTAAAAGGTAGATCGCCTCATCTTTACCTTACTGGAACATTCACATTTCCCTTCACAATGTAAAACTGATACGGATTTCATACGCCTGGGTTATGCCACTCGTGAGACAATAAATTATTTGCTAAAGCTGCATGGATAATAATTTATGATACCAGCGTACCGTGCTGACAAATTGTAGATCGAAAATATCCGCATACATATGCGCCGTATTTAAGCTGTAAAGCATATGCCAATATGTTTTGAAACAACAAAGTCTCGACAGGTTATAAACATGTGCAAACAAACAGAAATAGGTTCCTTTATTGCGAATTTCGTAAAGGTCAGATAGAAAAACATTAAGCTGGCGGTCTAGCCTACATGCTACATTTTATCTGTAATTTTGGATTAAAAAAACTCCACATCCATAAAGAATCAAAATCTCATTTATACGCCTGCTTCAAATGTTTGATTATATCACAAATGACTTGTCTAACTAAACTGAATTACGCATTTTCTAACAACACTAGTTGATTGGAAAATTCGTGTAGGGTAATACATAGCTTCCATGAAGCAAGTTTCAGCCATTTAAAATCCCAACTCAGGTACATATCTCATTGTTCAAATGTTCAAATGTTTGTTAAGCTTATGAGACTTAACTACGGGGTCATCAGTCCCTAAACTTACAAACTACTTATGAACTACTTACAACTAAGGACGGCACAAATATCCATGCCCGAAGGGGGATTCGAACCCCCGACCGTAGTGGCCGTGCTGACCGTTACTGGAGCGTCTCAGTCACCTTGGTCACCGCGGCCGACTACATATCTCATTCGAAAAATTCACTTAATTCTTAAACATCCTCAGGACTCCTTCTCAGGAAGATTAGGTTGCAACATTTCTCTAGCCACTACGCTGTGTTTCCGTAAGGGTAATTGTATTATAAACTTCTTTTAGACAGCAAAAAGGATATATATGAGTCGTGCCGGCTGTTATTTGTTCTTTATTTATATTAACGAAGGGATTTCTTAGTTCTTGCCCTCATTCCTCTTCTTGCAGTTTCTTAATGTCAGCATTTTCTTATTTTGCCTGGCGTGTATGACTGTCGACCCGGTTCCCCGCCAGTGGCGCTGTGCGTGTTGTCATGATATTTGACGAGAGCTTCGCGATCGGCCGGCACCGCTGGTAGTGAATGGAGTCCAGCTGGGCAGCGGGAAGGCCGGCATGCGTTGACTGCGGAGGCCCTTCTTGTTTGTTTACCTTCGCCGCGCTCTCGGCGGCGTAAGTGGCTTACGGAGACTGACACCTGTCTAGTACTTGGAGAACACGTAAAACTCGTCGCCGACTGCTTGCTGAACATGACCTGGAAGTTGCACTCATCCCGACCTTGCTGCTACTGCTCGTTACATCTGAAGCATTATATTCTCAGGAGCGTGGTCTATCGAAGTATCCCGAGTCGACTTCAATTTGGTGCCGTCCGTGATGATGGAAGAGTGCCGTTGTGGATTGTCTGAGTGCCGTCACCTGCTTACGAATGGTGCTACCACCGTGCCCTAGTGCTGATGGCTCGTGCATCTAGTCACTGCATGTGCTCAGCGTGTTGTCTATATTTGTGCATTGTCAAACCATTGAACCCCATCAGTGGTTGGCGCTGTCGTCGTCTCTGTGTAGTATTTATGGTGTCATGCGTGTGTTCAGGAATTTTCTTGTTCTGAGCACGTTTAAATGAATTCATATTATTCCTTGTCCCGCAGTAATAGTGGTGGATCAGGATTTAAAGTATTTGATTGTATCGCGTTTGTTAATCTGGGGTTTTGTCTGGCTAGGTGCCCCTCCGTTGTCCGTTAACTGCCCGGTCGCGGTTCTATCAACACCACCTAGAACACAAGGCCTTACAACACGCCGTGTGACGTAGGCACGGCCTGTGCTAAGGCCTTGTCTCTCTGTGGTGTTGGTTCTATAGTAGATAGTGTGTTTTTCCGGTCGCGAGTACGTCCTGCCAGTACCGTGGTTGTAGTTTGGCAGTAAAAGTTTTCTGTTGATTTGTGTGTACAATCTGCGCCATAGGCGTTATACCAGCAATGTACTGTAGACGCCAAGAGGAACGAATTGTTTCTAATGATGTAAAAGTTAAGGTCAGCCTCGTTTATATTGAAGATCATGGAACAGATAAGCAAAACTATAATTCTCTATCTCTGACGACAGTTTGATATAGAAACCCTTGAACAGGAAGATATGCAGCATTCTACAGCATCCACTTTTAAGAAACTGGCACAAGAATTCATAAAGCTCAATACTGATCCACGTATTTGCAAGGCTGTACTCAAAAATTTTCTCGTGACTTACTCTTTCTACTCTGTCAGGAATTCCCCGAAATTTTTAAAAAAATCGGCTAATTTCTGTGTTACGTTGTTGGTTGTTTCCACTTAAGCTTAGGCCTGTCGTGTGCATAGGAATGCTATACGTTTCACTTTATAAGTTACTGCCTCGCGGGAGTAGCCGAGCGGTCAGGAGCGCCACGTTGCGGATCGCGCGGCCTCCCGCGTCGGAGGTTCGAATCCTCCCTCAGGCATGATGTTTGTGTTTTCTTTAGTATAAGTTAATTCATTAGTAGTTTGTAAGTTTAGGGACTGATGACCCCGCAGTTGTCCCATAAGCTTTACAAACATTTGAAGATTTTTTAAAAATTACTACCACATTGTTGCCATCTGATGTTCTGACTCGTTCCACGGCCATGGAGATTTACTCCACAATTCGGTCCTGCGGAATACGATAAATAACTGCCGTAAAATAAAAAAAGCCTGTTACTATACGATTACGTAATTGCTAAATCCCAGATAGCAGTTAAATTATAAAAAAACAGCTGCGAGCAGCGTGGCTCGGTAGCAGAGTGGTAGAGTGTCAAACTGAATACAGAGGTCGTGAGTTCGATCCCCGCCAGGCTTTAGGAATTTTATCTGTCACTTTTCACTTCTTTTACCTCTGCCAATGATGCTGATGTGAAAAATACCGAGTAGCACCGTGGTTCGGAACTCACGTTGAACTGTAGGTCCCCTTATTATTGGCTGGGTAATTCAGTTCGAAGGCAACAGCATACCACCTCCAAACAGGAGCATGCCTAGTAAAGCACACTGGTGTTCAAACCAATCTTCCGATTGTTGACTGTTTATCTGGGAGGAAACATACGGAATGACTGTAAGTGGAACTAATATATGAAATTAATCGTGGAACAGTCAGATGCTAGACTGAAATTCACTGGAAAAATACTAAGGAAGAATAATCGATCAAGAAATAATTAGCATACAAAACATACAAGCAGACAATGATCAGCCGAAACATTATGCCACCTACCTAACAGCGGTATGTCCATGACGTAGCGTCGCTATTCGCCACAACGCCGGCGGTCTACAAACGTCGCCACGCCACTAGAAGAAGAGGAGCCGTAATTCGCCCTATGGTACTTTGACTGCCGAGGGCGCCTCCAGTGTCGTTACCTCTTTGCCTCGCTTTGCACGCCGTCCAATCGGAAGACAGGGCCTCGCCAAAATATGCCGGCGCACCACAGCCGCGACAGTCAGTAGCAGTACCAAGAAGCTCGAGATGTGCCGGCAGTACACTACGTGATACCTTGCAGAATTATTTAATATATAGAATGGTCTTCATATCCACAAGCACCTGCAAGTTGAGAATCCTTTTCATTTGTAATAAAATCAAATGTGGACTAATCACTTATTTTTGCTGCAGACCTTGTCGACATCCTTGCTAGCCATGGCCCAGATCCTTGTACTGCCACTTTCCGGAGATATAAAAGTCCACCTTTGCCAGGAATAACAGCGGAATGTGTCTTGGAATGGAAGCAATGAGAACATGGCAGGATGGAAGTTGCTATCTGCACACACCTTGATGCCCCGTAAATTCCGGGGAGGGTTGCGGTGACATCTCAAACCATGTTCAGTCTCATCCCAGATGTGTACTAGGATTCAGATTTGGCGTGTTGGAGTGCCAGCACTTGTCGCAATTCGCCATTGCTCCTTGAACCACCCCATCACATTACTGACCTTGTGACATGGCGCATTATCTTGTTGAAAAATGACATTGCCGTCGGGAAACAAGATCGTCAATAAGCGTGTAGCCGGCCGTGGTGGCCGAGGGGACTGCGGCGCGCCAGTCACGGTCTGCGCGGCACTACGGTCGAGGGTTCGAATCCCCCCTCGGGCATGGATATTTGTGCCGTCCTTAGTAATAGCTAGTTCATAAGTAGTTTGTAAGTTTAGGGACTGATGACGCCTAGTTAAGTCCCATAAGCTCTTCAAACATTTGAATATTTTTGAGAAAGCGTGTACGTGCTCTGTTGTCAGTGTACCATTCCCCTTGGCCATCATGGCGCCTTGCACAACCGCCACTGGAAGCATGGATGATCACGTGATTCGTCTGCGTTGACGCGATCGTACAACTATTTCACTGATTATTAATGCAAATCACTCACCAGTTCAGTAATAAAATTTATATGTCAGCAGGACATGTTTAGGGGCTACATTATCCCATTATCAACTTCTGCAAACCAAGGAAACGTAAAATAAAATAGTGCGCAAAATATCGTCGTCTCAACTGCAAATATTCAAATTTAACTCAACATACTAACCTACCATAAAACTTATCTGCCGCTAGGCAACATCATTAAACATAATAATAGCAGCATATGTACTTCGTCAAAAATAAATCGTCGAGCTGAACCGCATGTTCATCGGATGGCACAAAGTTGTGCACTAACGGGCAGCAATTCTCAACTTCAAAGATTATCCATATGCATAACAGCTGTCGTTGGTGACCAAAGATATTATTGTCCAGGCATCTAACCCTCATTGGGAGATATGTCGTCCCGAAACATCTCGTGCTGACATATAAATTTTATTCTTGAGAACTAGTTCGTGATTTGCATTACACCGGCCGCAGTGGCCGTGCGGTCTGCAGCGCGCCAGTCAAGTTCTGCACGCCCACTACGGTCGGGGGTTCGAATTCCCCCTCGGGCCGACTTTAGTATTAGCTAGTTCATAGGTAGTTTGTAAGTTTAGGGACTGATGACCCCGTAGCCCCATAAATCCCACAAGCTCTACAAACATTTGAACATTTTTTGATATGCATTAATAATCACGTGATTGTTCCGCAGAACATAATTAAGGCGCCTCTAGTTTGTCTACGTCCCCACTAGAGGTTTCATGGAAGACGACGAATTCGGACCCTTGCACTTCCTTCATCAGACCAGAAACGCTCTGACACTGCACCAACGTCCGGTAATGATGCTCACGTGCCCATTTCAATCGTAGTTGCCGCTGTCGTGGACTGAACACTGGTATATGCATGGTTTTTCATTGCTGGGGTTATTCGGTTCACTGTATCTTGAAACACTCTTTTACTGTGTTCATTTCGATTGATGTCAGTTCCGACACAGTTCTCCACTTGTCCTGTATTCCCAGTCTGTACAGCATACTACATCCGACATTTGAGAGGTGGTAAGTCAATACGTCATCTTTTAGACTAGGTTTCAACTTAGTTTTTTCACCTAATGTAATCAGCTCTGATTTGTTTTGATCTGTAATTCTGGTGTTGTATGGTTAGCTCAGCACCTACAGATATTAGATATCACACAGTCTGTATATGTCAGCAAGGGATTGCTGTTGTTATCTATACTGGATTGGTAATGAAGTGCTCACTAACACAAGGCAGTTTGGAGAAACTGTTGTAACAGAATGTTAATCAACGTTGTCTTCCAAGTATTTGCCGCTACAGTTAGCTGGAATGAGAGAAACATTAGTGGCTATAGTGCAATGATGAATGCCTTTACACTGTAAGTCACACACAGATATAATACTTTTGATTAAACTCTCTTTAGAATGCTAGTGATCTAATACATAAAGCAGAGTGTCGGTATGTTTGTACGTGTTGCATACAAATCTACAGTTTTGTTCCAATCTTTATAAAATTTTGTAAACGTATGCTTCAATCCACGAGGACAGTTGCCGTAAGTGTAAGAATCACATACGATATATAGTTCACGAGATATGACGTCATAAACACTGAGATGCGCGAAAAACTGCTGCATTTTGCGACATTGCTGCTCATTTTCTCCTAAACCATTGGACCGATTTCAACCAAATTCCTTACAGTGAGGTAACAACTGCGGCATGGTTAAGAATCACATAAGGCACATGGTTCAAAAGATATTACGTCATAACCAATAGAAATCGCAAAAAATGTCATATAATGCAGCGAGACTTTCGAAGTACACTGTATGAGAATGACAGTACTTAGCGACTTGAAACAAACTTTAAACATAATTTCAAACCTTTATTAAACTTTTTCTCGCTGGCAAGCATAGTAAAATGATGAAAAGAAAAAAGTTTCTCGCTTACTACTTTTCCGCTGTTTATGGAGTAAAACTACGACTCTCGGTATGACGTTACAATTTATAATTTGAACACTGCAAATTGTAGTGACGGGAAATTTTACAGACAGTATATACACATATAGTTGAATGTACTTTCTAAATTGTATCACAGTACGACACGAAGTTTGAGATATGAGCACGTAAACAGTGACGTTCATGGAAAACCACCCCATCACGCACTAAGGTTTAATCTATTACTTCTTTACTACTAATTGTATTCCCAAGAGATTTTACAGGCACACAACCCTTATACAAATGAACATATACCTCAAAAAAGGCAGGAATAAGTAAATACCCGGCAGCACACAACCCTTATACAAATTAACATATACCTCAAAAATGGCAGGAATAAATAAACACCCGGGCAGCTAGTCGGACATAAAACTTGTCTAATGGTGGCTACAACTTTACCGAAGTTGTACCAGTCCCGCTTGAAATTAACTTACAACTGTACAGATGAAAACTATGAAATTCTTTCATTAAAGTAGTGAAATAATTCATTATTGAAAAAAAACTGTTATTTTAATAGCAAGCGTAAACCAAGTATCTTCGTTACCAATACTACAAACTTATTCTCAAATCTCTCACAGTCTAATCATATTAAAATCTAAATAGTAGCGAAAGATAATCTATTCCTCTATAATCATTGTTTGTATAAATCAATCCTATGATCACATCTATTAACGTTTTTCCTAAAGCATTAAAATACTTCCGTTATGGACTTTAAAACTCGTAGCACGTTTACACTGACTATTACTAAACTTCTAAAAGATAATGTTGTCACTTGCATATATATGAACTATTCACATCAAATCTAACAAAATCTGTACCTGAAAGTAATTGCTGGATTTGTAAATCGTTGCATTTAGTTTTCCGCCTTTGGCGGCATTTACTTACGTGAAATTATTCGTCACTGTTTGTGCTAATAACGTAAATCACCCTGCAACGGCGTCATTGAATGCTGAAATAAAAATTTGTTACAAATCTGCTAACTGCACCCGTCTTGCCTCAACTAAAGTCATTACTGAATTTGAATTCACCGCGTAATGGCGACGGTAGCTTCGCTGCAGTAGACGGCGGTTCCTCTCAGCGTCGATAACTGTTTCGCTAAATATGTCTCAAATTCTGGGGTTAAAACTAGTTTCTAAATAATAACTAGGAAAAATATTTTATGACTGTATTATACAAGTACGTAGCACTTCTCATACTTTCAATACACGTCTTATTTCCATTGAAATATATGAATTACAGAAACAATCTCGTATCGAACTCAAATATCGATCACTTTAGTATCTCTTAACCCTACGAAACTCAACCGAGGAAGAAGGAGGATGAATAATGATTCATCCATTATGAAATGGACAATGTACATAGATTGCAATTGAAATAATGTTTCATTATTACACTTGTTGACATTGATGTTGAAAAGTCTTTGGTGGCGTGTTCCGTTTACACAAGTTGCAGCGTGTACACAGTATTTCATTTTACGCCGTTGGCCACATGACAACCGACTATATACAAAGGTTTATTGGAAGACATCATACACACAGCACTCGCAGAACATCCATGTCGTGCAGTTGCGGAAATACTCGTGCCGAGATTCCAGGACACCGCAGTCTGCTCTCATTCAAACCCAGATAGATCTTTCGAATTCTTCATTTTACACACGGACGGCAGGGTCACTTATACTACATGCACCGTTCATTGTCTGACTAGTAGTCATTCCTTGTCAGTCACCAGACCGCGTTTATATCGACAGTAGAAAAGTGGTCCTAATGCTCTGACTGATACTGTATGGCTCGTCAGTGTCGATTCCGCAGCAGGTAATAGTAGTTGATAAGATTGAAAGAACAACAGCACGATTACGATAGATGACCGGCCAACTACGTTGGCAAGAGGAGTGTTCTGCATCACCGTATGTGCTACTGTCAGAGTTCCGAGACCGTACGTTTATAGAAGAGTCAAGCAATAACGTAACTTCCCCTATGTACACCGTATTTTATGTCGTAATTGCCCACTTTTTTCTTGAAAAATTTTCTTGGATACACTGAGGACGGAATCATGCGATTAGGTACTCAGAAGCGAAGAAAAACAATGTTTTAGGTAGGTAGAAGTTAGATTTACGATAATTTGCGAAAAAACCTGGAACCTACCGGTATTTATTTTCAATTAATACAGTTTATATTCAATTAACAGAAAAGAACCGGATTCATACCACGGTTTCATTATGCAGCAATGCATTGTTTCACTGTCTATTTTCTCTCACTATTCTGCGGCCTCGCTTTCGTCACTATCATTACTATTTTCAGGATCAGTTAACACTTCATCTTCTTCTTTTCACTATTCCACAACATGTTGTCCTCAGAACATTCAATGGCATAAGAAATTTCAGTTATTTCAAAACTCACCTTAACAATATCGACACGATTTTTTTCCACGCACTGATTATCCACTTTCACGTCGTCGGTATTGATGGCTTCCTAATCTTGCCTCCTGTAATCAGCTGATGAGATCCCGCTGCCATCCATTACGAAAAAAGGCGTCGAAGCTGTTTATTGACCCTGACATCTAAAGGTTGAAGACTGGACGTTAAAGCTACATAAATGATGACAGGATGGGAATTCATCCATTTCATTTTCTCCTTTACAGCTTTGACACGGTGACTCTAGAACAATAAGGGACAAGAAGGAACTTCTTTTGTAATAATGCCCCTGGTCGTTTTTCCAAGACTTTCTCTAACCAATCCACCATACGTTCTGCTGCCATCCGATCCTTTTCTTGAACTCGTAAGTGAATTCTATGAGAGGTAGTCTCCTTTGATAGTACCTTCCTCTTAAAGATGGCATACGGTGGAAGTTTATTACCGTCTGCTGTAACGCACAACATCACTGTGCATCTTAGTTTCACCGCTCCAGTCGTCTTTTGTAGACAGTTGTACCAATGATTATGTCACGCGGAATATAAAAAAACGCATCTGGTCAGCGTTACCAATATGGGAGAGCAAATTGTCATATTGCTGTCGCATTTGTATTAAGTAACGATGGAATTCTATTACCATGTGTAGTCTCGAGGTAATCGCTGGCAAAATGTTCTCCTTCGTAGACAGAGATTCTGCCGTCACATGAAACTGATCAACCAAGCCAATGCTTTAAAATACATTCTATCAATATTCAACGTGGCAGCTATCTCGCGAGCTTTGTTCGAATCATTTCATAAGAGACAGCACAACCATCATTCCGAAGTTCATTGACATAAACAATTACACCACTATCAATTTCTGAATATTTCCCTGTTTTAGGCCCGCGAAAAGATTTGGAGCTTGCCTTTGCTGCCACGAGTTTATCTTTTTGGCTCCACCAATACCGTATTGAATTATGATCGACGGATAAATGTCTTCCTGCAGCTTTCACTCCGTTTGCATCGACCTAACATAACATTTAGTTTAAATTTTGCACGTAGTTTGAATATTTCACCATTATGAGTACTTGTCCCAAAGTGACCTAGAAATATTTCTGCAATTTCATATTTCTTATTTACGATATGTTGTGACAATGGAAATATTAGTTCGTGTTAGTACCGCTGTATACATTGTCCATTGTCAAGTTATTTGAAGGCCACTCCATTAAGAACAAAACAGGAGAGGGAATTATGCGTGATATTGATGAAATAATTTTTTAATTATGAAAAATCGTAGTGGCGGGGAATATTCAAAAAGGGGGGGGGGCAGCTTATACGATAAAACGGGGTATATCGCGAAAAGACCAAGAGGATGAAATACCATTAGAGACAGCTTGGAGGTTCACCAACAATTGTTTCTGCCGTAGGCGACCCTAACAGGAAAATGCTCAAGTGACGGTGGTTCACAAAGTTTGCAAATCGCAAATCGCAAATCGTGCTCTGGCCTGCTGAGTATGCAGACGTAGGCGCTGAATTGTATCGAGAACTGAATGATTACATACCCAGCAGCTTCAACCAAACAGAAGTGTATACCATGGCGTCACCAACAGTACACAGTGTGACGAATGATCCTCGTTTGGTTTCTTGGAGAGCGGCAGTGCTCTAACTCTGTCAGAGCTGTTGGGCAGACGGATAATTACCGTATTGACTCTAAAGTAAGCAACAAAATGATGATTTATTTTTACTGTATTTTTCTAGTTTCTGCACACAGTGTACCACTGTTCCACTTTACAAACATTTACAGTGCTTTGCTGCAATAAATGTCAGCTCTGTTCTGCCCCCAGCGTTTCAGTAACGTCGGTGCTATGTTAAGCAATCCATTCGGTATCGCGGTCATCTATGATTCTGTGATCAAACAGTGCTACAAAATGCAAGCAAAAATTGTACGGTAATTAACTTTGCATAGCAAATATTCCTCATTAAACTGGAATTGTTGATTCTGCTGCGTCATTCGCTCTGTGCAATCAGAATGGCATATTCAGCTAGACGTTTTAATGTGTATCAATGTTGGCTAATGTAATTGATAAAAATAACTTTAATGTAAGAGAGTATTGCTAAAGAGGCATCTGTCCTTTACCAGCTATGTACGTTTATCACTTTCAACTTGATGTGCTCATGGTAGGAAAAGCAATATCATTTCAATTAAAACGAAATATTGTTTTCAAAGGCGGAAATATTACTTTTATTTTCATAGACTATCAGATAGGGCAAACAAAGGCCAATGATAACATACTACATTTACATTGTTGCTGAAAAGCCCGACATTTTGACTGATGAATGTAAAATCTGTAAGTAAAAGATAAAATAAAATAAATAAATTTATATTAATATTGAAGTTTGCCATTGTACAATCGTATCATCGAGAAGCTTATGAGAATAAAAATAATTTTGTGGTCTTGGCAAAACAATATTTCGTTTCTCTTTCAACATGTTTAATAACGAAATAATCGTTAACACTAGCATCGCAATAAATCGATCGATCATACATTTTCGAAGCCTTGTTTGCTCCAATCGTCTGACTTGTCCATACCATTTAAGTTGATTTTGTTCAATGAAAACGATAACTAAATTTTTACATTTCATTTTTTGTCTGATTACTTCATTTCTAGTTTTTTCTCTTCTTGATATTCTTGGTGAATGTCTCCAGAAATCCTTTTCTTTTCCTAATAATTTTGATTTCGATTGATATTTTGTTGTCCATACTTCTGAGCCATCGGTTATATTACTCTTAACTATTGTTTTAAATATCCTTATTTTGCCATCAGTTAAGTATTTCACCCAGTGAATTCCGATTTAATAAAGAAACTGTCATCTTTCCTGCATTTATTCTAGATCTCATTTATTTGTCTCGTTTCCCATCATTTGTAATTTTTCCCACCTAAATACGTATATTCCTCAGTAGATGTTAGAGTCCCCATCCTTTCTTCTAATAATAAGTCTTCATTTCTTCCACCAATTACAGTCTACTTTGTTTTATTCATGTTTACATTTTATACTGATTCTTTATATTCTTATATCAGTTGGTCATATACTCTATATCCTCATAGTCCTGGACTACTATCAGTTGGTCGTCTGTAAATTGTACTGAGTATATTGTTCTGTCATTTATTAGTACTCCCAAGGTTTGACATTTTTTCTTCCCATTCTGTACCGTTAATTATGAATATATTTTACACAATGTAGGTGAGATGTTACATACTTAACGAAACCCTTTTGTGACTTCAAATCCAAGTGATAAATATATATAAATTATTATTTCTGACCTGAAATTTTCGTATTAGTTTTGAATTGCTTTTATCATTGTTGGATTTATTCCTGTTAATAGTAAAGCTTTCTGTAAACAGTGAATGGTAAACTATCATATGCTTTTCCTATATCTATGAACACGAAACGTTGAGGCTAACATAATTCTTTTTTCAATTATTTGTTTTAGGCAAAATATATGATCAATTGCTGACCTTCAAACTCTACAACCTGCTTGTTCTTCTGTCTCCTTTTCTTTCTATTCCTGTTTTAAGAAATATTTAATTATTCTTCCATATAACCTACTAAAGGTATTAGTCACTGTTATTCCTCTATAATTTTTACGTTCACCTTTCCTTCTTTTTTTGTGTACATCGTACTTTCCAGCCACTTGGTTCAGCTTCTTCATTTGAAGATATTTCGGAAATGCTTCTTAATAATCCATCCATCCATTTTAATAATTATTTGGGAATGCCTCCAATGCCTATAGCCCTTCCATCTTTTACTATTTCTGTTTCCATATGGATGTAATTCTCTGTTTCTTCCTTTATTAATTCATTGCAGTCAGGGATTTCCAAGTATTCTTATCTATTTTATGTTAATACATTTTTAAATTATCTGTCTCAAGAATCATGGCTGATATATTTCTTTTGTACTTTTTTCATTACAATTTCTTCTTAAAATTTTTATTGTTTTCCATAATTCTGTGTTTCTTTTACCTCCAATATTGTATTATATTTCTGACTAGCTTAATTCTCGCTGCCGGCCGCGGTGGCCGAGGGGACTGAGGCGCTCCAGTCACGGTCCGCACGGGCACTATGGTCGGCGGTTCGAATCCCCCCTCGGACATGGATATTTGTGCCGTCCTTAGTATAAGGTAGTTGATAAGTAGTTTGTAAGTTTAGGGACTGATGACCCCGTGGTTAAGTCCTATAAACTTAACAAACATTTGAACATTGAATTCTCGCTGTTTCGCACGTGCAAACTGGGTGTTCAATTGTTGTTTCTACTTCTAAATATAAATTTCCATACATTTAGCCCCTATTGAACCATTGATGGCAGAATTCAGAAGATCCCGAAACACATTTATTTTATTTTATTTTTATTTATTTATTTATTTTCATTTTTAACTATGGTTCCAAATCCAAATCCCTTGGCTTACAACCTACTTAAATTAACGTATGCTAAGAACAACACACACTCTCATGCCCCAGGAAGGAATCGAACCTCCGATGGCGAACAAGCTCGCGTTCCGCAGCTAGGCGCCTTAGAGCGCTCGGCCACTCCATCGTGGTTGTTCCATAATGATGGCATTATGATATCTTATTTATTATGTGGCTACAGCGCGGTAGAAAATACACATAATTATGTTTAAAGCTGAATTGGAGGTTTAAAACTTTACATATATATGTTCCAGGCAAAACCCGATTTTAGGATGAACTAGTTTCGCCTAGGCCAAACCAGTTCTCCCTATATGCGATAGGACAAACCAGTTTAGTCTAGGTCAAATCGGTTTATCCTATTCAGATTTTACACGCTTTAGGACAAACAGGTACGTCCTAGTCTGAACTAATTTCGACTAATTTGTATCTTCTATAAGCTTTTCAAAACAAACTGAATAAAGGAATAGAAATGTCAATGTGATTTATAAAAGTTATTTATTAACGAATCAGTAATTTCACATCTGTTTCAACTTACAGTGTATTCATCCACAGATATCACTTTATCTGAAATTTGTTTATTTACTTATATTTGCAGGGTTTACTCTGGTGGCACTTAGAATTGCACAGTACTTTGTTTTTCTTACAAATGCATTTGTTTGTGGCACAGTCTTTCATGCAGCTGCATTTCACGAAGCCTTGCACTGATTCAACAGCATGTTTTGTGGCTGCAGTCCTTAAAGGTATTTCAATATTCTGGTTAATATCTCCCACATCTAAAAACGTCTGATGCAGGCGTCGAAATCAGCCTTTCCGCGTCTTCTACTTGTTTAAACTAATACGCATATTCGTCTGCTGATAACACATTATAATGAGAAGACTTTTTGTTTTTACTCTGCAAAATTTCCTCTCCATGGCTTTTGATTGGCTTGTATACTACACGAAGGCTCATCCATGATAAAACGCCAAGCAATTATACTAGGCTTATAGCAAACGCTTTGAAACGCAATCAGCAAGTTAACACGTTCACTTGTCGATGCAGACTAACGAAAAGGGCGAGCGGAGAGTGGTTAAAGGGCGCGAGGGGCATGCGAGAGGTGATTCGGGTATTGTCCGTTCGTGCAGACTGGGAGCCAGAGATGATTCGGGGATTTCTCGTTCGTGCAGGCAGCGAGCCAGCGATGATTCGGGGATTTCTCGTTCGCACAGGCTGCGAAATTCGTTCCGTAGGCAAAATTAGTTGAGACTAGGATAGGGTGACCAGATATTTTTATCAACAACCGGTTCGAAGTAATGGCACCATCACCTGTCAGTATTCCACTTCAGAAAAGTTCGAAAAAGTCTCTTCGTTCTTCAACATGCATGAAAGGTATGTGTAAATATAGAAACATCTTGTTGACACACGTTATTTCAAAATATATGGGGCGGTTAATAAAATCTTCATCCTGTATTTATTTTGTCGGGACAAAGGGATACTTAGGCAAAATAAGGGACGATCCCGTAAAATACGCGACATCTGGTCACCCTAGACTAGGACCTACCAGTTTGTCCTAAAGCATGTAAATCCTAACTAGGATAAACCGTTTCGACCTAGGCTAAACAGGTTTCTCCTATCCTTAACAGGATGAACTAGTTCGGCCTAGACTAAACTGGTTTGTCCTATTGCATATAGGGAGAACTGGTTTGGCCTAGGCGAAACTAGTCCATCCTAAAATCGGGTTTGGCCTGTAACATATACACTGAAAAGCCAGAGAAACTCGTACTCCTACCTAAATGTTGTGTAGGGCCCGCACAGCACAAAGAAACGCCCTAACACGATGTGCCATGAATTCGACTAATGTTTGAAGTAATGCTTGAGGGGACTGACACTACGCATCCAGCAATGCCGTCCACAAATCCGTAAGAGTACAAGGGGATGGAGATCTCTTATGAACTGCAAGTTACAAGGCATGCCAGATTCGATGAACAATGTTCATGTCTTGGGAGTTCGTTGACCAGCGGAGGTGTTTAAACTCAGACGAGTGTTCCTGGAGCCACTCTGTAGCAATTCTGGACGTGTGGGGTATTGCATTGTTCTGCTGGAATTGCGCAAGTCCGACGAAATGCACAATGGACGGGAATGGTTGCACGTGGCAACCAGAATGCGTGCGTCGCAGTCGTATCTAGATGTATCAGGGGCCGCAAATCACTCCAACTGCATGCGCCTCATACTGTTACATAGCCTGCACAAGTTTGAATAGTCCCCTGCTGACACGTAGTGTCGATGGCTGCATGAGGCATTCTGCATTAGGTTACCGCACAGGTCCATCCGCTCGATACAACTGGAAACTGAAAACTGGACGAGTCAAAACAGGTAACATGTTTTCCAGTTATCAACAATCCAATGTCGGTGTTGGTTGGCCCAGGCGAGGCGTTAAATCTTACAATGAAAGTTCCGGATTGCTGCTTATATTTTATTTAATAGTGTTACAGCTGTTTCAACAGTTTGTCATTCTCAAACAATGCAATAAGGGTAAACGAGTGGGCCTTGCTCTCTGACACCTCATGTCGGTGATGTTTCCTTGATCATCCAGAATCTGCTCCCATTTGTGCAGGATCTTTTTCAGGCCGCAACATTGTCAAAGATTTGATGTTTTGCCCGATATTCACGGTGCACTCATGAAATGGTCAAACGGGATAATTCCCACCTCATCGCTAGCTCGGAAATACTGTGGCCCATATCACGTGCACCGACTGTGACACCATGTCCTAACTCACTTAAATCGTGATAACCTGCCATTGTAGCAGCAGTAAGCGATCCAATGCCTGCGCCAGACACCTGTTGTCTTATATAGAAAATTCAATTGTTTGTAAATCTATCGGACCAAACTGCGTGGTCATCAGTCCATAGCTTACAAACTACTTACACTAAACTAACCTAAGGACAGCACACACACACACACACACACACACACACTCACATGCTCTAGGGAGGACTCTAACCTCCGAGCAACCGCGCGCTCCGCAGCGAGGCGCATTAGACCGCTCGGCTACTCTGTCTTATATAGGCTTTGCTGACCGCAGCGGTGCTCTGAGTGTTTAAACATATTTGCATACGTATGCCTACTCCGCTTTACTTGGCTCTTCAGTGTGTATACACAGGATGTAGCATGTATAAGGGCAAGTATTTCTAGAGGTGACTCAGGATAGTGTACCGAACGACGGCATATGAAGGTGATTTCTCATTTGGAGACATTCAATTATAGCTACTAACAGTTGTATGTTTTCAGGTTAGGTAGTATATCCACATATGCGTCAGGCTGCCTATATTATCCGAGATAGGGGGTAAAGCGGTGCAGGTGAATGACGCTCGAGTACTCGGCCAGTGGCCTTTAGAGGTGGGAATGCGAGCAAATACAATACGAATTCGATATGGTCAGGCATCGTTCATTTGTGGCCCGGGCAAAACACGAAACATGGGATTGCAATGTTCGTATGTGATTGTTGTCTGGTATGACTGTTCTAAGCACAGGAAAAAGGAACCAATACACTAGTATCTTTACGTATTAAGGTACCTCATCCCAACATCTTAGTACTTATTCATGTTACATCCTGTGAAATTCTTCTATACCTGTGTATGTCACTAACCTCATCTTAAGCCGGTGTACCGAGAGGGGATAGGAAGGTTGCGTCACATTGTTGTGGATGGGTAGAGCACGGCCTAGATGGAAATAACGAGATGTCGAAGTGCGGCAGCCAAAGGTGATGGTTGTGTGACTGTGTTGTGTGCCTGTGTGATTGTGTGAATGTGCTATTTTCTGGAAAAGGCCATGGTCAATTGCAGAAAGTGTAGTAAGTGTGTGTCTTTTGTATGCGCCTGTCGCAGCTCGTCGCCACGTCCTTGCAGTGAGTAGTAAACTGTCATTATTACTATATTACTAATTCCAACCTGGTTTTCTATTATTCAATTTTAACAAAACTGATACATACAGTTTTAATGGGAGGGATGTGGCTCATGCTTATTAGTAAATTGTTAATATTTTGTTTCCGTTTTGTTATATTTAACCTTAAATCACCTCTTTCAATAATTTCCAGTCTGTTTCTTCTGTTTGTAAGAAGATTTGCAACAGTGCTGAAACCTCTTCCCAACAGGTTTGAAGTTGGAAAAGCTAACAAAAACTATCTTGCGATAGTCCATAATAAAGGGCAAGAAACAGGTAGGTCTCTCTCGAGTCAGAATTGCTGATACCCATTTCTAAACTAGACATTAGGTTCTTCATTAGTGCTTATTCCGATGAGTTCTTTTTGAAGTGCGACATCAGTCTCTTCAACATCACAATGTCCATTGATAATCCACTGCGGTATTTTCATACTCAAAATATCCTTAAACCTCTTCTCAAAGTATGTGTGAAGGACATTTAAATGTTGAACGTAGGTTGTAACATCATCATCCTCACAGTCTTCCTGTGAAAAATTGGGAAACTGCGAAAATTTGCGCCGTACAATGTTTTGCTTCATTAGCTTCATCTGCAAAGAAAAGCTAAAATGATGGACTTAATTTTTATCAAATTTAGATTGTCGCCTTGTAACTGCAAGTTAATTTCATTAAATTTAGCATACACATCTGGTATGTGAGCAATGTCTGTTTTCCACTTGATTAAATTTTCTTTTACAATTGGATCTTTAGCATCCAAAAACTCTTAAATAGTGTCAAAAAGTGATAAAAATACTGTCAGACGTAAACCTTTCAACATCCAGCATTGTGAGAATAATTCTGAATTTTGTTTGCAACCTTCCTAAATGTGAACAAGAATCATGGACCCCCATTTACAACAGATCCCCAAATTATTTTTTCGCTAATGTGGACCCCTTTCAGGTTAGAATAGACTCCTGGGGGTCCATAGAGACCACTTTAGGAATCACTGGTTTCGATTCACAACCGAACCCTGTTGAAGCGCTGAAAATTCGTTTAAAATCAAAATGATGAAAGGAAAAAACTTTTCTTGCTAACTACCATTTTGCTGTTCATGAAGTGATTGGCCTTTACACCCGAACTGGAATCGTGTTCTGCCAGCTTGGTGCAAGTCTTTAGGTGATGCCACATGGGTGACTTGCGCGTCGATGATAATGAAATGATGATGATGATGATGACAACACCCAGTCCCCAAGTGGAGAAAATCTCCAACCCGATTGAGAATCGAATCCAGGTCTCCTACTTGGCAAACTACAATGTTGCCTCCTAGACTACGGAGGCAGACTGTTCATGAAGTAAAATTACGGCTTTCGGTATGTCGTTACAATTAATAATTTCTACTTTACAAATTTTAATCGCTGAAAATTTTACAAGTATTCACACATACAACGGAATGTACCTTCGAAATTGTATCACAGTGAAAGACGGCTGTCTACCGTCTTCCTTAGGTTTTAACTTTGTAATTTATCTCTGTTCACTAGACGGGCTATACGAGAACCCCTTTCGTTTGGAGGCATGAGGAATAGCATTTCATTTCATGTTTTTAAATCTTAGTTTCTGTAATACTGTGTTAATATTACAGGGATTTTATTATGCTAATAATTTATCATTGTGTATATGAATGTGGCAATATGAACGGTTTCTCCGTGTCGCCACTGTCCCTGTGAGAATGTGTACTTGCTTTATTCTGTATGTGCATGTATGAGTATCTTCTAGCATGTCAATCTGAGAGTATGTATGAGAATTTTCGTTATCGGCTGCTGACTTTGCATGTTTCTCTGGCTTCGTGTCGATAGGTAGTCGTTACCAACTTCTGATTTTGATGATACCAAAGAGGTTCCTCCACCCTTTGGTTACAAGTTGGGTTGGCAATGCCCAGTAGCGAGCCTCGGCAGCACGTGCAAGTCAAGGCTCTCCCCACCACCTCAGTTTTGTGGGTTTTTACCGATTTCCGGTGGTAGCGGAGACTCACTGGTCGACTTCTCACTCTGTGGCTGCGCTTCAACCTGGTAAGACGTTCTGATTTTCTTTCCTCCCTTGAGATGATAGCGATTCTTTGTCTGGTGTTCAAGTTAGATTTCAGAACTTAGGTTCATTTTTCGGATTAAGTTTCCCCGATCATGTACGGAAGTGCACACAATTTCATTTTGGGATTTTGCATAGGTAAACGCGGTGAATATGTAACAAATTCGGTTTGATAATGGCTGGGAATCGGTAACCTTTGTGAGACTAGCTGGTGGTGTATGAACTCTGTGTAATTACTTTCTCGCTTTGTGGGATGCGATTAATGTTCGGGAATGTTTTTATTCTGTATAGTGCACGTGAAATATTCCTTTCCGTTTTCTCCTTCTGCGAGTGATATGTACTCCACGTGGTGTGTTCTTAGAACAAAGCCTTCAGCTACCCCTATGTCTGTTTCTAGGCCTGTCAGGCAAGAAATCATGCATGTATTTTTCTGGTTTCCCTTAGTACATCGCGATCTCCACTCCGTCTATTTTAAATAGCTGTTTCGTTTCTAAACTTGCACTTTGCATTCAGACTATGTCAGCAAAGTCTCTTCTAGCCTTGCTTTATTACCTTGCTTATGAAATACTACGTATTTCTAGGGGCTGCATGCCGTATTTCGTAGTCGATTTACTCAGACTTTGAATGTGTACCATTTTTCTGACTTTTTAAGACTGGACTTCGTTCATCCGTGTAAAACCTTCCCAATCGCGTCTAACTGTTTATTTAGCTTCCTTATGATATGCTACGTATTTCTAAGGGTTGCATTCCGTAGATATTTTTCTTTGTTTTTCGGAAATTGAATTTTTGTATTTTTTACTGGTTTTCGGAACCACGTGGTTCCGAACTCCGACTTCAAGGGTTTGTAGCTAGTCACTTGAGTTCTCGTCACTGCTCACATACCTGTGCCTTATTACTGTGTATTCTTGCTTCGTAATGTATGATTCCATTGATTTTTCTTGAAATGAATACGACTTTTAAGCACTTCGCCTTCAGTGGGGTGAGAATAAGTAATGTAGCAGGCACGTGCCGTGTGTCTCAGTAAGTCTGCATGCTCACAGTTTGATTTAAATGGAAAGTAATCTCGCTATTATCGCGTACCATCTCAAGTAAAGAAAGACAGACCAGAGACACTTACGAAGTTTATTTTCCTTGTGTTCTGTGGTACATCCTGGTTAGTTGAATTTCGGATACGATAACGGCGCCTGCTTCGCTTCGTATCAGCACCCTGAGTTGGGTGAGTTTCGCTTTACTTCGCGGGTCTGAGTGGCTGAATGCTTGTTGATTGCAAATCCCTCCTCCGACGATGTTAAGTTCAGATTCATTTAAGTTAATATTTCAATGGGATACATTTTTATTAACAAAACTGGTTCCCCCATTTTCTTATGTTTGAACTGAATAAATAATTTATTGTCAGTGAAATTTTATTCTCCTTATGAATATTAGTTTATGAATACCCCCTTTTATTTAATGTTGTTTTTCACCAGTGCTGAGAACAAATTCAGATGCAAATTATCATGCTTTTAATCACGCTGCGCCATAAATGTTCTCTCAGCCACATTTACGAAATAGTTTAGTTCGCGGTGGCTTGTATATTAATGATTGTGTGTAATTCTCGTGATCTACGGCGCATGTTGGCCACCATCTCTTTGTCTTCCTGCGGCTAAAGTAAATTTTGGGTGAGTTCTAAATTTTGGGCCGTGGAACAAGATTCTGTTGCAGGAAGTAGTCAGTAGTTCACGCAAACCCTTTAACTGGTTCTTACGGCCATAATTATATGTTTGAGCTGGCTCCCTACAGCTAGAATTAATTTTACAAGTAAAAGTGATCTTACAACAGTACAACACGTTGTTCATGAGATATGAAGACATAAACAATAACATTCATGAAAAACCGCCCCATCGCGCATTCACTTCTTTAGTACTAACTGCATTCGAAATAGATAAAAATGAAAAAAATGAACATAAAACTTCAAAATTATACAATTTTACAACACAGAATACAATAAATGTGTGGCCTATATACTGCAATAAATAAAAGCCTTTCACATATGCAGCACGTTTGAATACATTTCTTATTTACTACTAAGAACCACTGTATTCCAGTCAGCTTAACCCTTTCGTGGTTTTTACTCATTTTTTAGAATATCTTAAGTTATCTCAGCTGTTACAGAGTCTGATTTGGGTCAGGATTACAAATATGACACTCAAAAAATTTTAGCACATTCAATTTTTCTTTAAAAAAAAAAGGTGGGACACATACGTCCCACTGATCATTTCTGGCACCGATTTACCTAAAACTTTTTAAAATAATTTCTTAAGTTATCCTAATAATTTACAGAAAAACTGTTTTTCTTTGAAATATGAGTACTATAATATCGCACCGTAAGGCATTATAGGACTACACAATGGTCACTGGGACAAATCCGTCCCACTAATTGTATTTTCCCTGAAAAAAACTTTTGAAGTTAAATGAGTTTTAGAAAGCGTAATTGTTGTTTGTAAACTTCTAAGAATCATAAAATAGCAAGTATACTTACTTCGGACATTTTCGGTAGCGAGAAAACGACGAAAACCGATTCAAGGCACACTAGACAATGGTTACGGCGCTAAAATTGACGCGGCAGCCCATATAAACAGTCACAGTCTTCTACACTGTAGGAATTTCAGTGCCTCGATTTTTTGCCGCGTTCTGAAGGGCCACCAACAGATGGCAGCACTATGCAGAATTACACAACTCGCCACCTTGTGGTACAAATGAGGTCCGAAGTTAGTGGGACGTATATGTCCCAACAACCACGAAAGGGTTAAGGAAATTCGTGATAGCTGACAGTGCTGTTGACTACTTTAAACTGTGAAGCGCACATGAGTGCTTCGTCTGCTGAGTTGCGGGAGCGCTGCATCTCTCGGCGTCCGTAGACGGGGCGGCCTGGGTCGCGTCTGGAGTCGGTATCCGTTTCGTGGAGTCTTTTTGGATGCGTTCGTGTCTCCCGCTCCTTGAGCCAACTACGGATGTAGTTGCAACCGCGCAAGTTGGCGGCGTGAGGGCCGCCGCAGTTTGCGCATCGTTTCGCGGCGTCCCGCACTGCTGCCCACTCCCGAGTGTCGTGTGTGCCGGCGCAACGTAGGCATGCGAATGCGGCAGCACAGGACTGGGCGACGTGTCGCAGTTTCTGACATCGGAAGCATTGCATAGGCCTCCTTTTCTTCTTTCTTCTCGCCTTCTGTCGCTGGTCGGTTAGTTTCAGCATCTCCGTGGTCAGGTAGTGTAGGATAGGCCCCAGCAGTCCGCCCCGCCCTTCGGTCAGTCATGCCGAGGGTTGACCTTGTCAAAAAATTCAAATGTTCAAATGTTTGTATAGCTTATGGGACTTAACTACGGGGTCATCAGTCCCTAAACTTACAAGCTACTTATGAACTAGCTAGGACGGCACAAATATCCATGCCCGAGGGGGGATTCGAATCCCCGGCCGGCCGCAGTGGCCGAGGGGACTGAGGCGCTCCAGTCACGGTCTGCACGGCCACTACGGTTCGAATCCCCCCTCGGGCATGGATATTTGTGCCGTCCTTAGTGTAAGGTAGTAAATACGTAATTTGTAAGTTTAGGGACTGATGACCCCGTAGTTAAGTCCCATAAGCTTAACAAACATTTGAACATTTCGAATCCCCGACAGTAGTGGTCGTGCAGTCCCCTCGGCCAGCGCGGCCGGACGGTCATGTCCACGTGGGCGTTGCATACGACGATCCAACCCGCATCTAGCTAGTAGGCACGACAACTTTGCTTTCCGCGCGTAGACGCTCAGTGTGGTTGACGAGAGTAAAAAAAAAAAAAAAAAACTTATTCTTTTGATTCTGGGCTGTTTGAGATCCGGCCCATAAAGAGTCGCGGTTCTATTCAGCCAGTTATCAGACAAGCTGATAGTGGGGCAAAGGGGGGATCCCAATTGGGAATAAGTGGGAGGGGCTTACCAGTTCCGGCATACGCCTTACAACCAAGGAAAGCCTCCCGAAAACCTTGGTCGGAACCGGGGGATTGGGACCAATTTAATTTATCTCTGGGATGCTGCCCCAGAAGAAAAATGGATTGTCGGGGGGGGGGAGGGGGGAGAGAACGCGAGTGCACTCACGACAATCAAGGATCGGACGCCCGAGTTACTCTCGTAAACTCGTAGAGATCAGCTCGACCAACAGTGAACAAGCATCCTCCATGAAGCAACCGTACCCGTGAGTGTAGTATCCTCTGCGTCCTACGTGCCGCTGCCAGCGATGTAATTTTTCATCTACAGGGGAGGGAAAAGATCAACAGCGAGAGAGGTAGGGGACTGGAAGAGAGTGGGAGGAAATAATGACCGAGACAGGGGGATGGATGGGTGAAGAGAGGGGGTTAGAGGAAGGAGACGACAGCAGAAGAGGTGCTATATGGTTGCGTAGACTTTACCGGCGTACTAACTGATAATATTGATCTCGGGTATGCAGCCGGATACCGTCGTCAACCAGACACGATATTTCAACAGACCAACTGGCTGCCATCTTCAGGTGAGAGCGCAGAACACTAACTCAGTTTCCGGCGAGTTAGTGTTCTGCGCTCTCACCCGAAGATGGCAGCCAGTTGGTCTGCTGAAATATCGTGTCTGGTTGACGACGGTATCCGGCTGCATACCCGAGATCAATATTATAAGAAGAGCTATAGCTAGACAGCGAGGCGGGAGAGAGATGGACAGAGTGAGGAGGAACGAGAAGGCGGACAGAGGGTACGCGGGAATACAGGGACTTACAGGTTATTCGAATACATGTTCGAGCAACGCCGGGTTTTCACCCAACTGATAACGGCCAAAAAATGTGAATACGGAAATAAGTGCAGAGAGATGAGGATAAGGATTGTAGGATTGTTATCCAAATGGTTGCATGGTTCGCAGGTTGCACATAAAACTTCAACATGTATATGCTGTTACTCGCAAAACTCGAAGAGTAGTCCATCAATTGGCTTAAACTTTTGACAGAAATTGTATTTTTCATCGGGGGGAGATTTCTATGCTATACAATATATAGCAATGATGAATGGGGGGCGGTTGGAGAGAAAAAGACGTGCCACCCACGAGGCGCGAATATCCAGAATTCATTCTGAGAATGAGAGCACATAGTGGCATGCAGTAAAGTTTACTCATAATTTCACATGTTTAAGAAACCGCTGAAACCCAACACGAAAAGCGTTTACTACGTGTTTGCTTTTCATGCAGTAAAACTGTCGCATCTGACATAACGTTTTAATTTATTACTTTCATACTACTAACTGTGTTCGTGACACATTTCACATACGGTATTCACATATAAAACTGAACGTGCCGACTAAATTGTATTATTTTACGACACCGAATTCAGCAAATATGACGTCATAAACATTGGGTTGCGTGAAAATAAAACTGCAAGGCAATATTAGCTGTCAGTCCACACGTATCGACGTCACAGCTATACTCTACGTCCTCTCTGCAGCCATACGGCGTGAACCAGCAGAAAATCAGAGACACGTGTGCAATATATATCTCCTTACAAGCCGAAGGATCTGCTTCCACCAAAAGTGGTATGCATATCGTTAAAGAGACGGAGGATAGTAGTTGGAGTACGAATTCAACGGAGAGAGGGGAAAGAGGAGAATGACAGTGAGGAGACGAGGAGACTAACAGAGAGGGAGGACAACATGAACAAGGGTAAAAAAAAGAAATGAACAAAAAGAAGAAGCAGGAGGAAGCTGATGAAAGGAGTGCTGGACAAGATTGACACAGGGGCCATTCCAAATTGGACAGCATGAAACCTTGCATTCTTTGGGGTTTCATTTTTCTGAAAAAGCAACTAGACGTTAATATATTTGACAGACACTTTCAGTTCTTTTTTTAGGAACGAAAGTGATTTGTTCAAATAAATTACAAAATGGTGGCACTACTTGATGTGGTATCTATGCAGCATTTTTATAATTTAAATTTCAAGCCCTTTTCATCATTAGTCATATTTTGTCTATAAAATGCATTGTTAATAGAACACAATGTATGCCTTGTTCTTCAGCATTTCATTTAAAACAGTCGAGCCTATCAATAAACAGTTTTATGGTGTCTTGAATAGAGAGCTGGAGAAAAAATAAATTTTATCTACAATCTACGCCAAATTTACCGGTTGAGCTGCACTGTATTGTATGCCACCAGTTAGTCTTTACATGATCAGTCTGTAGTTACGGAAGGAAAAAATCTCGTGAACAGTCTGGAGGCACAAATCATATTCAGAGTTTATAAATGTAGTTTTGCTTTCTTGTTTATTTATTCCATTTTGCTCCAAGATTACATTACAGTCCTAATCTGTTACACTAATGTTTCTATGGGAACGGTTGGTCTCAAAATTCTGAGAAAGTAATGCAGATCCAGCTTTCCTATAAGCTTTTTTGAAAAAAAAAAAAAAAAAAAAAAAAAAAAAGGCCTACCTTTGACCAGCTGCGAGGGGTCTTCCCCTGGTGAGTGCCAAGACGGCAGCCTGCCGCAGTCTGACATGCAAATGCAGCACAAACATACGTATTGGTTACTTTTTAACACGTTGCGGATAACGGTCTCTATAATGCTGAAAAGGGAAACTAACGTGTACTAAAAAGAGGTTCAAGCCTATGTAAGTTTAATCCTTGATGACAAAAGCATTTATTTTAATAAATGAAGGGAAAGATTAACTGCAATGAATTAATAGTCGTTATGTTATTGTTATACACCTCCACGAACTTCAAATATTCAAAATCAACCGTAGTTCAATGAAATCCGGTATTAGATTCTTGAGCTACACGTCACAGAAAAATAACGCTAACTTCATCGAATTTTAACTTAAAAAACAGTAATAATTGAAGGGATAAATTCATGACAGTTGTTTTGTTTTGCATAAACTGGCACATAATAGAAATTATTAATTATTTAAAAAATATGAGATCAATTATTTTATGTCCGATCTGAAATGGAATAGCCCATAGATTAGAATAGGTTAGAAGAAGTAGGAGGAATAGGATAAGAAAGAGGAGCAGATAAGGAGAGGGACAGACACGAAGAGGAAACGTAGGAAACGACTGCTTCCCTTGTGTCTCTCTGAGAATTATACGTCAGATGCTCCAGAGTCTGTTCACCGTTCGACCTTTACGTTTCTGTAGAAAGCAGACGAACAAAAACGTTGTCAGTCCACTGTATTTACAATAAACAACGAATGTCTGTGAAAACACACGTTTCCTTCCTTCCGTTTTATTCAACATAGCCACAGCAACGTACGGTATCGGAAAGGTGCGTTTCCCCAGTGAGTCATATTCCAAAGAATCCTTGTATTTACTTTTCTATCTCAGCGCAGCGTGTTCTGCTTTAGTCGGTAAAGAAATAAATACCGTACAGTGTGTAACCATCTGTGTTAGAAGAATAGCTCTAATCATCGAGTTAAAGGTAGGGCGGTGAGAATCGATGGCAGTTAGTAGTTCCGGTACGGCACTGACTGCTCTTTCAACTCGACGCCAGAGTTCATCAGTCACAGTGGCAGACAAGTGGTGCGTTAATGATAAGAACCTACTTGTAGGCGCTTATTTGACAACATTGAAATTGTTTCACCTTCATTTAGACATGATCACAAGTTTCGATGAAGGTCATCTTCAACAATATTGCACAACACTTTTCCAGATATGTTCTTGTGTAATTGTTAGCATTTACAGGGTGAGACCTTTGTCCTCGAACACTCTGAACCTCACCAAACCATAGTTAGGATAACAAGCAATCATAAACAAAACAGTGGTCTGCGTCACTTCCACTTGTCTCCTAGCGCCAGTGGATGGTGGCACAGTGTAGCTGCACTAACCAGTGCTCCTGTTGCGGGAAAGGCATAGCTGCAGTACGTATTTCTCTCGCAAGCGAGTTACTGTGAAAACTGTGTACAAGGCAGTGATATCACGAAGAGAATATCGGGTTCGAGGATATGGAGTTCGCGGATTTATTATAGAACATGATAATTAACAAATATAATGGCGGTGACACAGATATACACGACGTTACACTCGATAGATATAAGGAATTTGAAGGAGAGGAAGAACCTTAAACTGAAGGAAGTACTGTCGCAATTTACAAACTATAAAAGAATACAGTACGACCCCTCTAATCCGTCACTTTCAAGACCGGGACCACGGTCGGAACGGAAAAAAGGTCGGATTATACGAAAAATCTAATACTTATTGCAAAAAATATAAAAAGAAATTTAATACAAAGCATTAAACTATTTAAGAAGTAAACGATGTCTACATCAATATAAAAAAGATATTTTTTACGCAGTGTTAAACAGTATATTAACTAAAAAAAAAACGTCTACATACGCTATAATGTGTATTCGTTCTAAAAGGAGAACCGGTGTTATACACTTGGCAGGGTAACAGTTCATTTTCTTCTACCAATTCTTGAAAATCAACAGAAAATTCCTTAGCAGCTGCGGCATTGGCCAATAGTTTTTTACAGGGCCGGCCGCCGTGGCCGAGGGGACTAAGGCGCTCCCGTCACGGTCTGCACGGCCACTACGGTCGGGGGTTCGAATCCCCCCTCGGGCATGGATATTTGTGCCGTCCTAGTTCGTAAGTAGTTCATAAGTAGTTTGTAAGTTTAGGGACTGATGACCCCGTAGTTAAGTCCCATAGACTATACAAACATTTGAAACTTTTTTTTTTTTTTTTTTTTTTTTTTTTTTACAGGGAATAGAATCAAATCGGACACCATGACGAATTTTCCAACGATCAGTCCAGCCTTCACTGGCAGCAAATTTACTTTCGGCTTCCAGGTTTTTGTATAAAACTATTGCTTTTTCTTTGAGAAATTGCCGGGTATTAGATTTCCTTTCCTTCTGTCGTGACGAAACCACATCCACAATGCTTGATCAAGCAGTTCAAGTTTAGGCTTTTTTAATGTTTTGCGATTCTTCAGAGTGTTTTCACCATCAATCGGAGCTGTATACGATTCAATGACTTTCCGATTCTTCCTCCAATCCTTAATTGTTGTAACACCTACATTCAGTTCGTTAGCACTTTTTGGAGCGATTCTCCTTTGTCCAGTCTTTGTAGCACTGCTAATTTTTCATTTAGTGAAGGAGTTACGCGTCTACGTTTGAATCTAGACATGTTGAAAAACACATAACTGCACACGCAATAAATCTAACACGTTCTGTAGAGAACACGGAACAAAGCAAACAACGACGTTTTTTAATCCCAACAAAGGATAAAACTGCACAACAACGTACAAAATCAAATGTTTGTTAAGCTTATGGGACTTAACTACGGGATCATCAGTCCCTAAACTTACAAACTACTTATGAACTACTTACGAACTAGGACGGCACAAATATCCATGCCCGAGGGGGATTCGAACCCCCGACCGTAGTGGCCGTGCTGACCGTGACTGGAGCGCCTCAGTCACAAAGGCCACCGCGGCCGGCAACAACGTACAGTATAACAATATGCACAGCGATAGGCAGCGCAACAATGGCCCGATAGGCGTCCAGTCAGTGACAGTCGGCACAGACTCGCGAGCCTCAGCATCGTCGGACTAACAGCGGTGACGGACCATCCAAGGTCGGTTTAGAGGGGTTCTGCTGTATGTAATAACGCAATTTGATTCGCCGTCGGGGGTTCGAATTATCCCCCTCGGACGTGAGTGTTGTCCTTAGGTAAGTTTGCCTTAGTTCAAGTAGTTTGTAAGTTACGGACTAATGATCTAGCAGATAGCTGTACAAACATTTGATATGAACGTTGTTCCAATGTGAAAATGTTTGTAAAGCTAAGGCACCAAACTGCTGAGGTCATTGTTCCCTATACTAACATACTACTGGTACTAAGGTAAACTAACTTATGGACAACACATTCACCCACGTTCGAGGGAGGATTGGAAGGTCCAAAGGGAGCGGCCACATTGATAACTTCGATCGACTCGCGTACCAACGTGTAACACATCGGCATAAATTTTCATCGGCTTTCCATTGTGGTTTTGACTTCGTTGTCCAGTGAACAAAAGAAATAGTAACTCTTGTACAGTGCCGTGTCGAACTACAGCAATCCCGGAAATGGTTCACAGAGAAGAGTTAGACCATGTAGAGGCCGCGGTGGAGTAGCCGAGCGGTCTAAAGCGTCTCGCTGCGGAGCACGCGGTTGCTCGCCTTGGAGGTTCGAGTCCTCCCTGGGGCATGGGTGTGTGTGTTGTCCTTAGGTTAGTTTACCTAGGTTTAAGTAGTTTGTAAGCTACGGACTGATGACCACGCAGTTTGGTCCGATACATTTAGAAACATTTGAACATTTTTTGAACCATGTCAACCCAAACCCAGGTATTATCGACGAAACAAGCAGTGCTACAAGCTACTTTTCAGGCCTGAATTTCGCAGCAATTCCAGACAGGTAGTTACAAGAACACTAGTTTTGGATGAGAGCGTAAGATAATTCAGAGTCCATAACAGGAACAGAATTAATGACAGGATGAAAGCAGTGAGGAGCCAATGCAACAGAAGATGTGAAGTAATCAGCACCTCAAGTCAGAGTGAGCTCCATAGAATCTGGGCCATTGCCGCGCCCCCATCAACCCAAGGCATAGTCTTTTATTTTTATTTCTTTCAATTTATTTTATTTTCTTATTTCATTTTATTTTTACCAAATCATTACGGTCGTCAAAAATGTTCAAATGTTTGTAAATGGGGACTTAACTGCGGGGTGATCAGTCCCTAAACTTACAAACTACTTATGAACTAGCTTATAGTAAAAACTGTACAAACATCCATGACCGAGGGGGATTCGAACCCTCAGACGTGGGTGTTCCTGTTGTTTTCCTTAGCATAAATTAGTTTAAGCAGTTTGTAAGTCTAGAGACTTATGACCTGTGGAGTTTGGTGCCCTAGCTCTACAAATATAGTTCAAACTAACTTATCAGAAAAGCGGCTCGAGGCAGTTGTGAGGATACAGGGTTTTAGGTTAGTAACCCCTTTGGTACGTTTTGGTCGAACGATAGTTATCGTTGGTGTGCAGCGAGAGCTGCTGCCAACAATGCTTAGGTTGGAATGTTCTTTGTTTGTTGGCCGGGGTGCGACCAGGGTTGCAAGGTCTGGCGATTTTTCGCATTCTTGGCTATCTTTTTCTTAAAATAGTAGCCATTCTAGCTTTCTGGCGACTGGCTATTCAATTTGGCTAGTAATAGAATAAGTTGGCGGTTTAATGGCTACTTCATTTTACTTCATACAAAACGAATGTAAAGCAATTCCTCTTGAGACATTTCGTCAATGACACCGTAAAAATCGGTAGAATGCTGAGTGAACGTATCAGAGAAGTTAGATGAAATGTCTGCAGGTATGCTATCTTTGATCTATGGAAGAGTGTCACAGAGATGTAAAGAAACTGAACTTGCAGACTCATGAAGACTGCTATTGTGAGACGAACTCTTTGCTTCACACTTCACTGTGATTAGCAATGGTTTGCAGAATATAAATTTGGATGTACAACACATGATAATTTCTGTGTCGTTCTAATGGCTGATTATTACGAATTCAAAATATGTTCAAATGTTTGTATAGCTTATGGGACTTAACTACGGGGTCATCAGTCCCTAAACTTACAAACTACTTATGAATTAACTAATACTAAGGACGGCATAAATATCCATGCCCGAGGGGGATTCGAACCCCCGACGGTAGTGGCCGTGCAGACCGTGACTGGAGCGCCTCAGTCCCCTCGACCACCGCGACCGGCTATTACGAATTAAAGTCCATCGCACCTCAAAGTATGTAATGCGTAGTGCATTATTATGAATTACAGACCATCTCACCTGAAAATGTTGTAATGAATCTGTATGTAGTAAATACATGTTTGAAAAATTCAATAACTCTATTTAACATCTGTAAATAACACTTTTGGAGAAGATGAACGTGATTGGTAATAGAAGTCCTGAAATTAATAAATATGATAGTTAAATGTAACTCTTCTTAAATTTGGTATTCACTGTATCTCCTGAGTCTCCCTATTACATTTACAATATAACCCTATTTTGACTGGTTCCATTGATCAGTGTCTGGATTCATTTCCCGGCTGGCATCAGATGTTTCCGTGAAGAACGAGGTTCTTTGGAATGTCCGAATGATGTTTGTGAATGTAAGAGTGCCTCAGTTTGTGCCACTTGTTAGTCAGTAAGCAGCTTACTCCCTGAATTTCAATTCAAAATGTTCAAATGTTTGTATAGCTTATGGGACTTAACTACGGGGTCATCAGCCTCTAAACTTACAACTACTTATGAACTAGCTAATACTAAGGACCGCACAAATATCCATGCCCGAGGGGGGGGGGGGGGGGGGGGGAATGTTCGAACCCCCGACCGTAGTGGCCGTGCAGACCGTGACTGGAGCGCCTCAGTCCCCTCGGCCACCGTGGCTGGCCCCTGAATTTCAGGATTATTATTGTCGAGTCACATGACATAATTACCATTAACATAATAAAGTTAACTGATTATCGCAATTTTAATCGGCATTTTACTGATGAAAAAGATGGCTATATTTTGGCATTTTATTGATATAAAGATGGCTATATAGTGGCATTTTATTAATAAAAAGATGGCGATATTTTGGCTATTTTTTGTTTAAAATTTGGCGACAGAGCTCTCGAAAAACCTGGCAACCCTGGGTGCGGCAGTCTCCCGCGACCGCAGAGCGAGGCGGTAGCATGTCGGCAGTGAGTTCGTAACCTGCATTTAGTGGTGGCTAAAGTTTTTGCCATTCCGTCGTATCGCATACGGGTTGCAGTTGCATATTGAAATGTTTCAGTGTGGACTTGTAGACATTCATCGTAGTGGCGCGCAGTTATTTAATCAGTGTATTTAAAGGGAAGAGTTTTTAACATTTGTCGTTCCATAATAAACGAAGTTAACAAAGTTTACTGTTATGGATTAACCTAGTAATTGTCCGCGTCCCATACCGTCAAATCATTGGAACAATTATTAAATCATTAAGCATAAAATAAAATGTAATGGCAACTTCGCCCATCGAGGATTAGGTGGACACAGCGGTGACGTTACACAGTGACTAAATAAGTAACCGGAGTGAATGTTGTTTAATAGTTTAATACATTAAATTCATTTTAAATCTGAACTACGGATGGTTGCATTATGAAAAAGCTCTTTTCCTCTGGCTGGACGCTGCTTACCTGTTTTTTGTGCAGTGAAAGAGTCCAACTGTGAAAAGCCACCACGCTGTCTGGCTTTAAATGAGCCCTGTTTGATATATGAGCTATTCGTAACAAGTTACAAAACAACAACCTACTTGTTGCTGTTGCTCCCGTTGATTATAAAGCAGCTGCTACTGCTACTACAAATCAATTCTAGTCATGATACGCCAATGTGCAATGCGGACCGATGTTAATTAAATACTGAAGCTGTAAAAGAACTAATTATTTTCGAGATACGCTGAAATGTAATACACTTTCAGCTAACAAGCAACATACATTGTGCATTTTAGTTGTATAAACTACAAAAGAAAAAAACATGGAGGATCAGTTCAGTGAATAATGAGAAGGAAGAATAATATTAAATTTTTTACCCGGACACGCTGTAACTTTCAGTTTGAAACTATTCATCGCTAAAACGTTGTTTACAAGTAAACATTTTAGCTGGACCTTTTAAAACCCATTTTAATTAAAGTTCTATCATTAACACTTGTATTTTAATTTAATAATGCACCTTTTTTTAAATTAGTTGATTTCCTAAAGTAGATAATTACAAAAACTAAGACTCTCATACACTACGATAAACCAATCACTATCACAATACAGAAATGTGTTACCTTAATCCGTATTCATTAAAATAATGATATACTCTTTGAAAGTGAAAAATCTCTTTAACGAAAGGAGGCGAGGTACTGGTGTGAGGACGTACCGTGAGTCGTGACGGAATAGCTCAGTGGTAGAGCGCTTGCCCGCGAAACGCAAAGGTTCCAGGTTCCAGTCCCGGTTCCGGCACACAATTTTAATTTGCCAGGAAGTTTCCTATCAGCGCACACTCCGCTGCAGAGTGAACGTTTAATTCTAGTTTTAGTGGTGTTATGTGCCTCATGGTCCGACTTAAGGTGGCAAATGTTAAGACTGTGGTCCATCAAAAGCATACACCGTCGACAACGACTTACGACTAAGCGACAAGCCAACTTACATATTTCCAACGGAATTGCATCGCAGGTTTCCTCAATCTTCTCTGTAAGATCGTCCAGTGTGTGTGGTCTCGCAGCATACACTGTGTTCCTGAGAGTGCCTCCCAGAAATAAGTCCAGAGAAGTCCACACTCCTTCTTCGTCCAGGAAATGTAGGACTGAGAAATGCCCTCACATCCAGGTGAAAGTGAGGCGGTGTCCCATCCTGTTGACAGTAATAATCTTCAATTCCAAACACAATGTTAAGACTAGGAGTTGTCATTTCCAAGAAAGAGACGCCCGTGGATGTTGTCAAAGAACCCTCTAGAAGACATAGCACAGCAGACTGTTACTCCTGGTAGATTAACAAGCCGTTGCTCGGTTACGTATGGATCTCCCTGGCCCAGAACACGCAATTATGGTGGTTAATTGTACCATAAAGTTTAAACGTCGCTTCATCTGAGCAAACAATTCGATCTTGGAAACATTGTTCTTCTTCACATCTGTTAGTAAACACCACGAAATTCGCTTCGCCTATCACGTTCGTCCTCGTTAAGAGCAGGGAGAAATCTTGGAATGTAAGGATTAAAAGACTGAGACCGCAAAATTCTATGAGAACTGCTTCTGCTGGTACCAGTCTCACGAGAGCATTGACCCACACATTTCTTCACGGATCGGATGTATGTGTGGATTACTGCTTCAACATTCTCATTGTCTGTAGTTCTTCTTTTTCGTCTGCTATGTCCCTTCTTCATATCAAGCATCGTTGTTTCACCTTCAAACTTATTTCTCTTTCGTGCAATTGTCACTCTTGTTGATGGTGCTTTTTCAAATTCAACTCTCCAACATCGACGTACAGCACTCACAATCACTATTTTCGAATAACAGTTTAGCACTCATTCCTGTTTTTCAAACGATAACGCCATGTTTGTTCAAATGTTCAAATGTTTGTTAAGCTTATGGGACTTAACTAGGGGGTCATCGATCCCTAAACTTACAAACTACTTACGAACTAGGACGGCACAAATATCCATGCCCGAAGGGGGATTCGAACCCCCGACCGTAGTGGCCGTGCAGACCGTGACTGGAGCGCCTCAGTACCCTCGGCCACCACGGCCGGCGCCATGTTTGTTGATGATCCTGAAACGTAGTAATCATTGTTTCGTTTATCATCGCCTTCTAAATTACTACCCATAAAAATTGTATTCCTGTCTGCTTTAATTAAAGAGGTGCTAGAGGACACGTGCAAATACTTAGCGCCGTTAGTGGAATGACAAAAAAGTTAGGAAGAAATGGTAGTAAAGTTGAATGTTCACGCATAGCTTTCTTCAGAATCAATCAATGCAAGTGTTACAAAACGCAAATGAAAGAGCTTCATCCGCTGAGTGTTGTTAGGTCGAAAAGAACTGCGTACGTTAATTACAACCGAAGATATCGTAAAACAAACCGATTAAAATATCCAATGCAAGGACATCAGGATACCACGTTTGAATAAAAATGAAGGATGGAGAGACTTGAGTTAATTCTGATACTTGATGACAAATCTGCAAATGAATACCTTTCGTTTAAAAAAAATGAAGGAAATTTGTCGGATAGAACGGCAAGGACATTCCCATAAGAAATATACAGAAGGAAGGAGAGATATATGTAAATTCTGATACTTGATGATAAATCTGTAGATGAATACCTTTCGTTTAAGAGAAAAATGAAGGAAATCGGCCGGGTAGTTTGGTCTGGCCGACTGAGTTTAGTTTTCGTAGATTCTTTTAATATAAAACCCTCTTAGACCCAAGGTTGTAGGTGATGTGACATAAACCCAGATTGGGCTGACGTGCTTCCAGAAGGATGAGAACGGCAACTTACGTTTCCACTCTCGTATGTAAGAATTCGTGCACAGTGTCGTATTTTACATGAATAGTGTGCTCCCTTTGCAGAGCAGTTTCAGTTTGTGTTGTTGATTGCAGATTGGTTGGATACAGCTTCGTAGTTGAGGTTCATACAGAAGATTTCAAGACTATCTCGTAGGGTTTGTATTTCGTGAAAAATCTTTAATTTTTGCGACATTTATGTGTATATATTTCATTTTAAATGATAGTTTAATAATATTGATTCACCAGATTAAAAATCTAAAACATTCATTTAAACGACCTTCCAGAAAGAAGGGCATTGTGGCAAATTTTTACGATCTGCACCATATTACAGTAACATTCCTTCGAAAGTAATCACATAATAACATCACAGGATCATATAGAATCAACTGGCTGTCAGACATAATAGCTTCACATGTCAAAACAAGGATATCAACACCTTGTCAACAAATCTGTCTTGTCGTCATTGTAAGTGTACTGGAAGTTTGCCGACTTTGCCGACTGCTGGCGTCACCCAGTGTAGATGCATGGAACTAAAACACATCCATCCACTATTGTGTGATGCAGGCCCGAACTTCCTAGCGCGAATCACAAATAAAGCGAGCAAAACCAGAAGCGCACAATTGTGCGTACAGGGTCTGAAATGGTTAAGATTCTGTTTCAAAGAGCGTTTTGGGACACCCTGTACATGTTGCTAGGTGAGAACACGGCGTCGCCGTGAACCGTAATCCTAACCCTGCGACCGGTAACAAGGGCGTCTGCAAGTTCGCAGACTGTTGTTTCGGTATCCTACTCCCAATTTCAGTTATCCTTGCAGTGTTGCTCTGATTTCACAGTTTAGAGTGGCTTCCAACAGATGTACACTAAACAATACTTAATCAGTAACAATCTATGACAATAGATAACCACATTGACCTGATTTCATAAATGTTTGTCTGTATGTCCCCTATATGTACATAAACCATTCATTCGACTGCAATGCAACTTTGATGAACTGTTCGCCGTACGCACGCGAAGGTTCCTGACCCAGAAACAAAAGAGTACGACACGTAGCTCAGGAGATATGACGTCATAAATAATGAGGAGCCACCTCGTGAGAATATCCAGATTTATGCGTCAATTTTTGGAAAATGGGAGTAGTTAGGCACGTTGCAACAAAGTTTGCATTTAACGTTATGTAACCGAATCGCCCCCCCCCCCCCCCGCCCTCAAAATGATGAAACGAAAAGAAGTCTACCGCTCACAACAGTTTCGCTGTAGATGCCATAAAACTGTCGCATCAGACATGACCTTGTATCAAGTAAAGTTAGCATTACAGATTTGCAAGTTACTATTAATTTTTGTCTGCAAGTCTCCCTTAATTCTCTTGCATAAAAAATTAAGCAATCTGTTTTCTTAATCTCTGTCTATATAAAAGCGAAAAGACACTCACTCACTCACTCACTCGTTATTCTCAGAAGGGTTGTATAAGATAAAAATGGATATTTGAGAACTACAAAGTGCGTTTATCAATCTGACCCTGCGTTTCTATTGCATATAAATCTACAGTTCTGTTCCGATAATGATGAAATTTTGCACACTCTACCTTAAAAATGGAACTTTACTGCTCTATGCTTGTGTTACTAGTTAGTGGATGAAATGACTTGCTCTGCAGGTTCCGAAGTGGAGCAACGAAATCAATTAACCCTTCTCGCAACACAGTTTAGGAACAGCCTATCTGCAGAGACTTAAAGGTTAAAGAGCAACGTAAAACTTCGCCTCTCCCAGACGGGGAGAGCAAAATCTAATATTTAAATTAAATTTGCGAGGGGTGCTAAGGAACCGAAAATACGTTTAACAAATATGTATTCTTAAAACGCTTACGAAATGGGAAGACCAATTTAAAACATTAAAAGCACACACTTCACATAAAATTCAACACTGAACTTGATAAACGGCCCATTTGATTGTCCACCTATCAATAAAGCTAATAATTCAAAAAATGGGGAACAATTGTGGGTGAGTAGACACACATTCATTCACACACACTCATCAACGCTCTCGCGACATTTACTCAACAGCGACCAGCGTCTGCAGCAGAAAATGAGGGGAAGAGCGAGCTTGAAGCACGCGCACATATTAATGTAAAACTCGACTGTTATTCCGTAATCGGGACACGTTGTTGTTAACAGGCTACTGGACTGGTTCACAACTCAACTAGCAAACTTGAAATACAGAGAACTACATCTACATACATACTCCGCAATTCACCGTAAGGTGCGTGGCGGAGGGTACACTGAACCACTACGAGGCATTTCCTTTCCTATTCCACTCCCAAATTGAACGAGGAAAAAAATAATGCATATATGCCTCCGTACGAGCCCTAATTTCTCTTATCTTGTCTTTGTGATCTTTACGCGAAATGTAAGTAGGCGGCAGCAAGATCGTACTACACTCAGCTTCAAATTCCGGCCCTCTAAATTTACTTAACAGAAATTCACGAAAAGAACGTCGTCTTTCTTCCAGCGATCCCCAATTATAGTTGCCGGAGCATTTCCGTGACACTCGCGCATTGGTCGAACCTACCGGTAACAAATCTAGCTGCTCGTCTCTGAACCGCCTCTATGTCTTCCTTTAAACTGATCTGCTGCGGGTCCCAAACACTTGAGCAATACTCAAGACGTGGTCGTACAAGCGTTTTATACGCAGTCTCCTTTACAGGTGAAGTACATCTTCCCAAAATTCTCCCAATAAACCGAAGTCGGCTGTCCGCCTTACTCACAATTGTCCTTACATGCTCGTTCCATTTCATATCGCCCTGCAATGTTACGCCTAGATATTTGAACGACGCGACAGCATCAATAAGCTCACTACTAATGCTGTATTCGAACATTATGGGATTGTTTTGTCTACTCACGCGCATCACCGTACATTTTTCTACATTGAGAGCTAGCTGCCAATCTTCGCACCAACTAGAACTGCATGCTATTACAGTCAGTTACAGACGACACCCTCCCATACACCACAGCATCATCAGCAAACAGCCGCAAATTACAACTTACTCTGTCCGTCAGATCATTTATATAGATAGAAAATAATAGCGGTCCTATCACACTTCCCTGAGGCACGCCTGACGTTACACTCGTCTCTGATGAACACTCGCCGTCGAGAACAACGTACTGCGTTCTATTACTTAGGAAGTCTTCCAGCCAGTCACAAATCTGTGAACCTATTCCATAAGCTCGCCTGTTGCCCTTCGTCCATGGCTCGCAAGATGTCATGTGAGAAAAGGGCAAGCTGAGTTTCACATGAACGATTTTTCCTAAACCCGTGCTGATTCATGGAAAGAAGCTTTTCTGTTTCAAGGAAATTTACTATATTCGAACTGAGAATATGTTCCAAAATTCTACATGAAACTGATGTCAACGATATTGGCCTGTAATTGTATGGGTCAGTTCTCTTTCCTTCCTTATACACGGGAGTCGCCTGCGCTTTTTTCCAATCACTAGGAACTTTGCACTGAATTAAAGATTCGCTATAAACGCAAGCTAAGTAGGGGGCCAACGCCGCAGAATAGTCTTTGTAAAACCGAACTGGTATTCCATCCGGACCAGGAGACTTTTTCGTATTTAACTCTCTCAGCTGCTAAAACACGACACGTGGAAGAATTGAAGAAATAGAAGCAAATTATTAACCTGTATCGCCTGAGGGCCCTTAAAACAGTTTGATTATCGGTATCGGATTCATAATAGCTAACACACGTGGCATGACTACATGACACAAAGCAACTTCGTTTAAATTTGAATAGATCACAGGAAAATTACCGCGGAAACAAGATAATAGAATAGCACTGTTTAATTATAATCGCGAACCAAACTGAACATTTTCAAAGGCTGAAATCCTAACTCGAACAAAGGCACACGCGGTTCGATTATCATAGCCACACGTTAGATCACAAAAGTTGTAACACTAAACTCGTTAGTTCTAACTGAAATATCCACCGCGATTTACGAACGAGATCTTGAAGCAGTTTAAGACTGCTGCGAGCATTTCGACTCAGAACCTAACACCGTGAAATTATTCAGCAATGCTCCTAAGAGCACCAGTCCAGCTAAAGCCGCTTACCTCGAGCAAGTCCGACGGAAGAGTGCCTTGGCCGCCGCGTGTCCTGAGCGATTCTCCGTCTGCGAGTCTTTAGCGGGAGGTGTGGGGGTTGTGGCCAGCTAGCGAGCCCTCCAGCAACGGCCGGAACCAGAGGATTAGTCTCGGTGTCACAGCATCTCTGCAGCTCACCGGACAGGAGATACTTTGGTGTCAAAGAACGCGTTGCTTCAGAGAGGGGACTGTAGTAGACGATTACATGGTTAGAGAGATGTAACCAGCTCGTCTGCAGACCGCGGAGACAGCACTCCACATTGATATTCCAACACGCAAGATAGCGACACATTCCACACACACACACACACACACACACACTCACTCACATACAATCATTCAGTGGCGATGTTAGTCAGGGCAGTATACAACATAACACATAAAATATTACGAGATAATTAAAAAGAATAAGACGCAATGTTGGGGCGTCATAAAACAGTTGCATAAGCGAGTTTACAGAGTCGCCTAGCAACACAACAAATATAATTGCTTCATTAAATAATATGGAACAGGTTCACATTATTATGTGGACGTGTCTCAAAACAAGAGGAATGTTACTGACTGTGTAAAATTCCGTTCGGTGCGTGGCGGAGGGTACTTAACTTACAGAATTGTACAAAATGCATCCAGGATTTATGAATTTTTGCACCCATGAAGATCACTGGGTACATAAATATTTGTATATTTTGATCATATTTCAATATGGCTGACAGTAAACACATTTTATCATGCAGTGTCATTGTTACTACGAAAACAGCATTTTGAAGAAAAAGAGGGCTTACTTGGGTGAAACTGTGGAAATCATTTCGTGCTTTGGGAGCTGCAAGCGGAGGGCGCCATGTCATACAAATTATTGAAGAATGGATGATAAAACGTATCGGTATTTACTCAGTAAAGTGACTACACACATTAAAAATCAGTGTACGCACGTGAGAAGACTATATCGGCAGAAGACAGGTTTTCAGTGACACAGCAATTTCTTGCTACTGGGGTTAAATTTTACTTACGGCGCGGCGGCGTAACGTGCTCATGTTGGCAACGAAATCTTTGCTATACGGGAAGGATTAACTTACTGGCCGGACATGAGCACATACAAGAACCTCTCAACAACAGAGCAGGAACAGCATCGATTATTATTAGATTGAGAAGATTGGAGAGCTTATAAAAAATATGCTTCATATATGTCTATTAATTAATTAATCTTCTTCTCAATATTCTCGACTGTACACCCAGGACGAATTTCTCTGTTGACTACCTCCGCCATTCTGTTGTAACTGTAGAGTCTGCTTAACCATCTCTGTCTCACATGATGAAAAATTAAAATTCAGTTTTTTTATTAATACAATGCAGTAAACATTAAAATATATGTTTTAAAATTTTTGGTCGAACTATTGATTTTTCTGTCATATTTCATGCACAACACAGACGTTGGTATCGAGGTATTTTATTACATGGACGTTATTTTGTTGATAGTTAACACTGCCAGATCAATAATGCTAGAATAATCTTCGCCACATCACTAAAGATACGACAAGTAACTGCTGGAATAAAATAAAAGGAAACACACTCACGCTGACACTTTCAGCAATGTACAGACGGCAACGCAACACAGCCTCTAAGACGGACCGATTAATGCATCAGAAGTGGCTACACAGCGTACCGAGCGACAAAATGTCGTACTAGAAGCAAGTTGTTCATCAACAAAAATGCAACGTTAAGGATTAATACAAAAAATACGGTCTAAATCAACTTTTAATACGTTGTCCAGGAACAACGCTGGCAATGAAATGGTTAGTCTGTTATTATTCAGGGTGTCTGGGATTATACAGTGCTTCATCTGCTTCAGAAAGTTCCAATAATATTGTCGTAGACGGCACACACCAAATAAACTTCGACGTCATGTCAGAGGGTACGTTCCAAAAAACTTTGCCGAGAGAGAGAAACGTGAAAACGAACAGAGAGATGGGACAGGAAGAGATGAATGCTGAGAAAGGGGGAAGGGGATGTGGACTACGAGAGTGTAGGACGAATAAACACCCTGGCAACGCCGGGTTTGCAGCTAGTCCAAAATAAACTTATTTGCATAAAGAGAGAGAGAGAGAGACAGAGAGAGAGAGAGAGAGAGAGAGAGAGGGAGAGAGGTTCTACATTAGCCGTGGTAGATAACCAAGGGATGATGAGGGCGTGGGGGGGGGGGGGGTATGAGCACCTGGCCCCAGTCCTTCGCCACGGGAAATACCTCTCCACGTTGTGTGCTGTGTGGTTACTGTGGTCTGCGCCGACTGCTCTTTCTGAGGGCTGCAGCGGTGACGGCAGCGGAGCAGACAGTCCTAAGCCTCTTGCGGCGAGCAGAGGTTGCATGCGACCGCAGCTAAAATCCCGCCGCCGCTCCCCTGTAATTTCATCTATACATGGCGCTGCAACTTCCGACTCGTCGGACGGAAATAAAATTTTATTAAAGCGTTTTCGTAGCAACCCCTCCCTCCAGATAAATTGGAAAAGTTTTCGTTCTGTGGCGCACCATACCTTCCACCTCTCTCTCTTAAGAAACTTCTCCTGCCTTCTTTGGCCCGTTGTTGCCGACGGCCAAAATCCGAAAGCTGTTTACGTGCAGTAAAGAGAAGGAAAAACAACGCCAGCGGAGGTGCGTTCCATCTCTGACGCGACAAGGGGGGGGGGGGGAGTGGTTTGGAGCGGGGGAAGCGGGGGAGTGGGGAGGGGCGGCGACCAGTGTTATCTGGACAGGTGGGGGAGGGTGGGGGAGGAATGAGCTAGGTGGCAGCGGCGCCAATGCTAGCGTCTGCTGGAATCCCGCGAGCCGCGCAGATAAGCGATCTTCTGCAGCCATTCTAAACAACTCCAGCTTTGTCGCTTCCTTCCACTAAAGGATTAGGTACAATCAGAATGATACACACTAGTAAAAGTCATAGATACAGCCCCTCCATCAAAACAAGGACGCATTTCTGTTCCAAATATGAAACTTAAGGACGTTTCAAGTAGAAATGTTCAAATGTTTGTCAAGCTTATGGGACTTAACTACGGGGTCATCAGTCCCTAAACTTACAAACTACTTATGTAGCTAATACTAAGGACGGCACAAATATCCATGCCCGAGGGGGGATTCGAACCCCCGACCGTAGTGGCCGTGCAGACCGTGACTGAAGCGCCTCAGTCTCCTCGGGCACCGCGGCCGGCACCGGGACATTTCTCAGCGCAATTCTGTCACCGAATTCAGCAGGAATGCTTGCTTCTGCCAGAACATTTGGTATTATAAGGATGTTCTTGGCCGTCGTTGTGGATTTGCTTTTCTGTTGCGGTGTGTATGCACCTGGATTCGCTTTACCATTTGATGTTTCCTGATAATCATCTTTTTGTTGCTGCTGTTCTTCTATCTTCCGTGCTTGCTTGGATAAATTGGTTTGGATTTTCCGCCGTATGCAAGACACCTGATTTTTTAATTGTTCCCAAACATGTTTCAGCACATTTTGTGCTATCATCAGTGGGATGATTTATTTTGCCTGAAATTATGTTTACTGTACAATAGTCTTTACAGTTACTACTAGGTTCATTCGTTATTAAATTTTTTACTTAGGTTATCTGACTATATAAACTATTTCATTTTAGTTAATATTAGGCCTAGATATATGAGTATCACATTTCTTACATACCTTTTTTTACATTAGGCTACATGAAACTCCTTAAAGAAGCCTACTTATTCGTTGTTTTTTTGGTACAAACTTGTCATCTGCAAACATAACAAACAGTTAACGATTTCTTGCTTTCTATTTTTCGGTCCGAGAAAAACGCGTTATTTCTGTATATTACTTACGATTCTTTTCCTTTTCTGTTGTAATTTGCTTGTTGCTGTTGGTTTGAAAGTGTATGTCACTCGTTTTCCACGTTTTTCGTGCTATGCATTACGCCAGTGGCAATATTTGGCGTATGAATACAGCTGGAAGCTGTTCATTTGTTCTTTTGGTGTTTTGTTTTTGAAGAAGTTGCGCGCGAAATACGAGTGTTTACTGTTTGTGTCGTGTTATATTCGTCTGTTGATGGGGAATGTTGGAGTGAAACAGTATTGTGGATGTGTGTACTTCTTGTTTGCATTTCGTATGTGCATATACACCTGGCTGTGTGTGTGTGTTTGTTGGTATTTTCGTTTTAATTTTTGTTTCTGAGGCGGATGTGATGTGTGTTAGTGGAGTGTTTATGTGGGTTTTTGTGTGTGTCTGACAGGGATTAGGGATAGGAGTGAGTGATCAGAGTACTTTTATGAAGACTATTTGTACATCTCCTCTATTGTGCTAAATAGTGTGTTGTTGCAGAGTGAAGTGTATTCATTGAGTACAGTTTTTCCTTGTGCTATTGCGTTTTTTATGTGGTAGTTTTCCTCTATTGTCAATCTATGGTATAAACTATTGCTGGTCTTAAGAACTTTTAGGTCTTTCTCTATGTTTGTGGGGTGGTGATTTTCTGATATTAGATGGTCTGCAAAGGTTGAGTGAGAACTGTTACTTTTTAGTGCTCTTAAGTGTTCAGTGTATCTGGTTCTGAAATTCCTGCATGTTTGTCCCACATATACAGCCTGGCAGCAGTTACATGTTAATTGGTAGATGCCAGATTGGTTGTATTTGTCAATATTGCCTGGCTTTTGGGTCATTCTGTTTTGTATTGTGTTGTTTGTTCTGTACCCTATATTGAGTCCTTGTTTTTTTAATATGTTTCCTATTCTGTGTGTGGTTTTATTGTTGTATGTCATTATGTGCCATTTGTTGTTCCCTGTTTGTTGATTTTCTGTGCACTGTGTTTGGTTTGGCTGTGTTTGGGTGTTGTGGTTTTGTGTTGTCTGCTTCTGAATTTTGTTGTGTAATCTATCTATTCTCTTTGTGTTATAGCCATTCTCATGTGCGATTTGTTTTATTGTGTTTAATTCTGTTGTGTAGTCTTTTTTATTCATGGGAACTCTGTTCAGTCTGTGAAGCATATATCTGAAGCTGGATTCTTTGTGTGTGATTGGATGATTAGAGTGATGATGTATGATTGTGCTGGTCACTGTTGGCTTTCTGTAAATGCTAAATTCATGTTTGTTGTTTCTCTTGTGTATTGTGAGGTCAAGGTAATTTAGTTTCTGATCTGTTTCTGTCTCCATGGTGAATTGTATGTGTGGATTGATGGTGTTTATGTCATTGTGCAGTTCGTTTATGCGTGTCTGTGGTTCATCTACTAGGCAAATTATGTCATCTACATATCTGTACCAATATTGTATCTTGTATTGTTTTGGCTCTACAATTTTGTCAAATATTTGTTTTTCAATGTGGTTCATGAATATGTTAGCAAGGAGGCCACTTATTGGTGATCCCATTGGTAGTCCTTCTTGTTGGAAATAGAATTTATTATTGAAACTGAAATAATTTTGTTCTGTGATAAGTTTGAGAATGGTTGATATTTCTTGTATGTGTGCTGCAGGCATGTCTCCTTGTGACTGTAGGTGTCTTTCAATTATGTGGATGGTTTTTTGTGTTGGGATGTGTGTGTACATTGAAGTTACATCGAATGAGATTAGTGTTGCTGTGTCTGGTATTGTTTCATTTTTTAACTTCTCTATTAGATCATCTGAGTTTTTTAGGTTTCTATTTTCTGTGTATTTGTATGTTTTCTGTAGTAGACTGTGTGTTTGTTTGGCTAGGTGGAAAGTTGGTGAGTTTGTGCAAGCTATCACAGGGCGTATCGGGATCTGTGGTTTATGAAGTTTTAGTAATGATTTTAAAGTGGGAGCCTTGGGATTTTTTTGTATCATTCTTTTGATCTGCATATCAGTGAAAATTGAGTCTAAACTTTTCAAAGTCTTTTTTACATTTCTTTGATATCTGCTTGTTGGGTCACTTGAAAGTTCTGTGATGTTGTTGGTATGTATGAAATCCAGTGTTTTTTCAATGTAAATCTGCTTATTTATGATTATAAGTGTGTTGCCCTTATCTGCTCTGGTAAGGATAGCATTTTCTTGTTTCAGTTTTATTTGCAGTTTTCTGTGGGCTTTTTCCTCTGTAGTGGTTTCATTGTTTTGAATGCTGGTTCTGTTTTCTTTGATTATGTCTTTTATTTCCTTGGCTACAAGCTCTCTGGTTAGGTTGGCATTGAAGTTAGGTGTGTTTAGTCTTTCTTGTTGCTTTATGATGTGTTCGGTTTCTGTAATGATGTTTTCTATTGATTTTTGAGATACCTTAGTGTTTATGTTATGTTTCAGACCCTTTTCAAGTAGGCTGTTTTCCTGTTCACTTAGTGTTATGTTTGTCATGTTGATCAACCTTTTGTGAAATGTGTGTTCGTTGTATTGATGTTGTGTTGTGTTGGATGCTTTCTGGTTTAACATTTTGGTAAGTTTCTTTTCTTGTGTTTTCTGTTTGTTCTCTATTATGGCCTCTGTGTATGTTCTAACTCTGTGTGCTAGTTCCTCAAAGAATGGCTGGTAGTTTACATGGTTTGCTAGTTCTAGGTGAAGTTGATATAGTTCAGTATTCAATTCCTGTTTTTTAGCATAAAGACATCGAATTTCTTCCCTTATCCACATGATTTCGGCTTTTCGTTTAGTGTGTTGTGCTGCAGATGACATGTTGTTGACAGTTACATTTACATAGTTAGGTACAATTTTGTTGGCCAGACATATATTATTGAATTTTATATTGAGCATAGTTTTTTGTAGTTTGATGTTTGTGTTCTGGAATCTGTTGAACAGCTTCGAGGGGAATACCTGGCTGGGCGTTGAAATAATCATCTTTTTGTTGCTGCTGTTCTTCTATCTTCCGTGCTTGCTTGGATAAATTGGTTTGGATTTTCCGCCGTATGCAAGACACCTGATTTTTTAATTGTTCCCAAACATGTTTCAGCACATTTTGTGCTATCATCAGTGGGATGATTTATTTTGCCTGAAATTATGTTTACTGTACAATAGTCTTTACAGTTACTACTAGGTTCATTCGTTATTAAATTTTTTACTTAGGTTATCTGACTATATAAACTATTTCATTTTAGTTAATATTAGGCCTAGATATATGAGTATCACATTTCTTACATACCTTTTTTTACATTAGGCTACATGAAACTCCTTAAAGAAGCCTACTTATTCGTTGTTTTTTTGGTACAAACTTGTCATCTGCAAACATAACAAACAGTTAACGATTTCTTGCTTTCTATTTTTCGGTCCGAGAAAAACGCGTTATTTCTGTATATTACTTACGATTCTTTTCCTTTTCTGTTGTAATTTGCTTGTTGCTGTTGGTTTGAAAGTGTATGTCACTCGTTTTCCACGTTTTTCGTGCTATGCATTACGCCAGTGGCAATATTTGGCGTATGAATACAGCTGGAAGCTGTTCATTTGTTCTTTTGGTGTTTTGTTTTTGAAGAAGTTGCGCGCGAAATACGAGTGTTTACTGTTTGTGTCGTGTTATATTCGTCTGTTGATGGGGAATGTTGGAGTGAAACAGTATTGTGGATGTGTGTACTTCTTGTTTGCATTTCGTATGTGCATATACACCTGGCTGTGTGTGTGTGTTTGTTGGTATTTTCGTTTTAATTTTTGTTTCTGAGGCGGATGTGATGTGTGTTAGTGGAGTGTTTATGTGGGTTTTTGTGTGTGTCTGACAGGGATTAGGGATAGGAGTGAGTGATCAGAGTACTTTTATGAAGACTATTTGTACATCTCCTCTATTGTGCTAAATAGTGTGTTGTTGCAGAGTGAAGTGTATTCATTGAGTACAGTTTTTCCTTGTGCTATTGCGTTTTTTATGTGGTAGTTTTCCTCTATTGTCAATCTATGGTATAAACTATTGCTGGTCTTAAGGACTTTTAGGTCTTTCTCTATGTTTGTGGGGTGGTGATTTTCTGATATTAGATGGTCTGCAAAGGTTGAGTGAGAACTGTTACTTTTTAGTGCTCTTAAGTGTTCAGTGTATCTGGTTCTGAAATTCCTGCATGTTTGCAACAAACATGAATTTAGCATTTACAGAAAGCCAACAGTGACCAGCACAATCATACATCATCACTCTAATCATCCAATCACACACAAAGAATCCAGCTTCAGATATATGCTTCACAGACTGAACAGAGTTCCCATGAATAAAAAAGACTACACAACAGAATTAAACACAATAAAACAAATCGCACATGAGAATGGCTATAACACAAAGAGAATAGATAGATTACACAACAAAATTCAGAAGCAGACAACACAAAACCACAACACCCAAACACAGCCAAACCAAACACAGTGCACAGAAAATCAACAAACAGGGAACAACAAATGGCACATAATGACATACAACAATAAAACCACACACAGAATAGGAAACATATTAAAAAAACAAGGACTCAATATAGGGTACAGAACAAACAACACAATACAAAACAGAATGACCCAAAAGCCAGGCAATATTGACAAATACAACCAATCTGGCATCTACCAATTAACATGTAACTGCTGCCAGGCTGTATATGTGGGACAAAAATGCAGGAATTTCAGAACCAGATACACTGAACACTTAAGAGCACTAAAAAGTAACAGTTCTCACTCAACCTTTGCAGACCATCTAATATCAGAAAATCACCACCCCACAAACATAGAGAAAGACCTAAAAGTTCTTAAGACCAGCAATAGTTTATACCATAGATTGACAATAGAGGAAAACTACCACATAAAAAACGCAATAGCACAAGGAAAAACTGTACTCAATGAATACACTTCACTCTGCAACAACACACTATTTAGCACAATAGAGGAGATGTACAAATAGTCTTCATAAAAGTACTCTGATCACTCACTCCTATCCCTAATCCCTGTCAGACACACACAAAAACCCACATAAACACTCCACTAACACACATCACATCCGCCTCAGAAACAAAAATTAAAACGAAAATACCAACAAACACACACACACAGCCAGGTGTATATGCACATACGAAATGCAAACAAGAAGTACACACATCCACAATACTGTTTCACTCCAACATTCCCCATCAACAGACGAATATAACACGACACAAACAGTAAACACTCGTATTTCGCGCGCAACTTCTTCAAAAACAAAACACCAAAAGAACAAATGAACAGCTTCCAGCTGTATTCATACGCCAAATATTGCCACTGGCGTAATGCATAGCACGAAAAACGTGGAAAACGAGTGACATACACTTTCAAACCAACAGCAACAAGCAAATTACAACAGAAAAGGAAAAGAATCGTAAGTAATATACAGAAATAACGCGTTTTTCTCGGACCGAAAAATAGAAAGCAAGAAATCGTTAACTGTTTGTTATGTTTGCAGATGACAAGTTTGTACCAAAAAAACAACGAATAAGTAGGCTTCTTTAAGGAGTTTCATGTAGCCTAATGTAAAAAAAGGTATGTAAGAAATGTGATACTCATATATCTAGGCCTAATATTAACTAAAATGAAATAGTTTATATAGTCAGATAACCTAAGTAAAAAATTTAATAACGAATGAACCTAGTAGTAACTGTAAAGACTATTGTACAGTAAACATAATTTCAGGCAAAATAAATCATCCCACTGATGATAGCACAAAATGTGCTGAAACATGTTTGGGAACAATTAAAAAATCAGGTGTCTTGCATACGGCGGAAAATCCAAACCAATTTATCCAAGCAAGCACGGAAGATAGAAGAACAGCAGCAACAAAAAGATGATTATTTCAACGCCCAGCCAGGTATTCCCCTCGAAGCTGTTCAACAGATTCCAGAACACAAACATCAAACTACAAAAAACTATGCTCAATATAAAATTCAATAATATATGTCTGGCCAACAAAATTGTACCTAACTATGTAAATGTAACTGTCAACAACATGTCATCTGCAGCACAACACACTAAACGAAAAGCCGAAATCATGTGGATAAGGGAAGAAATTCGATGTCTTTATGCTAAAAAACAGGAATTGAATACTGAACTATATCAACTTCACCTAGAACTAGCAAACCATGTAAACTACCAGCCATTCTTTGAGGAACTAGCACACAGAGTTAGAACATACACAGAGGCCATAATAGAGAACAAACAGAAAACACAAGAAAAGAAACTTACCAAAATGTTAAACCAGAAAGCATCCAACACAACACAACATCAATACAACGAACACACATTTCACAAAAGGTTGATCAACATGACAAACATAACACTAAGTGAACAGGAAAACAGCCTACTTGAAAAGGGTCTGAAACATAACATAAACACTAAGGTATCTCAAAAATCAATAGAAAACATCATTACAGAAACCGAACACATCATAAAGCAACAAGAAAGACTAAACACACCTAACTTCAATGCCAACCTAACCAGAGAGCTTGTAGCCAAGGAAATAAAAGACATAATCAAAGAAAACAGAACCAGCATTCAAAACAATGAAACCACTACAGAGGAAAAAGCCCACAGAAAACTGCAAATAAAACTGAAACAAGAAAATGCTATCCTTACCAGAGCAGATAAGGGCAATACACTTATAATCATAAATAAGCAGATTTACATTGAAAAAACACTGGATTTCATACATACCAACAACATCACAGAACTTTCAAGTGACCCAACAAGCAGATATCAAAGAAATGTAAAAAAGACTTTGAAAAGTTTAGACTCAATTTTCACTGATATGCAGATCAAAAGAATGATACAAAAAAATCCCAAGGCTCCCACTTTAAAATCATTACTAAAACTTCATAAACCACAGATCCCGATACGCCCTGTGATAGCTTGCACAAACTCACCAACTTTCCACCTAGCCAAACAAACACACAGTCTACTACAGAAAACATACAAATACACAGAAAATAGAAACCTAAAAAACTCAGATGATCTAATAGAGAAGTTAAAAAATGAAACAATACCAGACACAGCAACACTAATCTCATTCGATGTAACTTCAATGTACACACACATCCCAACACAAAAAACCATCCACATAATTGAAAGACACCTACAGTCACAAGGAGACATGCCTGCAGCACACATACAAGAAATATCAACCATTCTCAAACTTATCACAGAACAAAATTATTTCAGTTTCAATAATAAATTCTATTTCCAACAAGAAGGACTACCAATGGGATCACCAATAAGTGGCCTCCTTGCTAACATATTCATGAACCACATTGAAAAACAAATATTTGACAAAATTGTAGAGCCAAAACAATACAAGATACAATATTGGTACAGATATGTAGATGACATAATTTGCCTAGTAGATGAACCACAGACACGCATAAACGAACTGCACAATGACATAAACACCATCAATCCACACATACAATTCACCATGGAGACAGAAACAGATCAGAAACTAAATTACCTTGACCTCACAATACACAAGAGAAACAACAAACATGAATTTAGCATTTACAGAAAGCCAACAGTGACCAGCACAATCATACATCATCACTCTAATCATCCAATCACACACAAAGAATCCAGCTTCAGATATATGCTTCACAGACTGAACAGAGTTCCCATGAATAAAAAAGACTACACAACAGAATTAAACACAATAAAACAAATCGCACATGAGAATGGCTATAACACAAAGAGAATAGATAGATTACACAACAAAATTCAGAAGCAGACAACACAAAACCACAACACCCAAACACAGCCAAACCAAACACAGTGCACAGAAAATCAACAAACAGGGAACAACAAATGGCACATAATGACATACAACAATAAAACCACACACAGAATAGGAAACATATTAAAAAAACAAGGACTCAATATAGGGTACAGAACAAACAACACAATACAAAACAGAATGACCCAAAAGCCAGGCAATATTGACAAATACAACCAATCTGGCATCTACCAATTAACATGTAACTGCTGCCAGGCTGTATATGTGGGACAAACATGCAGGAATTTCAGAACCAGATACACTGAACACTTAAGAGCACTAAAAAGTAACAGTTCTCACTCAACCTTTGCAGACCATCTAATATCAGAAAATCACCACCCCACAAACATAGAGAAAGACCTAAAAGTTCTTAAGACCAGCAATAGTTTATACCATAGATTGACAATAGAGGAAAACTACCACATAAAAAACGCAATAGCACAAGGAAAAACTGTACTCAATGAATACACTTCACTCTGCAACAACACACTATTTAGCACAATAGAGGAGATGTACAAATAGTCTTCATAAAAGTACTCTGATCACTCACTCCTATCCCTAATCCCTGTCAGACACACACAAAAACCCACATAAACACTCCACTAACACACATCACATCCGCCTCAGAAACAAAAATTAAAACGAAAATACCAACAAACACACACACACAGCCAGGTGTATATGCATATACGAAATGCAAACAAGAAGTACACACATCCACAATACTGTTTCACTCCAACATTCCCCATCAACAGACGAATATAACACGACACAAACAGTAAACACTCGTATTTCGCGCGCAACTTCTTCAAAAACAAAACACCAAAAGAACAAATGAACAGCTTCCAGCTGTATTCATACGCCAAATATTGCCACTGGCGTAATGCATAGCACGAAAAACGTGGAAAACGAGTGACATACACTTTCAAACCAACAGCAACAAGCAAATTACAACAGAAAAGGAAAAGAATCGTAAGTAATATACAGAAATAACGCGTTTTTCTCGGACCGAAAAATAGAAAGCAAGAAATCGTTAACTGTTTGTTATGTTTGCAGATGACAAGTTTGTACCAAAAAAACAACGAATAAGTAGGCTTCTTTAAGGAGTTTCATGTAGCCTAATGTAAAAAAAGGTATGTAAGAAATGTGATACTCATATATCTAGGCCTAATATTAACTAAAATGAAATAGTTTATATAGTCAGATAACCTAAGTAAAAAATTTAATAACGAATGAACCTAGTAGTAACTGTAAAGACTATTGTACAGTAAACATAATTTCAGGCAAAATAAATCATCCCACTGATGATAGCACAAAATGTGCTGAAACATGTTTGGGAACAATTAAAAAATCAGGTGTCTTGCATACGGCGGAAAATCCAAACCAATTTATCCAAGCAAGCACGGAAGATAGAAGAACAGCAGCAACAAAAAGATGATTATTTCAACGCCCAGCCAGGTATTCCCCTCGAAGCTGTTCAACAGATTCCAGAACACAAACATCAAACTACAAAAAACTATGCTCAATATAAAATTCAATAATATATGTCTGGCCAAAAAAATTGTACCTAACTATGTAAATGTAACTGTCAACAACATGTCATCTGCAGCACAACACACTAAACGAAAAGCCGAAATCATGTGGATAAGGGAAGAAATTCGATGTCTTTATGCTAAAAAACAGGAATTGAATACTGAACTATATCAACTTCACCTAGAACTAGCAAACCATGTAAACTACCAGCCATTCTTTGAGGAACTAGCACACAGAGTTAGAACATACACAGAGGCCATAATAGAGAACAAACAGAAAACACAAGAAAAGAAACTTACCAAAATGTTAAACCAGAAAGCATCCAACACAACACAACATCAATACAACGAACACACATTTCACAAAAGGTTGATCAACATGACAAACATAACACTAAGTGAACAGGAAAACAGCCTACTTGAAAAGGGTCTGAAACATAACATAAACACTAAGGTATCTCAAAAATCAATAGAAAACATCATTACAGAAACCGAACACATCATAAAGCAACAAGAAAGACTAAACACACCTAACTTCAATGCCAACCTAACCAGAGAGCTTGTAGCCAAGGAAATAAAAGACATAATCAAAGAAAACAGAACCAGCATTCAAAACAATGAAACCACTACAGAGGAAAAAGCCCACAGAAAACTGCAAATAAAACTGAAACAAGAAAATGCTATCCTTACCAGAGCAGATAAGGGCAACACACTTATAATCATAAATAAGCAGATTTACATTGAAAAAACACTGGATTTCATACATACCAACAACATCACAGAACTTTCAAGTGACCCAACAAGCAGATATCAAAGAAATGTAAAAAAGACTTTGAAAAGTTTAGACTCAATTTTCACTGATATGCAGATCAAAAGAATGATACAAAAAAATCCCAAGGCTCCCACTTTAAAATCATTACTAAAACTTCATAAACCACAGATCCCGATACGCCCTGTGATAGCTTGCACAAACTCACCAACTTTCCACCTAGCCAAACAAACACACAGTCTACTACAGAAAACATACAAATACACAGAAAATAGAAACCTAAAAAACTCAGATGATCTAATAGAGAAGTTAAAAAATGAAACAATACCAGACACAGCAACACTAATCTCATTCGATGTAACTTCAATGTACACACACATCCCAACACAAAAAACCATCCACATAATTGAAAGACACCTACAGTCACAAGGAGACATGCCTGCAGCACACATACAAGAAATATCAACCATTCTCAAACTTATCACAGAACAAAATTATTTCAGTTTCAATAATAAATTCTATTTCCAACAAGAAGGACTACCAATGGGATCACCAATAAGTGGCCTCCTTGCTAACATATTCATGAACCACATTGAAAAACAAATATTTGACAAAATTGTAGAGCCAAAACAATACAAGATACAATATTGGTACAGATATGTAGATGACATAATTTGCCTAGTAGATGAACCACAGACACGCATAAACGAACTGCACAATGACATAAACACCATCAATCCACACATACAATTCACCATGGAGACAGAAACAGATCAGAAACTAAATTACCTTGACCTCACAATACACAAGAGAAACAACAAACATGAATTTAGCATTTACAGAAAGCCAACAGTGACCAGCACAATCATACATCATCACTCTAATCATCCAATCACACACAAAGAATCCAGCTTCAGATATATGCTTCACAGACTGAACAGAGTTCCCATGAATAAAAAAGACTACACAACAGAATTAAACACAATAAAACAAATCGCACATGAGAATGGCTATAACACAAAGAGAATAGATAGATTACACAACAAAATTCAGAAGCAGACAACACAAAACCACAACACCCAAACACAGCCAAACCAAACACAGTGCACAGAAAATCAACAAACAGGGAACAACAAATGGCACATAATGACATACAACAATAAAACCACACACAGAATAGGAAACATATTAAAAAAACAAGGACTCAATATAGGGTACAGAACAAACAACACAATACAAAACAGAATGACCCAAAAGCCAGGCAATATTGACAAATACAACCAATCTGGCATCTACCAATTAACATGTAACTGCTGCCAGGCTGTATATGTGGGACAAACATGCAGGAATTTCAGAACCAGATACACTGAACACTTAAGAGCACTAAAAAGTAACAGTTCTCACTCAACCTTTGCAGACCATCTAATATCAGAAAATCACCACCCCACAAACATAGAGAAAGACCTAAAAGTTCTTAAGACCAGCAATAGTTTATACCATAGATTGACAATAGAGGAAAACTACCACATAAAAAACGCAATAGCACAAGGAAAAACTGTACTCAATGAATACACTTCACTCTGCAACAACACACTATTTAGCACAATAGAGGAGATGTACAAATAGTCTTCATAAAAGTACTCTGATCACTCACTCCTATCCCTAATCCCTGTCAGACACACACAAAAACCCACATAAACACTCCACTAACACACATCACATCCGCCTCAGAAACAAAAATTAAAACGAAAATACCAACAAACACACACACACAGCCAGGTGTATATGCACATACGAAATGCAAACAAGAAGTACACACATCCACAATACTGTTTCACTCCAACATTCCCCATCAACAGACGAATATAACACGACACAAACAGTAAACACTCGTATTTCGCGCGCAACTTCTTCAAAAACAAAACACCAAAAGAACAAATGAACAGCTTCCAGCTGTATTCATACGCCAAATATTGCCACTGGCGTAATGCATAGCACGAAAAACGTGGAAAACGAGTGACATACACTTTCAAACCAACAGCAACAAGCAAATTACAACAGAAAAGGAAAAGAATCGTAAGTAATATACAGAAATAACGCGTTTTTCTCGGACCGAAAAATAGAAAGCAAGAAATCGTTAACTGTTTGTTATGTTTGCAGATGACAAGTTTGTACCAAAAAAACAACGAATAAGTAGGCTTCTTTAAGGAGTTTCATGTAGCCTAATGTAAAAAAAGGTATGTAAGAAATGTGATACTCATATATCTAGGCCTAATATTAACTAAAATGAAATAGTTTATATAGTCAGATAACCTAAGTAAAAAATTTAATAACGAATGAACCTAGTAGTAACTGTAAAGACTATTGTACAGTAAACATAATTTCAGGCAAAATAAATCATCCCACTGATGATAGCACAAAATGTGCTGAAACATGTTTGGGAACAATTAAAAAATCAGGTGTCTTGCATACGGCGGAAAATCCAAACCAATTGATGTTTCCTGGTTGAAACTTTCATGTCCTGTTCTACGTGTTGTAAGGGAACAGCTTTGTAGGAACACTTGAAGTCTGTAATTCTGTGATTAAAACGCGGACATGCGACGGGAATCGTCAGTTGTTTTGTCAGCTACTGAGTCGTCGTAGTTCAGGGATCAGTAGATAGCGGCACCTCTCATCTGTCAAACGAAGGTCTGGGCGCTCGTTTTGTGTATAGACACGTGACTGGAAAATCCAGGCCGTTATGGGCTCATAGACGGTCGGCGGACGAAGTCCTGTTTGGCATTGGAGAAATATGCAATAAACCACTAAAATTCACAACTAGGTAGATACATATATGGTAGTAATAAGTGCTTAGGCTCATTTCAAAGCTGAAAATTAAACGGCTACGTTCACCCTTACCAGGTGAGACTGCCGGAAGACATTGAGAAGGTTCAGAAGGGCAGCTCGTTTTTTTTTTTTTTTTTTCTTTTTTTTATATCACGTTATAAGGGGGAAAGCCTCACGAAAATATTGCGCGATTTGAGGTGGAAATCATTAAAAGAAGTACGTTATTCGTTGCAGCGAGATCTATTTATGAAATTTCAATCACCGACTTTTAGTTCTGAATGTGAAAATATTTAGCTAGCAGCCACCTTCATAAGGAGACATGACCATCCCAATAAAATAAAAAAGATCGAAAACGGAACGATTTAGGTGTTCTTTCTTCCCGTGCGCTATTAGAGACTGGAACGGTAGAGAAAATTTATGAAAGTGGTTAATGAACCCTCTGCCAGGCACTTAAATGTGATTTGCAGGGTATCTATGTAGATTTAGATTGCTTTTGTCATCTGTAGACTCGACTGTAGCGATTTGGCTAAAATTTTAGGAACTTTTCAGATTAGCCCAGCGGCTGTACTTGTGAAGTTTCGTAGCGTTCGGAACACGATATTTATTGTTCTGAAAATACGAGGGGCGTTTGAAAAGTCCATGCAAAACTAAAAAATAGTAACGTGTTTGTGGAACAGCATTTTTATTTTTCGACATGTCTCCTTTTAGACTTATACACTTCGTCCAACTCTGTTCCAATTTGCTGATTCCTTCCGAATAATAGGAATTGTCCTAGCCTGCAAAATAGCTACTAATTTCTACAATCACCTTCTCGTTTGAGTGAAATCTTCGTCCTGCCAGCCATTTCTTCAACTTGGGGAACAAATAGTAGACCGAAGGACCCAAGTCTGGAGAATAGAGGGGTGTGTGAAACGAGTTGCAATCCTACTTTCAATAATTTTGCGACCACAACTGACGAGGCGTGTGCTGGTGCACTGTCGCGACGGAAAATGACTTTTTTGTGGTCCGATCGCAGGAATTTTTCTTGTAGCTCGGTTTTAAAACGGTTCAATAATGATGAATAACATGCACCTGTGATAGTTTTACCCTGTTCCAGATAGTCGCTGACGATTATGCCTTGGGAATCCCAAAAGACCGTCGCCGTAATTTTTCCAGCCGAAAGAGCGGTCTTCTCCTTTTTCAGGTGCCGATTCTCCCTTGGTAACCAATTTTTTAGTTCTTTGATCTCAGATGTATAGTAATGTATCCATTTTTCATCCACAGTGACGAAACGACGCTTAAAGTCCTGCGGATTTTTGCTGAACAGCTGAAAACCTTTCTTGCAACGCTTCACACGATTCCGCTGTTCGTCAAGTGTGAACAATCGAGGCACCCATTTTGCGGATAGCTTTCTCGTGTCCAAATGTTTATTCAATTTATTACGTACCCATTTATTCGAGATTTCCACAGCGCCTTTTCTGTCATCCATCACTATATCATGGATTTTATCGATGATTTCTAGAGTCGTAACCTCCACAGGGCGTCCAGAACGTTCAGCATTACTTATGCCCTTATGGCCACGCCGAAATTTTGAAACCGCTTATAAACTGTTCTAATAGAAGGTGTACAGTCACCATAATCTTTATCAAGTTTCTCTTTCATAAAATAATGTTTAATCACCACGCGAAATTCTTTTTTGTCCATTCTTTGACAATCACTCGATTTCCTTGATTCACACGAATTCGAAACAAAAAGAAATCAATATGGCTGAAACTTGGTGTGCGTTCTTTCCAAAGATGCTACTAATTAAACATGACCTTGATACTCGCCGGTAGTGCCATCTATCGGATTTTGCACGGACTTTTCAAATGCCCCTCATACAATGCGAGATACACTCTGAAAATGGTATCTACTACACGACTTTTCAACTTTACCATGTTTCTGATAATGGTTTTATTGATTCCTCTCTTCTGCGAAATATGATTCAACGTAAAGAATACTGTTTTGTCGTCCTGGTCAGCCTCGTCACCATGTGTTTAGTTCTTCCCGGCCTGTCTTCCGCGAAAGGTTGTATCAGGATGCTCTGGCATCTAAAACAGCTATACAAATTAGTAATACGTTGTATTTACTGAACAATACAAAGATAACTTAAAATCCCTATCAGTCTCTTTTCGCGGCGGCGTCTTCCTCGATGCTAGCTGCACTGAGTCCTAGTGACTGCCGATTTACTTAAAGCCTTACCCTCATATTGTAGGATGAATTACCAACCCATTTATTGAATGTGAATGATTTCACGAATTGCTAAGTGTGGTGTCGCACAAGTATAAAGTGCGCGCCACGTACTTTCGCCGCGCGCCGCCATGCACGCACGGCGCAGCATTCTTACGACGTCAGCCACGAGCGCCCTCTGCGGCAACTCCGCTCGTGGCCACCACTGAACAGCATCGTTCACTTGGGACTGAGACAGGAACCAGTTAACACTTCGGAATCAGATAGGCACCAGTTAAGACTTGGCTATCGGATAGGCACTAGAAATCGTCAGTAGGCAGCCCTCTATCGAATCTATGTATCGGCATTCTGCAGTCAAGAACTATGTAAAAGTTAAGTATTACTAAGTCTCTATGAAATATATATCTCGTTCTAATTTACTCTAGTGTTTCTAGTTTCTGCTGTTCCACTGGCTGTCACCTCCGTACCTGCACACGCGTGCATCCTTTATTCCTGTGTCGGTCTCTTTCTACTCGGCCACCAACACCTACGACAACCGGCGGAAACGAGACACAAAAGTGGCGACGAGGCTGGGACACAAAACTAAGTGCTACTGGAGGAATCCTTACTGATTATTTTCTCTCGCAGTCTTTCCTTTCGTCATCTCGTGCCCCGTTGACGAATGTATTTTTGGGCAAGTTAAATTTTAATCATTGTAAAGTCCCTACATCCCGGACTGGAGTTTCCGAGTGGGGAATGGGCAACTTACACCCTGTGTCCTTGGTAGTTCCTATGTTAGTTGCAGTGTTCTTAACCTGTTAACGATTTGTACAACTGTGAATACGTTTCATTGGCCAGTTCTGTGCCTTTCTAATAAATGATAATTTGAACCTAGTTTTAATTTTATCAGTTCGATTGACACTTTGTTTGGGCTAGTTGTGAATAAGTGACAATATCTCACGAATCCGCTGGTGCTTGTTGTTTAACCTGTTTAACTGGGGGCACAATTGATTGCATGTTATTCAAAGGCATCAGTAATTTGGGCTTGATTCACGTTAGTCCGTCCGTTAAGTTGGTAATATAGTTATATGTTGTTATTTGGACCGTTCCATTACTTGTTGTTGATGCGCGGGTTGTTGGTATTTGTTAATAGCGTGTTGTCTTATGTAATAAGGAGCTTTGTCCAAAGGTTAAGATTGTGACCTGGTCATCCTAAGTGCCGGCTCTATTACTGATGCATTCAACCTTTAAATTCAAATCAATACACTTGTGTTAAGCGTCCGCCGTAAATCAAAGATAGTTTAACATTACCTGGCACACTAATGTGCCTTGATCACTTGATACTGAATTCCGTGAGTTACGAAAGTGAAACTGTTACTTGAAATTTATTATTTGTGTCACCTATTCAATTAAATCTCTTTAAGTAATGTTAGTTACTTAGATGAGTTACTTGCTACTGATACATGTCCATTGGTAAGATTTTGCTCCGATATTACTACATCACGTTTCCTGAGAAGTATACTAGTTAATCCTGTGCATGGGTCGTTTGTATTTGTTCGTAACGTGTTACCTTATGTAGTAAAGAGATCTGTCTAAAGGTTACGATTGTGACCTGATAATCCTAAGTGCCGGCTCCGTTACTGATGTATTAAACCTTGACATTTAAATTAATATACTGGTGTCCGCCCTAAATCAAAGTTATTTTAGCATTACCTGGCACATTAAAATGTTCTGATTATTTCATACTGAATTCTGTGAGTAAAGACTTTCATCTCTGTGAAACTACTACCTGAAATTTGTTATTTGTATCATCTGTTCAATTAAATGTCTTTAAGTGAGTTTAGTTACATAAATGAGTTACAAAATATTGATATATGTTCATTGTTTGTATTTTTTGATGTTTTAATGAGTGAATAAACGGCCTTTTTTAAATTGTTATTTCTCTGTTACCACGATCCATCTTCGGATCTCTCATATACAATGTCGTGTTTTCCGGTGGATGATTTGGTTGACTCGTCATTTTGTTATAAAATATTTGCGGCTCTCATTCGAAATCGACTTCCTTTAGACTGCTAATAAAGTAGTTATACGGCACGGACGTTACACCACGACACGGACACAGTATTGAACACAGCAATCCGAGATGTCAAGGCCGGACGGGCGGTTCATAATTAAGTGAAAAAATAAATCGAACACGAGAGTATTTTCCGCATCGTAGTCCAATACCTCGCCAGTGCGGCTAAAGGCGCTTCATGAATATTACGTATCTTTCTGTTTCTGTTCCTTCTTTTTTCACAATTTCGTACACTTTATTCCTGATTCCGTGCTCGATATGTGTACTGATTTTGAGGGCTGTCTACTGCGTAAATTTACTGCTAAATCTGAGGGGACTGTGATGTGCCGCAGTGTGCAGGGAGTGGGGAACACTCCGTATAACATTGCTAAACGTCATCGGTACGTCCCGAGTGTTATGAGGTGGGCAGGCATTAAACGCAATGGACCAACACTGATCCATATCTCCGGGTAACGTTACAGCAGAGCAGTGCTGAAGGCAGACCATTCCGCATCACGTCCACCTGTTGATGGGGCCGGCAGGGCCCTATTTCCTGTTTATGGATGGCAATGTCCGCCCGCCGATGGATACACTGGAATGTGGAGGTAGTGAAAGTGTGGAATGATCTGCAGGCTCCTCGGATGAAAGCCCTGTACGGCAGAGACGGTCAGAACGCGGCTAGCGCGCCTCATGCGCCTCTTGTTTCAATGTTAAGCGGCTCCGGTAATAAAAATTATAAATATTTAAAATCAAACAAAGTAACAATAGTACACAGTTTGAAATGATTTACAGCCTGTTTATCAATCTGCAGTTGCAAGTGTTTCACGTTTATTTTTTATTTATTCATTTATTTTTTATTTTTTGCAAGTTTCGATCCATCAGGATCATCTTCGTAGTAGCGACTGTAACACGTCTCATCTATGTTAGTGATTGTCATGACATAGATAAGACGTGTTGCAGTAGCAACTACGAAGATTCTGAAGAGGATCCTGATGGATGGAAGCAAAAAAAAAAAAAAAAAAAAAAAAAAAAAAAAAAAAAAAAAAAAAAAAAAAAAAAAAAAAAAAAGAAGAAAAAAAAACACACAAAACAATTAGTGCAGTTGCAAACTCTCTCAAGTCGACATTGTAGACTATAGTGAAAATAGTACACAGTTTTGTGGTGTTTCAGCGAAATATGCACCGTCTGTAAAACGAGACCTTGTTGGACTTTCAAAGACTGACACGTCATACCATTAATTCCTAAGTAACCACTAATTACCATATTATTCACAGACACTATTCATAATAACAGATGCCTAAGCGACGCAATGACGATAACAGCGTAGGTTAATGCCTCGTTTTCATTCTCCCTGGTGCGGGAATACAGATTAAGCTGCGAGTGCTGAGGGATGAATGCAGTTAACTCATATGTGCAGTCAGTGTGGCATATGGAAGTTTGGGTCGGTCCTGGAGTCGTCTTCGGGTAGCCTAGTGGTTAAGACGACTGCTCACGAAAAGCGGGAAAACCGGGTTCGAGTCCCGGCCCGGCACAAATTGTCATATGTCACCAATTGGTAGAACACCCATACCTTATACAGTGACGCTAAAGGAAATTCTCTATTGCGAGAAAATATTGATAACTATTCATAATATACATGTTTTCAATATCGACAAATTATGAAGGCTGACACTAATCGTGAACTACGTTCCTTCAAATGGCAAAAGCAATGAAGTAATGACGACCTACTTGAAGATGTGTTTTGGTATTATTTCATGATATGGTTATTACAAAGTAAGATTCCAAGCAGTGTTTTCCAGTTATTGGATCCAATTACTGCAAGAAACAGGAAAATTTTCACCTCGACTTGCTGAGGGACAGTGGCTGTTGGACATGATCTGTTTTACAAATCAAGATACAAAGAAACTTACAACGGTTGCTAACAGTGGGCTGTGAAATAAATCAACACGCACAGCTGAAATTTGTATCCACTATGGATTCGAACCCGAGTCGTCCTGCTTCCTAGGCAGTCGAGCTGACCACTGCGACTTGTTCCTAGTGGATCGGTTACTTGCTGACATGGCATCGTGCTTGTTGCATGTTAATCGTTGAGTTCTTACCTCAGTTTTTTTACGAAATTGGCTTATTGCAATCACCGTGGCTGTAGGCCGTCCAAGCATGGCTAACATGCAAATTCTCAACTTATCCACACACTACTCTGATAGTACCAACTCATTACTATCGGCACTGTGCCGATTATCGTAAGTTGGGACCTCGTGCGCATCCACACTAAAGAAAAGGATCATTGGCCATCTTCGCCTTATTTATACAGGACATTTGGAAATGCCCGTTACAAACTTCTAGGACTTGTAGAGGGTAGTGAGTACATAACATATTGAACAGGAACCCATGTCTGGGAACGTATCACTTCCGTTCCACGACGGAAATGTAATAGGCGTGACCCAGTTGTTGTTGTTATGGTCTTCACTCCGGAGACTGGTTTGATGCAGCTCTCCACCCTACTCTATCCTGAGCAAGCCTCTTCATCTCCTCATAAGAACGGCAACCCACATCCACTTGAATCTGCTTATTATACGCGTATCTTGGTCTCCCGCTGCGATTTTTACCCCACACACTTCCCTCCAATGCTAAATTTACGATTCCCCGACGTCTAAGAATGTGTCCTACCAAGCGATCCCTTCTTTTAGTCAGGGTATGCCAAAAATTCCTTTTCTCACCAATTCCGTTCAGTACCTCTTCATTAGTTATGCGACCTAACCACCTAATCTTCAGCATTCTTCTGTAGCACCACATTTCAAAAGCCTCTATTCTCTTCCTGTCCTCACTGCTTATCGTCCATGTTTCACTCCCGTACAAGGCAACACTCCACACAAAAGCCTTCAGAAAAGACTTCCTTACCCTTAAATTAATATTCGATGTTAGCAAATTTCTCTTTTTCAAAAATGCTTTTCTTCCCATTGCCATTCTGCATTTTATATCGTCTGTACTGCGACCATCGCATGTTATTTTACTACCCAAGTAACAGAACTCATGTACCACCTTCATTGTTACATTACCTAATCTAATTCCTTCAGCATTGCCTGATTTTCTAAGACCGCATTCCATTATTTTGTTTTGCTCTTGTTAATGATCATTTTATACGCTCTCTTCAACACACTGTCCATTCCATTCAACTGCTCCTCCAGGTCCTTTGCTGTCTCTGACAGAATTACAATGTCATCAGCAAAACGCAATGTTTTTATTTCTTCCCCCTGAACTTTAATCCCTTTTCCAAATTTTTCCTTTCTTTCCTTCACCGCCTGCTCGATGTACAAATTGAATAACATCGGAGAAAGGCTACAACCCTGTCTTACTCCCTTTCCAACTGATGCTTCCCTTTCATGTCCTTAGAGTATTGCCTCCCGGGTTCCTACGTTCCTCCTGAATCCAAACTGATCTTCCCCGAGGTCAGCTTCTACCAGCTTTTCTATTCGCCTGTAGATAACTCGTGTTAAAATTTTGCAACCATGACTTATCAAACTGATGGTTCTGTAATTTTCACACCTGTCTGCGCCTGATTTCTTTGGAATGGGGATTATTATATTTTTCTTAAAGTCTGAGGGCATTTCGCCTGTCTCATACATCGTACACACCAGTTCAAATAATATTGTCATGGCTGGCTCTCCCAGAGACTTTAGTAGCTCTGAGGGCCTATTCCTGGGGCCTTGTTCCGACCTAGGTCTTTCAGGGCTCTCTCAAATTCATCTCTCAGTATAGTATCTCCGATTTCATCTTGATCTACTTCCTCTTCCCTTCCTACAACATCGTCTCTAAGTTCATTTCCTTTGAAGAGCTGCTCTATGTACTCTTTCCACCTTTTAGCTTTCCCTTCTTTGCTGAGAACTGGTTTCCCATCTGAGTTCTTGATATTCGTAGAGTTAATTTTCTTGTCCCCAAATGTCTCTTTTATTTTCCTGTAGGCGGTATCTACTTTTCCCCTTCTTATACATTCTTTTACAGATTTGCATTTGGCTTCTAGACACTCCTGCTTAGCCATTTTGCACTTCCTGTCAATCTCATTTTTTAGTCGTCTGTACTACCTTTTGCCTGTTTCATTTACTGCATTTTTATATTTTCTCCTTTCATCAATTACATTTAGTATTTCCTGCGATATCCAAGGATTTTTTGTAGGTCTTGCCTTTCTACCTATTTTGTCCTCTGCTGCCTTCACTATTTCATCTCTCAACGCTACCCACTCCTCTTCTACTGTTTTATTTCCCCCTGTTTCTGTCAATCGTTGCCTAAATCTCCCTCTGAAATTCTCCAGAACTTCACTTTCCTTCAATTTATATAAGTCCCATCTCTTTATTTTTCTACCTTTCTGCAGTTTTTTCAGCTTCAGCCTACACTTCATGACTAACAGGTTATGGTCAGAGTCTACATCTGCCACTGGGTCAGTGTCTTGCAGTTTATAACCTGGTTCCGGAATCTATGTCTTACCATTATAAAATCTATCTGATACCTTCCGGTGTCTCCTGGACTCTTCCATGTATACAACCATCTTTTGTGATTCTTAAACCACGTGTTTGTTACGATTAAATCATGTTCCGTGCAAAATTCTACCAGGCGACTTCCTCTTTTATTCCTCCTGCCCAGTCCACATTCACCTACTATTTTTCCTTCTCTTCCTTTTCCTACTACCGAATTCCAGTCTCCCAACACAATTAGGGTTTTCCTCTCCTTTAACTGTCTGAATAATTCCCTTTAGCTCCTCATATATTTCTTCGATCTCCTCATCATCGGCAGAGCTGGTTGGCATATAAAGCTGTAGTATTGTTGTCGGTGTTGGCTTCGTATCTATCTTGACAATGATAATACGAGCACTGTGCTGGTCATAGTAGTTTACCCGCATTCCTATTTTTCTTATTCATTATCAGTCCTACTCCTGTGATACCCCCAATTGATTTTGTATTTATAATCCTGTACTCACCTGACCAGAAATCGTGTTCATCCTGCCACCGAAAGTCACTAATCCGCAGTATAACTTCAACCTATCCATTTCCCTTTTTAAATTTTCTAATTTTCCTACCCGATTAAGGGATCTAACATTCTACGCTCCGACCCGTAGAATGCCAGTATTGTCTTTCCTGGTGATCACATCCTCCTGAGTAGTCCCCGCCCGGAGATCCGAATGGGGGACTATTTTACGTCCGGAATACTTTACCCGAGAGGATGCCATCATCATATGTTCATACCGTAGACCTGCATGTCCTCGGAAAAGTAACGGCTGTAGTTTCCCCTTGCTTTCAGCCGTTCGTAGTAGCTGTGTGGCAAGGCCACATTAGCTGATGTTACAAGGCCAGCCCACTCCCATGAACCACAGACATTGCCGAGGTGGGGTGGCTTGCGTGTCTCAACGATACAGATAGCCGTACCGTAGGTGCAACCACAGCGGAGGGGTATCTGTGGAGAGGCCAGACAAACGTGTGGTTCCTGAAGAGGGGCAGCAGCCTTTTCAGTAGTTACAGGGGCAACAGTCTGGATGATTGACTGAGCTGGCCTTGTAACATCAGCTAATGTGGCTTTGCCACACAGCTACTGCGAACGGCTGAAAGCAAGGGGAAACTACAGCCGTTATTTTTCCCGAGGACATGCAGCTCTACTGTATGAACATATGATGATGGCATCCTCTCGGGTAAAATATTCCGGAGGTAAAATAGTCCCCCATTCGGATCTCCGGGCGGGGACTACTCAGGAGGATGCGATCATCAGGAAAGACATTACTGGCATTCTACGGGTCGGAGCGTGGAATGTTAGATCCCTTAATCGAGTAGGAAAATTAGAAAATTTAAAAAGGGAAATGGATAGGTTGAAGTTAGATATAGTGGGGATTAGTGAAGTTCGGTGGCAGGATGAACAGGATTTCTGGTCAGGTGAGTACAGGATTATAAATACAAAATCAGTTGGGGGTATCACAGGAGTAGGACTGATAATGAATAAGAAAATAGGAATGCGGGTAAGGTACTATGACCAGCACAGCGATCGCATTATCATTGTCAAGATAGATACGAAGCCAACACCGACAACAGTAGTACAGGTTTATATGCCAACTAGCTCTGCCGATGATGAGGAGATCGAAGAAATATATGAGGAGCTAAAGGCAATTATTCAGACAATTAAGGGAGAGGAAAACTTAATTGTTATGGGAGACTGGAATTCGGTAGTAGGACAAGGAAGGGAAGGGAAGATAGTGGGTGAATATGGTCTGGGCAAAAGGAATGAAAGAGGAAGCCGCCTGGTAGAATTTTGCACGGAACATAATTTAGTTATAACAAACACCTGGTTTAAGAATCACAAAAGAAGGTTGTATACGTGGAAGAGACCAGGAGACACCGGCAGATACCAGATAGATTTTATAATGGTAAGACATAGATTTCGGAACCAGGTTTTGAAGTGTAGGACATACCCAGGGGCAGACATAGACTCTGACCATAACTTGTTGGTTATGAACTGTAGGCTGAAACTGAAGAAACTACAGAAAGGTAGGACAATAAGGAGATGGGACCTGGATAAATTGAAGGAACCTGAAGTTCTTAAGAATTTCAGAGGGAGCTTCAGGCAACAATTGACAGAAACATGGGAAAATAAAACAGTTGAGGAGGAATGGGTAAAATTGAGAGATGAAATAGTGAAGGCAGCAGAGGACAAAATAGGTAGGAAGGCAAGACCTACAAAAAATCCTTGGATATCACAGGAGATACTAAATTTAATCGATGAAAGGAGAAAGTATAAAAATGCAGTAAATGAAACAGGCAAAATGGAGTACAGACGACTAAGAAATGAGATTGACAGGAAGTGCAAAATGGCTAAGCAGGAATGGCTAGAAGGCAAATGCAAGGATGTAGAAGAATGTATAAACAGGGGAAAAATAGATACAGCCTACAGAAAAATAAAAGAAACATTTGGAGATAAGAAAAACAGCTCTATGAATATCAAGGACACTGATGGAAAACCAGTTCTCAGCAAAGAAGGGAAAGCTGAAAGGTGGAAAGAGTATATAGAGGGGCTCTACAAAGGAAATGAACTTCGAGACACTATTGTAGGAAGGGAAGAGAACGTAGATGATGATGATGATGATGAAATAGGAGATACTATACTGAGAGATGAATTTGACAGAGCACTGAAAGACCTAAGTCGAAACAAGGCCCCTGGGGTAGATGATATCCCGTCAGAGCTACTGAAGTCTCTGGGAGAACCAGCCATGACAAAATTGTTTCACATTGTGTGTAAGATGTATGAGACAGGTGAAGTACCCTCAGACTTTAAGAAAAATGTTATAATCCCCATTCCAAAGAAAGCGGGTGCAGACAGGTGTGAAAACTACAGAACCATCAGTTTGATAAGTCATGGTTGCAAAATATTAACACGAATTATATACAGAAGGATGGAAAAGCTGGTAGAAACCGACCTCGGGGAAGATCAGTTTGGGTTCAGGAAAAATGTAGGAACACGGGAGGCAATACTCACTTTACGGCTTATCCTAGAAGATAGATTAAGAAAAGGCAAACCTACATTTCTAGCTTTTGTAGATTTGGAGAAGGCTTTTGACAATGTTGATTGGAATAAACTCTTTCAAGTTCTGAAGCAAGCAGGAGTAAAATATAGGGAGCGTAAGGTTATTTACAACTTGTACAAAAACCAGACAGCGGTTGTCAGAGTTGAAGGGCATGAAAGGGATGCAGTGGTTGGAAAGGGAGTAAGACAGGGTTGTAGCCTTTCCCCAATGTTGTTCAATTTGTACATTGAGCAAGCTATAAAGGAAAGCAAGGAGAAATTTGGAGAAGGAATTAAAGTTCAGGGTGAAGAATTAAAAACATTGCGTTTTGCCGACGACATAGTGATTCTGTCAGATACAGCAAAGGACCTGGAAGAGCAATTGAACGGAATGGACAGTGTGCTGAAAGGTGCATATAAGATGAACATTAACAAGAGTAAAACTAGGGTAATGGAGTGCAGTGTAAGAAAATCAGGTGATGCTGAAGGAATTAGATTAGGTAACGAAACAATAAAGGAGGTAGATGAGTTTTGTTACTTGGGCAGTAAAATAACAAATGATGGTCGCAGTACAGATGATATAAAATGCAGAATGGCAATGGGTAGAAAGGCGTTTTTGAAAAAGAGAAATTTGTTAACATCGAATATTGATTTAAGCCTAAGGAAGTCCTTTCTGAAGGCATTTGTATGGAGTGTTGCCTTGTATGGGAGTGAAACATGGACGATAAGCAGTGTGGACAGAAAGAGGATAGAGGCTTTTGAAATGTGGTGCTACAGAAGAATGCTGAAGATTAGGTGGGTGGATCGCGTAACTAATGAGGAGGTACTGAACCGAATTGGGGAGAAAAGAAATTTCTGGCATACCTTGACTAAAAGAAGGGATAGATTGGTAGGACACATTCTTAGACATCAAGGAATTGTGAATTTAGCGTTGGAGGGAAGTGTGTGGGGTAAAAATCGCAGAGGGAGACCAAGAGACGCGTATAGTAAGCAGATTCAAGTGGATGTGGGTTGTCGTTCTTATGAGGAGATGAAAAGGCTTGCTCAGGATAGAGTAGGGTGGAGAGCTGCATCAAACCAGTCTCCGGACTGAAGACCATAACAACAACAACAAGGCCAGCTCAGTCAATCATCCAGACTGTTGCCCCTGTAACTACTGAAAAGGCTGCTGCCCCTCTTCAGGAATCACACGTTTGTCTGGCCTCTCCACAGATACCCCTCCTCTGTGGTTGCACCTACAGTATGGCTATCTGCATCGTTCAGGCACCCAAGCTACCCCACCTCGGCAATGTCTGTGGTTCATGGGGTACAATTATGAAAAGAATACTGAATCACTCCGTTATTACTTACTCATTTCCATTACAATGTGCACCTTATGGTTTACATTAGTCGACCACAACAAGGACCCTGCACCTACGGCACCAGCCATAACGTACTGACCAAAGCATTACAACAGCGGCTCGATGGAGGCGACCACCAACGTTGTCACAAATATTGCACCTCCGAAGCATTTTCTGGTACCTCTCTCCATCCCACCTGGTGTCTCTTCATTGTCTAGTGCAGCGGCCAGAATTCGTGCCCGCAGACGTTGACGAGTTACACATCTGAATTGAAACTCTCGTAGAACGGAAGCGATACGGTCAAGGACATGGGTTCCTATTAAACATGTTATGTACCCACTACTGTCCTACAAGTTTGTAACGGGAATTTCCGTCCACCTTGTATATAAGCCGTCTATTCTACAAGACATATTTGAAAGAACAGACACTCAACTGTTTCATTCCGGATATCTCTGAAAGTACAAGAGATACTGAAAAACGACTTTTACGGCCATGAACGTACGGTAGGGCTTATGAAAGTATGTCCTATGAGACACTCTAAAACATGAGGAAATATTATTTGCAACAAAATAGTACCCCACATTATTTCTTAAGCAATCGATAGGATGAAATATCACAAAAAGAATGGCGTCGGTTGCATCGCGATGCGTCAGTTACGTCGGGAGAAACTGCGAAGCGAAGTTAACGTTTGAAACACATGAGGTGCGCTAGCGCATGTCCGAGACTCAACCGTGAGTCTCGCTTCAGACACGGACATGCGCTAGCAGCACATCTCATGTATTTAAAATGTCTGCTTCGCAGCTTCTCCGGATGTTATTGACGCATCGCGATGCAACCGACGCCATTCTTTTTGTGATTTTTCATCCTATAGATTGCTTAAGTAATAATATGGGGTATCCATTTTAAAAAACATTGTGTTGCAAATAATATTTCTTCACGTTTTAGTGTCTCATAGTACCTACTTTCATAAGCCCCTGCCGTATGTTCACGACCGTGAAAGTCGTTTTTCAATATATCCTGTAGTTTCAGAGATATCTGGGGTGAAACAGTTGAGTGGGACACCCTGTATGTAATTACTAATCATCTTAAGCATTTAGAAACGCAGCATTACAAGGAAGAAATATACTTATTTCTGGCTGAGCGCAGTCGGTGGTTACGATTCATAACAAATTTATACTCCGTCGGAAAATCAGAAAAATGTGCTCCTTTCTAATGTCTGGAATCTTTCTTTCACTTGAAAGACGAATGCAATAGAATGCTGTTCTTGTTAAAAATAGACTCCAGATGTAGTGATTAGTGATTCGTAGACATGTTAAGCAAACAAATGAATACCACACAGCTATCACAACATGACAACTGGCGATATAGACAGAGCGAGTTATTAAAAAGTAGTGCAAAAACCCAAAACTAGCAATAGTAACATCAAAACACGGGATAATACAGAGCAAACATAACAACACCACAGCACAAAAGTAAATAAGGTGCTAACTAGACACATATACTTCATCGTGATATCCAGGCGAAAGAACAATACATTTATTCGTTGTGGAAATAAAAACGTTTTATTATTTCAGGTGACAAGCTGTAAAATATGTTAATTAAAGCAACACTTATAACCTGCCAATAACTTCATGTAGGCATGTATATAAATGTAGGCCTGCAAATATTCAACCTAATTCTCAAAAGCCGGCCGCAGTGGCCAAGCGGTCTGCAACGTGCCAGCCACGGTCTGCACGGCCGCTACGGTCGGGGTTTCAAATCCTTCCTCGGGAATGGATGTTTGTGTTGTCCTTAGAGTAAGTTAGTTTAAGTTAGTCAAGTAATTAGTGTGTAAGTCTAGAAACTAATAACGAAGAAGTTTAATCGCATAAGACCGCACCCACATTTTAACATTTATTTATTTATTCTCAAAAGGTAGCAGTTTAGCCAAATATTTATACAATCCACAAAAAACTCTAACCGTAAAACAGTTTCAGAAATTAAAGGCAAAAGCCCAAGGAAGATGGGACAACAAGTGCCAAAATTGTTTGGGTGATAAAAACAGAAAAGGCCGAATTTCTTTCCAGTTTAATCTGATTAACATTCAATTGAATTCGTACAATATGCGCTGACCATTTATCGACCATTTATCGACCAGATTTCAAACTGCTCTCAGCAAAAATTATGAAAAATATCGCACTGACGTGTTATAGGCCAACGTTTCGTTACAACTGTACTATTGTGATACTATCTATGCACTCAACACGTAATATTTGTAATCTGATACCATACTGCGTCTGATGGCTGGTTATAGGTTTGCCTGCAAAATTAAAACGGATACTAGTACAGACATATGTATATAATTTTATAAGTTGTTATTTTATGTTGGGTATTATGAATTACTTTGGTTAATATTTAAATTATTTACAGTAGCACATCTAACTGTTGATGTTAGTAGACATAAGGTCTTATGTAGACCATAATCAATGCACCATCCACTAATCTTCTTAGATTATTGTATGTTATTAACGATGTATTCATAACATCACATCTTACTTGATGTATCTATTTCTCACCCATTATTAATTATGTCATAAGGAAACTATAATATGTAGAACTCCAGCACCAAATCACATCAACATTCTGTAATGCATTATGTATGATATGATTATTACTATTTTACATAGAGCAAATGATAAGAAATCCCTTTCATTGCATTAGCACCCATTTATTTCATTCAAATCAGTTTAGTATCATGCATAGCAGACATCAGACAGTATTTCGAACTTTTTCCATAATTGGAACTGATGCGTATAGCGTGTGTGTAGACAAATATTACCATTTTATACAATTTACAATTTTATAAAATGACAATCTAGGTTTTAGTTCTTACTCTTCTGTAAAATGATTGCGTAATTGTGTGGAATAATTTAATGACATTGAAGTGAAGGAAGAACATTTTTGTGGTACATGTGAATGAAATGTGTATGAGAATACATTGATTATAGATTACTGCAATGTAAAGAACTATGTGCAGACGTATCTTTGTTTAATTCAGATCACCTAAGTCGCCATTGTGTTACTGAATGAAGCAATATGAGAGGACATTGGCAAAATATCTTATAGGTCAGGCTGATACAGTCTTTAGTTCTGACGTACTGATGTCGCCAACATCCTAATATAATTCAGGGCCAATGGTTGACATGATAATCATGTTCAGTTAACATTACACAAGATATCTTTCTTCCACTTCATAGAACATACAGTATCTGCATAATAAATATTAGCCATCTTCACATAGGAATGTATGCAACTTTTACAAATCTGTTAAGGCAGCTTAGATCTATCGAAATCTGGCAAAAAAAGAAGATTTCAATGCGATCTTGGGTAACCTATGCTTTTTTGCAATTTTGAAAAACAAAATACATCACCCTCAGAGGCATAAATGTCAGAAGTATACAAATTACTTTTTCTATAATTTGTTCCTACCGTTTATGGATTCTTGTGAGTTCTATAACATTGCTCAGAATTAATTCATTTTTATATCTCCTGAATATGGTTTGCACTTCACTGTAATTTCGAAAGTTTGTTCAGTGACATATGTGGATACAACCTGCAAAACATCACACGAATACCGTTAGTAATTGAAGATATGAAAAGTTCCAATGTCAAGCCAAATGCAGCAGTTTACTGCAGGATTAGCGGAAACGTAGGAAGAGATAAACGTCTTTCAATTCATCATCTTGCAGCATCATTTGTCAGCAATAAAATGTTTGATAAACGTACTAAATTCATACATAACTCTTTGTACGTCGGTAAGCTCGGTAATTCTGAAATAATTGATCAATTAAGTCTGATTACTCACAAGTAGTAATATGCAACAGTTTTTCAAGCATCTCATTGTTTATGAAGTAATATCTTCATGCAAAGATATAATTTCAAAACTCAAAGTTTTCAAATGTTAGTAAACCTAAGGGACTTCTGCAGGAGACAAACCCTAAGCTTACAAACTACTTTAACTTATACTAATGACAACGCACACATCCCCTTGCCCGAGGTAACTAATTTACGCCAACGACAACACACACACGCACACACACACACACACACACACACACACACACACACACACACATTGCCGAAGGAGGACTCGAACCTCCGACGGCGAGCAACCGCGGGCTCCGCAGCAAGGCGCCTTGGAGCGTTCGCGCACTCCACAGCGGCATTTTGAATCTAGATTCAGTGCATACTGTCAGTAAAACGTCACTAGAATTCAGTCAGTACTTAGAAGTAATAAATTATAACGTCTTTCTGAACACCCTAGTGTTACTCCATGAACAACAAGAAATTAATAATTGATAAAGTACTTTTTTTTTCTTTCATCATTTTCAAAGGATCGCCAGTAAGAAAAACTTGCGTCAGTGATTGAGACTGTATGAATAGGTTGTTGTGAATGAATGCTTAGGCCGGTATTACACTATCCAATTTATTGGACAAAGATGATTTGTCCAATAATATTGGACGCAGTGTAATACGACACTTTTGTCCAATCTTGTCTTTCCTCCAATTTCTTTGATCAAATGTAGTGCTTGGCCTTATATTTGACCAAAGAAAGCGATCGTTGACTGTTTCCTGCAGTGAGAAATGTGACCGCTGGGAGCGCTAGCATCACTGCAGCCGTTTTGCGTCTGTATTCTGTAATTAAAGACATGACTGATGGCTGCTAATTTTTCTGGGTGTGTTTGTTGGCTACATAATTGATAGAAGTCTACAAAGCAGAGGAAGCCCTCAGTAATTCACAACCGGAGTACGATGCAAGAAATAAACTGTGTGTTGATTGGGTAGCTGGGATATGTTAGACGTCTTGTCATAGGCGTCTACATCTGCATTTGGATTTACCGAGTTTGCATTGCAAAAAGCGGGCATAGAAGAGGAGGCAGCAGACACAGTATACTCGTAGATAAATGTTTTTTGTAGTTCTCGAGTCTTGCATTTTTGTACTTCAGATGCCGCTGGTTAAAAAGTGTTTATCTGCATCGTAAATTTTCATCAAATGTGTAGTTGGTGAAACAATAAATTTTCAAAATAAGTACCTAAATAAAGATTGTTCCTGATGACAATATACTGCACCAAACAGTATATACGTCATAATTCCTCTTTAAGTGCTTTACACATTGCATGTTATTTTTGTCAATGCGCATTACAGTATCTGAGTGCCTACTGTAATTTTCGTCAATGTGCACTGCAGTATTATAGTGCCAGCTGTGAACTAAAGTAGCTTTCTGCTGTTGCAAGAAATCGGGGCCTAACGTTTGCTGTGTTTTGAGTTTATAGGCCTACCTTTTCTGAGGTGAATTTTCTGCTTTGTAATTTGAGGAACAGAAAAACCTATTTCATTATCATATATTTAAATGTACTATATTGTCCGTTCGTATATAATTTTAATCCGCGAGGACTAGCGCGTGAGCATTTCGCTCACAGGAATTTTAAAACAATCGGCATTTTACCAATATTAAATAGTCAAATATTTATGTTTCCTTATAAACGCAACTATAAATACTTCTTTAGACATATTAAGTACATTACAAACTGTTCTTTGACTGTCAGAAAAATTCTATACACGCGATCGATCGCGTAACTTTTAAAGGCGCGATTTCTCGCGGGTTAATATGATTATGTGCCTTTACGACCTCTACTCGCTGTTCCCGGTACAAATTTTGTTGTATGTTTATTATCTCGCGAAGATTTCCATGGCTTCTAGTAATTTCACAATTTTTATTTCATTCTTTATTTTCTTGGATAGACGCACCTGCCGAACATAATAATGAGTTACTGTCTGCCATTCTGTTGAAAATTTTATCAAATATTGGATGATAGTGAAATATCCCCTTTCGGCGTCACGTCAAAGATCTTTGTCAAAGAAATAGGACCAATATTTCATCAAATTTCTTTGTCCGATAAATTTGATAGTGTAATACCGGCCTTACTTAGGCGTCGTAGCCTGCTCTTCGTTTTTCACCGCCACGTCCACTCCCTTAGAAGATGGGTGGCTTTTCCCCCAACGACGAATGCTGCCTGACACAGAACCTTGGTGTAATTAGTCACGGATATTGACTTATCAGCCCCAGAACATTACTAAAATAAATTTATGATTCGTACTTTACTGGTTGAAAAACGTTTATAGTGTCATTCTCTCAGAATGTCACACGGCCTGTAAAACTCGATTCGAATGGAGAGGGCATAAACTTTTGACGTGTAGGAGGAGGGATTACTACGGCAGGAGGGAGTGTGGAATGATCGATGGGTGTGACAGGTGGGGGGAAGGAGCGGCCTCGTCAGGCGGCAGGTAGGAGCGTTCCGCATGACTGCCGCCGCCAGGGAACTTTGTCTCCGGCGTGATTCCTGCAGGCGGCTGTCTCCCACCCCAGCACGCCAGTTCTCTGCGGGATGGGCGAGCCAATGTCTGCCACACCAGATTCCTACCTCCCAAGTCTTTATCGCAGGTAACTCTCTGAATACGTTCACTCACCAGGACTGTTCGACACTGACTAGTTCCAACTAACTAGTTTTGTAACTAAAATGAGATTAGATTACATTACATTGTTCCTTCCATAGATCGATATTGAGGAGATCCTCGTGGATGTTAAACATGTCTTTATTTGTGTTTTATACATGATGGTTGTGTTTGAACTCTGTGACTGTTCCTAATGCATGGTCGATAAAAAAAACTACTAGTCACATCGTATTATTTGTCTATTACATGGTACCGAGAGAGGTGGCGCAGTGGTAACACACTGGACTCGCATTCGGAAGGACGGTGGTTCAAATCCACCTCCGGCCATCCTAATTTAGGCTTTCCGTGATTTCCCTAAATCACTCCAGGCAAATGCTGGGTTGGCGCCTTTCAAAAGGGCACGGCCGATTTCCTTCCACATCCTTACCCAAAGCTCCGAGCGTTAGCTCCGTCTCTACTGACCAAGCTGTCGATGGGACGTTAAACCCTAAGCTTCCTTCCTTCCTCCTTCCTTGTCTATTACATGACCAGTTTCGGGCTTGTGTCCATCTGCAGATGCTTAAAATATTCAGAATTTTACATGTGTAGCATGTTGGTCGAGTTCACTGTTTGAAAACAAATTATTTGGTATTATTAATAGCGGAACTAATTGCAGGTGGCGAGATGACATGAACAAAATCACTGTATACTTACATTTCATATTATATCGAAATCGCGATTGTGCATGTGAGACTTTACTGTTTGAAAAGAAATTATTTTGAATTAATAATAGCGAAACTAATTCAGGTAGCAAGATGACATGAACAATGACAGTTTTTACTTACATTTAATATTGTATCGAAATCGCGATTGTCCGTGTGACGCACTTTCACACACACTTTCTTTTGAGAACCTCTCTACTTTTGTCACTATTCTGCTTGCCGATTTTTTAGTACATTTTATCATCACTGCAAAAAATGGGAACTCACCCCATACACTTTGAAGTATTTTATCCATTTCAGCAACTGTTCAGATTATAAATTAATGAAATGCAGCAACCAGTTGCTTGTGGTTATTTATTTTTAACTTTAACCCCATTAAATTTTGAATCCATAGACACAATGACAAATTCTTTATATTGACAGATGCCCTGACAGTGACATTGTAAGCATCCTACTACTGTGTCAGCTGGTAGTTCTGAAATATTCCCCCTATGGCGCCACTTATCATCGTACTTCTAGACTACTGAATTTTAATCTGCTAAGCGACTGATTTGTCAGTCACCTGCTCCTCTCTTTATGCTTTTCTTCAACTACTTTGAGTATTATTGTATTCCCATAACCTTTTTTCCCTTATTTATCGTTACTCTTTTACTATTTATACCATACACTTTGTTTATATTTGGATGTAGAGTACGTGGTCAAAGAGCGTATATCTAAGAATCACAGTTAGGTTTTCCAACATATAAGTTACAAATGTATCATATGCATATAGGGGGGAGAAAAGTAATACCAGATATGGAAATCAATTTTTTCTTTTTACATAATTGTGGGACCACACTGTCATTTATAAAACATATAATAATCACAAGTAAACTATATTACATTATTTAGTTAGTGTAAAATTGTGCGTTTGAGTGCAAGTGGATATTTAGATATGTCGATTTTCATGAGTATTTAGATATATTATTTTGTATTGAGAACAGCTTTTTGGAACAGTTGAATTACTATTTACTTTTAAATATTTCACTGAATATGTTTATAAATTGCTTGTTTGCTAGTTCCTTTTCTTCATTTCGAATGGAGGAATGGCTGATGATAACATTTTATCTGCACCTTTCATCGTTCATTCTATGTGCATTTGGTAAGTTATTTAGTAGACCGATGGACAGTAAGGATGGTAAAATTCCATCTTGCAAGTGTTTAAAGTTTTAATATTAAGAGTGTGTTTATCATCACCCGTCCTGGGCACCTTTCCTGTCTGTTGTTTTATTGACCTGTTTGTACTCGACTTAGTTTTGATGTGCTCGGTGTTATGCTGTTACATGTTGTGGAGCCACTCAGCCCTGGGGAGCCGGACATAACGGGCGGTGCCTCCGCCGTAGTGTGAGGTCTACGTGCCCGCCGTGGGAGTGCGTCCTTTCCTTCAGTTAAGTTGTCGTTGCATTAGGGAGACACCGTTCCTTGCGTCAGGTTTCCAAACTGAGTGTTTAGCTGTTTGGTTTACCTTAGGCTCTTCCAAGCTTGCACCCGGTTTATTTGTCTGATTCTTTAACTCTAGAGCTTTAAGGCTGATATGTTAAAAAATTGTATTTGAAGCCTTGGTACTTTGTGAATATTTGTTGGTGTAATTATCTAAATTTAATTTTAATCTTGATAATTCATTTAATGATTTAAAGTTATAGTTACAGATTTTAAAAAGTTTATTTCAGAACTATTTGTTCATCAATTTTATTACTGTCATTATCTTAATTTTTGGAATGACCTGAGCAAGGCAAGCCTGTCAGTTTGTTAATATTTAAATGTTCCTTTTTTATCAATGAAAATTCGTGTACTCCATGAATGTCAAACTGATCGAAATATTGTGATTGTTCTTGTTTGAATTTAAGAAACTTGAAAGTTGTATGTAAAATTCTTAGATATTTGGTGGTCAATAATCAAATTGGTTTGTTTATATTAATAATGTGTAGCAAGGAAAGATATGTAGATGGGCGTACCCTTTCTTTCTCAGCCCTAATGTACCCTGCGACTTCGATAATTGTTAAAAATATCGTTCACGAACAACTCAATCATTCTGTTTTCGGTTGTTTTATTTCTATTTTAATATGATGATCAAGTCGCCCTAGTTATATGGGTCCTAACAACATATGTTTTCATTCGGAGTAGACGTGAAATGAAAGAAATTTCGCAAATAGATCTCGCCGCAACGACGCCTTTCTATATAATGATTTCCACTCCACTGCGTGCATCATTTCTGTGATACTCTCTCCCCTGAACCGGGATAAAACAAAATGAGCTGCCCTTCTCTGGACTCTCTCTATATGCCGGCCGCGGTGGCCGAGGAGACTGAGGCGCTTCAGTCACGGTCTGCAAGGCCAGTACGGTCGGGGGTTCGAATCCCCCCTCGGGCATGGATATTTGTGCCGTCTTTTGTATAAGGTAGTTCATAAGTAGTTTGTAAGTTTACGGACTGATGACCCCGTAGTCGAGTCCCATAAGCTTAACAAACATTTACATTTTCTCTCTATATGCTCCGTCAGTCCCACTTGGTGCGCATCCCATACTGCGCGGCAATACTCCGAAATAGGACGCACAAGTGTGGTGTAGGCAGTTTCTTTAGTACCATCCTTACATCCTGTAAGCGTTCCACAATGAAACGTAGTCTTTGGTTCTCCTTCCGTATCATATTATCTATGTGTTCCTGTTCTTCCTAATTCTCAATTAAAACCAAACTTTTTTATGTTGTACAAGTATATTTTCGGTTGATAACACTTAGTTGACCACATTTACAGCAACTTGACATGCTCGCGCTCGTTGTGTAGCTCACTGGTTCGAGTCCTCCTGTGTGTGTGAGTGTGTGTGTTGTCCTTGGGTTAGTTTGTTTAAGTGATTTATAACCATAGCGACTGATGGCCACAGTAGTTACGTACCACTGATTTACAAACATTTGAACATCTGATTGTAGCTCATTTAAGACATAATTTGGGTATAAAGACACAATTTGTGTATAAAGACACGTTGTCGAACTTGCTGATAACAGTCCCCACTTGTTGAGGCTGGATATTAGCTATTGACTTCTTGCGACGTGTTTGATAATTTATTGACTATTTCATTTGAATATTAAAGATTGTTAATCTTTAATAGGTAATGTCGTTGTGACTTTCGAGACTTTTCTACTTATTGCGCCAGGGTACGACTGTTTATTCTTTAAAGGTTCTAGATTCTGTCAAATTTTTACTTATTTATTAAATATTGTCTCTCTCTGATTGCTGCCATATCTAATTATTGCACCTGTTACTGGATGTTCAATTCTTATTGAATAACTTTGGCATTTGTTATCTTTATGTTTTTATTAAATTTCTTAAAAATTGTTTGAGCACATTAAATACTGGTGAACGTGTCTCTAAAGGATTATAAGATACAGTTAATCATGGAAAGTAGAGGCCGCCTTTTACTTAATTTTGACCTTATATAATTTTGGTAGGTGATGGCTGGTCTCATTTTATTCGTGTGATTACACAAGCTCTTTTCGTATCTGTTCAGCATTAAATGGTTTATTATGCTGTTTGGTTGCTGTAAACTGTAAAGTTACTCTTTCTATCTTTATCTTAACTGCTTGGCTTTTTAATCTCTGTTAGCTTCATTACTTATATCTGAATCACTGTTTACTAAAATAAAACAGTTATCGATAAATGACACAATCTCTCTGGAGGGGCCCTTTAAATTCTTAATACCTGCCTTACGGTGTGGTCAGGGGTCCCACAAGCTTCTACTCACTCAAGGCAATATTAAATAGCTTGAAAATATCGGTTGTAGATATAAATCAACGCCCATCTGCCACTTTCGGTCTGAAACTCAGCTGTCACAGTTTCGTGATGTGTTGACTGATATTTCTCGAGACGATAGGACGGCTTACGATTAGCACTGCCGCTTTCTCCCTGGATGGGGCTCAGGAATCCCGCATTTCGCAGCGTGTGGCTTTTGCTGGTATACGGCGCCCGCTCCCTAAGTTACCTGCATGGAATTCAACGGAGAGCGTAAAGCCCATATAATTAGCCAAGGCTGAGAGCGTGCATAAGAGACGGCATCACAGAGCTCAGGCAGTTAGTGCAACTTGGAATTATAAATGGAAATGAGAAAGCGTTTGCACTAGCGTGTCGCAGTTTCCACTGAAATCTATCACTTCAGCTCAGTCATCGGTGTTGAAAGCACCAGGGTTGCAGCACCATTTTATACACACTTGGGAATTGCTTCTCCCAAAATAGAAGCACGACACGTCTTGAGCAGTAATTTTAATTTTGGTCCAGAAGTTATCCTAATATCTTACGTTAATCTTAATATACAGGGTGAATCCAAATTCGCTCACTCCGGCTTCGCAGCGCGATTCTTCACCTGCCAACGATGAAAAATGTCTCCCACAAAATTTCATTCTGCGCATATTTCCGCAAGCAAATGGACATCAAAGACAGATGGTTGTGTGTTCCATAAGTCAGTGTGTTACATAATTACACCAACAAACTTGTAAGGGATGTATTAGGCGTCTTGAGGAACAAAATGAGCATGGAAACCCATGCCCGGAAACGCCATTTATCGACGCTACGGAGAGTCCAAGTCACAGGCACCAGCTCCTGCCGCTAGACATCCCCTCCACAAACCTAGACGCTCTGTAGCGACATTGGATGACGTTTCCGGTCATGGGTTTCTAAGCGCACTTTGTTCCTTAAGACACGCCCCACATCCCCTAGACGTTTGTTGGTGTAGTAGTGTAATTATGAAACACACTGACGCTTGGGACACACACCCGGAAATATGCGCAGGACGAAATTATATGAGATTATTTTTTTTATTTTTTTATTTTTTTTTTTTTTTTTTTTTTTTTTTTTTTTTTTTTTTTTTTGCTGGCATGTGAGGAATCGCACAGCGAAGCAACAGTTCGCGAATTTAGATTCTTCCTGTATATAAAAATTGAGATGTTTGTGCCTATATTTCACTCTGCAGCCAAAACTACACATCACGAATGAATAGTGTTCGTATATGGTAGGAGGTATCAGTTTCCCACTGTGCGCTATTGTGGTAGAGTATTGATAACGATAAGAAAATGTTCAAATGTTTGTAGAACTTATGGGACTTAACTACGGGGTCATCAGTCCTTAAGCTTACAAACAACTTATCAACTACCTAAGACTAAGTGCGTCACAAATATCCACGCCCGAGGGGGGATTCGAACCCCCGACCGTAGTGGCCGTGCAGACCGTGACTGGAGCGCCTCAGTCCCCTCGGCCACCGCGGCCGGCATAACGATAAGAGGAACGAAAGATATGAAAGTTGAAAGTTACCAACATATATAAAATTCTTCGTGTGGGTGTCAATATTTTACTCTTCAGCAAAAACTACACAACGGAGACGGACGATATCTCTGTGTTGTTGTAGCAAAACATTTCCCGTTATACACCATAGCAGTTTCGTGTCGATAGCTATAAGGGGGTGGAAGTCGTCAGCTTATATAAAATTCGGACTGAAGACTAGCGATGATCTTTGACACTATAATACCAAAGAGGTTATATACAGCAAAACGTGATGCACATTCTTCAGTTGTTTTAATGCAACAAGCGTACGAATAAAAAAGAAATAGGTGGATATTGTAGTTTGTAAACTAGAACTACCAAGAAAGATGCTAAAGCGTAAGAAAGAAATTTCGAGTTCTCGATCCGATTCTAACAAAACAGAAAACTGCGCTGAAAAGTGAATATACAGACAATAGAAACTTTATATTTTTGTAGACGTTGTTTATCTTACACTGTAGGCACCACGATTTTTCGATATTAAAATCCCTAAAGGAGTGAAGCAAGAAATACAAAGCTTCGGATCTAGATTTTTCATTGGAATTAAAAGAAAAAAAAGTTTTCTGATGTTTTTATAAATTCAACCATTAAGCGAGTGAAATAAGGGAAAATCTTTGAAGGGTGCTACTAAGACTATTTTGACGCTAGAAATGCAAAACTTGTATTTGGAACCATGATTAGAATTTTAAAAAATGTGTTTCTACCATCAATGGTGCAGTAGGGGGGTAGCAAGCTTTATCAAAATGCTTGATTAGGAAAGCATTTCTAAAACTGAATCTGTGAAAATTTATATTTAGAAGTAGAAACAACCTATGCAGATCATTCAGTTTACTCGTGTGAAGCAGTGGGAATTAAGCTACTTGAAAGTATGAAGTACATGACTCAGGATAATTAGGTGCTCCAACAAAGATGTACTTTAATTATCAAAACGTACAAATTGTACAGTCTTAAGAGGTGAATAGTTGAATCGTTTTAAAAACCAGCTCAAAACAAGATTGGTATCCGTATTATAACAAGGTCCCTTATCCTCCAGCCCTTTCACTTTTCAGGATGTTGGTCTTCGTGCAACGAAGCAATTTAAGTAAATTTTCGTGATCTGGAACTGATTAGCAGTGAAACTGGTAATTATTTTATTAATGCGGTATCAAGACGAGTAAAACTTCGTTAGAGATTAAAATTTGATGCCAGAGTGGGCGCTGCTTCTTTACATTGGTTGTTTTATTATTCCTTTGACTTCAGATTATAAAACTTCAAAGTAAATGTATTCTTCTGGCATACTAAACATACTCTTCGAAATCATATTCTCGTTAAAACTGACCTTGTCTCGTACCAACGAACAAATATTGGCTTCTTTGCCATAGTGCGCTCCTCTGCACCATGGATAACGGAAAATTTATATTCTTCTTTCCAGGAAGTCTGCACAGTACAAGGTTATATTGGACAATTAAATAGTTTCTCGAAAAACGAAACGATTCTGCTCAGAGGAAGGGAAGTTTCTATTCACTCTCTGAAGAATCGGTACAAAGACCCGCCTCGGCTTCGCAGAGGTGCAGTTTACTAATGAGGAGAAAGTTCCATTCACAAAATATTGAGTATTTTTTAATTGTGTCTACACCTCCACTCGTTTACTCTGTCAGTCATTTATTCAGTTCACAGGAGGGCTTCATCCAACTGAATCTTTCTTAGAATTTGTGTGAAATGAAACAAAACAGTTTCAGTACGATCATGAATTTATTGAACTAAATGAATCTGAATTCCTGGTTATTCTTCTTTTTTTAAAAAAAAAAAATATTTCTTGTGCCCAGAAATGTATAATATTTTTATTTGTTATACTCGACCGGTTTCGACAGTTGCTGACATCAACAGGATATTAACAAAAAATGTTATTTTGTTGTTATTGATGTATTTTTTTTTTTTTTTTTTTTTTTTTTTTAAATCTCCTGTTGGTGGCAGCAAGTACCGAAACCTGCGAGAGTAACGAATAAAAATATTATACAGCTCTGAGAGCAAGAATGATTTTTTTTTCAGAGTACATGGTGGCTGTAGATTGACCACTGAAAACAGCATTAACGTAATTCATGCTTCTGGCAATCATTTATCGGTGTTTTTAATGCGTTCATCGCAACACTTGGTGACAAACGGTACTTTTTTTGTCTTTCCGATCCTTGCAATCTTCTGGTAGCCTCTCCCTACTCTCCTTCCGCTTTTCCTCTTATACCTACTCATAAGATGGTAAGTGTAAATCGCAGTAACAACTCTTACACTGTGTATTTACGTCAACTCTCCGTTAGTCCATCTCCTACTTCCCTTTATCTCTTCCCCTACTTCTCCCCCACCCCTCTCCCACCCCCACTCGCACCATTTTGGCCCACTTTAGGTTACGGTAGTAACACTAAAAGTGGCCTTTGCGATCGTCTTTCGAAAGCTCGAAATTTAAATGAAAATAACGGCTTAACTATTCATCTGACAAGACAATTGAATAACCGAATTTGTAGAGGCGAAAATTCTCTACAACTTTTCTCTCTTGTGGTTTTTTTTTTCATATCTCGTAGCGTTTCAAAGATATTTGCAAAAATAACGGCGATTTTGGGATGTCTGTCTGTCTGTCTGTCTGTCTGCCCGTCTGTTTGTCTGTTCGTAACGTGTTCCCACTTTTTAAGACGAACCGTTCAACAGATCAGCACCAAATTTTACAGATATGATTTTAGGCCTCCAGAGACCAGAACCTCCCTTTTTCCAATTTTTTCGGACAAAAAATACGGTAGTAATACCAAAAAAAGTCATTTGTAATATAATTGTAATTGCAAACGAACCGTTCATCTGACACCAAAATTGAATAACCAAATTGGTAGAGGAGAAAATTCTCTACAACTTAGTCCCCTTACGTTTTTTCATATTTCGTATCGTTTGAGACACGTTTGCAAAAATAATGGAGATTTGACACCCTCCATTGAATAAACGAAAACCAGCCGTTCGGAGATGTCACGTGACATTTCTCGCCCAGAACTCTCTCTGGCATACGCCATCTTGCGTTGCGTATTTGATGATTTTCTTATTGTAACTTACACGTTGTCATTTCAAAGCAATGGCGCACTGAAGAATTAACAAAAACACATAGTTCTTCGTATGATAATCTAGTGTCTACAAATGTCATATTAGCATCAGTTAACAACGCCCATTAATAGTATGAGATTAGGGGGATCATCTTCAGTTTGATACCGTAGCGTAATGGGTAAAGCGTTGGACTACTACATGAAAGATCGGTGGTTCGAAACCCACCACTACATGAATTTTATTTTCCTAAAATGGTTTCAGACACTCTTATTATTAATTTTTTATTATTTAGTTTATTACTTTGATCGAAAATTTTTGCACAAACTTATAAAACTACAAATCTAAAGTGGGCCGTAAAACACGTCATTGCGATTCTTTTTTCTTCTGATCCGGCGTCCATCTCCTGTTCCCCCTCTCTCTTTTCATTTCTTCCTCTCACCTGTCCATTACGTGCCCCCTTCCTGTCACTTTATGTTCATAAAAAAATCCCAAAAGCAGTTACAGGTTTTTCCCGAAGATTAGTGCTTTCCAGGCAACTTTTACAATTTTTGTTACGTACAGATCTTTTCCTCACAAAGACAAACACACAAATAAAAGATATTTAAAAATCATCCATATCAGTTAAGCTGTTCGCAAGTGATGATTTTTCATACAAAATCTCTGATCTATAACATGAGTCAATATGGTAATAGAACGGTCAAAATTCGAGTAAGTTTGTATTTGGTGCAGTGTAGCAGTAGCCACTGGTCTAATCTATCATCTACGACGAAGTTTCACATTAATACATACTCCGCTCCAGAGTGAAACAGTCATTCTGAAAATAAATTTCATTTTGGAAATTAAAATTGCGTACTACTCAAACCTCGTATAAAATAACACGAGGGTTGGAACTTAAGTCACTACTATTTATTCGGATACAAAAGCGTTACATGCTTGCAACTGTTACTGTTCGTGAAAGTAGTCACCAGCTTTGTGTAGAACCCGTTGCCAGCTATGTGGAAGGCGTAGTATACCGTTATAGCCTGTTCTATTTACGATGCGAATGGAGCGGTCTACTACCTGTCGAATCTCTGGAACAGTTCTGAAACGAATGCCATGAAGTGGTTCCTTCATGTTCAGAATCAAATCAAAGTCACAAGGACAAGTCCGGGGAGCATGGTGGATGGTACAGTACTTCCCAGTCCCATCGACCAAAAAGAGCAGCTACAGATTGCGATGTATGCGTCCGCGCATTGTCGTGCAAAATGAAGGAGTTGGATGCGCAGCGCTCCAAGTGCGTCTTAGCAGCGTCGTAACGCATCCATTTGTACATTTCCGTCAGTTCGTGCGAAAACCATCGAGATGCAATTTTTCGCACGGCCAGGCGTTCCTTCAGGTTGCGAAGCGCTAATTAGGTTTCGTGGGCGAGCTCACTAATCAGATGCTCAGATGTTTGTAGAGTTTATGGGACTTAACTGCAGGGTCATCAGTCCCTAAACTTACAAACTACTTATGAACTAGCTAATACTAAGGTCGGCACAAACATCCAGGCCCGAGGTGGGATTCGAACCCCCGACCGTAGTGGCCGTGCAGACCGTGACTGGAGCGCCTCAGTCCCCTCGGCCACCGCGACCGGCGCTCACTAATCGTCTGGCGTCGATCACTGTAGGATGCGAGAGGTCGTTCCCCGTCTGGGGTTCGAATCCCCCCTCGGGCATGGATGTTTGTGCTCTCTGTAGTATAAGGTAGTTCATAAGTAGTTTCTAAGTTTGGGGACTGATGACCACGCAGTTAAGTCCCATAAGCTTCACAAACATTTGAACTTTTTTTTTATCACTGTCCACTAACGCGGAAACAGTAGGCACTTCTTCAGGAAGACCTGTCCGATGCATGTCTGCCACATTTCGCCGACCTTCGTTACACAACATGCCACTGTTCTGTACGGCAACGCCGATTCCCCGCATGCCCTCTTGAAGACCATGATGACACTGACGTGCTATACGACCTCTGGCACATTCAATCTTGATCCACCTCCGTTGTTCCTGTTTCGAAAACATAGTGACACCGTTACGTTACACTGCTCGCCGACAAGTGGCTGTGTTTCCCTCGATTGTGCACACGCCGGTGACGTGGGACAGGCGACTCCATTTGCTCGGAGGTAAGGTAGGTATGTCAACAACGTGTGCTGTCAGTGACGATAGTAGACTCCATCGCATAGTGTCTTCACAGCAGTGTTGCCACTATTTAAGTTACAATCCTCTTATATTTTCCAGTGACATTACTATAAATGGCCTCAATGATAGAAGCACAGGGTTTCATAGAGTATGGCGCAAAAGTCAGTGGAGACTAAGCAGTGATGTAAACGACAGATTGAATTTATGTGTCATAACAAAATAGAAACAATATTTACAATTACTTTCCTGTTCAAACTGTTTTCTGTTTACATCAATACATCTTTGAAGCCTTTCTGTTATACAGTTTCATACATTATGGCATAGTGATGAATGACTGTCGAAATCATGAAATGCGTCGTTTATGTAGTCCTTTAGTTCAGCTATGGAATATAAAGTCATTGACGACATCAGGAAATGCTTCATGGAAATAATCTTTTACTTGAACAATTGTCTGACAATTTTGAGAATAAACAGAGATATTAACAACAACTCCTTGCAAAAAATCCACGTGCGTGATATCTGTGGTTCGTAAACTCATGTCAATAAGTGCAAATAATTGTTTGTAAACCTATGGGACCAAACTACTGTGGCCATCGATCTCTTGACTTACAAACTACTTAAACTTATGCTAAAGACAATACATACACTCGTGCCCGAGAGTGGACTTGAATATCCGACGGCAGCGTCCGCGCAATCCCTCATGTGGCGCCTAGAACCACATGGTCATTCCCGCGCGGCACAATATCTGCCTCCAGACCATTTTTCTTTGAAAAGTTTCTTTAAGTAATGTGATGGAGCACCATCGTTTTGAAAGTAAATTTCCTGAACTTTGTTCAGCACATACTGTAAATCCTGGTACCATGTAATTCTGAAGCTTGTTCAAGTTGTTCAAGTAGTTATCCTGTCAAGAAATGTGATACAAGTAAGACAAAAAAATCCCCCCCTCCCCCAAATCAAACACCTACAGATGGTTGATTTAGTTGCTTTTGTAACAAAAGATTATAACTTTCAGTATACCAATAATTTTTAACTTGTGCATTTAAAGTTAGCCCCGTCAGACCACACAAGTTCATTGAGTAGGTTAGGATCACGTTTCTGTTGGCCAAACATCAGTTCACAAAACTAAAGACGTAGATCTAGATCATCATCCAGTAACCCATCTATTAGACCTTAAACATGTTTGTGTGACATTCTTTGCACTGACCTTCGTGATAATCCATCTCAGTTGCTAATTGTCTGACTGATTTTCGCGGACTTCGGGCCACAGGAAAAGATAACAGCAATTAATTTTCTGCAGTGGTCACTTTACTTGAGCGGCTCGATGTTAACCCAGAACAGATCCATGTTCGTCCCACTTACGTCATATGTTGTTACACTGTTTGCCTAGAAAGTGGTTTTGATGTGAAGTGATTTGCCTATTCGTTAATAATTGTAGTAACAAACTTTTATAAAGTTTATATAACGCTAATATCATTTACTTTTCCTTAACATTTTGAAAACGCGCGTCAAAGATCACGAGCGCGCGCAAATGTTATGTTTTTGTTTTTTTCTCTTCTTTTTTTTCCCACTGGATTGGATACCAACTTTTGTTCTCCTTTAACGAATTGTGACTGGCATCACGCTGTATATTTAATATGAATATTACATGTAAAACAGTGGTACATTATGTCCCGCGGTACTGATCAACAAGAAACCGATGTACACTCAGTGTGCCCCAACAGCTAAACGCCACTGCACGCTGTTCCTCACGTCAACGTCACGTCAGAACACAAACCGTCAAGTTGTATCACACTGCTCGTCACATCAAATTGCGTAGCACATACCCGATGTTGAAAGTGAGGTTATGACAGCCCATCTGCTATGTGGAAAGTCACAGTTTAATACTGGAATTGAGGACACGCTAAATATTATTGACGGCCAAACAGCACTTTACAGTGTGTTTTTGGTCAACTCAGTGTGGTAAAGTGCTGGGACGTTTTCAGAATGCAGGTCTCTATTTTCAGGCTAAAAAAATAACCATACGAACACATCAAACAATATTTATAAAAGCATAAATAGAGCTTGTTTACTTAATCTATTACGATTAGCCCGCTGACGTTGTTAATACCGTTGTAGACAACTAAATTTTTGTCCTTCATTAGCACTGACTTTATCATTTAAAATGTTATTTAATGAAAATTGCGTCATCAGATTGCAGTCGTATTAAAATAAACAATTTGCTTAAACCTTTTCTTTTACATTATTGCAAAACATAAACAATTTTTCGGTTTCAGATATTCGACCTCGCTGAAACATTTGTAATTTACCGCTAAGCAAAGTATAATTATGAAATAAATGCTAATAAGACACATCTGCATGTGAACGGTGTAGTAGTCGACTAATCATCAAAATCACGTGACGAAAATAGGTTAACTACCGATGTTAGCAGACGACCGTTCTATGAAAATAGACTTCTCGAGAATGCTTGATGTGACGTTGACGTGACGTGACAATCCGGTGACGAATAGTGTGAATACCGCCATTTAGAATACATTGTGGAATGTTCTGACGGGCGGTGACGTGACGTGACGGACACTGTGAATTGGCCTTAATACAGTCAGGAGATTCCTTGCTACCTACTATGCAAGCTGCTGTCTTCTGAGTCAGCTGGAATGCAGTTTCAAAAATGTTCAAATGTTTGTAAAGCTTATGGAACTTAACGGCGGGGTCATCAGTCCCGAAACTTACAAACTACTTATCACTTAACTTATACTAAAGACAGCACAAGCATCCATGCACGAGGGGGATTCGAACCCCAGACGGGGAACGTATAACGAAGCGTGTTGGGATATATTCCCATCTGCTTGCTTCAGAACCTCTCGATACCACTGTTGAATAATAATAGGTATGAATGTAATTAGTCTATTATCATTTTCGTTTCCAAAATTTTTGTTATCATTTGTTGTAAAGTGTGTGTGTGTGTGTGTGTGTGTGTGTGTGTGTTGTGGTCTTCAGTCCGGAGACTGGTTTGATGCAGCTCTCCACAATACCCTATCCTGAGCAAGCTTCTTCATCTCCACATAAGAACGGCAACCCACATCTGTCTGAATCTGCTTACTGTATCCATCACTTGGTCTTCCTCTACGGTTTTTACCCCACATACCCTCCAACGCTAAATTCACAATTCCTTGATGTCTAAGAATGTGTCCTACCAATCTATCCCTTCTTTTAGTCAAGGTATGCCAGAAATTTCTTTTCTCCCCAATTCGGTCCAGTACATCCTCATTAGTTACGCGATCCACCCACCTAATATTCAGCATTCTTCTGTAGCACCACATTTCAAAAGCCTCAATCCTCTTCCTGTCCGCACTGTTTATCGTCCATGTTTCTCTCCCATACAAGGCAACACTCCATACAAATGCCTTCAAAAAGGACTTCCTTAGGCTTAAATCAATATTCGATGTTAAAAAATTTCTCCTTTTCAAGAACGCTTTTCTACCCATTGCCATTCTGCATTTTATATCCTCTGTACTGCGACCATCATATGTTATTTTACTGCCCAAGTAACAAAACTCATCTACTTCCTTTATTGCTTCCTTTCCCAATCTAATTCCTTCAGCATCACCTGATTTTCTTACACTGCACTCCATTACCGTAGTTTTGCTCTTGTTAATGTTCATCTTATATGCACCTTTCAGCACACTGTCCATTCCGTTCAATTGCTCTTCCAGGTCCTTTGCTGTATCTGACAGAATTACTATGTCGTCGGCAAAGCGCAATGTTTTTAATTCTTCACCCTGAACTTCAATTCCTTCTCCAAATTTCTCCTTGCTTTCCTTTGTAGCTTGCTCAATGTAGAAACTGAATAACTCTCTTTCCATCCACTGCATCCCTTTCATGCCCATTCAACTCTGACAACCGCTGTCTGGATTTTGTACAAGTTGTAAATAACCTTACGCTCCCTATATTTTACTCCTGCTTGCTTCAGAACTTGAAAGAGTTTATTCCAATCAACATTGTCAAAAGCCTTCTCCAAATCTACAAAAGCTAGAAATGTAGGTTTGCCTTTTCTTAATCTATCTTCTATGATAAGCCGTAAAGTGAGTATTGCCTCCCGTGTTCCTACATTTCTTCTGAACCCAAACTGATCTTCCCCGAGGTCGGCTTCTACCAACTTTTCCATCCTTCTGTATATAATTCGTGTTAATATTTTGGAACCCTGACTTATTAAACTGATGGTTCTGTAGTTTTCGCACCTGTCTGCACCTGATTTCTTTGGAATGGGGATTATAACATTTTTCTTAAAGTCTGAGGGTACTTCACCTGTCTCATACGTCTTACACACCAGGTGAAACAGGTTTGTCATGGCTGGTTCTCCCAGAGACTTCAGTAGCTCTGAGGGAATATCATTTACTCCAGGGGCCTTGTTTTGACTTAGGTCTTCCAGGGCTCTGTCAAATTCTTCTCTCAGTACAGAATCTCCTATTTCATCTTCATCTACATTCTCTTCCCTTCCTACAATATTGTCTCGAAGTTCATTTCCTTTGTAGAGCCCCTCTATATACTCTTTCCACCTTTCAGCTTTCCTTTCTTTGCTGAGAACTGGTTTTCCATCAGTGTCCTTAATATTCATAGAGCTGTTTTTCTTATCTCCAAATATTTCTTTTCTTTTCTTGTAGGCTGTATCTATTTTTCTATTTATACATTCTTCGACATCCTTGCATTTGCCTTCTAGTCACTCCTGCTTAGCGATTTTGCACTTCCTGTCAACTTCATTTCTTAGTCGTCTGTACTTCATTTTGCCTGTTTCATTTACTGCATTGTTATATTTTCTCTTTTCATCGATTAAATTTAGTATCTCCTGTGATATCCAAGGATTTTTTGTAGGTCTTGCCTTCCTACCTATTTTGTCCTATGCTACCTTCACTATTTCATCTCTTAATTTTACCCATTCCTCCTCTACTGTTTTATTTTCCCCTGTTTCTGTCAATTGTTGCCTAAAGCTCCCTCTGAAATTCTTAAGAACTTCAGGTTCCTTCAATTTATCCAGCTCCCATCTCCTTATTTTCCTACCTTATTGTAGTTTCCGCAGTTTCAGCCTACAGTTCATAACCAACAAGTTATGGTCAGAGTCTACATCTGCCCCTGGGTATGTCTTACACTGTAAAACCTGGTTTCGAAATCTATGTCTTACCATTATAAAATCTATCTGGTATCTCCCGATGTCTCCTGGTCTCTTCCACGTATACAACCTTCTTTTGTGATTCTTAATCCAGGTGTTTGTTATAACTAAATTATATTCTGTGCAAAATTCTACCAGGTGGCTTCCTCTTTCATTCCTTTTTCCCAGACCATATTCACCTACTATCTTCCCTTCCCTTCCTTGTCCTACTATCGAATTCCAGTCTCCCATAACAATTAAGTTTTCCTCTCCCTTAATTGTCTGAATAATTTCCTTTAGCTCCTCATATATTTCTTAGATTTCCTCATCATCGGCAGAGCTAGTTGGCATATAAACCTGTACTACTGTTGTCGGTGTTGACGTCGTATCTATCTTGACAATGATAATGCGATCGCTGTGCTGGTCATAGTATTTTACCCACATTCCTATTTTCTTATTCATTATCAATCCTACTCCTGTGATACCCCCTATTGATTTTGTATTTATAATCCTGTACTCACCTGACCACAAATCCTGTTCATCCTGCCACCGAACTTCACTAATCCCCACTATATCTAACTTCAACCTATCCATTTCCCTTTTTAAATTTTCTAATTTTCCTACTCGATTAAGGGATCTAACATTCCATGCTCCGACCCGTAGAATGCCAGTATTGTCTTTCCTGATGATCACATCCTCCTGAGTAGTCCCCGCCCGGAGATCCGAATGGGGGACTATTTTACCTCCGGAATATTTTACCAGAGAGGATGCCATCATCATATGTTCATACAGTAGAGCTGCATGTCCTTGGGAAAGGTAACGGCTGTAGTTTCCCCTTGCTTTCAGCCGTTCGCAGTAACTGTGTGGCAAAGCCACATTAGCTGATGTTACAAGGCCAGCTCAGTCAATCATCCAGACTGTTGCCCCTGTAACTACTGAAAAGGCTGCTGCCCCTCTTCAGGAACCACACGTTTGTCTGGCCTCTCCACAGATACCCCTCCGCTGTGGTTGCACCTACGGTACGGCTATCTGTATCGTTGAGGCACGCAAGCCACCCCACCTCGGCAATGTCTCTGGTTCATGGGAGTGTTGTTGTAAAGTAACTAGCTGAATTCCTGTTCTATTGTTTGACACTGGAGACGTTTATTTAATTAGCAAATATTTATTAATTAATGCCAGAGACGTATTCTTGAAGTTCAGATAGCGTGTTAATTAATATTTATGTTAAAACTAGGTAAATTCTTTTCCCATAATATTAAAGTAGGTATTACTACGTTTGACAAGTTGTGTTACGAAAGTTTTGCCGTCATTAGTTTCTGTGTAACTACCATTTATTACGAAGTATTTGTTGAAATTCTATTTAAATAAGTAAGCAAGTGAAATTGTATTAATTTAACAGAGATTTGTATATTCAGTTACTCAGTGTTATTTAAGCTAAATGTTACTATAGCTAGTTGTATGTATTTGTTTACTTTACCATTATAATTAATGTAATGAACATAATTAGCAATACGCAGTTTCCAGTATCACTGTTTGGAAATATAAATAGGATGAGTTCGTGGCATGTAAGGGAGTATTGTTTCATCCACTATCAGAAGCAGAATGTGTCAGTTACGAGTATTGTTTATTGTTTCGGTCGCGATCTGAAGCTCAAGCCACGTCAGTTGGAACTTAAATTTTGAACAGTTATGCGAAAGTTCGTCAGTGTTTCGGTGTTACGAAGGGACTAGTAATATTTGTGCCACATTACGATGTAGACCTGGAACATTTGTATTCCACACACGGACAGTGTTAACTAGTATTATTGATGTGTGGAGTGTGCGTGCCTGGTATAAATGGAATTAATGAGGCTTGTAAACTGGCCATAAATGGGGACAACTGGGCATTTATGAATCATTAAAAGTGACAACGAACTGCAATTCTGTGTGTTGCCTTCGTCATTTGTAGTGGATTAGTTTTGGCCCCTGGGATTTCAGCCATCCGCTGCCGAGAGCAACGACCATCGACAACATCGATATACGACCAGGCAACGGCGCAAACGGCCTCGCGCATCGCAGCATCGCGCCTCAATGCGCTTGGCCACTCCGCCGCGGCTATGCAGTTTCAGAAACAAAGGCGCCGACCGGCCTGGGGTGCAGTTAAACGTGGGGATTAATGGATATCAGTGTACTGGCCCATCAACAGTCAGGCATATGTGAGCAGCGCTCGCTAAAGGCTTTTCATCAATGCCTCCAAACTAACTCTTATACACTTACATAGTAGAGTTTGTTAACACCCAATAGCAGAGTAATGTCTGAACTAGAGCTGGGTTTGAACATGACTCGAATTGTTCGGACAATTTACGTCACACTTAGAGAAATATTCGAACATTCGAAAACGACGCTATCTAACAATGTCAGGAGGTACTATCTCTATGATTTACAACTATCGTATTCATAAATCTTTTCTGTGCTACGCAGTGCACGATTTATAATGAAGATAGGATGTCATTAATGTACTATGGGGATTAACAAGTGTGAAATTCCGACTATGGTAGCTTCTAGGGCGCAGGCTACAAGTAAAAACAGTAACGAATATAGGCTATAAGTAAACGATATCAATCGCGATTTAAAATTCTAGTGCTGCTATCTAGCGACGTCTTTGGGTACTACGCACACAGCAGCTCGTGCACTATTTATTCCGTGGTCACAATTACAGTTTATTTTGTATGACTTATTTTAGTTATTGGGTATTAAATTTCTAATGTTTTCTCTATTTCATCTCTTTTAATCTAATTTTCAAGGCGATTAAAAGAGGGTAACATTTTTCTCTGTTACTGTACCGTATGAACAGGGAATTGAATGGTCATTTGCAACCTATCTGTTATAATCACATTAAATGTAATTTCTACTTGTGAAGGATTCACATTTTTTTTCCTTTGAATGTTAGCTTTCAGTAATGTTTTGCATTAGTTCTGTTATAGTAGCAGATATTTTGTTTGTCAATGGATCATATCTTGCAGAGACACCAGACAGGTCACGTATGCACTATTTAAAAAAAAAATACAGTTCTTCATAGTTAAGTCCTTCTTTTCTGTTACATCTACTTTTACTTCCTATGAGCAAAGCGGTAACTTCAAATTTTCCCGTGTATCGTTCGCAGATACGCAGCGCGAATCATTTATTATCTGAGTGTTGGAACAGTTCGATACTGTATCGAGTTCTCCGCTGTATCGGGAAATCCCGAACATGTTCGAACGCGAGTATCATTTGCCCAGCCTTAGTCCGAACAGTCGGAAATGCACATATATGATCAGTATCTAATGGTTATCAATAGAGGATTTGAAATTGTGAAAACAGTTTCTTTTCAAACTTTCCTCATTATAAAATACAGTGCTGGAAAGAACGGTACACTTGAAATGGCAAACTCGATTATGATCCGATGATGGCAAATGGTACCTGGCTGATACTAGACGTACTGATAATGCATTCGACATACTCCACCAATAGACAGCTAGTTGACACAGCTTATAGAGTAGCATCTGGGGATACCGTTTAATGGGGCATGTTTACATCCATAATGTTCACTGTGGCATCAACGTGTCAATGTGTCTTGCTATGGAGATGCATTCCAGCTTCCAACAGCAAAATGAGCGAATTTGAAAGCGGTCGAATTGTGGCCTTCCGAGAGGCAGGGTGGTCGTCTGGAAGAGCTGCCACAATGCAGTGATGCTGGTTGCAAACATACTGGACGTCGAAACAACACAGACGTCCGCCAAGATCGTGGAATTGCGAGGGCAGCAATGGCAGGTCATACACAAGTCATAACACAGACAGTTTGTCAGCCCAGAGGTGTCAACAAGATCTTTTACCAAATAGTTACTACAGAGGTACTACGGCCACTCACACCTGTAGCCCGTCTTCCATTCACGGCACAGCATCGCGCGAATTCACGCTTTTATCACAGTTATGAACCTGCGTATTGTGCTATGTGCGGTTTTGATTTAGAAGTTTGGCTCGATTTTATCTTGGGATTGAACCGTACATGTCTGCTTTCATGCCCCATCGACAACCTTAGTTGCACATATTATTATCTTTTACCTGTGATCCAGTAGTTAAAAACTATACATAGGCTGTAGTTTGCGAAACAAATAAGAAATATCACATAAAATAACTGTTTCACTAATAAAAGTTATATTCTAAAGTTTGCAAATGATGCAAGAAAAGTCAGAGATTTAATTGAATGAGGTTTATTGAATCAAACTGGTTCCCTATTGGAACTACTCATGTGAATTATTATTCATTAATAGAATAAAATAGTTAAATATTTCAATTGTCTGCGATTATAAATAATTAGCACTTTGTCCCAACTAAGTAATCATAACTTTATAGAACACAGAAACCCTGTATATTTCCCGAGCACTCTCAACATGAAATTGTCAACAGTTCAAAATAGTTTAAGTTTTCGGAGCACCATTTATACACTCGTAAGTTCTTGTGTAAGAATAGAATACATATCAGCTGCGCAGCCGTTCAATTGTTCGCGCCAAATTTAGAGTCCCGAAAAGAGCCAGTTCGCTGCGCAGTTCTTAACACTTTTCACGATCGAATCACTCCTGTCATCCAGGAAGGTCCTTCTTCTCCCAACACTAGACATGGAGTTTTTCGCACGCACACACACACACACACACACACACACACACACCACCACCACCACCACCACCACCACCATCAACATCACCATTTCTGTCCTTCGGCAGCTTCCTCATTGTCCGAACGCCATCCCTTACAAAATCGTATACATCTTAACATGAGATATTTCTTTAAGTAAAAACTGAACATCTGAAACCACTTCCTTACTAATATAACATTATTTAAATAAAAAAGAACTGTTAATTAGTTTCACATAAAATCTAAAATCAATAAACAGACAAACCAGCTTTCATGAGCTTGAGCGCTCATGCCACACAAAATTTACGTAAATTACTGGAACATTGTACAATAAATCTACACATTAAATGAAATATACGAGAGGTAAATCATGCTGCTTGCTTTTTTAGTTTTACTGTTGAGCAAATGATCTATTTATATTTCCATTATAAATTTATACAAGTTGAAATGAGTCGTAAAATAAATATATACAAATGTGGTGCTTTCAAGATGACAGCTAGAGACAATAAGCCATCATCTAAACCATTGTTGAAATTTCATGGCGCATTCCAAAAATGGACATTTTAAACATGATTTCTCTATATTTTTATTTAGTAGTCAAACATTTGTAATTTTTGAGATATTGAAATTGTTTTTACAATCATGAGATGCACATAATTATTCCGACATTGCACATTCTTAAATGTTGACAGTATGTAATTTTATAGAATTTTTATTTTATTATGAATTACTATAACGTGTAAAAGTTATATGTGTTGTTTAATGTTGAATCTATCGTTTAATCAGACAACAAAAGTAGTATATTTTAAAGTTACTCATTCAAAACCTGATCTGGTATTAGTTGCAGTCCAAATTGTTGACATATATTGATGTTTAACAGTCAAGATCACTAAGCTATCAGATAACTTCATCAAAATTTAACTGAACACGTATATTATTCATTAACACAGTAATTTGGTTTAATTATATATTGATGTATATACTGTTGAATACGAAACACTGCATTAAACTTATTATGTCCGCAAAGGATCTTTTAAGAAAAAAACTGTGACATGTTACACTGACTATACTCAAAAAATTTGACTGCGAGAAAAATATTATATAAAAAAAAAAAAAAAAAAAAAAAAAAAAAAAAAAAAAAAAACACTTTCTTAATGTTCGACTACGAGAATTTTATGCAGATCAGTACCTGATTATCAAAATTCAGTATCACACTCAATTAAATACAGTGTTGCATACGTCATTTACTACGGTACCAATGAAGAAATGTGTTTAACAGGATTACCAAACTCAATACTGCACTTTAAATCCACAAATAACTAATTATCAAATAAAGTAAGTAGGTTAATTTTCTAATTACGTAAATGAAACAGGAAAGAAAGGTCAACTTTGTTACTTATTATTAATAATCACCATTACATTACCTAAACGATATAAACTTTTAATAATTACATGAAATGCTATTACCTTCATTCCATGGGTGGTACAACCTTTTTCACAATTATATGAAATGCAATATATACTTGCTGGCACAGCAGCCTCTGCTCCATACCTGAGCCACATACACAACTGCTCTCTTAGCGAGCTTAGCCGCAAGTCTGATTCTCTGTCTCACCGCACGAGCTACAATGCTATGCGATATATAATCTTTGCCAAAGATGAAACTTCACATATTTATGTACACATATCGATACACACAGTAGAAGCAATATTATACCTTTTCTTGCAAGCAAGTTACTCGACACAGAACAGGAGGCACAATATTAGACATTTTCCTACAAATTCAGCAATATACTTTTTCTATAGACACGTTTCACGTGGAACTCACAGTAGTCCTGCTAACACCCTTACGGAATGTAGTTTAGAGTACAAATCATAGGCCTTTCCCCGATTTCAGCCGATTTGGACAAACCTCCAACGTCTGCTGGGTTTAGACCGACACGTGGCCTGCCTGGCAGCTGTTGCAGCCACTTGCCACACACCACTGTCGGCCGTTTGGCTTTCCACACAATACCATTATTTACACTAATTGCATGACCCTACGGACATTACTTCCTAAAAGTGAAGATCTAAGTGCATGGCTTGAGTGGTGCCATTAGAGGATCACTCGGATGACGGGCCGTGATCTTCATGGATGAAAGCAGATTTTGCTTGCTCGCAAGTAACTGCCGTTTGCGCTTATGACATAGTCCTGGTGAAAGCTGTCTGGTAAAACAGGATTCACAGGTCTCTCCGCAGGCCTTACTGTCCGTGGAGCGATAAGCTACAACTGTCGTTCACCTTTGCTGTTTGTGGAGGGAAGGCTGACCACCACGCGGTACGTGTAGAATGTTGGAAAAACTTGTTCAAATGTTTATGAACTACCTTATACTAAAGACGACGCAAACATCCATGCTCGAGGGGGATTCGAACCCCCGACGGGGAACGGCCTCGCGCTTCGGAGCATAGCGCCCCAATGCGCTCGTCCGCTCCGTCGCGGCAACATGTTGGAAGATCCGCTCTTCCGCCATTCTCGCAACAGGAAAGTGATGTGTTGTTGCAACAGAAAAATTTTCGCCCACACACTGTGTGTCAATGTAAAGTGTTCTCTGAAAGACGTGCACAAAATTACATGGCCAGTACAATCTTCGAATTAGTCTTCAGTCAGGGCGTGGGTGGCCCGGGGCGGCGGCAAAACAAAATGAGGCCCCCTATCCACTTGCAAATACATGTATTACTGTACAAAAAAGTAACTTTAAGAGTTTTGGAGGCCCCCCAGGACGAGAGGAACGGCACAATCTAAGAAAAATAACTAAATAGCTAAGCTTCCAAGATTTGGAGTCCGCAGAACAGGAAGCCAAGGGCGCTCTAAGTATAAAAGAAATAAAAATAAAAATAAATAAAAAGCACGTGCTTTCGAGTTATTTGTAGACTCCCCAAAACGACAGGCCCAGGGCGGTCCACCCTCTCCACTCGCCCCCCTTCCCCCCTCACCACGCTCCTTAGTCCGCCATTGCCTCCGGTCGCGCACGTTTAGTACAAGATGGGACGCCATGTGTAACTCGTACAACGGCAGCTAGTCAAGCAAGTGGAATTATGTATCCCGAGGCAGTATTCTCCATTATGACCGAATGGTTGCCAGACTTTAGCGTCTGCATTGCCGCTTGTGGAAGCTTCACCACGTGCTTAAGTGGCTGTTTCAGCGTGGTTCGACACCTAGCAGCCGAGTACCGCTTTGGCTTTTGATGTAGACGTAAATTTAATCAGTTCATGTACTCAATATTCACTGTTTCAAAAACAATACTGAGGGAACTGGGTGTAGTAATTTTCTAGTTTTCAAAATGAAATGCCAAGATCCCACATTAATGATTTATTCACTGACGACTGGTCACCATCATCTGGTCACATACACATTACAAGCTGGTCATCTTGTTAAAAAATTGGGTATAAAATAACAAGTGTAATATTGCACTTAGTCACTATATAAAAAATGCAAAAGTTAAAAACATGACAGCTTACAGTATTTTGATAACTATAAATTGATCAGATCGCCTCCAAACCCGACTATGTCAGGAAATCGTAGTAATTTTAATTTTTGGAAGTGTATTTTCGATTGAAAGTCTGCACTTACAATACTGAAAATAATAATAAGGGGATCATGTAACCTATTTTATTCAGATATGAGTCACGATTGTAAGTTGTGTCTGATCCAGTACGATACTTTGCTGTCTCAGTTCTTTACTTGAACATTATTGTCCGCCAGAAAAGAAGCCATCTCCTATGGCATAAGTCTAGCGCACAAGAAAAGGTCGAAGGAACTCGTTCAAATGTTTGTTAAGCTTATGGGACTTAACTACGGGGTTATCAGTCCCTAAACTTACAAACTACTTATCAACTAGCTTATCATAAGGACGGCACAAATATCCATGCCCGAGGGGGGATTCGAACCCCCGACCGTAGTGGCCGTGAAGACCGTGACTGAAGCGCCTCAGTCCCCTCGGCCACCGCGGCCGGCAAGGAACTCGTCAAAGCGCCATTCTGAATGAGATACAGGTCCGTACGTCCACCAATACTGACTGCTGCATTCGTCCACCACCACGATACGGTGACTTTTCCAGCACATTAACAGAATTGTTCCTTTTTCCCTCCAGATTGTTCGGCTGAACAAAAAGTCTTGACTCATCTGTGAACAGTACTAGGCGCCGTTCGTTACGACTCCGATCCTGATGTTCCTCCGCCGAGTTTCAGCGGGCTAAACGGTGTCGTGGTTTTAATGAGAAACACACCATACGCCTCCATGCGAAGAGGCCACATTCGCAAAGGTGATTTCGGACTATTTGTGTTGATACTGCGCGTCCTGTTGCTGCCTGGAGGGTGCGTTGCAGCTGAGTTGCATTCAGCCTCCTGCCTCATTGGAATGTTAACCAGAGATAACGGTCATCTCTTGCTGATCTTACCCATGTACGGCTTTGGCCTTGCCTCCTTTTAACGGTTCCTATCCCCTTCAGTCCGGGAAATTACACTTTGGGACACTCCAGTAGCTGCAGTCACCTACCTCAGCCCCGATTCCAATCTTCATACGGCTTCGGATAAGTCACATTGTTGTTGCATGGCACTACCTGCTCAGCACACTGCCTCAGACCAATTGCTTGTTTAATTCGTTTGGTAGAGTGAACACAACACCAACACCCTCTGCAGCAACTTCATTTTATTGCATCTCGGTTGTCGAAATTGTTGTTGTCTTCACTCAGTGGAACCGACAGACAGGCAGCGTACCGTTTTTGTTCAGTTTGCCGTAGACAATCCTTCAGAACGTAGGTAGCTCAATTGATCCCCTAACTTTAAAAACAATGCGTCTTATCAATCATTATCTGTTTATTATAGGTACAAATTTACTGGTTTCGGTTTTAAACCATCTTCAGAAAAGTAAACTAAACGGACTGATTACGTCGGTTGTCTGCTAGTTTATCCATGTCAATCAATAAAAGACTGGTAAAATGTCACTTGACATTAGGTCTTGATAACGCATACTGGAAAATCTTTGAATTCATTGACCTTGGTTCACTAAATGCAACCAGGCATTGCTTTTATCTGCCATGAATCTTTTATTTATTGAAATGAATAATGTAGTAGTGAATGTATCAACGTAATCAGTCTGTTTAGTTTACTTTTGTAGGATGGTTTGAAACGGAAACCGGAAAGTTTAACTATAATAACCATCTGATGGTTGACAAGATGCATTTTTTTTTTAAAAAATAGGGTGTCCCAAAAAGAATGACCCGATTTTAGCTTGTAATAATATTAAGACAAATGTCATTAGGTAACTGAAATAGCGCTAGATGTAATCGGCATGGCCTAGAGTTTAAAAAAAACCTGCAAGATCTCGCTACAAGCGCTGACCTGATGCGTGCAGCCAGTCTCGCGCAATACGTACCCTACTTTTTTGAGGGAGAAACCGTAACAGGACAATCATATCTGGCAGTGCTACGGAACTGGTTATTGCCATAACTTTGACAATTTCATCTGTCAGCAAGATGGAGCACCACCGCACTGGCACAACAATGTGCACGGCTTCCTCGATATCAACGTGCATCAACGTCGGATAGGACGTACAAACCGCGAGACCAGGCTTTACACTCTTGTCCTCCTAAGTCCCTTGACTTAACACCGTGTGATTTCTTCCTGTGGGGACCGTCTATAATGATCATAGTTTTGAAAATGACAAGCCAAGATCGCACACTAACAATTTATGAAATGACGACCGGTTTCGGTGCACTGTGTCACCATCATCTGGTCACATATATGTTATAATCTGGTCATCTGACAAAAATATAAAAGACATGCAAGAAATAACGTAAAAACATAAAAAAAACATACATTTGGGATTAGGAGGCACTTATCTTACCTTGTTAAGGAAATTGGGTATAAAATAACAAGAGCAACACTGCACTTAGTCACTATATACAAAATACAGAAGTTAAAATCACGACAGCGTACAAAATACTTGAGTATTTTGGAGTATTTTGAGTATTTTGTAAGCTGTCATGATTTTAACTTATGTATTCTTATACAGTGACTAAGGGCAATGTTGCAATTATTGTTATTTTTTACCCAATTTTTAACAAGGTAGGATAAGTGCCTCTTAATCCCAAATGTATGTTTCTTTTATGTTTTTGCGTTATTTCTTCCATGTCTTTTATATTTTTGACAGATGACTAGATTATAACATATATGTGACCAGATGATGGTGACACAGTGCCCCGAAACCGGTCGTCATACAATAAATTATTAGTGTGCGATCTGGGCTTGTCATTTTGAAAACTATAAAACGATTATATCGCCTCGAGACCCGACTATGTCAGGTAATCTTAATTATCAGACTGTCGACAGGACGTTAAACCCTAAGCTTCCTTCCCATTCCTATGGGGTTTCGTTAAACACTGTATTTACGTTCCTCCCTTACCTCGTGACATTGACGGACTAAAAACCAGAATATGAGCTGCCATACCTTCAGTGACAGATGACACCTTACTCTCAGTTTGAGTTGAATTCGGCTATCGACTAGGTGTCGTCCGTGGAGCCAATAGAGGACATATTGAACATTTATGATGGATTTTTATAAACTTCTGTTTTTTGTAAGTAATTTAGTATGATATTTGTCGGTGTGAAAGCCCTTCTTCCTAATAAATAATTCTATTCAAAATCGGGTCATTCTTTTTTTGGGACACCCTGTATATTACGGCTGTTACCCCTCTGTAAAAATTTTATCCCTTAATTGGTTTGACCAGTGTATGTAATAAATGATGTAAATAACAAAGTACTGGGCGATGCGCGTTTCTTCGAACGTAAGTGATGCAGTAACGTGATACTTAAATGGGTGTGTAGTCGTGCAAAGAGCCCTGTGACGGGTGGGCGGCAGAGGCGGTGTTTGCCTGTCGCCGGTGGCGGCGGCGAGTGGGCCATTAGCTAATTGCGGCCTAATTGCCGCTTGGCCCTCGGCGGCCCACTGACCCTCCTGGCACACTGGAGCGCCCTCAAAGCGCCACCCCTAACCGCTCCTCTCAACCCCCACTTCTGCATCCCTGCGCAAACAGCTGCCGTCGCCATAGCCTCACTGCAATGTACTGTACACTGTACACTGAGGGATGGCAATAAGCACAAATATAGATGACAGCAGTACAGTTAATATATAGGGCACACGGGAATAACGATCTAAGTCCAGTTTGGAGGATCCCGAGAAAATTAAATTTCAAACTTTGAAGTCTGTTATCTGGTTACAGATTTAATTAATTTGGAGATTCTTCCCCTGAAACTGTTGTCTACTTTATTTTTTATATCACTGAATAATAACCAGTTACAATAGTACAGCACAACAATGGAAAAGCATAGTCAAACAACAATATACAAAATTTCCAAGGTTAAAACGCTCTAAGTCCATTCATAAATGAATTTAAAAGCTTATGAACTACTTTTTTGTGAATATTATTACCAATGTACCATTTTTACACATGACACATACGATGTATTCAATAATTACAATATCTGAAATGATTTTAAAAGCATACAAACAATTGTTAGGGCTTTATTACAGTCTGACAGTTTTTCTAAATTATTTACCTTTATATATGGCACACAAGTTATTATTTAATAATGCTAAACAGTAACAAAAGTAAATTTATCGCATAGGGAAAATATAAGTCCAGAGTTACAATGTCTGTAAAATTATGAAACGCTATCTCACTCATCTTCATCATTAGTTTGGCCGACTGGTAATGAACTGAAATATTGTTGAGCTTCTGGACCACGAAACTGCTTCAAAATTTGCAGATCGTCATATTTTGCTTTAGGGATGCCAAGAAGCTGTATGTGACTTTGTGAAGGCAGGGGCTTCTCTTTTAGTTCTTGAAGTTGAGGAGCATCAATGATCTTGTAGGTTTCATATGCACCACAGTATGACTGTCGCAGATAGGCCAGTTTATCATTCTGCGTCACGAGGAACTGTGAGATAGTTCTTTGAGCAAAAGGACATTTCTTCTTGTAACTTTTATTCAGAAATTGCCCCCACTGAAGAAAAAAAAATCTTGCTTACAGTCTACGACAGCAAACGGTTCTGGAAGTCTTCTTGAAGTTTCAATAACTTGACGCCAGTCATTTGGCGTTTCGCATATTGCCTCTGTATTTACTAGGCCCATGTTTTTGTTACATTCAAGATAGGAATGACCGCTCACAGAAAAAGTTATATGGATGCGGTCAAATCTTCCTTTAGCATGCACCAAGAAATGACAGAAACGAAACAAATTTTAGTTCTTCCTGAGCAACAATCGCAGAATACACTGAATTCACGTACACTGTTGGGGATACTTCGGTACAGTAATTCCATAGCATAGAACAAACTTTGTCTGAACCTTTGTTTGAAATGGTTTGATCATAGGTATAGAATACGGACTTTCCTGTGGCAAGGGAATGTATATTAAATGAGTAAAATGATAGCTGCCGTTGGTAGTAAACCTCACTTGTTGAGATATTGGGAAGTGGGAGATTTTTCTGATAATCCATCGTAATTGCAACTATGTTTCCGATTTTTCTACACTTCCGCCGTTTCATAAAACCTGTCAGCCTTTTTTTGTGTATTTTCAGCAGATAAGCATTTTCTTTTCTTAATCAGGTCATGTAAAGACACCTCATCGTGACTGCTAGCTATCTGTGAATCAACTTGAGCAACATCAGCTTCAAATTTATCGCATATGCTGTAGGTATCAGTCCTTGGGTAGACAAAACTTATATTTTGTCACAAAAATTAAACAATATTGTTCATAGGAGATTGGGTTGTCCGGGAATTTGTTTAAGTACATCTGGTGTAACTTCTTGACGTTAAGTTCTTTAGATAAGTAGAGTTTCTTACTGTCATGCAAGCTGTAATGAGCAGTACGCCCTTTGAGCAATTGCATATGTTGATGAACTTTGGCTATTGTTTCACTCTTAAGTTTGTGTGGCCTATTTACCCCTGGTCTCGACGTGTGCTTCCCCTGTAGTGGCCAGGGAACGTTTCAAAGTGATGAGACGTCGATTTGTTATGCCATGAATTGACAGAAGTGCTGCATGACAGACTGGTATTTCTACTACCTTTCCATCCCTTACCACCCGAACTTTGTAACTGTAGAAGAAATCACGATATTGTGCTTCATCAGTATTCTTTCTTGGCCTCCTGCGCAATATAGGCTTCACAGTGAGTAGACCATATAAATGTGCATTTTGTATGTCATAAGATGCCATTTCATTAAACTGCTTAATCAATGTATTTCTTTCTTTGATAGTTGTATTTACAAAGCAATTCAAGCGTGAACACTTACAGTCGTCGCCGGTAATGTGACTCATAGCTCGAATGCGTTTTGAAGCATCTGTAACTCGCCCATGAACATTCCTCTTCTTTGAACAGGTTCCAGTTTTTGCACTAGAATTTTCTTCACTACTGCTTGACATTGTGAAATTTTTCGAACACTGACTCAACACACAGCTACAGCACAACTGACTGTGCACTAACAATGTTATTCTGAGATTGTGTTTATAACAATGAAATGCAATAATGGATCATTAACGGCCGCATCCGTGGACTTTGATCGTTCTTCCAAAGGAAATATGTGACTTTGTCCATTCTTCCAAAGTACACAAAAACTTTGAGACTGAATTACATGGACACCGATCAATTCTCCGAACTCAGAGTTTCACAGGCTGGAAGTTCTTCATTTCTACTAAAAGATGGCAGTGCAAGCTAAAATTCGATCTGCGATGGACTTTGATCGTTTTTCCCGTGCACCCTTCATATATAAATTGAGGTGTTCGTGTCTATATTTCACTCTGCAGCCATAACTACGCATAGCATACCAATAGTGTTTGTTTAAGGTATGATTCTATTTTTTGGAATATATATTATGAATATAATAAATATAGTATGCATCATTGGTCGTTTTTATTAATGTTTTTGCAGATCGATTTCGATCACATAATGATCATCCTCAATGCACCAGTCATCGTAATATCAGCTAAGCATAATCCTATGCCATATTAGCTGAATGTAACAGATTTTTTTCAACATATCAATGTAGTGTCCAACTCATTTCATGGTTGGACACTACATTGATATGTTCAAAAAATTCTGTTATAATAAAAAACGATCACTGCTGCATACTATATTTATTATAATAATAGTGTTTGTATTTGGTAGCAGGTATCAGTCTCCCATTGGGCAATTTGGTGCTAGACGTTGATAACGATAAGGACATGGAAGATATGGGAGTTGAAACTTAACGACTTATATAAAATTCTAAGTGCGGGTGTCAACATTTTGCTCTTCAGCAAAAACTACTCAGCAGAGTTTTTGTAGTACAAAGTCTCCCGTTGTAAACCATAGCAGTTCCGTGTCGATAGCTATAAGAGGTTGGTTGAACGTCGTCGCTTAAATAAAATTCAAATGTTTGTAGAGCTTATGGGACTTAACTACGGGGTCATCAGTCCCTAAACTTACAAACTACTTATGAACTAGCTAATACTAAGGACGGCACAAATATTCATACCCGAGGGGGATTCGAACCCCCGACCGAAGTAGCCGTGCAGAACGTGACTGACGCGCCGCAGACCGCTCGGCCACTGCGGCCGGCTCAGCTTATATATAATTCGTACTCAAGACCAGCGATGACTTTTGACACTATAATAGCAAAGAGTGTAATTGGGAATATAAATGTATTCCAAGCCACAGTTACTTGTTGTAAAAATTTTAATACTTCATATGTAATGCGCAACCAGTTTCAATGCACTATGGCATCATTTTCAAGTGCTCCAAAATAAAGAAAATTTTTATAAAAGTACAAAGGTAAGACAAAAAATAATATACATTATAATTTTGTAAATGTATCTTAATTTTTGTCTTACCTTTGTACTTTCATAAAAATTTTCTCTATTGTCGAGCACTTGAAAATAATGCTATAGTGGATTGAAACTGGTTGTTTATTACATATGAAGTATTAAAAAAATTTTTTCAACAAGTAACTGTGGTTTTGGATACATTTATATTCCCTATTACATAATTTATTCCAGTTGCTCTCCTAACTGACATTATGTCAGATAATAATAATAGCAAAGAGGTTATATACAGCGAAAGGTGATGCTCTAGGTGTGATGCATGTTCCTCAGTCGTTTTTCTGCTATAAGTGTACGAATAAAGAAAAATAAGTTAATATTACAGTTTGAAAACTAAAACTACAAAGAAAGACGCCAAAGCGTAACAAAGAAATTTCGCGTTCTCGTTCAGTTTGTAAAGTACAGAATACGGCGCTGAAAAGTGAATCTACAGACGATAGAAACTTGCAATTCGTAGAGGTTGTTTATCTTACACTGTAAGCATGAGCGATTTTCTTAATATTCCCACCCCTAAGGGGGTGAAATAAGGGGATCAACGGTTTTTTGAAAATACCTAGCTACTCAGGAAATTTTGAAGCAGGAAATACGAAACTTCTGATTTAGATTTTTGACTGGAATTTTAAAAACAAGTGTTTCGCTATTTTTGGAAATTCTACCATTAATCGGGTGAAACAAGGGACAATCATATAAACATGCTACTAAAACTATTCTGTTGCTAGAAATGCAAAATTTGGCTTTGCAACCATGGTTAGAATTTAATGTGTTTCGGGGTGTTTTGAATTCTGCCATCAATGGTGCAATAGCGGGTGCCAAGTTGTATCAAAATACTTGAACAGGAAAGCAATTTTAAAGCTAAATCTATGAAAATTTATATTGAGAAGTAGAAAGAACCAATGCTTATTATCCGGTCAGCGCGTGCTAAGTAGCTGGAATTAAGTTAGTAGCTTATGACGATAATAGTGGAAACTCTTCGCCGAAACGCTATGGCGGATTAGCCGTGCGCACTGGGGCGCCGTGCTGCGGTGCGCGTGGCCGTCCGTCGTAAGGGGTTCGAGTCCCCCCTTCGGGCATGGGTGTTTGTGTTGTCCTGTCTGTAAGCTGTAAGTCTGTAACCTACGGACTAATAACCAAGCAGCTGAGTCCGATAGATTTACAAACATTTTAAATATTCCCCGAAACGTGCGTCAACGCTGCCCAGCACCTCCTAGCGGCGTGAGTTGTAAACTAAAACGGAGTGAGTGGCCCAACACTGTGAGACTCAGAACAGTTACATGATTCGTCAGCGTACATTATACACGTAGAAAATGGTCGGAAGAGCGAGTGTATGTGCTACATATGGCTGCAATAGCACCTACAAACAGCGGTGTATTTTGGAATATATCTTCAGGTTGACGAAAAAAATATTATGAATATGATATTTTAAGGAGGCTAGTATTAGATGTAATGATATCGTTTACTTTCAGTAAACGCTTTGGTTTTCCTTTTTTTATAAATTATTTATAAAATGCAGGCAGTGGTCGTAAACAAAGAGCTGACTTGGATAAAATTTTGAGAAAGAAGGGCCCAGATCATTTAGATAAAAGCTATATAATATGCCCAGACTACTGTGTGGAGACAGATTTCAGAAATACGATTTTGTAAATCCAAGGGTTAATGTAATTTGTTTGTTGCATCTAGTCTTTTTTTAATTGGTTAACGTATACAACAAAAAATGTCTAACAACAATTTTTATTTGAATCCCTCCATTTAAAGCGTAGACAAATCTTTAGAAACATCAGCATTATACCTTCATTGTCAGTTGTTTGTATTTAAGCGAAAATTATGCCTCACATTTTCGTTGTCAAAATGTTCAAACGTTTGTTACGCTTATGGGACTTAACTACGGGGTCATCAGTCCCTAAACTTACAAGCTACTTATGAACTACTTACGAACTAGGACGGCACAAATATCCTGCCCGAGGGGGATTCGAACCCCTGACCGTAGTGGCCGTGCTGACCGTGACCGGAGCGCCTCAGTCACCTTTTTTTTTTTTTTTTTTTTTTTTTTTTTTTTTTTTTTTTTTTTTTTTTTTTTTTTTTTTTGTTCTCTGGGTAGTTCTCTTAGTTGCGGACGCTGATCGTTTTTGTTCGAGGTTGTTCGTTGAATATTTGGCTCAGCTTTTTTTTTTTTTTTTTTTTTTTTTTTTTTTTTTTTTTTTTTTTTTTTTTTTTTTTTTTTTTTATTACAGAGGGCGTGGAGTCCTCTGACCGGGCGCGCTGAGCCACGGCGCCCGGCTTTTTTTTTTTTTTTTTTTTTTTTCTTCTTTTTTTTCTTGTATTTCTTTTTTTTATTTACTTTTTAGATTAGAACGGGACAGCGCGAACGCAGTCCCGACTACCAAAAATTATGCGCCCGAGTTACCTACATTAGAGGTAATCGCAGGGGTCAACCTAACCGAAGTGCAATGGAAAGGTCTCGCCCTGGGAGAACCGCCTTTATGATCACGGTATCTCCTACGCCAGGTAAGTATGTCACCTCGGCCACCGCGGCTGGCTTTCGTTGTCATTTCTAGTATTTGCCCTGATGCACTGCCTTCCGTTCTGTTGCGTAACTGCTCATCGAAACTGTGTTTATGTTAATGGTTAAAAAGTACGACATGCATTGTGTTATTTTCAGTTCGAATTCTATCCAAAGAAGGGTATTATTTGTCCGTATACGCAACTACAATAAGTGCGATCGTTTTTTACCAGACTCAGTGGTCTGAAATGATAACTAACTAAAATTTTATTTGTTCTCATAGATCGAATACAGTTCGTTAAAAATTTGTAAACGGTTGATTTTTTTCAGTTATGGAAATGTTTTCTTAGATTTTCGCCTGACATGAAGCGGCATTTTGTTGCATAGTTCATGGCAGAGACGATTACTTCAGTTTCTTCTGCCCTACACTATAAAATAAATTATCATCTAACATAATATCTTAAATGGTGTAATAAATGTAAACCTTGCAAAGTAATTCGTACGCAGCGAAATAAAAGACGGAATCACAGATGTCAAAATAAGTATAGTGTATAACACGAACCAACAGATGACACTGCTAGCGGTTTCGCCTCATATAAATGCCTCGGAGTTTCCGCTGTTGTCTTTATAAGCATATACGAAGTATACAGCTGTCCACGGTAGCGAAGCGTCTGTAGCGTATGCATCGTGCAGGGAATTAAAAATGCCCCTCGCCATAGTGCTGCGTTCACATACACACAGACACACACAAAACGACAAACAAAACAGTTCCTGTCTTATGTGACTACGCAAGATCAGAACAAACACGAAAAGCAGTTACTTCCATACAGTATCTGCGAGTAAACATAAGGAGTGATTCGAAATGGACCGACCGTACAAAATTGTTGTGCGTATGACAGAACGCAGACTCAGATTCATTTTGTCCCCAGTTTAGTGTACTCGGTCAACAAAGGGAGTAGCTCATAAAACACTTGTTCCGCCAATACTCATCAGTACAGCATCCGTACAAGACAGGGTTGATAAAGAAGCTCCAACGAAGAGCAGCATGTTTCATTGCGGGCTCACTTAGCAACGGCAAAAACGTCAAGTATATGATAACAAAACCTCAGTGACAGAGACGTTCTGTTTTGCGGTTTGTGCTTCTGCCAAAGTTCCGACAGCGTACATTTCTTGAGAACTACACTGAGAGCCAAAGAAACTGGCATAAATCTACGTGCACACTCTGGAAGTCACATTGAAGTGCATGGTAGAGGATTCATCGAACCGCTTGTATATTATAACCGTAATAGCTCACGGGAAAAATGAACACCTAAATCTTTCTGTTAATCGATTTGATTTCTCTTATTTTATTATGATGATCATGTCTTCCTATGTAGATGGATGCTACCAAAATATGTTCGCATTCTGAAGAGAAATTTGGTGAAAGAAATTTCGCAAATATGTCTCGACGCAACAAATAACGCCTTTCTTTTAATGATTTCCACCCCAACTCATGCATCATTTTCGTGACACTCTCTCCCCTATATATCGATAATACAAAACGTGCTGCCCTTGTCTGAATTTTCTCTAAAGCGACCGTCAGTCCCACCTGGTGTCGATCCCAGGACACCTAGTTAGTCTAGTTAGTCAAGAAGACTTAAGCCAAGGAACAATTTATTATATTTCAAGACTAATTTTTCTTCTCTTTTTATGTAAATTTTCAATACTTTTAAATTTCTTTTTCATTTATTTACATTAATATTGTAAATGATTGCAGTTAACATAAGTAAAAACTACATTTACATTTATAAAACAGCATACGAGATAATGTGAAATGATTGCGTACGACCTGTCGAGAGTTTTAAGGTGACAGGTCTAAATATTGTGGCAATAGATTGAATTGAAAAATTGAAATCACAGCGTGGAATTCTACTTTATATATATTGCGAAGCGTGCAGCGACGGATATGGCATGTAAGATTTTTGCTTCGTGAAGTGGCCACTGAGATGCAACTTACTTTTCAAGTGATAAGCACAACTTTTGCGCAGCCATATTGCAAACTGAACTCCGTATTACGTGCCTTATTTTGTTGCAGCGTACGATATATGAATATAATCTCCTTTAAATTATCAGAAACTTGAGGAATTTTTGAAAACACTTATTTTTAGATATGATTTATTACAATAAAATTACCGGAAACTACGTATCATAGCGATACAGGTCATAGTATTTAAAGTTAGTGTAATAATGTGTAAACTGTGAAAGAATATCATTCCTATGCTATAGTACAACGCTAATCGATGAGAGGAGAGTGTTTGTGGTGATATTTCATAGCTAAATGAGATATATCTACATGTTCTAGGTGCATAGTGTGCCACATAAGAGTAAAGAAAGAGCGAGTGCTCAAATAGCTCAGTTGGTAGCTTGTCGAAGTGCGGTGCAGAGAATGCAAGTCTTCATACTTCTGAAATAATATTTTTCCTTTTTCCTTAACGTTTCATGTTCTTTCTTGTCAATTTAATTTTAATATCCGATCGATATTTGTTGTTTTCTATTTTTATTTTATTGTTTTTTTAAGACGCCGGATTAGCAAATTCAAATGTTTGTAGACCTCTTGGGACTTAAGTACGGGGTCATCAGTCCCTAAACTTACAAACTACTTATGAACTAGTTAATACTAAGGACAGGACAAATATCCATGTATGAGGGGGGATTCGAACCCCCGACCGTAGTGGCCGTGCAGACCGTGACTGGCGCGCCGCAGACCACTCGGCCACCGCGGCCGGCCGCCGAATTATCGCGGTAGTTTGCGTCACGAGCTGTGGAGCAAAAGAGATGTAAATAACAGGATTACATCTACACTCTCATGATTGGGTTTAAGTATGGTTTACGCTTTTGTTAATTTAATACAAATATTCAGTATTCGATGTAATTTTGACAAGCAAGAACGAACCCTGTCCACGAGAGAAAGGGCACAGGGACCAATAAATTTCAAGAAATTACCATACGTCATTCGGTTTTCCCCACGGCGTTTGAATTTTGTCACAGTTAAGTACAGTGTTGGAACAGTGCAGTTTCAAAGGATAAAGAAAACATGGCTTGCGTGTGGTCACGGAAGCAGATTCAGTAAAGGAGGAAGTGTTTATGTACAATACTAAATGCAAAAATTATCGAGCTGAGACGTTGTCCCGCGTATATGAACAAGTCAATCAGTGAGAACCTATTATCTCAAAAGTAATGAAAACTATTTTTTTTTTAATCTGCCGAACATGTACAATGTGGAAAATAGGAATATAAGAGAGAGAAAAACAAATGGAGCTGGTGGCATATGATGAATTTCACCATTGATAGGTTCTTTTAATGATTTCTTACCCAAAGTTATTTATCACACATTTTGCTATAATCATCAACTGCTTTCAGATATATGTAACATCTTTGCATTTCTTGAAAAAAAAAATTGTGGGAGAGTATCGCACGCTACGTGCAAGCAAACGTGCAGCAGTACCTGTGACATAAGAAAGCTGCAGTATTCAGGTTTCTTCTTTCGACGACCGCAATTTTAGACACATCTGTCTTTGTGAACACATTGATCTACGCGCCAGCGCTTCGGTCGCAAATCACGACGAGCAGCACAGCACGTTCCATAGGCTGTTCCAGAGCGTGCAGTAGCGCGTCTGGCGTGCGTAACGTAGAACAACACGTCCCGTGTGAAAACGCCTGAAACCGATCATTGACTGGAAATGGGTCAGCTACTTGCACACCATTTACAGCTTTGTACATGTTCCCAAAAACCGATAGAATTATATGCTTGACAATACACCGTGTATCCGGCCCCAAATTTTTCCGACAGATTTGAATTACAGTCAGGAATGATTTGGCCATCCAGATCGCCCAAAAACAAATCTAACGTTTGTGGTAAATAATAGAAACGACAGTTGGTGCACAAAAACCTGCCCCGGCAATACTTACACTATTATGGACGCATATATAAGCACAATTACTCAACATCGCTGCAGAAGACTTCCATTGTCTTGAATCCATGCCACGTCGAGTCGCTCCCCTTCGCCGGGTGAAAGGACGTCTAACACTGTATTACGAGAAATCCCACGACTTTTATCTGCTCAAAGTACTTTTTGACACTCAAACATCTGTTGTTCTCTTCTTCTGTATGTTTCTTCGTTACCCAAAACTGAACACCGACCTTGCTTATTGGTTGTGTACATCGTTCAGTACAAAAATTTCTTCGATGTACTTTATTAAGGAGGTGAAGAAATAAGCACTCATGCAGGTGCCAGCCAAACCTGCAGATCGCGTTATTGTATTTCACCGTGAACAGCCTCTGTGCAACGTCCCAATACGTTGTAAAGGTCAGCTCGTGCTTCCATCATGTCGGCCCCAAGACAATTCAAACGTAGGTAACTATGTTCTCCTATGTGTAAAGCTAAAAAATGTGGGTTGAATGTTTTTCCGTCTAGCGCAGGGATGAGGAAAGGTTGCAAGGTCGCACTGGCGGGAGTTTACAATCACGACCTACGTTCCGAGACCTCGATTACAGTCACTAATCAAAGATACCGCAGACCGACTCTCTGAATTTGCGAAATGGATGACGTGGCAGAAGGTCCTATTGCTCACTCGCAGTTCGAAACATACAAACTTCCTCTTCAAATTATGTTTCCTACTTGAAATAGGACATGTGTAATGACTATATGAATGAATAGGGAACTATCTGGATAATGGGATGACAAATGCTCTTGAAAATCCTGTTTATTACCTTAGTGCACACGTAATTCTAAAATAAAAACGCAATAACGATACAAAAATGATAGTGTGCGTTATTTTCATTACAAGAATGTACTCTATTAATGACGAATTACTTGAGGTAATGGCCAGTCTGCAACTCATATTAAGTCTCTATATATACAAATTATTTGCTGTGCGTTAGTAGCGTTAAAGCTGAGGAATAGCTTGACCAATTTTTAATTTTTTTTTTTTTTGTTCCTTTTAATACAGGGTATTTTAAAAAAGAATAAAAGAGAAATCGAACGAAAGAGCTGAAATTCTAGAAAATCCACCAACATTAAGCTATTTCCATATCAGTAACAATGAGATTCCCATAGAGGCGTAGTACATCCGTTACATCCTTAGTTTCTGTATCTTTCAAGCAAACGATAAGCTCGGCTACATTATTCTCTAGTTTCCCAATATTTTGATGAAATGTTCTAAGATTATTTTTGCTTTACTTTTGTGAGAATCTTGCGGTATTTTCACATTTTTAAGATCTGCCTGTCTGAGCTTCTCACAGGACACTGATTGCAGCCTAAAAAAGAGGTACTGCTAATTTCATTCAATTATTACTTCGTAGTCCACAAACACGTGCGTACTAATTCAACATTGTTAATTTTAATATGATTTACTGTCTGTATCCACGTTTTAGTTACATTGTCAATGTAAATATTAAAATGATTCGGTTAAATATGACACCCTCATCTAACTCCTCAGTTTATTTCAACCATGTTATATCTAAGGTCTATGATTTCTATCTGTTGTTAATGTACAGACCTTATATTGCTCTTAAAAGATAAGTTGGGATCCCTCAGGTTCTTCAAATTTCTCACGGTTTATGTTGATTGGCTTTATGAATTGGCTTTTTCGTAGGTTAAATTAGCGAAGTTTTTCTCTTGGTTGCGTCATGGTGAAGATATAGTCCGAGTATGATCTTTCTCTTTGAAATCCGTGTTGGGCATCAGGTAAGAAAGTTTCGGCGATTGGTAACAATAGTTTTGTGGAAATTTTTTCAGCCATCAGTCGTAAAAGTATTTTAATTTACTCGCAGATCTAGATTTCGACCACTGTGTGGTCATTATCAGTGCTTAAAAACAATTAAAATACTTAAAACATCTCGACGTCCATGTTGGAGGTTGCGTTCCTACTGACGCAGCTGTTACAATCACAATGGTCGAAATTTAGATCTGCGAGTAAATAAATATATTTTTACGACTGATTGCTGGAAAAAAAATTTCCACAAGTCAAATACACTCATGGAGCACATATTCCACCATGGAATCAAGCCTGATAACAGTGGTTTTGTTAGAATTCTAACATACAAATTATAACATGTATAATTCTGACAATCGAAATCATACTTCTGTTTTCTGTTTTATTCTTTCGAAAAAAAATTAAATGAAGAGAAATGAGAAAAATATTTTTCCCTTTTTTAATTTAAAGTTCCGAGGAAAAAAGTATAACTGTTTTAACGCAAACTCATTACGCGTAATTGGAAGTAACACTTCAACGTGGTGATGCAGCGTGTAATTTCGTTCTTGAACCCTGAAATGCAGTTCATTCATGTGTGCTGTAAATTTTTACCAAATTTTCTGCATCACCGTAAGACGACGTTCATCACACAAGCGCCTATGCATAATCATTGGAGGCAAAAATTCATGTTAAACGAAAATATTCCGGCTAGCTTGAGTTCAGTTTTATTCCACAATCGGAATAAATAGATATAAAAAAATATCTCAGAGACGTTATTTCGCTCGGCTAAAGATATCAACTGAAATCAAACTCAAAAGTTTCATTATTCCTTCCTCCAACAACTAAGCATCTCTAGTACGATAATTGCATGGTCGTTTCCAGAAAACCATTCTGTAAATTCAAATTAATGGAAAATTTCATTTTTTGGGAAAGGAATGATCAAGAAATAATGTACGCAAATGTAAGAATTTTAACTTTAAAGAAGCAATTTAATTAAACTGAAAATCCTAGCAACTGCAACATATTACATCCAGTCTAATCGACAGCAGCAACAAGAGTGAGGAGTGAGTACACCGCTGTTTGACAAAAGAATGAAACATATATTTGTCTCTTTTTTATCATATTGTTCTGCGATGTCTTAGATACTTTTTAATTAATCTTAAAAAATGTTAAGAAAGAATTTATATTTTTCAGTGAACTGTAATCCATTAAAAATTAAAAAAAAATCATTTTATACCTTCATAACATTATACAGTCATGTCTGTTTCCCTATATCTGTGCTGTATTCCATTCTTCGGGAATATAACCTCTCTGCAAATGTTCAAATGTTGGTTATGCTTATGGGACTTAACTGCGGGGTCATCAGTCCCTAAACTTACAAACTACTTAGAAACTTACTTACACTAAAGACAGCACAAACATCCATGAGTGAGGGGTATTCTAACCCCCAACGGGGAACTGCGTCGCGCATTGGAGCATAGCGTGTCAATGCGCGCGGCCACTTCGCCGCGTCTAATCGCTCTGCCTTGACATAAAATATAGAATTCTTGTAAAATGTAAACTTTCACGGCCCGAATGGTCAAAATTACTAAAAATTTCCGGGCTATTATGCCGTGGTCTTGTGGATTTATTCTGGAAACGCCAACGTTTCGTCCCCGACTGCGGACATTTTGAAGGGGGATCGTGGCTACAGAAGCGAGCCAGGGAGTGCATCGCCCTTAAAAATATCCTCAGCAGTCGGGGACGAAACGTTGGGTTTCCAGGATAAATCCACAAGACCACGGCATAATAGCCCGGAAATTTTTAGTAATTTTAATATAGAATTGTATTTTAATATAGAATTCTTGTTTATGTCCTCTTTGGTGCATATTTTATGTTCAAAACTGATCTTATCACTTCCTGGAGACTTCCTGTTTTTACTAGCTGTTACTGCATTTTGAAGATCCTCCGAAGTTACCCATAAGTTATAAGATATACATAATGCTCGCTTCAGCCACAACCATTTGTGTATCTTGGAGCTAGAGAAGTTTTTTTTTTTTTCTTTTTTTAACGCGAGATTTTAACGGATCAAATATCCAGTCTACTGATATTGCAAAGTGGGTCATGCTCTTGTACACGGAAGCGCATTCAGCAAAGTGTTAATACTGGCATATCCAGTTGCGTCCAACTCAGCAGTTGGCCAGTAGGAACGTACTGGATTGCGGCAGATCTGAAGCAGTGACGAGTGGTCGCTGCCCTCTCCCGTAATACGCCAGCGATTGTATTAGCGTAACGCGCTATTTCTGGAGCCCGCGCGTAGGAGGCGGGCCGTTTGAAGCCGGCAATCACGCGGTCCGACTGCAGCAAATCAGGTTAGGGCGGGCCGCGCGCCCACGCACAGTGCTGACGCGTTTAAGAGCCGTAGCTGGCCGGGGTCACCGCTGCCGACTCGCAATTTAAAACTGATCACCGGCCCGCAAACAACACTCAGACCACTCGATGACCAGCTTGTCTAAAAATACGTACCTTTAATATCCATGCACTGCTGCACAGATGGTCAGCATGTCATTATCAAGTTAGAGGCGATCATATTTTTCATCAAAACTGAACGATTCTCTATCTGTGTCTGTCTACCCCCCGCCCTCTCTCTGATATATACACTCGCTCACTCACTCACACACACACACACACACACACACACAATAAAACAGGGATGATATCTGGCGTTCCCCAGGGAAGCATTTTAGGTCCTCTACTCTTCCTGGTGTTTATAAATGATTTAGGAAACAATCTGAATAGCTCCCTTAGACTCTTCGCGGATGTTACTGTCGTTTATCGGTTAGTGAAGTCAACAGACGATCAAAAGGAACTGCAAAGCGATTTACACAAAATTTCTGCATCGTGCGAAAATTGGCGATTACAACTAAAAGAAATCCGGAAATCCGCTGTACTTCAATTACACAATAAATCAGTCAAACCTTAAGGTCGTAAATTACACAAAATACCTAGGAGTTACAATTACGAACAACTTAGACTGGAGAGAACACATAGAAAATATTTTGGGGAAGGCGAACCAAAGGCTACGTTTCATTGGCAGAACGCTTCGAAGATGCAACAGCTCCACCAAAGAGACTGCCTACATCAAATTTGTACGTCCTCTCCTGGAGCACTGTTGCCTAGTCTGGGACCCTCACCAGGTGGGACTGGCGGAAGACATTGAGAAAGTTCAGAGAAGGACAGCTCGTTACGGGGGGGGGGGGGGGGGAGCGTCACGGAAATGTTGCACGATTGGAGGTGGAAATCATTAAAAGAACGACGTTATTCGTTGCGGCGAGATCTATTTGCGAAATTTCAATCACCGACTTTTACTTCTGCATGTGTAAAATATTTTGCTAGCACCCACGTAAAGACATGACCATCCCAATAAAATAAGAGAAGTCAGATCGAAAACGAAAAGATTTGGGTGTTTTTTCTTCCCGCGCGCTATTACAGAATGGAACGGTAGAGAAAAGTTATGAAAGTGGTTCATGAACAAATGTTCAAATGTTTGTTAAGCTTAGGGGACTTAACTATGGGATCATCCGTCCCTAAACTACTTATCAACTAGCTTATCCTAAGGACGGCACAAATATCCATGCTCGAGGGGGGGGGGATTCGAACCCCCGACCGTAGTGACCGTGTAGACCGTGACTGAAGAGCCTGAGTCCCCTCGGCCACCGCGTCCGGCGGTTCATGAACCCTCTGCTACGCACTTGCATGTGATTTGTAATCTATGTAGATGTAGATATGCTGGACCGTGAAACCCTGTTTAGCACAATGGAAAAATTTCGGGTCTACCGAAAGACATGAAAAATCACATAACAGACACTTACAGGAACAACGTCGATAGAAAAATTCATGGGCTAAGAAGATCAGAACCCTTTCAAACCAAAACTGGAGTCCGCCAGAGGGACGGCCTATCCCCAATCCTTCTCAATATTGTTCTAGAAAAGGTCATCAAGGGATGGAAACCTCACGTAAAAGGCATGGAGAACCGAATTAAAGTCAAGCGCCTTGCCTTAGATGATGAGATTGCAACAAAACGTGCATTTCCACAGACGGAAAATTAAGGCACTATAGAACAGTGGGCCGGCCGCGGTGGCCGAGGTGACTGAGGCGCTCCAGTCACGGTCAGCACAGCCACTACGGTCGGGGGTTCGAATCCCCCCTCGGGCATGGATATTTGTGCCGTCCTAGTTTGTAAGTAGTTCATAAGTAGTTTGTAAGTTTAGGGACCGATGACCCCGTAGTTAAGTCCCATAAGCTTTACAAACATTTGAACATTTTTAGAACAGTGATTCTTCCAGAAGCAGTCTATGCAGCTGAAACGATGGTGATTGATGGTCATTCAAAAATTATGCAAATAGAAAAGCAGAAAATAAAAACTCTTAGGGAGATTTACGGTGCAATCAACGAAAACTTTGGATGAAGAGACCACAAAATGAACTCTATAGCAAGATCAACAAAATAACCGCTGAAATCAGAGAACGTCGAGCCAAATTTTATACACACATATCTACAGGATGGAAGACTCCAGAATAGCAAAGAAACCATTCAGTATTATAACAGAGAGTAAATGCGGCACAGAATGGCTGAAAGAAGTCCAGAGGGATCAACAGCAGATTAATATAAAAAAACTCGAAGATCGCACGGAGTGCCGGAATAAAATCACACGTGTGAAGTTTGAAGAAAGAACGTCGCGCCAAATGGACTGAGGAACTGAAGAAGTAACTTTCTGAGAGGATGAAGAATCTGTAAGATGTATTGCTAGTAATTGTGAAAGGCGGTTCAAAAAATTTTTTAAATTATAATATTTGTCAAGCTCATGGGACTGCAGTGGCTTCAAATTTCCTCAAAATATTTCGTAGAAAATTCTCTCGGTTGTTTTATAAACCACAGATATAGTTTATAAATCAGTTGTAAGATAAGTTATCGATTCACAAAATCGAACACACAGTTTACACTTTATATAAATTGACGATGAGTCCCTAAAACTGTATAAAGTGTTGAATGAATCCTATAATAGTGTACAAAAATATAATTCAGCACAATATTTGAAATTTTGGGTATCTTAATGGTTCAAGTTACTCACTTCAAGCCGGCCGCGGTGGCCGAGGGGACTGAGGCGCTCCAGTCACGGTCTGCACGTCCACTACGGTCGGGGGTTCGAATCCCCCCTCGGGCATGGATATTTGTGCCGTCCTAGTTCGTAAGTAGTTCATAAGTAGTTTGTAAGTTTAGGGACTGATGACCCCGTAGTTAAGTCCCATAAGCTTAACAAACATTTGAACATTTGAACTCACTTCAACATACTGACATACTTGAAGTATGTTAGTTAAGTCCCATAAGCTCTACACACATTTGAACATTCGTTCGCCACTAATATGGATGGCCAGTAGCGTTATACACCTGCGTAGCGTGAACAATATGACATTATCAGTCATTTCTTGAGATACTTTTGGCCATTCTTCCATGAGTGCAGATTCCAGCTCTGCCACCATTGCGGGAGCCGCAAGAACATCTCCGACATGCTCAATCGGGTTTACGTCTGATAAATAAGCTGGCCAGTTCAATTCCGCTTCAAGCATGTTGTCCACCGGTGCATCTCTGTGGGGACCAATGTCATCGTCCACCACAAGGAACCCATCTCCTATGGTACTAGCATAGGACACAAAAAATGCTCGAAAGATCTCGTCTCTATACCTCTGAACAGTCAACTCTCCATTCTGAACGATACAAAGGTTCGTACGTCCACCAATACTAACTGCTGCCCACACCATTCGTCCACCATCACGTTCCTTGCACGTAAGCATGATTGCTTCGGGTTGCACTTTCTCCCCGGATGAGGGAACGACAATAAAGAATGTGGGTGTACTTCATTTACTGATACAGATCAACAATATTCTTCAAATAGTAGATATATAACTTCGTGGGTTTTTTCTGGTTGTAGAAAAACAACTTTACTGACATTTCTGTTGGACATCCACATACTATTTATTGCTGGAATTTTTTTAAGTGGTTATATACAGCCGTTAAGTACTTAGAGGAAAATTTTCTTGTGCCAACAGGTGTACACATCTCATGTTGATGGTAGTTGGTACTGAAACCGGTCGAGAATGAACAATAAATTATACAGGTATTGGCACAAGAATGGTTTCTTCTATTTACTGATGTCTTCCACACCAAAGACATACTGCATACTGTTTAGGGGGAGCGATGGGGTTATGCAGATATGTGGCTCAAGGTAATAATTTACCCAGCATATTCTCGATAACGTAAGAGTAATAAATTGTCACTATCCTCCATCCGTATCTCATCCGTCTCACCTGTACCTGGAACTGTTTGTCGACCAGAAACTGGTGTCACCAACTCCCACAACACGCCATATCCAAGAATATCGCCATATCATTCCGTCTCCGCCAAAAGAACAGCACCACAACATTTGTAAAGAGAATATAGTTGTACAGTATTTCAGACTGACTTTTACCATTATTATAGTATTTCTAACATGAGCATAAGAGCAGCTTAGCTGCTACTGCCTGCAGTAGAAGCGTCGACAAAATATTGTGGAATTTTCACAGCAAACTGGGTTGTATCTCCCTGAGATCCATTTCTACACTTGTTTCATTTTATTTTAATAGTACTATTAACAGTAACATTTCAATTATTATTGTCATTTAGACGTAAAATACGCACCTATTTACTCTTGTTATAAGAATTTTTGGTCCACTACATTTAAAACTTCCGGGCTCATAAGCCGTGGTCGATTTATAAAACTTTCCCCTAACGTTTCTTCTTCGCCTGCGGAAGACATCTTCAGAGGTAGAGTGGCGAACTGCCTCTACCTCTGAAGATGTCTTCCGCAGCCGAGGATGAAACGTTAGGGGAAAGTTTTATAAATCGACCACGGCTTATGAGCCCGGAAGTTTTAAATGAAGTTGACGCCGGCCATGAAAGTTTACATTGTATGATCAATTATTGGTCCAGTTTATTTATGTTTCTTCCATTGCATACAATGTCACGTATTCAATGATTTACGGAACAGTGAAAGGGGTACTTTACAATTTACAGGCAAAATGCCGTCTATAAGTACTTTGGTTTACTCTCTGCTATATGAGTGACAAAAATTTCAAGTTCAGGCCACTTTCTGTGCTTCAGAACGAAGAGAGAAGATCGTTTTCAGGGTAACGTGTTAATACCAAAGAAAATACGATTCCGGCTGGTTACAAATTTCTCATATGCTTGTTACAGAACGCTTGGCTCTGCTGTTATCGATGAGTAGATTCACGAAGACTGTGGAAGTTGGCGGACCTATTTCCTGGACACAATGTAAAATTTATGAGGCAGAGGTTTGGATTTACTAGATATGTAAGAACACGTGAAGAAATATTCATTTTGCGACATCATAGAAGATACGTTAAGCAAAGTCATCTACTTTTAGAGCTTTTGTAGATGTGAAAAAAAGCTTTCAATTATGTTGCTTGGAATACAATCTTCAAAAATCAGACCGTAGCCAGGGTGCAATAAAGAGAACGAGAAATTTTACGCAATGTGTACAGAAACCTCTCAGCAGCTGAAGAGTCGAGGGTCAAGTAAAGGGACACAGTGATTGGGAAGGGAGTAAGGGTGGTGGCATTTCTCGAATGTTACTCTGAGCAATCAGTGAAGGATATCAAGGAGAAAGTTGGAAACGGAACCAACGGTCACGGAGTAGAAATAAAGACTTTATCTTTTGCCGATGACTTCATAACATTGGCAGAAACAGCCAAGGACGTGGAAGAGCAACTGAATGGCGTGGACAGTGTCTTCAATGGAAGGTAAAAGATAATCATCAACAAGATCAAAGCAAGGATATTGTTATACAGTGTAAGAAAATCAGCCGAAGTTAAGGGAATTAGATTATGAAACGAGGCAATAAAAGATGTATATGAGTTTGTCATATGGGTAATAATGTAACCTCTTATGGCCAAAGTAGATACAAAACGCCGAATGGTTATTGGAAGAAAAGTATTTCTGAAGAGGAGAAATTTGTTGCCATCGAATATTAATTTAAGTGTTAGAAAGTCTTTTATGAAGCCGTCTTGAAACGTGCAATATGATGAGTTCAGACCAACAAATTATGGAAGCTTTACAAATGTAGTGCTGTAAAAAAATCTAAAGGTTATATGGGTAGATTGGATAACTAATGAGGGAGTAGTGAAGTGGGAAGAAAAGAACTGCATGGCATATCGTTACTAAAAGAAGGGACCGATTCGTAGGACACATTCGTACACATCAAGGAATAGTCAATTATTTGGCATGAATGGAAGTGTGTGGGATAAGGAAGATGGAAGATGAATAGAATAATCTGATTGAAAAGATTGTATGTTCTGTTGTTATTCGGAGCTTGGAGTTTGAACGGGATAGTCTAGCGTGGAGATCTGGATCAAACAAGTCTTCGGATTGGAGACGACATCAACCACAATTACTGCAACATTTTAGGTTATCATGCAGTGGAAGATCTCCACCATGATGCTTTAAGCTGTTTACGCATGGAAGCACAGTTATTTACAGAACCCTGGGTGAGGGTTACTGGAATTGACTAACAGCTCGGTATTTCTGCCATGTAAGCTTCTGCATATGATTGGCCTCACATTACTGCAGAAGGAGATCTTCATAACTTCCACATCTTCATCGCAATCCATCCAAAGGTGCGTAGCGGGGGTAAATCGTACCACTAATAGTTCCTTTCTTTCCTGTTGCACCCTCATATAGGACGAGGGAAAAACGAATGCTTGTATGCATCTGTAATAGCCCTAGTCTTTAAGCGAAATGTAGGTTCGCGGTAGTACAATCGTTCTGCTAACTGCTTCAAATTCCGGCTCTCTAAATTTCTTCAACGGTGTTTTTCGAAAAGAAGCGTTTTATATGCGGTCTCCTTTACAGATGAATAACATATTCCAAAAATTCTCCCAATAAAACGAAGTCCATCCGCCTTCTCCACGACTGGTTATATGCTCGTTCCATTTCATGTCGCTGTGCAGAATTGCGCCTAGGTATTTAACTGACTCCACTCTGTCAAGCAGCACACTAGTAATGTTGTATTGTTTCTCCTACTCATCTGCATCGCCTTACATTTTTCAACATTTAGACCTAGCTGCCATTCCTTAAACCACTAAAAATTTGGTCGAAGTCATCCTGCATCCTCATACAATCATTCAATCATGACATGTTCCTGTTCATTAGAGCATCATTAGCAAACGGCGAGCAGATTACAACTCACTCTGACCGTCAGATCATTTATATAGATAGAAAATAATAACGGTCCTATCACACTTCCCTGGGGCAATCGAGACGATACGCTAGTCTCTGATGAACACCCGCCACCTAGGATAACGTCCTGGGTTCTATTACTGAAGCAGTGTTCGAGCCACTCACATGTTTGGATACCTATTCCATATTAATCTGTTTAGACGCCATCACAAAATTGTTTCACAATTATTACTGTACTTCTCGCACCAGTTGTCAATAATAAAATATATATGTCAACACGACAAGTAGTGTAAAACAAGGAAACGTAGAATTATAAGGGCACTATATACAAACGACTGTACCAACAAATATTCCAATGAAACTAACCTACCTACCATAAAACTTATCTGCTGCTAGGAAGCATCGTTAAACACAATAGCTGTGTATGTACATGTGGTACTGCGCAAGTTGTATTTTTGACAATGTTTTACAGAACTTGATAATGGGATAATGTCCTACCGAAACATGTCGTGTTGACATATATATTTTATTATTGACAACTGGTGCGTGAAGTACAGTATTAATTATTCCATAGTCCTTCGATAGCAGTCTGCAGTGCGACACCGAAAATCGAGAAGTGTGCAGTCTGACTGTTGCCCTTGAGAGGTTATTTTAATGAGGGCTGTCTGTGGAGAATCTTTTATTTACACTAACAAATTCACTGCACTAAGTTCTGCTCTGTCTAGGGGATGATACAAATTCGTCCTCATTCCTCTCCTGCATAACATCAATTGAAACACAACTAAAATTGAGAAGAATGGTGCATCACATACAAATAACTGTCACAACACTTTGTTTAATATTATTCGGTAGTCTGTTTATTTATCAGATCAAAACACTGTCACCGGTAAAAGCACTGTACTTTGGCGTATCTAATATAGCTCGTGAGCCCCCAGGAAAAATATACTTTGTTGAAAATATTTTCAATTAGCCTACCAGGCTACTGCTCATTGCATAAAAAATGTTCAATTAGTCTATATCTGATCGCGAATACTTTGCCTTTATATTCATAGTTTATTTGACAAAAAGAATGTTCAACAACTGATATGGAATGAATGAATGTTCATGAGAACTCAGTTGACACTTTCTGATAAGATGCACTTTTACAATCTGTTTCCAACGGAAATGTATTGAAGTCACAGTGCCTAAACTTAACACGCTGCAATCATCAGCCAGCCGCAGTGGCCGAGCGGTCTGCTGCGCGCCAGTCAGTCTGCACGGCCACTACGGTCGGGGATTCGAATCCTCCCTCGAGCATGGATGTTTGTGTCATCTTTAGTATAATATAGTTCATAAGTAGTTTGTATGTTTAGGGACTGATGACCCCGCGGTTCAGTCCCTTAAGCTTAACAAACATTTCAACATTTTGCAATCATCAAAATTTACGTAGCACTCGGCAACTCAAGACGACATCTTGCAAGTTTACCAGTAACTCGCCACATTCGATAAATCTTTCAAAGTTGACCGCACTTTTACAGTCTGAAAACTTTTAGGACCAATTGCATAAAGCATTTAACCTCACTTTAAGATCTGAAACGATCTCAGATCAAGCTTAACCCGAAAATTTGCGTTGTATAAATGTTAATCTCAGATTATGTCACCACGAACTCGGATCATATTTGACTGACGAATTTTCGCGGTTCAAAGCCAGATTCAACTGTGATCGTCAGTTTACAGTGTAGTGATATTACGAAACATCACTTTCATTCTTAGCAGATGCGAACTGAAATAATTAAAAATATTGTTACAAGTTCAAAAATCGTACGTAAATTATTTGACATCATTGCCACACGGCTAATACTCGACTTACGGCTTTTTGATCTGTAGGTAAAAAGAAAGTTACCAGCTATGAACGTAATGACTTATTTCCAACTTATGTGATTAGTTCAGAGGTATTATGTAAACATTTAATTGCAGAGAAATACTTGTAGTGAAAAGTGAATTTCTGACAACAGTCAATAACTATTCAACATCTTTTATGTATGTGCTGTCTTAACTCGAGTATGAATAATTGTAAATTCGTATTTAATTTATAACTACCGAACACATCTTGCTACAAGTGCATTAATGAGTAAGACATAACCAAGCTTCTTATGAGGCATTATTAAAGGAGTTGACAATGCCATGTCGCGAGATAGCTGGTTGGTTGCTAAAGGTTGTGTGTTCGGAAGTATTGACATAGTGAAAAGTTATTTCTTCGTGGCCTCTACTCCATTCGTCATAAAAGATGATTACAATAGTACTACAATAACATACGAATGCATTCCTTAACATAGCATTCGTTTTCAGAGCATTCTAGGCTACTGTTGGGAAAATTCTGTTTGCAACAACCGCACGTGATGTGAACTACATTGTTTGCTTTCGTTTACTTTACAGATGTCTGACTATTCCAACGTCTCTACTGAGGACGATGATGAGATACAACGAGCTCCTCGCGTTTTTCTTGAAAGGGCTAACCCTTTCCTAGAATTAAATGACGACTCATTTAAGTTGAGGTTTCGCTTGACAAAAATTCTGTGCAGCAATTAGAGCTACGACTGAGAGATGACCTGCTGAAACGAGGAAAAAGAAATAAACCACAGACTCCAGTGTGCATGCTGCTTTTGACATTAAGATTTTATGCTATAGTAAGTTTTCCAATGGTAGTTGGCGATCTGTTTAAAGTAGATGCAGCAATAGCTTACAGAGCTATCCACAAAGTTTCGGCCTGCCTTGCCTCCCTGAAAAAAGAAATTATAAAAATGCCTACAGAAGATGACTTGAGGAAAACCCAACGTGATTTTTATGAAATAGCGACTTTTCCTGGTGTTATAGACGCTATAGATTGTACCCATATTCCCATCAAATCGCCTGGTGGCGATAATGCTAAGATATTCAGAAATCGTCACGGATGGTTTTCGTCGAATGTGTAAGCTATACCAGACGCTAAGCTACACTGTTTAAATATTGTTGCTAGATGGCCTGGGTCTGCCCACGACAACAACATTTTCTCAAACTCACGCATACATGCTGAGTTGGAAGCAGGACAAATTCCAGTAGGCGTACTTCTGAGTGACAGTGGCTATATGTGTTGTAGGTATTTGTTGACACCGGTGCTCCGCGAAGAAACAGCAGCTGAGCGAACCTTTAATCGAGCTCACAAAAAAACCAGAGCAGCAGATGAAAAAATGTTTGGAGTGGTAAAAAGACAATTTAGGACTCAGGGTGACAGTAAATCGTGCAGCAGTTATTATAGTTGCAGCATTTGTCTTACACAATATAGCTGTTAATGCATCGGATGAGGAGCCTGAAGTGGAAAACAATGTATTTGTTGGGAGAAGACTGTATGAAGAAATTCCAGTACCCGCTGAAAATGAAGCAAACAGGGGTCAAAATGCAGTGAGATCGGCCTTTATTAACAATTTATTTAAATGAAAAGAATTCAAGTTTGAATAAATGTACAAATTGTCAGCTACGAAATTGAAATAAATTTACAGTGTATCAGTTTGAAAGCATCATTGTCTTTTCATTTTTTTTCCAGATCAACTTCTTTAATTTCTTGTCCAGTTTTAATGTTTCCATTCTAACTTCATGTTCTGCAAGAGTGCAATCCATTTTTAATTTATGCTCACGTTCGAGGCATTCTAATCTTCTTTTATAGAACTGAGTTTTCGCCTCGAGAATGTGTTTTTTTTTTTTTTTTTTTTTTTTCGATTGGTTTCTCACAAAGCATGGCTTGCATTTTGTACCTGTAATTACGAGTTATTTTTAGTTCATAATACGCATTAAGCTTGTTGTGCTGTAACAAATTAGTTATTACCTACATTATTTCAGTACAACATCGTTCTTTCCACTTCATAGTAAACATTCTCTTCTTCGTTTTCATTTTCGATGTCAGTATCGGGAACAATATTGTCACTTGAAAGTACTATCTCCTCATTTCCTGATATCAAAGGACTACGTCTTTCAGTACTATTTGAGTCTGTAGCATAACGAGAACTTAAAGAATAACATTACAAAGTACCTTTTACATAAGAAATTCGCTTCATAGTAATTTATGCAAGTGAATTCAAATGTTTACTAACCAGTGCATATAACTTCCGGATGAAAAGGGGTCATCAAAGGGGTTTGATACGGGAAAAAATTGTGGTTTTAATGCAGCAATGTGTTTCTGCCCACTTTCTGTGACTTTGGGCCTCACGAAACTACCGCCTCCAGTTTTATGCATTTCAACCTAGAAACGTTGTCACTCTGCTTTTTTATCCAGTTTACACGACACATGCAATTACTTAAAGATGAAACGTACCGTAATAATTATAAAGTGAGTCTCAAAATTATACCTTATCGTGTGCAAGAGCTTTTTTGATCCTTCTCATAATATTTTCATAGCAGAGTTTTAAACTCTTCCAGTCACGAGCTGTCCCTATGTTTTGCGAAATAAAATCACAAGATACTTCCTTCCTCGCCTGTATTTTCTTGACCGTTGTAACTTTATCAGTTTTTTTTCTATTGTGTTCTTATGTCGTCCCAAAACGATTTCTAAGAGCCGGCCGCGGTGGCCGAGGGGACTAAGGCGCTCCAGTCCCTGTCTGCACGGCCCTCGGGCATGGATATTTGTGCCGTCTTAGTTCGTAAGTAGTTCATAAGTAGTTTGTAAGTTTAGGGACTGATAACCCCGTAGTTAAGTCCAATAGACTATACAAACATTTGAACATTGATTTCTAAGGGTAAATCTTTTTCGTGTTGTTAAAAGTTCTAAGATCGCTCTTTTTTCTGTTTACTTCCCTCCATATTTTCCACATGAAAGCTTCGATAACTAACATTGTGTATCGATTAAAATTTGTGGTCGCAGCGCAATAATAGTGTCGATAGCCGATTTTAGCAGTGTTGCCAAGCATCTTCCGTGCTAACTAAGATCAACACTGAGCCAACTTCGACTGATCTAGGTTTAGCGTTATACAATATCGCGGAGCCCTGAACGAAGTTTAATTTCTGAACTAACGTCAGATTTGATCTCCAGTCACCGATGTTTATACAATCGGCCCTTAAAGTCTCACTCTTCCGCAGTCGCGGCACCGACCGGTAAAGCTTCGCTGTCACGATGGTAACCAAACACGGTCGGCCCACGTACGCCTACCGCCCAGCATTTATACCTGTCCACCAGAGAAATCCATACGTCACGAACTTCCCCATTGCCACCCCTCGCCACCGTACAACGCTTTGCTAAGTATACCGTACATTTCATACAAATACATCTTTAAACACTTACACTAAACACAAATAAACATGAAATTGATCATCGTTATTAACATTTCATTTCGTTACATTTCATTTCTCCTATGGAGCGATTAAATACAAATTAATCATTTAAAGAAATAACACATGCGTAAGTAAATTTGAACAATGCGATTTTATATAATCATTTTCTAACACAGCACCTGTGAACAAACACTGCCATGCTGGTCGTGTATCTGTCTTGTACTTTATGTTATTAACAAATTTATACAATCGTATTAGTGAATTAGGTTTTCTGTGATCGATATTATTTTACGTCGACTGTAAGCATATCAGGTGATGCACCTTGCTGAGGCCTTTTATGTGAGCCCTCGCTCACCTATTTATCTTAAATGGTTTACAATTTATGAATTTTTAACCAAACACTAAATTGTATTTCATTCTATTAAAACTTTTTCTATGTACTTGATAGGAGAGATGTCTGTGCGTTACTATACACGTCATATGAAACCCTTTCAGAAACTGCGTCGCAGTTCCGTCTTAATTATGTTTTATTTTTAAATTTAATTTTGTCATATACAATACACTGTCGCCTCGCTAGCTGTGCAATGGAATGGATTCCCTCTGACGTTACGGCCTTTCCAGGAGAGCGCTAAGCTCACTCCCTGGCCGGCCGTTTCCGCCTTACACGCACACACACACACACCAGTTATCCGTTGGCCAGCCCACTATAAGCCCTAGCTTCACGGCTGTTTAACATGAGTTTTCTAAATTGCAGATTTATACAGGTAATGCTTTCCCATCAATATCACCTGTCTACATGTAATGCTGCCAAAATTAATAAAAGAAAAGAGTGTAAGAATCTTGTGAATTGGCAAGGTCAGTGTTTGCGGTGCGTTTAATCTATCTTGATAAATTTTTCCAAACATAATGACTGAGTGCTACTCGTTGGGCGGTACTGCCACACCCTTCATCGATGGTAATACCAACTTTGCTAAACACCCAGACTTCGACTGACATATACGACGACATATTTGTATTTCAGTATGTAGACTTATTCAATGACATAACTCTGGTGAGTAACAGGCAAAGTATATAAATTGGTAAAAACATATATCTCATTGAGAGAGCTTTGGTTTAGAAAACAAAATACAATAAAGAATTATGTAAGTACCTAAGCTTTGATATCTCAGAGAATGGACGTAGTAGTCACAAGACACCTTTTGGAACAGTGTTATCAGAAAGCATCGTTCGCAAATGTCCCAAGAGTTCTATAAACAGAGAGCTTTTAGTTTAAAAAAATACTTTTTTAAGTGCAGCTGCATGAGTAGGACTAAATATTGTATTCATTCATTTTAGTACTAATCACAGCCAGTAAAGTGAATCGTTCCACAAAATTTATAGAAAATATCTATGGCACTGAGACCTAACGAACTAACTAGGACATCTTCTGACGTCGCCTAACAGGATTCGGAGTAAGGCAGTTAATTTCCCGACTGCGACTTGCACATCTAATGTAGTCACTAACTCTCTCTTTCTCCGAAAATCGTTCTTACGTCTTTTCTCTCACGGTGAAAGAATAACAGCAGACGCCAAAGATAAAGACGGATAAATTTAATTAGTACCAGAGTCGCTGGTCCAAGTCAATTTCCCGTAATTGTCGCGTCCGTACTGATTGCTTTTCACTGCGGTGCTGTGACTCCATTAATTTGCTAACTGTCTCCAGAAAATAGCTCCGAAAACTTCAACACTGTCTTCGTGAATCAGCTCATCGATAATAGCAGAGCCAAGCGCTCCGCAGCAAGTATATGAGAGATTCGTAACCAGACGGAATCGCATTTGCTCTGGTATTAACGCGTTACCCTGATAACAATCTTCTCTCTTGTTATTTTTCTGTTCGTCTTCCAAAGTTCATATAGACGGCAGTGTGTCTGTAAATTGTGAAGTCCCCCTTACACAGTTCGGTAAATCATTGAACAGGTGGCATTGTGTGCAACTAATGAAATATAAATTAACCCGACCAACAATGCTTATAACAACGGAAAATAGTGCATATCTTATGTCCAAGTAACAGTAATACTTCTAATTTTACTATTAATAGTACTGTTAAAACAAAACTAAGCAAGTGTAGAAATGGATCTCTGGGAGATACAACCCAGTTCCGTGTGAAAATTCGATGTGAAAATTCCACAATATTTTGTCGGAACAACTGACCGGCTTCAGAGATAGGCAGCAGCAGCATAACTCCTCTTTAGCCCACAGTTGGAACACTATAATAACGGTAAAAGTCGTTTGAAATGCTGTACAACTATACCGTACTTACAAATTGTGTGGTGCTGTTCATTTGGCGGAGACGGAACAATATAGTGATAATCTTGGATATGGCGAGTTGTGGAAGTTGGTGATTCCGGTTTCTGCTTGACGATCAGCTCCAGGTACAGGAGAGATGGATGAGATACCGGTGCAGGATAATGACACTGTATTAATCTTGTATCGAGAAGTATTTTATGTTGGGTTACTAATTAACTTGAGACACATGTCTGCATAACCCCACCACAAAACCCACTCCCCTTAAACTCCATGCAACATGGCTGTGGTGTGCAAGAAATAGAAGAAACCTTTCTTGTGCCAACACCTGTACAATTTATTATTCTCGACCGGTTTCAGTACCAACTACCATCAACAGGAGATGTGTACACCTATTAGCACAAGAATGTTTCCTTCTAAACATCTAACGGCTGTGTATAACAACTTAAAAAGACTCCAGCAATGAATAATATGTGCTTGTTGAAACAATACAACAAAAATTAATGGGCCTAAGATATATTTAATTACGGAGCGTTTTTCTCTCTCTCAACCTTAAGCTATATTCCCTCGTTTTCTTCTAATGAGTGAAAGAACAACGTTCCGATTCATCTGTCTGTGTTCGTCCTCTGATTCGATCAGACGTATCTGTAGCGTCTCCTTTGATTCATTTACTTATAACGTAAGTATAGTGTTCAAATTTGTTAAATACATGTTGAAATATTTTACAAATATGACGGGCTTCCATTTATTAAACATCCCGTATTTGACCTGGCCTAACTACTTTTGCCCATTGAAGTTGTGTTGTGGGTTTGGAAGCGATTAAAGGGCCCTACACACGGTCAGATTTATCCGGACAAATTTATCAGCAGTCCGATAAATTGTACGTGTGAAGGCTCTTCCAGACCAACTTTTCTTGTCTGATGGTTGGTCTGGCCTGACCGTCCGACATCCGACCCCCCCCCCCCCCCACCACTCCCCTGTACAAATTGTACCGTGTGTAGCGCTCCTCGACCAACTTCCTGCCTGGGGATCGTCTGCTCGCAGCGAAAAATAAAGTAAAATGGCGAACGTAGGAGATTTGGATGGCGATCGTGTAGTTATGACGGAATTTTTAGAGAGATACAGGGAATGCAGGTGTTTATGGGACACCTCATTTGAAGGGTACAGCAACAGAGAAGTGAGGAATGAAGCACTCGCTTCTCTGTTACAAATTTTTCAAATAGCGCACCCCAGAGCGACGCTCCTCACCATGAGGCGCAAAATTGATAATATGAGGACCGCCTATAGGCGGGAATTTAAAAAGGTAAGATATGCATATGAAATAGAAATGTTATGAAAATATCGGCTAAACTGCAGAGTCTGTTGCCCTCGCTCTGCAAATGTTCACCACAGCAGTCAACCATAGAGCAGGTATGTGTGTTATTTATTTTGTGATCTGTACGAAACTGTGATCATTTTAAGTGAAAGTAAGGTTTCATTTTAGTATGTGAGGGCGCATAGACACGATCTATTGCCAACATACACGCCATGCTAAAAACATGGGCAACAGACTCTGCAGTTTTACCAAAATATCCTTGAAATGTAATAATTACACTAACGCCATAAACAGATAAGTTTTTCGAATTTGTGTCGATATTGTGCACTAGTGAATTTATCGTATTGCATGGTATTGCAGGTAAAAGACACCAGGTCATCTGGAGCAGGAGTGGATGCAATCCATACTCCACGCCTGTGGTATTATGACCTCCTTTCTTTTCTAAATGAAAATAACATAAACACGCGGGCTGGCAAAGAGACAGGAGGCGATGAAGAGGAGGAGGATGATGCCACTAATGTACAGGTAAGACAAATTTTTTATGTTCTTTAGTGTACTGTTTAAGTTGGTTCTTGGGCTAAAATTTTATTTTGTGTCATTGAGATAAGGAAAATGTGCAGTTTAATAAATATTACAGAGTTCTTCTGAGTATTGGTAAATTTCGGTAAGTGTAAAATGCAAGCTGGCAGTATACCAACATAGCATGACTGCTGTTGACAGATATTTAATAATAACCTTGGTATACAAAAGGGAGAAATAATTACAGCTAATGTAGTTAAATAGGTATTTACATAGATGTTTTTCTTATACCATTAGTTCACTGAAGGAAATATATTGAATACATCAGTCTAGTGTGGCACAACTTAAGAATACTTGGTGCAGTGTATGGATATTATACTTTTCTTTGTTTAAGTAATGTGGAGGTCAGCAAGAAGCAAGATTCAACACAATGAATTATTATGTGAATGGTTTTTGTCAGTTCCTCAGCTAGTGTCTGTTTACACAAATACTGTGTGTGTGTATGTGTAGCTATGGATTTCTGATCAAAGTCTATATTTATTAATGGTTTCACTCCATTTACTGTATGGAACTGTATTGTGTTTTATCAACATTTAATGATAGTCCATTTGTAGCAATGCACTTAATGACTTTCTGAAACACATTGTTTACAAATTAATCAGTTACTTCTTGCCTGACAAGTGTGATAACTACACTAGAATTATTAGCAAAAACAACCAGCTTTGCAAGTTTGTGAATATATAATGACAAGTCCCTACAACCAATGTTACCCAGGGTAACCTATGGTTATTTTGAAGACTACCAAACAAAGCACAAACAAATCCAGTATCATATTTACCCTAAAAGTGTAAACAGTTGTTAACCTAATCTCTAACATGACAAGGTTGTGTTTAGCACATCACTTCAATCAATGAGTGTCCTTGGTTTAAATTATAGCATTGAAGCTTCTCAACAATGTAAATGTGAAGTAGCATCAGGAATTTTTTAGAGAAAGTTTTTAAAGGAAAAACGGTAAAAGTTTGGGAATGAAAATTTTCATTCCTTGTCTTTTTTTACTTGATTAATTAAAGGGTACTTGATATGTGAAGGAGAAATATTTATGGGCATAAATGTAGACTGGGATACCACCCGTCTGCTTTAACCCATGATGTCATGAAGATGTCGAAAACCAGTATATGGGATATCTTAATACTTCTGTATTGCATATACAAATAATCTGTAGTTATTATAGATAACACAATGTAACATTGATCACAGGTCTTGGCCCAAAATTCTCACCTTCAGTGCTCACATCCAAAAAAAAAAAAAAAAAAAAAAAAAAAAAAAAAAAAAAAAAAAAAAACACTCATGGTTAACCTACACCTAATCAGATAATCAGAGAGACGCTACAGATCACTTTATACACACAAAATATTAATCTGTTTTGTATGTAAACAAACTATTGTCTTTAACTCAACCACCACATAATCACTCACTCATTATAGAAAAATGAACACACCTCAAAACTACCGTGCTGTGATTGTCACGAGTCAAAGGTGACGGGCGGTATCCCCGTCTACAGGTGATCCTATTTATGAATTAAAATACCTGTTTTTGTTGAAATAACACATTGACTTTTTGTGCTGGCTCATAATTAACCCCCTTTATGCTATGACTGCAGTTGCTTTGAGATTTCATTCTTTGTTAAAGATAACCTCAAATACTTCCATGGTTTCATTTCTTTCTGTTATAGCGTGTTAATACTTTACTCTTGTTTTCAGGAACAGCTATTGGAAGCAGAAGTAAATCATCCACGAAAGAGAAGACGGGGGGATAATAGAGAGAGGCAGGAGCTGTTGACCATGGCAAAGAAGCTTCTGGAATCAAAGCCAGACCAATGGGAGGGCCTGTCTTTGGCTTATTGTGCTCAGCTGCGTGAGTTACAAAATGACCAACAGGCAGTAGCCCAAAAACTAATTTCGGAGGTGTTGTGTTTGGGGAAGTTACGGCTCCTCTCACCGTTTTCATCGATTACGATTCCCTCATACCCCACCCAAGGAAGAATAATTCCTCCACCCAACCCTTCACCCCCTATTCGTCATGTCCTGTCCTCTCCTTCACCGTCCCCATCCTCCCCTTCCTCATCTTCATTTATGAGCAACCAACGAACATCAAATTCGGGTTCCACTACACCAGTGGAAATCCACCTCACTGAGAGCAGTGATGGCTCCCTGCAAGAATTTTTAATAATACAATAGTGTTTTGTGTTGTTTTTTTTGTAATTTTTTTATTATTAAATTTTTTTTTGAATTTGAAGAAAAAAAATAAATGACAATGTTTTTAGAATTTGGTTCTGTTTTATCACTTTCTTTACCTTTTCAAAAACCTGTGCTGCAAAAACGTGTCTATTTATATATTTGCAAATGTGTTATCACAAGTTTTAAGTGTCAGCAACACCAGTTGTCTGAAACAAGGTAATTGGTAGTGTTCTTTGTCTATTTTCACTGAAATCCATTACAGTTACTACTGATTTATCAAGGTATTTTCTCAATTTCAGAAAATCTCCAAATTATTGTGAAATCTGAATTTTAGTAATTTCAGTGTCACAAACTTGAAAGATCATTCTATCAAATAGTACCTCTGTTTACTGTACTGAAGCATTTATCGGAATCAGTGCTCTACTTAATTATCAGTGTTTGGCACAAAGAACAGGAGAGCATCTATCACATGGAGCTACAGTTATTACATTTGGGTACATTGTTTATCATCAAAATAAGTCTGTGGCAATTTTACTTTTTCCGTGATATATTTAAAAAAATGGTATGTGTTCTTGGTGATCCTTTGTTTATTCACAATTGTAAGGATAAAATCTTTGAAGCTACACGTTGTATAAAAATAAGCAATTTTCAATAATTCAATCGGTGGTGACTTAAACTTGGTACAGATTGAATTGTGATACAAGTTAGTGTAAGCAAGATGTCTGAAATGCACACAGTGTACATTAGATTGAAATCAGAGGTAAGTGAATGGTGCAGTGTGCAGTACATTAACTCCTACTTACACTGCTTTACCTAATGTGAGTTCCCCCTATGGGAATGCAAAATACGCCCACTAGGTAAAAGCTAGGCAAAGTATGTATTGTAAAAAATAAAAAAGGAACTGAGAATCACATGTGTAGGCACTGGTATACAATTAATAATTGTACACATAACCAATGAACTTCACCGGCTAAATTCAGTAACTAGAATTAGCAGTTGGTTTCCAACATGAGCATACTACACCACCATTGTAGTATCATTTAACCCTTCTGAAGCAATAATCCACATTATTCGAGGACCAACACATATTTCATGTTACCCTAGCTTGTCACAGTTTATGAAAATGTGGTTAGGTAGTAAAGCACAGATTAAGTTCGTCAGAATGCAGTTAGGCCATACATTGTGTGATATAAGAAATCCAAAGAAAATCATTGATATACAATATTAACATTCTAAACCATGGACAAAGAAGCATGTTTTTTTTGTGTCCCATTGCAAATATGTATCACAGAACATGGTATAATCACTTTCTTGTGTAGTGGTATCTTTAAATTTTTATTAGCCTATTAACTTTGCTGTGGTACTTCTTACATGGAATACATACAAAAGTAGACATGTAAGATATGTGATGAAGTGGTAAGAGGTTACCATTAATGTAACAAACATTCTCTTCCCATGCCCACGTATTTAACTTACATGATTTATGATGGAATGTCAAGGTTGCAATTTAACAATAATGAGAAGTAAACACTAACTGCAAACACAATTGCCTAGCATCTTACACAATCATAACAAATGAAACACACAGAATCATAGACCATTCCAGTGTTTCACACTGTAAACTGCACTCACATCTTCATGATGAATCAGAACCTCATTTGGGCTCCCTGATGCTATGGGTAACAAGGGATCAAGGGATTCAAAATAAATAGGCACAGAGTGAATTATATTCTTTATTGACATTGCTTGGATTTCCACATCACCAAAGAGGTACCAAGCTTGATGCGTTACTCTTTTTTTTTTACATGGAGAGTTCCCCAGTAGGCCTATAAACCATGCCAGGACCCCCCCATATATATATATATCCTGGTGGGTAAAATATGTATAAAATAAAGATTGTTTGACTTAACCTAAGTACAGGCTCGTCAATTTAAACATAAAACACATAAAAAAACACACATGAAAAAATAAAGATTGTTTGACTTACCGAAAGTGCAGGCTCGTCGATTGAAACATAAAACACACATAAAAATACATAAAAAAACACACACACAAAAACACTTTGTGTAACATCATTCACAGTTTTTCATTAATCATTCATACCAACAATCATTCGTTCCTGAAAGTCTAATTGACCTTCATTATTGAAGTATTCCACGAATACTTGACGCACCTCACTCCCTTCTTCATAGCGGTGCCTTGCTCCTTGTGCTACAGGTAGTAGGGACTGAGACTGCCGCCAGTCGCCAGGGATTAATGTTGACTTGGTGACATCTTCCCTGTCAACAGTTGTGCCTGCTATATAATTCCTGCTCTTCTGGGCCAAATAATTGTGCAAAGCACAGCATGCCAATACTATGCTGTCTACGGCATCCAGGTTAACGCCAAGTGTTTGCAGCAAAACCCGAAATCTTGATGCAAGAATGCCAAAAGCATTCTCAACTACTCGCCTTGATCTGCAGTGGCGATAGTTGTATATGCGCCTCTGCCTTGTAATGCCCTTCAGTGGGAATGGCTTCATAACATACTTATGAAGGGCAAAAGCACTGTCTCCCAGAAATACATATGGGGCTACTTTCTCACTATTTTCAAGTGTCGAGGGAGTCCTCTTCCATCAGTTTATGGTAGAACTTGGTTTTGGTGAAAACTGCTGAGTCTGAAACACAACCATTAGTACCTACATGTACATACATAAATTGATAGTTTGCATCTACAACTGCAAATAAAATAATGCTGAAAAAATGTTTGTAGTTGTAAAACAGAGAGCCACTTCCATGTGGTTTTTTAATGGCAATATGTTTGCCATCCATGGCTCCTACACAGTGGTTAAAATTCCACTTCCTTTCAAATGTTGTAGCACATTCCTTCCACTCAGCTGCAGATGATGGCATCTGAAACATTGAAGAATTGGGTATAATTTATGATACATAAGATTGTGCATTCCTAACAACCATGATGACATGCACTGATAAGGCAATGTTTTGCAAAGAAAGTAGTTACCTTTTAATCAACTTATATAGCTTAAGGTTATATTCAGTTACTGATATATCTACAATAACATCGGCATGGATCAATTGAAGAATGGGATACCATCTGTGACGAAGTATGTAAAATCTTTGTCACAGCAAAGTTGATAGAATATATTTGGAATTACAAATTGATACCATATCATGATTAGGAGCCATATAATGAGAACCAGTCACTACATGTGGGTAAAATTAACTTTTTGGTAATGTAAATTGATGCATTTGTTCATTATTAACTTCCTTCCCTATGATGTCAAACCCGAAGGGTTCAATTATGCTCATTATACGATTTTGACTTAAGTCCAAAAATAGATCAAAGTAACACCCATTACGATGTACTTGAATATCAGATGAATGGTTTGGTTTTAAATTACCTTAATGTATTTGTTCAGGCAACGATAAATAGCGCTGCATGTTTCTGGAATTACTTTGCAGAGCAGCTGTGGAGATATTACGGCGCTGTACTTCAGATCTTCATAAGTTCGGCCAGTGGCAAGAAAACGCAATGTGGCCATCAATCGTTCCTCGCAACTTACTGCCGCTCTCATCAGAGTGTCCTTTTTCGCCAAAAGCGGCTTTACAAGCTCTAGCAGCTCTGTAAAGCAATCTTCATCCATCCGCAAATAATTGCGAAAATCGTCAGCCTCAAGCTCCTTCAGTAAAAGGGCGTGAGTAAACTTGCGTCGCTGTAAAAGCCATTTCTTAGCCCATAGCTTTCTTTCGGTTTTCCTTTGCCCTGTTGTCTCCAACACGGCCAAGGCAACCCCTAATCTCTGCTTTTGAGACAAAAACATTACTTTTAATAAAGCACAGCGAACAGTAAACACACGAAAACGAAACAAAACAACAGTTCGACAGCCAGACACCAAAGCAGGGAGGCGCTGCAATCGCACGCAGTTGGTCGGAACGTGTGTAGGCTGCTACGAATTTGGTCTGTCAATCGGTCAGTCGGCTGGTCTGACGATAAATCTGACCGTGTGTAGACCGCTTAAGGCAGACGAGATATCATATAGTGCTTGTTGGAAGTTTTACTAATTTTTCAATCCTTATCATTCCACTTAAAAATTAGATGGCTTTTAGAACCTGCAATCTCGTTTCCCTTTGTTAATGTCGAATTTCGAGGTCCGATAATTTTCCGCGTAATATTTTTTCCGCAACTTCGTTTGGACACTGGAGTGAAATTTATTGCAAGGTCCGCTGCACGATCAAATCAAGTATCAAGTCCAACCCCACATCAAGAAGGTGACTTACCTTAATGAATATGAATTTTCTTATTGCAGCAAACAATTTAATCAGCTAATGTACCGTATGTTCAAAAAGGTAGGCTCCGTCTCTTTTTATAATGTAACTGCCACCAACATCTACCATTCAATCTTCCAAAATATTTAAAAACAATTAAAATTAATTCCCCTATTTATTTATAAATTCCTACCTCTGCAATTATCATTTACGAATTTTTTGACCAACTAAATCATATTACTATCCTACAAACTACTTACAGAATTAATTATGTATTAAAGGTTAAAATATTCCTCAATCCTTAACACCTATGGCAGTAACATTATAGTGTGCAACAGAAATTTCAGTAAAGTTGCTACTTTACAGCCAGAAAAAATAAGAAATTATGTACTCTTTAAAGCACATTAGCCGGCCGCGGTGGCCTAGGTGACTGATGCGCTCCAGTCACGGTCAGCACGGCCACTACGGTCGGGGGTTCGAATCCCCCCTCGGGCATGGATATTTGTGCCGTCCTAGTTCGTAAGTAGTTCATAAGTAGTTTGTAAGTTTAGGGATTGATGACCCCGTAGTTTAGTCCCATAAGCTTAACAAACATTTGAACATTTGAACATTTTTGAAGCACATTAGTGTGGTGAGTTATTAACTGTTATAGTTAACGATCTGTAAGAGTAAATGAAGTACAGCCATATTTATGAAGGATAGAAACCGCATTATACTAAGCAGTGGTCTATGCTGTTACAATGAAAACAGATGAATATCAGCACAGTGTCAAATAGTAAGGATGCAGCTAGATACTACAGATGTATAAATTATGTAGAAGCCGTATGATGGTTGAATGTTGACACTACAAACAGTAAGTTTGTAAGAGATGTAGGGAATGTATGAATTGGAATTAGTGAAAAAGGGTGCAAGTAAAGTGGAGCATATGTGTGATGCATAAGTGTTTCAGAATCAAGTTATCTTATAATTGGGGCATCCGCAGCTGAGTAAATACATTTTCTTTTATGAATTTATCAATTGTTTTAAAAATTGATTGTATGACTATATAATAAAAGAAACTATTTTGGAAATTGAAATAGAAATGTCCTCTTATGAAACAATCAATAAATTCTGGAGCCGCTTCAGCTGTTTTTATTGAGATCTTTTTATGGACAGGTCCACAACCGGTTTCGCGTCAGTAGAGACGCATCTTCAGGTGTTAAACTTTTTATTCTCTCGTCATAATTCGCTACCGAGTCCGAACATTCTAGTTGGTTTCATCCGTCAATTGGATAAAAATTCAAAAGGGCCAAATGCATGGGTCCAAGTCCAAAATCAAATGGTTGTCTTTCAGGATAAAAAACATGGACGTTAAAATGTGGGACATGTAGTCGCGTCATTTTGACCACCGTATTTTCGATAAAACCCGTAAATTGGCAATGGAGTGAAGGTGGCCATTGTAAAAATAAAACTGAAGGTCTGTAATTAGAAACATCAAGTTGTAGCAGACCTATGGAGGCGTAGAGGAGTGCACTGCGAAGTGGCGAAGTAAACTGAAAGACAACCATTTGATTTTGGACTAGGACCCATGCATTTGGCCCTTTTGAATTTTTATCCAATTGACGGATGAAACCAACTAGAATGTTGGGACTCGGTAGCGAATTATGACGAGAGAATAAAAAGTTTAACACCTGAAGATGCGTCTCTACTGACGCGAAACCGGTTGTGGACCTGTACATAAAAGGATCTCAATAAAAACAACTGCAGCGGCTCCAGAATTTATTGATTGTTTCATAAGAGGACATTTCTATTTCAATTTCCAAAATAGTTTCTTTTATTATATAGTCATACAATCAATTTTTTAAAACAATTGATAAATTCATAAAAGAAAATGTTTCAGAATCGTTATTGGTCAATGATAGTAATTTTTCTGAATTAAATGAAAGATGTGCGGTTCGGTAGAATAGTGGCAGAATGCCAAACAGTGAATCCAAATGTCGTGGGTTTGATCCCCACTAGGTCGCCGTGACACGGCGCGCCCGGTCAGGGGGCTACACGCCCTTTATAATAAGAAAGTTGAGCCAAATGTTCAACGAACAACCAAGAACGAACTGAAACAAAGACCGCAAAACATAGATCTACCTGAAGAAAGAGAAAAAAAGTCCTAGGATTTTTATCTGTCACTTTCCACTTTTTTCACGTCTGGCGTTGTTTCTGGTGTAAAAAAATATCGAAAAGCACCGAGGTTCGGATCCACGTTAAACTACAAGTTTCTCTATAACTGACTGGGTATGTCAGTTCCGAGGAAGGCAACGGGCCGGCCGCAATGGCCGAGCGGTGTGCAGCGCGCCAGTCACAGTCTGCACGGCCGCTACGGTCGGAGGTTCGAATCCCCCCTTGGGCATGGATAGTTGTGTCGTCTTTAGTATAAGGTAGTTGATAAGTAGTTTGTAAGTTTAGGGACTGATGACCCCGTAGTTAAGTCCCATAGACTATACAAACATTTGAAAAAACTTGGCGAGAAACCACCTAAGCGGAAACTTGGTTAGCCGCTGGAAAAGCGAAGAGACGTGCTGGCAACTCCCGCCTTGGCAGACACACGGGACTTGGACGCCGCACATCCGCAGAGCGCAGAGCAGGGCAGGCAGAGACAGCCGCCAACGCCGACGCAGCTCACACCGCACCGCGCCCATCCAGCGCCTGACGCCCACATCAAGTCAATGTTGATCACATAGGAAATTACCTCCCCCTTCCCTGTCCATATCTGAGTCGTGTCCATGCCCAGTCAAATCGGCCATGAGAGATTATTGTCATCAAATCTTATAATAAATAAAAGTACATGTGCTATCCCTCTGTGTAAACTGTTATCTTCTCAAATCAATGCTTTGAGTGAAACATCCCTACCAGCCTAGTTCCATTATTAATCATTATATTTTTATTTAATTTCACTGCAGTGTGGGAGTTATTCGCGAGAGGTTCGATTTACCACGATACAGGGTGTTCGAAAAGTCTTCGATTACATAAATTGATAACTCAGGCTAGAAGTAAGATACACATATGAAACTTGTGTCGAATTGTTTACAGACTATCAAAGTTTTTTTTTTCTGTTTTAGGTTCGCAGTACGTAAGTAGTGGATGAGGTGCAGTTCCCAAGAAGCCATGTTAACTAATCAGGAGAAGGCACAGTGTGTCCTGTGATACCATGAGACACGATCATCAACCACATTGCAGAGACAGTTCCAGACAACATTTCCAGGAATCCACCTGATGTCAACACCATTAAAGCCTGGTATGAGAAGTTAAAGAACACAGGATCGGTTGCTGACTTCCGAGGTCTGGTCGACCAAGAACCTCAGAAGACAGGGTGGAAGCTGTGAGGCAGTCTCTTCTCCGAAGTCCGAAGAAATCGGTGCGCACGGCCTCACGTGAATTACAGATGCCAAAAAGCTCTCTCCATGACTTTTACACAAACTTTTATTGTTTCGTGCATACAAAGTGCAAATCGTTCGGGCCTTGTTGCGAAATGACAGTAAACGTCGATATGACTTTGCGGTCGAAATGCTATCACGTATTGAGGACGATGATGGTTATCTCAGACGAATTGCCTTTTCCGACGAAGCGACCTTTTTTGTCAGTGGAGTAGTGAATCGCCATAATGTGCACATTTGGGGTTCACAACCCCCTGGTGAGGTCATGGAGTGCATCAGAGGCAATCCAAAAGTGAATGTTTGGTGCGCGCTATTGGACGATCGAATTATCGGGCCATTCTTCTTCGCTGTGGTTACCATCGCATCTGCAGTGTATCTGGACTTGTCGCAACTGTATGCTGTTCCTCAGGTGCTTCAGCATCACCCCTACGGTGCACCGTCTCATTGGGGCTTGGACGTCCGTGCGTATCTCGATTTGACCTTTTCTGGGCGATTGATTGACCGTGATGGGCCAACGGTTTGGCCTCCACGCTCTCCTGACATAAACCCATTAGACTTCTTTTTATGGGGTTACGTCAAGGACGAGGTCTACCGAACAGGTGTACCAGATCTTGAATCCCTGTCGCAACGGATAAACACAATCGTTGAATCGATCCCTCTAGTGATGTTGGCTACAGTGTGGACGGAAATTGAATATCGCCTTGATGTACTACGTGCTACCAAGGGTGCTCATGTGGAAGTTTACTGACGTGTAAAAAAAAAAAAAAAAAAAAAAAAAAAAAAAAAAAAAAAAAAAAAAAAAGCTTTCATAGTTTGTAAACAAATAGACACCAGTTTCATATTTGTATCTTACTTCTAGCCTGAGTTATGAATTTATGTAATCAGGGAAAGACTTTTCAGATACCTTGTGTTTTGTGTCCATGGGATGCTTAGGTTCGAAAGGTGGGCAGTGGCTAGCAACGATTGTGGTCAAGGTCTGCAACTGGAGGAAGTGATGAGATCACATATACTTTTATTACAGTACTCCATGTAAGGTGCTTGTGGTTGTACACGTCTGCCTATCACATAGTTCACAGTTCAGCAATGATCTATCAACAGTAGTGTTCCGGCTTGTCGCAGCAGACGGATCTCCTGGAACGGTAGCACTACTAGCTCTGCTTCGTACTCTGCTGTACTGACTCTTAGACCTGCGCTAGCTGCTCTTACCGTTTATTTCAAGGGTCAATAACGAATCGCAATTTCTCGGGATGTAATTGACGTATTACGCTGCTACCAATGCCATTCTTTTTGTGATTTATCATGGTATTGACTGCATAAAAATAATATGAGGATTCCATTCAAAAGAAAGTTTTGTGTTGAAAGTAATATCAGTTTAGGATGTCTGACAGTACTTTCTTGGATGTACGTTCGCACCGTTTTCAATATCTATTGTTTTTCCAGAGCTATTTGTGGTGACAATTTTATGTGGACACGCTGTATACCGAGCAGTAACTTGCGTACACTGTCACGGACCCCTCTGGCATTAGGTGATCTACCAACACGAACAGGTTGTCCTGTTTCTTTGTCTGCGTTACCTTCAGAGCAATGAAAGTACCTAATATGAATACATTATCATTTTATCTTATTCTTACTACGTTTCATTAAGAAAAAACTCTATACATCATACAACTGGTCGAAAAATTGTATTATTTCTACAACTTATATCTCAATTTAGATTCGTAGTTTTATAAGTTTTTGCAAACATTTTGGCCCAAAATAATAATGTACACAATAAAAAATTAATTAATAAGGGTGTCTGAAACCCTTCTAGGAAAAAAATTAGGTAGTGGCGGGTTTTGAACCACTGACCTTCAGCATCACACTCCAACGCATTGCCCACTACGCTACGGTCAGTACCTGGTAGTTGCGTACTTTAATCTTATACTATTGATGGCCGTTGTTAACTCATGCTAATATGGCATTTGTAGACTCTAGATTATCATTTATCGCACGAAGAACGAAGTGTTTTTGTTAATTCTTCAGTGCGCCATTACTTTTAAATGACAACGTGTAAGTTAAAATAAGAAAATAATCAAATACGTAACGCAAGATGGCTTATGCCAGAGAGAGTTCTGGGCGAGGAATGTCACGTGACATCGGCGAACGGCTGGTTTTCGTTAATTCAGTGGAAGGTGTCAAAACACTGTTATTTTTGTAAATATCTCTGAAACGATACGAGATATGAAAAAAAACATAAGAGAGCAAAGTGTAGAGAATTTTCTCCTCTACAAATTCGGTTATTCAATTTTAGCGTCAGATGAACGGTTTATATACAATTAAAATTACATTACAAACGGCTTTTTTTGGTATTACGAACGTATTTCTTGTCCGAAATATTTGAAAAAGCGAGGTTCTGATCTCTGGTAGCTAACAATTAAGTCAGTAAAATTTGGTGCTGATCGGTTGAACGGTTCGTCTTAAAAATGGGGAACACGTTAAGGACAGACGGACAGACAGACATACATCCCAAAATCGTCGTTATTTTTGCAAATATCTCTGAAACGATACGGGATATGAAAAAAAACATTAGGGAACAAAGTGTAGAGAATTTTCTCCTCTACAAATTCGGTTATTTAATTTAAATTTCGAGCTGTCAAAAGACGATCGCAAAGGCCCACTTTTAGTGTTACTACCGTAACCTAAAGTGGGGTTTATCGTCATGTTTCTCTTTTGACCACTGTGTTCAAGAAACCTGCGGGACAATGAAAAAAAATAGAAAAAACTTTATTCTTTCCATTCTCTGCTCCGAGGAGTAGAGCGGGCTGTTTGAGATACGGCCCATAAAGAGTCGCGGTTCTATTCAGCCAATATGAGAAGAAGGAAGCTTGGAGTTTAACGCCCCGTCGACAGCGTGGTCATTAGAGACGGAGCTTTCGCTCGGAGTATTTCGGTAAGGATGGGGAAGGAAATCGGCCGTGTCCTTTCAAAGGAACCATCCCGGCATTTGCCTAGAGCGATTTAGGGAAATCACGGAAACCAAAATCTGGAGGGCCGGAGGTGGATTTGAACCACCATCCTTCCGAATGCGAGTCCAGTGTGTTACCACTGCGCCACCTCGCTCGGTTCCAATATCAGAGAAGCTGATAGTAGGGCAGAAGGGGATCCCAATTGTGAATAAGTGGGAGGGGCTTACCATTTCGGGCATATGCCTTACAATGAATGTCTGCGCAGACCGCTACATTGGCAACGGTTCCTGGAAGCGACGCCACCACCACCGTCTCTCTCTCTCTCTCTCTCTCTCTCTCTCTCTCTCTCCCGTACTGCCCTAGCTTCCTACTTCCATGACTCTGCTTCTCCTCAAAGTCTGGAGGAAAGTCACAGAAATTACGATCCACTCCGCCCATTGGCTGTGACTTGCAGATGTTAAACTGTTCCCGACTCTGTAAAGTGTTACCGAGGCAGTCAAACGACACAAACCACACTCAAGTTTTCTTTCAAAATACTATTCTGAAGTAGTATATTTATTTGCGAGACTTGTGATTAATATGCTCACAAACAGTCACTTTTGCATTTATTAGACTACTTTCGGCACACTGCGTCGTTATTTTCAAGTGCTTACAGTAAATATTACAAAAGCAAACCTACTGGATCTTAAATTTTAAAAAGTAAACTAATCTTTAACGTCCCTGTTACAACAGGTATTACACAAATCAGTGTATTGAATGTGAGATTTTAAAAAGGAAACTCATCCTTCACTTCCCATATATGTAAATTAAGCAAAATTACTGCATTTGAAAACGGCTTTATTCCCAAAATATTTCATCAGCGCCGTCTAAGACACTCTTGGTGAAACATTTTGTAAACAAAAGTTAAATGCTACAATGGTTCCATCTGGTGGTCTTTTGTACAACCTTGTCGTTAGATATATTACAAACGAGACGGGTCAGTCTCATATCAGCCATAGGGGATGAATGCTTTCAGCAGGAGATAATTATCCTCTGTGTTTAAGTCATTCATATACTTGTTGTACTACAACACCAGGTAAGATAACGATTTGCTCTCGAGTAATATTTGTATAACTATTTCGCTTAAATTTTATGAAGGTTAAGACCATTTATTTACAGACGAGAATATGGAATATCTAGGACTGAATAAATTGTGCAAAATTGACGCAGTTTTCTCTTTAATGATACATCATTCAACAAACTCCACTTGCGGTAATTTTATTTTTATGAATTACGCGGTTTTCTCTCGAATTTAGAAAGTGTTAAATTTCAAAACTTGACGTTTTATTTTTAGGTGAAATAAGGCTGACAAATTTGGAAACTAAAACTTCAGGCGTGGCTGTCCAGACTTATAGACCAACGCCCCTAGATAATTTGACATGCCAAGCAGAATTAAACATCTTTAAATGCTCTCCTTGGCATGGCACGTTATCACGAACAGGAATAAATGCTGTGGACAGCATTAATGGAATGGGACAAACATGGGGCTTCTCTTATTCATTGGACCAGGAAACAACGGTCCGTAAGGTGGACTGCGGGATATAGATGTAGATTTAGAAACACGAACATACATTAAATAACAATCTGAGATGTTGGTCTCTTCCATGACATGTTGAAGTTAAGGATGATGTAGTACCATAAGGCAACAGTATAACAACTGTGAAACCTCATCTTTTTCCGGGGTACTGTAGGTTTAAACGACTTTTAGGCCTATAACATCTAACATTAGTACTCCGACATACCGTATGGCTGGTTTGTTGAGCCCAATATTAGGTGTGAACACCACTTTAAAAGCTCAGTGGAATTCTTACTTCGATTGCAGGGATTGCGTTAGAGTGACTCTAATATTTTAGTGAGTTTTGATGTGGTTTATCTGTTAACTTGCGTTCCTCTGTCTCATTTATTGCAGATAATTGAGGTGCCTTTTTTGTTTGTTCAAATGTTTGTAGAGCTTATGGGACTTAACTACGGGGTCATCATTCCATAAGCTTACAAAATAGTTATAAACTAGCTAATACTAAGGATGGCACAAATATCCATGGCCGAGGGGGGATTCTATCCCCCGACCGTAGAGGTCGCACAGACTGTGACTGGCGCGCCGCAGACCGCTCGTCCACCGCGGCCGGCTGGGGTGACCTCCACTTATCTTTTTTGAAGGTCAAGTGTGAGATATTTCATCAAGATCGAAACAAAACTGTAGATTTGTGTGAAGTGCATACAAGGAAACACACAAAGGTACATTCTTCTTTAAATATAAGAGAGATTAAAAATCGTTACTTCAATTTTCGTGGTAACGTATTAGTATTATGAAATACCAAAGGAGCACAAGTGTGTCCTTATTCCTCCTATGGTTGCAACTCCCAGTTCTTTGTGTTTTCACCATTTTTTTTTTTTTTTTTTTGTTCTAAACCACCCTTGTATTAAAGCGAAAACACATCAAATCAGCCATTTCTGAGTTCTAACGAGAGTAATGCGCATACACCCTTTTTACTCTGCTATAGCACCTGCTTTTTTTTCCAATTTTTTTACTTCTGAAATTAGGGAGGATACTATAGGCGGAAACTTCGTAAATTCAATGGTGCATATTCGTTTCATTGGTTCAGAATGGCCTTAATTTGTCAGACCTTTTATCACACTTTATGGCAGTTGTCATAGAGCTGCTGAAATTAAACTAGTGTGCGAACTTAATAGAGATGGTGGTTTTAGTTTATATTCTGCTTGGAATCCGGCTCTGTTTCTTGTCAAAGAACAGAAGGAGAGAATTAATGCTGCCTTACCTGTTGATTAATACTCACTATCGATATTTCTGATGTTGGTCATCTTTGGTTGTGTGGACTCTGCGGTTACATGTACTGTATGTGTTATCTTCCTCTTTTTCCCCCATTTGGAAACCGAGGTATTAAATTCCCTTGCACTTTGCTTCCTGAGTGCAGTTGTGCCTCGAGAATGGCAGGGTGAGCGCCTTTCGAAATACTGTATGTGCGGTCGACCACGTCACCCGGCAGCATAGCTGCAAGTTGTTTTAACAGTATAACAACTGATAAATCATCAGGGGAGAATAGTTCTTCAAACAAAAATACCCAGATAAGAGAGAGACCGCAGGATCTTAAAGATCATAGGGTTAATTGCATGTACAGACCTGCTACCACAAAAAGGACGAAACACATAGAAAGTTCCGAACAAAAATTAACAATTTCGTAGTGTACGAGTCCTAAAGGAAGTCCATTCAGTTATGAGACACTGGAAAATGGAATGCTGGAACTTCCTCGTAATCGCTAACGGCACCGCAGCCTAATGAGAGCCATATTTTTTTGTCGCGATATTTCCGCTGTAACTCGCGGCCCCCAGGCAACACCAGAGTTGTGCACATTACAGCAGAGGCGCGGCAATCTGCAGCTGTACTTTGGCGGTAAAGCAATTAGAAATTTGCGTTCGTCTGCTACATCCACTTGAGCGCGCTTTTGCCTGCGGGGAGGAAAGTTTCGCCACCAGGAAATGGCGAAAGCGCCATTGTCTGGCGTTAAATCCCCGGCGCTGGCTCTACAGACGTGGCAACATCGTAATAACGTCGCCACCCCGAGGCCCTGAGCGAGTGCTCGGCAGACAGCGGCAAAAACCTGCGCAGCAGCGTCCCGGGTGCTGATCAAAGTGATGACCAATACTCTGTATTTACGCTCTCTCCCTGAATGCGTGCGTATCTGCTTGTTTGCTACTTGGTAACTGAATTGTATACCACGTTTACTCGGCTATGGTACCGCCTATAGCCCCCCCCCCCCCCCCCCCCCCCACTTAATGGACAGGATAAGTTGTAATTTGCAGCTGTTTGCTGCTGATGCTGTGGTGCATGCGAGGCTATCGTCTTTAACTGACTGTAATAGCATAAAGGATGACTTAGACAAAATTTCTAGTTGGTGCAAAGAATGGCAGCTAGCTCTCAATGTAGAAAAATATAAGGTGATGCGCATGAGTAGGAAAAACAATCACATAATGTTCGAATACAGCATTAGTAGTGAGCTTCTTGATGCTGTCGCGTCGTTCAACTATCTAGGAGTAACATTGCAGAGTGATATGAAATGGAACCAACATGTAAGGACAGTTGTGAGTAAGGCGGACAGCCGACTTCGGTTTATTGGGACAATTTTTGGGAAGATGTACTTCATCTGCAGAGGAGACCGCATATAAAACGCTTGTACGACCACATCTTGAGTATTTCTCAAGTGTTTGGGACCCGCAGCAGATCAGTTTAAAGGAAGACATAGAGGCGGTTCAGAGGCGAGCAGCTAGGTTTGTTACTGGAAGGTTCGACCAATGCGCGAGCGTCACGGAAATGCTCCGGCAACTCAAATGGGGATCGCTGCAGGAAAGACGACGTTGAGGAAATTTAGAGGGCCGGAATTTGAAGCTGAGTGTAGTACGATCTTGCTGCCACCTACTTACATTTCGCGTAGTGATCACAAAGACAAAATAAGAGAAATTAGCCGCGGTGTAGTAGCCGAGCGGTCTAAAGCGTCTCGCTGCGGAGTGCGCGGTTCCTCGCCGTGGAGGTTCGAGTCCTCCCTGGGGCATGGGTGTGTGTATTGTCCTTAGGTTAGTCTACCTAGGCTTAAGTAGTTTGTAAGCTATGGACTGATGACCACGCAGTTTGGTCCGATAGAATTACAAACATTTGAACATTTTTAAGAGAAATAGGGCTTGTACGGAGGCATATAGGCTTTCTTCTTTTCCTCGTTCTATTTGGGAGTGGAATAGGAAAGGAAATTCCTAGTAGTGGTACAGTGTACCCTCCGCCACGCACCTTACGGTGGATTGCGGAGTATGTATGTAGATGTAGAATTTTTGACGTTATAATATGAAACATAAAAAATCTTGAAAATTTATGAATGTGTTAGGGGAGAACCGGGTAATGACGAACAGCGGGCATTACCGAACACGTATCCTTCCCTCTCCAGAGGTATAAGTTCTTAGTTCCATGAGGTGCTGCCGTCTAGTGGAAACAATTGCGAAACCGCAGTGCCAACCTCACGAGTTTGCCATTTCAGTTAGTGGATGAGGAAAGTGCGTTTTCAGGCTTTACGATCTAAGAAAATCACCTTATGATTTGAGGTATGTATAAGTTATTATTCACTGTTGATGTTTTAATAATATGCTGATAGATTGTCCAACACATATTTAATTCGAATGTAGTTGAGATTTAAGTAAACAGACAAACCGTTTCTTCGCAAGATATATATATATATTTTTATTATTTTTTGTTTTTTAACGGAGTCCTAGTTTCGGGTAATGCTGTTCACTGTTCGTTGTCCCCCACCGTTTGTTCGGCATTACGTTTTATAGAGGGATTTAATTGTTCCAGATGGCAAGCAATCGCAAACGTACAACAAATAAAGCCAAGTGGTCTAAAGAAACACTGGAGGTGTCGCTACAGGGAAAGGGAAATTACCTATGAAAGTTGAGCCAAAGGCTCAGAAAAAACTCCTCAAAGAATTTCAATCCTCATCGGAAGAATATTTAAGCGACGTCGATTTGTGTTTTGATCATGAATTTCACGATATGGAGACCGACAAAGAAAAGCGTTTTGTCTTTGATGACTTCGCCCAGGATGGTGAACTTTGGTACAGGTGCACTTCATGTGCAATGTGGGCACATTCTTTGTGCTCTGGCTAGGACGCTCCAGATGAGTACCAGTGTGATCTTTATCTGTCTCTTTGACCCTTCTCTCGCACATGCAGGGTCAGCACTGTTGATGCGGGTTTGGCACGTCTTAATAGTTACAGGGTGGCCGGATGCCCTTCCTGCCGCCACCCCATGCCCCCCAGGTGGAAATGTGTACCCCAAATGTCTGCATATAGTATTATAAGTGTGCGAAAGAGTAAAGTTTTACGACATGTTTGCGAACCGTGTAACTGAGGCGAGACTTACGGACCAGCCCGGTATTCACCTAGGGCTATGTGGAAAACAGCCTAAAAACCACATCCAGGCTGGCGGCACTCCGACTCTTTTCGTTAATCCGCCGGGCGGATTCGAACTGGGGCCGGTACGCCTCCCCGTCTCGGAAAGCGGTGTGTTAGACCATACGGCTAACCCAGCGAGATGGGTACCGGTGTGATATTTGCGTAAAAAAAAATTAGTGCCACTTTTGTCCTGTAACACTGATACGGTTTCCTTATCCAAAGTGGAATGTTCCAATGAGAAGAAACTTCTGTTGTCTATTTTTTATTAATACTTATCCTAATCGTCCTTCTAATAGAACTCTACTAACGTACTACATATGCCTAAATATTTAATAAACCAGGTGTTACTTTTGAAATGTTGTGAGGATTGTTAATTTCCATTGTTATTTGTATTGGAATAAATGTGTTAGCCATTACCCAACTTACCGGTCAATACCGAACAATGCAATGTTTTAGGGATTAAAAATATAAAAATTAATGAAACATAGTACTCACAAACAATGTATTTCTTTTTTTCTGTAGTACACTAAACGTACTTTAATTGACACTATTATAATTAAAATTACTTGAAATTTGACAGCACTAATTTACACGAAATATGGCAACACTGCCTCCTGCTGGCTCCTGTAACAATGCTACTTGTACGACATAACGGTAACAACAGCTGAATATCCCCCTCCCTCCCGTCACTCTCCATTCAGTACCGCTAGATTTGCATTTTCAAGCCTCTAGTGTTGAATCCAGATTTTTGCTGTGAACAGTAGATGAAAATGAGTACCGGTGATCGAACAGATAGCTTTGCGTCATCGTTTACCTTGAGAGCTGCAACAAATAATGGTATCCTTGTGGCAGCTCATGAATTGTAAGTTTTCGTATTTCTGAAACAGCACATGACTCCTGCTAGCCACGAACTGCCACGCAGAAGAAGATGACACAGGTCCACTACCGTCTCTACCATAGGGGCACAAGGGGCACATGCCCAGTGCCCCAGCCTGATGGGGGCCCCGAGAAACTCGTTCCTTTCTCCTAGGCAATGACTTTTTTAAGTGAATTTTTGTCGAACTTATTCATTTATAATGAATAAGAAATTGTCGCGAAACGTGTCATATATGGTGTGGCAAGTGACTTTGTTTGCTGTCTGCATGGAAAATCATAGATATTATTGCGGGCCTTAGCTACAGAACCCACGGCGACGCTGTGTAGTAGACCTTGTGGCAGTTTGTTTCAAATATAACTTGGCGGAACACTTTATCCAGTTGCGGCCTTCACGCGACGCCACACGGGGCTGCTGTTGACCAGCCGAGCAGCGGGTAGGCGCTTACGTCACGAGACGCAGACAGCCCCAGTAGCGGCGGCGTCAAAGTTTCCCACAACAACACAGCAGCTGCACCGTTCTCAGCAGCATGCGGCGCCGCGCCGTGGGAATGCATGAGCGCCGCAGAGTGTAATGGAGGGGAAGTCCAGCAATCACACAGTTCAAATGTTTGTAAATCTATCGGACCAAACTGTGTGGTCATCAGTCCCTAGCTTACAAACTACTTAAACCTAGGGAAACTAACCTAAGGACAATACACACACCCATGCCCCAGGGCCGGCCGCGGTGGCCGAGGGGACTAAGGCGCTCCAGTCACGGTCTGCACGGCCACTACGGTCGGGGGTTCGAATCCCCCCTCGGGCATGGATATTTGTGCCGTACTAGTTCGTAAGTAGTTCATAAGTAGTTTGTAAGTTTAGGGTCTGATAACCCCGCAGTTAAGTCCCTTAAGCTTAACAAACATTTGAACATTTGAACATGCCCCAGGGAGGACTCGAACCTCCAACGGCGAGCAACCGCGCACTCCGGATACTCCACCGCGGCCAATCACACAGTTCTATACACTAGAGACCGGCAAACCCGTTCATTTTGGAACCTAGTTCTCTGATGATTTTTTTTTTTTTTTTTTTTTTTTTGGAACCGTTCCTTTTGACTCGTTCATCGTCCTTTTTTTTTATCCAGTTGTCAATGTCTATGGTTTTCGCAACAGTCGGAATTTCAAACAAGTAGCATTGGCTCTGTCCGCACCAACTCCGTTTTACACATTTCAAAAAAGTTAATTCCCTACAGTCGATGGAGCACCGGTATAAATCGCTGTTCCTTCCATAACATTGTACACGCTGCTTCACCGGGGTAAATAAAATCGACAGCTCGATACTGAGTTGGAACTGCTACATTCGACCAAACGGGGAACGGCCGCGCGGCCACCCTGGAAAGGGAAAGGCCATGCGACCGGGACCGCCGAAGTGAACGTTCCTTGTAACCATTTCCTCGGTCCTTCCGTTCACTCTTGTGAAGCGTTCCTTTGGACCCGTTTGTTCGTAAACGACCCATTTCTACAGTGTACAGAGCAGTGGCATTTGATGGTAGAGCCAGCTATTCGAAGTAGCCCTATGAGTCTTTTTGTAACGGATGAACTCAATATTTTGCAGTACAGTAGTTTCCAGTATTCAAACACGCGAGAATGGACAGTTCATAAAAAAATGAAACATGATTGTTTCCATGCAACGTAACTGATGAAGTGCAAAAGTAATCTTAGTGAGCAACGCAAAGAGCCTCAATCTCATACTCTACCGCAACTACTATCCTTGCCAATGAAACACACATAAGATCCAAACCGTGAGAAAGGAAGGATTTCAGATGTGGAATAATGCATACAGACTTGTTTTCGACAAACCTATTTTGAGTGCAGTACTGTAAGTTTCATTTTAGCATTAATCTCACTTGTACATTTATTTTAGCATCCCTCTACAAAAACGTACAAACGAGGTTTCACTGCATATCATTGTGATTTCTTGGTTACATTAAAAAATATGACAATTTAGCCAAAATGGCATTTCATCTTTCCCTCTTTGTATTATTACTGTTTTTCACACTGAACGTTAACAACGGAGTCTCTCGGCAAGTTTTGTCAGTTTCTGTTCTGGGCACCTGATAAAAAATATACATATTTGTTACGTCGATGTGTAACAGTTATATGAGTGTACCTCAATCAGGTAGTAAAAGATAAAACAATTTAAAAATAAGCAGCATCCGTCTCTTCATGGTAATCTTCCCTTTTATGCCGCGCTATGTATGACACTTACTAATTTTTTTATTTTAAAATTGTACTATTTCATGTATTTTTTTAATCAATCGATATTCACTTGTGTGTTTGTGATGGTGCAAGGAGCACCTTGTTTGAGCTCGTACCATGTTGATGGTTTGCTTGGTCTCTTATCTATTAGTATGGTTAAATAATGAAGGAATGCATACCATGCCGTGTAGTCCGAAAGTGGATAAAAATGCCATTTCCAGCCCTCTATGGTACCATACCGACTGAGTGTTTTGATGTATGTTAGGAGACCGATTTTAAATTGATAGTGCAGTACTTCAGTCCGAATAGTTGATTGTTAAACTAATATAAATTAATAAATCGAACTGTTAATTGCTAAACCAACCTCAATTAAAAATGGGACTGTTAATGGGTAGACCAATCTAAATTTAAAATAAATGGGAATAAGTCATTCAATGCAATCCTTGTTGTTAGTTAAAAATGAGAAAACCCTTTATCATTTAAAAGTAATAAAACAAAAGCAAAAGAATGGGCATTAGCAAAAGTTCTCCGCTGCACTCGGATTCTGACCGTAAAATTGCGGTGCCGTACTAGGGGGGTTAACCGTTGCGCACACAAATTATTTCATGATATTTTTTAGTACAGTTTTCGGCCATAAAATATTAGATCTCATAATACAACCCCTACTACGGTACGACCACGACCAGACTCAAAGTATTGAGATTCATCAAACATAACCATAGAAAGAGAACAGATTAATCATCATAAGTGAGCTTGCAACATTTTCAGGTGTAAGTTTGTTCACCATTTTAAGACGAGTATAGGAAAGGGTAGCTTCTTTAACAGCAAGTATTTTGTGACACCTAGTTAAGGTTTTAATTCGTGAGACGCGACGTGCAACCTTTTATTAAAATACGTTTATGACGTTGGAAGACATCGGTTACTTTTTATGACCGTTTGAGACCGCAGATCTGCTAAATTGTTCCTCTGCGCTCCTTTTCCTTCCCACAAAACCCGATCACATTCCATGGTATTATTTTTTTTAAATTTAATTATTCCCGACAAACGAGCACGTCGTTAACTATACGTATATGCAAATCAGCCTGTAATTGAATTTTTCCCCTTCGAAAGATTTAATAAAGAATTTGACGCGTATGCTAATTGAAAGCGGAACAAATGATATCAGAACAATGAATTTATTGCTTGATTCAAACAATTCACACCACCCATAATACAAGTACCATCAACTATTTGACATGGATAATGGAATGCTCATTAATAATACAAATTAGCTGGCAAAGTTCTGGATTAGGACGACTGCATTCTTGCCCAAACAAACAACAGATTGTCAAGCTATCGAAACGATGCCGTAGTTTGATCATGGAAGACACACTCCATCCAGTGGTGAAATGTGCAATTACTAAAGCTGAGAACTGCGGACGATACAAAACTTTCTGGAGCCCTAATAAACACTACCAGCAATACAGTAGGTGCCTGTTTACAGTTTTGAAGTAGTAGTCAGCATATGGTTGAATTGCTAAGTGCGCTATATTCCCACGGAATTACTGCCTCACTACGGAACATCAGTATGACTTTCAGAACGCTACAACGTCCTAACAACAACGCAGGAAATGCCAGTGCAGTCCAATGTCTAGCAATACAGTTTTGCAGTCGAACGAAAATTAAAAATCTGTCAAGGAGAATGAAAACAGTATGGAGGCTCAGATTGTAATGATGTAGCTTGGTGAAGCATGAACGACACGTGCCGAGAACACAGTATCTGTCTACATCAGTACTCAGACAAAGAAAGAGAGAACTATACAAGTAATATTTTATTTCTGATCACAGATTAAAATTCCAAATTAAATTCCAAGCAAACCGATACCAAACTCAGACTTATCATTGCGTCATTATCATTAGTAAATTAATTTTCCCAGGTCCTCGGACAGTAACAATATATTGTCTACATACAGTTGGAAGGGGAAAGATAATTTTTCCATTCCCCATTTAATTTATACAGGAAATGGCTAACATGGAGGAATCTAGTTGAGTTTCCTGGCAGTTACTCTAAACAGACGTTTGAAGCACGCGGTGGCGGAGGGAGACAGTGCCGCGATTTCGAAATTCGCGCCATTCCAAGACAGCCAACCTGAAGGCTGAAAGTCAGCCGCTGCCGGCGAACAGGGACACCAGTACCTAGGTGGATCCTCCCTCTGTTAGGTTGACTACAGGGACCTATTGCCATACTGCGGAAGTTCACGTAAGTCAGTTGGCCGTGTCTGTAAGTAATCTGGATAGCAACTCTCCACCCCTATTCCGCAGCAGTTTATGGAGGTGACAACATCGTGAGGACGACGTGCTTCAGTTTACGTTTGCAGCAACCTGTCTTAGCCAGCCGACGGGGTGGACTGGCCGAGCGCTATGAGCCTTACTGCGGAGCGCGCAGTTTTTCTCCGTCGGATGATCGTGTCCTCCCTCGGGTATGTATGTGTGTGTGTTTGTTCAAGTAGTTTGTAAGCCTACAAACTAATAACCACTGTAGTTCAGTTCCACAGATTTACAAACATTTGAGCATTTTCTTAGCCAGCCGTGACGGACTCGTTATGTAGTGGGCTTCGATGTACTCCATTGTCGAAATGGTTGTGATCGTGCTATCCGTGTGTTTACACCATGAGATTCTGGTGCTGCAAAACGGTGTGTAGCGTGTTAGTTACCTTGGTCCGATCCCTCTGTTTATAATCGTTTGCGTAATTATGAAAAGTTCTATTTTATTTATGAGTTCTCTCTGAGGATTGATCTATATTCTCTTAATGAGTTGGCAGGTAGTGCAAAATGGCTAAGCAGGAGTGGTTAGAAGCCAAATGCAAATCTATAGAAGAAAGTATAACTAGAGGAAAAATAGCTACATTATTACAATCTGATCATACTGTTTTTATTCTCCTTGAACGCTTCATCGTCGACAGATTTGTAACTTTTGTTCGACTGCGAAACTGTATTGGTAGACATTTGATTCCACTGGCATTTCCTGCATTGTTATTAGGATGTTGTAGCGCACTGAAAGACAGACCGCCAGTTCACGCGTACTGATGTTCCGTGGTGACAGTAATTCACTGGCAATGCACCACACTTCGCAACTCAGCCATATGGTGACTACTATGATTAAACTGTAGAGTGCCACCTACTGTATTGCTGGTAAGGCTTATTATAGCTCCCGAAAGTTTGGTATCGTCCGCAGTTCTCAGCTGTAGTAATTACACATTCCACCACTGGGTGGAGTGTGTCTTCTATGATCAAACTACGGCTTCGTTTCGATAGCTTGACAATGTCTTGTAGCCTACAGGAAAATAAAAGACTTTGGAGACAAGAAAAATACCTGTACGTATTTAAAAAACTCAGATGGAAAACAAGTTATCAGAAAAGAAGGGAAAGCTGAAAATTGAAAGGTGGAAAGATCATATAGGAAAGGAAATGATCTTCGAGACAATATTGTAGGAAAAGAACTAGATGAATGTGAAATAGGAGGTATTAAGAAATGAATTTGATCAAAGCACTCAAAGACGTAAGTCGAAACAAAGACCCTCGAGTAGACGACATTCCCGCAGTGTTACTGACGTCTCTCGGGGAACTAGTCATGACAAAACTGTTTCACATGTAGAATAAGAGGTATGAGACAAACGAAATACCCTCAGACTTTAAGAAAAATGCAATAATCCCCATTTCGAAGAAAGCAGGCGCAGACAGGTGTGAAAATTACACAACCATAAGTTAAATAAATCACGTTTGCAAAATTTTAACAAGAATTATTTACAGAAGGAAGTTTCCATCGTGGGGTGATAGATGCTGACCTCGGGGAAGATCAGTTCCGATTCAAGAGAAATTTAGGAACACGGGAGGCAATACTCACCTTACGACTTGTCTTAGAAGATAGATTAAGAAAAGGAAAACCTACATTTCTTGCTTTTGTAGATTTGGAGGAAGCTTGTGACAGTGTGGATTGGAACACACTCTTTCAAATTCTGAAGTCAGCAGGGGTAAAATATAGGGAACAAAGGTTATTTACAATTTGTACATTAAGCAAAAAGCTGTTGTTAAATTTGAAGGTCATGATAGGGACGCAGTGTTCGGGGAGGGAGTAAGGACTGTAGCCTTTCTCCAATGTAATTCAATTTGTACCCTGAGCAAGCTATGAAAGAAAGCAAAGAGAAATTTGGAGAATGAATTAGAGTTCAGGATGAAGAAATGAAAACATGGTGTTTTTAGAGACAGCAAAGGACGTACAAGAGCAACTGAACGGAATGGACAATATGTTGGCCGGCCGCGGTGGCCGAGGTGACTGAGGCGCTCCAGTCACGGTCAGCACGGCCACTACGGTCGGGGGTTCGAATCCCCCCCTCTGGCATGGATATTTGTGCCGTCCTAGTTCGTAAGTAGTTCATAAGTAGTTTGTAAGTTTAGGGACTGATGACCCCATAGTTAAGTCCCATAAGCTTTACAAACATTTGAACATTTGACAATATGTTGAAAGGAACGTATAAGATGAACATTAATAAAAGCAAAACATGGGTAATGGAGTGCAGTCTAAGAAAATCAGGCGATGCTGGAGGAATTAGATTAGGTAACGAAACAGAAAAGGTAGTTGATGAATTTTGTTACTTGGGCAGTAAAATAACAGAGGATATAAAATGCAGAATGGCAATGGGAAGAAAAGCGTTTTTGAAAAAGAGAAATTTGGTAACATCGAATATTAATTTAAGTGTAAACAAGTCTTTTCTGAAGGCATTTGTGTGAAGTGTTGCCTTGTACTGGAGTGAAACGTGGACGATATACGGTTTGGACAGGAAGAGGATAGAGGCTTTTGAAATGTGGTGTTACAGAGGAATGCTGAAAATTAGGTGGGTGAATCGCGTAAATAATGAGGAGGTACTGATCAGAATTGGGAATAAAATGAATTCTGGTATTCCTTGAGTAAAAGAAGGGGTGTATAGGTAAGACACATTCTTAGACATTAAGAAATCTTAAGTTTAGCATCGGAGGGAAGTGTGTGGGGGGAAAACGCAGAGGGAGACCAAGAGATGAATACAGTAAGCAGATTCAGATGGACGTGGGTTGCCGTTCTTATGAGGAGATGAAGAGGCTTGCTGAGAATAGAGTAGGGTGGAGAGCTGCATCAAACCCGACTGAAGACCACAACACGAGTTAATGATTGTATTACCGACATTTCCTACAGTAAGTGTTTTTCTCTCGCAACGTCTGTATTCAGTGAGCAATTGTACATGAAGACTCGTGACAGGGCTACCTCTGAAATATGTGCCTTATTCTGAATAATATTTGAACCGACTTTCATTGACTGTACCTTCCCTTACAGCCCCATTGTCTAAATTAATCAACTACCCGGGAATGCAACACCGACTGAAGAAACAAAGTCCAATTTCCTGGGACAGAAGATCTGCAAGTGAGTGATCTGTTTGGGAACTATGTCAGTCAGTGCTTCACGAATGTTAATACTTCCATTAATTCAGATTCGAAAAACGAGAAATTGCCGCTACAATTAGTAACATCAACATCCCACAGGCTACAAGATGTGAAAAAGATTACTCTCGTGTCTCTGCAAAGTGTGAGATATTATACGTCCGAGCAGACGGCTCTACCAACATTCACGATTAGGTCTACAGAATACCACCTTAAACGAGAGAAGTCGCAGTGGGAGATAGGCGTCGAATTAACCAAGTCATCGAGCAGCAAAGTGGACAAATTTCGACGCCGCCTTTCTGATCCAGAGGACCAATCAGTGTACGGTCACGCGCCTGAACCCAGGATACATAAAAAAAAAGTTCAGCCAACGGCTGATTCACTTCTTTACCCTCACTGAAAAATCGCGCAGTGGCTGCCGAAGCGGAGCTCTCACGCTTTCTCAGACTTCGAAATTTGTCAGCCGAATGCAAAGAATCTTTTTGATCCCTATCTCCCCGACCGGCAAAGAAAGCCTCGGACACAGTGGTACCCAGAGGAAAGGAGAGGCGCCTGGGGGTCGCAGGGCTGATAAATATTCAAATACTTATTGTTTATTTATCCCATTCTGCAGTCTGCATTGTTATGGAACGAGTCAGTACATAAAATTGTAAAAATAAAATAATAATAATAATAAAAAAGTTGTAAATAAAAAAAACAGAGTAGTAATAAAATGAAATGTATAGCAATCTTATACAAAGTAAGGCAGAAGTAAATTTTTTTTTTCGAGGAATTCCTCGATATAACAGAAAGAGTGAGCCCGAGAAAACTTTTGAGTTTTGAATTGAAACTACGTGGATTACTACGATGCTTATGCCTCCTCATTGAAAATGGATGCGGCTGAATACTGCAAACATTTCTGCGCAAGCGTCAGGGAGGTGTGGCCCAAATGCATATTTGTGTCTGGTACTGAGTGAAAGATGATAACTCATAGGCATAGCCATATATTATTAACAACAAATGACATTAAAGGGTTGATAAGTCTATCGTGAGCTTTTACCACCGCTTGTTTCTGCCCGATAAATAGCTTCCTATAAAAACACCATGCGTCATAAGCGAATGAAAAAAGGAAAGCAGATTACATTCCGTGCTGGACTACCAATTATTTCAGAACCGTTCTAATGGCAAACTGCTCACAATTTGGTCTTTGAACAGGAGTTTTGCATGACAGCTTACTATCAATTTGAACGCCTAGAAATTTCGACTGTTGAGTCTCATTTACCGTGTGCCCATTATGTGTAATCTAAATGTCAGTTTTTTTTAAATTGTTTGTCAGAAACCTTAATAACTGAGCCTTAAAGTGATGTAGTATGAATTTTGTTTGTACAACCCATGAACTTATTTTCATAACTGCATTATTTGATACTGTGCCAATATTGCAAAAATATCCTTTACTAGCAGCTGGTGTACTTGGGGACGATCTGTTTAAGAAACTGAGTTTTGTTTCAACTTAGTGTGACCACATCACATTAAAACATGATGGTTTTGGTATTTTATTTTTATTATGACAAGCCAACAATGATGACGGATAAATATGTTTTTATAAGCTTTTCTTTGTGATGTGAGGCATGAAAAGAACTTCCGATGATAGCAGTTTAATTTGCTGAAACCGGTCATCAGAATAAAGATTATAAGCGATCTTGGCTAATTTCCATGATGAAATACATAACTATTTTAGAATTATCTGTCGAAATAGATGGCATACCATTTATATGACTAAAAGACAAATATTGCTCCCCCTCCCCCAATTAACTACGCCGCATTGTATGTGCACATCATACTCATTTTTACCACTGTAGAGAATTATGCTGCCTGTTTTTAAAGTGAGAGATGAATCAATTGTTAGGTACTCCACTTACTTCATAATGTTCCAAAGTCAGCAAAAATATTTTGTGACCAATACTATCGAATGTCTTTGTTAAATCAATAAGTACAGCTAGCTTTCGAAGTCTTTTAGTCTATCCATCCAGTGCCTCACAAAGAAAAGCGAATATACCATTTTAGGTTGTTAAACCACTTCTGATAACTGTACATTTAACGGTAAGTTATGAGAACTGCAATGCTCAATTAACCTTGAATATACACCCTTTTCAATACCTTTAGTAAATATCGACGATAAATAAACACGTCTAAAATTGTCTACATTATTCTTTTGCCTCTTTAATAAAGTGGTTTCACTATTGAGTACTTTGTCAGGAAACTGACCATTCCGAAAAGAAAAATTACAAATACGGCTAACGACTGGGCTAACAGAGGAAGAGTCCATGTATTGTTCCAGATATAGCGTCATATCCATCAGTTTGTCTTTACCGATTGCTACACTTGGTCGACATGGGCACTTAACAACAACTTCTGTCCTTTGACGACAGGCATCTGTCTCGCAACACTGAACCAAGTTGCGTGGTATTATGGCAGCCTGCAGATCAAAAGGACGGAATCAGAGGCAGCAACGCCAGTAGGTAGAACTCACACAGTGTCGTAAGACAATTTGTTAGTTTTCTTCCTAGCCGTTGTCTGTATACAGGCTCCGCCATGCAAAGTACTCTGCTCTGATCCAAAATTGTTGTTGTTGTTAAGGTCTTCAGTCCGGAGACTGGTTTGATGCAGTTCTCCACCCTACTCTATCCTGAGCAAGCCTTTTCATCTCCTCATAAGAACGGCAACCCACATCCACTTGAATCTGCTTACTATACGCGTCTCTTGGTCTCCCTCTGCGATTTTTATCCCACACACCTCCCTCCAATGCTAAATTTACGATTCCCCGATGTCTAAGAATGTGTCCTACCAAGCGATCCCTTCTTTTAGTCAGGGTATGCCAAAAATTCCTTTTCTCACCAATATTGTTCAGTACCTCTTCATTAGTTACGCGATCTACCCACCTAATCTTCAGCATTCTTCTGTAGCACCATATTTCAAAAGCCTCTATTCTCTTCCTGTCCGCAATGCTTATCGTCCACGTTTCACTCCCGTACAAGGCAACACTCCACACAAATGCCTTCAGAAAAGACTTCCTTATCCTTAAATTAATATTCGATGTTAGCAAATTTCTCTTTTTCAAAAATGCTTTTCTTCCCATTGCCATTCTGCATTTTATATCCTCTGTACTGCGACCATCGCATGTTATTTTACTACCCAAGTAACAAAACTCATCTACCACCTTCATTGTTTCGTTACCTAATCTAATTCCTTCAGCATCGCCTGATTTTCTAAGACCGCATTCCATTATTTTTGTTTTCCTCTTGTTAATGTTCATTTTATACGCTCTCTTCAACACACTGTCCATTCCATTCAACTGCTCCTCCAGGTCCTTTGCTGTCTCTGACAGAATTACAATGTCATCAGCAAAACGCAATGTTTTTATTTCTTCCCCCTGAACTGTAATCCCTATTCCAAATTTTTCCTTGCTTTCCTTCACCGCCTGCTCGATGTACAAATTGAATAACATCGGAGAAAGGCTACAACCCTGTCTTACTCTCTTCCCAACTGATGCTTCCCTTTCAAAATTACTCTTATACCAGCTGACAATTACTAATAACACTACATACTCTCCCATGCGCAAAGAAATCATCTAAGTCAATTAATACACTCGTAATCGAAGGTAGCAGATGGTAACTGAAAAAAATCTAATTAAATGATAATCTTTTTTATATATATATATATATTTAAGTGCAGATGCACTAGGATTTTGTCCATATCGAGCAGTTGACTACTTTTATATTTGTTAAATACGTGCTGAATCCCAATGAACAAATATAGAGAGTGATTTTCTCCGCCGTGTAGAAACTCTAGAGATTGCCGGAGGAGAGGATAAGGAACAAAAAGCTCCAATGAACTTATGTCCGGAGAAGGAAGGTTTGCATTCGTTCGGAATACTTAGTTACAGTCACTGAGGTGTACCAAGCGACAGCGTGTGATGTAAATGGTTTCCATGTGCCTGGACGCGTGCGTATCCATGCTGCCTCTGAAACACGAGCACTGAAGTCGCATTGGTGACACCGCTGCATGAATATGCTGCTTCAGATCTGGAATGGGTACTTCCGAGATGGCCCCATAACCAAAAGTCGCAGCGCGGCTTGAGACCCTGTGGACGAGCAGGCCCCGCAACTGGACCTCCTGGTATGATCCATCGACCAGGGAAGACACGATTGCGATGCGGCCGGATTACATTAGATTAATACTTGTTCCATACATCATGAATACGAAATTTTGTACTGACGTGGAACGTATCGGTTTAGTAAAAACATCATATAACATACAACTTGCTGTTGTAAAATAACTAGTTTTTTTGTAAAAATTAATATTCAGGATTTGCCATTCAGAAATTCATTCAGTTTGCTTTTAAATGCTAGTTGGCTATCTGTCATACATTTGTTATTTGGTAAGTGACCAAAGACTTCGGTGTCAGCATAATTCTTCCCCTTCTGCTATATATATTGTGAACCTGCTGTGAAGATACTTAGATCCTTAAAGGTCTGCAAGAGTATCTTGGTTGGGATTCAGAATTCATTCTAATTACTCTCTTTTATGAAATGAATACTTATTTGCTCAGTAATGAATTACCCCAAAATATGAGCCATCAGTTCAATAAGTCATGGTTGCACAATTTTAACACGATGTATTTACAAAAGGATAGAAAAGGAGGTAGAAGTTGACATCGGGGAATATCAGTTCGGATTGAAGAGGAATGTAGGAACACGGGAGGCAATACTCGCTTTACGACTTATCTTAGAAGATAAAGGAAAGGCAAACCTACATTTGTAGCTTTTGTAGATTTGGAGAAAGCTTTTGAGAAGATTATAATACACTCTGTCAAATTATGAAGCAAGTGGAGTAAAATATAAGGAATTGAAGTGTTGTTACAACTTGTACAAAACCAGATAGAATTTATCAGAGATGAAGGGCATGAAAAGGATGCAGTGGCTGGGAGTAAGACAAGGTTGTAGCCACTCTCCATTGCTATTCAATTTGTACATTTAGCGCGTTTGTAAAGGAAATCAAGGAGAAATTTGAAGAAGGAATTTGAGTTCAGGGTGAATAAATGGAAATATTGTATTTTGCTGATGACATTGCAATTCTGTAAAAGAAAGCAAAGAAAGGGAAGAGAAATTGAACGAAATGATAGCTTGTTGAAAGGAGCGTACAACATGAATATTAACAAGGAGATAATGGAATGCAGTCTAAGAAAATCAGGCGATTAGGTAACGGAACAAAAAAGTTCGTAGATAAGTTTTGTTACTTGGACGGTAAAATAATATACGATGATCGCAGTACAAAGGATATACAATGCAGAACGGAAATGGGAAGAAAAGCGTTTTTGAAAAAAGACGAGGTTGCTGACATCGAATATTAATTTATGTGTAAGGAAATATTTTCTGAAGACATTTGTGTGGAGTGTTGCTTGATATAAAAGTGAAACTTGAACGATAAGTAGTTTAGGCAGAAAGAGGATAGAAGCATTTTAAATGTGCTGAGGAAGATTGCTGAAGCTGAAGACGGTATATCGCGTAACTAATGTGGAGGTACTGAACAGGACAGGAATTTTTGGCATACGTTCACTAAAAGAAGGGATCTATTAGTAGTCCACACACATAGATATCACGGAGTCGTAAGTTTAGCAGTGGAGGGAAGTGTGTAGGGGGGAGGGGGAAATGAGTGACATCAAGAGACGAGTATGGTAAGCAGATTCAGATGGATGTGGGTTACTGTTCTTATGAGGAGATGAAGAGGACTGCTTAGGATAGAGAAGAGTGGAGAGCTGCATCAAACCAGTCTCCGGACTGAAGACCACAACAACAACATGGAGCCATATGAAAGCAGTGAATGGAAATAGGCATAGTAAGCTAATGTACCGTTTGTCCCCAAAGGTTGCAATGACCCTAATAGCACAATTTTCTGAACTCAAACATTTCAGTATCTCATCAATGTGTTGCTTCCAATTTAAATTCTCATCAACTTCAAATATTGTACTATGGCTACATATTTCACAGACTATATTTATTAACTATGTCATGCCATTTGCCATATGGAAAAGTATATACTGTGTTTTATCAAAAATTAGTAAGTACATTTGCAGAGAACCAATTAATAATTATCTGAAAGACATGATTTACAATTTCATCCGGAGGTTAAATGCAGCATCATCATGCAGCAGCTACACAACGTTTGTATCATCAGTGGCACGGTGTGAAGAACAGTACAGGTAGCGCGGTAGCAGGTGTCAGGGGAAACGGTGTTAGGTGGACTTGCGCATAATAGTTCGCGATCGGGAGCGCTCACTTTAGTTCGCGGCTCTGCCGCGAACTAGTTCGTTCTTTTAGTTCGTCCGCTTCCAGTGACGGCTGAACGGTGTGGTCTGCTCATGCAGGTGGAGGGAGAAGTTCACCTAGCTGCTTCATGCGCTTGCTGCTTGAGCTGTTAACGATATCATGCAAGCCAAAAGAAACAGTTTGTGGATAATTTCTCGCGTTTAAGTTATCTCTATATCTTGGCATTATGGAATTTAATTAGTCAGATATTGCAGAGTGTAGAATATTCAAAGCAGAAATTTTGTAGCACTGAACTATGTAATCTAACAGGCAGACGCTCACCTCGAAATGGCTGTCATCAGGAGAAGGCAAACACGTGATTTTTAATTCTGTTCGCGACCTATCGCACATATTTTAGTTCGCGACCTATCACGCATATTTTAGTTCGCGACCTATCGCACATGTTTTAGTTCGCGACCTGTCATGCATCTTTTAGTTCGCGACCTATCGCGCATATTTTAGTTCGGGACCTATCGTTCATATTTTAGTTCAGGACCTATCGCGCATATTTTAGTTCGGGACCTATCGCACATGTTTTAGTTCGCGACCTACCTCTCATATTTTAGTTCGCGACCTACCTCGCATATTTTAGTTCGCGACCTACATCGCATATTTTACTTCGCGACCTACCTCGTATATTTTAGTTCGCGATCTACCTCGCATATTTTAGTTCGCGAACTATCGCGCATATTTTAGTTCTCGACTTACCATGCATATTTAGTTCGCGACCGGTAGCTCTCCTTCTAGTTTGCAGCTCGGCCGCGAAGTAGGTCGATCTTTTTAGTTCGTCCGCTCGTTTTGGGTTTTGCTACCGCCACTGAAACTGCAGCTGAGCTGCATCTCAGGTCGAAATGACGGAAACTGGCAGAAGGGAATCACGCGATTCTGAGCGCCCTCGCGCCCTCTCGTTGTTTTTCCGTTAGTCTTCGGAAAAGGAGCGGACGAACTAAGAGGCGAGGAATCTGCGAACTAGTTCGCGTAGTTCGCCTGTGGGAGCGCTCTTCCGAACTCGTTCCTTCGCGAACTACACAAGACTAATGTTAGGTAAACCTCCCCCTCCCAGCCAGCTGCTTCCAGCTGGTCTGCACTTTGGGTGTGAGCGGTCCTCTGTGCAGCGGGAGGGTGCGACCATAGACCCTGCAGCAGCCGGCAGTTCTAGAGGGTGTGTGGTGGCGTCGACTGCACGGCCTGGCCGCACATGGGATTACGCGGCCACTGATTGGCCAGCTGGCGGCTCCCGCTCTCCACGTGGCCAGCACGTGCCGGGAATTCCCGGCTTAGCCCAGCCGGCAGTGCGCATGTCGTTTGTCGCGTTATTCTGACAATCCCCCCATCCTCGCTCAGTGGTGACGGCATTAGCTCGCACGCTGTGTTAAGCCCTCGGCGGACGAGCTGCGAACGCCGAGCCTCCACGTCCGGCGCTGCCGCCCCAATGAGTGTAATCCTCCCGAAAAGCGTCCAGCACATTTACAGCGCTGAAAAAAGCAGGGCTGTCCGCCTCTGAATCACCCATGGCAGTGACTGCGTAATTCGCAGGTTACACAAAGTGAAATGGACGACCAGATGAGAGGAAATCGGCCAGGTGGGTGCGAGAGCACGTCCCTAATAGCCGCTTCGAAACCGTTGCTACAATGTACGAAGAACGCTTAGCCCATTTACTGTAATATACACCAAAACAGAAAACTGAAAACCGAAAATACCTATCAAAATACTGAAAACTCAGACATTACAACCGTCACATGTCAAAGTGTATCTACTCGGCATCTCACGGAAGAGGAGAACGATATAGTCGTTCATAAAGAAATTATGGGTAATTAGATGAGCTGACGTCGCTGCCGAAAAATTGAGAAAGGTTACACGAAAAAGTTCTGTTTTATGTATTACCGGTCGACAAATCTCTGTTGCTGTCTTCAGAACAGGAACAGCTTCATTACTATACTTTACGACATTCTCCAGTTACAATTTCGTCTTCTGCATGTAAAATATAAAAGAAACTTTATAATAAAGCATACTGCACTCATGTGCCAATCCCACATTCATTTTTTTTTTTTTCAGTGAAACGTTTTTGAAGTCGTCCACATGAGTACGAAAAGAAATCCGTTAAACTTTGTTGGCCGGCCGCGGTGGCCGAGGAGACTGAGGCACTCCAGTCACGGTTTGGACGGCCACTACGGTCGGGGGTTCGAATCCCCCCTCGGGCATGGATATTTGTGCCGTCCTAGTTCGTAAGTAGTTCATAAGTAGTTTGTAAGTTTAGGGACTGATGACCCCGTAGTTAAGTTCCACAAGCTGTACAAACATTTGAACCTTTTTTTTGAAATTTGTTTACAAGATAAATCAATCAAAAGTGAAGGCCGTAAACTCCACAAAATACCTAGGAATTACTATTACTTCAGACCTAAACTGGAAAGAACACGTAGATAATGTGGTGGGAAAGGCGAACCAGTAAATGCGTTTTATTGGCAGAACCCTAAAAAGATGCAACAGAACTACAAAAGAAACTGCATACACTACGATTGTCCGTCCATTGCTGCCCAGTGTGGGATCCTTATCAGGAGAGTTTGACGGAGGACATCGAAAGAGTCCAGAGAAGGGCAACTCGTTTCGTATTGTCACGATAGAGGGGAGTAAGCGTTACGGAAATGATACAGGATCTCGGATGCGAATCACTACAACAACGGCGCTTATCGCTGCGGCGTGGGCTACTTACGAAACTCTAATCGACAACATTCTCCTCCGAGTGCAAAAATATATTGTTGACTCCCATTTACATAGGTAGAAATGACCATCAGAATAAGAGACGAGAACTCAGAGCTCGAACGGAGAGATTGAATGTTCTTTCTTCCCGCGCGCTATTCCAGAATGGAATGGGAGATAAATAGTATAATGGTGGTTCGATGAACCCTCTGCCAGGCACTTAAATGTGATTTGCAGATTATCCATGTAGAAGTACAAGTAGAAGCATCCAGATAAGCCTAGAAGCTTTATTCAAAGAACTTATGGGTGCGGTAAAGTGGTACAAATTCGACATAGGTACAATTCCGATCAACATAAGGTTTCGCGCCATTTGTCAGTCTCGTAGTAGTGGTAGCACTTGCCTTTGTGTGGCGTTCTAGTGTAGCAGATTTCTACAGCTCCTCCTGTCTTTTCCAAGAATACTCTTTGTGCCACGGGGATATAAATTTTTTCGTGTTACGAGGTAATTGAAGCTACTTAGTCTAACGCGCTCTTATAAATTTTCTACTTTGCAAATTCAATGCAAATGCAATGTTTCGTACCACGAAATATGTGTTGGTGCCCGAGTGAAAAAGTGATTTTTATGTGGAAGATGCCAGTGATCAAAATTTTACCAGGAAGTGATCACAATTGTACTTAGTGTGTTACATTTTCGATCGCTTTTTTTCACTTCTGTAACTTTTTTGTGTGTGTTTAAGTCAAAATTTGAAACTGTCTAATATTTGCATCACATATTCATTAAACATCTGAGAACAAGTGCCAATATATCAATATATTTCCAGTTACAATAACATTTGTCCAAAATGATCGCAATTATACCACCTTACCCTACGCCAGGTGTGAAACTCGATATCGGCCAATATTTCGGTAGTGGCACATCCTGCCATTATCAAGACAATACTGCAGCGAGGAAGCAATGTACAACGACGTTTAAAAACTCGGTTTAATTCTCCCCACAATTAGTGGAGTGGAACTACACCTGAAATATTCTGTACATTGAAAGAATGTGCCAGCAGCTGTGTTTAAATTCAGTGTTTATCGACCAGTTTCGGTGTTATAATCGCACTATCTTCAGAAGCCCGTTATGAAACTGTCGCTAGTAACAGTTCATTTAAAGGGGGTGGCCGTTGACATCAGCAACCGTAAATTTCTTTTTCCCTGCATGACAGGTATCAAACGGCAACTGATGTACTAGGAAAACCTCTGTTATCAATGACAACAGAAAGACAACACGCACAGAGCAAGCAAGTACATAGCGTCATCACACGAGCATAGAGGAAAACCAACAGAAATATCGATGATAAACATCAGTTTTCAGCGGGGTAGGGGTTTTAATATTGTCCTGTTTTTGCACACGTGAGAGAGCAGGCTTTCATGCAGAATTCAAGCAAAAACCTTAATCCGTAATCAGCAGGTTATCCGCCAGGTTTATTTTAATCGCTTCCTTGATAACACAATCCCAATAGTTGGAAGTGTATGCTAAAATTTCCGTTTTGTATTCCATAGGGTAACCTGTGTCCAAGCAGTGTTCGGTGTTAGATTGTTGCAAACGTGTATGTCGCTTATGCTCAATGCATCGGTCCTCGACAGTCGTAATTGTTTTACCAATGTATGATATGCTACAAGTGCATGGGATACGGTAGATCCCGGCCTTGCACAAACCCAAATCATCCGTAACGGACCCTAAAAGCACCTTAATTTTAGAACACACATTTCATGTCATATTTACGTAAAATACGGTCAATCTGTTAGAAATGCTGCCATCTCTGTCTGTCATGACTAGCTCGTTGCACATGCGAGGGGTCCAGGGAGGGGGCTATGCCATACATCATGGTCCTGCCACCTTGCGTCAACCCTGGAACTAGAACCATGTGGCGTAGCTCCCGCTCTTTCTGGAGCAGTTGCTGTTAAGTTCTTGAAGGCGCCTCTGCGATCAATTTGAGTGAGACGAGGGGCTATGCCACTTATAATTGTTGTTCCCTATTTCAGTTGCTGACGTACCAATATCGAAGTGTTGCAGATTGGTCGATTAGTAACAACCGAAATATTGTTGAAAACTGTAATTGTTGCTTCTATATCACTCTTCAAGAAGATACCAGGTCGTCGCTCGCAAAACAGGAAAGACTCCATGGATGATCATCCTTACATGTCTACACAGAAAATCTATATCAGTTTTCAAGATCTCATGACACTTATGCCACATATTCCTCTAATGTTTCATGGTGTTTACCAAAATCCACAGACACAGTGGACAGTGAAGATACTCCAGAAGATATATGAAGTTGTTTATGGTTGTTTGTAGTTGGTGTGTAAGCATGATAACATGATATGCACTTGGGTAGCAGTATTTCAACCAGAATAAAACTTCTTGATATGTGTATAAAATTTTGTTTTTGTAATCTTGATGTATTAAGTAAAGCCTATAAGGTCATAATCATTGCTATTTACATTTAAATTAATATTTTTCCTTTTGCACAATTTATATAACAATACGTTAAGACGAGAAACGGACCCCTTCATTGTACAAATAATGCCTTAAAATACAACGCTTGAGAAAACTCGATTTATCTACATTTCTCCTCAACAAAGCATAGCTCCCTCTCTCAGTAGACCCGTCATTTAGTTGATGGTGCAACACTCTTATGAATTTACCTTTGCGGTAACCATTCTGACTAAACGTTACCTCCAGATAGGACAACTCGAGAGACAAACGTTCCGGGTCCCTGTGTATTGAGGTACATAGAACCTCTTCACGCTGATCTGGGTGGTAACACCTATCAGCCTGCAGATACAAATCTTTGTGAGTTGGCTTCCTATAAACAGCATGTCCAACGTACCATCTACCTTTTACCTAACATATCGAGAAATTGAAGGCAACAATTCTTTTCACCTCCGCGGTGAAACGGATTTTAGGGTGGATTGAATTCACACGTCCAAAAAATTATTCATGTTCGCACTATCAAATAACAAAGTATCGTCTAAATATCTGAAAAAATTAAAATAACAACAAAAAACAAGCAGGTCCTCTAAGTCGCTGACTCCAATGCACATTCTTCAAAATCCTCCATGAATAAATTAGAAATGATAGGTGACAAGGGACTCCATATGTCTGCTCATAGTTCTGGTCGTTAAATGAGAAGTAGGTGGAAGTCAAGAAATGTCGAAGTAAATTCGTTAATTCAGAACCCAACCTAGCTTCAATTAACGCAACGAATCAGAGGAAAGTGAGTAAAGAATAAAAACCACGACAAAACTGACTAAAATATCATTCAACTGCACACTCTCGAATCGACGTAGAAAATCTGCAGAGTTGTTAGTGAGATGCTTACAATGTCCCACAAGTTGGCTCAACAAACCAGCAAGATGGTTTGCTACACGATGTAGTCGGACCACCAATGTTTGACACAAAAATTGGTCTAAGAGGACATTCTTCCTGATGTACCTTAGGAAGGTTATAATCTAGGACGTACAGCACAATAAGAATAGTCTCCTGTGATCAGGAACTTTTCTTAATGAGAACAAGTTTTTAGGGTCAGCAGCAACCCTGCGATATGCTGAGTCAGAAAGTAAACACTGCAGTTTTTAAAAACATAATCCTGCTTGTTTAATACAGCAGTAGCATTTCCCTTGTCCGCAGGTAAAATCACAATACCAGGATCCATCATAAGTGAACGTAAAGCAGCTGCCTCAGCTGCTATTAGGTAGATGTGTATCACAGGAAACGACCTTTGCTTCTGTTGACTTCTTTCTTTCTTGTTTCCAAGACAGCACCACATAATTATCTCACAGTGGAAGAGAAGTATATAAAGCAGGTATAATAGGTAGTAATAGAGAATTTGAATTAAATACATAACAGGAAATGTTACGTCATTATCTAATTACGTGAGCTATCTGGACGGAAATAAATCATCAAAAATTTCCATATAATCTTGTTTGTCAAATGAACTGATATGCAATACAATGGAAAATTGTGATAAAAATCTGTAAAAAGAGGTTGAATAAATGTATTTTATACAGTATTAATCGGCAAGTTTTTATAAAGGGGTTTTGTAGGTAACGACAAAAAACATAGAAAACAAGAAAACATTCAACAGTTGATGTAATTCTATACGGTTTTACAAAATTCATATCCTACATGAAGCTCAATACGTTGCAGCTTGAATGACCTTGTTATTTGCGGCGAGTACGTCCTCTTTCGTACAAGGTTCGTCAATTTTTTTTTCTAGAGGAGTGGCTGCTGTGGGCCTTGCAGTTCTCCACACTCGCAGGGCTTGTCTGCACTGGTGAAGCCCCATTTCTTATGGTTTACTCTGTGTCGTGATACTACTCAAATGTTCAAATGTTTGTAGAGTCTATGAGACTTAACTACGGGTTTATCAGTCCCTAAACTTACAAACTACTTATGAACTAGCTTATCCTAAGGACGGCAAAAATATCCATGCCCGAGGGGGGATTCGAACCCCCGACCGTAGTGGCCGTGCAGACCATGACTGGCGCACCTCAGTCCCCTCAGTCACCGCGGCCGGCGCGGTACTACTGATCGTAGTGCTTTCCAGGTCGTATATGCAAGTTCGAAGCCAGGTTCATTCGGCTCTTTGTAGGAAGCAATTCCTTGATTTAGACGTACGTTATGTACAAACAGTGGATGCCTGGGATCTATTGATTCTTAAGCATTCCGATTTCTGAAGCAATTCCCCTTCTAACTCTGGAGGGGCTATGCCTTTCTCATTCAGAGCTATATTTAAGGGAGACCGGTATGGTAGTCCCTTTTTTCTTAAACTTTTTATGCGGTATCCAACTTAAATATTTCCAGTTTCATCTAACTAACTTGTTGTCTATACTTTGAACATTGTTTATAAAAATAATTTATGGCTTCATAATTATTGAGATAAAATTAGCCCTGCCTTTTTTATTATGTGATGTTTGTGACTACAGATCCCGGTACTGGGATAGTTGTCGCTGGGATCGGGGTTAGTTGGCACTTATTAATATTACGTAAACATACAGGTGTTTAAAGAAGCGGAATCTTTTTTGTATTTATATTAATTACTACAAACCAAAGGAACATTCAATATTATGACATTCCTACTTCACACTAATAACGAACTGTTAGTTTCTCCATTTCTGGATGCTTTTGCTGTTGCCGCAAATGTGGTTCAGTTTAATGAAAGTCCAGCTGCGTTAACTGCAACTTAATTAAAGTCCACACGACCGGTTTCGGCCTCTATGTTAGGCCATTTCCAAGTGCGACAGGACCTGCATATAATGTGCAGCAATAGGTTTACATGAAAATTTACACGGTACAAGGCAGCATGTTACATATGTAAAAGTACTGTACAGAAGCAGAAGAGAACTTACCTTATGCCGTAGAGGAAGCAACGCCAAGTGAAAAACATAATAGAGCGCTGAGAAAATTTAAAACATTTTTGCGCCCAATGGCAACTCGAAAAAATGGGCGAGTCATGCTTAAAATTCCGATATATTAACGCATTTTTATCGGCTTGCTCCGATGTGTTCTGATATAAAGATTATATCATTCCAAATATAAAATTCCAAATATTAATTAATATAAAGTTAAATGATAAAATATTGTAAATGTCAGTTTAGCTAAAAATGGTGCATATGGCGTTCAATCATGCTATGTGAAAAGTGGGCGTGTCGTCAATTGAAAATTTGATACAAGACGTTTAATAATTTTGCTTAAAGCCAGTTATCTTCTGTTCGGTTTTATATTAAAGTAGCTTGTATTGTATAAAATCGTAAGAATAATTCTTAGGGTATAAAAATGTAAGGTAGTTGCAATGAACGATGCGTCCAAGCCACACACAATTCTAATCTGCCAGGAAGTTTCATATCAGCGCACACTCCGCTGCAGAGTGAAAATTTCATTCATTTCATTATGCATTTATACATTACATTCATATATATTATTATGTAATTGTGATGTTGGAAGGTTCAGTATTGCAAGCAGATGAGAATAAATCCCAACATGCTTCGTTACGAAATGTGTAAAATTACTTGAAGATAAGAATAAAGCAGTAGGTATCTCTCAAAGTCTGTAAGTGGAATGCCCTCCCCCGCGTACCATACGTAATTTTATGTAAACAGTGACCTTCCTCTTGTTTTGAAGGTAAAGTGTGAGAAATTTAATCGAGATCGAAACTAAACTCTAGATTTTTGTGACGTGCAAACAAACTAAGAAACACACAAAGGTACAATTTTCTTTAAATATAAGAAAGATTAAAAATCGGTACTTCAACTTTCGTAGTAACGTATTAGTATTATGAAATACCAAAGGAGTACAAGTGTGTCCTTATTCCTCCTATGGTTGCAACTTGCAGTTCATTGCGTTTTCACCATTATTTTTTTTTTTTTTTTTGTTCCAAACCACCCTTGTATTGGCAGCGTGAAAAAAGAAATCAAAGCAGCTAAGGTATTTCTGAGTTCTAACGAGAGTAATGCACATATACCGTATTACTCTTAGCACCCGCCTTTTTTCCAATTATTTTACTTCTGAAATTAGGAAGGGTGCTTTAGGCGGAATCTTCGTAAATTCAATGGTACACATTCGATTGATTGGTTCAGGATGGCCTAAATTTGTCAGACGTTTTATAACACTTTATGTGAAATGCCTATTTTAATTATCTATAGGAAAACAACTGTCGTATTCAATAATCACAGTTTCCATCGCAAAAGTCTACCTGTGCAGGGCCGTCTAAAGCCATGCACGAGCCCCTGCGCACTCGGTGTTTTGGGGCCTTTAAGAAAACTAAATGAATGCATCAGATTGGCGTTGATTTATTTAGTGACTTAATTGGTTGAAGTATTGCAAACCAAATACTAATGATTAGTTTCACAAATTAGTCTTTCATTAAAATTAATGATTTCTTTAAAGATTTCGAAATACAATATGCACAATTTTTGAAGTATGTCTCTTTCTGTGCAAATAACTGGCACACAGATTAGGGGACCCTACAACAAAACAGAATATTCCTATGAATGAACTCATCAGACTGTTGTACATTTGTTTAGCGAATTTGTTGGTTGCTATGGTTAGAAATACAGAAAATACTAGTGATTACTGTTTTGCATATTGAACTTAGGCCTACGTTGTTGTTGAAGGTTTCTTTCGGGATTTCCGAAATGCAAAATCTTCTATTATGTCTTCAAAGTTCAACTGTTGAAGGACGTCACTTTCAATGCACATGATTGACAAACTAGTAAGTCGTTCCTGTAGCATAGTCTTTCGTAATTCATTTTTGATTCTCTTTAATTGGGAAAATGAACGCTCTCCACTGCAATTGGTTACCATTAGACAACCGGGAAAGGAAACTAAAATGTTAGCTGACTTTCTCGTATGCTTCTGAACGTCGCTTCAAATTAGAATCCAATGTGTCACTTATAGGCAGAAAAACTTCTACGCGAAATTTTTCTTTGGCACTCAGCTGAACAGTCTGACGAATCTTCGAAAAAAGTGATTTGTTTGCTGCAAATTCTCGCACTTTCTGAGTTACCCTTATAGTTAGCATCTGGATTTTTCTCTTTGGCTGAAAATTCATACTGATCGAATCTACTGCGTGCATAACTGATGAAATCGGAAACAGATGGAAAAAGTTTTGTTGCAACGTTTATTATGACGGTACTACTTTGTAAAGTTACATTTGTATTGTTGATATTTCTCAAAAGGTCATCTCATATCTCCTTTAGGAGGTCTCTAGTTCTTTTATTTTCTTGCAAAGCTTCACGTCTTGTTTTCACTGGCTACTAATTGACTTTAAAGCTTCAAAATATCACTGTAGCCATTATGCAAAGCGTTAAGAGCGTCAGCACGAACAGACCATCCGATTTCAGAGAGGGACTTCAGAACTTGATCTGCACCTAAACATTGTCTCAATACTTTCTATCGACTGTTCAAAGCAGAAAAAAGGTGAACAATTTTTGGACAAACTGGAAGTATGTTACTGCTTCAGAAACACATTCAGCCGCCTGAGCACCTACTAAATTTAGTGAATGTGTGGCACATGGTACAAAAATATCAAATTCACATTTTTCTTTTGTTCTTGCCTGAAGACCTTAATACTTTCCAACCATATTTGCTGCATTATCATATGTCTGTTCGCGGCAATCTTTTATTGAAGTTTCAAAGCTAATCCAAAAACGTCATAACAACATTTTCTATACTTTGAGTCCTATGATCCTCCATAGGCAAAAATGGAAAAATCTCTCAACGGGCTGGCCATATTTTCGTTGAAAGTTAGCTGGTCAACATGGGAGAGATTGGCGAGGAATTGCACAGTACTTGGCTGCTTTTAATTCCTTGACAATCGTCGTTAACACTTTCTATCCAATTACATTAATAAATTCATTGAAAATATCTGCACACAAATATGATGAGCTTCCTTTGCCACGATTGCCACACTTTCGTATATGATCAGCAAGAAAAGGGTCAAATTCGCTTATAAATTCTAAGCATCCCAAATGATTCCCATTGTTTTCAGACCCCAATATATCACTTTCTCCATGAAACCCTAGTCCCCTTGACGCCAAAAATAATGAGAACTGCTACAGTTCTTTTCAATGTGCTGCTCCAATAGTTGACCTCGGCATTAAACTGGGAAAGCAATCCAGTATCAACTCGTCCAACAATTTTGCTTCTTCCAATGCAATTCATCATTGATTCCCTGTGCTGTAAACTGTTCTTGTGCTCCTTTAATAAATTGTTTATATGCTTCCAAGTCAAATTATTGCCGACATTATCAAATAGACAGCAACACTAACAGTACACAGATTTCATGAATGGTGAATACAGAAGCCACTTTCTTTCCACACACTCGCCATTCGTCAATTTGCCAGTGAAAACAGTCCTTGTTATTTTCTGGTTTTTGTTTTATCACCTACATCAGCAAAATGTATAATGTTATCTGGGTTGTCGCTATTTTTGTTTTGGAAAAAACTCTGGGCCCTTGTGCATCCAAATATCACGGACTTCTCCCGTTAAAATTTCATCTTAGTACATACTTCTGTCTGGTGAATGCAAGTGGCTTGAGATGGAAGAAGCATGTTGTGATGAGTGTGTAGCTGTCTTCATAAACTGGAGTCTGATTCGGACCCTTCTCGTTATCGAAGTTCACGTGTTGCTGCTTCCATATGTTAAAGATTTGTATCTGATTAAATGGGCCCTATCAGAAGCCTTGTTTTAGAATCATTCCTTCCGCACGAGTCTCGCAAATCGAGCATAGCACTAACCACACGGCAAAAAAAGTCTACTTTTAACATCAAACACATTTTAAATTTACATTAAATCTCTTTAGCCACTTTTTCACTGTATTATATGCCCTCATAAAGTAATCCTCCTTTATACGAAACGGATGGGTTGTTCTTTGGCGCAAAATTTATACAAGTGCCAAAAGTAACAATAAAAACTACACATAATTTCAGTTAAATTCTTACCGGTCTGTATTCCATAAAACTGAACAGCGAAAAAGCTTTGATTTATACTCAGGAAACGAACTAGCACGATCATAACGGCCACGTGGTGTGGTCACTTCATTCAAACGTCTTCACAAAGGAACCTTCCTAAACAAGCGAAAGTACTTTCCCTACATTTTAGCTTGGTCAATTATGTTGCATACAGCTGAATTTTCAATAGAAACCCAAGTGTAGCACTTGTACTGCCGCATACACGTGTGAGGCTGAGGGCCTGCATTACACAAAAGTGCTAACTCGTTCCCACTAATTAATAACCAAAGTAACAAAACCTGCGTCAGAAAGTAACATTCCCGTATTAATTATGATTCTAACAGACGCTTTCACACGATTGATTCCTAACGTTTTGCGGCTGCAGCATCTTAACAACGTGTAGACTGCTGTGGAGACAACTGCACGCGCCGGGTCCTGGCGAACCGAGAGCTGAATGCACCCCCGCGAACTATCGATACCCTCGTACCACCTCTTAGCTTTTTTGCTTAGCCTCACCACCCACGCTATCTGTGCAAATCTCCTCCTCCTGACTTTGATCTCTGGTTAGTCGTCTGTACCTACATGTTCATATATACTTACTCATTCCATATCTGCCAGGTAAGCAGAGATGATAGAAACGAAGTGTAACAACACAAAAATATTGCTTACCGACACAGTTCTCGTTCCATGTATCATTGTCTGATAAGACAGTAATTTCTAAATAACTTTTGTTGTGCATGTTTATCATTAATAAAATGTAACGTACTTTCAGTCCCGTTTCAATGTTCATCGACTTCTTCTAGGATTGCATAACAGATAATATTGTTATCTTTCATGTCCAGCTACACGCCGTTATACCTCACACCATAAATTGATAGCAGTTTACCTTGCTCACATTAAAATTTTGAAATAATTACTGAAATACTCAGATGTACCGGGTGATCAAAAATTCAGTACAAATTTGAAAACTTAATAAATCACGAAATAAAGTAGATAGAGAGGTAAAAATTGACACACATGCTTGCAATGACATGGTGTTTTATTAGAACCGAAATAAAGAAAAACAAACGATCAAAAAAATACGGAGTAAAAACATTGAGAGTCGCAGCAGATGACAAGCTCTCACTACTAAAATCCTTCTAAGTCTTAGGTTTTACCCTCGATTAATCTGATGCTGAATGTTTCGGTAACAGTGTATGCACCGGTGTTGTAATACAGTTGTTTAAACAAGACTGGCATTCATTCCGATCGGAACTGATAGTGCCGGCCGCGGTGGCGGAGGAGCTCCAGTCACGGTCTGCACGGCCACTACGGTCGGGTGTTCGAATCCCCCCTCGGGCATGGATAATTGGGCCGTCCTAGTTCGTAAGAAGTTCATAAGTAGTTTGTAAGTTTCGGGACTGATGACCCCGTACTTAAGTCCCATAGACTATACAAACATTTGAACATTTTTTGAAACATTTGAACTGATACTGCCTCACCATAACTCCGGACATGCTTTACAGTGCTGTTCACAACATTATTTCTCGTGTACAGCAATTGATGAGGAACTATGGTGAACATATTGAGCACTTCCTGTAAAGCACATCATATTTGCTTTGTCTTAATTTGTTATGCTAATTATTGCTTTTCTGATCAGATGAAGCGCCATCTGTCGGACATTTTTTGAACTTTTTTTCTTTAGGTTCTAATAAAACCCCATGACATTCCAAGCATGTGTGTCAATTTTTACCTCTCTACCTACCTACCTACATTATTCCGTGATTTATTTTTTTCAAATTTATACTGACTTTTTGATCACCCGGTATATCTGTAACATCCATGTTTTACAAACAGGTCATACTATGAAGGCCTAAATCAGATTCGGCGTTTTTCTACATATTTCCTGACAGAGGAGTAGTACTGGACAGCTATCATGTAGATTGTTCTGTCTAACCATGCATCACTACCGTATAAGAAGAATCGTTTCCATCTTTATCTGCTGCGACAAATTCTGTGTCAAACGTATGTGACTAAATACTATTAAATACTGTCCAAATCAAAAAGTCAAAGGAGTATTTACATACTGATTATATTTGTACAACACATACTGCACTCCACTCAGACCACGCCATTAAAACTTAAACTGTTATTTTTCATTTGTTTAAAATACTTGGCGTTAGAGCACACATATTCCTCATATTTAACTTACAGTATTTAAAAATTAGCGCTTGCAATGATTGTTATCCATATTTACTCCGAGTAAAGCGTATTTTATATAACTCACGTAATATGTTAGTACCTCATACAACAAATACGAGATTAGGAACTTAAATAGTGGCAACACTATTGTGGAGACATTGTACAATGGAATCTACTATCGTCGCTGGTATCACACGTTTTCAACATACCTACCTTACCTCCGAGAAATGGACTCTCCCGTCCCACGTCACCGGCGTGCTCTCTATCGACGGAAACACAGTTACCTGTGAGCGAGCGGTCCAACGTAACGGTGTCACTATGTACGATTGTGATGATGTTATCCCAACGGCAGTGCACAGTATTACTGTTCGTTTTTGGAGCATCACCTGCGACCAACTTTGCGAAAGGAACGGCAGCACTTTCTGTGCAACCCAGCCATCATTTTACACGACAATGCGCGGGCGCATACAGCGCAAGATGTCGCTGCTGTGTTGCGTTGATGGGAATGGGAAGTAAATGTTCAAATGTTCATAAGGCTTATGGGACTTAGCTGCAGGGACATCAGTCCCTAAACGTACAAACTACTGACTTACGTCTTAAGCTAAAGACGGCGCAAACATCCATGCCCAAGGGCGGGGGGGGGGGGGGGGGGGAATTCGAACCCCCTACGGGGAACGGCCTCGCGCATCATAGCATAGCGCCTCCTTGCGCTCGGCCGCTCCGCCGCGGCTGTACCATCCACCATACTCCCCGGACTTACGTTATTGTGACTTTGATATCTGAAGATGAAGAAACCACTTCGTGGCATTCGCTTCAGAACTGTTCCAGAGATTCGACAAGCAGTAGACCGCTCCATTCGCACCATCAACAGAACAGGCTTCCACTCTCTCTCTCTCGCAGCGTCTGCCACTGCAGTCTGCCAATCTGTGATGCTTTCGCGGTTACTAAAGAGCGCGAAAATGTTCAAATGTTTGTATAGTCTATGGGACTTAACTACGGGGTCATCAGTCCCTAAACTTACAAACTACTTATGAACTACTTACGAACTAGGACGGCACAAATATCCATGCACGAGGGGGGATTCGAACCCCCGACCGTAGTGGCCGTGCAGACCGTGACTGGAGCGCCTCAGTCTCCTCGGCCACCGCGGCCGGCTAAAGAGCGCGTAACGAAGCGTGCTGCTCTCCGTTGGATCTCCTCTATCAACCATACCTGGTCCGGATCCCACGCAGATGAGCAATACTCAAGTGTTTGCCGAACGAGAGTTTTGTAACGCACTTTCTTTGTTGACGGACTACACTTCCCGAGCAAAATTCCACTGAAGATTTCACTAGAGTACCACAAAACGGTATATATGGAAATAAGAATCAGAGGGATAGAAAAGCAACTGAAATCTCTCAACAGAAGAAAGGCCACTGGACTTGATGGCATACCAATTCGAGTTTAAGCGAAAATTCTTGCACACTCCCCCTTCCCCCTCTAGCAACAGTGTATCGAAGGCGTGTAGAAGAGCAAATTGTTCCGAAGGACTGGGAAAAAAGCGCAGGTTATTCCCGTTTACAAGAGGTGTCTTCGATCAGATGCGAAATACTATAGGCCTGTCTCTGACGTCAGCTAGCTGCACTGAAGTTGTATTTCCAGTGTATTTACGTTTATTACTACAAAGAAGTAAGTTTGTTTAGTTTTTCTTTTCTTACACTAATTGTTGTGTAATTCAGAAAGTTGAAATAATGCCCCTACAGCATTTAGTAGGACTAAGCAAAACTAAAACTCCTCATTTGATGTAAATATACTGTTATAACTATTTTATTTGACTCCACAGACCCAGCCCGTCCGTTCCCGAAACTATTTTCCGACCGACTATTCTAGGGTTAACAGTAAACAAGCATGTTTACGTGTAAGCTGCGGCTCGCGCTAAGCCCGCCGGGGTCTGTACCAGGAAATTACACACTGCACCGACAAGGGACACCCACGACTGCAACCAAGAGACCTATACTCCGTTCACCGAAACGACAGACAGACTGTAAACCAAGACCAACTACAATATATCAGACCTGAAGGCAGAATCCGAGATGGCAGCAATCTTAGGCCAAGCCAAGGCCTCACATTTCGCGTCAGTGGCCATCTGTGAACAGCAGGAAAATTGAATAGCGACTTCTCCCCCTTTATGGTGTAAACTGCTGTGGGAATTTTGAATGTATTTTCATCCATTCGGTTATACAACCTTCCTTTGAGTTAGACCATAAACACAAGTTCACCTGTTGTTACATAACAGTACCAAAACATGTTGAAATATAAAGGCATGTCCACTAATACTGTCAAATTAAAAGCTATTCAATGAAAAAAAAATGTAAAAGCAGTGATTACTCTTTCTGAAAATGCAATCTTCACTAACAACAGGAATAATCTCCCTCTTCCTCCCTCTCTCATTAAGAATATCAAACTTTAACAGCAACATTATCATGTCTTAACTGCATGACAATCACACTTACCTAGGTGAAAAATAATTCAATGGGAAAAATTTATTTCCATTCTTGAATGAATGAATCAGTTTTTGTAATTAGGAGTTGCTTACACCCATGCAACACATCTTTCCCATAACTGTATATTGTATTTATATTAAAATTTGTGTGAAAAACTTCCTGTGAAGCGACACTGCACTTTCTCCAATTAATCAAGTTGATATTTCACTTATATGGTGTCAACTACATGCAACAGGGAAAAGGAAGAAACAGGAACAGGTACACACTGAATTATTTTATTTTTCAACAATGCTCGGATTTCAACATCACCATAGAGGTACCAAACCTGACGTGTAACTCATTATTTTACATGGCGAGTTTCCCCTGTTGGCCTAAACCATATTATATACTAATTAAAGGCAGATCGTAGCAAAGATTTTGTAACAAGCTGGTAGTAATCTGAGTGACTGCTGAATTTATTTGCTGCTCAGCTTGGCCTCTTTCCTTTTTGTTACTTTTTCCGCAATGTCTTCATGAGGTTTCCTTTTTTGCTTCGCTAGTGTTCTAGGAACTTTCTTTGAAATGGTCAAAGTTGGGTATATTGTCATTTTCACACCACTTACTGAAACTACATTCATCACGTTGCAAAAGTTGCTGAAAGCGTTCTTCAGGTTTCTTCCTCTCCTTAGGACCTGGTATTGAGTGATTAGATGGTTGATTGGGAAATATGGTAGGATATGCATCATTCATTAGTTTTGGAATTTTTCGTGGCACACGTATAGGTTCGCCGTTTTCCACAGGAAAAATGTCTTCCATAACCACAAACTTGGGTTCGAAATGCTTAATGCATACCACAGTATTATCGTTCACTTCGAAATTGTCCCTGTGAATTAACTTAATCCATTTGTTTCTTAACGTTGTTTCCTTGGGAAACTTGAATGTTGAGGTATCGTATGTTTTACCGTAGTTGGACGTACAGCCTGGCACACAACAACTACGACCCATCACACTTTATATTATAAAAATCTTACTGTGGATTCTAAGAAACAAATCCTAGCGTAGCACTTGAGACGAAATTCGCATCACATCACATAAATACTACGCACTATACTTCAGTTAATAATCGCAGCACCTTCGTATATACAATGTTACACACGTGTAGGCCTAACGTAAACAGAAGCAGGCTAGTTTGTTTCCCCCACGATTGCCGCCATATTGTCGACTATCGATACCTGCCTTCAGGTCTGAGATATTGTAGTCGGTCTTGTGTAAACACAGCGAGGCGCGTGACCAGGGGTGGACAAAACGGGGGCGCTCGCTCAAATGTTGCCGCATCCTTTTCAGGTGTGAAGCAAGTGTATGTGTTTCAGGCCCTAAACGAATTAAGTTACAAATCAATGTCGAATCCATATTAGAGGCTGGCTAGAAATTTCATCTTGAAGGACAAGTTGCTGAATAGCAGCATAAGTATTAAGCTTTCATATTCTCTTATTGCCGGCCGCGGTGGCCGAGGGGACTGAGGCGCTTCGGTCACGGTCTGCACGGCCACTACGGTCGGGGGTTCTAATCCCCCCTTGGGCATGGATATTTGTGCCGTCCTTAGTTGTAGCTAGTTCGTAAGTAGTTTGTAAGTTTAGGGACTGATGACCTCCTAGTTAAGGCCCATAAGCTCTACAAACATTTGAACATTCTCTTATTCTCTTTCTCCTGTGTATCGCACTAATGTAAACTCATTATGTCATCCTACATTTCGAATCCACGCAAGGAGCGATCAAAGAAGAAATCATAAGGTTCTTAATGTGTATACAACGGAGTTGTGTCCAGAACAATAAATGACAGAAACTGTAATACAAACATCTGCATCTGTGGGTGTTGGTCGTTCTTCAGTTTATCATATGGTAAAAGATTACAAGGCTACGCACTCTTTGAAGTTTCAAAAAAAAAAAATCCTTACAAAAAGTTTTGATGACTTTCACCGATATGTGGTACGAACAAAAGTACATGATTTGTTCAAATGTTTGTATAGTCTATGGGACTTAACTACGGGGTTATCAGTCCCTAAACTTACAAACTACTTATGAACTACTTACGAACTAGGACGGCACAAATATCCATGTCCGAGGGGGGATTCGAACCCCCGACCGTAGTGGCCGCATGATTTGTTGTTTTGTTGACATAGTTCTTATTGTCGTAAACGAAAATGAATGAATTATTACAAGAAATCAATTTTGTATAGTTTGGCATCTAATATCACTGAAATATAGCAAAACAAACAACTGATTTACACCTGATACAGAGGTTATAATTCGAGATTATTAACTGGTCTACCAACTGCCATCAAGTTTATGTTCCTTTATTTAACGACCGGTTTCGGTACGTCTGTCATACAAAATATAAAGAAGAATTTATGTAATACCGAAACCAGTCGTTAAATAAAACAACATGAACTTTACGGCTGTTGGTGAATAAGTTAATAATTTGGAATTAAACCTCGACCAACAGCCGCAGTCCCTATTCCATTACAACATGGAACAACATCAATTGATACGTAGGTAGTGACAGTGAGCGAGCGCCCCGTTTTTGTCCACCCCTGGTCACGCGCCACGGTCTGTTTACAGTCTGTTTCGTTTCCGTGAACGGAATATAGAGACAAGGCAACACCACCTAGAGACAAGACCTTACAACAGGCCCTGCCTACGTCACACTTAGAGACCCCGGCCGCCATCTGACTGCGCGGCGGTGGGCGTGCCCCAGCCAACAGACAACGAGGTGGAGGCCGCGGCCTCTAAGTGTGACGTTGGCATGGCCTGTTGTAAGGCCTTTTCTTCTAGCTGGTGTTGGACAAGGCCTCACGATGGCCCGTGCTACGTCACGCCGACCAAGCAGCGGCCGCCAGCTTACTGGCTGGGGCACAGCCCACCGTCTCGTAGCGGTTGCGCCGGTCGCAGTAGCTACGACTTTATACAACATAAACGCCATTCCCACACACTAACATGAATACAAGCTCGTTATTATTTTAGACGTTACTGCAACATAATTATTATGATGGGAATATGTATGTAATCGTGCTATGGTTCACACTGTGATGTTTGTACTTAAATTAACTGTTTTGCTATGTATGCGGACAAGCGGTATTTTCTTGTCGTAGCGTGCTTACCACCCAAAAAAAATTAATAATAATAATAATAATTTAAGTATGATAAAAACTTATTCTGATTGACTTCAGATAAAAGACACTATTCGTGTAATACGAAAGACAATAATTTTTTTTTCTTGCTCTCTTTTTGAAGGACACTCAAACGTAACTACAAATTTTCGTGCGGAGATTAAGTAACCTAGTGGTCTTTCTTTTTTTGGCGACCTTAAACTACATACACTTCTTGTGAACATTAACGTCCGCCGTTGTTTATTGACAATCTACAGTGAACCGAAAACTTGATTTGACGTCGTTACAAATGCCATCCGGACGTAACACAGCAACGATGTACATAGGATTAACAAACGTTATAGTGGTTCACGAACGTGACAATGAGTAAAGGTGATAAAATGTTTTAATAAGAATTAAAACTATGAAAACTAACACGGACGTTAACCTACGAATACGTCTCCTTAAGTAAAATGCGAGTGACAAATAATCAACAATGATAGACAATAACAATGAGATAACCCGTTTAATTCACAAATAACCACCTAATACGAAGGTAGCGGAAGTTTTTCATTTTCGTTTGGACACTCATATGTGTGCGTGGTCGAATATATAAAAACACCATGCGAGAGATGATTCTGCACCAGTAAAGAAATACGTTTAGGGTACTTACCTATCACATTTCGCCTTCTTCCGTTACGAAACCAAGTGATAACGTAGACAAAACACTGCACAAGTCGTCCGAGAAGATTCACACACACACACACACACACACACATACACGCGCGCGCGCACATCCATAGGGTAACGCTGTCCGCGGACGACGACACTGCTTTTGTGGATCTGCGCGGTACTGGCGTATTATTACGTCACAGCGTACCAGTGTTGACCGATTAAAAATCTACTTGCAACTACGGCGGGGAATTTAAACGTGAATTAAAGTGCAATATAAGTGAACGCAAGAGACTGGTTTATAAAAACCTTCTAAAAGACATACTGCCATGTATATATTGTCAAAAAGTATTTAGTCATAAGAAAATAGTTTTAAAATGGGTATAACCAATATCAGTGGCATTAAGAAAACTTTTATATGAAGAACAACATGCGAGAAAAAAGAAGTTAGTAGTTGAGAAAAAATACTAGCAGTCATCTTCTGTTTATGAATGTACGCCAATAAGTACAAATAAGTTCACGACGTGCATTCATGTCAATGATCCTCAGATTCTATCTCTCACGCCTTCCTTTAAACCTCAACACATATATTCTCACAGAAACACGGTACAAAAATTTTATTACACCAAACGTTTCTGTGAATCTCCTTCAGGATAGCCAATTAAAATGTATGTGTAAATAAGCTTCTAATCGATTTTATGATGTCTTCTTTTTTGTGTTCAAAACTCATTTAACTAAGAATGAAATGAACGGTTTGGCCAAGCGAGACGGACTACCATGCAGACGGAAAAAGTACGACCACTTAGCTGGCCACTGATCTTAAAAGTCGACGCTCACGAGACTGAGGACTCGTCCACTGAATAGAAGGCGATATAAATTTCCTTCGCTACTGAGAGAATGGAAAATAACCTAATTTCAATTGTACTATGTCAACAAAAGTGTCATGCAATGTGTAAAATGTGTAAAACTACATGTGTCTTCAAAGAGTTTCTTCTTTTCTTTTTATACTTGTACTAAAATATTTGTGTTTGTTGTGTTATATTTTTATGTCCTTTGTACTATTTTTGAATGTGTTTCAATTTGCAGGAAACACTAAAGAAAAAGGGAACTTTAGAAATGCCTATATGTATATATTGAAACACGTCCACATAATGATTTGAACCTGTTCCATATTATTTAATGAAGCTATTATATTTGTTGTGTTGCTAGGCGACTCGGTAAACTCGTTATGCAACTGTTTTATGACGCCCCAACATTGCGTCTTATTCTTTTAATTATCTCGTAATATTTTATGTGTTATGTTGTATATTGCCCTGACTAACATCGCCACTGAATGATTGTGTGTGTGCGTGTGTGTGTGTGTGTGTGTGTGTGTGTGTGTGGAATGTGTCGCTATCTTGCGTGTTGCAATATCAATGTGGAGTGCTGTCTCCGCGGTCTGCAGACGAGCTGGTTACATCTCTCTAACCATGTAATCGTCTACTACAGTCCCCTCTCTGAAGCAACGCGTTCTTTGACACCAAAGTATCTCCTGTCCGGTGAGCTGCAGAGATGCTGTGACACCGAGACTAATCCTCTGGTTCCGGCCGTTGCTGGAGGGCTCGCTAGCTGGCCACAACCCCCACACCTCCCGCTAAAGACTCGCAGACGGAGAATCGCTCAGGACACGCGGCGGCCAAGGCACTCTTCCGTCGGACTTGCTCGAGGTAAGCGGCTTTAGCTGGACTGGTGCTCTTAGGAGCATTGCTGAATAATTTCACGGTGTTAGGTTCTGAGTCGAAATGCTCGCAGCAGTCTTAAACTGCTTCCAGATTTCGTTCGTAATAAGCGGTGGATATTTCGATTAGAACTAACGAGTTTAGTGTTAAAACTTTTGTAATCTAACGTGCGGCTATGATAACCGAACCGCGTGTGTCTTTGTTCCTTTATTAATGTTAGGATTTCAGCCCTTGAAAATGTTCAGTTTGGTTCGCGATTATAATCAAACAGTGCTATTCCATTATCTTGTTTCCGCGGTAATTTTCCTGTGATCTCTTCAAATTTTAACGAAGTTGCTTTGTCTGTTAGTCATGCCACGTGTGTTAGCTATTATGAATTCGATACCGATCATCAAACTGTTTTAAGGCCCCTCAGGCGATACAAGTTAATAATTTGCTTCTATTTATTCAATTATTCCGCGAGTCCTGTTTTAGTTCCATGTATTTGAAGTTTGCGAGTTGAGTTGTGAACCAGTCTAGTAGCCTGTTAACAACCACGTGTCCCGATTACGGAATAACAGTCGAGTTTTACATTAATATGTCCGCGTGCTTCAAACTTGCTCTTCCCCTCATTTTCCGCTGCAGACGCTGTTGAGTAAGTGTCGCGAGAGCTTTGATGAGTGTGTGTGAATTAATGTATGTCTACTCACCCACAATTGTACCCCATTTTCTGAATTATTAGCTTTATTGATAGGTGGGGAATCAAATGGGCCGTTTATCAACTTCAATGTTGAATTTTATGTGAGGTGTGTGCTTTTAATGTTTTAAATTGGTCTCCCCATTTCATAAGCGTTTTCAGAATACATACTTGTTAAACGTATTTTCTGTTCCTTAGCACCCCTCTCAAATTTAAGTATTAGTCAGATTTGGCTCTCCGCGTCTGGGAGTGGAGAAGTTTTCCGTTGCGCTTTAACCTTTAAGTCTCTGCAGATAGGCTGTTCCTAAACTGTGTTGCGAGAAGGGTTAATTGATTTCTTTGTTCCGCTTCGCAACTTGCAGAGCAAGTCATTTCATTCACAGACTAGTAATACAAGCATAGGGCAGTAAATTTTCAATATATATATATATATATATATATATATATATATATATATATATATATATATATATATATATATATAGGAGGGGAGAGGCTGACTGGCCGAGTGGCTATCCCCTGGGACACGGCTCACTGTCTCAAGACCACCAGCCAGTCAGCTACCTTGTCGTAGCCTCCGCCCCCTAAACTTTGAAGTGTTGTAGCTCCCAAACTAACAGTGATAGGAATGTAGTTTAAATTGATTTGGACGCAGCTGGTTTCAACGAATCCAATGCACGATAGAAAAAACTATTGTTCCATTTAAAAAATTATATCTTTGTAGTGTAACTCTTTGGAAAATGATACAATAAACTATGTTCATAGCTCCGCATAAAGTGTAACATTTCTTGTGTTGACCTACCGCATTAAAATTTCCCGTCACCTATTATTTTATAAGTTACAGTGGCAAACACACTTAGTGAAACACCCTGTATATATACCGTTAAATTGTGACTTTAATTCTAAAGTGTACATAACTAAATACTTGTACATTTATACTTTATGATATAGTGTAGTTTCTTTTACCTGCAGGTGAAGCATTGGTACTTGTGTGGAAAACCAAATGATACATGAAACAAAAGCAAGGAACTAAAAAATGGACATTTATGTGATAGGTTTCAATATAACTTAAGTTCTGCAATTTTTGTAAGTGTAACGTTGATCTTTGTTGTTTCTGTATGTAAATAAAAATAAATGTCTTTGATTTTGGAATCGCCCGCTTCCCTACCTTGTCAAAGAGAGGGCAGTGAAGTGTTAGGCGATGGCGTGAGTGGAGCGGGGCGTAAAGAGGAGCGTGAAGCGGGGCGAACAGCGGCCAAACGCGGCCCGAGTGCGGCGAAGCGGGCAGCAGTGCGCGCACAACGCTCCACAAGTGCCTTCTTGTTCTGGAGCTGCTGTGATGTTTTAGCTGCAACTGTCAGCATCTTGCATGTCGATTTCAGTATTTAAACTGTCCTTTTCAGATACTGACATTTCTTTTTCAGAGTCTCGTCTAGAAGAAAGGAAATAGTTACTGAAATACATATTTTGATCTTTTCTCTTGTTACAGATAGACAAGGTGTTACAAAAAGGTACGGCCAAACTTTCAGGAAACATTCCTCACACATAAAGAAAGAGAATATGTTATGTGGACTTGTGTCCGGAAACGCTTAATTTCCATGTTAGAGCTCATTTTAGTATTTCTCTTTAAATGTGAATTGAAATAATTCGTGCAGACAATTGTCAAAATGCCCAATTCTTTCGTTAGTATGTACTGTACTTCCTCGATTCACCGCCAGTTGGCCCAATTCAAGGAAGGTAATGTTGACTTCAGTGCTTGTGTTGACATGCGACACATTGCCCTACAGTACTAGCATCAAGCACATCCGTACGTAGCATAAACTGATGATCATCACGAACGTGGTTTTGCAGTCAGTGCAATGTTTACAAATGCGGAGTTGGCAGATACCCATTTGATTTAAGGATTAGCACGGGGCAATAGCCGTGGCGCCGGTACTTTTGTATCGAGACAGGTTTCCAGAACGAAGGTGTCCCGACAGAAAGACGTTCAAAGCAAGTGATCGGCGTCTTAGGGAGCACGGAACAATCCAGCCTATGACTCGCGACTGGGGAAGACCTAGAACGACGAGCATACCTTCAATGGACGAGGCAATTCTTCGTGTAGTTGACGATAACCCTAATGCCAGCGTCAGAGAAGTTGCGGCTGTACAAGGTAACGTTGACCACGTCACTGTATGTGGAGAGTGCTACGGAAGAACCAGTTGTTTCCGTACCATGTACAGCGTGTGCAGGCACTATCAGCAGCTGATTGGCCTCCACGGGTACACTTCTGCGAATGGTTCATCCAACAATGTGTCACTCCTCATATCAGCGTAAAATGAGCTCTAAGCTCTAAGCGTTTCCGGACACATGTCCACATAACATATTTTCTTTCTTTGTGTGTGAAGAATGTTTCCTGAAAGTTTGGCCGTACCTTTTTGTAACACCCTGTATTGCTACAGAAATAGCATTCTGAACTTTGGCCTTTAGCTTCCGCATGAGAAAACCAATAACAATAATAGTGTATTAGGCATGTGCAACAATATGGTCAGAACTTGTTGACACATACAGGGCACCTCCGTCTCGAAATGAAGAAAATTGCAGTTGGGTATCACCTATTATGGAAATTTCTCCACTGAATTGGGGCACTTGAAGGAAAACATTGTAAAATCATTTTTCCAGACCATTCTGGATCTACAAATTATAAGAAAGGCTTTAAAAGCTGCGGAAAGCTGAATATACCGCCACCAGACTTAATGCCTCAAACCACAAGTCCCTTGCCATACCTTTCTATTGGCGATGAAGAATACCCACTGAAGCCAAACTTAATGCATAGATTTTTGGAAAAACTCTGAATATGCTCGAAAATGCATTGAATGCTCATTTGGAATGTTGTGTGCAAGATGGTGCATATTATTAAAACCCTTGGAGAGAAATGTACTACATGCGTCTCTCGTAATCAAAACAGCATGTCTTTTGATCATCATGGATTGTGATCCACCTTACAATACGATACAGAACAGCAAGGAAACTAGATACTGACCTCAGTAGACAAAACAACAGTTCATCGTTAGTGGCAAGAAATGCACGAGACATGTTTGTGAACTACATTTGTCAAAAAAGTTAAGAACAATAAAAATGTTTACTTGCCGATTTTTGCGAATTAATTGTGTAAAAACAGAGTAACACAATAAAAAAATTTACTTAATATCAGTATTGAGCATCGTTGCTATTTCACTTCATAGTCGCGGTGGAGTAGCCGAGCGGTCTAAAGCGTCTCGCTGCGGAGCGCGCTGTTGCTCGCCGTGGAGGTTCGAATCCTCCCTGGGGCATGGGTGTGTGTGTTGTCCTTAGGTTAGTTTACCTAGGTTTAAGTAGTTTGTAAGCTACGAACTGATGACCACGCAGTTTGTTCCGATAGATTTACAGACATTTGAACATTTCCCTTCATATATTATTTCAAACTGACCTATTTTTATTCTGACTGTGACTAGATTGTAGTCTTGTGTAGTTCGCGAACGAACTAGTTCGTAAGAACGCTCTGACAGACGAACTACCAGATTTCGCAGATCCCTCGCCTCTTGGCCGGCCGCGGTGGCCGAGGGGACTGAGGCGCTCCAGTCATGGTCTGCACGGCCACTACAGTCGGGTGTTCGAATCCCCCCTCGGGCATGGATATTTGTGCCGTCCTTAGTCTTAGGTAGTTCGTAAGTAGTTTGTAAGCTTAGGGACTGATAACCCCGTAGTTAAGTCCCATACGTTCTACAAACATTTGAACATTTGAACCCTCGCGTCTTAGTTCGTCCGCTCCTTTTCCGAAGACTGGCGGAGAACAGCGAGAGGTTGCAAGAGCGCGTAGAATCACGTGATTCCATTCTGCCAGTTACCTTCATTTCGAGCTGAGATGCAGCTCAGCTGTGGTTTCATAGCTCACTGCCACAATAAATCTAGTTTAAAAATAAAGTACTACGAGTACTCTGTATACACAGTAGTTGAATACCATTGCATCACCCATTCGCGTAAATAACTGTTTTTTCCCTATTTGATGTCAAATTTCCCTAAAATACGGGTAATAGCACACGCTTTGGCAACACTGATTCATTATATAAACAATCCGTCATAAAAAAAGAGCTCTTTTAGTAGCGGTAGCAAAAGCCAAAAAGAGTGGACGAACTGGAAGGAGCGGACGAAGTAGGAGCAGCGGACGAACTTGGAGAAGCGGACGATTATGCCAAACGTATCTCGCTTCATAGTTCGTTGGATTCTTTTCCGAAGACCGACGGGCAATAGCGAGAGGGCGCGTATCAGAATTAAAAATCACGTGTTTGCCTTCTGCTGATGAGTCATTTCGAGGTGAGCGTCTGCCTGCTAGATTACATAGTTCAGTGCTACAAAATTTGTGTTTTGATGTGTTCTGCACTCTGCAATATCTGACTAATAAATTCCACAATGCCGAGATATAGAGGTAACTCTAAACTTAAACGTGACAAATTATCCACAAACTGTTTCTTTTGGTTTGCGTGATATCGTTAGCGGCTCAAGTAGCAAGCGCATGAAGCAGCTAGGTGGGGGAACTTCTGCCTCCACCTGCATGCGCAGACCACGCTGCTCAGCCGTCACTGGGAGCGGACGAACTAAGAGAGCGAACTAGTTCGCGGCAGAGCCGTGAACCTAAAGTGAGCGCTCCCGATCGCGAACTATTATGCGCAAATCTACTAGATTGCCAAATTTCTGACCTTTCTTGTACCGCAGAGATAATTTCCTGAAACCACAAGTCTCTCCGCCCGCTGCACGCTCGCCGCACGCTTCGGGAAACAAAACATGTTTGCGGTGCCGCGCACGCTCCGCTCTATGCTGCTCCCGCCCGCTGCAAGCGCCGCCTCAAACGCCTGCCGCCAGGACACCTCCGTAGTGTCAAGTGCGTTCGTGTTGCACGCTGTACGCTCTGCTTCAAGCTACATCCGTGGTCTCGCGGTAAAGTGCCTGACTTGCACGTGCATGTCTTAGTGGTCGAAACCGACAAAAATTTTGCCGGGCGCCGTGGCTCGGCGCGCCCGGTCAGGGGGCTGAACGCTCTCTGTAATTAAAAAGCTGAGCCAACCATTCAACGAACAAACTGAACGACCGACCGCAAACCTAGATCTGTCAGATGAGGGAAAAAAAAAAAAAAAAAAAAAAAAAAAAAAAAAAAAAAACTTTACGTCCCGCTGCACTCAGGCCACGGCCTTACACGATTCATCGGGTAAGTCACAATTATAATTTTATCTCGAGTCAGCGTCCTCCGCCGCAATTGTACCTCGCTGTTTAACTTTCTTTTATTCCCTCGCTGCGAAAGAAAGACATTCAACAGTTGTCTGTTCTGCTCGTTCCGTTGTAGTGGAAGGAGGTGTGTATTCCTGCTCCTGTAGATTCTACATTTTAAATGTGAATTTGATTGTTTCCGAGATTAATAAATTACAGTTAAAAACTGTCTTTAAAATAATTATTAATTTTTTTAGTCACAGTTTTTTCCAACATTGGGGGTTAATGATTGAGTGCTTAGGCTTATGGTAAGATTTATTATGTACGATCGGTTATAGCATTTCATGGATAATGCAGCAATTCCTTATTTCTCATTTTACTGTACCGTTAGAACCAGCAGTCATTCTTTTCTGTTGCAAATTATTTATTAATTTTTCCGAAGTCTGTTACGTATTCATGTAAAATCATTTTTGCTAAATTCTATTGTTACGATCTGATCCCGAACATTCTACTCAGATTTTTAATTTACTCCATAATCGACAACAGAATGTTGCAGTAGCGGCATTTACAAGATCTATGAGGTAACTTCATTCCTAATTTTTATAGTGCTACTAGCCGACGTATTTACGCCCTTCATGTTCAAACTTTATACCAAATTGTAATCAATTAGGTCTTATTTACAGTTCATTTTTTTTTTTTTTCAAAATTTATTATAACAGTGTCTAAACTTCACACGCTGCAATCTTCAAGTTCAACGTAGCACTCGACAACACAAGAAGATATCTTGTAACTTTAACAGTAACTCTCACTTTTACACTCTGAAAACTTTAAAAGTCTCACTCTTCTGAAGGTCGCGGCACAGAGCGGCATAGCTTCGCCGTCACGATGCCAGCCAAACACAGACAGCCACATCTGGACGTACCGCCCAGCCTTTATACCTGTCCTCCGGAGAAACCCATCGGTCACGAAATTCCCCGTTTCCACCCCTTGCCAACGTACAACGCTTTGCCAAGTATACCATACATTCATACATATACATCTTTAAACACTTACACTAAACACAAATAAATATCAATCTGATTATAGTAATTAACATTTCATTTCATGACATTTCATTTCTCCTATGGAGAGATTATTTACAAATTATTGAAACACAGAAAACATGCATAAGTAAATTTAAACAATGTGATTTTGTGGTATGATCATTTTCTAATACCGCCTCTGCGAACAAACACTGCCATGCAGGTCGTGTATCTGTCTTGTACTTTATGTTATTAACTAATACAATCGTATGAGTGAATTAAGTTTCCTGTGATCGATATTTATCTTACGTCGACTGTAAGCATATCAGGTGATGCACATTGTTAAGATCTTTTATGTGAGCCCTCGCTCACCTCTGAATCTTAAATGGTTTACAAGTTATGAATTTTTTTTAACTAAACTCTAAATTGCCATATTTTCATTCTATTAAAACGTTTTTCTATGTGCTTGATAGGAGGGATGTCTGTGCGTTACCAGCGGGGGCGTATATAAGGTGGGGGGGGGGGGTGTTACGATGGAGTTCAATCCCCCCACCCCCACCCAGAACTTTTTTTTTCACTCGTGCGAAAAATAAATTTGTGTAATGAATATCAGTGTTAGACTGAAAACTTTTCCAACAAAGAGAGGTAGCACGGTGTCTGTAAGTTATAATCGATGCTTAGTTGAGCTTTCACACTTTGTCTTGAATGGCCGGCCGCGGTGGCCGAGATGACTGAGGCGCTCCAGTCACGGTCAGCACGGCCACTACGGTCGGGGGTTCGAATCCCCCCTCGGGCATGGATATTTGTGCCGTCCTAGTTCGTAAGTAGTTCATAAGTAGTTTGTAAGTTTAGGGACTGATGACCCCGTAGTTAAGTCCCATAAGCTTAACAAACATTTGATTTTTTGTCTTGAATGTCTGTCTTGTGGGTGGCCTTCGTGAGGCCTAGGCAAGCGTCGCTCACAACTTTCACCACAGTAAATCTGACCAATTAAAAAAATATTAATTTCTCAGGTAACCACCACCTAACCATCAGTAACAATGAACAAGTATTGGTTAATTCCAGCCAGAAACACGCTCCCACAGACTGTACCGCGCGAGGCTTGTCTAGCGAGTAACGAAGGCCACCATGTCTTACGTTCACTACTGCTTCCAACTTCATTGATCTACTAACTTCATTACTACAGGAGCAAGGCAAACTTTTACGTAACAGAGACAAATAATTTTTTTAAATAGTGATGTTCCCATCCTCTGCTTACAAGAAGCAACCTTACTTTCGTCCAACTACTGTAAATGCACTCTAATATCACGTTGCAATCTCTAAAGTGTCATTTCGCCAAAGTAGTATTACAAAGAAGCGACGGATGTCTATCATAGGAGGCGACAGTGGACTTTGTTAATGTCTCCTGTCAGCTTGCTAATATTCGTCAGCACTGCAACTTACTACGGTAATTTGGGTTTACAAAGGCCGATGTGCAGGCGCTAAAACGTAGGGGAGGCCACGGTAACGGTGCCACACCAGTTTTATGACGAACGGTTTGCCAATGTTGGCAGTACGAGTACGCTTGCCAGTGTTCTATCTCCGTTACCTACCGCGGAACTAATTCCTGTGGACGCCGTCCGTGATTGTTGATAGGAATTAATCGTGTGAAAGAAATTGTTAGTTTCAAGTTTTTGATCTAATTTTCTAGCCTGTATTTTATTGGAATAAGTACCTCTATAGGCTGTCAGTGCTTTTTAATACTCATATTAACGGAATCTGTAGATATTTAGCTTCGATTTCGTGTCTCTAACCTAATTGTTTCGCAAAAAATGGCTTAAAATTGACGTTCTTAGTCATATTTTTAAACTGGGGTAATGACGCCATGGTGGAGAATTTAGGCAAAATGAATTGTAATAGCGCGGTTGCTCGCCGTGGAGGTTCGAGTCCTCCCTGGGGCATGGGTGTGTGTTTTTGTCCGTAGGTTAGTTTACCTAGGTTTAAGTAGTTTGTAAGCTACGGACTGATGACCAAGCAGTTTGGTCCGATAGATTTACAAAAAACACATGTTTTTAAGTGTAATACAAATGCATAAATTTTGTATAATGGGCACTTGCAGAATGTACAGAATGTAGTAGGTTAGAAATGCCAAAAACTATACAGGTATTTCTGACTTTTGCGGTATCTTAATCAAGCCTAAATTATAAAATGTATTTTTATTCCAATTTCACATCTATAAGTACTTGAAGCCTTCTAGAAGTCTAATAGAGAAGAATAATAAGTATAAATTACAACGGTTGTAACACTTATTTACTACTACTCACTCATCGAGTAGGTTTAGCCTTGATTTTCAAATTATGGCGTCAATACCTCGGAACCCAAGGTAACGGCACCACCGCGTATATTTCACAATATATTTTTAACAATAAAACTTAAAAAAATAAATGTTTGAAAAATGTTAATAAAGTAGTATTAGTTAGCGAAGCGGTAATATTATTCTTTACGTAAAAGACACATCTTTAATAAGGAAAAAAAGCTGGATCCCTTAAGTGGCGCCATTCCCCTGGTCTCCCCTATATGTTATTTGTCTGAAAACTTTCGATATTTTATGATTGCTGGCAACTGACGATCAAATGTTCAAATGTTTGTTAAGCTTATGGGACTTAACTACGGGGTCATCAGTCCCTAAACTTACAAACTACTTATGAACTACTTACGAACTAGGACGGCACAAATATCCATGTCCGAGGGGGGATTCGAACCCCCGACCGTAGTGGCCGTGCTGACCGTGACTGGAGCGCCTCAGTCACCTCGGCCACCGCGGCCGGCGCAACTGACGACTTGAGCCAAATGTGGTAGTGCGGAAGGTATTTCTAATTTAGTATTTCGGCAGGTCAACGCCCGTCATTTTCAGGGTATGCCACTACAACAGGAATGGCTGGTCTTCATGATTACAATCTTTTTCCAATAACGCTTCATTCTTTTATCAACTATTCGCAAAATTTTGCAAATTAATAGAAAAAATTGCAAGTTTGTTTTATGGGGGGGGGTCACAGCTTTGACACCTGTCAACTGCGAGAAGGCACCTCAATATAGTTCCGGCTCTGAACCCTCCCCAGATAAAATATTTATCTACGCCCCTGGTTGCCAGAGGTGTCATATGAAACCCTTTTAGGAACTGTGTCGCACTTCTCTGTTTTAATTATTATTCCTTTTTCAATTTAACTTTATCGTATACAATACACTGTAGCCTCTCTGTAGTCGGGCCGCGGAAAGAACGACCCTGACAGTTCTCGCACGTGGGCCGCGGAGGGTGGGGGGACATTCAAACACCAACCTGAGCTCTGGAATTCGTAAACGTTGCCAGGGTAACGGTGCCGCGTTGCCACCGAACCTCTCTAGGTCGCACGGGGTGGCATGCTTCAGTCGCTGCAAAGCATCTGTCGTGTGTTCATCGTTACCGGTTTTGTTCGTGCCGTGTTAGCGTGTCATTAATTTCAGACGTGTGTGAGATGGCTTCTTCCTCTAACCGTAAGAAAGTCACTTCTGTGACCAATAGACTGGCTGTCGAAACCGATCTGATGATATTACTCGGTCACTATACTATGACAGTCGACAGCGACCGTAAACAAATGAGGCAAAAAACGCTCTTCTTTTTATGTAAGAAGACAAATAATTTCACTGGAAGAGGCGATTTTACTACTTGTAAAGTGGTTGTCCTTATTTGTTTACCCTCTCGGCAGACTGCCACAGTACAGTGTCCGAGTAATAACAACGAGTTTGTGGAAAATGGCTATAGAAGATGAAATATATAAACAAAATTCTTCAACTAGCGCCCTTTGGCTGAAGTGTAAATTAAACATTATATTTAATGGAATACTGGAACATATTGAAGCTTTACTGTAACTCGAAATATATTTTTAAACCTTTCTTTTTAACTGCAAAAAGAGTGTTTTTCATTGCTTCGTGGTTGTTATCGTTCGTTCACGCTTTAGTAGTACATTGCAACCGTTCCAAAATATTCGGACGTGATATTCGTATGCCGGCGACTGGCACGGCGTAACAACAAACAGCCGCGTAGCAGCATTGGCAACATAGCCGCTAGCTGTCAGAGTTGTTCTTTCGGCGGCTCGACTATAGCTGCGCCGTGTATTCTCTCTGACGCCACGGGCTTTCGAAGAGAGCGCTAAGTTACCCCCCACCCTCCCCTCTGAGCCGGCCGTTTCCGCCCTACATACACACAACAGCTCTCCGCTGGCCAGCCCGCTATGAGCCCTAGCCATACGGCTGTTAGACATGGTTTCGATGAATTACAGATAATGCATTCCCATCAATGCCACCTGTCTACATAGATATTGTAAGGTAAGCCTTGCAGTAAGCCTTACATTACAACGATATATGAGCCCCATTTTGAGAGATTTTGTTTGTTTGAACCTGAAGGTAGTGTATTCATAGTAATTATTATCTTCTGATGACAAATTATTAATGATTGTGATGCGTAATGTATGTATGCAATGCAATTATAAACATTTCATGTCATTTGTTTATTGTCTGTGCTGTATTTGTTTATGTATATTTTATGTAATTTATTTTCTGTACTTTGAATGCTTTTCCATTCACTGTAATTAACTTGTTTGGTTTAATTTGTGTATGTTAAATATTTCACTGTGAACAAGATCAAAAATCGATATAAAAATGAAAGTCGAAATGGCTTCTCTGGTCAGAGACTTTATTGAACAGCAGCGCTCGCTGGTGGGAGAGCAGGCAAGCAGCAGTATCTGCAGCCCCGTGACGTAGATCAGACGTTCGTACGTGGTCCGCGGAGTGCTCAAACAATATTTGTAACGAAGTGCTATCATATGTGGAAATTATAATTTCTTTAAAGTGCTACGAAATAAAAAGTATAGATGAAACATGTGTTTAAGAGTATCCAAGTGAAGTAAAAAACAGAGTTTAATGAAATATTCATTCGTTCGTTCTGCTGAGGCAGAAATTCGTTACGTGTTCGGTATCCGTCCAGACGTCCGAAACGCGGTAGCGTCATCGCGGACGCTAACGGTCGCGATTCGCGTATTACCTCGGCATACTGCCAGCAAGCTGCCAAAAGAGGAGCCACTACCATAACAATTTGTGTATGAATTCTTGTAACCACTATATTGTAATGGAACCATTGTCGAACTACAGAGAAGCACAAAGCTAGACTGATGACTAAGATAAGTTGAATGTTGTTTGTGGTAATTTACTGTGAATGCATGGTTGAATTTTGTTAGATTGTACTTTTACTTGCTTATTTGAAACAAATACTTAACCAATCCTCAATAATGCATGAATAACATTTTAATTAGATCATCTTGACAAAGAGAGAGATCACCTAGAATAGAGACAGTGATAGTTATTAGAATAAGACTTGCTCGTAGACCGTTGCATGCCAGTTTTACAATACTGAACAACCAATAAAAAAAAGAGAAAAAAATCAGTTCTTCTGAAACTTAGGATAAAATTAAGAATAGCAATTGAACTTCATTATAGTAATTAATGCAGATTAATGAATAATTCTTCTATTTGTTTTATATAACTGAGTTCAACAATAATTACCACCGCCACATCTATCCTATAATGAACCAAACTCATACAATTATCGATTTCATTTTATCAGCCAAGACTGATTAACGTAAATTTACTGTTTGCTTAAAAGCATTAATTTTTGTCAAATACTGACTGCACCCACTTGCCAACCACTTCCCTCTAAATTTATTGCTGTTACTATTTCGAAATTATTACTACCACTGGCTTACTAATTAAGTCGTACGCATTGCACATACGCATTAGTTTATCTTCAGCTATCAGTGTTCGCACAGTCTCCGTTGGAGATTTTGTAAGGAAAGGAAATTGAGTGATCTTTTGAAAAGTGTGTCTGATAGGGCCACAGTTTTTGTTAATAACATTAATTGTGTTGCTAATTCTTTCAAAATTTAATTACACCTCTTATTATTACCAACCCCTTTCTTCTATTTATTTTTTCTTTCCTTACAATATAATGCAACAAAAATAATAAGAAAAGAGAGTGTAACAATTTTCTACATTGGCAACGTCAGTGTTTGCAGTGCATTTAATCTATCTTGATAAATATCTCCAAACATAATGATAAAAGTCGACCACTGTACGTAGCAAGAGCCTTGCTTTGTCACTAAAATTAGTAAATAAGGTCCATGTGACGACTGGTTATTCCCTGCTACAAAGTCTTGTTCCCTGGCCCAAACTGAGAACAGACTCGTTTCAAATTACTTCAATAACAGGAAGTTAATACTACAGTGGTCAATATACATAGCGGCTCTCACGTTATTATACACAGACATTAATAAGAAAGCCATCACAATTAAAGTTATCTTAGAAAGGAGGCTAAGAAAAACATTTATGGCGCAACGGAATTTAGTCGTAAGAAACGTTGCATCTGAGCATGTTCTCAGCACTTATGAAAGAATATAAAAGACGGAAGTTGCTCTAAAACTACAATTTATAGGCAACTTACTGATTATGCTGAACATAAACTTGTTTATTCATTTAGAACAAACAACACTCATTCTCTCACACACACGCAATGCCACAGCGAAACTCACAAAAATCAGCGTGCTGAGATAAGGTGGAAGCAGGCGCCGCTATCGTAGGCGAAATTCAGCAAGTCGGAGGTAGCACAAAACACAATATACAAACACTTTGAAGCTGGCTCTGGTCCGTCGTGCCTGTTTTGAGATGGTGCGTGTGTAAAGCAAGTTAAATTACGTCTGAATTGGACCGCGAGCAAATACGCTAACGGCGACACACGGCTACGTTACATGAACGCACTCCACTGAAGGTGAAGTGGTTGAAAGTCGGATTCATTATACAAAATTACAGTGGATTCTTAAATTGCAGTCTGTCAACAATCGATCTAGGTACTGGTTTTATATGAGAAGTGCCGTGAACTCAGGCGACTAGCTGCAAACCCCGGAAGTCGGAGCTCGGACCCACGTGGTTCCGAAAACCGATAAAATTGAATAAATTCAGTTTCCGAAAATGAAGAAAATTAACTACTGCATGTAACGCATAGAAATGCTTAGAATTATATAAGGAAGCGAATGAAATACAGCTACACGCGATAGGGGGCGATTACAGAGACGGGTGAGGTCCTGTCTCAGAAAAACCACAAAAATGAAATAAGTACAACGTCGGAAAAATAAAAATAAGGATTACGGCATGCAACCCATAGAAATGTTTAGAATTACATAAGGAAGCTAATGAAGGAGGCTGTACAAGGCTCAGAGAGACAGAGTACGTACTCCAAGTCGGAGAAGAAACAGCAACATTAAAATAGGCCGTTGTTGTCAACGGCGACTCTTCATCAGAGACGAGTGTATCGTCAGGTGTTCCCCAGGAGAGTGTCATAGGACCACTAGTATTTTCTATCTGTATAAATGATCTTGCAAGCTTCCCCTACCCTACTCGTAGAGCAGCTATTAGAAGCAACAACTGAAGTCATTATTCCCTATCACACCCTGCACCATCTCATATCTTACGTCCAAAAATGACTAAGAATTTTCAACAGATAAATGCAGTCTGATTTGGCATAATCACTCATTTATTTTCAAAAAAAGAAAAAAAAAACTTTCACACGCATATAAACCACTTAATAACTTTCTGAAAGATAACATTTACAATTTCATCAGTTAATTCCTGGTTGTCAGGCGTGATAGCTATACTTGTTAAATCAGCAGAAAGAACTAGCTTAGTATCTCCGTGAATGTTGAATGGCAAGTCATTAATATATATTAAGAACAGCAAAGGACCTAAGACCGAACCTTGTGGGGCCCCATTTTTGATAACTCCCCTGTTAGAGGAATTAATGGTTTCATCTATATCATTTGAACTGCTTATTTCAACTTTCTGCACTCTTCTGGTTAATTTAAACCATTTGCGCACTGTCCCACTCATACCACAATACTTAGCTTATCTAGAAGAATCCCATGATTCACACAATCATAGGCCTTTGAGAGATCACAAAAAATATCAACTGGTGATGTCCGGTTATTCAAAGCATTTAATATTTCATCAGTGAAGGTATATATAGCATTTTCTCTTGAAAAGCTTTTTTGAAAACCAAACTGATATTTTGTAAGAACTTTATTTTTACTAATATGTGAAGCAACTCAAGAATACATCACTTTTTCAAAATTTTTGTATAAATCTGTCAGAAGTGAGATGGGGCGGTCGTTGTTGGCATCAGACGTATCCCCTTTTTTTATGCAAAGGTTCAACGATAGTATATTTCAGTCTATCAGGGAAAATACCCTGCTTTAAAGAGCTATTACATATATGGCTGATAATCCTAATTATCTCTTGGGAACACGCATTTAATACCCTGCTGGAAATGCCATCAATTGCATATGAACTTTTGAAAGAGTTTATAATTTTCCTAATTTCTGAAGCAGATGTGGGTGGAATTTCAATTGTATCAAATTGTGTGGGTAGCTGATAGAGAGATCTTTTATGTAGTTTGCGTTTGTCATGCCGTTTGTTTCTGTCTTCTGTTACAGGTAAGTCCTTGACAATCACACTATTGCATTGCAAATTGCACGACGGAACTGCGTCTGGCTTAAGCACTCTTTTTCGCTACAAACTGAGCAACTCAAACTGTAAATCCCTCACGTAATCTGATTCTGTGAAATGGCGAGAGCATATTCGTGCATTAGAAACATTTACATTGTTTTTGCTTTAACATTTGGACAGCCAATGTTTTTATAATGCTTCATTACGCGGAAAACTGTGATACATTACGTCAGTTCCCTTTGTGTTCCGGTTGTAGGAATAACAGCCTGTGACAGCACAGCCCGGTATTGTATAACTTAGTTTACACACGCTCAATTTTATCAATAATTAAAGGAGCAGCATTAGCCGTAAAATCTTTTGCTTTATTTAGGAAAAGCGATTTCGGTTTTCCAAGAAACTATCTTCAGTGCTGTCAGCAAGTTCAAAACAGCATATTTGAGAAATGTACAATGACATTTACGTTTAACATATCCATAGACAACATAGCTAGATACATGTGATACTATACTGTTCGGAAGTTTGGAATCGTTTCTCTATGCAGTTACAGCAAAAACCATAACACTCCCGAATTCATTAAAGTTTCCACTATTAATGTGTACTTCCGAGGGGAGGATTCGAAGTAATCCCCCAAATATATGGAAAAAACTATCACACACGCAACGCTTCCACCTATTTCCATAATATACTGTTTGGCGCAGCTGCTTCCACAGAATATAGAAAACATGTACCGTACTGCGCATTGCTTGCTGCGCCCCGCTGGCTGACGCTCAACCACTGAACTAGTGGTGCCACACACCAGAGATATTGCAGCGAGAGACCACGAACACCGACTGCCGGCGTGGCGCAGGGGATAGCGTCACGGACTGCGGTGCAGAAGGTCGCCGGTTCAATCCCGCCCACCGGATAAAATTTATTTCTTTGTAATTTACAATTCCAGAAGGTTCCACATCTTTCTTATGTTCACTTGTAAATTCTACGTGTTTCTTATGTTAACTGTTCTTCTAATTTCTGGTAAGTTCTGTCTGTGTATAAATAGCAGAGCACTCTGCCTGAGAGGCGGTCAGTGCTGCGTGTATGTTGAGTTCGTAAAAAACGTGCTTTTAGTATAAGTGCTGTGTTTAGTTGCCTTCTAAGTCAAGCCTGTTTCCATTTCAACGCGACAATATTACCAGTCCTAAGTCTGCGTAGCAAAGACATTACCCTCTATACCATGATATCTTACAATCTGATGGACAGAGTAACTTGTAATCTGAGGCTTTTTGCTGACGATGGTGTGGTGTATGTGGTGTGGTGTATGGGAGGGTAACTGTAGTAGCATAAAGAGTGACTTAGACAATATTTCTAGTTGGTGTGAAGAATGGCAGCTGCCTCTGAATATAGAGAAGTGTAAGGCGATTCACATGATTAGGAAAAACACTCCCACTATGTTCGAATACAGCATTAGTAGTGAACTTCTTGATGCAATCACTTCGTTCAAATATCTACGCTTACCATTGCAGAGCGATATGAAACGGACCAAACATGTGAGGGCACTTGTGAGTAAGGCGGACGGCCAACTTCATCCGTAAAGAAGACCGCGTATGAAGCGATTGTACGACCACGTCCTTAGTATTGCTGTGTTTGGGACCCGCAGTTTACAGGAAGACATGGAAGCAGTTCAGGTTCACTACTGGTAGGTTCGACCAATGCGTGTCACAGAAATGCTCCGTGAATTCTAATGGGCATCTCTGGAGGAAAGACGACGTTCTTTTCGAGTAATTCTGTTGAGGAAATTTAGAGGGCCAGAATTTGAAGCAGAGTGTAGTACGATCTTGCTGCCGCCTACTTACATTTCGCGTAGTAATCACAAAGACAAGAGAAATTGGGGCTCGTACAGGGGCATATAGACATTCTTTTTTTTCCTCGATCTATTTGGGATTTGAATAGGAAATAAAATGACTAGTAGTTGTACAGTGTAGCCTCCGCCATGCACATTAATGTGGATTGTGGCGTATATATGTTGATGTAGACCAAAATCAAATGTTTGTGAAGCTGAAGGGACTTAACTGTGGGGTCATCACTCCCTGAACTTACAAACTACTTATAAACTTTATTATGAATAGCAGTGTTTGTCAGTCTTTGCAACTACAATACAAATGCGGTTTTTCTCACCAGACGCCTTTCGTTTTAATGACAGTAGAACATCATCGGTGGTCTGTAATAACAGAAATCTACAGTTTATTTTGTTTTTAGAACGAAAGCAGTTCGTTAACGGTACATGAAAAGTACGTCTAACGTTTGGTTACTTACGGAATTTTGGTCTTGTTTTCGCTTCACGTCATGGAATGTCGGTCTGTTTTGATGTGAAGCGAAAACAAGACAAAATTTCCGTAAGTAACAAAACGTTAGGCCTACTTTTCATGTTCCGTTTACCAACTGTTTTCCATCTAAAAAGAAAAGAAACTGTAGATTTATATCATTTCAGAGCACTGAATATGTTTTACTGTCTTTAAAACGAAACGCGTCTGGTGAGAAAAATCGCATTTTTATTGTAGTTGCAAATACGGTCAAACACAGCTATTCATGATTATGAAAGCAACTACGGACATTTTGGCCACACAAACAACGAATACTTATAAACTGCCTGATAATAAAGCCAACACAACCATTCATGGCCGAAGGGGGATTCGAGCTCCCGACGGGAGACGGCCTCCCGCATCGCGGCATAGCGCCTCAATGCGTTTGGCCTCTCCGCCGCGTCTGATGTAGATCGCTCGTTGGGACGGGTAATTTAAGGCCAGAGGTGGAAATGGTATGACGCAGAGGGGGTAAATCCCCCCAGGCCCCTCCACCCCTTGCAACGTTTAGATTAACGTCGAGTAAAGAGTTAAGATAACAAAATTATGTACTGCATCAGATAGGAATTACAGTTTTAACAGATATGTGAATAAAATACGTTACCACACGTGTGTCGTGTATGATACCTCACCAGATGCTCTAATTGTTTTGAGCAGTGTACATTTACGGCTGTTGGTGGATGAATTGTAAGAGTAAGTTGTAATTTGCGGCTGTCAACTGATGATGCAGCCGCGGTGGAGTAGCCGAGCGGTCGCAGTCTGCTTTCGGCTCGCGTGCTGTGTGGACGTCTGTTTACTTCCTCGCTGCGGCCGGACGCGCGCTTACAGTGTGTGGTGAGTTAGACGCTCTTGTAGCGTAAATATTAGCTTTACGTATCGAAATGTGTAGATCATCAAGATGAATCAACCTAAACGGAAATATACTTTAAAGTTCTCGTTTGACGAACACTATGCTAGACCAAGAGCATTTGAAGTAGAGGCGTTCCTTCGAGATGTAGTAAAGCTCAGTTTTAGTGAGATAGTCGGGATCCACTTATCGATCGTGAGTAGCACTGTTTATGTAAAAATGATTAATACTGAGTGCTGTGAAAAGGTTATCGAACAATGCAGAGGCAAACTGAAATTTAATCATTGTGACGGCAATGTTGGTACAGTTCAAGTTGATTATGCGGGATTTGGGACTAGAACTGTTCGTGTCTTTGAACTCCCGTTCGAGATAACCGAAGATGAGATTAATTCAGCTCTAAAACCATATGGGAGGGTTATCAGCAATACTGCCGAAAAATGGACAAGTTTTCAAACGTTCCCAGTACTCAATGGTGTCAGGCAACTAAAAATTGAGCTACAAAAACATATTCCGTCGTATATTTACGTTTGCGGATATAGAGCCATTGTCATGTACGACGATCAACCACGTACATGCTCAGGCTGTGGACAGACAGGGCACGTCAGATCCGAGTGTGTGCAGCGAAGAGTGGCGCAGGTGCCGGCAGGTGAGCCGGTTGCGCCAATGAAGATGACATCACTACCTGTGACGTATGCCATGGCCCTCCGAGACAACACGGCCGCCACGTCGACCACCGCAATGGACGGAAACTACGGGACTGACGGCGCTAACGTAAGCGTGGCAATGGACACCAGTACTAATCAAATACCGATCGTAGTAACTACCAACACGACGGAAACAGTCTCTAAAGATGAACCTGATAAAAATATCCCAGAGACCTATGCAGCGTGAGGAGGAAGCCGTTTCTATTAAAGATGATAATACTCAGGACCCCACTAGCACTTCCGAGAATGAGGAGAGTCCACAATCTGGATCCTCCCCGAAGAAACATAAAAAACGGCGCATAGCACCTCCTGACGCCAAACAAAAAGTACAGCCAGTGCGTGAGAAAGCGCAACAAATTAGCCGAAAATTAAGTGCCGACATGTCCGGAAAATTGCAACGGAGTCAACAGATGAGTATGGACCTTTCGTCAAATATAGAAACGCCCAAACAGCAGGGCGGTGCAAAGGCTAACTCTACAAAGAAAGACTCGCGAAACAAAACACCATCTCAACATGGCTCTGAGAAAGAGATGCTTCAATACACTCATAGAGGGAACTGGGCAGATGAAACTGCACAATTCCCTGAGGACGAAGAAATGAAGGAAGTACCGAGGGGTGAGAAAACGAAGGGGACGTCACCTCCATGTCCGATACACTAGAGATATTAGGCGCTATGAGTATCAGTCATGTTATTCACCCTTATTGTCAATCTAACTTTTCACAATTGCATTACAATCCTATAAAATAGGAACGATAAACATCAATAAGATCAGGAGCCATTTAAAACTTAAGTCCTGACAAGATATGCTTTACGCAGCAGATATCGACATAGCAATGTTGCAAGAAGTTACAGACATCCACCTTGATGATATCACAGGATATAATGCAATTGTCAATTCAGGGAACGATTCCGAGCTCGGCACAGCAATACTAAGTAAAGAAGGTATTATTGTCAACGATGTAGTCAAACTGACAAATGCCAGAGGCTTAGCTGTCACCATCAACGGCACTAGGCTCATCAATATCTACGCACCCTCCGGCTCCAGCAATAGACGGCGTAGAGCTGAATTTTTTAAAGATGATATAGTCTCCCTTTTCTGTGGACGATATGACCAAGTAATTTTAGGAGGGGATTATAACTGCGTCTTGTCGGCCAAAGATCAAACGCCAAACTTTAATTATTGTGCCGAACTTGATGACATAATCAAACAACTGAACATGACTGATACCTGGGAGCTCAAAAACGGCGCACTACCAGGCTTTACTTATATCACAAGCCATTCAGCCAGTCGCATCGACAGGATATATGTGTCCGATAATTTAAAAACGCAGGTGCTGCAGACCGAGTTGTGGCCCACCATATTTTCAGATAACATAGCATACATTTGCACCATGAACCTTAAAAGACAAGAAACATACCGGGGACGAGGACTGTGGAAATTAAATGTGGCACATCTGCAAGACCTGAATGTCACGATATATTCAATAGTGTATGGACTGACTGTGAGAAGAAATTCACCTCATACCCCTCGTCACTGACTTGGTGGCTGAAATGTGCTAAACCGTCTATACGACGCTGATAAACTATTCTCGTGATAAGAATGCCTGGCAAAAACGGACGACTCAATTTTATTTTACAGTTCTTAGAGAATTATACACTAATGATCGATCAGTAATCAACAACCATTTAGAGATAAAAAGAATTCAGGCCAAACTCTTAGCTTTGAAACGGAAACAGATTGAAGGTTGCAAAATACGATCAAGGCTTCAAAACGACATAAAAAGAGAACATACGTCAATTTACCACGTGATAAATGAAAGAAAGGGCCACCAGAAGAAAATATTAACTGAAATTCGCTCCATGGATGGTAGACTGATTACGCAGCAAAGTGAGATTAAGAACGAAATCTATAAATACTTCACCAACCTGCTAAGTAATACCAAAACGGACACCACAGCGCAAAATTTTCTTACAACAGGACTGTCACGGAAGCTGGACCAGGATCAAGCAGATAACCTGTTGGCTGACGTGGCGGATGCAATAACACGAAGTCCAAAAAACAAATCTCCTGGGCGTGACGGAATTCCAGCTGAGCTATAACACACGTTCCGAAGGCAAATGATACCTAAGCTAACACGAATCTGCAACGAATTAATGAATCCCAGCAGTGATATCCCAAGTGAGTTTAGAGAGGGAATAATAGTTCTAGTCCCGAAAATTCATGCAGGAAAATCTGTAACAAATCTACGACCGATAACATTACTGAACTGTGACTATAAAATATTTTCCCGCATCTTGTTTGAGAGATTAAAAGCCGTAATGAACACCGTCACTGGTCCGTATCAATCCAGCGTCGGACGCGACAGATCCATTCACCACACACTGTGTGACTATAGAGACATCATATCAATTGCTGGAGCTTGTAAAATAAAATGCGCGCTCGTCTCATTAGATTTCGAGAAAGCTTTCGATAGAATCAATCATGATTATCTCTTCCACACTATAGGTTATATGAACTTTCCGCAACGTTACATCGGAATTATAAAGAATTTTTTAAACAGTGCTACCTCCATAGTCATGGTCAACGGTCAGCCCAGCAAACCTATCACAATAAACAGTTCAGTGAGACAAGGGTGCCCACTATCTATGTCCCTATTTGCAATAGCCATTGAGCCTCTGCTTTTCCATTTAAATCAACATCTCCAAGGCATCACAATAGATGGAGAGAAGATAGTGTGCAAGGCCTATGCTGACGACGTTGTATTTCTGGTCCGGGATAACGAAGAGATATGCAAGGCATTAGAAATAATAGATAAGTATGCACTTGCATCCGGAGCCAAGCTGAACAGCAATAAATGTGCACTAATGAATATTGGGCGTGGCTTAGGAGTTCCCAATCAAGGACCAATAAAGGAAACCCCCACATTAAAATGTCTTGGAATCGAATATGCACCAAACATCCGGCAGACAATTGCTTCGAACTATAGAAAATTACTTAATGTCATACGTGCCAGCATCCACCAACATACGCTCAGGATGATTGATGAAATACAGGGAGTGCAACTCGTAAACATCTACCTAACTTCCAAAATAAATTACGTGGCACAAGTTCTGCCAATGCCAAAAGACGTGGCAAAAAGGATCCTGGCTGCCTTTGGTCATTTCGTCAGCCGTGGCCACATGTTTAAAGTAAAATTTGAAACACTGACGTTACCACCTATTAACGGTGGCTTAAACCTTGTAGACGTGTATAATAAAGCACATGCACTGTACACGTGCAAGACGTACAAACAATGGAAGAGGTCACCGAATAGCATAGCAGCATTTTTACTTAACGAAATAGTACCAGCCAACTGCGATGCCCCAATTGATGTTCACCACATCCCCAGCACACTCTACCATTTAAAACATTTCTTAATAGAGCACAGTTATCTTAGGATGAGGATTGCAGAGAAAGATATGATAAGTGTCAAACAAGTATACAAAAACTAAATGGAGTCTCATAACAAGAATGTCATAGAAACTAAATTCAATACAGTCAACTGGTCAAATATCTGGAAAAACATCCATCATTCGAACTTACCAACTGACGTGAGGGCAACGTGGTACTACGCCGTTAATAGAAAAATGACAACGAACGAACGCCTTCATTCCATTCGCATGGCCGATTCCCCTATGTGTCTCACCTGTAATCTAAATGACACAGATGATCACCAGTTTGTTTGTGGTGATGCGAACATACAGTATTTTATATATTGAAAAACACTGAAAATAGCGAACAAGACTTTTGGACGTATATAAGGACCCAGCACCACAACCTACTGAAAATAAAGGATTATCATCATCAATATGCTAATTTCCTTACGAGAACTATCATGTAAATTGCACATGGAACAATACCATTGACGATGGACTTTTATAGAATGAAAGTAACATTCATTGCACAAATAAATACAATAACCCAAAGAACAGTAAAATGAACAAATGAAGAACTAATTACTGATTAAACGGAATCTTCTGGAAGAAAAGAGTTGTATTTCAGAATAAGTTTTTGTTTTTCAAACAAGATATATCTCCATTATACGTATTTCTATTTTATTACAGATGAATTCTGTGCTCCAGCCTACTGACGTGTTTCAGAGTTAGAGAAGGACGCAATTTAGTATTAGTGCATAACAGAAAGCACGAAGAAACTGAACCTCAACCGGACACGGACAACTGCAAACAAGAACCGAGAAGATGAACTTTGAAATCGACGGTAGGCAGGGCCATAGAAAAAGAAGTAAAAATTTATTTTCTCCAATTGTAAATAGAAGAACAATAGATTATGTTTGCTACTATAGAAGCGGCTTTACTTTTGTTTGAAATACTTTGGTTCCAAAGCTGTGGCACAGCAAGACGAAACTTCGTCAAATAAGTTTTATTATTATTATTATTTTTAATTTTTTCCCTACTTTTTAACCAAACTTCCGCAAAAAGGATTTTTATTTGCAAGTACAAGATGGAAGAAAAAAAAAAAAAAAGAAGCAGTCTAAAGCGTCTCGCTGCGGAGCGCGCGGTTGCTCGCCTCGCCGTGGAGGTTCGAGTCCCCCCTGGGGCATGGGTGTGTGTGTTTGTCCATAGGTTAGTTTACCTAGGTCTAAGTAGTTTGTAAGCTACGGACTGATGGCCACGCAGTTTGGTCCGATAGATTTACAGACATTTGAATTTTGCTGATGATGCTGTGTTGTATGGGAGGGTGTCGTCTGTAACTGACTGTAATAGCATACAGGTTGACAGCATTTTTAGTTGGTGCGAAGAATGGCAGCTAGCTCTCAATATAGAAAAATGTAAGGTGATGCGCAAGAGTAGAAAAAGCAATCCCAGAATGTTCGAATAGAACATTGGTAGTGAACATCTTGATGTTGTCGCATCGTTCAAATATCTAGGTGTAACACTGCAAAGCGATATGAAATGGAACGAGCATGTAAGGCGGACAGCCGACTTCGGTTTATTGGGAGAATTTTGGGAAGATGTACTTCACCTGTAAAGGAGACTGCGTATAAAACGCTTGTACGACCACGTCTCGGGTATTGCTCAAGTGTTTGGGAACCGCAGCAGATCAGTTTCAAGGGAGACATAGGGGCGGTTCAGAGGCGAGCAGCTACATTTGTTACCAGTAGGTTCGACCAATGCGCGAGTGTCACGGATATGCTCCGGCAACTCAATTGGGGATCGCTGGAGGAAATACGAAATTTTGTTCGAGAAATTCTGTTGAGGAAATTTAGAGGACCGGAACTGAAGCTGAGTGTAGAACGATCTTCCTGCCGCCTACTTACAATTCGCGTAAAAATCATAGAGACAAGACAAATTAGGGCTCGTACAGAGGCAAATAGACATTCTTTCTTCCCCTCGTTCTATTTGGGAGTTGAATAGGAAAGGAAATGCCTAGTAATGATACAGTGTAGCCTCCGCCACGCACCTTAAGGTGGATTGTGGCGTATATATATATGTTGATGTAGATCAAAATTAAATAACTGTAGGGTCATCTGTCCCTAAACCTACAAACTACTAATAAACTACCTTATACTAAAGACAACACAAACATCAATGCCCGAGTGGTGATTCAAACCCCGGACGAGCAGCACTCAGTCATTATGTTTGGAGAAATTTATCAGCATAGATTAAATGCACCGCAGACACTGACTTTGCGAATGCACGAAATTGTTACCGGCAGCATTATATCTCGTGCAGCGCGGCATAGCACGTTAATGCTCTTGGCCACTCCGCCGCGACTGATGTAGATCCCTGATTGGGACGAGTAATTTAAAGCCAGAGGTGGTATGACGCGAAGGGGGTAAATCTCCCCCCCCCCCCATTCCTCTCCGGCCCTTGCAACGTTTACATAAACGTCAAGTAAAGAGTTGAGATAGCAAAATATCGTACTGCATCACATACGAATTACAGTTTTAACATATATCTGAATAAAAAAGTTTACGATATCTGTGTAGGATATCTCACCTGATGTTCTAATTGTTTCGAGCAGTGTACATTTACGTCTGTTGAATTAGGACGTAATAATACTTTACTGTATCGGTACAGGAAATGCTCGTTAGCGTCGACCTGTTTTGGTAATTGGACGTCTGTCGTGTTGGCAAGACGGCGCGGTTGCTTATTCCGGCTCGCGGCAGCCGCTTAACAATAGCAGCGTCGCCGGCTTGCAAACGTTGGCTTCTCCGCGCCCCGCCCCGCCCCGCCGCCGCTGTCGGGTTGTTTGCCGGATTGTCGCCTCCCCCCACTCTCCCCCCATCCCCCACCACCTACAGTGTTTGGCAGAACGTCGCGCTTGGCCGGCCAGACGTCACGGCGCGGCTAATTGCAGATGCGCGCGCAGCCAGGCCGTGTCGCGACGGCTTCTCCACTGCCGCCGCTCACAAGTCTCTGCGACACGCCGCGTCACCGGCGCGTAATATCGCGCCGACAACTTACACCGAATTTTAACTCTCCGGAACAAGCATGCACGCGCTATTAACGTTCTGTGACAATGTACTGCACACAAGTTTGGGCTGAAATGTGTTGCTTATTTGTACTAAGTTTACTAACGCCAAGAAAGTAATGGAGAAAATACCTTGCTGTCTGCAGTAGACTCTGCTGAAACTTACTAGCCACTTGGATACACATGAAAATAATCTTATATAACTCACTATATACTCCAAGACACCTGGTGCAATTCTGAGCCGGCCGCGGTGGCCGAGAGTTCTGCGACGCGTCAGTCACAATCTGCACGACCACTACATCGGGCGTTTGAATCCCCCCTCAGGTATGGATATTTGTGCCGTCCTTAGTATTAGCTAGTTCATAAGTAGTTTGTAAGCTTAGGGACATATGACCCCTTAGTTAAGTCCCATAAGCTCTACAAACATTTAAACTATTTTGAGCAATTCTGAAGAAATTTTCAGGAAATCTTCGGAATAGCCAAGTGGGTGATCCTGTGAGGTTTGGTACCTATGTATCAAGGTAAACGTTTACGTCTAGCAGTTGGAACCCCGCTAGTCCCCGTCATTCGTCTGTAAGTACAGTGCTGTGCAGAGGCCAGACAAACGTGAGGTACCTCAATAAGAGCAGCAGCCTTTTCAGTAGTTGCAGGGGCAAGAAGTCTGGATGATTGACTGAGCTGGCCTCGTAACATCAGCTAATGTGGCTTTGCCACACAGCTACTGCGAACGGCTGAAAGCAATGGGAAACTACAGCCGTTAATTTTCCCGAGGACATGCAGCTCTGCTGTATGAATATATGATGATGACATCCTCTCGGGTAAAATATTCCGGAGGAAAAGTAGTCCGCCGGCCACGGTGGTCGAGGGGACTGAGGCGCTCCAGTCACGGTCTGCACAGCCACTACGGTCGGGGGTTCGAATCCCCCCTCGGGCATGGATATTTGTGCTGTCCTAGTTCGTAAGTAGTTCATAAGTAGTTTGTAAGTTTAGGGACTGATGACCCTGTAGTTAAGTCCCATAAGCTTTACAAACATTTTTGAAAAGTAGTCCCCCATTCGGATCTCCGGGCAGGGACTACTCAGGAGGATGTCGTCATTAGGAAAGGCAACACTAGCATTCGATGGATCGAAGCATGGAATGTTAGATACCTTAATCGGTTAGGAGATTAGAAAATTTAAAAAGAGATATCTATAGGTTGAAGTTAGATATAGTGGGCATTTAGTAAAGTTCGGTAAAAAGAGGAACAGGATTTATGGTCTATTATAAATACAAAATCAGTTGGGGGTATAACAGGAGTAGGACTGAAAATACAAATGTGAGTAAATTACTGTGAACAGCGAAGTGATCGCATTATCGTAGTCAAGATAGACATGACCACAGTAGTAAAGATTTATATGCCAACTAGCTATGCAGATGATGAGGAGATCAAAGAAACGTATGGCGAGGTAAAAACAAGTATTCACACAATTAAGGGAGAGGAAAATTTAACTGTTATGGGAGACTGAAATTCGATAGTAGGAAAAGGAAGGGAAGGGAAGATAGTAGGTTAATATGCACTGGGCAAAAGAAATGAGAGAGGAAGCCGCCTGGGAGATTTTTGCACAGAACATAATTTAGCTATAACAAATACCTGGTTAAGGATCACTTAAGAAGCTTGTATGTGTGAAAGAGACCAAGAGACATCGGAAGCTACCAGATAGATTTTATAATGGTAAGACAAAGATTTCGGAACTAAGTTTTAAACGGTAAGACATACCCAGGGGGCAGATATAGACTTTGATCATATCTTATTGGTCATGAACTGTAATCTGAAACTGAAAAAAGAAACTGGGAAAAGGTGGGAAAATAAGGAGATGGGACCTTGATAAATTGAAGGAACCTAAAGTTCTAGAGAATTTCAAAGGGAGCTTTAGGGAATAATTGACGGAAACGGGGGGAAATAAAACAATAGAAGAGAAATGGGTAGCATTGACAGACGAAATAGTGAAGGCAGCAGGGGACAAAATAGGTAGGAAGGCAAGACCTACAAAAAATCCTTGGACATCACAGGAAATACTAAACTTAATTCATGAAACAAGAAAATATAAAAATGCCCTAAATGAAACAGGCAAAATGGAATATAGACGATTATGAAATGAGATTGACAGAAAGTGCAAAATGGCTAAGCGTGACTTAGATTACGGAAAGGCAAACTTACATTTCCAGCTTTTGTAGATTTGGAGAAGGCTTTTCACTGTGGTGATTGGAATAAACTCTTTCAAATTCTAAAGAAAACAGGAGTAAAATGTAGGAATCACAGAGTTATGTACAACTTGTACAAAAACCAGACAACGACCCACACATTTTGAGCGACTTCTGTAAAGAAAAAAGCGGTCTAAGCTTTCACTGTACTCTACAGCTTCGTCAAGTGGCGGTATGTCCGTTGACTATTCGTTACGCTGCCCAGAGGCCTTAACTGAAAACGTAACTGAATGAAGGGCATGAAAGGGATGCAGTGGTTGGGAAGGGAGTAAGACAGGGTTAAAGCCTTTCTCCAATGGTATTCGATTTGTACCCTCTGCCAGGGACTTAAATGTGATTTGCAGAGTATCCAGTGTAGATGTAGATGTACATTGAGCAGGCTATAAAGGACAGCAAGAAAAAATTTGGAAAAGGAATTAAAGTTCAGGGTGAAGAAATAAAAACATTGCGTTTTGCCGATGACATTGTAATTCTGTCAGAAACAGCAAAGGACCTAAAAGAGCAGTTGAACGGAATGAACAGTGTGTTGAAAGGTGCGTATAAGATGACCATTATCAAGAGCAGAACAAGGGTAATGGAGTGCAGTCTATGAAAATTAGTCGATGCTGAAGCAATTAGATTAGGTAGCGAAACAACAAAGGTGGTAGATGAGTTTTGTTACTTGGGCAGCAAAATAACACCTGATGGACGCAGTATAGATGATAGAAAATGCACAATGGCAATGGGAAGAAAAGTGTTTTTGAAAAAGATAAATTTGTTAACATCGAATATTAATTTCAGCGTAAGGAAGTCCTTTCTGAAGGCATTTGTGTGGAGTGTTGCCTTGTATGGGAGTGAAACGTGGACGATAAACGGTGCGGACAGGAAGAGGACAGAGTCTTTTGAAATGTGGTGTTACAGAAGAATGCTAAAGATTTGATGGGATGATCGTGTAACTAATGAGGAGGTTCTGAACAGAATTGGGGAGAAAAGGAACTTCTGGCATACCTTGATTAAAAGGAGGTACCTATTTGTAGGACATATTCTTAGACATCAAGGAATCGTGAATTTAGCTTTGGAGGGAAGTATTTGGGGTAAAAACCGCAAATGTTTGTAAATCTATCGGACCACACTGCGTGTTCATCAGTCCGTAGCTTGCAAACTAACCTAAGGACAAACACACAAACACACACACACACACACACACACACACACACACACACACACACATATGCACCAGGGAGGACTCGAACCTCCGACGGCGAGCAAACGCGAGCTCCGCAGCGAGAAGTCTTGACTGCTTGGCTACTCCACTGCGGCGGGGAGACCAAGAGCTGAATACAGTAAACAGATTCAAACGAATGTAAGTTGCCATTATTATGAGGAGATGAAGAGACTTGCTCAGAATAGAGTAGGGTGCAGAGCTGCATCAAACCAGTCTCCGGACTGAAGACCACAACAACGACAACAGCCGATTTTACTGGTGCTGCCAAGCATCATCCTTGCTGACTCAGATCAACGTCGGGCCAGCTTCGGCGGATTTAGGCTCAGCGTTACACTATTGAGTGGAACCCTTAATAGAGTTTAATTTCTAAACTTACGTTAGATTTGATTTCCAGTCAGCGATGTTTATACAAGTGGCCCGAAAACTTTGAAATATACGATACACTGTTATATTAGTATGTAAATATGGATTAAAAACGCTGAGGATTGTATGAACATAGCAAGCCATGTTATGTAGAACGTAGTAACCAATAAAATACAATAAACGTCCATTTTTATAGATACAGAATATAAACTCTACCCGCGCGAAGCCGGGCAGCACGCTGGAATAATATTAATGTCTTGACCACACTTATCACTCATTTATACCTTACGCGTTTCGACTTTCGTCATTTTTGAAGGCTACAGAAGGATACTTGTATCCATTATACATTTTGCTAAAACATCACAATAACTAACAAATAACTTTACTCTTTCCAAAGCTTGGTTAAAAAATTTTGTCTTAAAATAATTTGTGCCACACACATATGTCATCGTGTATAAAACTGATATGTAAAGTACATATCCCCAGATCAATTTTAATTCTCTCCGTAATAGTTGGAAATGGGACGCAGCTGATTAGATTATATAGATGGATGGAAATACCAGCAGTTGTATGCAAATTCTTTACTAAATTTTGTGCTACCGGTTTCGGTACTTCAATACACCATCTTCAGGCCCCTGTTGTGTAATTTTGTTATAGATTCTATGTCAAGGGTACCTTCTCCACATTTCAGTACGCTTTAAAGCGTAATACTGTACACAGTACTTCGTTACTCAGCTCTACTTACAAATAATAATTAATTTTACATTAATTTGAAATTTTTTAAATACAGTGTACCGGAGGTTATAACCCAAAAATATGTAACTGAATTTTTTTATTTTATTTTATTCTCTGTAAACAGCTCTATTCATCCCTCTGCACTCACAAATAACCCCATGTCTCATCCCCGTCACCCACCCCCATTCCCACAACTCTTATTATTCTTTCTCCATGCAATGACAATAGAAATGTAAATTCTTATTTATGTAATGGAAATTTTTATGCGATAAATGTGAAGCACAATGAAATTTTGTGTCTTCTGAGAACCACCGATAAGTGATTCTTCACAACTATTTATGCATGCTCCTCCCCTTCCACTTCCTCCCCCCCCCCCTTTCCTTTTCCCTCATATGGATTTCTTTCAAAAGATAAAGATTGTGATTTTGGTCTTTCTGAGCAGAGGTTTTACTTAATACTGTCTGGCCTGAAAGATGTAAAAGTACAATGTACAGAAAACTGTTTTTATACCACTCAATTATTTAAAATTGTATGTGTAATAGTACGCTGTAACAGACAATAGTATGAAATATTGTTAAGTTACTGGAATATTATAGAAAAGGAAAAGAGGAAGAGAGAAAGAGTGAGAAAGAAAAGTGGAAGACAACCCCAAAGGCATTCCACTAAAGTCGGGTGATGTGCAAACTTTACACAGTTTAGAAAAAGTGGAGTGGCAACAAATGAAATTAAAAAGAGACAAAAGTAGGCGAAATTTGCCGAGTACAAACCAAAAAGCATACACCACAAACCGTCCAACCCCACCCAACAAGATGAAAAAAACAGTAGTGGGATGTAAGGAATAACACCCAAAGTAAATTATACATCAATTTAAAAACGTAAAACACGCACAAAAAGTTAAAACCAGTTCTTAATCTATATGTGCAAAACAAATTGTACAGCTGCGGTGGAGTAGCCGAGAGGTCTAAAGTGTCCCGCTGCGGAGTGCGCGGTTGTTCACCGTGGAGGTTCGAGTCCTCCCTGGGGCATGGATGTGTGTGTTGTTCTTAGGTTACTTTATCTAGGTTTAAGTAGTTTGTAAGCTACGGACTGATGACCACGCAGTTTGTTCCGATAGATTTACAAACATTTCATTTCAAATTGTACAAAGCTATGTATCAATATTTACTGAACCACAGAAAATGGTTGATTAATAAAAATCGAAACGTGTCTGGTATGAAATAATTGTGCAAATTGCAGGCAGCATAAGACGGAAGACTTGTAGTAAATTCCTCAGTCTCCGCACTTACAGCGCTGCCAAGTGGCTGGGTCATACAGACATACCGCGAAACAATTATGCATTGAAAATGTATATGGAGTGAAGCTGCACATTAAAAATACCATCGCAATAGGAGATTTTGTGGCGCTATAAAGTGTAGCAGCTATAAAAATATAATCCGGTAATCTATCATTTGCAAAAGATGCCGTTACAGCGCAAGATTGTGACAGAGAAATTGTTAAAATCTTAAACTGCTCAAGCTTGAGAGATTTCAATACTGCCACGTTGCTTTGCAACAGAAAAATGACAACGCAACCTTTTAATTTTATTAAATTATTCGTAGGTTATCGATTTAATAACTTGTGGCGAAGAGAAATATTCTGTTACTTGGTTGTGTGAGGCTTGTAGCAAGGGGTGAAAACACGCATTCAGAGCTAACGGCGACCGGTGACGAGCACGAGGGTTGCTCTGATATTCGGAGGGTCAGCGGTTCTCGGAAGACGCCTTACGGGCTAAGGCCACAGTAGGTAGGTAGGACTGAGGGGTGAGCCTTCCAGGTATCTGGATGGCGCCACCGACGCTGGCGCCTCTATACCCGGGTCGCTGAAACTTTGCACTTGACATTTACAAGAGCAACAAGCGCGAGGCGCTAGTCGCTAGAAACGATCCAATCACAACGCGATAAACACTTCCAGTGATCACGTGCCGTGACGTCAACATTCCCGCGTTGCCGGCTTTGTTCAGTTCTAACGTAAACAAAGTTGTGTCGTGTTTATCGCGTGTTTATGTTGTGTGCGCTTTTTTTTCGCTGTGATTTGTTTTACTGCGTGTGGTTTAACTTGACTTTCCGAGTTCAAGCAATTGGATAATATCACCGAAAAGACGTTTGTCTAGTGACGTTTTCTGCGTAGGCTTTCAATTTCTTATGAATAAAAACTTCTAAGCTTATGCTCTGAGCAGGAAGTTCATTCTCGCTTCAAACGATCGAAAAGAAGTTATGGTGCAGTGGTTACAAGTAAGAAATATTGCTGCAGATATGTCAATGTCAAAACTTCTTTTATAATCGCTCGTGAAACAAAATAAGCATGTTACACCCACATATGCAGTAGACGAAATCGCAAAGGAGGGGATTTTTCAAAATGTTCAAATGTTTGTAGAGTCTATGGGACTTAACTACGGGGTCATCAGTCCCTAAACTTACAAACTACTTATGAACTACTTACAACTAAGGACGGCACAAATATCCATGCCCAAGGGGGGATTCGAACCCCCGACCTTAGTGGCCGTGCGGATCGTGACTGGAGCGCCTCAATCCCCTCGGCCACCGCGGCCGGCAATGATTTGTCTTGGTGATGACGACGATATTGGCAGTGACGACAACAGTGAAGATGGTGAGCTGGATGGAATTGCACAATTGTCGCCGTAAATTGGTGAGTGAAAATCATTCTGATTATAAAACATAGAGAGAGAAGTTACTATCTTGATTATTGTTTATTTCGTATCTGTTGTGATTCATTGCTTATTTTCTATACTGCTTTGCTCCGTTATTGAAAGCGTGTGTATTGTTGTGCTCTGGTCTTCATTAATATGCCATTAATTAATTGCTGCTCAAGAACGAATTATTATATGTACTTTTATTGCTCAATAGCTTACATTTATGAGATGCAACTGACAACCGTTTCGTCTGCTGTGCATATAGAGGTTAGTGTTGCAACGTCGCTAAGGCAGTGTAGCCAACTTAATTCCCTGTAACGCGAAACGTCAAGTGCAATGTTTCAGCGGCCCAGATATAGGCAGGAGCGTCTGGAGCAATACAATACGTCTCCATGGGCGGTGTACGGTGCTTTGTGAAGGGAGAGCTGAGACGTCTGGGGCCGAGTTGGCGAACGCCAGGGTGGCACCCGTGAGGACATTGTACGTCTCTGGCGCCAAGCTGGCGGGCGCCGCAATTATACAATAGCAGGGAGTTTGGCCGTTTACTGGGAACAACTTGCTGGCCGTGTTTACGTAGGTGCCTGAAGGCCATCCGCCGCTACTGTGAGAACACTGGGCGGAAGGGCGAGGCCAGACCGGTGTAAACGCGGGAGAGCTGGCCATTGGCTGCTGTTTTATACTAAGGGGGTTCGGCTATCCGACTCCCGAACGCAAGACGTTATTGGCCGTACTTTGGTGCCTAGCTGTGGATTGGCGTTTCAGTAGAGATAGATGGAACCTGGAGGCTTTGCAGAGAAGGGGAGAGAAAGGAGATTGGTGTTGGAGCAGCCGAGAAGAGCAGACGCTTCTCTTATGCTCTCAGTTTATACTTGTCGTCGAGCAGCTATACTTAGAGTTTGTGGTACAACTTTTGGAGCCGCTCCAAAACGTGTGCTATAGCGCTGAGTATTGGCAAGTCGAGAGAAAGGTCAGCCTGCCTGATATTAGACGCACAGACACGCTAATTGCGAATGTTACATTTCAAGTGCTGAAGCAGGCAGGAGTACAATATAGGGAGCGTAAGGTTATTTACAACTTGTACAAAAACCAGACAGCGGTTGTCAGAGTTGAAGGGCATGAAATGGATGCAGTGGTTGGAAAGGGAGTAAGACAGGGTTGTAGTCTTTCTCCATTGTTATTCAATTTGTACATTGAGCAAGCTATAAAGGAAAGCAAGGAGAAATTTGGTGAAGGAATTAAAGTTCAGGGGGAAGAATTAAAAACATTGCGTTTTGCCGACGACATAGTAATTCTGTCAGATACAGCAAAGGACCTGGAAGAGCAATTGAACGGAATGGACAGTGTGCTGAAAGGTGCATATAAGATGAACATTAACAAGAGCAAAACTAGGGTAATGGAATTACGACCCGTAATTTCTCTTATCTTTGTGATCACTACGCAAAATATAAGTAGGCGCCAGCAAGATAGTACTACACTCAGCTTCAAATTCCGACCCTCTAAATTTCCTCAACAGAAATTCACGAAAAGAACGTCGTCTTTCCTCCAGCGATCCCCAATTGAGTTCCCGGAGCATTTCCGTGACACTCGAACATTGGTCTAACCTACCAGTAACAAACCTAGTTGCTCGCCTCTGAACTGCTTCTATGTCTTCCTTTAAATTGATCCGCTGCGGGTCCCAAACACTTGAGCCATACTCAAGACGTGGTCGTACAAGCGTTTTATAAGCGGTCTCCTTTTCAGATGAAGTACATCTTCCCAAAATTCTTAACATAAGACGAGGCACCAATATTAGCGCTCAACAGCGGATCTCGGAGGAATTTTATAAGAGGTACTACGCTCCATATTGGACGGTGACAGGCTAATCAGTGTTAAATGATGATGATTATGATCTCGTAACATTCACCACAAACTGAGACGTGCCGTCAAAAAATTCTAAAATTATCGTGCAGTTTGGCGTTGTGCCAATACATGTATATCTGATTAAAATGAATATTCATCGTTTCATAGTACGCAAACCGGCTGTCAGTAAAATGCAGAATAAATTGCCTACGTATTGGAATTTAAAGTTTATTCGCGCATTCGTAACGATTCCCGGTAGCGTCAGTCATATTTTGTTTGAATTACAGCCACGTCAGACCATGCAACGCTTTGCCACTGCGCCAACGATGAGCGATGACACTCACTTGCCCCTGTGGTCCTGGGAACTTCGGATACATGCTCTGCACAGAACTGACGTCTGTCCTGTTTTAACAGTCTCCGCAGCCTGCGACATCCAACATCTGCAATGATGAAGTGGGGGCGGCAGGGGGGGGGATGTAAGGGAACGGATTATTAAAACCCATCAAATCACAATTACATAATAAACTCTCAAATGTATCTGTTAAAAATAGGACTGTTTCACAGATCATTTTAATTTTAAATATATTTTGTTGTGGGTGTGTTTTTTTCCTTGTTCATGGTGTTCTTCTGGGTTCGGTGCGGCGGCACAATTTTGGGGTGGCCTGACATTACTGCAGGTGCATAAAGAGATTTTGTCGTACTGGTTTCCGAGGAGCACCGAGAACAAAGCAGAGAATAGTTATGAATATACAGTGACACTTTGTAAATAAGAAACAATTAAGCAGTCTTGAGATTGTCTTGCTGCAAGATATGTGTAACTATTGTCTTAAGCATTATAATAAATACGTTAAATTACTGAATATTGTGTTTATGAGTCAGTATTATTTAATAACACAGTAAAAAATATTGATATAAAAAAAAGTGAGAGCACAGGGCCTAGTGCTGCACGAAGTCATCGTGCTTTAGAGAACTTAATTATTAGCATCACTACTACATGTGGATCCTCACAGTAAGGGGAAGGGGAGGAAGGCGCCCAAGCCCTCTACGTAGCAGGCTGCTGCTTGGTTTTGCCATTCACCGCAGTACTTCACCAACAACCGATAAGGCTTCGTGCCCAGTCTCCGGGCCTCCACGATCTGCCCTCGGTCATACACAGATACACTCCGTTCACCGAAAACGGGGACGAAATGTAAACACACTGAGGTGGAGAAAAATTAAATTGAAATGGGACTTAACTACTTATGATCTACTTACGAACTAGGACAACACAAATATCCATGCCCGAGGGGGGATTCGAACCCCCGACAGTAGTGGCCGTGCAGAACGTGACTGGAGCGCCTCAGTCCCCTCGGCCACCGCGGCCGACTGGAGAAAAATGTTTCAGCTTTTCAGCTGCAAGGTCGTCGTGTTTTTTTTTGTTTTTTTTTGTTTTTTTTTTTTTTGTTTTTTTTACCAGAAACAGGTGGCACGAGTACAAGTAGGTAATGGGATCTCTGAAGACAGCAAGACTGGGAGAGGGTCAGACAAGGCTGTTGTCTCTCTCCAATTTTATTTAAAATTTATCTGGAAGAAGTACTGGAAAGCTGTTTGGATGGGCCAAGAGGAGTAAGGATAGGTGGGAGGAAAATTGATTGTATAAGATTTGCTGACGACATGGTCATCCTTGCAGAAAATAAAACACTGACTCAAATGCTAAATGATCAGAGTGAAGCCTGTACAGCATATGGCATGAAAATTAATAAAAAGAAAACGAAAAGCGTGGTCATAGGTTTAAAGAAAAGAAAAGTGGAAATCAAGTTGGAGTCAGAGGTCATAGAACAGGTGACAGCATTCAAGTATTTGGGAAGTTGGATTAAGGAAGATATGAATTGCCAACAAGAAAAAATGTTCAAATGTTTGTAGAACTTACGGGACTTAACTATGGGGTCATCAGTCCCTAAGCTTACAAACTACTTATGAACTAGCTAAGACTAAGGACGGCACAGATATCTATGCCCGAGGGGGGATTCAAACCCCCGACCGTAGTGGCCGTGCAGACTGTGACTGGAGCGCCTTAGTCCCCTCGGCCACCGCGGCCGGCTGCCAACAAAACATCAAAGTGAGAATGGCTCTGGCGAAAGAAGCGTTCCAGAAGCAAAGAAGGCTCCTAACCAGTGGTTTAAACAAAGAATTAAGGAAGTGACTGGTTAAGTGTCTAATATGGAGAGTGACCTTATATGGAGCAGAAACGTGAACATTGAGAAAGCAAGATTAGAAAAAAATTGAAGCTTGTGAAATGAGGATATGGCGTAGGATGGAGAAGATCAGCTGGATCGATAAAGTCAGAAATGAAGAAGTACTGAACAGAGTTGGAGGGAAACGGAGGATGTTGATGACGGTAAAGAACAGGAAACTAAACTGGCTAGGCCACAGTTTAAGTCGAGATTGCCTCCTGGTAGAGGCAATTGAAAGTTGCGTTCCGGGAAAGAGAGGGAGAGGCAGAAGAAGGTACCAGATGTTGGATGACGTCAGCAAGCCATTAGGAGGGCACCAAAGAACGATGATAATCGCAAACGACAGAAAAGTTTGGAGGTCTATGCAGTCTAAACCTGCCGCACGGCAGACAACCAAATCATGATGAGTAGTGGCGAAAGCTGTGTTTAGAACTTGGGCTATCACTTTCTAAGGTTGTGCCGAGAAAGAAACGCTAAGAAAAAAAATCGATATCTTGCGTTTTTTCCGAGATATTGATCCTGACCGTGCCAAATATATCAAGAAATTAGCAGCAAACAAAAAAACGGTTACTGCCAAATGTTAAAGCGTTGAGAAGGACATCCAATGACACTACACTCGCCCCCCCCCACCCCCTACCGAAAGCCAGGATGGGTGCTGGGAGGCAACTTTGAAATCTTTTATAGGAACGCCTACTTTTTATTCCAGATTTGGATTCTTCGTGAAACAAATATGTAACTTTCGTATGAAATATGTTTTTCGTTTCATGATTAATTGTGCTGCAATCGGCAAAAATGAAAATGTAGCATAGCTGTAACGAGCTTCTTCAGCATTCCTGTGGACGTCATGGTACCAGGATGTGGTATCTACTCTCTCTCCCTCTCTCAGCAATCGTTGACACAGAGGAAATATTGCGTAGAAATAGGTACAGTCCGAATCATTGAAATACAACAAACTCTCTGGCCACAGACTGATAGCATGATCATAGTTTGTGATTCATTCCACTACAGCACATGCCAGGAGATAGCATTAACAGAAACATGGAAAACTGTACTCTGATTTTCCTGATATGATGTGTATTTGTATGAGATATTGCCGTTTTACAAAATTTCAAGCTGGCCGCAGTGGCCGAGGAGACTGAGGCGCTCCAGTCACGGTCTGCACTGATGTAATAAATAAGTTTCATTAATTGAAACCTGAGCGAAATATGAGCATTGTTTTAACAGATTGTCTTAGGCCCTCTCGACATAGAGTATCAGAGCTTGTAGGCGTGTCAGAACTTGAGTCGACAAAAACTTCCTTCGCCGGCCGCGGTGGCCGCGGGGACTGAGGCGCTTCAGTCACGGTCTGCACGGCCACTACGGTCGGGGGTTCGAATCCCCCCTCGGGCATGGATATTTGTGCCGTTCTAGTTCGTAAGTAGTTCATAAGTAGTTTGTAAGTTTAGGGACTGATGACCCCGTAGTTAAGTCCCATAGACTATACAAACATTTGAACATTTTTTTGAAACTTCCTTCCTGGAACTTAACCTGCCTCCTCACTCACTCCGCCGCACTGGCACTGCTGATGCGTGCTTGTTTATATCTGTGTGTTGACGAAATCCGAAAATAACAGCAAGCAGTCACGTTTCTTACATATTTATTTACCACGACCGGTTTCGAACTGCCTGGCAGTTCGTCATCAGGCGGAATACATGTTTTATATGTTGTTCACGACATTGTGGAATTCGTTTGGCTGTGGTGAGATAGAACATTATGTGTGAGCTTTGTCTTGGCTACTAAATTACAATATTTACGAGTTTAAATCGTATTCTAAACAGCTACTTACAGCTAGTTCACACTGCTGTTTGATGATAGGTGATTTTTCAGGCATTTTAGTGCTCAAAAGCTGCCCACAAAACACATACTTCACCACAGCACTCGCTTTCCACATGTTTATGTTTCTAAATGATGTCGAAAGCGAGTGCTGTGGTGAAGTATGTGTTTTGTGGGCAGCACTAAAATGCTTGAAAAATCACCTATCATCAAACAGCAGTGTTAACTAACTGTAAGTAGCTCTTTAGAACACGATTTAAACTTATAAATATTGTAATTTAGTGCAAGAGACAAAGCTCATACATAATTTTCTATCCAACCACAGCCAAACGAGTTCTACAATGTTGTGAACAACAATATGTAACATTTATACCCCCTGATGATGAACTACCAGGCAGTTCCAAACCGGTCGTGGTAAATAAATATGTAAGAAAGGTGACTAGTTGCTGTTATTTTGTTGTTTTCTTTAATCACCACAGTCGCAGGTTCCACACTTCCATAATGCATACAAGTTTAATCTGTGTGTTGGTTCAGCGAGATCTGTGGACAGTCTAATGCGCCAATATCTCAAATGCGCCCGCCGATCCAGCACAAGTAGTAGTACCTACTATCATGCTTCACATTCATTAGTCAATTACCAACACAATATATATCTTTCATGGAAAAGAACTTTTTCTTTTAATTGTCGTTAAATTATTTTCAGGTTCATTCTTTCACAGCTTACAAATTGAGTTATAAAAACTGCGCGTTTTTGTAAGTCGATTCTGCATGTTTGACCCTTATAATTAACAAAAATGTTAAAATTATTTAATAAAATTTTAATAATACTCATCGTGTAAAAAGCAGGAAACCGTTAGTGCAGGTCTCTGCATGATGTAATATTACCTAGGGAAGATTCACAGATAATAACTGTTGTCACAGATTAGCAGCGGTCTCCTAAAACGCTACCTCTGCTCTGAATTTCAATCCTGCTTTATTACCCTTCTTTAAGGAGAGCGTTGTTCAACTTCCGTCGTCTTTCTGTAATCAGTCTTCGTATGCTTAACAAGGTCTGTACCAGATCGCCTGGATATGATAAATGGTGTACATGCGAGATGTTTCGTTTTCTTATTGAATAAGCCTCCGTTCAGTTCAGAGCTTAAATTGTTGGTTATCATTTGTAGTTCGCTTCTCTCTCCCCTTGGAATATTTTTAAGCCGTTGGTTTCAGCAAATGACCAATCCCAATAATGAATTATCTGGACACCATTGTGTTTAGATATTATACATTGTGTATCCATTTCCTTTTAAATTGCATTCATAATTTGCCACATTTTTTCAGCAGTAGAACCTGCAATCTCTGTTAATTATTCCGCGAAGTCCGATTTTGTGTTTTCAAAGTTCCCATTACCGTCATTATTAATTTCAATGCCATTATTCTCACGGATAGCTACACGCATTCAAATTACCAAGAATACGTCCAAATCATACAGTACAGTGAGCGGTTACCACAAGTTTCACAGATTTTATGCAGCCATCAGGAATCCACAACAACGCAACGAGAAAGTCAAAGTAACACGCGCTAATTTTTAATATTCCGTCTTTTGAAATACTTCAGACCTATGTTCCAGAAAATTTTTGTTTCATGTAATTTGCTGTATAAAAATACATTTCGATCTCTTTACCGTCTGTTTTCAAAATTACTTCCCTTTTGAATTTTTTGTAATTTTCCGGCTTTAACAATAATAGAGAGGCAGCTCTTCTAAAATGAGAAGATCTAGTCAACTGGTCAGAAGGCGTTTTTAAAATTAAAAAAAAAAAAATATGTATCTGGAAAAATAATATTTTTTTTTCAATTTTCCAAATAAGTACTGTTTTGATTTGCAACGAGTAATACTTTCACTAACAATATTGGGAACTTGAACGTTGACGAGCGGTAGAAAACCTAATTTTAATGATATTAACGCTTTTTTGTCTCGATGTATCTCGAAACATAACGAGCCAATCGTATATTAGATATATATAGATCTTTTCAGACTCTACAACTTTTTCTTGTAACTTTTTTCGATAGGAGCTAACTTAATTTACTTGTTTTGTAAGTTTTTTGGCCATATCAGACATCTAGGAATGAGTTTAGTGAACCAGAAAATATATTTACAATTTAATTTTCTTTACTGTACATTTTTTATATTTTTCTAATTGCTTTCAGGTAATAATTTTTGGAGTCGCTGCTCCCTAATGCTTGCTTTAATGGCGGTAGCAGACAGCGCGGGGCAGAAGAGGCGTCATCGATGTAGCTTTCAACATGATAAAACCACACGGTTACCGCAGCCGAAGTGACTTTATTTATGAATCCGGTTTTCGAATGTGCTATTCCTCTCCAGTGTATTGACATGACCCAGTACGCAACAACGTCTCCACCAGTGTCGTTTATTTTTATTTACTCACTGCCGCGGTGGAGTGAACGAGCGTTCTAAGGCGCCTTGCTGCGGAGCACGCGGTTGCTCGCCGTCGGAGGTACGACTGCTACCTGGGGCATGGGTGTGTGTGTGTGTGTGTTGTCCTTAGGTTAGCTTAATACAGACCTGCAGTATCTCTGGCTTCCACAAATCACCCATCATCTCCTCATGGCCTAGGTCGTGAATAACCTTCCCATTCTGCTCCCTTTTTCATCCCTCCTCTCGTACCTGACGAAGGAAAATATTTCCGAAGGCTTGTGTCTTATTTTTACTTTCTATTTTTGTGTGACTGTCGGCGGTACAGAACTAAGGTAGCTACTGGCCAGCCAATTATCTCTTTTCAGGAATATTTCAACATTGTTTGTAAGACTAGGGACTGATGTCCAATGCAGTTTGGTCCAATAGGTTTACAAACATTTGACTGTACTTGCTTATTATTCAAATTGAATGTCTGTAAAGATGAGGAATCGCACTGCTGAGGTCATCAGTCCCTAAACTAACAAACTACTTAAACTAACTTATGGAAAGAACAACTCACACCCATACCCCAGGGATATTTATTATTCAGTACTGAGACACTTGATAAATAATCATTAGTTTTCTAGCTACCTCAATGATGCTGTGGTATATGGGAGGGTGTCATCTATAATTGACTGGAATAGCATAAAGGGTGACTTAGATAAAATCCCTAGTTGGTACGAAGAATGGGAGATAGCTCTCAAAGTACAGGGTGTCTCACGAAAGACGCCTGCCAGGAGCCCGCGGATAGTGTGGTACGGCTCCCGGCCGCCGTCACCGCATCTGCCGGCCACGGCAGCGCCCGATTCTCGGACTCTATTGTTCCGTGGAAGCATACACCGAGTTAAAATCTAAAAAACATTGCCATCTGAGTAACCTAAGCTTATGTTTATTTACAATAGATGTTCAAAATGATTTCCTCTATGGAAAGAGCAGCCTGACATCTCTTGAACACATTTTCAAACACTTGACAAATTTCGGCTGCCGAAATCTGTGAAATTGCTAGTCGAATCTTTTTTTTTTTTTTTTTTCGCGAAACAATAAAGTCTGACAGGTATGTGAACAATATCTTGCATCTATTTTTTCAAAAATTTTCACCCAACGAAAAGCTGTACGGTTATTTCACGCAGGACAATGCAAGACCACACATTGCCAATTCTTCTATGGCAGCAATACGAAGTGTTTTTGATCATCAGATAGTTGACTGGTCTTCTCGTTCTCCAGATCTAAATTCCTGTACTTTTATCTTTGGGGAATGTTAAAAGACAAGATGTATGCAAGCAATCCTCATACACTCAAAGAGTTGGAAGACAGGATTCGACTAGTCATTTTTCAGAATTCGGCAGCCGAAATTTGTCGAGTGTTAGCAAATGTGTTCAGTAGATGTAGGCCGCTCTTTCCATAGACGGAACATCTAATGTAAATAAAGGTAAGCATAGGTTACTCAGATGGCAATGTTTCTTAGACTTTAACTCAGTGTATGCGCCCGCGGCACAATAGAGCCCGAGAATCGGGCGCTGCCGTGGCCGGCGGAATGCTGTGGCGGCCGCCGGGAGCCGTAGCGCGCGATCCGCGGACGCCTGGCAGGCGCCTTTTGAGAGACATCAACTCTGGGAACTCAGTTGGAGATCGCTGGAGGAAAGACGACGTTCTTTTCGTGAATTTCTGTTGGGGAAATTTAGAGGCCCGGAATTGGAAGATGAGTGTAATATTATCTTCCTGTCGGGTACTTACATTAATTCGGAGGGATCACAAAGACAAGGTACGAGAGATTAGGGTTCAAACGGAGGAATATAGGCATTCATTTTTTCCCGTTCTATTTGGAAGTAGAATAGGAAACGAAATGCCTAGTAGCAGTACAGTGTACCCTCCACCACGCACCTTACGGTGGACTGCAGAGTATGCATGTAGATGCAGATCATTTGAGTCCAGTGCTGGGTCTACACCGAGATCCAACCGGAGTGCACCATGTAGCCCCCTCCCCCGCCCTGCTCAGTGACCGACTTCTGGCACCCCCTCCACCCTCTCCTGCCCGGCGCACATCATTTTAGCGCTTCCCCCTCGGCGTCCCCTTTGTCTATTTGGCACCCCTCCCGTCCCCTCCCCTCCCATTCAAAGCTTGTCAGGGACACGCCACCCCTCTTGGCGCCTCCGCAAGTGCCTCCCGGGACAAAAACCCCGGTTTGCCACTCCCCACTTATCCGTGCGTCTGGGGGTAGCATTTGACATCCATTCTTAGGTGTTTCCAGTTGCTAATGGAGCTCCTTTGTATCTATACATATCGTAAAATAGGCCGATGTGTATATTTATGTTCCACATCTAAACTACTGGACCGATTTCAACCAAACTTGTTACACATCTTCCTTACTATTGGGTAATAACTGCTGTTTGGGTAAGAGCCACCTAAGACACATACGTTAAGCGATATGACGTCATAAACAATGACATTCGTGAAAACGGCCGCATCTTGCGATAATATTCTACATCCACACCTAAACTAATGGACCGATTTCTAGCAAATTTGGTACAAATATTCTTTAACGTCAGGAATCGTTTGCTATGGTAGCAAAAACCACCGACGATACACAGTTCACGCGATATCACGTCATACACAATGAAAGCTGACATATCTTACGACGCGTGATTTTATTCGGCAACTATTTGATAAAGAGACCACTTAGCGACTCGCAATAAACTTTAAACATAATTTCAAGCTTTTACGAAACTTTTTATCGCTGACAACCTCAACAATATGATGAAAGGAAAAAAAAAGTTTATCGCTTACTACTTTTCCGACGTTCACAAAACTTCAAACTACAAGAACACAACAGTATTCTTCTTAAACGACTCAAAGTACTCCTCAATAAAACGAATTTTCGAGCAATTACTGACTAAAAATGGAACAGTATAGTCTAGTTCTTTACTACGCGACGCCCACCTGTAAAAACGAACATTAAACGACAATGATGATTCATTACAATTAGTCAGAGGGACAGCATCGCTTTTAGTAATATACATCAAAGCATTCCTACGGCTTCTACACGGTTGAATATCAAACACACCTACAATTCTACCAAACAGCCAAATTATTTTGGTTCTTAGATCATCAATATAGAAAGGAGATTCCGTTCTTAAGTACACATGCAAATGAGTATCGTTACTTGTCGAATAACGTTCTTCCGCAATACAATATTCCACCAACGATAGGTTATCCTTCAAAATATCACACAAATGTTGTTTACTATGCACAAATTTACAATCCATTGTGAGCAGAAAAGTCTGTCCCAGCTTTTCATTCCTACGGCCGGATGATGATGTAACATTTGCAGGTATTTCGCCAACTCGGCTAGGCACGTCGAGACTGGTACCGGATGGCCTATTACCGAATAGTAACATTGATCGAGGAAGCGAGACTATTGCAATAATATTTCTACATATTTAAGAAACTTTCACACAGTTAAAAATTAGGTGTTAAAATTGTAAGAGTCTGAATGAAAGTCCTTGGTCCACTTGAGCTGTTATTTTTATTGGAGTCGTGAAGACCCGCACAACCGGTTTCGCAACCTACAGTTGCATCTTCAGGCGCTTTTTACTGTACAACATGATAAATGTTACAATAAATATTTAGAATGAAAATTACATATTAAAGACAAAAAATGGGAACTAGTTACGTATGAGGAAGTTACATGCAAATAGAAGCTAGTGGGCTATTGATTGCAATAAATATTTTTATGTTACTTACAAAGTTTTCCATATAAGACATTTGTGATGGATAACGGGGTTAATGGTTAGGTCGTACCGCAAGCACCTTGGCTCTTTTCGTCAAAAAGATAGAAAGAAGTCTACCGTGGCGGTTCTTGTCATTTTTTAGTAAAAGAATAGAAAAGTCGGCAATTGGTAAAATGTTTTTGGCCTGTGACAAAAAGCAACGTGATGGGTAGCCCTACAATAGACAATATTATAATGATTAGTGAGAACCACGGATGTTGTTGGGAAATTAGATTTTTGCGTAGAAGATACATAATTATTTAAACTTACAGATTGTTGTCAGTGTAGTGAGGATCATCAGATCCACCAGGTGATCTAAAAGTTGCATATTCGTGCTGGCCGGAAGTGCGAATACAACTGAAGAGGCGGATCGGCCGCTGGACTGAGGCCGAATTACCATTAACCCCGTTATCCATCATACATGTCTTATATGGAAAACTTTGTAAGTAACATAAAAAATATTTATTGCAATCAATTGGAATCAAGTGTGAGCAGAAAAGTCTGTCCCGGCTTTTCATTCGTACGGCCGGATGATGATGTAACGTTTACAAGGTATCTCGCCAAGTCGGTCAGGCACATCGAGACTGGTACCGGATGGTCTACTACCGAGGAAGCGAGACTATTGCAATTATTGACATAGCATAAACTTTTCTGAGAGTCTTATGTCCACAGATATTTCTTATCACAGCCAGAACACGACGCACATATGCACAAGCGCGGAAATAGGCGTCGTAATAGAGGTAACTCAGGAATTGCACTCCTCTCCATTCTTAGTGTGAATCCAGAACCTGATGCCGCCGACAGCTGTCGCTGGAGCGCGTTGCGATCGCGTGCAGCTGGTTGAGGCACGTGTCTTGTATGCACAGGTCGCGCCGTCTCCGAGCCTATTCTTGCGATTCAATCCCACATTGTGAATCGATTCCTACGATTCGTTCACGATTCTTTCGCGATTCTTTAGTCTGCATTGGCGCGATTCTTATTCCTACATCTTGCTCATATATGGCAATACATGTCTGTGTTATGCATGTTGGAATCTTGACCTTTTGCATCTGTTCCTACGATTGGTTCACGATTGTTTTTGGTCTGCGACGACACGATTCTTACAAAATGCCGAAAAGGTAACAATATGGGTATCGGATTTTTTAATATTTATGGTGCGTAAGGTTCAGACTTAAAATAATAGCCGGCCGTGGTGGCCGAGGGGACTGAGGCGCTCCAGTCACGGTCTGCACAGCCACTACGGTCGGGGGTTCAAATCCCCCCTCGGGCATGGATATTTGTGCCGTCCTAGTTCGTAAGTAGTTCATAAGTAGTTTGTAAGTTTAGGGACTGATGACCCCGTAGTTAAGTCCCATAACCTTTAAAAACATTTGAACATTTTTTTTTTTAAATAATAATGAGGCAAAGCCATTCGATTCAGCTCTCAAAAAGTCTTAAGTTTAGCGAGCGGTTATAAATACATATTACACTACCAACTACCGATCCAATCCTCCAACTGTAGATATTGCCGGGCTGATCTCGGTTACTTCAGTTGGCTACCTGCATCCCGTTACTCCCTCCCGTTCCTGCTGTTGCGTCGCTCGCCGCCGCCGCCGCCGCCGCCCAGCCCTGCCCGGAGGCGCCGCCGCCAGGAGGCCCTGCCGGACCTGCTCGCCGCCCCGGTCCAGCCCGGGGGATCCGTTCGCCGCCGCCGCCGCCGCTCCGTGCCCGGCTCCAGCACCGCCGCCGCCGCCGCCGCCGCCGCCGAGCAGCCGTCGCCAGCCAGCAGTCGCCGCCAGGCGTCTGCAGGGCCGCCGCCGCCGCCTCGAGTCTTCCACCGCCGCCACCGCCACCTCCAGCCTGCCGCCGCCGCCGCCACCGCCACCTCGAGCCTGCCGCTGCCACCGCCACCTCCAGCCTGCCGCCGCCGCCGCCACCGCCACCTCGAGCCTGCCGCCGCCGCCGCATCATCATCATTGCCATCATCATCCTCGACGCCGCGCATTCTTCCATCTGGTAATATGTCCCACCCTTCATCAACAACCACATCCATCCATTATACCTCCCCATCTCAGGCCTCCACCACCACTACCTGGAGTGTCGCTTCCCTCCCCCAACCGACGGTTCCTTTGTCCGTCCTTATGTCCTTCTCCTCCGCATCCCAAGTCCCTCCTCCACCAGTCTACACACCACTGACTTCGCCACATGAATTACCCACTCTCACTCCCGCTCGCATTGAACATCGCCGAGCTACGGTGGCTGACACGCCACAATCGCCCCCGGACCAACGTACTGTCATCCCCCTAGACCTGTCTCCATTTCTCCTGCCCCTTCCTCTGCTGTTTCTGCCGCCTCTGCCTCCTCCTCCACAGGCGCCAAGCCCAAGAAGCCATCGAAACGTGGATGCACGGACCCTACTCCAACATTACCCAAGAAGGCTCCTACCCCTCCTCCCCCTCCCCCTCCACCTCCTTCCAACCACATGGACACTGCCCCCATACCCGCCAACACGCAACCCGACCTCTACTCCTACGTCCTCTCCCGTCCTGAAGCACGTTTCCGGAAATAATACCCCAAAGGTCCCTCTTGCACAAATCATCCCCCGCCGAGACTCCGTCCTTCTAAAGTCCCACACTGACATCCTCCAACGCCTTCCCCAAATCCACTTTGGTCCTAATGCCACCCTCAGTCCCTATTATACCGCATCTACAGCTCGTCAACCGCCTCCTTCCCGTCGACCACCCACCCTCAACATTGTGATCATGAAGCTGAGTCCTCTGATCACGGAGGAAGAGGTGTTGGGACAGCTCAAGGCCATGCCCGATGTCACCGTCCACTCCGCCAAGCGGATCTTCAATGCCACCGGCCCGACCTACCTGATGCGGATCTTCACGGAGTCCGCATCATCCCTCAACCACCTTTTCCTTCAGGGGGCCCTAATCTACGACCGCCACCCCACCTCAATCGTACCGCTGTGCCAGGTGTCTCATCTACAACGACCACCTGACACAGAAGTGCCACAACCCCCCCACGTGTCCTCACTGCAAGTCTCCTCATCTCCACAAGAACTGTCCAAATTTTTCCTCCCCTCCCACCTGCAACACCTGTGGTGGACCCCATCCCACATATTCCTACAAGTGTAAATCTGTCCCGGCCCCCACCATCCCCAAACTCACCATCCCCATTCGCCCTGTCGACCCACCCATGCACCCCAACAACTCCTTGCTCCCTCCCCCACTGCTGAAGATATCATCTGGTTTGTAACCACGGTCCTTGCAAACATCCATTCTTTCCAACGCCCTCACACTCTTCAACAGATTGCGCTGGCCGCATGGTCATTGTTCCACCTTGAAACCTTTGCCACCTTCTCCCGCACCCACTCCCACTTCACTTTTTCCCGCCTCGAAACCCAAGTCTAATCACACCCGTTTCCCCTCTTCCAGTCACACCTCCCGTACCCCCCTCCACCACTATGGCAGGCTCATCGTACACCTTCCTCTACCATAATGTCTGGTCTCTCTCCGCCAACAAGAACCTCTTCATGCATACACTTTTCCAACACCGCGTGGACGCCTTCCTCTTAAATGAAACCTTCCTCCAACCCCGCCGTCCCATCAGCACCAATCCTTACCCTCTTCATCGCACTGATGGCCCCCCTCCCTTGGCCAGAGGCGGAGTGGCGATCGGCCATCTCCGTCACCACCCCGTCCGGCTCCACCCGCTCCTCAATGATCCAACTGAACATATGATCCTTAGTCTCTTCCTCCCTTCCCTCGCCATCACCCTCGCCACCATCTACATCCGCAGCACCTCTCCTCTCCCATATGACTTCCTATCCCACATTGACCGTAACTACACGACCTACGTGATCGCCGCTGACCTAAACCTCTCTTCCCATCCACCTGCTGAACTCCGGCAGTGGCATCAGTTTGTCACCACCTCGCTCCGGGGCGATATCCTACCCCTCCCTCGCCCAACCCACCCCGAAAGCAATACCAACACTGATGTCGTCTTGGCGTCTCCTAACCTCCTTGGGCACATCACGGCAGATCAGATGTCCTCAGCCTTATAGGCAGTGACCACGCCCCTGTCCTGCTCACCCTTGACCACCGCCCCCGCCCTACCCGAGCTCCCTGTCCTAGACCTCCTCCCAAACACATTCACAACTACTCCCGTGCCGACTGGAATGCCTACGGTCGATCCATAGATACCTCGGTCAAAAGCCACCCCCTTCCCCTCCGCACACCCGAAGACATCGACCACGCCTCAACCTTTCTCCACTAAATCGTTGCTGACACGGTTGAAGCCCACATCCCTACCAAAACAATATACCCACACAGTCCTACCCTGCCTCCACAGGCCGTCCTCCTCCTCAGAGAATCCCAACACCTCTGCCGCTCATACCTCCAGACCCGGGACTGGGACACACTCACACGCCACTGGCAAATCCAACATCAAATTAGAAACCTTTTGCCCTCGAAGAAACGCCGGGACTGGCGACAGACATGCACCCACCTTAACTCCACTCTCCCCATTAACTCCTCAAAGTACTGGAAAGCCTTCAATCGCCTTACTGGCCGTCACTCCTCCCCCTACTACCCGCTCATCCATGATAACCATCCCTTTCCCGACAACGCCAGTAAGGCTGAACACTTTGCCACTTACCTATCCTCATTTTGATTACTCCCTCTTTCCTGACGTCCATGAACGTACTGATTCCTCCTCTCCCCCACTCGCCCCCGGCTTCCAGTACTTGGAGCATATTCCTCCCTCTGATTTAAACACACGTATTACAGCACAAGACATCATAGCTACACTTCGCACGAAACAGAACTCAGCTCCTGGTCAGGACCAGCTCACCTACAGGCACCTCCGTGTCTGTCCCCTCTCCTTCCACACCGTCCTTGCCTCCCTCTACAATACTATCCTATTTACCGGTTTCTATCTGCGCCTGTGTAAAATCTCCCGCATCCTCATGTTCCCCAAACCCAACAAAACCCCGTCCCAAACCACTTCCTACCGTCCCATCAGTCTCACCTCCATGTTTAGCAAGGTCCTAGAATCCATCCTCTCCCGTCATATACATCAACACCTCCAACAGCATCAGCTCCTTCCTTCTTCCCAATGTGGCTTCCGACCATCCTTCTCTGCAGACGACCAGCTCCTTCGCCTCATCCACCTCCTATCCATCCAGCTAAATTCCCGTCGCTCCGCCATCTTTGTATCCCTTGATATTGAAAAAGCCTATGACCGTGTCTGGCATTCCGGCCTCCTTTTGAAACTCCAACTCTATGCCCTTCCTATTAACTATGTCCGCCTCATCGCATCCTTTCTCACCAACCGCCTATCCTATGTCACTGTCTGCAATTCCAACTACCGCTTGTTTTACCCCTCTGCCGGGGTGCCCCAAGGATCTGTCCTCTCGCCTCTCCTATACCTTATATACTCTGCCGACATGCCCCAACCTCAGCTTCCAGTCCATCTCCTCCAATATGCTGATGACACCGCCTTCCTAGCCCTCGCCCCCTCCCTTGCCCAATCCCAAGTTTTCCTCCAATCTCACCTCACTGAGTTCGCTGCATGGTGCAACCGGTGGCTCCTCTCTGTCAACCCTGAGAAATCCCAGGCAATCATTATAGGTCATACCACCTGTTCCTTCCGCCTCCCCGACCTCTACCTCACCCTCCAAGGCCGTCCCATCTGCCACATCCCCACCCTAAAGTATCTTGGTCTCACCCTTGACAGACACCTTTCCTGGACCCCCCACCTAAAAACCATACGAGAAAAAGCCATGTCCCGTCTCAACCTCCTCAAACTCGTCACTGGCCGGACGTGAGGATTAAGCCCTTCCACCATCCTCCACATGTATAAATCCATCATGTGCCCCATCCTCTGCTCCTTCTACCCCGCCTGGGTATCCGCTCCTCCCACCTTTTATCAGATCCTTCAAATCCTTGAACGCCACGCCCTCTGCCTCGCCTACCGTATCCGACTTCCCTCCCCCACGCGGATCCTATATGAACTCATCCCCTTTCCTCACCTCCTTCAACACCTTGAACACCTCCGAATCCTATATGTCACCTGCAAAATAGATTCCCGCAACCCTCTCGTTTACCCCATCCTCACCAACCCTGGGCCTCTGCCACGCCTACACCACTGCATTCCTCCCTCTCTCCACCTGCACACGTTACATGTCCTCTCCCAAGGCAACTTCCGCACTCTTCCCCCTACCGGATGATGCCCTTCGTCCCGAAATATACCCCTCCTATCAACTCTGACCCCATCCCCGTAGCATCAGCGCCCCCTCTTCCCGTCCTCTCCTCCTCCCTCTCCCCGCTTGGTCTCCCCCCCCCCTCCCCACCTGGAGTCTCAATCGCATCCGTCTTTCCTCTCCCCTACCCTCTCTCTCTCTCCTTTCAACCTTCCCCCGCGCTTCCTAACCTTCCCCTCTCTTTGCCCTGCGGGGGCTGCAGTGACGCATTTTAACGCCAGTGTCGTCTAGAGTCCAATGCATCCATGTCTCAGTGTACATTTACAGTGCGTCGAATAACGTCTCCTCTTCACCTGTGTCGTCGTGTTACTTCTTCGTGTGTCCAGTGATGTTACTCAATGTGATTTTCTCGCCACCGTGGCACAGACTGTTTTTAACTGTTTATGTGTCTGTCTCTCTCGCCTGTTCATGTGTTTTAAGCCTGCACTATTGTCTCCAGTGTCCAGTTTTTAAGCTTCATGTTTTCTCTTCGTGCCATGTTTCATTCCTTGTTTTTACTCTCGTGCCATTGTTTATTTTAATCTAACCTTGCAATATACATGTACGCTCGGCTGAAGAGCAGCGCCTGATGCTACTGCCAGCCTGCCGACTTCGTCGGCGTTGAAATAACAATAAAGGAAAAAAATACCAACTACCCCCCTCCTTTCTCCACCTCCCCGGGAGCTCCTTCCGGTTTCTCCCATTCTCCCTTCCCCCACCTCCTTCCCCTTCCCCCTCCCCCCTGCAGGGCCAGTACAGTGGTGTTTTTTTAAGTGTTCAGTGCTTGGTGTGTATAGTGTTTCGTCGCCCAGTGTTTTTAACGTTGCGTACACCAGTGTTCAGTGTTTTTTACCTCAATGTCGCCGTCTCGTTATGTCTCGTCGTCTGCAGTGAGTGTTTTTTAGCCACCGTGGCAATGTCTTGTTTTAACAACTATATATGTTCTGTCCGCTGTCATATTGTCTTTTAACATTCTCCCCAATTTTGATCTTGTAATTGTAAAAGCGCCTTTTTATCACCTTTAATTTTATATACTGCTTGTCCATTGTTTCCATTCGCTCGGCTGTAGAGCAACATCATCGGCTGCTGCCAGCCTGTCTGTATTAGGGCATTCAAATTCAATAAAGGAAAAAAATACGAACTACTTCTGCTGTCATTATAGCTCATGTAGAAGCGTTGCAGGTTTAGTGAACGTAGGTCACTTATTTCGAATCCTGCAGTAAACTTATAATATTTTTTTCTTACTGTTTGAATACTTCGGCAATTTAAATATAAATATAATTAAATCTATGGTAATTAATAGGTATCTAATCATTATAAAATGCTTACGTAAAATCAATTAGTTGAAGGAAACACGAAATAAACATTAAAGATAAAAATCCGTTTCTAAATATTAAATTTCTTTCGAGATGCAAGAAATTCACGTTTATTAAAATGTTTCTTTTTTTGTGAAATCGGTTTCTTTCAGGAAAGCTGATAACGTAGAAACCAAAATGGCAAAAACGACTTTTGAGATGGCTTTAAAAACATTGAAAATCGCGTTTTTATATAAAAAGAATATTTTTGTAAAATTGATTTTTTACAAGAACTATAACTACGTAGATGAACTCGAAAAGCTTAAACCTCTCTAAACACAAAATATAATCTAAATCGTTACAGCCATTTCCGGAATACGCGACATATAACTGTGTAAGGATTGCTCGTTTAAATACATAATATGTAAACTTTATAAAAGACCTATATTCGTATGTATTGACAGCTGTGTATTTCGCTGCGTTTTGTTTCTGTCATGAGTAATTCGTGAATAGGCTAATGATTAATAGCTCACGATCTTCGTTCTGTGCTTCCTTTGTTCACACGCTTTCTGGCTTTCGTAATTATTCGGCACGATTCGCCACTTGCTTTCGAATCATAAATCGTTAGACAGGCGATTCTTTTGAACGACGATTCGTCCCCGCCCCCCCTCTTCTCTCCGGCATTCGGCAAGATTCTTCAGTCGCCTTCGAATCGTGAATCGTTGGAACTTAAGAATCGTCACGAGACAGACGATTCTTTTGAACGACGATTCGTCCGAATCACGATTCGATTATTACGATTCTTTATTTGTATTCGTTCAAATGAACGACTCATTGACGAATCGCCACAACTCTAGTTCAGCCGCAGGCACGTCGGCCGCACACGTTCAGCCGCACGCTCCGTGCGCAGACGTCTGTAAGCTGCGAGCCACGGGGAGCTGCAGTCCAAGCAGGAAGGCGGGCCAAGTGCTCTAGCAGTCCGTGCTGTGCTGCGAGCGTGAGGCCCGGGTGGCGCAGCGGTTAGCGCACCACATCACGGGCTCCAGGCCTGGCCTCGGCACAAATTTTCATATTCACGTGTTACTTGATTAAAGCACATCCCACGAGGTCAGACAAAACTACCGCGAACTAAATCCATAAATATATATATATATATATATATATATATATATATATATATATATATATATATATATATTTTTTGTCAGGTGTTAGATTAGATTAATTCTTATTCCATAGATCATATATCCAACATTTCGTAATGATGTGGAACGTGTCAGTTTAGTGAATGTTGTCTACACTTGACAATCAATATTTTAAGGATTTTTATTACATTTTATTATTATTATTTTTTTTTTTTTTAAGTTTTATCTTAAATTTCAACTGCATTGTAGAAGGAGTTGCCATTCAGAAATTCCTTTAATTTCTTTTTAAATACTAGTTTGCTCTCTGTCAGACTTTTGATGCTACTTGGAAAGTGAGCGGTTTAATTCACCCCTTTCTGAGCCAAAGTTAGATTTAACCTTGAATAGTGAAGATCAGCCTTTCTGCTAGTGTTGTAGCTATGCACGCTGCTATTACTTTTGAATTGGGTCGGATTGTTAATAGCAAATTTCATGAGTGTGAAGCTACAGTGAAGATCCCTAGATCCCTAAATAAACGTCTGCAGGATGCTCTTGGATGGGCTCCAGCAATTATTCTGATTACACGGCCGCCCGCGGTGGCCGAGGGGACTGAGGCGCGTTAGTCACGGTCTGCACGGCCACTACGGTCGGGGATTCGAATCCCCCCTCGGGCATGGATATTTGTGCCGTCCTTAGTGTTAGCTAGTTCATAAGTAGTTTTAAGTTTAGGGACTGATGACCCCGTCATTAAGTCCCATAAGCTATATAAACATTCTGATTACACGCTTTTGTGCAATGAATACTTTTGGTCCACTTTAGGTTATGGTAGTAACACTAAAAGTAGGCCTTTGTGATCGTCTTTTGATAGCTCGAAATTCAAATCAAAATAACGGCTTAAACATTCACCTGACACGAATATTGAATAACCGACTATGTAGAGGAGAACATTCTCTACAACTTTGATCTGTTATGTTTTTTTAATATCTCGCATCGTTTCAGAGATATTTGCAAAAATAATGGCGATTTTGGGATGTATGTCTGTCTGTCTGTCTGTCCGTAACGTGTTCCCCGCTTTTAAGACGAACCATTCAACCGATCAACACCAAATTTTACAGACATAATTGTAGGCCGACAGAGACCAGAACCTCCCTTTCTCAAATTTTTCGGACAAAAAATACGGCAGTAATACCAAAAAAGCCGTTTGTAATATATTTATAATTGCCAACGAACCGTTCATATGACACGAAAATTTAATAACCTAATTGATAGAGAAAATTCTCTACATCTTCGCTCTATTATGTTTTTTTCATATCCTGCATCGTTGCAGAGATATTTGCAAAAATAACGACGATTTGACGATGTCTGTCTATCTGTAACGTGTTCCCACTTCTTAGGTCGAAACGTTAAACCGATCGTCACCAAATTTTACAGACATAATTGTTGGCTACCAGAGGCCAGAACCTCGCCTTTTCAAATATTTCGGACAATAAATACGTTAGTAATACAAAAAAAGCCGTTTGTAATGTATTTTAATTGTATATAAACCGTTCATCTGACGCTAAAATTGAACAACCCAATTTGTAGAGGAGAAGATTCTCTACAGCTTTGTTCCCCTTTTTTTCATATTTCGTATCCTTTGAAAGATGTTTGCAAAAATAACAGAGTTTTGACACCCTCCACTGAATTAACGAAAACCAGCCGTTCGCATTCCTCGCCCAGAACTCTCTCTGGTATAAGCCATCTTGAGTTGCGTATTTGATGATTTTCTTATTTTAACTTACACGTTGCCATTTCAAAGCATGGCGCACTGAAGAATAAACATAAACACGTCGTTCTTCGTACGATAAATGATAATCTAGTGCCTACATCAGTTAACAACGGCCATCAATAGTATGAGATTAAAGAACGCAACTTCTGTTGCTGTAGCGTAGTGGGCAATGCTGTGGACTGTGATGCTGAAGGTCAGTGGTTGAAAACCCGCCACTACCTAACATATTTTTTCCTACAAGGGTATCAGACACTCTTATTAATTAATTTTTTATTGCTTACATTATTATTTTGGTCCAAAATATTTGCAAAAACTTATAAAACTACAAATCTAAAGTGGGCCGTAAAACACGTCAGTGCGATTTTTTTACTCAATGTTGAATTGCCCCAGAATAAAATCACATATGAAAGCAATGAATGAGAATAGGCGTAGTAAGCTAATTTACTGAGATGTATATCACCAAATTTTCCAAATGACTGATAGCATAATTAGCTGAACTCAATCGTTTCAGGAGATCTTCAATATGTTTCTTCCAATTCAGTCCCTCGTCAATGCAAACACCTAAGAATTTTGAAAATAACTTAGCTACATATTTATGTCCAAAGTCTAAATTTATGAATGGCGTCATGCCATTTACTGTATGTGTTTAGCATTCAACTCTTTATGACCATGTGGATGGTGCTATTCTAGAGAATTGTATAAGTCAAATAATCCACTATACATTCCAACACTAGGGACACCACCGACCTTCACCAAGGATATACACAAGGTGAGGCACCTCACTACAACTGTTTTTCATAATATTTCTCTGTGGAATAATATTTATCTTTTGTTTGAAATTTTTTGTCGTTTCACGATAGATGGCACTGTAATTTCCAAAAATGAAAATGACTAGAAAATTGTTGAATGAGAGTATCTCAAACAAATACACATCGGACTCTTTCTCTAGGCTCAACACTTTCTGTTTCAGTTAACATTTGCATAATATTGCAGGAGGAACACACACTCTCTCTCTCTCTCTCTTTCTCTCTCTCTCTCTCTCTCTCTCTCTCCCTGCAATCGTTAAAACCGTGGATTAATTGCGTAGTGACGTGTACAGTCTACACCTACATTGAAGTGCATGGCAAAGGGTTCATCGAACCACTTTATGATGTTTCTCTATAGTTCCATTCTCTAATAGCTCACAGGAAAAAGGAACACCTAAAACTTTCTGTTTTCGATCTGATTTAACTTATTTTATTATGATGATCATGTCTCCCAGTGTAGATGCGTCCTAACAGTATACTACATGTTCGCATTCTGACGAGAGAATTAAGGAAAGTAATTTCGCAAATAGATCTGGCCACAACAAACAACGCCTTTTCTTTAATGATTCCCACCGCAACTTCCCCATTTCCGTGACACTCTCTCCCCTATATCACAATAATACAAAACGAGCTGCCCTTCTCTGAACTTTCTCTAAATCGACCGTCAGCCCCACCTGATGTGGATCCCACAACGCGCAACAGTACTGCAAAATAGGACGCACAAGTGGAGTGTAGGCAGTTTCTTTAACTACAACTGTTGCATCTTCTGTTCTGCCATGAAACGTAGTATTTGGTTCGTCTTCCATACAATATTTTCTATGTGTTCTTTCCAATTTAAATTGTTCGTAATAACAATAACTCCTAGGCATTTAGCAGAATGGACGGCAGGTAGGTTTGACTGATTTATCGAGTAACTGAACTTTGATTTTTTTTAGTGGTCATACAGATGACCCCACACTTATGATTAAGTGTCAATTGCCAATTTTTGCATCATACAGGTATCTAAATCATTGAAGTACGGCAAACAGTTTGACCACGCCATTGGGAGAATGATCACACCGAATCAAAAATATCAAAAACAGTAATTCGATTTTCCTAATATGACGTGTAATTGTTTGGCATATTACCGTTTCCAACACTTTTGAAATCATTTTAATTATGTCGATTACAGCACCATTTATCACGAAACTAAATGCTTCGTGGAAAAAAAGGGGGTTTCTATTGACGTTTTCAAATTCACTCCCATCACATCGCAGTGGTGGTGTAAGCTTTGTTATTGGATGTGAACAACTTTTTAAAAATCCGATTTATATTTTTCCAAATGTTCCGAAAATTGTTTTAAGAGCCTTCCCCTGGTTATGTAGCCATTCCCTTGTTCCTAACTAGTGATTTTTGTTTCTAAAGGCACATTTTTTAAGGAACTGTGTTCTGTTTTTAAAAGCGTTGCATTGAAACTGAATAACAACAGACTGGTGGTGTGAAATCTTCTTTACACAGAGATGGACAGTAGTCCTAATTTAACACATCAGTGCATCCATCGAAAAGAGTCCTTTCGTGTTTATAGCCGGTTATCCTGACGCTGGTAATCTTCCAGAACGTCCAGTGGCGGATGGAGGAGGACAAGGGGGTTGGAGGGAGCGGACAAAGCCGGGCCTCTGGTCTTGGGGGTCTCTGAATACCTAAAAAACACTAAAAATAAATAAATATGCTGTATCTGTGGTTGTTTGGGAATCGGTAGGAGTGGTTAGGTGCGAGGGTGCCACCGCACATGGATGAAACCCATTGGGCAGTTTTATTACAGATACGTAACTTGACATGGAGCTGGCTGAGTAAACTGGATACAATGTTATTGCCAGCTATTGAAGCGCGTCCAAGCGCGAGTACAACAAACATGTATAGTGGCTAATATCCTCCTCCAGCCAAACCAGATGATAGGCTGTGGCGGTATCCGGACTGTCTACACTTGACGGTAGATGGATGACTGATGGCCCTGCGCTCCAGGTCCAAGACTGGCGTTCTCCTCTTGCTCCTCACCCAGGTCCGCCTACGCGCACTCTTCCTATTGGTCAGCGCCTGCGCAGGTCCGGTACGGCGCTTCTAGCGCCGCGCCCGGAAAGACGACGCTCTAACCTGACCACATCTCTGGTGCGTGGCGTCGATATATGTACCGACACAGCAAAATAAAACACACAGCGCCGTTGGCCTGTTGTTCCGGAGCCTAAAACTCTCGAAAGGTCCTTTTTTACATTGGTGCATGTATTTCCAAGTAGACGGGGGCGTCATTCTGAGTCCTGTGAAGTTGGCACCCACTTTTGGAAAATGTAAATTTTTTTCAGAGTTCTAGACAGATATGAAATAGTTCTGGAGTTCTCTGTACAAAATTTAAATAGTTCTGCAAAATTTCGCCGAAAAAATACAAAATATTACCACAAAATTTAGTTTTTCTCAAAATAATTTTTTGCCTATTAGTACAAACATAGTTCTGATCACAGTTCTAAATAGTTCTCAAAGAGTTCTACAGGAAATCCTAATGACATTTTTCTGTGCAGATTATACTTCATGAGATAATTGCAATAATGGGGAATCCATTTACACGCTACTGTGAAGTTGGCACCCCTTTTATCAAAAATGTGCATTTTTTTCAGATTTCTAGGCAGATATGCAATAGTTCTGGAGTTCTCTGTACAAAATTTAAATAGTTCTGCACAAATTCGCGAAAAAATTACAAAAAATTATAACAAATTTTAGTTTTTTCCAAATAATTATTTGCGAAATTCTACAGAACTATTTAAATTTTGTACAGAGAACTCCTGAACTATTGCCTATCTGCCTAGAACTCCGAAAAAATTTACATTTTTGAAAAAAGGGGTGCCAACTTCATAGCTCTCCCACTATTCAGAATTGCGATATTTCACGAAATTCTGCAGAACTATTTAAATTTTGTACAGAGAACTCTATAACTATTGCATATCTGTCTAGAACTCTGAAAAAAATTTACATTTTTGAAAAAAGGAGTGCCAACTTCACACGACTCTGGCGCAATGTTGTGTAGTTTTTCTCCCTATTTACGCAATTAGCTCATGAACTATTATCTGGGCAAAAAAATATCATTAGGATTTTCTGCCGACCTCTTTGAGAGCTATTTAGAGTTGTGATCAGAACTATGTTTACGCTTGTAGGCAAATTATTGTTTGGAAAAAACTAAAATTTGTTATAATTTTTTGTAATTTTTTCGCGAATTTGTGCAGAACTATTTAAATTTTGTACAGAGAACTCCAGAACTATTGCATATCTGCCTAGAACTCTTAAAAAATGCACATTTTTGAGAAAAGGGGTGCCAACTTCACAGTAGCGTGTAAATGGATTCCCCATTATTCCAATTATCTCATGAAGTATAATCTGCACAGAAAAATGTCATTAGGATTTCCTGTAGAACTCTTTGAGAACTATTTAGAACTGTGATCAGAACTATGTTTGTACTAATAGGCAAAAAAACTATTTTGAAAAAAACTAAATTTTGTGGTAATATTTTGTATTTTTTCGGCGAAATTTTGCAGAACTATTTAAATTTTGTACAGAGAACTCCAGAACTATTGCATATCTGTCTAGAACTGTGAAAAAAAAATACATTTTCCAAAAAAGGGGTGCCAACTTCACAGGAGTGTCATTCTGTTTTGCCATCGCTCCGGGCTTCCAACAGCCTTAGTCCGCCACTGAGAACTTCTCATCGGGCAATGGTTGTAAAGATATTCCGACGGCGGCAGCGGTGGCGTATTTCGGGCGAGACAGAAGTGTTTGTCTGTGTTCCCACGGGTATCGCGGAATGCTCGTGGCTCGCCGGCATCGAGTATAACGCGGTGCTGAGGCGCGCCGATTAATCCGCCTGCCGCCTGCAGCCTTGCGTCGCCGGCTGTCGCGCCCTTTTGTCTGTCGCGACGTCGGCTGCCGCTTTGTCGCGTTCCCGTTCCGTTCTCGCAAACCCAGCAGGCGACACCACAAGCACAGACAAATATATACAGACGGGAAACCTCCGTAAGGGGTTCGGGGCGGGAGGGCCAGAGCAGTTCCGTAAGATGTCCCATGATGGCGCTGAGGTCAGAAGCAGCCCTTTAAAACTGGCCAGAGCAGGCGGCAGGTAGCGGCTATCCCCACTACCACTTCCCCTCTAACGCCGGTAAGCCGGACACAGCCGTGGCTTCGTGGCAGGCGGCACGAGCTCTCCCCTCACCCTCCCCTCCACACTACCCTCTGACGTACGAGAGGCTTCCTCAGAAGCGCCTCTACTGTGGTCTACCGGTAATAAGCCAGGGAACAGCCTGACATCTGCTAGCATCTTACAGAACTACGATGGGAGCATAGGACACTGTTTTAGGGGGGGCTTCCTCTCTGTATATGTTACTCTGTGCCACAGGGCACGCTCATCGCGAAACTATGCAGGGGAAAGAAAAGAGTTCAAGGGAGCGACACTAGTGCTCCAAGCGCCAGTAAGGAGTATCAGAAGAATGGCACGATACATACCGAGAAGATGCTATTTTTAATGTTGTTACTTTCATATTTACTAGTCACCAAACGTGGTTACAAATATGAAAACGTCAACAAAGTACTGTCACTGCCTCTCTTAATGAAAGTCTATAATAACAATACGTCATTGCCGTCTAAAACACACAGATCGCAATGGCAGAGTCATAATTGTATCTAAAAATGTTTTCAGAGCAGAAATCTTCCCCCCCCCCCCCCCCTGCAGCGCCACGCCCTCCGCCTCGCATGCTGCATCCGTCTCCCTTCCCCCAACATGGGTTTTTACGATCTTATTCCTTTCCCGCACCTTGTGAAGTTCTTGGAACATATCCGCATCCTGTACAACTCCCGAAAAATAGAATCCCGTCACCCTCCGGTTTCTCCTCTCCTCTTGAACATCGGGCCTCTGCCACTCCTGTACCAATACATCCCTCCCGCACTCCACCTGCACACTGTCCCCATTCTTTCTGAGTAGTCTTGTGTAGTTCGCGAACGAACTAGTTTGGAAGAGTGCCCCCACATGTGAACTACGCGAACTAGTTTGCAGATCCGAAGACTGACGGGGAACAGCGAGAGGACGCGAGAACGCGCAGAATCGCGTGATTCCTGTCTGCCAGTTACCGTCATTTCGAGCTGAGATGCAGCTCAGCTGTAGTTTCATAGACATTACCCCAAAATGCGGGTAATAGCACACTTGAGCAACACTGATCATTACATATAAAAGCTGTCATGAAAAAAGAAAGACCTCTTTTAGTAGCGGTAGCAAAAGCAAAAAAGAGAGGACGAACTAAAAAGAGCGACCTACTTCGCGGCCGAGCTGCGAACTAAAAGGAGAGCTACCGGATGCGAACTAAAATATGCGTGATCTTTCGCGAACTAAATTATGCGCGATCGGTCGCGAACTTAAAACATGCGTTACCGGTCGCGAACTATTATGCCAAACGTATCTCGCTTCTTAATTCGTTGAATTCTTTTCCGAAGACCGACGGGCAATAGCGAGAGGGCGCGCAGCAGAATAAAGTCACGTGTTTGCCTTCTGCTGATGAGAGCCATTTCGAGGTGAGCGTCTGCGTGCTAGATTACATAGTTCAGTGCTACAAAATTTCTGTTTTGAAGTATTTTGCACTCTGCAATATCTGACTAATAAATTCCATAATGCCAAGATATAGAGATAACTCTAAACTTAAACGCGAGAAATTAACCACAAACTTTTTCTTTTGGTTTGCGTGATATCGTTAACGGCTCAAGCAGCAAGTGCATGAACCAGCTAAGTGAAGGAAATTCTCCCACCACCTGCATGCGCAGACCACGCCGTGTACAGTGATGTGATGGTAGTATCTTCAGTGTTTTTAAGTGTCTGCAACCATCGTTGCTTGTAGTATTTCACTCAGTGTGACCGTTTCGTCACCGGTCCAGTCCTGGTTTTATTTCAGTGTTTTGTAGCCACTGTGCCACCGTTTTAACTGAATATGTATAAACTTTGCACCGTTCTTAGTTCATTTGTTCGCCCATATCTCCTTCGCGTGTTTCTAATCTCCGCTTTTATTACCTTGTATATGTTTTGTTTCTCCTCGGCTATTTGTGCCTTCACTCGGCTGTAGTGCAGCGCCGAGACCGATGCCAGCCTGTCCCACAGGGACGTGATACACAGTACAGGAAAAAAATCCAACAGTTGTAAACTGATGTGGTCGAGTTCAAAAGGAACTGATTATGATAATATTCGCGTGCTCGGTGCAGACATTGAAATTGCATTTTTTTTTTTTTTTTTTTTTTTTTTTTTTTTTTTTTTTTTTGTCCTTTGTGAGGATTTTGGACATGCACTCCTGGAAAATGAATTCGTCGACCCAGCATATGAAAATTTTATGAACACATTCTTGAGGTTGTATACAACACACGATCACACAGGTAGAGCCGTACGCACGTGAGTACAGTCCGCAATGTTGGCGTTAGTACCATGTATATCCACTTTTTGCAGCAATGCAAGCTGTAATTCTTTGATGAAAACGATTGTAGAAGTTCCGAATGTGGTTATGTGGAATGGCCTGCCATGCAATTTCCACCTGGTGCCTCAGTTTGGCCAGATTTCTTGCCGCTCATGCAGACCGCCCAACATGACGTTTCATGCCGTTCCAAACATGCTCAATGGGGGACAAATCTGGGGATCGTGCTGGCCTGCGTAGTTGACGTACACCTTGAAGAGCACGTCGAGTGGTACGGGATACAAGTCATCTGCACTGTCATGTTGGAAAAAGCATATCACCTTGTTGGTGCATGAGTGGTAGCAAGACGAGTTAATTGATGGTTTAATTGTACCATGCACTGTTCAGTGTTCTCTAGACGATCATTGGAGAAGAATGGCGAGTGTAGAATATCGCTCCCCTCACAATAACGCACGATCATGTGTGCCGTTAGAGTGTTCTCCACTCACGCCGAAACATCGTTCAACCCGCCTCCAATAGTGTCATAGTAGGCGCTTATGAACGGGCGAATGGAGACGTGTCGTCTTCAGTGATGAGAGTCGTCTCTGCCTCGTTGCCAACGATTGTCGTACGCGTGTGTGGTGTCGTGCAGGGGAGTGCGGAAATCTGGAGTGTACGCGACAGAGGCAAACGGAGCCGACGCCTGGCATCATGGTGTGGGGAGCCATATTCTGGCCGTTCTCCTCTGGTGTTCGTTGCGGGAGTTTTCTCTTTTCCTATGGCCTACCCAGGGGAGATATTGTAGGAATTTAAAAAGTTCATATTCGTGTTTTTTCTCGCACAGATTGGGCGAAGTAGGTTAGACGCATCCACGATCCCTAGTGTTGAGACTTTCAACACGTAAACGTATAAGGGGATATTATTAGCCTTTGTCAAGACAATCGCATTCGGAGATTGTCGTAGCTATTACACTCTTGGTATGTGCTTGTCAAGTTTTGAACCCACATAAAGGCAACGTTTTCCAGTATGCACTTATTTCAGCTAATAAATTGTGACTACTATATTGTTTGATATTTATAAATCCATACGATATGTGCCCAGAAACCAACGTTTATTATCTGTCCGTGGAAAAACTTACGCTATGACTCACACGATCTGTTGCATTTTTCTGGTGGCAGTGTCAATCTGTTCAGAACATCTGACGCAAATAGACTGTCTATTTCGTTCAGTCATTCAAAACTTCTCTTTGTTATCATATCAACTGGCTGAATGAAGAGTTAAAACTTTTTGATACTATATTCGCTACCAAAGTTGTTACTGAGCAGAAAAGTTACGTATGTGAAAAATACGGATTGAAACTCGTGAAAATGAGTGAATAATTAAAAATAAAAGTGCTGCGGATGTCAGATCGATCCTAGGACCTCGTGTTACGCATTTGCGCATTTATGCCGGCGCCACCCACACATACTATAGCATAGCCGTTTATCGAATCTCTGCAGGAACATAGGTCTACTACCTATTTATAAGTGGCAGGAAACTACGCACGCTTTTGACGAAAAACCGTGGTTTTGTATTCTGCACAGTAACTGAAACCCACCGGTGTGTAACGCTGTCCTACTACAGAATAAATGGCTGCGGCTTCTAAAACCAAGGAATTAGCTTTAGAATCTTTCACTCCTTTAATTGCTGCGATGGAGAATCACCAAAAGTCTACTCTTAGATTTGAGATTTTACAAATTATTCAATCTACTTGCTTTTGCTGTTTGCATTATCAAATTAATGCCTGCTTCTTTGAATAGATGACCGACTTCATTCTAAGGTGATTGTTCAGACGTCTACTTCCTGCATGATGTATTACTACGTGCAGGTGGTTTGGCGGGTTTATATTTGTGATTAGTATGCGAAACATATCGTCTTCGATACTTGCCAGTGACCAACTCACACCAAAAGATCTCTGGGGCAGCCAAGTGGCGAACACCGAGCTCGACCGTATTCGGAATTCTTGTTGTCGTACTACTGTCTGGATTGAAACAGGATTATATTAAACGACTACGGATTTGAATGTCACAGCGATTTAATATTCCTAATGTAGCTTGCACGAAAAACGTAGCTTTTCCGTCGTTATTGACAGAAACGGAATAAAAATACAATTAAGTGTTGGATACGATAGTTTAAAGAAATTCATTTGATGCAACACAATTCTCTGTTGCACATGTTTCATATAGTATTATCAATATATTTTCATGGTTACGGAATAATAATTTCCACAATTATTGCGATACAGATTGTTACTCAATTATCACGTGTTCAAATGTCTCTAAATCTATCGGACCAAAGTGCGTGGTCATCAGTCCGTAGCTTACAAACTGCTTAAACCTAGGTAAACTAACCTAAGGACAAACACACACATCCATGCCCCAGGGAGGACTCGAACCTCCACGGCGAGCAACCGCGCGCTCCGTAGCGAGGCGCTTTAGACCGCTCGGCTACTCCACCGTGGCAATTATCATGTGTGTTTGTTATTGTTACGTGAGAAACATAATGAGCCATATTTTAAAATAGAAGAAAAATGTGAAAGAGTCAGTAATCGAACTGTAGCTCGTTGATCAGTAGTTGGCCATTTGGCGAGATAAATAAGCTTATCTTTATGATTTGTTTGCTTCTCTGCACATTCATTTTACATAATCATATCTGGTATTATAATAGCCCAATATGTTGTCGAATGCTTAATATTAGGCATTTCAATAAGACAAGGAGTATGGAAAAGTACCAAACATCTGAGGAGAACTGTAATTTGTGGTGACACAGCTGGCTTATGTTTGTGCTGATATCTTAGTTGCAACATCAACAGAGAGAGAACCAGTGGAAATGACACGATACCTTCACTCTCGGAAACACCATCAGTGATCTGCGGCGCCAAACGGTTGTCGTCTTTATAGCGCAACCGAGGCGGTGGGCGGAAACCGTCAGCGATACTCGGAACATGATGCACCGTGATGTAACACTTAGCTTCATAACAAAGTCCATTCATGTAATTGAATTAATTCTATGATATGCATGCAATTTTTCCATTTGACTGTGTCAGTAACGTCCGAAAATAATCAGGACTGCAGCATTTCAATTCTAATTGCTGTCTTTGTTCATTGAAACTATAAGAAAAGAAATGTGGAAAGGAATTTGTCGGTCGCGAACAGCGTAAAAGGCTATGGCTAATACGCAATGCCTGTGGCTGTGACAAGAGCCACTCCTCTACTGTATCTCTCAGTCGTCCGAGCTGAAGCGCTTTCCTTTGAGATGTTTTTTAGCGGACCAAACAGATGGAAGTCACAAAGCGACATGTCCGGACTGTAGGGCGGATGCTCAAGCTGCTCCACTTGGCCAACACACTTTGCGTGACCCTGGAGACGTGTGGACGCGCGTCATCCTGAAGCAGAATCACCCCCTCCGTGAGCAGCCCAGGCCGTTTGCTCTTGATGGACTTGCGTAGGCTACGGAGTGTCTCACAGTACACGTCACTGTTAATGCTTTTTCCTTGCTCGAGGAATTCGATGAGTATCGGAGCTCGGATGTTGAAAAAGACGATGAGCACCACCTTGCCTGCTGAGGGCACAGCCTTGAATTCTTAGCAGGAGGTGACGACGCACGCTTCGCATCCCTAGATATCGCACTACGGTATCCCAAAGCGGCGTATTCAAATTTCAACCGGTTTGGTTGTTAAGGCGTTTCGTACATTTTCATTTTACCACCCCTCGTACAATCAAAAGGAGACACCACTGTTACATTCTTTGTTTCCTCACCCCCTTATAAAGGGTCATTTCATCTTTGTCCTCTTAGGCTTCTGAAAGATGGCAACACGACATTTTGTTATTATCACTGACCGTCCACAGAGGTCTATTGCCGTGGCCTGTGAGACTGCGGTGGCCCGCAGTAGGCAGTGTGTGTGTAATGTTTGGTATGATGTATTTGTTCTTTGAAAATGTTGAAACTAGTTTAAATAATAACAATAAGCAATGTAAATTTACAATTTTTGTTTCTTCAATTATATCACCAAGATCCTTAAAAGAAAAAAAATATCGCTATTTCAGGCGACAGCTTCATTTTCTTTTTTGAATTTGAAAGCCAGTAATTTTATAACTTTTGCACTCTGATAAATGACAGTGTTAGTAAGGAATTTTTTTTACATATCCAGCATTTTCATAGGTTCTTGTGGACATTCATGAACTGCGTAATTAATGTTCCCGCCGTTATTACCGATAAATCTCAGGCTGCGAGCTTTAACTGTAGCGGTAGGGTAGATACAGGTTTCAACTTTACTGAGTATATTTCATCGTTAATTTACTGCACCAGACCTGGCTGCTGTCAACAGAGAAATGTGAGTGAAATTAAATGTTATTTATGATCGGTACTTCGAGTAGGGAGTATCCCGTTAGTTATGTTCTTAGATTCCGTTGTAGGAATCTTAACCAACTAGCTTGTCAGGTAGCTACCAGTATTTGTTGACAATCGTGGAAAATGCTTCATATGCTAATATTAATTACACCTCTTGATGATAACACAATAATCTCTTTATGAAATTAAGCGTTGTTCTCAGCACGTGTCGTCAGACACAACAATCATATATATGTTATTTCTCATCGGCGGTTTTTTTTCTGAACGTGTTATATTACAGATTCAAGGGAAAGCTGATTGTTTCCATGTGAAATGCGGGTTTTGCCAGGGTGTTGGGTTCCCGGAATCCAGTGAATGGGATACAGCAGGTAGTCAGAGTTCTCCTAATGAAACCGGAAGCAACACTCTTGAATGAGCGAGGGCGGCTATTCCAGAATGCAACTGAAATAGTTACACACATAATTCTAAAAATCCATATAAAATCAGGGACTGGTCACATGGCAAATGTAATTATATGAATGGATTCAGGAGACTTGAGAGAATCAAACGCCGTAATTACAATTTCAATATCCCTTACAGATAAAAAGCCGATAAACCTAGGTACTATAATAATAATAGTATAAGACTTATATTTACAATTACTGATACGTAGTGTTTAAGAAGCAAATGGGCAGCATTGCACCACGCTACCTATCATAAAAGAGGTACCACTTTATTTCCGTATTCTTTCAATAAACTTTGTCTTACTCTCTTGTTCTGCTTTTCATTGAGATAGTAATATTCTTGTGTCAGAACATAGATTCCACCACAGAAACACAAAACATGGACCCAGCAAAGCGCATTACATTTATATATGTATTTTATTATATTTTTTATTATTCTTAGTAATATTCGTTTTATGTTGTAGACTGCCACTTAATTATTTGATGGCCGACTAAAAATAACAGATATGCAGCAGATAATTTATACATAAACAATTATATGTATTAATTGTGGACAAGAACTGAATATATTTGCATAAAAAGCCATGATAAATTAAATATTAATTGTGTAACTATATTTCGATGGCGGCAGTATATTTGAACAGTGAGATGCCACACTTAATGGCTATTTGAGCAAAGAGCTTCAGTCTCAACCGTTTTATAGTATTGTTAAATATATATTTTTTATTAAATGTAAACAACATTTGTAGGGAGATGGTCAAAGCATTTAATTTTGTGATATTCAAATGTATAATATTTTGGAAGGGAAATTATATTTTAAAGATGAGGCGTTAGGATTCGCGGAAGGATACAATTTTGGGAGCAGGGAGAGCACGCTTTCGAATGCTTGGGAAGGGGACCCTAGCTTGGACGTGGTGGTGAAAGGTTGTGACGCTGGGCGTTCTGAAGCTGCGTTACGAACTTGTGATTTGAAGAGATAGGCATGTGTGGACTTAGAAGCTTTACGGGAATATGCCTGCAGAGCTGAGTCTCTGCTTGAAAAATGATAAAATATGCACGGTATTAGGGCTGTGGAACTGTGGTAATTCAGTAATCGTGTACTCGTGTGATGACAAACTGTCTTTTATAACAAACACTTTTATCGTGGATTAACTTGGAACTGCAAAGTTCGATGGACTACTCCAACTTTGGAACTTTCTCGAGTCCGTGTGATACTTATCGTGCCTCTCATGAACAATAATTGGGGAAATATTTAGTTATTTAACTATCTATAAAGTAGGACCACCTCCGCGTTTCATGTCTAATATGAGTAATAAACTCTATTTATACAGAATTACTTCGTGAGTGAATCACTTCTTTATCTTAGAATCCATTCTGTTGGTCATTCAGAGGTTTAATTTATGTATGTTAAATATATTTTCACGTAATCATATGGAGATTCATAGACTAGCTAAACTACAGATTAATTATTGATCTTGTTTAAACAGATTGGGTAGCTGATTAGGGCATAGAAGCCGACATCATAACTCACTCCTATGTACAGAGAGAACGAGCCATAAACTTTACTACCCTGAGTTATGTATTTCCCAAGTCTTATTGATGAGAACCGTTGGGAAGTTCGCAATGGTACGCCATGTCTGCCGTATTACTTACGCAAAGATAACGACTGAGGTATCATTTTCAAGGTTTCGTTCTTCACTAATGACGAATAATACACAGTTAGTTAAAAATTATTATTTTCACAAAAAAAAATATTTCGAAAAAATTGTACTGTTGGTACAATCTAAGTTGATACCCGCTGAACGATCGTAATTGGGACATGTATTTACGATTGCTCCCATCAGCCAGCGCGCCGACTATCAACTTAGTTTGTGTGGCTGACATAAAAGCAATGTAGAAGCTGCCATCTATTGACGATCTGCTTAACTAACATGAACGACAGCTCTTGCAGTTCTTTAGTTTCTGTATGAAAGCAAAAGACCTTTTTTGATGCAAGCATAGTTTACAATCACACGTAATGACGAAAAATAGACAAATAATTTAACTAACAGGTACGACAGTTCTTGCAGTTGTTTAGATCTTTACGCAAGCGTAGTTTATCACGAGATTTCTGTTTCACACGTCGAGCTGTTGGAATTGTTCACTTTGTTCAAGCAAGCATTGTGTACTGCGCGAATGAATTGAATTACCTCAACGTTAATCATCACAGGTAAGTATCGCTTACTATTATAACTTTTAATGATTTATTTAACTTTCAATTCAACCCTACTTTGCAGTGCATTCAACTTAGGAGTTCATCATCACCGCTACATACATTGACTCCGATAAAACGGCGCTAATACCTCGCATTAACCTCGCACCTTCTGATCCAACCATGCCTTTTCAAATGATAAGACAATTCCCAATAAAAACAGCCTTGGCTATGGCCATAAATAAAGCACAAGGTCAGACGCTTCAAACGGCAGGATTATATGTACCACAACCTGTTAGTTATAAATGGCTTTTTCACGATTTCGCTCATTCAGTTTGTGCTAAATACACAAACAGCCAAAAAGTTTTGTAAAATAAACAACTTTTCAAAAAATAAAATAAACATGGAAAAGTTAATATCTGATTTCTATATGTTTCACAATTAATCATATTGTATTTAATTATATAATTTTTTTACGATGAATCTAATATTTCTTAGAATGTAGGCTTTCACGGCCGGCGTCTCCATTAATTAAAACTTCCGGGCTAAATTGCCGTGGTCCATCCATAAAACTTCTAACTCCCGACGTTTCGTTGCCTACTGCGGGCAACATCTTCAAGGGTGAGTCGACGACTGCCTACTAGGCGCTGGAGGTCCTGCTTATATAGAGGGCAGAGATGGCCCCACCACTTGTCACGTGCTGCCGACTATGAAGCTATCTTTGACCAACGTCATTTCTCTCGACTCACCCTTGAAGATGTTGCCCGCAGTAGGCAACGAAACGTCGGTAGTAAGAAGTTTTATTGATGGACCACGGCAACTTAGCCCGGAAGTTTAAATTAATGAATCTAATATTTGTTACACTATTCAGAGTTTATTATCTTGTACAGATCTGTATTGGCATCTGCCTTTTCTCCATTGCTATCTTACCTATCTGTGACTGATCGGGATAGAGTGCAAATTATTCGCACGGGTCAAAAGTTATTGCTAAAGTCGCAACAGAGTCCTTACTTACTTGATCAATACTTTAAATAACGACTTTCATAATTGTCCACTTATGCGTTTCCACTCTGTGCTATATTTGTACAAGATGTTCTGTTGCTAGCAGTTATTGTTAAAGATTGTCTGTCATTCTTCCCATGATCACATTTACACACGATATCACTTTCGTGTTAAACCTTGTTTTTCCCTCTACTTAATTAATGAACTATTTTGACAACACTAAGTAAGTATCGTCCTCAGAACGTGTCGTTACACATAATAATCATTTGCAGCTAAGGTCGCAACTGAAGTCATGCTATGTCTGTTTTACATCTACATCCTAAACTTTGATTAGTACTTTAAATAATTAACGAATTTCATAACTGTAAGCTTACTCTGTGCTATATCTGCACATGCTACAGTCACTGTCAGAAATTCTGTCATTCCACCCGTGAGCACATTTACACACGGTGTTACTGTCGTTTTAAATATTAATCTGCACTCTGTTTAAATAATGAACTATTTATTTGTCTAATTAACGAATCCTACTTTGAGCTACAACCGGACTTGTCATTCAGTGAGGTTGTTATTTAGCCAGACTGATGTTCTGGATATTTGAGCGCACTAACAGGGCCATAAGGTAAAGCAGTCAACAATCCGAAGATTGGTTTGAACACCACAGTGCTTTACTAGGCATGGTCCTGTTTGGAGGTGGTATGCCGTTGCCTTCCTCCGACCTTCGAACTGAATTACCGAGCCAGTTATAGGAGGACCTACAGTTTAACGTGGGTTCCAAACCACGGTGCTACTCGATATTTTTCACATCAGTAACACTGCCAGAGGGGAAAGAAGTGGAAAGGGGCAGACAAAAGTGGGTAGTTCTCTTTGTTGCGGACGCTGATCGTTTTTGTTCGTTCTTGTTCGATGTGTTGTTGAGGCGCACACATAATGCAATTAGTCGATGCCAGGTTGATGAGGCACAGTATTTATTCTTAGTTGAATCACAGACAATGAGATCCATTTCATATATAGACTGCTGTACCATTCTAGTTAGGTAATATTGCATCTACATACAAACAAGACCATTTTCATATACACACCCTATGGTTTCCAAACACAATTTTATTTACACATATCTGTTTCACTTCTTTCTGTATTAGCCAGCTGCAGACCCGGCACTGCTTGGCTCTTTATGTGTTACTCCAGTATTCAGTCAGTCCATGCACACCTCCCTCCATCTTCTCACTCTGTCCACCTGCCCTCCTCTTCTCCTCCTCCTCCTCTCCCCCTCCATACACCCATCCCCCCCTTTCCCTCTCGCTCTCTGCCAATCATCTCACTCCTCTCTCTGTTCATCTCCTGTCTACTCCGTATGTGACAAATGACATATCTGTCACATTTCATGGTGATTGGTCGAACGATGTCGACTTCTGGAGTGCCCTTAGTATGCACCATACGAAATCTTGTTTTGAAGGTCAAGAGTGCAAAATTCGTCAAGTTCGGAATAAAACTGTGACTGTTCTAAAGTACCTTATTATGTAAGTAATGCCCTTTCTCTGGTTTTGAATGTCAGGTGTTTAAAATTTTATCGCTATCGCATGAACGGTAAATCAGTGTAGTATACCGATCTTGTAGTGACTGATAATACACGATACTTTTCGAAACCACATTGTATTCACACAAATTTAAGTTCGCAGTAACGAAACCACAGTTTCACGAGGTACCAAGTCGGGAAACACATATTCTCTCTATGATCGAATTGCTAACACCTTTCACAATTCCCGGTATGGAAAAGTACTTTGTAGCCCCGAATAGACATACATGCCCGAAGGTAAGCGAGGTCAGTAATCCAGCGGTAAGTTGTCCTTATCCAAGTAGAAACTAAGAAAGTCCGTGTGCTGCAGCAGAAGTTCGTGCCGTGTAGGTCGAGGAGACCACTGAAGGCGAACCCGTGTGGGTCGCGGCACCAGCCTTGTATATGGCGCTCTCGGCCCAGTCATAGTGCGGCGTAGAAATACTGCCAGGTACAGCGCCACTTGTTAGTATCGAAAGGCGTCATACATCTCTGTTTAGAAATATCTGCTTCGGTCGGAGTTCAAAAATCAAATGTTTGTGAAGCTTATGGGACTTAACTGCGGGGTCATCAGTCCCTAAACATACAAACTACTTATGAACTACCATATACTAAAGACAGCACAAACATTAATGGCCGCGGTGGAGTAGCCGAGCGGTCTAAAGCGTCTCGCTGCGGAGCGTGCGGTTGCTCGCCGTGGAGGTTCGAGTCCTCCCTGGGGCATGGGTGTGTGTGTTGTCCTTAGGTTAGTTTACCTAGGTTTAAGTAATTTGTAAGCTACGGACTGATGACCACGCAGTTTGGTCCGATAGATTTACAAACAGTTGAAACATTAATGTCCGAGGGGGGATTCGAACCCCCGACGGGGAACCCTCGGCCGCTCCGCCGCGGCTCGGTCGGAGTCAGTGCTGCTTAATTATGGTGACCCAAGGTCAACACGGATTTAGAAAATATCGTTCATGCGAAACACAACTAGCTCTTTACACACACGAAGTGATGAGTGCTTTGACAAGGGATCTCAAATTGATTCCGTATTTCTTGATTTCCTGAAGGCTTTTGACATCGTACCTCACAAAGGCTTTGAATCAAATTGCGTGGTTATGGTATATCGCCCCAAATCTGTGACTGTCAGAGAGGACACAGTTCGTAGTAATCGATAGTAAGGCAACGACTAAAACAGAGGTGATATCGGGCGTTCCACAGGGTAGTGTTATTGGTTCTATGCTGTTCCTTATTTATGTAAACGATTTGGGAAGGAATCTAAGCAGCTCTCTTACGTTATTTGCAGATGACGCCGACATTTACCGACTAGTAAAATCATCTGAATATCAAAACCAACTGCAGAACGATTCGAATATCACTATGGTGTAAAAATTGGCAATTGACTCTAAATAATGAGAAGTGTGAAGCATCCACATCAGTGCGAATAGAAATCCGTTAGACATTGTTTACAAGATAAATCAATCAAAAGTGAAGGCCGTAAACTCCATAAAATACGTAGGAGTTACTATAACTTTAGACTTAAACTGGAAAGAACACGTAGACAATGTCGTGGGAAAGGCGAACCAGAGACTGCGTTTAATTGCCAGAACCCTCAAAAGATGTAACAGAACTATTAAAGAAACTCCATACACTACGCTTGTCCGTCCTTTTATGGAGTAATGCTGCCCAGTGTGGGATCATTATCAGATGGGTTTTACGGAGGACATTGAAAGAATCCAAAGAAGGGCATTTCGTTTTGTATTGTCACGATACAGGGGAGACAGCGTTACAGAAATGATACAGGATCTGGGTTGGGAATCATTACAACGATGCTTATCGCTGCGGCGTGGACTACTTACGAAACTCCAATCGCCAACATTGTACTCCGAATGCGAAAATGTAGTGTCGGCTCCCACTTACATAGATAGATAAAGGTGAATAGATGGGGCATAACAGCTTTCAGATCATTGCAAAAATGTTCAAATGTTTGTACAACTTATGGGACTGAACTACGGGGTCATCAGTCCCTAAACTTACAAACTACTTATGAACTAGCTAAGACTAAAGACGGCACAAATATCCATGCCCGAGGGGGGATTCGAACCCCCGACCGTAGTGGCCGTGCTGACAGTGAGTGAAGCGCCTCAGTCACCTCGGCCACCGCGGCCGGCCAGATAATTGCAGAACGACATGTTGACCATAGCTGTTTATTAATTCTCAATGCTACCGGTTTCGGTTATTTACCATTGTCAAGCCATTGTCAAGCTTGACAATGGTAAATAACCGAAACCGGGAGCATTGAGAATTAATAAATAGCTATGGTCAACATGTCGTTCTGCAATTACATAGATAGAAATGAGAATCAGACTAAAATACGAGAAATCAGAGCTCGAACGGATAAATTCAGGTGTTCTTTCTTCCCGCGCATTATTCGAGAATGGAATGGGAGATAAATAGTATATAGGTAGTTCGATGAACCCTCTGCCAGGTACTTAAATATCATTTGCAGAGTATCCCAGTAGATGTACGGTAGATGTAGAGCTGCAGAGTTGTGCGCCTTAGGCCCCGACAACCATGTCGGCCGCGGTGCTGTTGAGGTTGCGGATACGGCAGGCGCTTGCCTTCCGCTGGAGTCGAGCCGCAGCCTCAACAAGTCTAATTCGAAGTGCCGATGCCCATATAAAATTAGCACTGTCGATTTTCTTCATTTTCAGCTGTTCCTTTAGGTTTTCTCTAACTCCTTTTCCTTTTTTTCTAAACCAACCGTACATAACAAGTGAACAAAACAAAATAAAAATTTACAAATCGTCAAGCAATTTTTGGGTTTTAGCGACACTTAAGCACAGTTATTGAGTTTTATAAATATAGATGAATGATGTAAATCATATCCCTACAGTTCTTGTTAGCAAGTGCAAAGTGACTCGTGCTATTGGTAGAAGGTATCAAACAGTAACTAACAGATACAGTTGGAAGCTTCCATACGAACTGGAGGCTACATGTGCCGGTACATGTCGCAAAAAAATTAAGCTGTAGTTTCCTTCATAGGTCTTGACTTCCTGCGTGAAAGAAGCGCAAAGTTAGACTTTCTGAGGAGTAAATGCTTTTTGGGGAAAAGGAAAGGGGGAAGCAGTTCACGGTAGATCATGTCGTGCATTAAAAATCCAATATAGGAAACCAAAAATCCTAACCATCGGCAACCATCGTTGTGGTCCAATCCAAACAAATCACTTACCACCCAGTGGCATTGATGGTGAGTATACTAGTTGAGCTTATGCAGAAACAAAAGTTACACAATTAGAGTGCTTGAATGAGATGCAGCAGGAACATTGCATAAGTATTATATTTGTAAAATCTTGGAAGAATTGACAGAAAAATCCGAGAAGATTATGGTTTAATTGAATTTATTTCAATTTTAACCAATCTTATAATTCATTTTAACTGTCTGTAATTTGTATTACGATTAAACTGTTTAATCACTACATTCCTGGCTTCCCTCTGTTTCACATCCTCCCCCACTCTCACCCCTCTTCCCCCCACCCCTCCCCTTTTAGACTACCGGCTACCAACGCCCTTGATTCCAACATATTTGTATGACTGCCCTTGAAGCTTGTTTGTTGTTGGAACAAACAAACCTTGACTATGGACACAAATCTTTCAAATCACTTAAAAATCAATGGATAAATAGGATGGAATTGTAGGTAGGTCTTTATGATATGAAAGTGAGGGTTGTATCTCATATAGCCTGAGAACCTGTTCTGTTACAGACTTTTGGTGGATCGACAACGCGTATTAGTATTACTGAAAGCCGTCTTTACTGCCTTGTGACGCAAAACCAGCTGGAGTCATTAATTTTAGAAGTTCATCTACATGCAAAACTTCATATTTAGTATTGCCTGCGATAAGGAAAATAAAACTGTAAATTGTTGTGTGTACTATATTGATTGAAAATTATATACATGTGGAAAAATAATACGTTTTTAAGAAGCCGTTTATGTGATACATACTTCACATATGTAAGGCAGGTCCTGTTTCTTTGATAAGTTAAAATTGTTAGCGACTTTAATATACGGCCAATTATTTTCGTCTTGATGGTGGTTTTATTTTATTATTTTAACGACAACACATGCAATGATGTCAGCGGGAGGATTCGAACCACTGAGGGGAACATCTGCTCACTCCGCAGCGAGGCGCCTTATAGCGCGCGGCAACTACCTCGCGGCCACATGTCGAGACACGTATTTAACATGTAATGATATGTGACACTACTTTTGTCTGTTATTTGACACGTAATAATTTTTGACACACTAGGTAAACATACGAGTGGATATTTTGAATTCGAGGTGCGCCGCACCATAGGCTGTGGACGCACGTGTGGCCACAAAACTATGCATTACAGACATCTACGGTTTTCCTTACAACGTTCGTTCCACAGCGGCCATCAGTCGGGTATAATTACGCTGTTTATGAAGTTGCTTTGGCAATGAAATGAACCGATATGCGTATACGCTGTTAGAAAACAAGCACACTTCGTTTAAATAGGTAGGCTTCTAGGTGAACGTTAAAAGTAGGCCACTGTATGGAATAAAAGATTAATTCTGGTAGGAGGTACCCAGCTAAGAATTTACTGTTATAAGAAAGCTTAATTTTAGTAATAAAATTAGCAAAACATCCGTGTGAGCTACTGGCTACTCCCTGCTGCAGAACCTTGTTCCCTGGCCCAGATTGAGAACTGATTTGGTATAACAGGAAGTTAACGATACAGTGGCCAATATACACTACAGCTCACACGAAATTACACACAGGCATTAATAAACAAGCCACCACAATTAAAGTTATTTCATAAAGATGGCTAAGAAAAGACATTTATGGCGCAACGAAACTTAAACATAAAAAAAATGCATCTGAGCTTGTTCTCAGCACTGGTGAAAAACAATATTAAATAAGAGGGGGAAGGTGCTCGAAAACTACAATTTACAGGCAAGTCAAAATTATACTGAACTTGTTTATTCAGGTCGAACGCAAGCAAGATGGGCAACCAATTTTGTTAATACAATAAAAAGCATCCCATTTACAGGAACTAATACTGACGATACCCAGCATTGAAATTAACATAAATTACACAGAACTTAACGCTACTGGAAGACTTACAAACGACACTCACTCGCTCACACACACGCAATGCAACAGCGAAACTCATCAAAATCAGCGTGCTGAAATGAGGCAGAAGCGGGTGCCGTTATCGTAGGCGAAATGCTGCGAAGTTGGCTCTGATCTGTCGTGCCTGATTTGAAATGGTACGTGAGTACAGCAAAGTTGCATCTCGATTAGACCGCGAGCAAACACGCTAACGGCAACACATGGCTACGTTACATGATCGCACTCCACTAAAGTTGAAGTGGTTAAAAATCGGATTCATTACTCAGAAACACGACGGACGCTTAAGTTGCAATCTGAGAAAAAATTACCTAGGCATTGGTCTTATGAGAAGTGGCGTGTATTCAGGTGACTAGCTGCAAACCCACTCGGTTCCGAAAACCGATAAAAATGAATACATTCAATTTCGGAAAAATAAAGAAAATTAACTACGGCATGTAACCCATAGAACTGCGTAGAATTTTGTAAGGAAGCTACTGAAATGTAGCAACATGCGATTGGAAGCTTTCACAGAGACGGAAGAAGTCCGGTCTCAAAACCCAGTAAAGTGAATAATTACGAAGTCAAAAAATAAAAACTACGGCATGCAACCCATAGAAACGTTTAGAATTACATAAGGAAGCGAATGAAATGCAGCTACACGTGATAGGGGGTGATTACAGAGTCGGATGAAATTCAGTCTCAGAAAATCAGAACAGTTAAAGAACTACAAAGAAGGAAAAGTGAGAATGAAAACTACGGCTTGCAACCCTTAAAAATACATAGAATTCCATAAGCAAGCTATTGAAGGAGGTTGTACAAGGCTCGGAGAGAATTACTGACAAAGACTGTGTGCATACTACAAGTTCAGAGAAGAAACAGCAAAATTAAAATAGGCGGGGAGAGAAGATCACGAAATGTTAGTGGAAATCAGAAGGATACCTGCATAGTTATTTGCCTGATGGGCATGGAACAAATAATAGTGGAAGCTGAAGGTTTTGTTCTAAGAACTGACTACGTGCAACACATATCACTCAAGGAAGGAAATGATAAGAAAAATTTTACATACACTGTACAAAAATGAACATATCGTCTGTTAGAAACTGGGCCCCTAACACTAGAAAGAATTTACACAGAGTTCGTACATCGCCACATAATCACAAAAGGTTTGAATATACCAGGCCATTAGTTCAAGAGTCTAAGTTAAACATGCTAGACAATGAATCGCTACCATCTCCACAAGCACAAGAGCAAAACCAACCTTACCTCACCCTGGTCTGAGCACAAAGTGACCACTGAGCGGCCAGGATACAGGGGAGCTACCGGAAACTGAGCAAAACCCATGATAACGGCAGTGGTGGGGAGGGAAAATTGCGTGACTCACGAGAAGGCTCGTCGACTAGCTTGTAACCAAAGGGTGTAGAAAACCTCTTTGGTCGCATCAGCAGCAGGGATTGATAACTACTAACTATCGACTCTGAGCCAGAGAGAACCATGCAAAGCGAGCAATCACTACCCACATTCAGATAGCCATTAGATTCTCGCACATCAACTTAAAAGTAGAACAAATAGACATTCTCTCAGGGACAATAATAAATTATTAAAATAACAAAAGGAAATACAACTTTAACAGAACTGTAATAAATATATCAATACTTGAAATACCTTTCTATCGTTGTTAAAATCTATTGAGAGAAAGGTAATGAAACGGTACATTATCACAGTACAGCAGTTTCATTCAGACAGAAGGCTGAAAGAGGAGGATTATATATTGCTTCCCGAAAAAATACATAGCTTGTGTGTGTTCGGATGTTTATTAGAATATCGTTTAAAAATATGGAGACTCTTCGCGATATTTGCTCACAACGTTTCACCTTATACTTCAGTATAGATAAAAATTACACTTAAAAATACATCTCGTTTTTAAGCTTTCATGCAAGAACAACAGACGCACATATACAACGTTGAAAGATAATATCATCAGATGTTAAGAAAGCAGCGATAAAATTTTTATCAATAATGCACCATGGAACAGGGGTGAAAATACTTTGCGACACACACACAGACTATATAGAAAACATAATACGATGATCATGTGGTATAAAAATAGTACAACTCACTCAAAAGACAGTCATTATGATTGAAAGTGGTCACTCAATAAAATAAATATTCATAGATTATTGTGTCTTTTACATATTGTCAAACTTTATATCACTATCATCTTCAATATGACCATATCAGCTTTCATTAATATTACGGACCTTTTAGATACGCGAAAACATTTTAGGTTAGAAATCCTCTATAAACCACCTGACATTTTTCCAAATGTCATTCCAGTCATGTGCGTTAAACGTCTAACACAAGTTAGACATGCTGCGTCAGTTACGCAGTGACACTTGTTGCAATGGTCACGTGATGATTCTCATTCAGATTTTGGACGTCCTCCGAGCACAAGCTTCCACTAAGATAGTCGCAGGTCGTACGTCTACCACAGCACAATCCAGATAAGAGGGATACAGGAACTGCCGCCAATCTGTTAGAACTAAGGGGACTCACTACAAAGGTGTACAAACTGCTTTATAGCCTACCTGGCCCTGCAGCCCTTCAAGCATCTCAGCCTTCCGTAACGTAAACATAAGATTCTGCTTTCAGGTGCAATCGATAGCCGTAATATATTTGGAAAAGATCATCTTGTCCCAAGAGCTGTATAATAGTTTTATTCGTTACACTCGACTGATATCGGTAGTTGCTACAACCAACAGGATATTAACAATATACCGGTATAAATTTGAAAACTTAATCACGGAATAATGTAGATAGAGAGGTATAAATTGACACACTTGCTTGGAATGACATGGGGTTTTATTAGAAAAAAAGGGTTGAAAAAATCGCCGACAGATGGCGCTAGACAGAAAAACTTCAGTGACTGCTACCGTGACCGGTGAGAGGTACGCCGATATGTTACAAAATCGCATCATCCCCAGCCTGGTTGATAAACACCAGCTGCAACGTATGATTTTTATGCAGGATGGCGCTCCACCCCATATTGCTAGGCGCATGAAAGATTTCTTGCGCGCGTCGTTTTGTGATGATCGTGTGCTCAGCCGCCACTTTCGTCATGCTTGGCCTCCCAGGTCCCAAGACCGCAGTCCGTGCGATTACTGGCTTTGGGGTTACCTGAAGTGGCAAGTGTATCGTGATCGACCGACATCTCTAGGGATGCTGAAAGACAACATTCGACGCCAATGCCTCACCCATAACTCCGGACATGCTTTACAGTGCCGTTCACAACATCATTCCTCGGCGACAGATATTGTTGAGGAGTGATGGTGAACATATTGAGCATTTACTGTAAAGAACATCGTCTTTGCATTGTCTTAATTTGCTATGATAATTATTGCTTTTCTGATCAGATGAAGCGCCATCTGTCAGACATTTTTGAACTCTTTTTTTGTTCTAATAAGCATGTGTGTCAATTTTTACCTTTCTATCTACATTATTCCGTGATTTATTAAGTTTTCAAATTTATACTGACTCTTTGATCACCCAGTATTGTAATCTCCTGTTGATGGCATAAACTGCCGAAACAGATCGAGTATAAAGAATAAAATCATTACAGAGCTGTTGGCACAAGATGATATATCCCAAAAGTAAACATAAGAGTACCTGTGTAATAAGCACAGTGGGAAAACTGGGCAATTGAGTTCCCGCAGGCCCGGCTAACCTTGGTTCCCGCAAGCCTGTCCAGCTCACTGCAGCTGACAATAGGCAGCGCTGTCAACCCGACGTGACTGTGTAGTAGGGAGGTAGTTACACTGTAGTTCAGTTATCACAACGATGGCAGCAACAAAGTGAATAGGTCGAGCGTACGCGAGAGCGTGAAAAAATTAAGAACTGCTCATTACATACAATTCACGAAACGGAGTACAAGTGGTGCAAGGGGGAAAATGGTGTGGTTTCAAGGCAGCGTCATATATATTGGTAGGAGCCACGCAACGCAAATTATGCTAACACAGAATAGGACTTTAAATGACTCCTTGTTCATAGCACCACTATTACATAATATTGATACTTAATTTGACTGTAATCCCCAATTAATGACTCCATAGGTAAATGGAGGATAGTTTTACACTGATAACATTGTCAGTTATTTTTTTATACAACAGGTTATGAAAATAAAATTTGTGCTTCGGATATATCATTCTCTTTTATAGTGAGACAATGATAAAAGTATTTTTATTATTCATTTTATACATGACTTTCTAAAAGCAAATAGTTTTAATGGGGCACTTTGTCCATGACAACGTAATACAAGGTATCTGTAATTTTAAAACAAGTCCACAATGAATTCAGAAACGAAGGAAGAAGAGTCGGGCTGACGGGAAGCTTCAGAGAAAACTACGCGCCTAGAAGCGACCGTCGGTTCTGTGCTGTGGTGCTTCTGATTCGTAATGAAAATTAATAGATTGAGAATACACTATGGTCTGGATCACGCAGCAGATACCTACTTTTCTTAACTTCAATAAATTTGTGAAAAAAATTCCTGCACTTTGTCGTGAGGTTAAATTATCGACGAGTCGTTGGTTTTATTTGCAGGTAATTGCTGAAAACAGAAAAAAATTTGACTTATTACCGAATAAAGTAAACAGATTCTCGTATAGATATGAAATTAATACACAGTTCCTAAAACACGCTTTTCTTATTCGTGTACATGTTTTAGTGTATTATTACAGGAAACAGAATTGAAGCATGAAAAATATTAGACGTGCAAATGTAATAGGTATTTTATAGGCAGTTTAATTTGTCTGTTTTTGATCAAAGTAGTGTAGTGGGTATCCCCTTGTATTTTTCGTAGTTCATGTAAGGTAAGTACATAATACGTACAAAAATACTCCCGGAAACCTTGTCCGTTGTCTCAATTGTTTCCTGAATTTATACTTTGCTCCGATGAGGAAAGGTTCACTGTTTGTTTGTATATTGGGCCACGCAACAGATTAGTCTGAATTTATAGTGGAACTTTTTCGATGTGAAGCCACAACCCAAACTGTTTTCTTAAAATAGGATGAAAAGTACTTCGTAGAGCCGCAAGTCGGCATAGACAGAACTGCACGCAGTTCCCGCGTCTGTTCGTCGGATAAGACGCCCTGTACCTCGAGAATGAAATGAGTTATCGTCCTGCTCTCGACCTTAAAATGTCGACATCTTACCTACATTTCTCCGCAGCTTTGTATGTGCTAAAATCGACACCATATGCAAAGTCAACGCAATGCGATTTTTCCTCTACGAGCCGGCCGCGGTGGCCGAGGGGACTGAGGCGCTCCAGTCACGGTCTGCACGGCCACTACGGTCGGGGGTTCGAATCCCCCATCGGGCATGGATATTTGTGCCGTCCTTAGTATTAGCTATTCATAAGTATTTTGTAAGTTTAGGGACTGATGACCCCATAGTTAAGTCCCGTAAGGTATACAAACATTTGAACATTTTTTCCTCTACGAACTCTTCAAAAGTTTGCGCAGTAGTTTACTCAATTTGATTAGCACAGTAACTATACGGAATAACGAGTAAAAAGTGATATCATTATGGAGTGAACATATCACGCTATAAGATGTGAAAAGATAAAAATTTTCATCGAATAGTTTCCTCAAAATCGGTTGACAGATATTGATTGTACGCGCTGGGAACGCCTTGTCGGTCAGCGTGCGAGCAGCAGCGGAACAGGCCCAGCGTGGCGGACGCTGGTGGGCTGGCCGCGCTTTGCCTGTACAGAGCCTCAGTGAGACGGGCAGCGAGCAAGTTTCCAGCGGCGAGCCTCGGGTAAGTTCAGCCTGCCTGCCTGCCTGGCCCCACGAAAGCACGGTCGAGTTGGAAGCGGCTGTCTAACTTTAGACACACTCCTATGGCACGCCATAGCATCGGCGTGCACGGCTCTACTGGTGCGTCAGAGGATAACTTTGAACTGCGGGCCTCGGTCTTCTTCAGCGATGAAAGCAGATTCTGCCTGCACGTAATTGATGGTCGTTTGCACGCACGGCGTACAACAGGCGAGTGCTGTCTCTTAAGCCCTCTTAAGCACGATCGACTTCTTGGTGAAAACTGACTACACGAAGTGCATGCGCTCTTCGTGCCTGCATGTGAATCAGCAGCCAACACCATCGCAAGAGCGTGTATGACGTCAATCTCTATAGAGTGTGCTTTAAAAAATGAAAAAAAAAAAATGTCCGAGGCGGGGGGGGGGGGGGCAAGATGGCAGCAGCCTCATACGCTACTCTTCAGACCAGACCTGTGTACATATGAATTTGACAGTCGGTAATGGCATTTTAAAAGAGGAGAAAATGAATGATGAGTTTAACAATAAAACAGGAAATTAAATTGGCGAGTTAAAAACAATGAAATGAAGTTTACAAAACACACAGTATTAAAAAAACGGACTTTGCACAGATAACGGCGACAAGAACAGAGACACGATAAAAAACATTGCAACACATTGTTCAGCCCATGCAGTATGCTTAAAAATCGCCCTCACAACTTGACACTGACACAACACTTTGGCACTATGAACTGTTAAAAGTAAAGCACTGAGACCCCGCAGGTGGAAGGTGCAAAGGGAGAGGTGAGGGAGTGGTGAAAACATAAGAACTCCGAGGGAGGGGAAGGGAGAAGCGGGTGATGGAAAGGAGGGCGCATTGGAAAGGAGACACATGATATATGAGAAGGGGATGGATTAGGGCGGATAGGATGGGTAAATATCAGAACGGTGGACGTCATCCGGGAGAGGGAGGTGGAGAAAGTTACCCTGGGAGAGGATGTGGAGAGTATGAAGGTGTAGGGAGGGAGGGATATGCTGGCATCGGTGCAGCAGAGGCCCGAGGTTCAGGAGGAGGGGAGGCACCAGAGGGTGACAGAATTGTACTTTTCGGGCGGTGTAGAGGATGCGGTGATGTTCAAGGAGCTTTAGAAGGTAAGAAGAATAAGACCATAGGCGATCCGTTTGGGGGGGGGGGAGGGAGGCGGAAGACGTGACGTTCGAGGATTTGGAGGGGGAGGCGGAAATCCAAGAGGGGTGCAAACTGCAAAGGACGGGATGCTTCAAGGAACGGTAAATGTATAGGATTGTTGAGGGGTTAAGCCCCCATGTCCGGCTGGCTGGAGAGGAGCTTCAGGAGGTCGAGATGGATTTTTGACGGTTTGAAGGTAAGGGTTCCAGGAAAGGTAGCGAGCCAGGGTCAGGCCAGGGTATTTGACGATGAAGTGTTGGGGGATAGGATAGCCATTTAGTGTGAGGTACAGGTCACGGTGACGGAAGGATCGGGTGGTACGACCTATAATGATTGCCTGGGATTTTGTGGGATTGGCGGAGAGGAAGAAGCTTGGTGTTTAACGTCCTGTCGACAGCGTGTTCATTAGAGGCGGAGCTTACGCTCGGATTTTCGGGAAAGGATGGGGGAGGAAATCGGCCATGCCCTTTGAAAGGAACCATCCAGGCCTTTACCTGGAGTGATTTAGGGAAATCACGGAAAACCTAAATCTGGATGGCCGGAGGTGGATTTGAACCACCATCCTCCCGAATGCGATTCCAGTGTCCTACCACTGCGGCATCTCGCTCGGTCTGGCGGAGAGGAGCCACTGGTTACATGGATAATTGGGATAGGTGAGCAAGGGAGTGGGCGAGGGCCATGAAGGAGGCTGTCAGCATACTGAAGGACGTCAGGCTGGGGTTTCGGCATGTCACCGAGTAGAGGAGAGAGGAGAGGACGTAGGCTTTGGCCATCTCGACGGAGGGGATAGGTTGTGCCAAGTGTGTGCTGCACAATGTGCATGGTTAGAAGCAACGAACTGCTAAGGTCGGAAGTAAGCTACATTGCCTCATTCATATTATAGAAATGCTTTTGCATATTCTTATCTTTATTTGGTGGTTATCACCCTGAAAAGATTGCACCAGATCCTATTTCTACTAAGTTCTCTTACGAAAAAGGAGAGGCAGCAAGACATGTTAAGCAGTATCTACAAAAACTGTAAGTCTTTATGAAATGAGAATATCGCTATTAATAGATAGAAAAAGCGCCAGAAATTAAAAAAACTAATTTGAAACAAACATTTACACATTCTTGGCCACTGAAGATACCTTATGAGTAAAGGCGAAACACGTATGGCAAGAAACGTTTTTCTTCTTAGTTGCAAAGACGGACACAAGATAACAAATTCCTGCACGTTATTATAAGCATCTGAGGAAAAGAACAGCAAACAAAAAAGTAATGCCGTTGCAATGCGTATTTACTAAATAGCGCTTGGCGAAATAAATTTTTTTTGTTCTATTGCCGCTGACGGTTGCGAGCAAAAAAGATGTATTCATTCTGTCGGAATAAATGAAAGAGTGTAAAAGCGTTTCCCATTTGCGGTAACGACTGTAAAACATGTTGTTTATTTCTTCACGTATTGTTGGCAATGGCAGTCAATTTGTGTGACGCGTGTTTCACGCATACACACCACAGTGGTTTATTCCCATGTTTTGTTCCCTCATTTTCCTTTTTTCTTTCAAACGCCGCCTCTTTATTCGCTACCCGTTGACAATGGCGGACAATTGTTCCCTAAAATTACTGTGGGCAAGTGAATTATGCCACCGGTTCCAGATTTAGTTTCAAATGAAACCCGTTACTCTTCACTTTCCACCTCATAGTCAAACTCTCCGCAATGGACGGGAATGTGGGGAGGGGGGGGGGGGGATAGGCTCCGACAGTCTTAACGCATACAGTCGCGACACTCACTGCTGTGAAAGTTGTCTCAAACTGACAGTTGCAACGAGACTAGCGCTCCTAGGTGCTTTACGAGTAATATTTACTTATAATTACTTTTCTACGAAATCAACCAAATGTAATTTTTGCGTTCTAAGCATTAGTAAAATACCAAGACACGTAAATAATCATGAAATAAATGTAAAAAAACAGCCGAATGTCGCAGTGATATAAACAACAACTTATATGCCGCGCAGGAGTCGTCTAGCGGTCGGGAGCGCCACGTTATGGATCGTGCGGTCTCCCGCGTCGGAGGTTCGAATCCTCCCTAGGGCAAGGATATGTGTGTTGTTCTTAGGTTAGTTTAACTTAGTTTAAGTACTTTGTATGTCTAGGGACTGATGGCCAAAGTAGTTTGGTCCCATAGAACTTCAAATATTTCAACATTTGAACAAGTTATTCATGAGGCAATATTTACGACTATGTGTGTATTTGCAACTTGTTCCACTGGAATTAATAGACTAGAAACATAAGAAAAAAAATTCCTGTTGCGGTCTGTTCTTACATGATAGGCAGTTTACGAGACGCGTCCAGAAAATATGTTCCGTTTCAATTTATCTCCGCTGCAGCGCTGCGATTGCAGTTCCGCACATGCGCTGTAGATGATGTATATCAAGGAGAAGAACGTGCGCCGTTTGGAGATCGCTGTCAGTTACGTACGCTTTGTTGTGCTTGTCTGAAATGTCGGCGTTGATTGAAAATCCCGCCGCCTATGAAATCAGGTCGGTCATTCGGTTTCTGAATGCGAGGAAAGTGAAACCAAGTGAAATTTATCGGCAAATTTGCGATGTTTACGGACCAAATGCGATGAGTGATTCGATAGTGAGAAGATGGGTCCGACAGTTCAATGGCGGGCGTAGTGATGTGCACGATGAAGAACGAAGTGGACGTTCACCTTTGGTTACAGAAGAACTGGTTCACAACTGCAAAATTTCGGCAGTTATGTGGAAAAGTAGTTTAAGAGTTGTAGAATTTTGTGCAATAAAAATTTCTTCTGTATCTGTGCACAATTTCAGTTTATTACCAAACGGAACTTACTTTCTGGACGCGCCTTGTATTTTGCGTGTAACAATTAGGTATACAGTCTGATGATTCAAACCCATTTACACTTCACTCGCCTAGTGTTTAAACGCATACCCTTTTGCATGTAATTACATTTTCTTATAAAACGAATGTCTTGAAAATGCTTGCCATTAGCGGTTCAGATGTAGCAATAATTGTGGATTAGTTTCTGCTTTGTTGGGAAACTGTATTTTTACTTTCGATTTGTTATTGTCACGTTTGTGAGGTTTTACCTTCAGCTATTACTGTAATGGCTGATCAGATACATTTTATTGCATTCCATGTAAGTTTCTTAAATTCAACACTTACTGATTTGACTTGAATTGTAGCGAACAAATCTTGTCATATTTGAGTGGAAAACCGACTTCTTTCTGCATAAGTTCAGGTCTTCTGTTGTTTATTAACAGAAAATGAAATTCTTCATTAAAACTCGTAGAATTCTACAGAAAATTAACTGTCTTGCGAAGTACCTTTCATACCTTCCAATGGTTCTTAACCCTCTCATTCCGACGTTATGAATTCAGGTTTGGAAAAATTAAAATTCAGTGTTATCTGTATTAATTCAGTTCACTAAACATCAAAATATGTGTTTTAAAGTTTTTGATGCAACTATTGCTTTTTTATGTTATGTATTTCATGCACAACACAGAGATGTGTATCGAAGTATTTTATTGCTGGGGACGTTACTTTAGTGATAGTTAACACTGTCAGATCAATTACAATAGCATAATCTTTGCCACAGCACCAAAGACAAGAAAATTTACTGCTGGAATAAAATAATGGAACCCCACTCACGCTCACACTCCCAGCCACGAACAGACGGCAACGCAACACAATCTCCAAGATGGACAGATTAATACCTCAGAAGAAGTGGCTACACGCCGTACCAAGCACCAAAATTTCTTACTAGAAACATGTTGTTCATCAACAAAAATGCAACTTTAAGGACTGATACACAAAATACGGTATTAAACTGCTTTGAATATGTTGTTGTTGTTGAGGAAAAACATTGGGAATGAAAGGGTTAAAAAACCTAATAAAGACAACTGTAGAGCTATTTTCTAGAATTCCTAATTTTTATAGCTCTACGCACCTTCCCGGTTGTGAAAAAAAGGAAGTTAAAATCAATGTAAACGTTACTATTCACAGTCATCCTATATCGTATTCAGAAATGTAGCTTGCCGGCCGCTTGGAGCGCTGCTGTCGTGGCGTAACAAAAATCAATGTCGTGACTGTATGTGTTAGGCTGTGCTCCAAGACACTCTCCTATGAGCCATACCCATGGAACTATTTATTATTATTATTATTATTTATCGTTCAAAGTGCAACCTGCGTTCCAATTTTAAAAGTCGGAACGGTCTCACAGTACATACTCTGATATTTTGGATACTAACCTGAATGAACATCTTTAGAACTGACCCCCTCCTCTCCAGAATAGATCTGAGAGCCCCCTCCCCTCGCCCTCCAGAATAATAAATTATACACGCCGCTGGTAATGTAGTGGCGGCATACCTATATCATTTTAATAGACATCTTAAAGGCATCGAAACACAGTGTGAACACAAGTTCTGGGTCTCCAGTAATAGTAAAGGCAAATGAGTTAAGAGTGTTTGTTCAAAAAAATGATTCATTTGGGGTGATGGGTTACTGGACATGAGTTTTCAATCTCTTCTTGGCGTCAGAAAAGTCGCCTACAGTTATTAGTTTCGGGCAGGTGCAATCCGGTGACGACGTATACATTGAACCCTCTCATTCCTATCCAGATCTTCTTTATGCTGTTACTACGCCCGACCGTTGGAGTTTTAGTTTGGCGAAAGCAGTAGGGTTATAAGACTCGATGGATGTTAATTTAGTTATTCTTTTATTTCATCAAATAAATGTTCATAAAATCCATCTGCTTGCAACAGTAATCACTAATCTGCAGAAGTTTAATTTTGCGTTCAGGTTTGTATTGGTTACCAGAGATATCGTTTACTGTTGGCTGGTAACACTGCGATACGGATAACCTCCACATTTATTCCTCAGTCTTTAATTTACATATGACTATCCGTTAAAATTTCACTGTTATCACACGCTTTTAATTCAAGTTTGTCAATTCCGATAGGTAAAGCAGTTCTGCATCCAAAACTCCAGTATCTTAATGTCCCTGCATTGTTTAAACCAAAGATCCACGCTAAACAATGTTAGAGGCCTAAAGTAAAATATTACCACATGGTATTTTCAAAACAGTTCGTTTAAGATGGTATGACTGGTTATGGAATGACTCTTGATGTCTTTGATATAGTATTAGAGTTTCTTACACCTTCGAAAAACACACTACGTCCAGAAATAATTAACTAAATACCGTTCGTGCGTTAAAACTGTCCTGAATTATCGATCACAATATTTTAATCAATACTGTTAGTGATTCGTTTCAGTGACTTCCCTTAACTACAAATCTCGTTCTAGTGAAAATATAAGTGAAAACTATCTTTCAATCTTTTGTAATATTCACATCCGCACAAAAACCAAAATAGCAGTAGATAATCTTTAACAATCTCGGAATTTTGCTTTTATACCTAAACATGGAGAACATATTCGTAACTATTGCATCTCCATGATAGTACTCCTTCTTTTACTTTGCATTACTCTGAAATTTAAATATTCTTTATAACAGAAAAATATAATTTCCTACTATGATAACGGGTCTATATATATTGCTAATTTACCAAAAATAAATACATAAACTAATAAATATCTTACTATTCCCTTAAAATTTAAATATCCTGTATATATAAAATCCAAAAATTAATAACGAACGTAATAAGGTGGATGAAAATAGATGGTTAAATTCTGCGGGGCGTTCCCTTGTACCAGGAAAAGATATCGAGTCGTGAAAACACTTATGACATTTTGCTGGATTCGGAATAGAAAGTGCTCTGTTGAAGTTCCTGCTATACTCCGTGGTGTTCGCATTGCTGTATTAAATACTATCAACTTTGCTTTCTCCCGTGATTTCTCTAAGTCTCCCTTTACCGAGCTCTGACAACTTCTTCCAGAATCGTTGGTAAGTACATTTCGCACACTTGTTCATCAAATAATGTAATATCATATGGTGCATGAGGAGGGTACTTTACTTACAGACTTCGAGACATACCTACAGTTTTTTCGATCTTAAAGAAATTTTGCGCACTTGCGAATCAAAAGTTGAGGACGAACACTGTCTCAACCTCGAAATCTCGTTCCTAATTGAATTTTCAAGAGTGTGAAGCTATTCTCCTAAACTGATGAAATACGAGTGTCGCTTCTCTAACGCAAAAGAAGTTGGTAAGTATGCTACTCCAAATTAGTCTGCGAAGTGAGATAATCAGCACATTCGAGTTCGGTCTCATTTTGTTTATTTATTTTTAAGTACAGACAATAATTATTTCAATTTTAAATATGACTACAACGTAGAATCATCTATCGTCCCATATGGTGTTTTAGTGTTGTAATCGCAGTTAGGCATATCATGTTACAGTGGCACTCTACAGTTGATTTATGTGTATCGCTTACAACCACTTCTTTGTGATGCTTTTGTTTTTTACCCAACTACATTAATTATCTTCTTGACATTTATGATATGTTGTCAAACTGACATTGCTTTGTCTGTGTTTGATGTTTCTGTAACTACATAGGAGGCTGAAGATGACATGATTGGAATGCCGAAACTGACAGCATCTCTAAAAAATGCTGCTAGATGTTTTGCACAAACATTTAAAATATCGTTGATGGATTAATTATTGTGGCATCTTGTCTGTCCCTCATTGGCGGGAAACCTGAACTCCACTTTCAAAATTTCTGCTGAAAGTTCCATCACCTTCTCCGCCAGACTGATAAACATTTTCTCTTTCTCTCATACGCTTCATACCTTCAAGTCTAGGAAGTCATATATAGCAGTGTTTTTCAACTTGTTGATCGCAAAGTCTTTCCGTGGGGGTTTCAGGCGGAGTAAGTTGTAGTTGCACAATAAAATAACCAGACAAGTGAACCTCTTAATAAGGGGCTACATAATACAATAAGACAGACCTAAGAAAATTAAATTTATTTTACATTAAAATTACGTAGTTCATGATAATAAATATCCCGTTTTTACAACGAACAAAAGAAAAGCCAATAAATAGCTAAATTAACAAGACGTAGTAAGTAATTCTGAGAGGTTCTAAAGAAAGACCTACTTCGATACAAATGCACTATACAGGGGCCCATGTAAAAATAAGATGTGTTCCGCTCCGATAAAATGAATAAAAAAAATTCTTCCTGTAATTTATAGGCTATTACTGTAAACTTTCCACAGAAGGAAAATAAAATCGTTGCCTTTAAAATCACACTCTTGTTCTTACTGATCGGAGAAGGGGACGACAAAATATTTTTACGTGGAAGGTGGTCGCAGATTCGAAAAGGTTGAAAAAAATTTTCTACAGGATGAAACGGAAGTACATTTCAAAAATGCAAGATCGTTTATTTATTATAATACTGATAACTGGTTTTGTCAGTCGCAGATCAAACGATGGCAACGCAGTTTTGCTGATACCGTTGAAGACGACCGTCTGTCGTCTTCCATATATTTTTGTATAGTTTCTGTAAAGTTATAATTTATTTAATGTCGCTAGATTATCATTTTGTTAAAACTTGAACCCCACTCTTTTCAAGGCTTGAGGAATAACATTTTTATTTTATGTGTAGGGATATTAGTTAATATTGCGAGGTTTTTCTTATTTTGTTATGTTAATAATTTATTATTATATTAATTAATGTGGCATAAGTACGGCTTCTCCGCTATGCCCCTGTCCATGTGAGAATGTGCAGTTCTTTTACCTCTAAGTGTGTGCGTGAATCTATGGCTGTTTGAATGTGGGGAGTGACCGCTTTGCATCGTTCTCTCTGGCTCAGTATCGATAGCTGCTGATACTACCAAAGAGGTTTCCACACCCTTTGGTTGCGAGATGGTTGGCGAGTCTCTCGGTCCCCCACCACCGCTGTTTTCGTGTATTTTCCGGTGGCTTCCCGCGTCTTCCCTCGCCCCGGTAGCCGTGCGGCTGATCATTCTCGGTTCTGGGCGTCTGGTGAGGTAAGGTTGGTTCTGCTCTTGTTTCTGGAGATGGTAGCGTTTCATTCACTAGCACGTTTACCTTAGATTCGTGAACTTAGAATCATTTTTTGGAATATTTTCTCCGATCATGTGCGGAAATGTGTTCTCGTTTTTCAATTAGTGATTTCCAATAGATAAACACGGTGTGTGTGATTCTAGTTGCGGTTTGATAACGGCTTGTGTTTGCTCGCGGTCCAATTCAGTTGTAATTTAACTTGGCTATACACACGCACCATCTCAAAACAGGCACGACAGACCAGAGCCAGTTTTTGTGTATTGTGTTTTGTGCTATCTCCGACTTGCTGAGTTTCGCCTACGATAACGGCGTCTGATTCCGCCTCGTCTCAGCACGCTGTTTTTGGTGAGTTTCGCTGTGGCATTGCGTGTGTGTGAGCGAGTGAGTGTTGTTTGTGAATCCTTCCCCCCAGTAGCGTTAAATGTATAATTTAGGGTGGGCACCGTCCGCATTAATCCATGTAAGAGATGCATTTTTATTGTGTTAAAGAAATTGGTTCCCCTTTTTGCTTGTTTTCTATCTGAATAAACAAGTTTAAGTTCAGCATAATCAGTAAGTTGCCTATAAATTGTAGTTTTAGAGCACCGCCCTTCTTTTATTTAATATTATTCTTCACAAGTCCTGAGGACACAGTCAGATGCAATTTATTTACGACTAAATTCCAGTGCGCCATGAATATTTTCTTACTCACCATTCTAAGATAACTTTAATTGTGGTGGTATGCTTAGTAATGTCTGTGTGTAATAACGTCTGAGCTGCTATGTATATTGACCACTGTAGTATTAACTACCTGTTATTGAAGTAATTTGAAACGAGTCTGTTCTCTGTTTGGGCCAGGGAACAGAGCTTTATAGCAGGGAGTAACCAGTAGTTCGCACGGACCCGATTTACTAATTTTAGTGATAAAACAAGGCTCTTGTTTCGTACAGTGGTCGACTTTTAATGTAAATAAACGAAATCAGACGGCCATCAAAATAAAATAAAAGAACGCCAGATACAACAACCAACAGTCACAAAACAAACGGGTAACCTAATGTCATTTTTGTAACATAAACAAAAAGTTAGACGACGAGTCCGCCATTATAATTATGGCGGACAAAAGTGAAACAAGACGTATCGTTATTACCGAAGATATGTACGCAAACAAGGTACACAACTTTTTCGATGAAAATAACAAAATGTAGGTTTGAGCCTACGGCCTAATTTTTGACACAGATGAAAAAACATTTGAAAACCACCTTTTTTCAACCACTTTTAAAAAAACATCTATACTTCCAAAGAACCCACAAGCACCCTGATTAAGAGCGGAGATCAGGCTACATAAGAATGACCTCCTGGCCCGTCCAATAGTAAATGCAGGAGGTGGCGTAGGATACCAAGCAGAAAGTTGTTGTCCAACTTCCTAAACCAGCATTATTCACACCCGCGTATTTTTTTCTTTTCGTAACCGCACGCAACTAATTTATGTTCTTATGGAGCTCAGTGTCCCAGTGGATACTAATATAGCTTCTAGATTAAAGAAAAAAAACACATGTATACCAATATCCCCATGGACGAGTTCTAAGTTATCCTATCAGAAAATTTAGGGACCCACAGTAATCGTCCACCAGACGAGATAAAAGAAGTACTTCAGTTATCGAGCACTGTCCTCCAATACAACTATTTCTGGTTTCGTGATTCTTGTTATACGGAAAATCAGAAACTGGTGATGTGGTCAACACTAAAATATTGCCTCGCTGACATATTTCTTACAAAATTCGAGTATGATTTTGTACAGCAGAACTCAAGTTGTGGGACTAACATAGTATGTTGGGTACGGTATGTAAACGATGTTCTAGTATACCGCACGTCACTTTTTTGTTAAACATTTGGACAAAAAGCTACTAACATTCAGTTTACAGTGGAGTATAGTGTGAAGAAAACTATACTTATAGTCCAGTCAATGAACGCATTGTACAATGCATGGAATATGCGAGAATTTTTGACTTCAGGACTTTGTTTGGGATAGTTAGGAGGTGAACATACTAAAAGTTCACGCCCCTAGGGGGTGAGCTAAAGCGGGGACGGGGTTGGAAAGGTACCATTATTTGGTTTTCCGCTTATATCTCGAAAACGGTCAGCTTTAGGAAAAAATTGTTCTAAATAAAAGTGAAGGATAATTTAATTTGCTATAAAATTGTTTCGATACATATACCTCGAATTCCCAACGGTTTTTGAGATATACGTTATTGAAAATCGACAATTTCGGAAGAAATCATCTTTACCTCACTAATTTTGTCAAACATTTACTTATAGTGATTCACTCGATCGTTTCACAGAAAATTTGTGATAAAGAAAGTTGTAGAGCATTAAATTTCCTTCAATTTGATATTCACATTTGCTACCTTATCTTCAGCCAATCAGAAGGTACATCATTTACAAGATGTGCGCCAAGTTTCGATGTCTCTCCAGAAATGAGTGTTTTGAGGGGCTGTGACGTTTTTCCCTTGTGAAACGTGCTAGCATGGTAAATAACAACAGTTTAACAATGACAGGAAGGTACTTGCAATTGAAACAGAACACCTTTTTATAAATGTAGCTTTTCTGATAATATTATGAATCATACAATTAAAGTATTTACAAGCACTGAAAGTGATTCAGAATGAAAAAGAAGTGCATTCAACGCAACATCTTTGTGTTTCTGAGGCGGAGGAGTTGAGGCTCATTTATTTTCGCCTGCACTGGATATGTCGTCAACTTCGTCGGTACCTAACGCCCGGGAGAGGGTTAACTATGGGGAAGCCCCACGACGAACATCGAAGGCCTGTCACTGGCTGGGGTTGGAATGGAGTGTTCTCACTTACTTCTTATTTCAGTTCACTTCAAAAGTTCGCCAACCGTAGAGAAAGTTTGTGTGTCGGTATTGTGTGTCAGCTTTTCGAGATATTTTTTATTATTTATGAAAATTTTGACTGTGTATTGGGCGCAATGGCTACTTGGTGTTTATGTGATGAAACAATAGATGGACCAGGTGTTTCCACAGTGGTGAAAAAAGGAATACTATCACTCATCAGAGCTAGAATAGAAAGGGAAGATAGCAATGACTCATCTTTATAAAGTTTAGACATCCTTCTGATTCATACTGAATGTCGAAAATAATTACATCAGGTTGCAATGGTTATGTTAGAATTTTGAAGACCAATTGTCTTAGGAGAGATTGTACCGTAGTTTTTAATGGGTACTCTGACATATCAGAGAGCATAAAAGCAGCTGATCAAAGTCGACGATATCGTCTCAGAAGGCATGGGGAAATGTATGTCAGTGTAGAAACTAAAATTACAGTGAAGCAAGAGGATTTCCTCTCCAAACTGAACAATAACAATCAGCTGATAAACCTGTTGATGATGCAACTACAGTAAAATGGGATAAATGGCCAAGCTTCAGGTGATACTGACATCTATGGACAGATAACGTAATTCCTCGATTGCCATTATTGGAGATGATGTCGACTTAGCTGTTCTCTTAATAGCAAAATCTCCAACTGATCGTAACATTCTACTTGTAGAACCAGGAAGAGGAAAGGTTACGACGTGTTTATATTCTTCACAATAGCTGCAGCAGGAATTGAAAATGAAGGACAACGCCAATTTCTTATTCTTACATGCATTTACAGGCTGTGACACAACATCCATAGCGTATTGCAAGAGTAAAGTACGGTTTTCATAATGCATCGGAAGTCCAAAATCATACAAAATGCTGCTGAGATATTTGCCAACAGTTCTTCTTTCCCCAACTCCATTGAGACAGTGGGACTCACGAGTACTCTATAATGGTATGGAGCTCCAGCCACCACAAAATCCCCCAACGAGTTCCACTACAAACCATTTATAAAAGCAGCTGTGAACATGAAGCCTAATCTCTCAACTCTCCTTCCAGCTGAAGCATGCATTCCGAACGTACCACCAAGTACGCCTTTTGTTAGGAGGGGAACCTAAAGATGGAACGCCGAATTGGGGTTGGAATGGCCAACTAATTCCTAAACTCTCAGATGCTGGCCCTGACGAAATCTTGAAGATTTTTCGTCAATGCACGAAAGGATGTGATAGTGGCAGATGTGGTTGCAGAAAAGCGTTGATAGAGTGCTGAGTTACATGCCTGACCTGCATGTGCAACTGCAACAATGGAGTCGGAATATTAATTCAGGATGAAGATGATGACAGTGACATCGATACTCTACCAATCTCGTTGGACGTCTCCACTACTGACAAAAATGAATGAATCTTGACTATTCCTCCTCAGAAAAACGAAGATGTTGCTTTGAATGCACTTATTTTTCATTCTGAATCACTATCAGTGCTTGTAAATACTTTAATTGTATGATTCATAATATTATAATAAAAGCTACAATTATGAAAAGATTTCTTCTTGTCATTGTTAAACTAATTTTATTTACCATGCTAGCACGTTTCACAAGGGAAAAACGTCACAGCCCCTCAAAACACTCATTTCTGGAGAGACATCGAAACTTGGCGCACATCTTGTAAATGATGTACCTTCTGATTGGCTGAAGATAAGGTAGCAAATGTGAATATCAAATTGAAGGAAATTTAATGCTCTACAACTTTCTTTATCACAAATTTTCTGTGAAACGATCGAGTGAATCACTATAAGTAAATGTTTGACAAAATTAGTGAGGTAAAGATGATTTCTTCCGAAATTGTCGATTTTCAATAACGTATATCTCAAAAACGGTTGGGAATTCGACGTATATGTACCGAAACAATTTTATATCAAATTAAGTTATCTTTCATTTTTATTTGGAACAAATTTTTCCTAAAGCTGACCGTTTTCAAGATATAAGCGGAAAACCAAAAAATGGTACCTTTCACCCCCCCCCCCCCCTCCCCTCACCGCTTTAGCTCACCCCCTAGGGGCGGGGACTTTTAGTATGTTTACCTCCTAACTATCCCTAACAAAGTCCTGAAGTCAAAAATTCTCGCATATTCCATGCACTCTACACCCCTCTTTTGAGCACTCATTGACTGGACTATTAGATCTGTTAATCACTTTATGCGAGAATAATTTTCAGTTTGACATTTATCGTAAACCATAAACCAAGGACTATGTCATTCTTCAAATTACCCTTTACAAAATAAGAATATTTCGTTCGTTACTACAGCGTCTGCAAGGGATCCCCTTATCAAAATAAAACTCATATGTTAAACGAGTTGTAAGTAATTCCCCTCATAATTACACAACAGGTAGCCTAATGGTTCCATTGAGTTTTCTTATACGTAATTTCGCTACATTATACGTATAAAATCTTTGTATTTTATTAAAACATGGCTATTTATTACGATACAACTATAATTTGTTGCGAAACCGGTTTTTCAGGTCTCCAAGACTTGAAATAATATTTTCACTTTATAATTTCTGTTATTTTAACAACAATTGTAACTGTTTGAAATTTCCTTTAACCATGTCCATGTCTAAATATTTTAGTTGTGGTTGTTAGTCATATTATATTCTCTTCGAAAGTTCCGCCGATTTTTTTAGTGCTCATATGAACTACCTCACACTTTCTGTTATTTAAACTGTCAATTTCGCACCACGTATACATCTTATCTAAATCGTTTTTCGGTTGAATCTGATCGATTGGTGAATTGACTATACCATATACGAGAGCCACATCAGCTAATAGCGTAAAGGGCCTTGTCAAATTGTCTTCTAAATCCGCCATAAATCACAAACCAGCGGAAAACATTTCTCAGAACAAATCAAACATTTATGGGAGTTGTTGTTCCGAAAGTAATGCGCCTCTCTCTCTCTCTCTCTCTCTCTCTCTCTCTCTCTCTCTCTCTCTCACACTCTCTCGTTTGTGGTTTTTTTTTTTTTTTTTTTATTTTATTTTATTTTTTTTTTTTTTATTTATTTTTTTTTTTTTTTTTATGGTGACTTTGGATTCCGCGCCAGATGTCGTTGGTGTAGTGCTTCTGCTTCAACATCTCTGTTTTCATTTTCAGCTGGTTTGTTGTTCTGTGGTAGTTGCCGCCAGCAGAGGAGTGTTAAAACATGGAGACTGATATGGACACTATAACCTTTTCAGACCCAAGGTTGTACATCATGTGGCATTAATATAGAGAGCGATGTTTAAGATACAAAATTCATTACAAAAAAGAAAATAAATTTTGTACCCACCCAATTATCTGTATTGGGCCTTCACTTCTAATTTTTATAATCTGAACACTCCTACAGTAACATTCCTTTTGAAAAAAAATCTCATAATAACAATACAGAATCATATAAAATCAACTGGATGTCACATATAATAATTTCACATGTCGAAACAAGGATATAACACCTTGTCAACAAGTCTTTATTGCCGCCATTGTAAATGTACCGGAAGTTTACCGACTGCCGACTTAGCCACAAAATAATAAATTGTTATTTTCATTTTCTGATAATGTATTTCAACTATTTCAATAGGTTTCCAGTGTTTTTATATTCTGTGCCTCAAAGTGTTAATGAACACAATTGAACTAATACAAATTTATAATACTAATCAAAGTGGTGTACGAAAAGAGTTAGATACATCGGGAACTCTGCACTGAAAGTGAGAGAAGGCGGTAAGAAGCTGGATGCGGAGTGATAATGCGACAGCTCATTCTTACACCACCCAAACGGTTAAGGTTTTCGAAGAAGTTGATAATTCACCAGGAACCTTGAGGTGAGTTAAGGGTGTAAGTAGTGAAGCAGAAAAATCTGATTCATTTTGCCTAGAATTCCTGCTAGTCACGAAACGAGTCCCGAGTCGTTTATTTTAAGCTATCTACTTCATGCAGCACAGGAGTCCGTTTTTATGGTTGATTCACTCTGGACATGTGACAGAACTCATTTCGGTGCTATCCGACCTCAAAACATTGTATACATAGTCAAGACTAACCCTCGCGAGCACTAACCTTACATTCAGCTCCTTGAACTGCTGTTATTCCGACAGTTCAAGTGTGTGTTAAAGGCAACTGGCTACCATAGTATCCTCAGAGATCATCAGTCACCATCGTGGAAGGCTTCCAATTTTTCGATGGTGTTTATTCTACACAATAAATTCTCCAGTCTTCGCAGAATTTGTTCGGTACTCCTGGACTGTAGCCAGATGTGGTGACTCCAGACAAGAGAGATTTGATATTCAAATGTGGTTTGACTTGCAAGAATATGTAATGCAGGAATTCATCAAGTGCTGCTACTGTGATAAGCAACTTTGCTTCCGGCACTTTATACTTCGCGGTCATACTCATCCTCAAAACCTTTTGCCAAGAGCTACCAGCATCCCATATTTTAACTCCGTGACTGTACATGCACGTGACTAACGTGCAGCATAATTGTCGATGTCAAATACAGTATATATACATTTATAATATACCTATGAAAGCCTTAGATGCAAATGAAAACATGTTTTGCAACGGAATATTACATTATGTTTATTGCTTTCTGTTTCCTATCAAAAACCGAATTATATTATGTAAATAGTGCGCCAAAGGACTTACTTTGAATAAAGCCCTATTTTATGAATATCTGTGAAATGAAAAAAAGCTCTTTGTTCGGAGGATGTTTAAGCCAGCTTGTTAGACTAGCACTTTTCTCTTGTCCTTGGTATGTTTCGACAGACACTCCGTTGCGCTCTCGAAATTATTGACAATATTTGTGTTATAGTAAACATAGCACAACGTAAAACGTACCTACTATTTTATTTCGAATTCAACCACTATCGTTGTAATATTTCTTACCTCTGTTTTCAGTAAAGTGCTCTGGAACAGAGAATTCGGCGGCGTATTGTTAGAGGACATGAACTGCCGAACAGTCATCGTGTTCCGTCATAATTTCCTAAGCGTATACCGTAATACCGTCCCTGATATCTGGCTGGTCTTGTTTTTGTACCTTCCGGAGTTATTCATGCAAGCTATGCATTGGGCAATTCGGTCATTGGTCATCTAACAATGTCATCGCACTGCTTACACTAGGCCCCATGATTTACAAAATTTTATGGTGATTTTGATATTTTACATTTTTCGCTTCATCCCGAACTCGGCAAGAAACGTTGCCTATTTTGCACAGAATCGTATGCGCTGCAGATTATAATAGAGACGCGACCACCATTCAGTGAAGCTTATCCCGATTTTCTTGTAAAAAAAAGTAATTTAAATTCGACCGATCCCTTATTTTATTCACCTTGTGCCACAATGTTCTTTCTCCCCATTCCAATCAGCAGCTCGTTATTACTTTCAATCATTATTTGCCCATCAAATTTTCAGATCCTTCTGTAACAACTAATTTCAAAAACTTCAGTTCTCGTCTGAAATGATTCACGTTTATATAATACTTTCGTACAAGGCTTTACTCCAGACACATACCTCAAAAAACGACTTCCTAACAAATCTATATTCGCTGTCAACAAATTTCTCTCTTAAGAAATGATTTTCTTGCCATTGCCAGTCTACATTTTACATCTTCTCTATTTCGGCTATCATGAGCTATTTTTCTGCCAAAATAACAGAGTACATTACTTTTTTAGCTCTTTTGCCAATCTAGCTCCCTCAGCATCGTCTGATTGATACCTTTATATTCCTTTGCCGAAGTTTAGCTTTTATCAATGTTCATCTCCTACCCTTCTTTCGAGACACCGCCCATTTTGCACTGCTCTTCAAAATCCTTTGCTGTCTCTCACTGAAGTAGAATGCTATTGACAAACCACACGTTTTTATATCTTTCCCCTAACTTTATACCAGTACTGTTTGCTCAATCTGCAGATTGAGTAACGTCGGATATTACAAATCTGTCCCACTCCTTAAGCAAGCAATGTTTCTCCTTCGGGTTCCTGCCGTCTGGCTTCTGCACAAGTTGTAGGTAACCTCAATACCGTTTATTTTACTCCTCCGACTTTCAGGGCTTTGAAAAGCTTTCTCCAAAAAGCTTTCTCCAACTAAGACAAATCGTGATTTCAGCTTTTATGTTGTGTGTCCGTTCTTTTCACCGCATCATCCTTATGTTTCTTCCGTTTTACCATTCTTCTGGAGATGAATCGTGTTAATAGTTTGCAAACTGACAGTTCCGGGTGTCAGCTTCTGTTTTCTTTCTAACTGGAATTGTCCTCTTGAAGTCTGGTGGTATTTCGGCAATTTGTTTCGTTTAGCTACAATGTGACTTCATTAAAAGTGTAACAAAACACGCAACGTACAAAATGTCAGGTTCTTTACCCCCTCCAAGTTAGATAATGGCAACCTGGACGGCTCACTGACCGAAATCATTCTTTATTTAGTGTTGGTATGGTCGTTAGACATTTTAGTAGGTTATGAAACACGCCAATAGTGGATATTCATCTATTAAACACTTATTAATGGAATAAAAGCTGGGTAGTAAACACTTCGTTAACGAATAATGCTACACTTATGTAGAAATTGTCCAGTGCGTGACTGAAAGAATAGTATACTGTACGCCTTACGTTGGTCTCTCTGCTTCGCACTCGTGTCTAGTAGGTTTCCAGCGCTCGCTTTGTAGGTGTTATTCAGTTTATTAAATACACAACCTCAGGGCTTAGGCTGTGAGTAAACCATTCCAACTTCCCTTCTCCCTTTCTCCTCCTTACTGTCTCTCTTGGCTGAAGAAGGGTTGGTTCCAAAAGATAACACGTGTATTTTCGTCTTCTTTGTGCTACTATTCGCAGTACTGAGCTAACTAGTCTTGCGTAGTTCGCGAACGAACCAGTTCGGAAGAGCGCTCTCACAGGCGAACTACGCGAACTAGTTCGCAGATCTCGCGCCTCTGTTTAAATGTTTGTAAAGTTTATGGAGCTTAATTGCGGGGTCGCCGGCCGCCGGTCGCCGGCGCTCCAGTCACGGTCTACACGGCCACTACGGTCGGGGGTTCGAATCACCCCTCGGGCATGGATATTTGTGCCGTCCTTAGTTAGTTCATAAGTAGTTTGTAAGCTTAGGGACTGATTACCCCGTAGTTAAGTCCCATAACCTATACAAACATTTGAACATTTCTTGGTTCATCCGCTCCTTTTCCGAAGACTGACGGGGAGCAGCGAGAGGACGCGAGAGCGCGCAGAATCGCGTGATTCCCTTCTGCCAGTTACCGCATTTCGAACCGAGATTCAGCTCAGCTGTAGTTTCATGGTTCACTGCCACAAATTTTCTTTTCTAACGTATTCAGCAGTGTCTAAATAATATTTACTACGAGTACTCTGTATGCAAAGTAGTTGAATACCATTGTATCACCCACTCGTGTAAACAACTGGTGTATTTGCTTAAGTATTTGATGTCTAATTGCCCAAAAAACAGGTAATAGCACACGCTTGGGCAACACTGATCATTATATAAAAAAAGCTGTCATAACAAAAGAAAGAGCTCTTTTAGTAGCGGTAGTAAAAGCCAAAAAGAGCGGAAGAACTAAAAAGAGTGACCATTTTCGCAGCCGAGCTGCGAACTAAAAGGAGAGCTACCTGTCGCGAACTAAAATGTGCGCGATAGGTCGCGAACCAAAAGCGCGATCGCTTGCGAACTAAAATATGTGCAATCGGTCGCGAACTAAAACATGCGTTACCGGTTGCGAACTATTATACCAAAGGTATCTCGATTCTTAGTTCGTTGGATTCTTTTCCGAAGACCGACGGGCAATAGCGAGAGGCCGCGCAGCAGAATTGAAAATCACGTGTTTGCCTTCTGCTGATGAGAGCCATTTCGAGGTGAGCGTCTGCCCGCTAGGTTACATAGTTCAGTGCAACAAACTTTCTGTTTTGATGTGTTCTGCACTCTGCAGTATCTGACTAATAAATTCCATAATGCCAAGATATAGAGGTAACTCTAAACCTAAACGCGAGAAATTATTTACAAACAGTTTCTTTCGGTTTGCGTGATATCGTTAACGACTCAAGCAGCAAGCCCATGAAGCAGCTTGGTGGGGGAACTTCTCCCTCCACCTGCAAGCGCAGACCACGCGGCTCAGACGTCACTGGGAGCGGACGAACTAAAAGAATTTAAGCGAGCGCTCTCGATAGCGAACTATTATACGCAAGTCTGCTGCCTGCAGCAAAGTGATGGTCGTTTGCACGTACGACGGACAATTGACGAGGACTGTCTCGTACAGGGCATTCGTCCAAGACATTCTAGCCGCACCCGAGACCTTCAGGTGCAAGTCTCGTTCACCTTGCAACAGGAGGGATGTGCTGTTGGCAACAGGACAGTGCTCGCCCACACTGCGCGTGGGGCTCAACGTGTCCTGCAAGACGTGCAGCAACCTCTCAGCTCACCACCATCTCCAGACTTGACCAATATGATGAAAAGACGAAAGTAGGCGGCTATATGATTTCTGGATTTTTCTGTCATATTTTTGTGAATCTGGACGTATTACCTTACGGATTAATTTTGTATGTTTAATTTCAACTATTGTATGCTTGATAATCTAATTTTATCGAATGAAACTTACACTCTGCAACAGTGTGCGCTGATGTGAAACTTTCTGGCTGGTTAAAATTGTGTGCCGGAACCGGGACTCGAACCTGGGAACTTTGCCTTTCGCGGGCGAGCGCACTACCGATTGTGCTATCCCGACACGACTCACGATGCCGCCCCACAACTTTTCTTCCGCCAGTACCTCGCCTCCTACTTTCCAAACTTCACAGAAGCTCTCCTGCGAACCTTGCAAGACTAGTACTCCTGGAAGAAAGGTTATGGTGGAGACATGGCTTAGCCACAGCCTGAGGATGTTTCCAGAATGAAACTTTCACTCTGCAGCGGACGAACTAAAAGAATTTAAGCGAGCGCTCTCGATAGCGAACTATTATACGCAAGTCTGCTGCCTGCAGCAAAGTGATGGTCGTTTGCACGTACGACGGACAATTGACGAGGACTGTCTCGTACAGGGCATTCGTCCAAGACATTCTAGCCGCACCCGAGACCTTCAGGTGCAAGTCTCGTTCACCTTGCAACAGGAGGGATGTGCTGTTGGCAACAGGACAGTGCTCGCCCACACTGCGCGTGGGGCTCAACGTGTCCTGCAAGACGTGCAGCAACCTCTCAGCTCACCACCATCTCCAGACTTGACCAATATGATGAAAAGACGAAAGTAGGCGGCTATATGATTTCTGGATTTTTCTGTCATATTTTTGTGAATCTGGACGTATTACCTTACGGATTAATTTTGTATGTTTAATTTCAACTATTGTATGCTTGATAATCTAATTTTATCGAATGAAACTTACACTCTGCAACAGTGTGCGCTGATGTGAAACTTTCTGGCTGGTTAAAATTGTGTGCCGGAACCGGGACTCGAACCTGGGAACTTTGCCTTTCGCGGGCGAGCGCACTACCGATTGTGCTATCCCGACACGACTCACGATGCCGCCCCACAACTTTTCTTCCGCCAGTACCTCGCCTCCTACTTTCCAAACTTCACAGAAGCTCTCCTGCGAACCTTGCAAGACTAGTACTCCTGGAAGAAAGGTTATGGTGGAGACATGGCTTAGCCACAGCCTGAGGATGTTTCCAGAATGAAACTTTCACTCTGCAGCGGAGTGTGCCCTGATATGAAACTTCCTGGCAGACTAAAATTGTGTGCCGGAACCGGGACTCGAACCTGGGACCTTTGCCTTTTGCGGACAAGCGCTCTACCGACGTTTGGAAAGTATAAGGCGAGGTACTGGTGGAAGTAAAGTTGTGAGGCGGCATCGTGAGTCGTCTCGGAATAGTTCAGTCGGTAGAGCGCTTGCCCGCGAAAGGCAAAGGTCCCAGCTTCGAGTCCCGGTTCCGGCACACAATTTTAATCGGACAGGAAGTTTCATCCAATTTTATGTTTGTAACCACTGCACACCATAATATGCGGGCAGTGGACGGTAGACTAGTTGTCACAGTCGAATGGAAGCTAGGCTAGAGTACAGTCGTATGGCATTCTCCGTGTTGTACGGTTCGGTTGATCGGCTACGATCACGTGCCGAGTTTTATTGATTGGATTATGTATCTATGAATGTATCCCGCTAGAGGGTGATGAAATTTCATTTGATATTGGAAGAGAAATTTTGTATTAAGAGGACGAGAATATTTGTATGGAACGATATTGTAGAAATCCCTTGTAATCAGCAACAAATGTATGTTTCTTTAGCAAGAATAAATTATTTAAAGATTACTCATTTTCTTATTTCAGCTCATCCTAGTTCCTCATTTTCCTGATTGTGGCATTTTTCTATTTTTGTTCCATGCTACGTATCGAGTTACAGATTTTCTTTAAATGTAAATGTTCGCTTGCCAGTAAAATAATCAATTCTTGCCACTGAAATCTAATTTCCAAAAGTAACGCTCACAGAAACACAGATTATTTTATAAGTTTAAAATTACAGGTGGACTGACGCAGAGTCGCAGTTCCCACTGTTTCATTTTTGTGTGTGTGTAGAAAATAGTATTATAGGGCCTAATTAACTTAGTACATTTCGCATAAATCTTTAGAAAAACTGGTGATTTTATAGAGGGTTTATAGGGCTATAAGAGTTTTAATATTTGTTGGCAAACGGAAAGCAAAGAAATAATGCTGTTCCAGCTCTGTGCTAGATTTTTATAAGTTCAGTTTGTGACAGTCTCTCACCAGATTCTTTCAGGAAGATTTAATTAGAGCTTTTAAATAGCAACCTTCAAACTAGAAACTTTCACCAGTTCTGGATTCAGTCCCACGTGCTTGATTTAGCAACTTTCAGCTCGCTTTAAATTAGAAACTTTCAAACTGACACGTGCGACTCGTCTGCCAACAACTCTTTCAGAATTACGTGAACAGTCGAGAAGGCGTGGAATAATGCATCACAAGACAGCATTCGCATCTGTATGATGGAATGGATAACAGAAACAGCAGCTGCATTGCTACCTGTGAAGGCTACACAACGTGCTATTACTGGTCATCCGACACCAAACAGCACATCAGTGCCGGTTGGGTTATTGATCTGTAAACGTATCATTTCACCTACTCCATATGCATTGTTTCAGTAATAAATGTTAATTAAAGTGAAAACATAAAGATAGTATACCTTTTTATTTCTGGCAATGTGTGTGTAATATCTTTTTTATCCATTTTCGAAATAATACTGTAGTAAATAAATTATACGACTAGCCATAAGATTTCATACACATTATATATATATATATATATATATATATATATATATATATATATATATATATATATATACCGTCTTTTTGATGCTGATGCTCTTCTTTCTTCCGTGCTTGCTTAAATATTGGTCAGGTTATTTCACCGTATACAAGACTCTTCAATTTTGCTACATTTCCCATTCATGATTCAGCGCATTTTGTGCTATCATCAATGGGATTTTCTTATTGTTTCTCTGAAATATATTACTACTGTACAAAATGCCTTTTGATATACATCGAAATTTATTTTCAAGATCTTTAACTCTGTTGTTAGCTTCAGTTTGCATACAAAATTATCTACCTTAATTTTTTTCGACAATTAGGCGTAGAAATACGACTTTCAGGTTTTTTGTACGTCCCTTACATTAGGCTACGTTAAACTTACACAGTGTAGTACTTGTTATTTTATACTAATTGTCATTTGCAAGGAAAAATAGACAGGTTATATTTACTGCGTTTCAATTTAGAGTTCGAAAATGGCGTCTTTTGTGTTATTACTTATATTTCTTTTTTCTTAACTTGTTATTCACTTAACATTAATGACGTATGGATACAGCTGACAGCGGATGTTTTGTTTTACTGGGTTACACGCAAAATATAAATGTTTGCTGTTAGTGACGTTTTATGTTTATCTATTGACAAAGAGTGTAGAAGTGAAATAGTATTGGGGACAGGTGTTTCCTGTTTGTTTTGTATATACGTATATATGTGTGTGTCTGTGTTGTGTGTCTTGTGTACGTCTGTGGTTCTCTCCTTCCCTCTCCCTCTCATTCACCCTCGCCCTCTCCCTCTGTGTGTGTGTGTGTGTGTGTGTGTGTGTGTGTGTGTGTGTGTGTGTGCGTGCGTGCGTGCGTGTATATGAGTGAAAATTTAAAATTGCTCTATGTTGATATATCGCCGCATGTGAAATCAGATCTGGGATTTTTTTTTTTTTTTTTTTTTTTTTTTTTTTCTAAATGCAAAGAAAGTTGAACAATGGAAATTCATCGATAAATCTGAGAGCTTTACGGAAAAAATTCTAACAGTGTTTCAATGGTTAGAAGATGGGTCAGACTGTTCAGTGAAGGACATGATCAAGTGCAAATAAAGAATGAAGTGGAAGCCCGTCTTTGGTTACTGATGAACTGCTTCACACAACTGAAGAGAAGATGAAGTACAACCGTAAGTTTATTGTCCTTGATGGTCAACACTTCAATGGCGATGACAAGCTAAAAGAACATGTTACCATACGATTGAATACACTGGTGGCAACCAAATTCTTATGACTTACTACGTAACAACGCTTTTACTTCGAACGGTTATACAAAAGCGAATCGCGGTTCTCGGCACATGGTGCAGAGTCAACGGAAACATATATTTTTAGTTGGTGAACGGTTTTAGCACCTACATATACATCTGCATGGGATGCTCTGCAAATCACTTTTAAGTGCTTGGCAGAGGGTTCATCGAACCACCATTATATTATTTATCTCCCATTCCATTCTCGAACGCGGGAAGAAAGAACATGTGAATCTCTCCGTCCCAGCTCTGATTTCCAGTATTTTATTCTGATGATCATTTCTACCTATGTAAGTGGGAGTCAATAATATATTTTCGCATTCGGAGGAGAATGTTGGCGATTGGCGTTTCGTAAGTAGCCCACGCCGCAGCGATAGACGCCGTTGTTGTAATGATTCCCATCCCGGATCCTGTATCATTTCCGTAACGCTGTCTCCCCTGTATCGTGACAATACGAAACGAGCTACCCTTCTTTGGATTCTTTCGATGTCCTCCGTCAAACCTAACCGATAAGGATCCCACACTGAGCAGCAACACTCCAAAAATGGACGGACAAGCTTAGTGTATGCAGTTTCTTTAGTAGTTCTGTTGCATGTTTTAAGGGTTCTGCCAATAAAAAGCAGTCTCTGGTTCGCCTTTCCCACGACATTATCTACGCGTTCTTTCCAATTTAAGTCTGAAGTAATAGAAATTCCTAGGTATTTTGTGGAGTTTATGGCCTTCTCTTTTGATTGATTTATCTTGTAAACAAAGTTTAAAGGATTTATTTTCGTACTCATGTGGACTTCACACTTCTTATTATTTAGAGTCAATTGCCAATTTTTATACCATACTGATATCTTATTCAGATCGTTCTGAAGTTGGTTTTGATCTTCAGATGATTTTACTAGACGTTAAATGACGGCGTCATCTGCAAACAACATAAATCGTTTATGTAAATAAGGAGCAGCAGAGGACCAATAACACTACCCTGTGGAACGCCCGAAATCACCGATATCGGTATCAACTAAGGTATTGGAGCAAGTACCGTTTTTAATGGAACCGTTTAATTTTTGTAACTGCATTTGATAGCTCTTAAGAAGTCAGGTACAATGATATAGCGTTTGTTAATGACGCAAGAGAATTCGACAAATAATGCCCTACAACTTGAGGACACAGTGGCCGGAATCGGCGTTAGCAGTGCAAACGCTACCAACCAGGCGTCCCGCAAAGTAATCCTGCGCGACTACAGTAATGCTTTGTTTCTCCTTGAACCAACTTGGGACCCACAGTGGAAAGAATGTTGTATATGGACATATGAAATAGGCGGATTAGGAAAACTACTTATCTTCTCGGATATACGTCAGCTGAAACATAAATCACCTGTTCATCGTCAAAAATGAAGATGTCTTATACGCTTCAAAAACCAACTACTGTATGAAATATCTAAATTACAGAAGGAATTATTGACCTGTCGTTTCTGTAGATGGCTGTGTGCTTCAGAAAGGCACAATATATTCTATTGGACAATGCCTCGACCTACACTGCTCTATATTACAAGGGATGGAACTTAAATAGTGGCAACCGATACAAAAGAATGGAATAGAAGATGAATAGTATAAAGGTGGTTCGATGAACCGTCTGCCAGGCTCTTAAATGTGATTTGCAGATGTAGATGTAGCGTTACATGTTTGCACCTGTTATTGTTTTTCAAATTAGTCACCAGCATTATGTAGAACCTGTTGCCAGGTATGTGTAAGGTGTAGCATACCGTCAGCAGAGCCTGTTCTGTTGATGGTGAGCATGGAGCGGTCTACTGCCTGTATGAAGTAATCCTGTACCGTGGGCGAGCTCACGACTCGTCTGGTGTCGATCACTGTCCACTAGCGCGGCACTTCTTCAGAGACGCTAGGACGACCTTCCCGATGCATGTCTTCCACAGTTTGCCGACCTTCGCTGTAGGCCTTTATCCAACGTCCCACTCACTGTTCTGTACGGCAATGCCGATTCCCCGCACGCCCCTTGAAGACCTTGATGACACCATCGTGTTGTACGACCTCTGGAACATTCAGTCTTGATCCAGCTCCGCTGTTTCCGTTTAGAGACACCGTTACGTTAGACCGTTCGCTCACAAGTGACTGTGTTTCCTTCGATTGTGTACACCCCGGTGGTAAGGTAGGTATGTCAACAACGTGTGCTATCAGCGGCAATAGTTGATCATATTGCATACTGTCTCCACAGCAGTGTTGCCACTATTTAAGTTACAACCCATGTATATTAAATGGGACATTTTCATCTTATTAAAAATAATTGAAGGGTTTGTTCCAAGAAGGAGGTAGCTTCACTTTATCCAGCTTGTGACAAATTGAAGAAAACGTTTCAAAAAATTCTGTTTTCTCCAAAAAGAAAAAAATTGTCAGCCTTGTTTTACGCTATGGGGTCTCTAATACTACTGAAGAGAATACACACATATGCATGCACTCTGGTAAGTGCAGTAGAGTTTTGAATTTCGGAGCTACCTCCGTTTTACTCCAAAGTGAATGAAAAACTATTTGTAAGTCAATTTTCTTCATAATTAACCATATTTCAGATTTTTAAATATTAATAAAGCAATTACAACATTATTGGCATAATACATTCAGTCTTCTAGCTTCCCTTCAGTCTCCTCAGGATCGTTTGAAGCATCTGACGTCAACTGGTCATAAAACCACATTTCGTTTTGCCCGACATACTTTCTGGCCACCTCTTTGACACCTTTAAGCTTTTGGCCCTTACGCGGGAGGAGATAATCATAAGCTTGATGAAGTGGTCCATTGTTATGAGACTCGCAGGTCCTTGGTTGCAAATTTGCGGTCAGCCGCGGTGGCCGCGCGTCAGTCACAGTCTGCACGGCCACTACGGTCGGGAGTTTGAATCCCCTCTGTGGCATGGATATTTGTGTCGTCCTTAGCATTAGCTAGTTCATAAGTAGTTTGTAAGTTTAGGGACTGATGACCCCGTAGTTAAGTCCCATAAGCTCTACAAACATTTGAACGTTTGAGCAAATTTGCGCATTATCTCAGACAGTCATCCCTACGGTCGCACTGCATTGAATTATCCCTTTACCGATGTATGGCTGTTCATAGAAGAATATTTTGTACTTAGTGATTAAATATTTTCCTCTTTTCTTGTTCAATAATGATACGTAAAGGTTCTATACAAAAAGAAATTATCAACGTGTCAACAAAGTTGAAAATAAAGCTGTGGTCCACTTCAGTGACATAAAATTTGGGGCTGGTTCTTCTGAAAATGCGAGCATAGTCCACTGGAAGAAAAACTCTTTCCATCTACGATGTGTGTGAGGTCTTATGCGATCAAACATCGCGGTCATCAGTTGCTAGACTTACACACTAATTACTTGACTAACTTAAACTAACTTATCTAAGAACAACACAAACACCCATGCCCGACGGAGGATTTGAACCCCCGACCGTAGCGGTCGTGCAGACTGTGACTGGCGCGCCGCAGACCGCTCGGCCACTGCGGCCGGCTTCCCATCTTCCTCAAACACTTTTCTATATGGAACTGCGCCGGCCGCGGTGGCCGAGGAGACTGAGGCGCTTCAGTCACGGTCTGCACGGCCGTTACGGTCGGGGGTTCGAATCCCCCCTCGGGCATGGATATTTGTGCCGTCTTTAGTATAAGGTAGTTCATAAGTAATTTGTAAGTTTAGGGACTGATGACCCCGTAGTTAAGTCCCATAAGCTCTACAAACATTTGAACATTTTTTATGTGGAGCTGCCTCCTACTTGCACCAAACGAAGGGAATTTTTTTGTTTTGTTTTTGTATGTGATAGAATGTTGAACGCAATAGAGCCAAAAAGTGGAGCTGTCTCCTTCTTCCGCCAAACCCCTCAATTCTTAGCAAAACGTCGTTGCATGCGGAACATAAGTCGTAATGACGCGCTGCCGACTTATATGACACTGCAATGCAATTTCCTACACACGTAACTGTAATTAACAATTTTTTAATAATACTTTAGTAACCGAACATAGCACATAACATTAGGTTTATATTACAGAATCACAACTTTATCATTTACTAGCCGCAAGTACCCGGCTTTGCCCGGGTTTAAAATAAGGTTTTCCGTAGAAGCGTACAAAACCGTTTATTTGAATGTAATAAAATGGTACATTTATGTTAAAGCAATGTGATAAACAACATTTTTGGCTTTTCCCTTTGGAATATGTACACAAAGATTTTCGTCTTTGCCCACTCTGGAGCAGGCCACATACAACTGTCCATGAGAGAAGAATGGTGTTTGCAATCCGAAGAGAGTGGCCCTGTGACTTGTTGATTGTCATGGGAAAGCACAAAGGGAACTGTTCTCTTGAAATTTATGGTGTTGTCTGAGGGAATGATAGATATTCTTGGAATGAAGGCATCCTCACCCTTAGCACTCCCTAAGCCTGTGAGTACTCCCTAAGCCTGTGAGTACTGTGGCTTGTATTACATGCATTACATGTTCCCGTTCCCCACATCTTGTAATTAAGAATTATTAACTATTAATTTAAAGAATGTTAAAATTGAATTCATCATTATTTTCTTCATTTGAGAAATACGTTTACGTTTACACGACGTCGTGTTCCATGGCAGTGACTGCGGCTTCCACGTGGGGACCCGTACGTAATTTACTGTTCAGAAATGTTCAAATGTTTGTATAGTCTATGGGACTTAACTTAACTACGGGGTCATCAGTCCCTAAACTTACAAACTACTTATGAACTAACTAAGACTAAGGACGGCACAAATATCCATGCCCGAGGGGGGATTCGAACCCCCGACCGTAGTGGCCATGCAGACCGTGACTGGAGCGCCTCAGTCCCCTCGGCCACCGCGGCCGGCCGTAATTTACTCAGTCCCGCTGTCTGCTCCACTGCTTTTGCAACTATCTGGGAGTCGCGGGCACTCCGGCTCACGGCGCTCACTGCGCAGTAACCTCTTGAGCATGATGTTCCCGAAATAGTGGCAGCTCAGATGACCCATCAAAGCGCTCGTTGGTACATGTGTGGTCCAAGACATCATTCAATTTTAAACTTCCTTCGTCATTGCACTATCTCTTTCTTTATTCGCTTTTTCATCACTATATGACTTCCAATATGGATCTAAGGCTGAATTCGAGATCAGTGAAGAAGGAGTAGTTTCTCCATCGCTTTCACACCAAGGAAAGCTCCCGATGAAAATTAATGAAGAGGGAGGACGGCCAAATGAAGAACAGACAGTCACATGAAGCGCCACAGCCGGGTTTATTGTGTAAATGCTTCATTAGATGCAGTACGGTGTGGAATAACAAAAAACATAAGTGCAACGAAAGGTATTTAAAAATGGACTTTATCGAGACAGGTGAGGGTGAAGATCAGTGTGTAATTTGCGCGTGAGTCCTTCCGAAGAGCTCGATCGTTCCAGTTAAATTGCGCCGCCCTTCTCAGAATACTCATTAGAACTTCCAGACTTATAGATTTTTCACTTAATTTGCTCATCGTAGGGAGCGATCTTATTACAGTAATATAATGAGAACAAGCCAAGATCGCAATATTTTGTTTTTACTTTTTACGTAAGACAACCGATTACGACATTCAAAGGTGAAATCTTATCGTCTCTGCTAAACTTAGCATTGTGTAGCGCTTTAATAAACAGATAAATGTGGAGTGTAGCATTGACCAGAAGATGACATCCGTGAGTGTTAAATTGGTCTTCTTGTTTAAAAAACAAAATATTGCGATCTTGGCATTTTCTCATTATAGTGCATTTACTTTTTCAAGAGGAAGGGCACTGAATTAGCTGCTTCTCAAAACTGCATGAAAAGCAAAAGCAGTTAATGAAACCACCTTAAAAGCTTTAATCTTGATAAGCTATCGAGTGCCAATGGCAGGCCAGGCTCATATAATTGCAGATACTCTTAAAAACGGTAATGTTTCCTGTATCCTAATCAAAAACGCAGTAAAATTTGTATCTTCTATGCCCCTGTCAAACAATACCGTCAAAGAACCTGGAAGAATTTATGGTTTATCGCAACCAAGCAAATTCACTTTCTCTTCAAATAGACGAATCTATAGAAGTTGCGGGATTATCAATTATATTGGGTTTTGTCCGTTATGAATATTCAGAATGTTTCACAGAGGACCTACTATTGTGCAAACCACTACCTGTCAGAGCAACAGGTTTTTTTAAAGACCAACGAAATTTCACGGTCTAATAACATCGATGTGTGCACAGATGGTGCGAAAGCTGTGAGAGGTCCAACGGTTGGAGCAATGATGAAAATAAAACTCGAAGATCTGCAGCAATAATCACTGCGCTCTCCACAAACACGCTTTGTCTACGAAACAAATGCCTGCTTTCTTCAGAAAGGTTTTAGACGAATCTATCAAAATTCTTAATTACATGATATCACGGCCGTTGAAGTCAATACTGGGTGAAGATATAAGAAGCCTTCATCGTTCCCTACTCCTTCATACAGAACTGAGATGGCTCTCAGGTGGGAATCGATTACATGAATTCGGAAGTCCTAGCTTTCCTTCTGGACCATAACACCAAATAAATGTCTTTCACTTCACGAAACTATCTGAATCGCAATGCGGCTGTCTTTTTGTTGTATAAACATTTTACAGCCTGAACCACTTTTGTGTTCGAGGCAACAGAATCAGTGGCAACGCAGATTTGTTACCTTCAGAAAGTTCGCCCTCACACTATGTCGTATGAAGCTTATCTAACTTAAGCGATTTTTGTTCTTTTAGTAATTTTATATTCCATGGAAGTCTTTCGCTGTGGCATTGTTCAGTAAAACCTCAGTATACAAGCCTCATCACGTCAAATAAAATTCCGGAGCTTTCGATGACAAACTCAGTCATCGTCATCATAAATAAAGTTACTAACAGCCGGTGCTGGCACTGTGTCCTCCTTATATAACTGCAAAGCTACGTTTGGAACCTTCTGGCGGACAGAACAGTGTGTGTGCTTCACGAGTGCCGCGGCGGAGCGGCCGAGCACATTAAGGCGCTATGCAGCGATTCGCGAGATCGTTCCCCGTCGGGGGTTCGAATCCTCTACCTCGGGCATGGATATTTGTGCCGTCTTTAATATAGGCTAAGCTAGTTCATAAGTCTGATGCCTCCGTGCAGTCGTGCAGCCCATAGTGGCTTGCTTTTTCTGAAAATTTCTTTTTAAATTTTGTGCGTAAGCTATACAGCTGAATAGTATATTTTATTCAAAATGTTCAAATGTTTGTTAAGCTTATGGGACTTAACTACGGGGTCATTACTCCCTAAACTTACAAACTACTTATGAACTAAGGACGGCACAAATATCCATGCCCGAGGGGGGATTCGAACCCCCGACCGTAGTGGCCGTGCAGACCGTGACTGGAGCGCCTCAGTCCCCTCGGCCACCGCGGCTGGCTATATTTTATTATGTGACTTGTTGTGTTTTATATTTTCTGATGAAGGCAATATTAGTCATTTTCGAAACCGGGTCAAATAATTTTTAATTTGCCACCGAGGGCTGCATGTTTATCCATTGTACTTCATAAGTAATTTGTACGTTTAGGGACTGATGACCTCGCAGTTAAGTCGCATAAGCTTTACAAACAAAACATGTGCTTCACGTGCAGCTTATCGCTTGTTATGTGAAAGGTTCAAATTTTTTTAGGCGTTTTAGAACATTTTTCTTATTCGCCGGTATATTATGGCAAGAAGGGTCCTCCGCAATATTTTTTTTTTTTTTTTTTTTTTTTTTTTTTTTTTTTTTTTTTTTTTTTTTACCAATAAGCATTTCAATCTTTTCACCGACCCTCTCGGTTGCCGGCCGCGGTGGCCGAGGGGACTGAGGCGCTGCAGTCACGGTCTGCACGGCCACTACGGTCGGGGGTTCGAATCCCCCCTCGGGCATGGATATTTGTGCCGTCCTTAGTTCATAAGTAGTTTGTAAGTTTAGGGAGTAATGACCCCGTAGTTAAGTCCCATAAGCTTAACAAACATTTGAACTTTTTTTTTACCCTCTCGGTTAGCCGTGTAGTCTAACGCACCGCTTTCAGAGACCGGGAGGCGTAACCGGCCCCGATTCGAATCTTCCCGGCAGACTAACGAAAGGGGTCTAAGTGCCGGCCAGCCTGGAGGTGGTTTTTAGGCGGTTTTCCACATCCCACTAGGTGAATACCGGGCTGGTACTCTAGTCCCGCCTCAGTCACACGATTCGCAAACATTTAGTAACACTTTGCACTTTCATACACCTATAACACTATATGCAGACATTTGGGGTACATATTTCCTCCCAGGGGGCATGGGGTGGCGGCAGGAAGGGCATCCGGCCTCCCCGTAATTACTAACATGACAAATCCGCATTAACAAGCTGACCTTGGAATATGTGGGAAAACGGCTAAAGAGAAAGAAGAAGAAGAATTGCAAACGCTTCACTAAGCTCAATCTCATTAGCGGTTTGCGCGATTACTTTGGATAACAGTTGTGGTGATTGACCTTTAATCGTAATTCCTTGCTCTGGTGTGTTTATATCTAGAATCGTGGATCTGCCACTTTTAATCGCATTTCAGCAGACATGACAATGAAATCAAAAGTAAAACAAACCACAACAATAGAAATGAAATGTAAGCATGTCTCTTGTACAGCACTAGCAAAACAATCAACGTGCACGGACCATCAGCTGCGACACTCACTAGCGGACAATTAGGACGTGATTTTGAACACACTGATAGGAGGAAGGCAGTGCCAACGCGCGAACTCTTAACTGACAATTAACTTTTATCAGGCAGTAGTGTGTTAAACAATCGAAGTAAATGCAACGGCAAAGTATCTGAATGTACTGGGAATTCAGACAAATGGTAACATCGTTCATTACAAACCGAGAGAGGTAGCGCAGTGGTAGCACACTGGACTCGTACTCGGAAGGATGGTGGTTCAAATTCATCTCCGACCATCCTGATTTAGGTTTTCCGTGATTTGCCTAAATCACTCCAAGCAAATGCCGGGATGGTTCCTGTCAAAGGGCACGCCCGATTTCCTTCCACATTCTTACCCAAACCTTCCGAGTGTGAGCTCCGTCTCCAATGACCACGCTTTCGACGGGACGTTAAACTCCAAGCTTCAAGATTCCTTCCTTTCGATCATTACAAGTTGTTTCCGTGAATTTCTAAACCATTGATCCTTGATTCCTCGTGGATGTTGAGGAAAAATGGCACTTTTATTAGTAAGTTTTAAATTTCCATGGGCTCTACGTTGAATTTAAACAGTTATTATGCGCCCACTGACGAAGGGTTCGCAATTGACATCCTCATGAAAAAGGGGTCCGCCGCTAAAAACTTTGGGAAGCCCTGTGTTAGAGCATGCATCGGCGATTCGACGAAGCATATCGTGTGGTGTAGTGATATCCTGTACTGCAGTTTAAACAGAACAGGATATTACGTTTCCTGCAGTTGAAAATAGGGCGATTGTGTTCCATGATTTTGTTCCCAAAATCTTAAACAGAGAAACCTATACAAAATTGATCAAAACTTTATGTGTAATAACACAAGATTGAAGAAACTATTTTACAAGGTTGAATACGACTGTCCAGTCAAGAGAATAAACAAATGTCCAGTCAAAAGAACAATCAAGTGTTCAATTTGAACAAAAGCTAGTAGTGATTCATCCCAGACCTGTTTCTTTACTCTAGGAATGATGTAACAACCTTGGAACATGGAATATCGCGGTTTCGTAATTATTTTGGCAACCAGTCAATATTTAAGTTTTGTGAAATAATGATTATTTAGAAATTCGATATCATTGTTTTTTTTTAGAAAATTTTTTACTTAATAAATAAGTACTCGAGAATGGCGACATAGTTTCGTCGAAACTAGTTTTACATAATAAAGACAAACCATAAGCGTTAAACAGCGACTGTCATGTGAGTACATTGTTTAAATGTCCCCATTTTAAATGACCCAAATAACTGTTTAATCAAAACCTATAACATGTTATTTCAGAAAAAAAGGCAAAAATTCACAGAAGATTGCACAATTAGTACCGAAAGATGTCTCATTAATATAAATAAAATAAGTTGTCTTTCTTAAGGCGGATGTAAAGATTGCACAGTAAGTGCCGAAACATGTCTGGGTGATAAAAATAAAATAAGGTTCTTCCATAAGGCGGATTTATTCACAAATATAAGTATATAATGGTTTGTTATGTCACACTGCGAACCAGGAACGTCGGCCCAGTCAAATGATTGATATGAAGACGCATTACTCACCGTTCAAAATAGCTGTGCAGACGTAGCGTCGTATGTCTCAGATATAGTTGTAGCATTATTGTAAGTCATTATTCTACAAGGAGAAAATAGAGGCTGTGGAAGATTGAAATAGCAACCCTTCCTTTTCAAATATTCAAATGTTTGTAACTCTACGTTACTTAACTTCTGCGATTATCAGTCACTAGTCTTACAAACTACTTAAACTAACTTAAAGTAGCCTAAGGACAACACATACACCCAGCACGAGGGAGAACTCGAACTTCCGACGGGGACCAACCACGTGCTCCGCAGCAAGGCGCCTCAGAGCGCTCGGCCGTACCACCGCGGCCGCTCCCTCTCCATACGTTAGTTTCTGAATATGGCAATCACATGATACGACTTTCTTTATCCATCCCTATGTTTCAGTATAATTTTACCACTATTAAATTTAACACTTAGACAGTTTAAAATGAAATTACCATAAATCGTTCCCAACTGAATAAAACATTTTCATTCTCTGAAATTTTATTCCGTCAGAGAAGAAAATCAAATTGTAAAAGCCGATAACAACTGTGAAAAATAAACTAAAGCAAATTTTGCATCTCGCTCAGCCAATATGTTGCGGGATTAACGTCCACAGGCAGCAACACCTATCGCTGTATGCCTGTGGCGTGGCAGTAATCATAGTCAACCTTCCCAGTCATAACTTCATTCCAAGTTAAACGCTACGTCTGATGCGCTAAGGCGGTTATCATCTTGGAATAGCGTAACAAGCTAAGGGGCCTATTATACTGAGCTTCCTTTGCTGCTCCAAATAGCTTCAAGCAGACACCACAGCCGAATCGTTCTTAAACCGACTCCCCCTGGGTCACGCTAGCATAAGGCACAGTGTCAGAACCATTCCTTGTGAGAACGAAGGAGCGTGAGCCTGATTCTGACGTCACGGACAAACGTCAGAGTTCACGAGTCATATGAAATGTATTTCATTTTTTGGCTCTTCTGCGCTTGCAACATTTACAACATGTACTGCTACGAACAGCAAACTCATATATATTGCACAGGTAGAGATTTTATTATTGACGCTGAACTTTACAAGTTAAGAGGTTTTTAGGTGAGTGAACAATTTGAGAACATTGTAAAACACTTTTTATTTTTAATTTGTATTTAAAACTTTCTGTGTAAGAAGATTGTACAACAAACACTTGTCCCTTTCATCTTACACGTCTGATGATGGCAGATGCCAAAACGACGTTATAAATAAATACAATGTTAGCGATTTTAGAACGTTTCGGGTTCGTATAGGAAATTCGTTTCCTTTACACAAACAAGATGACAATCAATACTATTAAAAGTCATGTCATCAATTTGCGAGAAAGTGAAAATACAATTTCTGGAATTTTACTCTTCTGAACCAGAAAGATGTAAGTAGCGAAGAGTGCAGAGACTTACCAAGTAGCGTAAAATTCCTTGAATTTTTAGTTTTTACTGCTGGTCTCATAAACGTACCTGATTTTGAAAACAGTGTTGTACAAACTGCGCTTTAGACTTATGTAACACTTTGATAGAATCTACGGGGTAATGATTTCTAACTTACGTGTCAACCAAATTTTCTGTGAACCATCCACTTCCTAACCCACCGCTATTTATGTCTTCCGCTTTTCTTACGATTTCACCATACTACTTATTCTCTGTGCAGAAAAAGGCGCAGAAACCTAACTCCGTAACAAATTCCTGATGAGGAATTCGTTTATGGCCAGCTTCTCAACTGAATCACGGTTTAGTTGGTACTTCAGTCCGTGTGAACTGCCCGCGACGCACCACTGATGGGGTCACCCCAATCGTGGCATGAACCCGGTTTATATCCTACTACCGGATGGAAGTGCCCGTTTGAAGTACCGCAGAGCGTCGCTTATCCTCGTCGATCAGCCGAACGACCGCTTAACCGATCCGTATAGTGGGTCGCACCTGTTACTCTCCCACCCTAACGCCCATTATCCTCCCCCAACCCCCTTCCCCCAAACCAAATTTCACAAAGTAGCCGCACTGGGTCATCACTGGCAGAACTTTGCTACTAATGAAGGCCTTCACTTTGAGGGCTGACGAACTTTAGACCAAGCAGACGCTGCTTTAATCGCTCGAAGTCAAGACACGGCATTCTGAACTTACACAACTTACAATACAAGGAGAAAATCTGACGACTGGTTCTTTCACAATCAAACTAAGAGACATTTTAAGGGAAGAAGATTATGCTCACGAAAACGTTTACAATCCTGAAGAAACTGGGCTAAATTGGAAAGCTTTACCGCAAAAAATTTAGTTTCGCACCATGAATTAGCAGCACCTTGTCCTAAAGTAACCAACGATCGTATTACTGCTTTGGCTTGTGCTAATCCTACTGTAGTCACCTAACGCATATGTTCACCATTGATAAAAGACGGCGTTGTTTCAAGCACGTTAACATGCCAGCCTTGCCCGTTGTTTACACCGCACAAAACAACGTCTGGATGGATAGCACTATTTTCACAATGCGGTTTCTGGAAATTTCGTGCCCTCTGTAAAAGTTTCTCAGATGAAGTGGAAGAAAACACTACTTCTCTTTGACAAAGAACCGGCTCATCCATCATTTGATATTTTAAACGAAAAAGACGAGTTCAGAAAAGTAATGTTTCTGCCACCTAATAACCCATGGATCAAAGCGTTACTGAGACTTTCAAACGGTATTGCAAAAAAGAATTGTTATGTAAGTTATTGTGGGAAAGAGAAGATGATGGAGAAGAAAGTCTCGTAAGAAATCATAAGACTATTGATTTGAAAGGTGCGTCGTATATTATCAGTGCAACATGGGATAATATAAAGGAGCTCTCGAGGTGAACGGCAGAAAAGTTGGACAGCAGCAGCGGCAATCTGTAATAGTGTGATTTTACGACGCGTTGGTACGAGCAGGAGTTCGGCAAATGGGCACTGGCAAATACTTAATGTGGGCACGGTGTTAAAATTTCAAGAGGAATGCTGTGGGCTCAATGTTTAAACAATATTTCGTCGCCAAGAAGATCCCATTTTTGCCAATCATTATAAAGTGCCAGCAACAATCACCAGCTACACCACACCACCGCTTCAAAGTAAGATCTAAGCAATTAACCGTTTTTAGATCTGTCTTGCAATGGTTGCCAAGTCAACGCTAAGTTTTGCAAAGAGTCAATAGCGAACTTGTGTGAAATTAACTACTCTCGATAAAATTATTCACCCGTGGCACTATCCAAACAGGTATATATATTTACCTACACAAAATTGTTATAATTGGTACAGTTCTGTCCCGGGCTTATAGAGTCTAAGATAATTGTTCAAGATTTCGCTCGCCAAACGATCGTTATTGCGAATTAAATCGCGAAGTATCGATTGTGTGTGTAACCTCCACTACGTTATTGGTTTCGCCTCTGATTGTCTTATCCGGGCATTTAATTCGTTAGGCACACGGATCACTCTGAAGTCTAATTACTCGTGATTGTCGGTAGTGTAGGCCAATAAGGTTCAAAGCTCAGTCAATCATCCAGACTGTTACCCCTGCAACTATTGAAAAGGCTGCTGCCCCTCTTCAGGAACCACTCGTTTGTCTGGCCACTCCACAAATACCCCTCCACTGTGGTTGGACCTACGGTACGGCTATCTGTACCGTTGAGACACGCAAGCCACCCCACCGCGGCAATGTCTGTGGTTCATGGGGGTGGCGAACTAGTATATGGTTCAGAAATGAAAATAAGTCTCGTTCGCAAAATGTTTTTACAATTTATTTGGAAATAGCGCTGGAAATTTGGAAATTTGATACCAAGGCGCTGCTAAACAGCGAAAGATCGCTATTGACAAATATCGATGGTGCAGATCCAAGGCACCAAATGAACAGCGAAATTGTAAGACTCATCGCAGATAAAGCAGACGCCGGCAGCATCAACCAATGGCCCATTATGTAAAGGTGAAAGTATACCAGCTGCTGCTGAAGCTTTCACTTGTCTGGATTCTGTCTTGCAATGGTTTGAGGCTCAAGATGAAAGCGACCAGTATCATATCTGAACCAATAAAAAAAAGTGCGTCACTTAGCTGCTCGTAAGCGTGAAGGCTTGCTTAGACAGACCAAAATCCCGTTGGAACCTCTTCACATGAATATTAATTTTATATACTTTGTGTATTGTTGCCGCTGTGGAGTTGCCGAGCGATCTAAGGCTTCTTGCTGCGGAGCGAGCCTTTACTCGCCGTCGGAATTTCGAGTCCTCCCTCGGGCATTTGTATTGTCCTTAGCATAAGTTACTTAAAGTAAGTTCACGTAAAATTGCTTTATAGGTATCGGCCGCCTTGAGCAAACACAGTTGTTTCTAGTTTCTCTCAAACATGTTTCGCTGGCGTTGCAGCATCATCAGTGGTATATTTATTTCATACCGTCTTAATACCACATGTAGTTGTGTTTGTGGTTCTTTAACTCACAAAACGTCATTCTGTATTTTTGACAGTTTGTAATTTTGGTGAGTTTTCGGTGTTTTTGCGTTGTGAACAAGCACTGTGGCACTTTCACTTCGCTCAATGTTTATGTTATGAAAAAAAACTGTCAAAAATACAGAGTGACGTTTTGTGAGTTAAATAACTACAAACTCAACTACATGTGGTATTAAGACAGTATGAAATAAATATCCCACTGATGCTGCTGCAACGGCAGCGAAACAAGTTTGGGAGAAACTAGAAACATTTGTGTTTGCTCAAGCAAATTTATTTGTAAGCAAACACAGAGATTGAAGAGCTTTTGAAACCTCAAGATTAGTTCATGTAGTTTGTAAGCCTAGGGACTGATGACCAACGTAGTTAAGTCCCTTAGAGTTACAAACATTTGAACATTTATGTATTCTTCATGGAAAATACATATATAATACGTATACATTTTTTGTTTAATTAACTGTACTTTTTGCCTTTGTACTTGACACTGTTTTTATAAATACATTGACTGTATAGTATTTCTTATTGGCAAATAAAATTGTACGTTTCGAATATCCAGGTTTCCGAACAAGCATGTTCCCCAATTATTTCGGATAAACGATGTTCTACTGTGTTTAATATTGACTGGTTACCCTTATTTCTTTCTGTTTCCTGTACATTTACCTACATCTCTTCTTACTTATATTAAGGTAACAAAAGGCGTATGATAGCGATATGCTACAGTTACAGATGGCGATAGTTTCTCATTCACTGGGTACAAGAGGACGGTACACTGATGGAACTGCCGTTTGTACTCCGATGATTCGTGTGAAGAGGTTTCCAACGGGATTTTGGCCGCACGAAAGGAGTCAAATTTTGAACGCAAAATGGTGATTGTAATAAATGTTTGTAGACGAAAGAGACCAAAATACTCTGGTCATCAATTTTCATTCCATTTGGGACTGCAACATTGTGTATGTCAGCATTTTGGTATTACTTGGATTTACAAATCTCTGGTCATCGGTAGTTAGAAACTACTTAACGCCTTCGCAGCTGAACCCAGTGCTATCCCAGGTGCCCAACTAAGTGAGCATTTTTCATGATATTTAGAAATCAGTAACTGCTTAAGCTGTACTGCTACAGCTAAGAAATTTTTATATTTCTGTAGCTCAGTGTATTCTCTTTTTAAATAAATAGGTTTTGACAGCAGAAAGAAGGAAACACGTTTTATGCAAAAATATTACTATGTATTTTCAGATTTTTAAGAAGTCTTACATTCAATTTAAGACACACAGTTGGTTTTTGTGTGATAATCCCTAAAACATTCAGGCTTACATAAAGAGACATTGCACTCCTGACAGCACCAGGAAATTCGTTCCTGACCTCCCAGTCTCTGCTTCGCTTCTAGCTGAACAAACTTTACAAACCCGCGTGGGGTTTGCTTTTTTCTCCGTCGCTGGTATCTTCTGCACGAAATGTCTTCCTTTGAGACTGTCGTTTGTTAGATTAGACAGGCTCAATTTCCTTGTGTGCTCTTTTGACAAGAGACTCTCTAACGTGAAGAAGAAATATCCTCAGACATTTTTTTCTGTCTTCAGCACTTCTTGTCTCCTTATATAATAGACACGCATTTGCAAGATACATCACAAACATGTGGAAAAACAATTTTTTCTACCATTTGAACTACTTACTGCCAAATGGATAGTAAGCCACCATTTGATCAGAACGATCTCTCCTGTTTTGTAAGTGTTTTAGTCCAATACTGCAACTGATTTATCTTGCTGATGCGCCACTGTTTAGTACGAACCGACACTTCCGACATTGTGGCCTCGTGACACGTTGAAAGCAACAACACATCCGTTGCATCTTTCCACTTCTTCTTCAAAGTAGATGTCCTCGCCTCATGAAAATCACAGCCGCCCGAGTCTAACCAACGCAAACTAGAGATAAGGCCTTACAACAGGCCGAGCTACGTCATACTGACCACGCCGCGGCCGTCAGCTGAATGGCTGGCCGCTGGTGTTGTGACCTCGTCGCCTTTCTGTTGTTTACTCGTCCCGGTATGGTTGTCAATAAAGGTACTGTTGCTGGATCCTTTGACATCTAAAACATTGATATAGTTAGTATTGACTGAAATTAAGAATACTAAACTTACGAACATGAGTGTTTCTTCTCCCTTCTTGCTTCTTGCGGGATCGTCCGTATGATGCTAACGGCGCTGAGAGTTCGTAAGTTCGTAGCCGCGTTCTGACTTAGTACTGTCCTAGTTCAGACTTCGTAGCTACCTAGTAAATGTCCGAGTTCTTATTAGTAACTGCTGGGCTTCTCACTAATAACTGGCGTATTCCCGAATAGTAACTGACGGGCTGTCCAGACATATGTCGGCCTAGATATAGCCGTTTGAAGAGGGCGCGCATCTTCGGCCACTCCCTCCAGGATGCGCGGCGCCTGCTTGCTATTGGCTTTCCGTCGATCGCTGCCTTCTCCACGATCGTTCTTCTACATCTGGCGTGTGGCGCTGACTTTACGGCACAACAGCTGGGGCACGCCCACTGCCTCGTAGCGGCCAGCCAGTAAGCTGGCGGCTGCAGCCTGGTCAGTGTGACGTAGCACGGCCTGTTGTAAGGCCTCGCCTCTAGGTGGTGGTGGTCTACCTCGGGCTCAGGCCGCTCGGCAATACCGCCGTCACGAATGTGTTAAAGTAATTATCCTAAGAAAGGCTCGCACACACACACACACACACACACACACACACACACACACACACGCACGCACACCCATGACGGAGGGAGAACTCGAATCTCTGGCGGGAGCAATCGCGCGCACTGCAACATGACGCTCCAGACGCACGGCACTCCAGCGCGTCTGATGATTGAAACCAGACGTATGGGACACGGTGAGGTGAATTATTGTAATTAATAGTTCCCTAATCACGTAAATAGGCGTAAACAAAGGAGTTAATGAAGCTGTCAGCCAGTGAGCGTTCAAATAAATCGATGCTTAGTGGGTAACCACGCTGACCGGCGAGCCACCGGAGACTCCACCTCTGCAGCACTAACCACTCGTCCCCACAAATCACTACTCGCGGCATTGCGTTAATTCCAGCGGGAGTTCAAGTCTAATTCTGTAGTACGTCATCATCGTCCGTTGATCTCAAACAGTAGTTAACAGGTCTTCGTAGTTCTGAAATACGACTTCCTTCCGATATTCATCACTTGCAGAAAACACGAGAAAACTGTTTAATGCTGAAAAACTGCAGGTACAAACGAGAGAAGAGAACGAACAAATTTTTATATATGATGCCAACTGGACACATTTCCTCTATTACTAATTTCTGTAATTGGGTTTATATGAGTGGCAGCCCCTATGACTTTACTGCGGTTGTAGAATCAGAGCAATCGGAGCAATAATTTTAACCTCAGGAATAAGTAAATGATTTCATACATTTAATATTAATTTACTCATTATTGGAATAACTGTTATTATCTTAACAATAATTCAATGATGACGAGATGTAATGCGAGAAGGAACCTTCCAAGGACTACACACAAAATTAGTATCAAAAGGATTACGATGAGGAATAATTCTATTTACTGCATCAGAAGTATTATTTTTTGTTTCATTCTTCTGAGCATTCTTTAATAGAAGATTAGCACCAACAATTGAATTAGGAATAAATTTACCATCAATAGGAATTCAACCATTTACCCCAATACAAATTCCACTTCTTAATACTGTAATTCTACTAGCTTCAGGAGTTACAATTACATGAGCACATCACAGAATTATAGAATGTAATCATTCACGAACAATACAAGGATTATTCTTCACAGTAATATAAGGATTTTATTTTACAATACTACAAATATATAAATATTGAGAAGCACCTTTTACTATTGCAGATGCAGTATATGGATCAACATTCTTTGTAGCAACAGGATTCCATGGATTGCATGTAATTATTGGTTCAACATTCCTATTAACTTGTCTAATACGACATATAATAAATCAATTTTCATCACATCACCACTTCGGATTTGTAGCTGCAGCATGATATTGACATTTTGTTGGTGTAATTTGATTATTTCTATATTTATCAATCTACTGATGAGGTACATAGCTATTTTTCTAGTATAAATAGTACATTTGACTTCCAATCAAAAAGATTTAAAATATCAAGAAAAATAATTATAATACTAATAACAAGAATTATCATTAGATTTATAGTACCAATAATTATTATATTAATAGCAACAACCCTATCAAAAAAACAATGACCGAGAAAAAAGATCACCATTTGAATGTGGGTTTGATCCAAAAAGATCAGCACGAATACCATTTTCAATTCAATTTTTGCTAATTGCAGTAATCTTCCTAATTTTTGATGCAGAAATTGTATTAACTTTACCAATCGTAATTATTATAAAAACATCCAATATTATAATATGAACATTATCAACAATATTATTTATTATTATTCTATAAACAGGATTAAATTATGGATGTAATCAAGGAGCACTTAAATGAGTACTTAGGGTTATAGTTAATTATAACAGTTTGTTTGCAACTATAAAGTATTGAAATATCAATTAACCTTAATTAAAAATAAGAAGCGAACTATTGCAATCAGTTTCAACCTGAAATTTGGCGCATAAATGCCCTTATTTATTAATTGAAGCCAAAAAGAGACATATTAAAGTTACCGCAAACAACCCTTCCTTTCTTTTTCTGTCTCTTTTCCCTCTATCGTGTGCACCTGTCACTATTTGTATCAGCAAAGCAGAAGACGTCAGGGTCGGTCTTCTATCACTTCAGAACAGAAGACAAAAAATTTCTTTTATAGTTTTTCCCCAACCTGGCGGCTTCTCGGATGATGTCCCAGCACAGATGGATGACGTTCAGGTAGCAGATCCGTGGACCTAAGTGAGTCAGTAAATTTAAGTGGGGTTCTGCGGACGCTAATCTGAACTCAAAATGCAATATGAGGGTGAGACAGTAAGTTAGTCGCAAACTGAGGCAGACACGCCAGTACTGCGTTTACAAGCCTGAAAATTGCTTTACTTTTCAGCTGACTCCACCAGTAAATTTAAACACACATCCCATCGTCCGAGAAGGCTTTAAAAGCCTGGAGCTTGGAATTTTTGTGGCAGAGTTTGTATGCTATAAGTGACCGTCTAAATCTCTAACTATATTTGGTTCCTTAAACGTCTGCGACCCACAACACGGATGCGTCGCAGTGGTAGAGAAACACCCCTAGACAGCGCGCAGTACTGGCGTGTGTACCTCAGTTTGTGACTTATTTACTGACTCAGCATCGTAGTTTTTACGAATGCCAGGCGTCATGTCGGAGTTCAGTTGCCCCTCAACCTCCGGCAGACCACTCAACAGTAAGGAGAAGCGGGCGGCCTACACAGTCAGGCGCCAGGAGAATGTTCATTGCAGACGCCAGGCTCGGCGCTCGAGCACAACATCGGACCACGGAAACAAAGCAGACCAGCAGTGAATGCAGAGCTGCGCACTACTTCGCCCAAACAGCGCTGCTGCAGAAGATACCACCTGCGGGTATCCGTACGCCGAACCGGGACTGACTGCGGCCCCTTCGGCAGTCTCACGAAGACCTCGCTTGTGCTTCGGACTGCTCCACGACGACGACAACAACAACGACCTTCGTATGACGAGTACTTGGGTCTCTGACTTTGCAAACATTAGAATAAACACTTTTTATTAATGAACCAGTTATTTTATGTAATACTAGCTTAAACCGCGGCTTCGCTCGCTTGTTGGTTGATTATGATAGATAAGCTATCTTCCAGTAGTGTGCTATGAGACTGGTTTGAAAGAGATGTATTAAAAGAAATTTCTTTTTTACTGATTTATTTATTTATTCTTATATTTCCTTATTCGTATACTTATCCTTGCAGAGAATGAGCTGAAGACCAAAGATATGGTCTGCGGCATCATGTTTCTCTGTACATAACCTCCTTGCTAGAGAGTCTCAAACGTCATCGCTGGCCTTCAGTCCGAATTTATTTTATAATTTGATGACTTTCAACCACCATATCTTCCACCCCCTTTCAACTATCGGCATGGAACTGCTATGGTGTACAACGGGAGACTTCGGACAACAGTTACACACAGACCACTCGTCTCCGTTTTGTAGGTTTCGCTGCAGAGCGAAATATTAACACACACACACACACAACGTAGAATTTTATGTACACCGATAACTTTCCATCCCAATATACTCCTCCCATTTATAATTATCAACACTCAAGCAACAATGCAACCAATAAAACCATTTTCAAAGAGTAAATATAATTTTCAAAGAGTAACTATTGTTCCGCATTTCGCGTTATATTCTTCAAATTACTAAATATCTATCAGATCGCTATAAAACCGTCCCTAAAACATTTCTCAGGTATAAATTAGTAACTGTACAAATACTTAAGTTTCTCCATCTTGTCGTTCGGGCGTGATAAGCGTACACCGAACAGACATTCACATTTATATATATAGATTCGTTTCACAAACTACAGCCTACGCACAAAATGTTTTTAACTACAGGATCGCAGGTAAAAGATATTTACAACTAAGGCAGTTGCTGGGACATGAAAGCTCACATGAACGATTCGACCGAAAAATAACATCGAAGCAAACTTCTAAATCAGAACCGTACATAGTCTAATACACAGATTCTCTCACTTGCTTTAATGTTAGCTGTTATAAATGCGGTGTTTAGCAGGATAAAGAGGTGAGTCGCACACTCTCTAGCTATGCCGCGCCTAACAAGAACTTAAAATAGCGGCTCCCAAAGTCATAACCGTCTCATCCCTGTTCGACTAACGAGACGTAGTAAATACAATTTCCACATCTCTGACGTGAGGGTTCTTTCATTTTTCTTTCTGCTGCCATTGGGAATAATTCATTCCCACGAGTTTTCACTCCATCTCTCAATGAAGTGTTTGATATATCCTGTAATATAACAAAACTCCCGCTATAACAGTACACATCTTCCGTTATTGTCTAGAAGTGACACAAAAGGAAACCACGTGAATAGAATTTAAGCAGGGCACTCCGACAGCAGCGAGATTTGTACCTACGACGGCCTGCAGAGGTCCAACTGCGCCCCCCCCCCCCCCCCCGATCTGTCCATAGTAGAACACCTTCCCCCCCCCCCCCCACACACACACACACACAACTCCCGTCCCGCCGCCACTGCCCCCAGCCAACCAGTCGGTTACTGTAACGTTCCTCCCTGAGGCATCACTGAGACAAACCTCACACGTGAACCCCGAATGTCTGCATTTATTGTAACTCGTCGAATCAGTGAATGAGGGGAAAGTGTTTGAGCAGCAGCTGCCGATATAGTGTAACTAAGTCCGTATTCGCCGAATACGACGGAAAAGAGCCGAGCAAACTACGGTCAGTGTTGCCGGCACAGCGACCCTCTTAGTTAATTCGGCGGGTGGATTCGAACCGAGTCCGGCGTTTATTCGGCGCTGCTAACCAGGTTCGTTCAAAACAATTTACATTGCGGAGATACGACCTCTTCTTGCATGGGAGTAAATACCAATTTTTTTTTTATGTGCCGTGTCAGACTCCAGGATCCGAAAGTCGTCCGCTCGGCAACAAGAAAAAAATTCCAATTAATATAATCTTCCTGTATTGTGAAATTTCAATGACAGATCCTTGCGCAGATAGAAAAAGCATATGCTTCTAGGTTTGCACTTCTTTAAACTGTCACTTTGAAATAAATGTTTTAAAGTTCCCTTAAAGATCGAACTGTCAAACAGAAGTTCGTAGTTGTTCTGGTTGCTATAGACACAGATATTACAAGTCCTGTTCACTGGTGATCGATTGCTATATAAGATCGATTTATTAAAATACTAAACATTGATAAAAGTCTTCTTGCTTTATCAGTCAAACAAAATAACTTTCCGTTTCCTTTCAAATTGTAAAATAGTTTGACAGTAAATAATTCTTCAGTTCCTATAAATGAATATATTTCTTGTAAAATTTCTATAAATATCAAAATAATTATCGTTGATACTTGGTTAACTTTTGAGACACAATGACATTTATTGCTCTCACAATACAGATCATGACTCGACGACAGTTACATAGAGACTGATTTTATGGTGTTTTTCATTTTCCACGGAAGTTTCTATAATAATGTCAATATCCGCAACGATAACAGCAGAGACCAGCATCTTCTTGCCGTCGACCCGCGACTTGAAGTGGCCAGATGTTTATTCCTTGAGCTCGGCGTCGAAGATGTTGCTCTCGTAGGTTGAATCGCCGTCACAGCACATGAAAAGAAAGAAACATACAAAACTCTTTTAAGAATCACATAACATGAAACATTTACATAAAAATCATTTAAAAACATAAAATATAAACTTAATCTTCTGTGAAACTGAGATCACATATAGTAGTGGAGACAATAATCCATCCCACTACAACATCCATAGAGTATGGTCGTGCGGCTGAAATGTATGCTATTAGTCAGTGTTGGATTTGAAGTGGGCATGGGCGAGCGGCGAACCGGGGTACCTGCATATTTAGCAACTGCGAAGCATTGCTGGCTTCGGTAGACACCATTCTACACAGATTGCAGATCGCAGTGATGTGCATGGCAGAGGGTTCATCGAACCGCTTACTTATGTTTCTCTGCCGCTCCATTCTCTAATAGCGCGACAAGTAAAAGGAACAGCTAAATCTTTCCGTTTTCTATCTTATTTCCTTTTTTATGATGATCGTCTCTTCCTATATTGGTGGGTGCGTAGCATTAGATTAAATATTTTTACTAAAATTATATCTGCGACGCTTGTCGCTTGCGTATCCGTTTACACATCAAAATAGAACTCTGACTTTTATTTTTCGATTATCAACTTTTTCAACCGGCCTGAAGAGAGAGAGCGGAAGGTCTCTTCGTCTTTCTCCTCTGCACTCTCGTACTGATCGGACGCCTCTTCATACTCTCTGCTAGTAAAATGTAAGTGTGAGTGTGATTTATTCTTGATGGAATAATAATAATAATAAAAATTGATTTCAAACATTTTTAAGTTCAAGATGATCTCCTATCCGCAATAGTTTTATATTAAATGTTTTCAGCAAGCTGCAATTAATCGTAAGAAAGGTGCTTGGTCATTCTTACTATTCGTTTTCTGATTGCGTAAGTTTGAATCAAAGTCAACTCTTTCCCACAGTAAATTTATATTGATTTGGTATCAAAATCTGCAGTTAATGTTTTTATTAAGCGAATACCAATATGATTTTGTTTCCGTATTGAGTTAGTAACTTAACGCTGTTTTGAAACTTTACTACGCGAAGTGTAACATAACCAAGCATCGATTACGGCGGATAGTTTAATTTCATTCCCTGTTCCAGCACAAAGCAATGTCTACAGCAAAATGTTCAAGTGTTTGTAATTCTTATGAGAACAAAATACTTTGGTCATAAGGCCCTAGACTTACAAACTACTTAAACTAAGTCAAACTAACCTAAGTTCAACACACATATCCATGTCCGAGGACGGATTCGAACCCACGCCGCGGTAGGCCGGACGACCGGTAACGAAGCGCTCCAGACCGCTGACTGCAGCAGATCCACTCCTTATCCTGCATGTAAAGGTAACTATTCGCCGACTTTCTTTTATAGTGGTGCTTTCAGGTCTTAACTTCAACAATGAGTATCGCTATTTTAACGCCTATGATACTTGCCCTAGTCTGACATCTTTAAAAAATTTAATTCCCGCAGATATTCCGAAGTTCATTCAATTTTATAAGCGGTATTTAATCCAAATCTTTACAACACCATGCCAAAATACGAAAGCAACACTACAGATACTAACAAAATATGTTCGTATTCGGAGGACAAAGTTGGTGAAATCAATCTCTTGGCAACGAGTAACGCCTTTCCTTTAATGATTTACACACCAATACGTGGATCATTTCCGTGACAGTCTCTCCACAATAACGCGATAATACAAACCGAGCTGCCATTCTTTGAACTTACTCTATATCCCCCGTCATCACCACTTGGTAGGGCGCCACAATGCGTAGCAATGCCAATTATGACACACAAGTTTACTGTAGGTAGTTTCTTTAGTAGAGGCATTTTGTAACTGTCCTGCCACTGAAAAGTAGTCTTCGGTTTGCCTCCCATACGATATTTTCTGTGTGTTCTACCCAATTAAGTTGTTCGTAATTGTAATTCTTAGGTACGTAATTGAATTTATGACTTGTAGATTTGACTTATTATGAAAATGAAGTTTAAAAAATAACGATTTTATTTCAACAACAAGGACACAAAGACAAAATATTCAAATGTTTGTGAAGCTTTTGGGAATTTACTGAGGGGTCATCAGTCCCTACACTTACAAACTACTGATGAACGACCTTATAATAAAGACATAACAAACATCCATGCCCGAGGGAGGGATTCGAACCCCCGACGGGGAGCGGCCTCGCGCATTGCAGCATAGCGCCTCAATGCGCTTGGCCGCTCCACCGCGGCGACGCACAGTCCTTGTGACCCTTATTTGCATCTGTTAATTCAGCGGGTATGCAGATAACTGACATTTTCTGTCAACATACAACTTCCCTACAAATAGAGGTTTTCAGTATGTGTGTGCCACACTAGCGGTCTAGTTATTTTAGTAAGTGTACAACTGCTGTTGAAGATAAATTGAGCAGGCAGGGTTTCGAGCGCTCCTCTTAAATAAGTGTCCTGTCGCCGCTGCAGCGGCGTTTTAACAGCCACCGGCGCGGAAGAGTCTGCGATGACATTTGTAGCTTATCCTTCAGCTTCAGGAACAACTGAAGCCGGCAGATTACGGCCAGTTCGGTGGCAGGAAGTATTAGAAGATCAACGTCACGAGCAGCCAGCCCGTGGCTTTTGGCTCCTTTAGAGGGCGTTACACTGCGGCACTCGTAGGCTGCAGGCAGCTCCACTTGCTCACTGCTCTGTGCGGCTAAACCAGTGTTGCCAGACGTAGGGAATTTTCCCTACATGTAGGTACTTATAAACACTAAAATCGTGTGGGGAATTTTCATCCAAAAGTCCCCAGTACGTAGGTACTTAGGTAAAATTTTAAAACACAGGCCTAGCGGGTAATGATGACAACAGAACAGTTGTCATCACCCGGGAATGAAGCCGATCAATTATGGCAAAGTTTGAAGTAGCAAATGATATTTTTGACGCATAGTTGTTTTCGGTTCGTAGTAAACAATTTGAATTTAAAATTTAGTTTCAGACACATTAAAATTTATGTAAAATATGATGATTTCAATGTATATCAGTGGAATGGAGAGTCGGTTTCGAAATAGTGTTAGAAAATGTCATCACAAGAAAAAATCATTGTTTCCATGAACAAAGGCGTTTTATTACCTTGACTAGACTTATTTATTTACGTCAGGCCGATATACTAGTTAGTGCTTGTAAAGGAGAAGATGCTGACAAGAAAATTCTAAAACATTTGCGTCGGCCAACGTTATAATGAACAAAGCGCTAGATATTCGTTGTCAAATAGAATCGTGTAGAGTGACAAACTTCCTTTTTTTTCTTTTTTTGGTTGACTGAACTAAATAATTACTGCTGTTCCAACTTTACGGTTGATTGTGTCTCGATGTATCCTTGTGCGGTCAGTAAATCAGTTATACTCGTGTAACAGTTCACTCGGAATTAGCGGCATATTTGGGGAAGCTAATTAATGCTGTTCCTCAGGTTCTTGATGTACCCTTGTCCGACCGATAAATCAGTAATCCACTTGTATCGGAGCTCTTGGAATTCGCGGCATACTCTACAGTTGACTCCATCAATCAATAACGATCAGTCACTGGAAAAACATAACTAGCAAGTTAAGCATGATGCAAAATATTTATTTTAAAGTTTTTCAAAATTGTAACTCGTCACATCAATCAACTGGTTAACCTCTGCTGGCTGGACCTCTTGATGCAACCTCACCCAGATCCAAATCCTGGCTACGATCCTGATGTCGGGGCATTAATGAGGTGGTAGGGAGAAAGTAGGGAAAACGTAGGTACATTTTTGTGAGACTGTAGGTATTTTCTCTCTCTGTCATCTGGCAACACTTGGCTAAACACACGATACGGGACGATATTTCTTCAATAGCACCACAGGCGTGGCTCTACACACGCTTTTCTGCAGACCTGTCCAGAATCATTGTTAAATACAGAGCCTGTGATAAACCTGTTTTAATGGGCCGAGTTAATAAACACTCATTTAGCGGGTATTTGATAGGAACTTGGGGCAACAGTTTTTAGTTCAGAACAGCGAAATATTTGTATGGTCAATAGAAGATGTCATAAAGCACATTATTACGTAATTTGAATTACTGGCCGTCTGTTCGTCAGCGTTCTCACAGCCTCAAGGATGAAACTTATAAACGCGAAACACATTTATCACACCATGCGCAATACACGAACAACATGTTGCCACCTTCACATGTTGTCCGAGATAGCATTCGTGGAAATTCTGCTTTTATGCTCTTGGAACGCAACGAAATTAATATCGGAACATGTGAACGTGGCAATGTCGTTCGTGTGCTGTGAGAAATATTTGTATTGTCGTTGTTTCTACAAGTTTCACTCTACTTACTGTGAGAACGCTGACGAAAAGAGGGCTAGTAAATATAATTACGTAATAATATACTTTAGACGCTTTTTTTTATTTTATTTCTTATTTTTATTGTTTTCGCACTATGCATCAAAAATGAAAGAGGTGTAAACAACTAATACAGCCGGCCGCGGTGGCCGAGGTGACTGAGGCGCTCCAGTCACGGTCAGCACGACCACTACGGTCGGGGGTTCGAATCCCCCCTCGGGCATGGATATTTGTGCCGTCCTAGTTCGTAAGTAGTTCATAAGTAGTGTGTAAGTTTAGGGACTGATGACCCCGTAGTTAAGTCCCATAAGCTTAACAAACATTTGATTTGAACTAATACACTTAATTGAACATTAATCACTCTTACCGATGCTCTACTTCAAAATGAGGCAAGAAAGCCAACGCACTAGCAAAGGATTGGTAACCGCGTTCTATGTTCATGCCAAACGGGAGAGCAAACATTGTAATTGCCTAACAACAGTACTCAATAATTCGAGGTGAAAGGGACCGGAACCACCGAGAACTATCGAAAACTCGGACTACCGAAATTTGAATAGGAAAAAGAAAGACTGTGATAAAGGTCAAACTTATGATATGCATTTACATTGGCAGAATAAAAATAACTATTTTTGAGTAGTAATCGTGAAGAGTCTTCGGGGCCGGCAGTGTCTCGCCACCGTTTCAGGGTCAGTACTGTACGTCAGCTGGTGTCGCCTCTACTCAGGCTGTTGTTGCACGTAGTATATGGCGGGCTCGATAGTAGCGCCACCATCGGTGTGATTCAGCCTCTGCCGCACACTCCGATAGAATGTTAACCACGTCAATTACAGAAGAGTCTGTCACTTCCAAATGTTCACCTCTTCTGTGATTCTTCAGTTTCTCCCGGCATATTTGATGATCAAAATATCCACGGGTGTACTGCCGGTCTATAGTGTCCAACGGGCACAATATTTCCGCGATCATACATGTCGCCATCATCAGGTGAACTGACGGACTGAGCTCCTGGAAACGCGCCGGCACGGAGATCCGCTCGAAGGGAACTGGGTTCTAGCCCGGTAGCGGGCCATTTAAATACCCGCGGCCCGCGGAGCGACCCCTCCGCGGTCCGCGCCCCGCGCCGCGGCCGCGCAGTGGAACCGATTGCGCCGGCGTCTGAGAAGACGTCGGTGTGAGGGCTCTGTCCGCCGTGGTCGTCACTTCGTTACGTTTGCTAGATTTACTCTTAATTAACCCAATCGCTGGTTCCCAAGCTTTGCTAAGATTATAGCCAGAGTCACGGTTTATGAGGTCGTCACTTGTGCGAATTTCAATGCCCTCTCTAACGACGGAGTCCCAGTATCTCGACGTCTGTTCCAGAATCCTAGTGTGTTCATACTCCATGGCGTGATTCTCCGACAAACAATGTTCAGCGACCGCCGACTTGTTCGGATACATCAATCGTGTGTGCCTCTGGTGTTCAACGCATCGATCCTCGACGGTACGCATCGTCTGTCCAATATATGACTTTCCACACTGACACGGAATCTGGTACACGCCCGCCTTCCTCAAACCGAGATCATCTTTAGCGCTCCCCACCAGTGCACGAATTTTATTCGGCGGACAAAAAACAGTTCCAACCTGGTGTTTTCTCAAAATGCGGGCGATCTTCCCTGAGAGCGCGCCGGTATATGGAACGAACGCAGTGCCTACATCCTCCCTTGCGTTTTCATCCGTTTCCACAGGTTGTGTTGTAGTGGTTGGGCGGAGAGCCCGCTTAATCTGCCACTCTGAGTACCCATTTTTTCGAAATACAGTTCTCAGGTGTTCCAATTCGTGCGGTAGACTCTCTGTGTCGGAGTTAGTGCGCGCCCTATGTACTAGAGTTTTAAGTACCCCATTCGTCTGTGAAGGGTGGTGACAGCTGTCTGCGTGTGCGTTGTCTTCCGATATACACTATGACCCAGGGTGCCGTCAGCTCTTCTCTTGACCAAGACGTCAAGGAACGGCAATTTACCCTCCGTTTCAGTCTCCATAGTGAATTTGATGTTGGGGTGTATGGAGTTCAGATGTGTAAGGAAGTCAAGGAGTTTATCCATACCATGTGGCCAGATGACGAAAGTGTCGTCCACATAACGGAAAAAGCAAGTAGGTTTCCAGAAAGATGATGCAAGGGCTTCCTCCTCGAAATTCTCCATGTATAAATTTGCGACCACAGGGGAGAGTGGGCTACCCATGGCGACTCCCTCCGTTTGTTCGTAGTATTCGCCATTGAAAAGAAAATACGTGGAGGTCAAGACATGCCTAAAAAGTTCGGTGTTCTTCTCGTCAAATTTCTGACCAATCAAATCTAGTGACTCTCGAAGGGGCACCCTCGTAAACAACGAAACGACGTCAAAACTTAACATGACATCTGACTCATCCAGCCTGAAGTTGTTAAGGCGTTTCACAAAATCCACGGAATTACGGATGTTATGAGGGCATTTACCCACATAAGGACTTAATATTCCCGTCAAGTATTTGGCCAACAAATATGTAGGTGCCCTGATGTTACTGACAATGGGACGTAACGGCACCCCATCTTTGTGAACCTTAGGGAGTCCATAAAGTCTTGGCGGTACCGGACCTTGAGGTAAAAGTTTCTTGGCGACACCCTCCGGTAAATCCGCATCCTTGAGAAGCGCCCTCGTCTTGTTGTCAACCTTCTTTGTGGGGTCAACGCTGATCTTCCTGTAGGAATCGTCATTTAGCAGGCTCTGCATCTTTTCAGTGTAGTCCTTATGGGAGACAACAACCGTAGCATTGCCTTTGTCAGCCGGTAAGACAACAATATCAGGGCGCTCCCTCAGGTCACGAATGGCCGCCCTCTCTTTACTAGTGATGTTTGACTTCGTGGGCTTGGATTTCGTCAATGCACGACAAGTTTCACGACGTATTTCCTCAGCTGAATCAGGCGGAAGTCGGCTGTGCCAGACTTCCCTTTTCCCGGTAACCTTTTCTTCCCTTGTGAGAGTGGGTGCATGTAGTGCGGCTGTGATGTGGTTAATTAATGTATTGGTGGGGCAGAACAGAGATGGTTCTGCTAGAGAATGCTGACTGAGATCCAAGTGTAATCTTCCCCTTGTTTCCATGTAGTGTGGTCGCCAAAGGTTTATTTCACAGGGGAACAGAAGGATCATTTTCTTAATTAAATTTCTGTAATAACAGTTAAATTCATGGTGTGTTAACTACTTGTAAAAAATGAAACGTTTTCTCTATTCTTTTACTCATATAACCGTGAAATTTAGGTGTTTCAACAATTTGTAATAAAATTCATTTTGTATCTCGCACTTTTGAGTGTTATATCCCAGGTTACCCCTGCACCGAAATTATATAATCAATGATAAGATAGTACAGTAGAGTCTCGATAGTTCGAGTTTCCAATAATCTGAGCATCATAAAAAGAAAAGGGTGCAACACTCTCCTACTTTCTTTTTACTGACATGATAAATAATGAAAACATCATTGCAAAAGATAGGTAGGGATAGAACAACTCAGCGACAAAGCAGACAACAATGCAATCAACACCGATGATTAGCTCGCTGCCTTGTTGCACGAGCATCTGTTGAAAGTATGGCACGAAATCACCCGACTGCTGCCGGCTGCTACCGAAAGGGGACTGACGTGCAAAGCAATCTTGCTGGTTGATAATGCGTCCTCACGTCCAAGTGCAGAAGAACTGCCTTGCGACGGTATCTGCGGCTTGTTTCTCCCACCAGAAGTTACTTGTGTGGTTCAGTCCAGGGATCAGAGCGTTCTGGAAATGGATCAGCTAATCTTGGAGCGTGATAAAATCACACACAATTTCTAAGTCACGGAGAAAAATTGTACAGGAAAGTATGCCAGACACAGAAATGAAATATTTAGCAGATGAGGATGTGTTGTAAGGAAAGGGTATTTTTTTATTATCAAATTTTGATAAGAGTCAAACATGCATCTACATTAATTACAATAAATTACATGCAACTTATCTTAATGTTTAAGTCCGGCGATGTGCTTCACTGTAGCTCGACAATAGACCCTTTACAATGTGCTGATTGCAAGATTTTCATTAATACAGAAATTATTTTTGCTGGCTTCTCCCTTGGCAGCTTGTTAGCAGTATGCAGAGATACTTCGCGAATTGTAATTATTCGTGACCGTTAGCGTCCGCGATGACTCTACCGCGTTTCGGACGTCTGGACGGATACCGAACACGTAACGAATTTCTGCTTCAGCAGAACGAACGAACGCTTAGATGCTCAATATTTTGTCTACTTTGCATTAGAAGGAAGCGTGTGGGGTAAAAATCGTAGAGGGAGACCGAGGGACGAATATAGTAAGCAGATGGAAAAGAATGTAGGTTGCCGATCGTATTCTCATATATATATATATGAATTATAAAACAAAGTCCTCCCACCCATCTGTCTGTCAGTCTCTCCTCGATAAAGTCAAAACCTACGTAATAGATATTCCTAGCCACCGTGACAACATCTTATTTGGACTCTGTGTTTTCTGTGATCTCTCTTTAACGTTCACATTCGTCGTATTGTCTCTATTGTATGTAGCTTGTCACCGTTTATTGTCTCCATGAGTATGATTTTATTCTCCTCGGCCATGTGTGTCTCTCGACTGTAAAATGGCGCCGCGGTCGCTGTATTCGATACACAATAAATAAATAAAAATAGTTTTCCTATAGTTTCCACCAAAAACGTTCAAATGTTTGTAATCCTATGGGACCAAACTATGTTGGTCATTAGTCCCTAATCTTACAAATTACTTAAACCAGGTTAAACGAACCTAAGGACAACACACACATCCATGCCCGAGGGAGGATTCGAGCCCCCGACGCGGGAGGCCGCGCGATCCGTAACCTGGCGCTCCAGACCACTCGGCTACTCCCGCGCGGCTGGTTTTCACCAATTAGTATTGTGATTCATGCGGAAAGTTTAAGTGTGTAATTCATTAACATGCTTGGTAGTGTGTAGGTGTGGCGATCAAAAGTCGGCTAAATAGCCTAAACTCGTCCGACACGCCTCTAGGGGCCCACTGGGTACCGACCGGCTGCCGTGTCATCCTCCGCCCGAGGGCATCAACGGATGACGTATGGAGGGGGACGTGATCAGCCAACACCGCCTAGATACGAGACCCCACAACACGTCACACCTATAGGCTGCCCTCGCAAGCTCACTGGCTGGAGCTACGAGGCAGTGGGCTGTGCGCCAGCGGCCAGCCAGTGAGCTTGCGAGGGCAGGCTATAGGTGTGCCGTGGCACAGACGTGTTGTATCTAGACGGAGTCGGGTCAGCGCCCCGCACTCCCGGCCGTTGAGTCAGTTTTCGCGACCGGAGCCGCTACTCCTCACTCAAGTAGCTCCTCAGTTGGCCTCACAAGGGCCGAGTGCAGCCCGCTTGCCAACAACGGTCGGCAGACCAGGACGGTAACTTTTTTTTTCACGCGGCCGCATCGCTCGCCGCCCCCGCAATTAGCTTTGAATACAAAAATATAGATTTCTTTCTCTTCGTTTTTCTTGATGAAAGTAAGTTAATCAAATGAAACAAAAACACATGTTCAACCATCTTCAAAATGTTCAAATGTTTGTAAAGCTTATAGGACTTAACTACGGGGTCATCAGTCCCTAAACTTACAAACTACTTATGAACTAGCTAACACTAAGGACGGCACAAATATCTATGCCCGAGGGGGGATTCGAACCCCCGACCGTAGTGGCCGTGCAGACCGTGACTGAAGTGCCTCAGTCCTCTCGGCCACCGCGGCCGGCCAACCATCTTCGTTGGAATTAAAAACAATTATTACTCTTCTCTGCAGATTCCTTGCTATGCACTCCAAAAAAAATAAAGCACATAAATGTGACAACACAGTTAAAATAGCAATACATTTTCGTTCCGTTTCCATATTGTTCAGTCGATGTACAAGGAAAACATTATACGTTATTACTTCATGAGTGGAGTTGTATTGCAATATGTAAAGTTTTCAAAATTGACATGATAGGTGCGTTTGACTCGTTCCTTTTTAGGAATGTTTTAGGGGGACAAGTTCCTTTTTATGTTGACACCATAGGTGCGTAAGAAAATCTAGGGAATCAGTCAATTTTAGGTGGAATGTTGGCTGTATGTAGTGGCCAAGAATCCATATAGTCGCTTTCCTTTTTGCGGTGGCGTCAATAACCGTCACATCTTTCGGAGCTACCCGATTAATGCGGCCGACCATATCCCTGGTGATGTTCCAGATGGCGTGGACCCTGCGGCATTCAAAGCGGTCATGCAATGAAGGCTTTCTCGACCGGATGTCATAATTGCTGGTAGAACTTCCGAGTTATAAGGCCCTCGTCCATAAAACATTTCATTTCAGTTTTTCCTAACGTTTCGTCCAGAGCTGCACCAGACATCTTCGTAGGTCTTCTTACTTCCGTTGAGTCGGGAAGATATCCGGCGCAGCGCTGGACGAAACTGAAATGTTTTATGGACTACGGCCTTATAAGTCGGAAGTTCTACCAGCAACTATTCAAAGCGGTGTTCGATCGTTTCCTCGGCATTGCAGACATCAGAGTCGCCGGAAGGGACGCGCCTGAAGAGTTCGGCGTTGGTGGGGGACAGTGCGGTGTATCAGGTGTCCTCGAGGATTACAGGAGAGGCTAGGTTCCTGCAGAGGGAGGACGACTCGAGGTGCGGCAGCCGCGCCGGCCGGCCCCGGAGCGCACGCCTCAAGTCGCTGACGGCGGTCCCCCTCACCTCGCAGAGCTCCACGTGGCACGCTTGGTTCAGCCGTAACGGGTTCAGCAATAAGGACTGGCGCGGGGGTGTAGTGGGGGCGGTGCCTGGCGAACAGGGCGGCTGTCGGGCCGGCGGGCGCCTTCTGCATCTCCGCGGCCGTCAGCCGTCCGCTTGAGGGACAGCGCCGCGCACTTTGCGTGCAAATCCGTCAATCCGAGGAGACACTCCGTCGGACCGAAGGTGAAGGTCGTCACGGACACTTTGAACACCTTGCCTCTCCATTGCAGTGGCGGGTTTAATCGCGCCTTCTAGCTGTGCGGGTACCGGCAGGACTTGCGCCGCGTACCACGCCTTGGCCAGAGCGGCGCCGTTAATGACGGCCACCCTTTCTCGCAGCGCCAGATTCCGCGACGCGTGTGTTTTTGCCGCGCCTCGTATTTTGTAAAGTATGGTCCGCCAGTTCAGTGCGTGCATTCGTTGGAGGTTGTGCGTCATGGTAATACGTAATAGTATTGCTGCTTGACACAGTACCAGTGTCTTTGCACCTGACGCATGCAGGGTGAGTGGGAGTAGAACGGTCTTGTTGGGGTTGATGGTGGCTCCCGTCGCCCTCTCTTACAGCCTGTCGATGTCAGCAGGCTGTTATACCAACGCCCCCAGGTCATTGGCGCAGTTTCTTCAGATGAGTTGACTTCCGCCCAGCCGAAGTCCCTGACATTAAGCGTAGATGCATCTCGGCAGAGGGTCCACAGCTATGGAAAACAGTGCCATAGAGAGAGAGAGAGAGAGAGGGAGAGAGAGAGAGAGGACACCCCTAGCGCATCAAACACTTGATCGGAATGGGCTCAGTAAGGCACACATTAATAGATACACGTGATAATGGCGTTTTTTATTAAATTTCTGTGTCGTCGTACTGAATTTCGTTCCGAAACCCCTACTTGCCCGTCGGAGATAAACGTGACTATCAGCAACATCGCGGTCATTCTAATTTTCTCGCTCTGAACATATCCATTGCAGTCCCTGTAAGCCAGAACGGCATGGAATATGTTCCTGTCACGCACAGCACACGACATGTGTTAATATATGACCTGCTGCATGACATTCTTTAATCTGTGTGCGGCACAACGCGCCATGGGCGTGACACTATCGATATTGGGCGTCGCTTTGCTCTTAGGGATGAGGGTGACGCAACCCCCTTACAAATTCTGCCGGCATCGCCACACCGTTGTTGATTTCGTTCGCGATCGCCACGAGTAAAAATTTTGTAAAAATTTGCAGGAATCCCGTCTATTCCTAGAGACCTCCCGCGGGGACTGCGTTTGACAGCATCTGAAACGTCGTCTGATGTTTAGGCCCTGTCAATGCACGTTAAAGCATGTGAGACATTTTGTAAAAGAGTTCCCAGTGCCCCGGGGTCTAAGTCTATGTCCGAGAACAGGTGGGCAAATGCACGCGCACCCCCGCGCGATCTCGGCCGCGCCCGCGGTCCTGGAGTCGTCCCGCCGGACCCACCGTGTGAGGTGCTGCCGCCGCTGCCTGCTCAGATGGTAGGCGGACAGCGGCTGGCTGCGCGCCACCGCCCCCACTCACTCACTTCTGCAGCGCAAATCGTTCAGGAGTTTTGCCTCGAACTGTTTGAGGGTCGGCAGCAGTTCGGGGTGGGTCGTAACGCGACGCGCGAAGTCGGTCGAAAAATCCTGGTAGAACTGGGCCGTCGCCCGACGCCAGCGTGCGGCCTCGCGGCTAAAATTGATTAAATAGCTCCCGATGGAGGGCTTGGAAGTTTTGACCCGCCAATCGATAGTACTACTTTCATCTCGCCTACTCCGGATGAGCCTTTCCCACATACCAGTGAAACTTTCTCTAAAATGATCGTCAGTTAAAATAGTACAGTTCAGTTTCCAGTTACTTTTATGAGATAAAAGAGAAGCACAAGGTAAAACTAGAAGGCACAGATAACTGCAGTCCTGGTAAGAAAAGTTTCTAAACAGGAAGACACGTAAATTCTGTCGAGGCGGCTGTACCCCGTGGGAAAAAAAAAAATAGTTGCTCGGTCCTGTCAGGGTTCAACACCCGTCACGCGTCCCGCAGCCGAAAACTGCTGACTCCTGACACTCGTTAGGGTTCGGTTCCTGGTCCCTGACATCCAGTACCGCGTTAAAATCGTCACCAACAACACGTTTGTCAGGGTTGCGATATAAAACTTGATGGAGGTCATCGTCATAAAACCTCCTCTGAGCGGGGCTATTGCCAGAGAGAGCGTAAATGAAACCGATGCCGTTGATGGCACAGGCAATCGCGCGTCCATTATGGAAAATCTCAGGTCGAATTAAAATAAAGGTACAACTTTACACTTCCGATAAATCATTTTCTATCACATTACAAAAGTTAAAATAGGTAATAAAACAGAGCGTCACGCGTTACTTCCTGCAAGAATGCGAGATAACAGTTTTCTAAATATTCAAATGTTTGTAGAGCTTATGGACTCAACTACGGGTTCATCAGTCCCTAAAACTACTTATGAACTAGCTACTAGTAAGGACGGCACAAATATCCATGCCCGAGGTGGGGGGGGGATTCGAAGCCCCCGACCGTAGGGGCTGTGCAGACTGACTGACGCATCACAGACCGCTCGGCCACCGCGGCCGGCTGACAGTTTCTCTTAAGAACTCTTGCAATGCGGCAGACTTGTTCACATTTACGGTTAAATGATGTACTGACTAGGCGCAAGTACCACACACAAAGACAACACACACCACAGACGAGCACAGTATATAAAATGTAGCTACTGAACATGTACCACCACCACATCAGGGCCGGACTTAGTCCCGCCACCCTCGTCCACCTCCGCCGCCCAGTCAGATGGCGCAGTGGGTACTCAAACTTCAGTTCCATCTCGGATACGGGATCTGCCGTAGATGTTGCCGCAGCCTCGGTAGTTTTGACTACCGGGCGGTTACGGCGTTCGTGGGAATCCTCAGACTTCCGCTTAACCGGCGGATGCGTGGCTGGCACAGTCGGGGTGACGTCCATCTGCGATTCGCTATCTGCCTCTACGTCTTCTCTACCGCCTTGCGATGCTTAGTTTACTTTTTTTGAGAATAATGAAATGCCAAGATCGCGTTAGTTCATCTTTATTTATAACAGACGACCGGTTTCGATGTACACAGACATCATCTTCTGCCCTATAAGAGCGAACATAAAATGTATGGTTAAAAAAAACTATACACCAAGACCTCAACCTCCTCATTCCCCCCATATGTAGTGACAAATATGCCAAGTGTGTGCAGGTGTTGCCAGTTGTACACCAACTCTCATGTGCCGTTTTTATTCCTCAGCTTGTTATGATCCTAAATAATGAGTCTATTTCTGACTATACAAATAATTTGCTGTAACACATATATATAGCCCACTCTGTGTGCTGTATGTTATTTTGTGCTGTGTGCTGTTTTCATTCCTCAGCCTGTCATAATTTTAAATAAACACTTTTGTGGTGTCGCACAAGTACAAAGTGCGCGCCACCTACTTTAGCCGCGCGCCGCCATGCACGCACGGCGCGGCGTTCTTACGACGACAGCCACGAGCGCCCTCTGGTACAACTCCGCTCGTGGCCACCACTGAACGACATCGTTCACTTGGGACTGAGATAGCAACCAGTTAGGACCACCGGAATCAGATAGGCACCAGTGAAGACTTGGCTATCGTACAGGCACTAGGCAGGCCTCTAACAACTATGTATCAGCATTCTGCAGTACTATGTAAAAGTTAAGTATTGTATAAATTCTGTGCAATATATATCTCATTCTAATTTAGTGTTTCTAGTTTCTGGCTGCTCCCCTCCGTACCTGCACCAGCGTGCTATCGTTATTCCTGTGTCGGTCTCATTCCACTCGGCCACCGACACCTACGACGGAAACGAGACACAAAAGCGGCGACGAGGCTGGGACCCAAAAACTTTATTTCTGGTTATATGTAAATTGGAACTTGATGTAACATGTTTATTGACGAACCATGTCAGTTACACCTGCAATTTGAAATTTTATACTGTAGTGTCACAGTGGTAAATCTTATACGTGCTGTATTTTACAAGTGTGCTGGGTGCTGTTTTTATTCTTCAGCTTATCGTAATTTTAAATAGCGTAACTTTTTCTTGGTTATAGGTAAATTAAATTTTTATGCAACAGATGTAAATTGACGAAACCCCAGTAGATACGCCTGCGATTTTAAATTTTATTATCGACAATTGATAACAGTTGTAAGGATTTCACATACAAGAGTGCACTCTAGCGGCATGTTAACTATATAGTGATCACAACGCCGCCCGTTAGTAGCTTGTTATCACTCACAACTGTACAATATGGTGGTTCTTCGTGTATATATGACTACGCGAGTCTTATATCTGACAACCAAACGGCATATTTTAATGTGTGACAACCCACCAGTACTATCCAACTAGCTACAATATGCATTTATGTAATAATGCTACAATTTAGTGCAGGTATGTGAGGAAAAACTGTTGACTTATGATTAGCTTAGCATACGGTTATGTGGCATGTTCCTTCGTCGGTTTTTTTGTAACCATACATTTTATGTTCGCCCTTAGAGAGCAGATGATGTCTGTGTATATCACAACCGGTCGTCTGTTATAAATAAAGACGAAATACCGCGATCTTGGCATTTCATTATTCACAAAAATACATTTGCCTGCGAGTCCCGTTTCCGGCTCCTGGTTTTCGCCGAGATCTGCGGGACGCGCTCTTTTTGTCAACAGTAGATAGACTGCAGCCTTTTCTGACAAACCGATACAATATGCTAGAAACAATGGCGCTACGGAGGCGTTCCAGTGTGTCGGGGGTTTGGTTACGATCGGGACCCACGTCACTCACATTCGGGAACGCAATGACTGGGACTGCCACCGGGGCGGGCACCTGTTCAACCTGTGTCGGCAAGGTGGCAGCGGGTTGTGATCCCGTGCCATGCACCTGTTCGGGAGCAGTATCAGACTGAGGTAGCGCGACGGCCACATGTACAGTTTCAGTAGAATTGTCTACAAGAGGCTCTACTACAGCACTAGTTTCAACGGGTGATGTGTCCATTGCACCATCTTCTGCAGCGGTTTCGTTAATACCGACGCGCCGCGGTGGGGGGGAGGGGGGGGGGGTGAGCTCAACGCTACGGCCTAGAGCTCCTACATAAGCAAGCTCAATCAAGCTCCTACCACGCCGTAGCGAAGAAGCGAGGCAACTGTCCCCGAATTGAAGCGGCTGGTCGCCGCCATTTGCAGGGAAGAATCCTAGTACTGGTGTTGTGATTTGAAATGTGTGAGACAAGAGCAAAATAAAGCACAAAATAAACGCATGTTTGTTTAAAAAATTACTGATTATTGCTGTCTGTTTAAAAGTATTCTTAAATGAATGAAGTGTCCAAATTTTCGAAATAAGGTCTGCACAGAGACACGAAATTTAAGAATGTAATGCCCTTTTCTGATAAGTTGGAGCGACTTTTCATCGAGATATTTGCATAAGATAATTCCATGAAACTTGTAAAATAGCAGATAGTGCGATTATTTTTTTATTCGCGTAATTTTCTCTCATGTCCTGTTTACTTTTCGCCGACTAGTCTGTACGTTTTGCACGGTTATTTTTGTACATCACATTTCTGTCTACATTCCTTTCCATATTACATAGAATTTTTCTTTCAACTTCCTCGAATTTGGGTATGAATGTAATAACTCATAAAATGTTAAATACGCATTTCATTCGAACATTACTTTTTAACAGAGGTAGTACTTCTCAAAGTGGTTGAGTATGCAACATTCGATCAAGTAATGACCATTTACGAAGTATAATCACCACCTGTTAAGTGTCTAAAAACAATTATTCGACCTACTTCTGCATCATTATATATATATATATATATTTGTGTGTGTGTGTGTGTGTGTGTGTGTGTGTGTGTGTGTGTGTGTGTGTGTGAGTATGATAAATACGTCTTATACGCCCAGTTATTCATTCAGCTCAAATTAGTATTTTTAGTAATTTATATGCAAATAAAATAATTACTTGACATGCACCAAAGTACGTTTTCTCAGTTTTAGAGAATCATTTGTAAGAGGAAACCTAAAGAAAAATAAACTTTCATGATTTATTATTTCTCCATGAAAATATTATACGGTGTACAATGACTGATCTGCAAAATGTGACATTGTTTCCTTCTTCGTCTTTGCTTCCGTTCTGTTACAGTTGAAAGCAGCGCACGAACGAAGCGTGTTTACGCACTGTTCCCCTGCAAATGGCGGCTTCTGTCACGTTTGAAACGTGTCCATAAAAAATTATTTTTATAAGAAAATGTCTAATATTGTGCCTCCTGTTTTGTATCGACTAACTTGCTTGCAAGAAAATGTATAATATCGCTTCTACTGTATGTATCGATATGTGTAAAGTTTCATCTCTGGCAAAGATCATGTATTGCATAGCATTGTAGCTCGCACTGAGAGAGAGAGTAGCACTAGTGGTTCAGCTCGCTTAGAGAGCGGTTGGGTTGTGTGTATGGCTCCGATGTAGAGCAGAGGCTGCTTTGCCAGCAAGTCAGAAGTTGTATTATGTAGGTAATGTAATGCTGTTTATCAATAATAAGTAACTTAACCCTGTTTCATATTTCATTTACGTAGTTAGAAAATTAACCCACTTCCTTCATTTGATAATTACTTGATTTAGTGGAGTGTTGATTTGAATAATATTATTGAACATATTTCATTATTGGTGCCATAGTAAGATAATAGTTGATTTGGATTTCAATAATAACTGATCGACATAAATTCTCACAGTCAAGCATTGAGAAAGTGATTTGCGGTTTTTCCTATATCTTTCTCGCAGTCAAAATTTTTGAGTATAGTCAGTGTCTGTTTCAAAAGGTTACATGTCACAGTTGTTTTGTTAAAAATATCCGTTGCGCACATAATCAGCTTAATGCACTGTTTCTTATACATCAATCTCAGGGCCATAATTAAACCAAATAGCTGTGTTAATGAACAATTTATTGTCTGATTTAACGAAAGGTTCAACATTCCAAAACACGCGTACAGCTTTTACGTTTAATTTGGGGACGCGACACTAGCGCGAGCGAGCGGTCTAGTTTTTATTTACTAAGTCTATGAGCTCAATCGTCCGCCATTCTTTCCCCAGCATGGTTGGATTCGCGCAGCACTTATAGCGTAGAGGCGCATGGCCCACCATCTTTCACAAACGATTTCACAAAAACTAATCAGTAGAAAAATTTAATATTTGCGTTACTTAAACCTTTATATATCAGCACTGTGACAAAGTGCGCATCATTTCGTTAATAGTCACAGTTAGTAATATATTGGCTTTGAAGTAAGAGAGTGCGCTAAGTTAGGATAAGTTTGTAATATGTAGGGGCTTGCTAGCTACTCCGTTTGGTGCATATTACACTATACGTTGCTGTGGATGATGTTTTCCTAACATATTGAATTTTATTTTCCACTTAGGAGGAGATCTCTATCTTTCACCCACATCGATAAAATTGATTTTATGTAGCGGATTCATTTCCGATCGCGATATGGCCAGGACGACATATCATGTATCTCATACACGGTAAAGAGATTTTAAAGTGATATTTTGCCAAATGATAACATGCATGAGGGGCGTATTTTTCCATAAGGTTACTACGCAAAATTTCATTAACTACCGCGTTATTGACGGCAAGTGTAGATCTTTTTGACTGAAAATAACTAAATTTAGTGATTTATTAATTGATACAGTTATTCCTTTATCAGTCACTAATGTTAATTACTTTATTTGTTGCTCAACGTGTTTTGGAGCTACAATTTCGTTTTCAAAAACTAATAGGAGTTATACATTTGCTTCAGTTTATCGTCTAGCAGTAACAGAATGAAAGTTATTAGATTTAGCAAGGAATTTATTCGCGAATACTAGACAATCACCGATACTAGGTAATGAGCTGATTTTTTCTCATTTCCTCATATAAACCACTCTGTACTGAGGTATTTATAATATCCTTTTCATAAACTGAAAAATTGTAATTGAATATTAGGCCTACATAGAAATGTAGACAGAGATCTTTCGTAGTCTGTAACTATTAAATTTAATTAGTTAAGAAGTCGGCACCAGTATCTTTAAGTATGGGTGCTAAAACCTCTGCCTAATTATTAGGAGATCTAATACTGAAGATGACTTATTACCAAACTGGCGAGTGAATCCCATTACGTCGTATTTAATTAACATTATCTCATTTTACAAATAACTCACAGAGTTCCCGTAGCATCTATATCTATTCGGACAGCCAGGCAGCCCTGATATCACTGGCAGCTCCTGCAACAAGGTCTAAAATAGTTGCAGAATGTCACAGGGTTCTGGTGGAGCTAGGGGAAAGCAATAGAGTAAACCTATTGTGGGTCCATGGCCACTCGGGGATCAGTGGCAACGAACATGCCGACAGATTAGCCAGGATGGGGGCAGAGACTCCATTTATTGGTCCTGACAATCACCAAGGCAATGATCAGATTGGAGCTACGGAACTGGCTCAGAAGACAGCACGTAGAATATTGGACCAAAGTCTATCAACAAAAACATGGCAAGGTAATGATGCTAAGCCGGCCGCGGTGGCCGAGGGGATTGAGGCGCTCCAGTCACGATCCGCACGGCCACTACGGTCGGGGGTTCGAATCCCCCCTCGGGCATGGATATTTGTGCCGTCCTTAGTTGTAAGTAGTTCATAAGTAGTTTGTAAGTTTAGGGACTGATGACCCCGTAGTTAAGTCCCATAGACTCTACAAACATTTTTTGAATGATGCCAAAGCCATGTTTTAAAAGAAGCTCTGCAATCCTGGGCCTGAACAGGAGAGAGATTATACTCATGGTTGGATTGCATACAGGCCATGAGAATTTCAAAACACACCTACATACAATGGGAATAACAGAAGAGGACCCTAAATGTGGGATCTGTAATGACGGTGATGAAACTGCATCACATCTAATCTTCGAATGCGTTGCATTGGAGAGTGAAAGGCACAGAACATTGGGGACAACTAGACCCGAAGAAATTGTCTAATAAAGAACTGGTAAAGGGACTCCTTGCACTGTTCAAGGGCATTGGTTGGCTTTACTAGATATACAGGGATCGATACCACACAATAAAATTCGTTTCGGTGCGGGCAGTGGCGGGTTGGACCAAGACTGTTTTGGCTTTCCTGAGAAAATCAGATCAAATCAATCCTGTTTGGAGGGGATGAAATTTTGATGTATTTTGAACATTTCCCTCACATAATGTGTTCATCTAAGTTCAATAGAAAAAAAGTTCCTCGCATGTCGAAAATTCCGTTATGTCGTCAGAAAGGACGTGTTCGGAAACTGTCAGTATATCTTCTTAATGAATCGTTGCCGCCAATATAACTAAAATGAAAATGACGTATAGTTCTTAACGAACACATTGAGCCACGGTGGAGTAGCGGTCTAAAGCGTCACGCTGCGGAGCGCGCGGTTGCTCGCCGTGGAGGTTCGAGTCCTTCCTGGGGCATGGGTGTGTGTGTTGTCCTTAGGTTAGTTTACCTAGGTTTAAGTAGTTTGTAAACTACGGACTGATGACCACGCAATTTGGTCCGATAGATTTACATACATTGATGAAAGTTCCACGTTCATACAGTGAGTAGTTTGCGAGTGAGGGCGAGTTGAATGAAACGAAAGGTAACACGTGAGATTCATCCGGAACGTGCCAACTCCTACAGCTTGAGGAAAAAATGGCGGACAGTTCAGCTCGGGTTTATAGGAGTCTTACTACGGCCGCGTGCGTCACTGCGCCCTGACTGTCGTCTATCGGCAACTGTGCATGACGTTTACGTTTTGGAGAAGTAGTTCTAAAATGTCTGCCAACACAAAAGGAACACGTTTGTGGCTGCCCGTTATATATCACAAAAGACCGGTCCCATTGACAGAAACAAAGGGCGGAATATATTTACGTACTATCATTTTGACACAACGAATACCCTTTTCCACCAAGCAGATGACCATTTTTCTTTAGTAACGGAAAGAACGGTACCATAAAGGCTCAAATGTCTTTCAATTGTGTCATTCCGAATTTCAAACGTCAGGTTAAACACCCGTATCGTACGAACTCCAAATCCCGCGTTTGACAAGTTTACTTTAACTTGACGTCCCGTGCAAGTGTTTAAAAGTACGTTCACCGTTATTGAATGGTAGTAAATCTTATCCATCATATCCATATCCATAGATTTCAATTTAAGGAACAAAGAGTTCAAAAACGTGTCGAGTTGAAGTCCGAGTACATCACTTTTCGGTATTATCAAATCATTTCTAAGTCACTGATGAATTTCGAACGCTGTCGGTCGGGAAACGGATCTATCGAATTCGCATTGAATGGTATTTTCGAATTCTTCTGAGTAATCTGGATTCATCGTGTAATCTCGTAGGCTTTTCCGGCGATTCGGGTGTACTGCCGATGATCCGCGTCTTTCAAGCACGATATTTCGACACCGTAACTCGGCGTCTTCATCAGGTGTTCCCTGAGACTGGACGACAAGCCGATCGAGTCCCATATGTATGCCTAGGCGGCGTCTGGTGCTTCCTATGTGGTCCGCGTCCATTGTGCTGCAGTGTGACGGTGGTGTCTGAAGTATGATGATCCATCGTCGGTCCCCGGCCAGAGGCGGCCGTCTCTGCCTCATGGCGTTCCATAGGTGGTTCGCGCCCGACACGTGCGTTCCGAGCACTTTCAGGGCGATCCTTCTGCTTTTGGCGACCATTACAAAATGTTATTGTGGCCATGCTACTCTCCTGCACTTCGGAGTTTGGTGTTCGCCTGCGATGTATGCTGCCCGTCGCTTTAGGCTGCTGCTGGGGTGGCACGCCCCAGAAATCACTCGGGGCGTTGCGTTGGTTGTCGTCTGCAGCTCCCTCCCTGGATCTGTGGAGAGGGCGCCTTTCTTCCGTTGCTTCTGTAGCAGTTCCAGAGCCGGATTCCATGCAGTACTGAGTTGATATTCTGCTTCCCGGTTTATCAGTTCATCCCCCATCTTGATTTTAATTGACTCCATTATAATGCTATCCTAGAACCTGGGGGTTTGAGCCAAGATCTTGGTTTTGTCGTAGTTCATGCTCTACTACAGCAGACTTAGTGGCCTGTCGTAGTCTGGTATGTCTTTTATGTTCCTTTCATCTTATTTCTACGGTTATGGTGGTTTGACCAATATAAGACACCACATTCACAAGGTATCTTGTAGATACCCGGTTTTCGTAATCCCAGATCATCCTTGACGCCCCCGATGAGGGTCCTAATCTTGTTTGGAGAGCGGAAAACACTTTTGATTTTGTGTTTCCTCAAGATTCCGCTGATCATGTCAGATATAGGGCCTGCATATGTGAAGTTTTTACTTTATCACTGCTTAGTATTCTTATGCCTTATTAGGCTGGCGACCGTGTATATTTTTTATTAATGAATTATCCTATTAATAAATTTAATTAGTACAGCAATAGTATTTCCTGGGTGCATAAGCCAATTTCATAGTAACCAAATTCCTTTCTACTGCCGTATGCTACATCTGCTTCAGTCATAACTATTGCCTTCCACAATTTATTTGTTTGGATAAATCTTTGGGGAGTTTCGGTCCAAGTCTTGTACTTAGGCTAGCACGAGTGCCACTCTCAGTGGCGCATGACTGTTCGATTAATCGCGGTCATGTTACAAGTCGTTACCAGCTCTTCGTCGTTGTGAAAAGGCTGACCGGCGAACAGGAATTTCTTCACGCGAAAGAAACGATAAAATCGCCGAGACCGAGATCCGGACTGTTTGCTGGATGATCAGACAGCTCCCAGTCCTACGTCTGCAGAACTGTTGCTGTGGGCCGAGCCGTATGTGGGTGGCAGAGTTGTCAGTTCGTGTTGCTAAGAACCAGAGGTCTCAGGTAATCAGTCCCTAGACTTACACACTACTTCAACTAACTTACGCTAAGAACAACACTCATACCCATGCCCGAGGGAAGACTCGAACCTCCGACGGGACCGGCCGCACTTGGCGGCGCAACTGAGTGCATTGTCAAAAAAGTTCAAAAGTTTGTTAAGCTTAAGGGACTTAACTACGGGGTCATCAGTCCCTAAACTTACAAACTACTTAAGAACTACCTACAACTAAGGACGGCACAAATATCCATGCCCGAGGGGGGATTCGAACCCCCGAACGTAGTTAATGACACGTCGCAGTTTCCACATCATTTCACGGTAATAGGTGAAGGCGACGCGCTGGTTCCATTCACAGACGTCAGACATCTACGATAAAGGAACTCAAAAGTGGATCCCACGATGTAAGAAATATCCCTTGTGGAGACTATGTCGAAAAATAGCTCACACATTCCTGTACCTTTTAATGAAATTATCCTGGGTGTCGGACCACATCGTCAATACACGAGGGTTGGAACTTAAATAGTGGCAACTATTTATTCACAACCGATACAAAAGCGTTACATCTTTTCACCTGTTACTGCCCTTCAAAGTAGTCACCAGCGTTGTGTAGAACCCCTTGCCAGCCATGTAAAAGGCGTAATATACTGTTAGCAGAGTCTAACTACCTAGTAATTACTATTACTTCAGACCTAAACTGGAAAGAATACGTGCGAAAGGCGAACCAGAGACTGCGTTTTATTGGCAGAACCCTTCAAAGATGCAACAGAACGACTAAAGGGACTGCATACACAACACTTGTCCGTACTTTTTTGGAGTATTGCTGTCCAGTGTGGGATCCTTATCAGGTGGGTCTGACAGAGAAATCGAAAGAGTCCAAAGAAGTGCAGCTTGTTTTATATTGTCACGATACAGGGAAGGCAACGTCACGGAAATGATACAGGATCTGGGATGGGAATCATTACATCAACGGCGCTTCTCGCTGCGGTGTGGGCTACTTACAAACCTCCAATCGGCAACATTCTGCTCCGAATGCGAAAATATATTGTTGATTCCCACTTACATAGGTAGAAATGATCATCAGAACGGAGAGATTCTTCCCTCGCGGTATTCGAGAATGGAAGGGGAGATGCACAGTATAAATGTGGTTCGGTGGACCCTCTCCCAGGTACTTAAACGTGATTTGCAGAGTATCCCATGTAGATGTAGATGTAGATGGTGCGAATGGAGCGGTCTACTGCCTATCGAATCTCCGGAATAGCGAATGCCACGAACTTGTTCCTTCATTTTCGGAATGAAATCAAAGTCACATTGACTTAAGTCCGGGGAGTATGGTGGACGGTACAGTACTTCCCAGTCCCATCGACCGAACAGAGCAGCCATAGTTTGCGCTGTATGCGCCCGCACATTGTCGAGTAAAATGATGGGTGGGTTGCGCAGAAAGTGTTGCCGCTTCTCTCGCTGATCGCAGGTGATGCGGTGCGACCTCTGACACATTCAACTTGATCCAGTCCCGTTGTTCCTGTTTTGAAAACATAATGACACCGTTACGTTAGACTGCTCGTACACAAGTGACTGTTTTCCTCGATTGTGCGCTCGCCGGTGATGTGGGGCGGGCGAGTCCATTTGCTCGGAGGTAAGGTAGGTACGTCAACAACGTATGCTATCAGCGACAATAGTAGATTCCACTGCATAGTGTCTCCACAGCACAATTTTCTTGGGCGCAGAAAGGCAGTACCTATAGATAGATATTTATATATATTCTAAAACTTCGTCACATGCTTTTCTCCGTCCAATCACCAGAAGCCGTCTGGCTACATAATTAATGCCGCCCGTGGAAAGCCGTGGCGGGTAGCTAGTATTTGAAAAAAAAAAGTGTTCCGAAATTCTGATTATTTTTATTTTTGAAATAATTTTTATAATGAGAATAATAAAGAACTAAAATATAGAAAAAAATCATGTAGAATCTTTCCTCTACCAACATCACTTTGTTGCCACGTTCTGCTCGACACATACCGACACAAGTCAGTAGTGTTGGTGACTGTGGCGGCCGCAACGTTCAGACAGCTGTACTGCATCTCTCGGTGAACGCGTGCCCTGCAATAATTAATGGAGCATTAGCCATGCATGACGAATCAGTTGCTCCCATTTTACCGGGCTCACGTGCATGCCTGTGTAAAAGGCACGCGAAAAAAAACACGATGCGACATGAGGCAGAGGAGCTGGATGTTTACTACAGGCTTCAAATGACATAAGTCTTTTATTCATTGAGTCCAGTTACAAGGATTGTGTGAAATAAAACTGGAATATTTGGGAACAACAAAGTGCGTTTCTCAACGTGGCCCTGCGTTTCTATTGCATAAAAATCTATAGTTTTGTCCCGATATTGATGAAATTTTGCACACTCTACCTTGAAAACAAGGGACTGTTACCGTCTGTATAATATTTCGTTCAGTGCATGGTGGAGGGTACTTAACTTACGGAATTTTACAAAATGCATAGTTTTGTTCCAATCTTTATGAATTTTTGCACTCATCACCTTTAAACTAGGAGGAAGATCACTGGGTACATAAATGTTTGTATGGTACATGACAGAGGGTACCTTGCAGAAAACTCTGCCGAGAGAGGGAAAGGTGAAAACGAACAGAGATGGGAGAGAAAGAGGTGGATTCAGAGAGGGAGGAGGGAAGGGGAGGTGGACTACGAGAGAATAGGATAAATAAACCCCCGGCCAACGCCCGGTTTATAGCTAGTAAGTAATAAAACATCACTGATTCTTCCAACCAAATTGTCAAAAAATATGAATTTTCTTTTGTTGTTCGTCTTAACCAACGTATAAATTCGTCGAAATATGTAACGAAATTCTCAAATCTTTACTGATCTACAGAAGGTGTCTTATATAAGCAGCACACCCTGCTATACCAAGGAAAACAATGGAACCAGCTGAAATATGCGACTGTTGGTTCACAAAACAAGCAAACATGTTCCTGTTTGAAAGACTGGCAGAAAAGTGGGGGAATAGACTGGTTCAGTCCCATTCCCGACTTCCGCAGTAAAAATTTTGGCATGTGAACATATTTGCACTTTTCTTTGTGCTGTAAGAGAAAAGCAAAGGATGTCAGTGAAAGTGAGAAGCGACAGTGGGGAAGGAGAGAAAGAGACAGCAGACAGACGTCTACATCCACATACTAATCCGCAATCCACCCAAAGGTGAGTGGCGGGGAGTACTCACTACCACTACTAGTTCTTGCTTTCCTGTTCCACTCCCATATAGAATGAGGGAAAATCGAATATGCGTCTGTACGTTCCATAATCTCTATAATCTTCTCTTTGTGGTCTTTACGCGAAATGTAGGCTGGCGGCAGTAGAATCTTCCTGCAGTCCGCCTCAGATTCCGGCCATCTAAATTTTTTCGACAGTTATTCTCGAAAAGATCGTCGCAAACCAGATATTTGTTGTTAAAAACTAATTTCATGCGCCGCCGTACCGTTGAAGCGATTGTGATGGAACTTCGTCAACATATTGCTTGCACTTTCGCGTCGGTCATAGGCACGAATAAATGACTGTACGACCAATAGTTCAGGAGATATGACGTAATAAACAATGATATGCGCGGTAAAGTGCTGCATCATTCGACGTCTGTTTCTAAACCACTGTACCGATTTCAACCAAATTTGGTACACATATTTCTTCCATGAGGAAACAATTGAAGTAGGGGTAAGAACTGCGAATGACATATAGTTCAGGAGATATGACGTCATAAACAATTATATGGTTGAAAACCTGTGGCACCAAGTGACATGCGAAGAAGGACACTTTATTCATCCTAAAATCTTCATGACAAAATGTTCAAATGTTTGTAAAGTCTATGGGACTCAACTACGGGGCTATCAGTCCCTAAACTTACAAACTACTTATGAACTACCTAAGACTAAGGACGGCACAAATATCCATGCCCGCGGGGGGATTCGAACCCCCGACCGTAGTGGCCGTGCAGACCGTGACTGGAGCGCCTCAGTCTCCTCGGCAACCCCGGCCGGCAATCTTCATGACATTTTGGACACTTGACCCTCAAAACAAGAGGAAGGCCACTGTCACATAAAATTTTGGATTGTGCATGACGGAGCATACTTTACATATGGACTTCGTCAGATTCTACTGTTGTATTCCGATCTTGATGAAATTTTAAAATATGATTGAACAATTTTATTGAACAAGTTTATCAGTGCAGTATTAATATATTCAGATTACCTACAATCATTTCAATAAACTGACGTGACTCAACAGTTAATTTTCATATTTCGACGAAGTTTCTAATGAAATAAAATTTCTGAAAATTCTAGCAGCTCTCTCTGGAAGTTACGTTACATTTTATCAGGGCGATAATCATCAAAGAAACATTTAAAACATAAATATTGTTCACACTATGTGAATTTTATGTCAGCCATTTAAATAATTTTAAAAAAAGCATATGCTTCATTGGAAAGCATACTTCATTCAGATTTTTAAATGGCGGTTTTGTGGCTGTCAGCTTTGATGCATACCAAGCGTACCGAATCATTGGGGTGAAAACCACCAGCAGGAGGAATTTGTTGTCACCAACGTATGGTTTCAACGCAAATTTGAAAATGAATCTAATATATAAAAATTAATGTTTGTTTGTCTTTTTGTTCGGATTTTATGCAAGGTCATACCATACATCCGATTGCAATAAAACTTTGTCAACTCATTGCTTGCACTCGCGCGAAGGTTATAGGCATATTAAAATTAACTTCATATGGTGCATGACGGAGGGTGCTTTACAATTAGTTAATTGATTTCTTAGGCCTTGAAGCTCAAATGGTTGAATGGATATGAATGAAATTTGAAGCAGAGGTGGATTATAACCCGCTTAATTTGTGGGCTACCTTTCGTAAGCCACCTTACGGTGCGTGGCGGAGGGTATCTTACAATGTGTTAATACGTTTGTTTCTCTTCACGATGAAAAAACTGGACGGATTTGAATGAAATTTGGGATGCATATACCTTATACCGTGAATTAATGCATGGGCTACCTTTACGAAGCCGCCGTACAGTGCTTGGCTGAGGGTATCTTACAACAGGTTAACACGTTTGTTACTCTTCAGGCTGAAAAGGCTGGACGGAATTTAATGAAATGTGGGACGAAGATAGCTTACACACGGAATTAAAACATGCACCACCTTTCTTAAGCCTCAGTAGGTGCATGGCGGAGGGTACGTTCCAAAAAAAAAAAAAAAAAAAAAAAAAAAAAAAAAAAAAAAAAAAAAAAAAAAAAGCAATCAAATTGTTTGACTGGTCACCATGTAAGTCAGCACATAAGTGTATTTTTTTTATTAAGGAGATTTTTATAAACTGCAAGGTAGTGATTTAGCATGACGGAGAGAACCTTGTGACTTTGACTCCGTTTGGCCAGTCACCATGAAACATTGCGTAAAAATGTATGTTTTCATATATAGGAGGGAGAGAAGTAGGTGGAGACGGACAGAAAGGGGAAGGAGAAGGATGAGAGACAGGGTGACAGACAGGTGAAAGGGGATGAACAGAGAGAAAGAGAGAGAGGAAGAGGAGTGGATATGGGCAGAGAGAAAAGGAAAGAGAGGATGGACAGAGAGACTAAAGGGAAGGAGAGATGGACTAACTTAAGACTCAGTACCCGATGTAGTGGGACGAAATATTATCCCCTGCTACTACCTTTACGACAGCTCAGTTTCGCAGGTAAAAGAACATGTTTATATATGTTGTTGTTAATAATGTTTAGACTTAATAGGTTGTATTTCATTCTCTGCGGAAATATGTGTTGTTTTTATGTTTCATGTGCGGTGACAACGGAGCAACTTACGAAAATAGCATCTTCTCTGCTGAAGCCAAAGATGATGTAGCTGGCCACCAACCGTCGCGGGTCGACAGCCACACGCTCAGAGAAGATCCTGTTGGAGCACCTCCGTTGCCAATCGTCACAATCATATTAACAAGAAAAATTGAAAAATGTATTGTAATAAAAATTCTGTTCATGTTTTATGTTAAAAACAGTTTCAGTTTTGATGTTAAGTCCTTACGAGCAAGTTCTGATTGTATGTCATGTATTACGTGGACTTATAACTTACGAAATAAAACGTAAACTTTTACTTCCAGTACCAGTGTGTGAAAAATAATTATTGCACTGTACAAGAAGAGAAGATATTTACATATTGAACTGAATTTATATTTTTGGAACTTATAACAGAATTCCTTCGATTTTATACCAGTGTAGGTACTGAGCAATAATTTTATTAACTGGAATACAGTAGGATCAAGTTTTATGAATGATATATTTTACGGCTGATTCAGTGAGCAACATCTGTGATAGTAAAAGATTATTTAGAAAATCCTCAATTTGTTTTAGTATATTCAACGAAAGTGCGTAGAAGATTTTGAACTTTTGCAGTATTTTTTTGGAACAGTTATCTTGCACAAGAACTTAGCAGCCAATATTTAAAAGACTTTTTTTCCTATGAATGAAGATTTTTATAAATTCGAATGTAGTGGAAGGCTAAGGTCGAAGTCCGACTAAATCAAACTGAAGAAATTTACTCCTGAATACACAATTCCATTACAATCTGAAGGAAGAATCGGCAGTTCCACCACACCGAGCGACGCCGGGTCTTCAGATAGTGATTTTATAAAAATGGAGAACTCAAAAGACTCTGAAGTTCTCTAAAAATACAGAGACAGTATCTTATGGTAGACGTATAATACCTCTGTATTGTTACATCAAGGACTGTATGATAATATTCTCTCTCTCTCTCTCTCTCTCTCTCTCTCTCTCTCTCTCTCTCTCTCTCTCTCTCTCTTTCTTTTTCTCTATTGGCATGTTGTCTAAATATTTTAGCTTCTTGGTGTGACGAGCTATGTCACGGATTGTATTATATGTGTAATTAGTTTGCGGATGATTTATAATCAAACGGTAGGCTTGATGAAAATGTACATAGGCCAAAGTAAAATATAGATATTATTAGTGAGCCGGCCGCGGTGGCCGAGGGGTCTGAGGCGCTCCAGTCACGGTCTGCACGGCCCCTACGGTCAGGGGTTCGAATCCCCCTCGGGCATGGATATTTGTGCCGTCCTTGCTGTCAGATAGTTGATAAGTAGTTTGTAAGTTTAGGGACTGATGACCCCGTAGTTAAGCCCCATAAGCTATACAAACATCTGAACATTTTTTATGGCTGGAATATATAAATTAATACCCGGGCAACGCCGGGTTTTCAGCTAGTATGCTAAAACTTCGTCACATACTTTTCTCCGTCCAATTCACCATTTCATTAAAAAAAAAAAAAAAAAAAAAGAAAAAAAAAAAAAAGGATCAAACGTTATTTTATGACCAGTATTAAAGAGATTCTATATTACGTCATGTTTCATGAGCAGTCACTTTCAGTAATTTTTAACGTCAATGTTTGATAGTAACAAGATTTTGCACAGATTTGGATTTGGTTCATTAAATATAAAGTTTCGTTAACTTCATTGAGAATTAAAGAAGAATTATCAGCTGCACATATAAACTCTTAACATTATGAATATATTTAATAACATTCAGGTTAGGGTGTGTTCCGTTTATCTGTACGTGAAAGTCGCACGCAACAATCTGTTGGGACTGATAACCGTAGTCGTTTAGTCCCTTTAAAAATCAGACCATCCATCCCAACAATCTGTTGCCAGACTTAGTCTCAGCGCATTGAAGCTGGTTTTATTTACAAAGTATTATCATTTCAATTAAACAGAGTAAAATGTACAGACAGGCAGAATATGGGGATCCCAAACACTTTACAGACGAATCACACCTTCCCGAAATTCTCCCAATAAACCGAAGTGGACCATTCGCCTTCCCCAGAACTGTCCTTAAATGCTCGTTCCATTTCAAATCGCCGTAAAGCGTTACGTCTAGCTATTTAAATGACGTGACTCTGTCAAACAGCTCACTACTAACGGTATATTTCTAACTTACGGGATTGTTTCTGCTATTCATCTGGATTACCTTACTCTATTTTTTTTTTTTTTTTTTACATTTAGCGCTAGTTGCCATTCTTTACAGCACCTAGAAATTTGGTCCAAGTCATCCTGCACTCTACTACAGTCATTCAATGACGACACCCTCTTGTACATCACAGCATCATCAGCAAACAGACGCAGATTGCAACTCACTCTGTCTGCCAGATAATTTATGTAGATAAAGGCTGGCGTGTGTGTGTGTGTGTGTGTGTGTGTGTGAGAGAGAGAGAGAGAGAGAGAGAGAGAGAGAGAGGCATTAAAAAGAGACAAATAATAGTTGTGGCAGGAGGAGAGAAAACAGTGCAAAAGAAAAAGAAGAGGTAATCTGGATCTCTCATATTTGCAAACTTTGACGACAATCACTTTGCTCATTTTCCCCCTTTTCGTAGAGACAAAAAGGAGATACTGGTGAAGAGTCATTCAGACAGTGATAGAGATGCTGTGTTTGAAACATCGTTTAGAGGAGAGTCTCGGTAAAAAGATTTAACAAGTTCTGTGTTAAATGAGCGCTGTTACGTTCGTACGCCAAAATTCTTGGTGAGAGAGGTGTAAATAAGACTGAGGTAGTTGGTTCTCCACTTTTTAGCCAGAGTCTTCTAAACAGGAACACATTTACCTTTGTGTGCTCCGAAAGGAGAATTTTCTGCTGGTATCAAGTTTATTCCATCTTTCTCACAGATAAACACTGCACAACGCTTATTGCTTGCTGATTCCAGAGAGATAATACAATTCCGAAATTGTATATCATGTTTCCTGTCAGATATCCATAATTCAGATGTTAAAATAACTGTCATTAATTACTTAATATTTTGCTGTAACAGCTAAAGAGCATAATAGGATAACAGGTTTCATGATGAATAAACTCGTGCGGTTAATTCCAAAATATTATTTATTTATTTATTTACAAAGGAAGCTGTTGTGGAACATTAAAATTCAATTAAACGGCTGTTTTGAAAAGCATCATTTATTCAGCAGATGCTGGAGGGCGAAAACTCATGTTTTATGCATAGAACTGTTACCGAAACGCATCAGCGGAATTAATATTACTAAAATGTAAATCAAAACATTAAATTCTCCGCGACTTCCGAAGTAATACAGAGTAAGAAAATCTAAGGCCAGTTTTAGAGTCAGAACAAAATTTCTTTCAGAACGAAAACTTCACATATTAAATTTCTGTCATTTTATGTTCCAGAAATACTTTATTTACTCGCTATTTTGTCAAAACCTGACATTATGAGAACCGTAGCTAAGGTGTCATGTCAAATGCAATTCGTAGAGCATTGAAATACCGCTCCATCATACACTGAGCACCAACTCAGTTCCTGATCCAGGTCCTCAGTTGTTGCTTGCTGAATGCTGCAGTAGTACTTGAATGCTCTACAAATTACATTTGACATTAATATGTTGAAAATTCATCGGAACAGGGTTCTTTTACTTACTGAAGACCACATGCTCGTGCATATGCAAATTGTTACTCTCAAGAATGACTATTTGGTTTCCTACATGTACCAAACAATTGACATAATGTAAGTAAATAATATTGTATCTAATTTCACGCTTTTCTGTGCCATTAATTAGTACAGAATCACCATCCTTGGCTCCACAAATAACGATCACAACGATTCAAAAAAATATTTTTCGTTACCATACGTAGGACCTGTATCTTACAGATTATAACGTCTCCTTAGAAATAAATACGACTGCAACATAGTATTTTCTACCAATAACCGTCTGAAAGATAAGCTAATCCATAACTTAAAACCTAGACATTCGCCGTTGCAAAACTCAGGCGTTTATATAATTTCCTGAGACACCTGCCCATTCTATTACATAGGACAGACTGGACGACCCTTCTCTGTCAGATATAAAGAGTATCTCTTAGGGAAAAAAAGGAAAAACATTTATAATTCATAATTTACTGAGCACATTGTGACCACAGGCCACAAACCTAAAGATGTTCATGATGTTCGTATTTTGCCCATAGAAAAGAAAGGTTTCAGACTTGACATGCTTGAGCAACTAGAAATTTATAATCATTTTTCTTGTAATGACCAATTTATTGTCAATAAACAGATAAACTTCTTTTGATGGCGTCAAGCCCTTACTCAGAATTACGTTATGTGAAATATTGTACCCAGTTTCCAGTGTGTAGCCTCAAATGTTTTTCTCTTTTCTCTTATTGTACACTCACTTTGTGTAATTATCAAACTATTTTGTCATCTAATAACATACTTTTTAACGTTCCATGTGCTTTTGTTAATCTAACAAGTAACCATATCAGTTCACTTTGTATGTAAAGTGCTACTATTGAAGAAGAGGTAATTTGGAAGGACCGTTGTATATCATCGCTTCGGGCGGCCTACTATCGATATGTATCGAAGACGCGAGTATCGCAGTGTCGTATATCGAACACACGAATGTCGCTGTGTCGTAAGAAATAAATGTTGGCGGACAAATGAAAACAGATATTCATTTCGACGAATATAAAGATATTAAATAATTAATGCTGTTGGTTCTGTGTGGTTGAGAGATTCTCGATGTACCGTTATCGGGTTAGTAAATTATCGTGTCTCACAAGAAAACGTTAGCTTTTCGAGGATAATTAATTCAGTCTACTGACAACGGTACATCGATAAACTTTCATAGAGCAGGAACAGCATTAATTAAACAAGTGTAGTCGTAACTACGACATTTGGTAAGTTAATATATTACCGAAATAAAAACCGAGTTTTGAAATTACTTACTGTGTTTGATGAATATTGTCTTATTCGGGGATGTGAATGTCACTATATTGTGATATAATTATTCATCAGATGTATCCTCCTTCTTTATGTCACTCGACTAGCCAAATTCTTCGCCATTAGTAGTGTACGCGACAGGTTTGAGTCCTTTGGCACCATACCCAGGGTACACTTGTATTCCCAACAAAAATTGAGACTTTTTTCAACTGTTGTTAAAATGGGAATCAACTCCCGCCATGTAATACTGGGAAAAGTGGACATACTGCTCGAACTGCTCATTTTCAAAATTAAATTGAGACGATAACAAAGTTTTGCGAAAAACACTAGATCATCAAACAGTTTTCTCCTATATCATAAAGGCAACTGATTTCGCCTACGCTTGCGAGTAAACAAACTATGATAGTATTCTGATGCACGTTCGATACAAATTGACACTACGCAACTATCGATAGTCCGTCATTATCGATAGCAGGCCGAGCGAAGCGATAAACAACGGTACTTCCAAATTACAGAATAAGAGATGGCGCGATATATCGTGGCCACGTGACAGCTCGACGGCATGTTCGCTTGTCAGCCTGATGCCACCTGCAGTGCTGGCCTCACAGGCGACTCTTAGTGGCGCGTTGTCTATTTTGGTTTTAAAAATGTAGCAATTTGAAATTTTAATTTTTAACGTGAGCGCTATCACTCAAGATCTTCTGCTGACGATACATTCATATGTAAGTAATTTGTGAGATCGTATCTTAAGATATGATGTTTTATACTATCTCTGTAATATATAATATTTTAAATTTTTTATTCATAGGTAAAAAACTGTTTCACTTCTGATGACGACTTCCCTAGTGAAGCCGAAACCATACTAAAGTAATAATTTTACCAAACCGTCCGCAACCGAAGAGCTGTTTCTCAAGTGATTACTTTATATTTTGACGAACGGTTGCTATTTTTAACAGCCATGTTTAAAATTGCAATTATAATGAATACCCAGTATATACAGTTTCATACAGTATATGGCATGACCTCATTAATAAATTTAGACTTTGAACATAAATCTGTAGCTAAGGTAGAATATTCAAAATTTTTAGGTTTTCCCACTGACGAGGGACTGAATTGCAAGAAACATATTGAAGATTTCCTGAAACGTTTGAGTTCAGCTACTTATGCTATCAGTGTCATTGCCAAATTTGGTGATATACATCTCAGTAAATTAGCTTACTACACCTATATTCATTCATTGCTTTCATATGGGATCATATTCTGGGGCAATTCAACATTGAGTAAAAAAGTATTGCCGGCTGCGGCTTCAGTCACGGACTGCACGGCCACTACGGTCGGGGGTTCGAATCCCCCCTCGGGCATGGATATTTGTGCCGTCCTAGTTCGTAAGTAGTTCATAAGTAGTTTGTAAGTTTAGGGACTGATGACCCCGTAGTTAAGTCCCATAAGCTTAAACATTTGAACATTTTTTGTAAAAAAGTATTCGTTGCACAAAAGCGTGTAATCAGAATAATTGCTGGAGCCCACCCAAGAGCATCTTGCAGACATTTATTTAGGGATCTAGGGATCTTCACTGTAGCTTCATAATACATGTATTTACTCATGAAATTTGTTATTAACAATCCGACCCAACTCAAAAATAATAACAGTGTACATAGGTACAACACTAGGAGAAAGGATGATATTCACTATTCAAGGTTAAATCTAACTTTGGCTCAGAAAGGGGTGAATTATGCTGCCACAAAAGTCTTTGGTCACTTACCAAGTAGCATCAAAAGTCTGACAGATAGGCAACTAGTATTTAAAAAGAAGTCAAGTAATTTCTGAATGGCAACTCCTTCTACAATGTAGATGAATTTTTTGATAAAACTTTTAAAAAATTAAATTTTAAAAAATGCAACAAAACGTAATAAAACTCCCTAAGATATTGATTGTCATATGTAGACAACATTTACTAAACTGACACGTTCCACATCATTACGAAATGTCGTATATATATGACCTATGGAACAAGTATTAATCTAATCTATTGCATGACTGTGGCCAGTGGCGTAGTTATCACAGGGCTAGGCGGGGCAGTGCCCCGGGCCCCCCGAGCTCCAGGGGCCCCTCGGCCTTCGTGAGCGACGATCGAAAAAAGTTACAGTAGAGCGTCGATTTTTTTATTTAATTTATTTTTTACCCTTCCACCCTATCGTCCATCATACCCCCTTCCCCTCCAACCAAGTTTCACACAGTAGCCGCACTGGGCCACCGGCTGGCGGAACAACGCTTCTATGTGTCGCTGCTGACAGGCGAAGCTGCCAGCCAATGTGTCCAACAATCGGCACACTTCAGTCTGCAGAAGTAGCAGCAGCATCAGAGCTGCTCACAGCAACAGCTGCGTCTTCCAAGTGTTGCGGCGAGCAATGTTAAGGATCACGCTCCTCCAAATACAGTATAAATACATTTACTGTACAGTACTTCTTATTGGCAAACAGAAGTGTACAGTTCGAATATTCGAATAAAACGGTTTTCCGAATATCCGTGTCCCCAAATTACTTCGGATAATAGAAGTTATACTGTATATAATATTTTAGTTGAATAAAGGAATTTCGACTTTCAATTTCTCCTGCCGAAATTGACCCCAACATGGACAGTTCGTCAACTATGTAAGGAAATTATAAGAAAGCGCCTCGGTTGCACAGTGGTAGAGTGCCAGACTATTAATCCGAATGTCGCGGGTTCGATCCCCGCCAGGTCCTAGGATTTTTATCTGTCACTTTCCACTTCTTTCACCTCTGGCAGTATTGCTCATGTGAAAAATACCGAGTAGCACCGTGGTTCGGAACCCACGTTAAACTGTAGGTCCCCCTATAACTGGCTGGGTAAGTCAGTTCGAAGGTCGGAGGAAGACAACGGCATACCACCTCCAAACATGACCATGCCTAGTAAAGCACTGTGGTGTTCAAACCAATCTTCGGATTGTTGACTGCTTTACCTTATGCATTATTAGAATGTCAGGTTACGGAAGTATTTAGTTTCATTCTTCTGCAGCAGCCGAAAGGTCGTTCAGCAAATTAAAAATTATCAAAACGCATTTGAGGTATAATATGGCTCAAGCTCGACTCTGACATTCGGCACTCATAGCAATCTAAAACAAAGCTGCATCACGTCTAGATTTAACACACCTTATTGATGGTTTTGCAAAAACCAAAGCCAGGAAAAGATTGTGAAATAATTGTTAAAATAATTGTAATTGTGCACCCATATTATTACTATAATGAACTGCAGTCACGAAAACGCTTACCGATAATTACCGATCAGAAATCATATCTTTGCCAACATCTGCAATGTAACAGTTTGAAGCACTGTATTACTCCAGTAGGTATTCTTTGTTTCTGACTGGTGCGTGTGGAAACGCGAACGAAATCCCCACGACTTGAAAAACGCCACTCATTAAGTTCGCGATACCCAGTGAGGCGCGAAAAATAATTATGAATTTTTTTAAGGACTAATAGTATTCGTGTTATAAGAAATAGAAAAATTCCCAACAAAATTCCCAACAATGACAATAAATATAAGTCACAGGAAGTCTTCTCTACGAGCCACGTTAAGTAAATACAACTCAGGGACATTTTTCTATTGAAAGCTCCGTGGTGCAGTTGTAACTCATAGTAGCGTGCTGTGACTTGGTGTTACATTACGTTATGGCCCCAGTAACAAATCATGTTCGTGGTCTCCAGTTTTCAAGAGCTCAAGAGTAGTTATTGACACTTGAAATCGTGACTTATATATAACTCACATGGACCAGTCACATTGGAGTTTCCTCTTTTTTATAATTTATTATTTGGTGTTACATATTACTTATACAGTAGATTGTATATCACATACAGTTTTAATTAAATTCTCCAACTCTGATTGCAACAACAGTCAAACAGACTGAAAAAATTGGGCAATTCCACTTTGTATCTGTAACACCTGCATGCATTGTGCTTTATGAAGAAACACTCTTCACAAAAATATGAGTCACAATTTCTTACATTTCCCTGTAGTTTGTTTGCATTTCTTGACAGCTTGCTCTCGTCCAGATTCATTCTTCATTTTTTCGTAGCATCCATACACTTATGACTTGCTGCTCCCATGTTCACAAGAGCACAATCTGCAGGCAGCTCGGTGGCTACGGTAAGAGATTTCTCAGGGTCATCGACATCTTCTGTATGGAGTAGTATCAAAGTCACTTCCTCTTTGAATTCTGTTATTGAGATGATCTTGTTGATGTATAGGTAAATCACAAGAGCATTTACCAGTGGTGACCCTGTCAACAGTTCGACTGCAAGCTTCCTTTACCACTTCACACACCGCCTTAGACAGTATAGGACTTCATTTGGTGAGAGAGATCTATAAATGACTCATTATAGTCAGTTATCATTGCTGGTTTTTTCTTTGTGCCTCTCTTGGTTTGAACTTCAGCTTCGTCCTCTCTGTGAACAGTACTCAGCATTAACACATTCCTCTTATTTTTCCATTTCAGTAGCATCTTCATCTTCTTCACTTATGTCCATAACTTCAACTAAAAGCTCCTGTACATGCCTTTGTTCATCTACATCACTTCTACGAGACACTTTCTCCTGCTACAATATCCCTGTGTTACGGAACAAACAACACTGAATAAAGACTGTAGTAACAATGCAGAAAAACAATAATGGAACTGTACGCCAATAATGTTGTGGAATGAAAGACAGGAGTACCAACCCAAAATTATTAGCGACATAGCAAATGACACACCCGGCTCTTTACTCTGGCACCATGTGAGTCATATGTCACTCACACAAAAAAAAAACATGAACTAAGGTATTAAATTGCAATATTTTTAACTTATTTGTACTTAAATAGCTTACTTCAAGCAAACTAAAGCAGAATATGGAAAAAAGTAAATGATCCCCGGGGGCCGGTAACCCAAGTATACCTTTGGCAGCCAATATGTTAATATAGTTATTGTTAAATAGAATGGAATAAGACAAAATATTAAATGTATACAGCATATTTAAGAACAGTATTGGGCATATGATTTGTTGTGAGGATGTGATAGGTGACAGCACGAAGGGTTGGGGGGCAGAAGGTGCGGGAAATGGCAGACCGCTGGAATGGTCAGGCATTGCCGTTCTTTGTGCGCCTGCAAAACGAATAGCGAGAAAGCGAGCCCCCACTCTGTCTACCCCATTACATCACAAAAGGAAATTACAAGGTGTTTTACAAAGTTATACCGACCCTTCCACAGAGCACCTCATAAATCACAGATGAGGTACTGCGCAGACAGACCTGGAGAGTGCGCATTTTCCACAAAATGCGTTGCGCCAGGATACAGGCATTTTTCCCCTACAAATGCGTTAATACTGAAAGGAATACAGGAACAGAATCTACATACTTCTACACATTACCTTGCAAAGGTAGGCGGCAAATGGATTCGGCATTCTGCGGCTTTTTTTTTTCTGGGAACGGCGCCTTCCCATACCATAAGAACTATTCGCTCTTCAATTTACGTCATACTAACACTATACCCTCTGCCGCATTCTGCTCAGTTCTTGTACGTGAAAAACAAACTACTTCACTGTGGCGAGAATTCAGCACTTTAAGCAATCTTTTAAGGTACTTTTCTACCCACACACTATTTGTTTATTCTGCCATTTAAAGGTTTAATTACATTTACAAATGTTCAAATGTTTGTAAAACTTATGGGACGTAACTACGGGGTCATCAGTCCCTAAGCTTACAAACTAATTATGAACTAGCTAAAACTAAGGACGGCACAAATATCCATGCCCGAGGGGGGATTCGAACCCCCGACCATAGTGGCCGTGCAGACCGTGACTGGAGTGCCTCAGTCCCCTCGGCCACCGCGGCCGGTAATTACATTAACAGATCAGAAGTTTCATGTAATAATTACATTGTCTCAAAAGTGAATTGTGCATCAAGACGCTGCCCTCTACCCCACTGTCAAGATAATAAGCGAAGATATCGACTTAGTTATTTTACTTATTACTTTTTCCTGGCCAGACACTAACATATACTTCAAGAAGCGTGGTAGGGGCACGGCTCAATCCAAAGTGTTTCATCAAACAAAGTCCGGCAACTTACTTTTGCTGAAACCATCCTACACGAATATTTCCCCTATTTTCCTTCTTTGAGTGGGCTGTCTACGAAATGAGCTAACAGCGCAGTAGTTTAGCGAGTGAGTTGTCGGCACTGACAATAGTCCGCCTGCTGTCACCGCTGACGAAAAATATCCCATGGGGCATTTTCATCTGTATGTCCAACTCTATCCCTCTGCAAAATTTCATCAAAATCACCTAGTAATTTTGCATGGAGACATAACAAACAAACTTTTACAATTGTATTAGAGAGTACGATTAAACATTATCTGCTGCGTGACACATAATAATTTACTTAGTAGTATTTAGGTTTGTCTTATTATGTCTTCCAGTGGTCGGTAAGGAGCTGATGATGAAGTAGTTTTGCATCTGTACAGTATTAGTGTAAAGAGGGCCCCAATGTCTTTTTTGCCCCGGGGCCCTTGGTGACATAGCTACGCCACTGACTGTGGCTCATGAATACAACAAAATAATACATCTTCAATGGTTTACATGCTTTCCAACTGGATCGTCGTTTTATGTTCTCTGTGACGAAATCGTCCTGATTCCTCATGTGTATTTTACACATGTTTTGTTTTTGAACGTGCACTGTATGAGGGCTGTTAACGTTGTTGAGTGTTTCACACAACACCATCCTAAAATTTATGGTAACGCACACTATAAACAATCTCAAAAGATGTTATACCTGTATATAACAGCTTTGCAAACAAAATGTTTCTGTTTACGTCAAGCTGGGTCAAGCTTCGTGATTTATTATAGTGTGTATTACCTTAAAAATAAGTTATATATGGCATATTTGCAAACAATTGTGTTTCTTATGTGAAACTGGATAACGCTTTGTGAATGCTTCAAATGTTTGTAATTCTATGGGACCAAAATTACGTTGGTCATCAGTCCCTAGTCTTACAAACTACTTAAATTGAGTTAAAACTAACCTAACAACACACATCCATGCGTGATGGAAGATTGGAACCTCCGACGCGGGAGGCCGAACGATCCCCGACCCCGTGGTGCTCGAGACCGCTCGGCTACTCCTGGCTGCCTATAAATGGTTATAGTGTATATTACCTACAATTTTATCATGGTATTATTTGAAATACTTATCAATAACTTTAACAGCATTCATACAGTGAGCGTTATAAAGCATAAAATGTTGAAAATACATACGAGGAATAAAGGATTATTACATCACAGACAACGACACAACACGACAGCGAAACGAGGCTCAAACTGCAAACCATATGAACCATCTGAAGATGGCGTTGTAAGAAAATCCTAAGCCGCTCACAGTTTAAATAAATAAACATGTTATACCATACTTGTCGCTGGTCGCTGTTTTAATTCTAAGCACATTATTTGGAATTCCCAAGTTTGCACATTTTTCTGGAAATAAAAATGGGCTCAAATATGATTGGCACATTCATATACAGTGCTTTCCATCGAAACTGCAGCGCCAAGAATGACCGGAGATGCCACAGCCATATTTATTTGCGAAATAATCCAAAGATCACACGATGGGAAACACAGCCCCATGTGAAGAGAGGATGATGAGTTATTGTCGCCATTGCTGGCTATAATCGCTGCTACACGACTTAGCATGAATCAAAGAACCTTTGGATGTGTTACTGGCGTATTGCAGAGTATAATGTCATAGCTGATCTAGTGTAGCCCTAGTCAGTCGTTGACGATAGACGAGAGATCGGAAGAACAAACCAAGGCAGCAATGGAATCCCATGCGTGACGTACAAGTCTTGAAAACTTGTCAGCCAGTCTTAATATACGGTCTTCGGTTGTTGCATCTATTCTATATTACCGGCCTTTGCCAGCAGCTTAGTCCTATTTTTCTCTTTATTTGAAACATTTGCGCCAGTTTACATTATCGAACGCTTTTTCCAACATTTTCTCTGAGAGTTTCTTGGTTTTTTTCAGTGGTTTTTCAGTCTTGGTTCCATTTCAGGCACAACGTCTGGACTGGCTCTTTCTTAAAGCCTAACTTATCGCCATATACATTACTTTGTACATTATTCGCAATAGTAGCTTGCATTCATGGTCCCTTTAGCAGATTGTGCGCGTGTTCCCAGGCTTATCTGCCTTCTATGCCTTCGAAATTGTGTGGATGACATTTTTCCGTAAGTCTAATGTCACGCGCACAGTCTCATAGGACATATTCACCAAACTGAATTGTCGTTTAGTTACCCTCCGGCACCCACCCACACTAACACTATCCAATCATTTTAGAATTTCTGATATAATATTATAAAATAATGCCTTCTGCCTTATTTGGTTTCAAGTCTTCCAGAACTCTTAAAATCTAATAATCGATTCCCTGTGTCCTCACTATCAACAGCAATTTTGCTAGCCCGTGGTCACTGCCTTAAATGTGAACCTCTCTCCTCGGCATTCACCAATGGAATCGTCACTGCGCTATTACTGTTACCATCCTTCTTTTAAATTTCATCGAAAGCTGTTTTGCCTTTTCTTTCGCTAAGTTAGTCCCACCGATGCTCATTTCGTCTTCTATTTCTGCACGTTTTTCCCTCAACCATTTGCCTTGGTTTCCCTGCACTACATTTTTTTAAGAGTCTTGTATTTTTGGATTCCCGAATTTCCCTTAACAGTTTTGTCCTTCATTCTTTCGTCTATGAGCTGAAGTATTCCTTGCGTGACTCATGGTTTATTCTCAGTTAGGTGACTGGCTGGTGGTCATGAGACAGTGGGCACTTCCCCAGGGGCTAGCCACTCGGCCAGTCAGCTACACTATCGCAGCCTCCGCCCCCAAAACTTCGAACGGATCTAGCTGCCAAACTAAACGTGATAAAAATGTCATTCAAAATTATTTGTACACAACTAGTGTCAAACCTTCCAGTGCATGGTAGAAACAACAATTGTTCCATTTAAGAAACTGTATGTTTGCATAAAAATACACTTACTAATTAATATTACAATTTGTTTGTTGGCTAAAAATACGAGCCCCTGACTACCAATCCATTCTGTGAAACCGCACATCAATCACACTTTCCGTTTCCGCAATGTCTGCGGTGCAAGTGTTAGGTGATTCACCCTATGACCTGTTATCTCGAGGTATCTTTATCTAGACGTTCTTGAAAACTAGCTTGTATGATAATGCAGGAATTTGCAGGGGTGGGTATGTTGTTCCACCACGACAGGGCGGCTGCACATCCTGGCTGTCAGGTGATACATCATGTAAACCTAACATTCTCCACAAGACGGATGAGTACAAATGGTCTCGTTGATCCCACACTGAGGTGTACGCATCGTACCTCTTCAGATTTTTGCATGTCATTGAGAGACGAAGTCTACAAATAAAATGTAAACAGAAGATAGTCGTTGACTAATCGGATTTATGATTAGTGGTGTCCTCATTAAAGGACGTTAAGCCGACCTCAGAGGAGTTAGACATGATGTGAAAATCGGCTACTAAGTTAATTGACTTTATCTGCTTAATGTCATCTGTGAGTATATTTTTTGGTTACATTAAAAGAGCTGCATCTTTGTAAGCAAGAAAAACTTATGACTGTAACGAGGGCTTTTTATTAGGATATCTGTATTAACACGTCTAAATTGAAAATGTGACATTTTGCAAAATCTCAATAATATTTATTAAGTGTTTCGGTTTATCTGTAAGCCTTCTCCAGATCTGAAAATGACTTGCAAAAAACTCTAACCTAGTTATCACATTTTACAAATATTATTGACAGGCAGACGTAACCTGGAATATTTTACTGCTATTGACAAAAGCTGCTGGAAATAAATACCAGTTACGACGGGAGTGATTTTGAAAGGTTCTGAAAAGGATAAAGCCAAGCTCGCCGTTATATAATTTTATTTCGACGACCGTTTTCGATTGTCTCTGCCATCCCCTTCTGGTCTAGAAATGTCTACAAAGCCGTCATCTTGTGATGTCAACTGTTGTTATTTAAAATAATTTAGATGCACTATGTCACTGTAGTTAAAATACACCATTTTGAAAACATATTTTTTGGGAAACAGCAATCTATTTGAAAGTATTTATAAATAAAAACAGTGACAAATCATAAAAAATATTTATATATATGATATTTTCTGCGATTTTTGATGCCTGAGCTCAGCTCAGCTTCCTGCCTCAGCAGAGAATATATTTGTCACACAATATATAATAATTGAAGGTTTTCAAAATGTAATCGGCGACCCAGTACTTCTGCGCCCAGCCAGCTGCTACGTATACTAAGTGCTAGGTACACGCCCGTCTTCACAAAGGAATGAAAGGAGGGTCGTCGCATACCGTCGCTTTCTACGAATTCTGTACCTCAGTCAATAAATTCATTTGAACCAGTTAACAAATGAAATATAATAAAATCTGTCAGAAGAACATACTCGTATTAACAAAGGACGATGTATGGTATGTAAGTTGAAAGATGATCACTTCTCAGTCGAGATTGCATTCTCATTTCGATGGCCTCTTTCATAACGCAATCTGGAAAAGAGGACGATTTCCTGAGTAGTTTTGTGTTATCATACTCCACGGTGTGGCCAGTTTTTATACAATGGTCGGCAACAGTTGAACTAGAGTTCTGGCGTAGTTGCGTGTGGCGCTTGTGTTCACGGCACGTTTCCTCTACCGTACGGACTGTTTCCCGATGTTTGATTTGCCGCACTGGCAGAGGATTTACTGGAAACGTTTTCTTCGTGGCCTAGATCATCTTTCACTGACCAGAGCAGAGTCAATGTTTTTGTTTCCCTTAGACAAGTGGAACGACTGGGGTAGGTTACCAAAACAATTGCTAATGTGAAACTTATTTATTGGAAATAATCATTAGGGGAAAATTTTAAATTTGACAACCAGTCACTTGGTGAATCCCAATTTAAAAATTTTAAATTTGGCACGCAGCGGGTGAGACCCATACATTATTTTATTAATTAATCTTACAAAGATGTTAAAAGGGAAAGTGCCAACTTAACGTGAAATCTTAAACTTGAAACACGTCCACATAATGTGTTCCATTTAATTGACTCCCCATGAACAAATTTTGATGAGCTTCAGACTTTTTTTTTATTTTTTGAGTGTAGCAAGACACTCCACTCGCAATATGCGAGATACCAGGCATTACATATTGATTTAGTTTTATTTGTATGTAAAATTCTAAGTGTGTACTGTGATGTGCTCCCACTGGCCCTGGCTTCCACAGAATGAATGAATGTGTGTAAGAAAGTTTAGCAAATGCTAGGCGCGTCTCGTCTGTTTTGTGTCGTCATTTCTTTCAAACGCTGGGCATTGATTGTCTCTGTGCGAGAAGTAGGTTTGCCAACTGCTGAGCAGAACCTAGTGTTAGCAAAGATTCCTAATGTAGCTTGCTCTTAACCTCCTTGGCTCGGAGTTGGTCAGGTTACCTGCCTGACGAACGGTGATGCTCTCTGGGCTCCCCTCCACTACCCCTCCTCTCGTAACGGCTAGGCAGTGGTCAAGAGAGCTATGCATTCTCTTCTTGGTTCCTGGTACGGTAAGTACCTCTGGGTTTCGTTCTGCTGTAGCCTCGTGACTCGACTTAGTTCAGGCTCCATAGTTGTACTTATGCCTTTTCGTGAGTTTAATTCTGGGAGTAGCAGCTACACTATGTGTAGTAGTGATAGTTTGCTTAATTTCGTACAGGATTGCTAATTTTGTGTCGATTTTGCTGGTATCTGATTCCGAAGCTCTGATGACACTTCGTTAGCATAGTTCTTGCAATTTATAACTTTTAAGCCACTTCTTCGCCTGTTTAAATATGTTCAGTGTCTTTCGCGTTCTTATCGTAGTTGAATTTTAATATTTTCAGGGACTCGCGGTGCCTATACTGTTCTGTCGACAGAACACGTGGACGATATCAGACTAAGCCTTAAGCTTTTCCATCATTCAGTGCACATGAGTAGTTAATAATTTTATAGCTAATTTGCTAAGATGTTTCCTAGTGAGTGTAGCCTGATAATTTTCCCCGAAAATTGTCCATTCTAACTTGTAATCTGTGTACTTGTCGGCCCACGTGTGCGCCGATTAGCATGTTCCCTGTCGTGGTTATTACCATTAAATAGATCTTTTCCCTCTGTGTAGAAAGAACCGTTGCACGACGTATATCCTTTCCCTGTGCTAAGCGAAAGCCAGAGCGACCATTTTTACATATTATATAATGAAATCTTGATTTAATGTATAGTCAGAAGTTCTAGGGAAACTTTAACTTCCGTCTGTACACCGCACTTTGTGGTCTTAAACCAAGTGCGTTTGTTTCTGATAGTTTATCATGAGCCTAAGCCACTAGCTTGACACGTTATGGAATCGAAGTACTATTTCATTGTGTGCGAGTGAACCTTTGATCTGCATTCTCCACACTGCTTGGCTGTCGTCTTGGTGTATTGGTGTCGGGTGCTTGGTAAGTACCTGCATGGCTTGGAGTATGAATCTGTGTGTGAATGTGCTGCAATTCCTCTGTTCCCCCCTATGAAACGTCGTAATTAACCTTTACTCAATTTTGCAGGTGGGCAATTTTAGGGCCATGTAATTGTGGATATTTTGAACATTTTCTAAGGTGTGTTTTTTTTATTGTAATTTTAAAAAAATGGTCTTCCCTCCTTGTTGTTCTTGTTTTGAACAATAAATTAATTTGTCAAACTATAATCCTTTTGTGCTAATTTAAATTCTCCCCTCATCATTTATTTTGGATTAATGTGGGGTAATTTGTTCATGTATCTTGTCTCTGCTCCCTTCTGGAGGAGAGAATATTTGCGTTTCTGTTGCCAACATTTATGATTTTCTATTTAGATCCATAACTGCGGATCATTATTTAATTGTGTGCAGTTTCCTCTAAAAGATTACAGTAAAGGTAGAGCTGTTTGCTTGACTTAATTTATAGAATCAGAGTTTTGCTTAAGGGAAATGTATACTTCCGCCACTGTGTGAATATCGCCGTTATTAGATTTTGTGAGCAAGCAGTCAATTGTTAACTTCACAAATAAGGCTAGCTAACAGTCAAAAGAACAGTGGGCGAGTTTCAAACTATAATCATCAAATGGAAGTAACCATTTGGTGAGTCCGTTACATCAATTGATTAATTAATCTTACAAAGCTTTGAAAAGGCAAAACGCCAATCTTAAATCTGTTTTTAAACAAATTATCAAATAATATCGAACCTTGGGTGAAGCCCAATTCAAATTTGACAAGCAGTGGGTGAAACCCGAACGTTAATTGTTAATTAATCTTACAAGGATTTCAAAGGCAAAGCGTCAATTTTAAGAGAATTCTTAAAGAATAATTACCAGAAGAAAGGTTCCATTAACTTCGGTCAGAGATTTGAATCCCCCTGGGCACGGATGTTTGTGCCGTCTTTAGTATAAGCTAGTTCATAAGTAGTTTGTAAGTTTAGGGACTGATGACCTTGCAGTTAAGTCCCATAAGCTTAAGAAACATTTGAACTTGACCTAAGGAAACTTATCTGACAACTTTTATCACAACATTTGAACATGGCCTAAGGCCGAAACCAGGTAGTGATAATAAACAAAACTTTGAGTCAAATTGCGGTCAGCTCTTATTTATATATAAAAAGACAGGCTCCTTACGGCTACAAAATCGTAAACAGTTGAACACTTGAAAATTTCTGGTTCGATTACACAATTAAAATTTAAAGCCACAGTTCCTATATGACGCAACATAATAAACTAAGATACAACTCCGACAGTGTCCTGAACACTCCTGGGTGACAATATTAGACCTTAAGTCCGGCCGGTGACGCCAACCGATAAACACCACAGTGAACCAGATCCACGTAGTAGCCAGCGGGTGCAGACAGCATGATATACACCAACCAGAACACGTAACCCATACAAGCAATAAATTCAACACAGTTAGGTGGGGCGGTTCAAATGTTCAAAAGTTTCTTCAGCTCATGGGACTTAACTGTAGGGACGTCAGTGCCGAAACTTACAAACTACTTAGAAACTGCCTTATAGTAAAGACAGCACAGCATAGCATAGTGCCTCAGTGCGCTCGGCTACTCCGCTGCGGCGGTAGGGCGGTTACCCAAATTGCTTAAAAACTGCCAAATACACCCATTCTCTGAGGCAGTAGCCGAAGAGGGGGGCGGAAAGTACACTGCCGACAAATACCTTCTCGGTCAGGGCAGGTAACTGACCGGCAACGGTTGCAAGAGCAGGAAAAATACCCTGGTTACCCTTGAGAAATTGCAATGAAAACAACAAGCCGGTGGCAGATTATACGGCAAGCCGAGAAACAAACAACTCGGAAACAGAACTAGAAGAAAGATGTCAGACCATATAACAATGCATGACGGAAGGTACAAACCAACTTAGTTCCGCAGTAGCGTGAATACCTACACCCAGTCAACACGAAAGGTCGTTGAACGAGCATGGTACGGCCCGGGCGTTCCGCAGAACTCAGAAATTCTTTATGCTTTTGAACTGCCAAATACACCCTCTCCCGAGATAGGAACCGAAGAGGGACGGAACTAACACAGCCCACAAAGTGCGTTGGCGGCCAGATCAGGTAAGTGACCCGAAATAGGACGCAGATACGGTAATCAAACTTACGAAATTGCAACGAAAATAAAAGAAGCTTGCAAAGTTCACAACAAGCCAGCAAATTTCACCAAAAACAAGGTCGTGACAGAACTCAAAGATGGGTAGGTAATCCATAAACGATGCCACAAAAGATGAGTAAGGCTACTTATTGGCTCCACAGCGACGAAAGGAACGACGTCCTTGGTTGCACGAACGGCTATTCAGTTAGCATAGCACAGTACACACGTCCTCCAGAAACTTAACAACCGGTCATGCTCATGATGTAAAACACAATTCGCGCCAAAGCGCTGACAGAGGTAGACATTATGTAACACAGCATGGCCAACTTTTCTGCCCGGCGGGCGCGCCAGCGCTCTACGGCCGGAGTTCACTGTAGTTCACCGCGCCGGCAGCGACCGTGTGTCGCTAGTGTCGGCAACGGAGCGAGCGAGAGAGAGAGAGAGAGAGAGAGAGAGAGAGAGAGAGAGAGATAGCTGCGGAAAGAGCGAGACCGCACAGCACTGCTCTGCGCTGGACTGTCCCGCGGTCACATCCAACGTAAACCAAGTAACAGGGGAAGCGCAGCTCTGTAATGTGGTCGAAAAACGATATAACAAGCAAACCATTTAATTAACGATAAAAATAACAGTCTAGTTCGGAAAATTTGACAATTTATTACAACAGGTAGTCGGTTTAGATCTAAGATTAGATCATCTTCAGACCTCTGTAAAATACAATAAAAGACGATATGCTATAGAGGGAAACAGGTATACCATTAATAGCTATGATAAATTAACAAACAGGGTTAGAAAATTACGTAGAACAGTATATCTCGCTGTAGATGTTCAGGCGGTGAGCGTGCGGCGACTGCTAACCAGCGAGAGAATGCTGTGCGTTATAAAGGAAAAGCTCCGCCCACCGTCTGAAGCATCAGCACATCTTAAACCAATGAGGAACGTCATACAGTAAAACCTAAGACAATAAATGTATATTTATATATAAATAGCACATGATTGGTATAAAAAAATGTTCAAATGTTTGTACAGCTTAAGGGATTTGTGGCGACAAGTATTCAGCGGACGCGATCAGCTGATTGCAGTGTACGCAAGAAGTTCGTGCGCCTGCCGCTTGGGGCGCTGCCTTGCGCGCTTTTTCCTTGTCGCGGAAGCAACACTCATTGAAATAATTTAATTTCTGTTGTTTAATGTATCTGTGTTTTTTCCTCGTCGAAGATTTCATTTGCATTTTTGTTATGTCGGAAATAAAAGTTTTATTGCTCCATATACGGCATTGTTCTTCTGTAAATGGAGAGCAGATGTATTAATTATAAGAAGCAGTTAAAATATGTTACTGTGTACTGGAGACTCCGCGTAAGTTACGTAAAACAAGTCGCCGATTTCTTAACGCTAAAGAGTACAGCTACAGTAACATACAGCTTCAGATTTAACTACGGGGTCATCAGTCCCTAAACTTACAAACTACTTATGAAGTAACTAATACTAAGGACGGCAGAAATATCCATGCCTGAGGGGGGATTCGAACCCCCGACTGTAGTGGCCGTGCAGACCGTGACTGGAGCGCCTCAGTCCCCTCGGCCACCGCGGCCGGCTGGTATGAAAAGGCATTTCGTTAACTGTAATACATAGTTGCCATGTCTATGATAAAGAATAATTGAAGCATTAGACAATAAAAAGAAGCTGTCTGATTAGGAAATACCTGCCATCTATTGGCATTCGATAGTAATAACATTCAAATGGAAGACAGAATGTAAGCCAAAGATAAAATACAGCGATGCCGGTGGTTGCCGTGGATACAGCGTTGTGGAAACGTCGATAAGTGGTGGCAGTGGTGAAGCAGACGACGTGCCAAAGATGTAGCTGACAGGGACGCGGCCGGTCACCGTGGAAACAGACCGCGATAGCAGAGGCGACCGGTGTTAGCGCGAACAGCAGCGAAGGAGACGGCGCGTCAGAGATGTAACGGCCATGGGGGCTGTCCGCTACCGTGGAGACAGGCCATGATAGCAGGGAGGATCGGTGTTAGCAAGTACAACGGCAACTCGTCGATGCCATATTAGCAGTTGATAATAGTATTTAATTTTATTATTGGTTACCAATCAGATCAGTTCAAAACACTAGAATTTTACACAGCACTTATATTTTAACGCCTTAAATTTACTGTCAAAGGAGAAGCTTAGTAATTTGATTCTATTAGTATTGTACATGCACACTCGTCATATATACAATAGGCTTCTTCTGAAACATATATGTTTCTTAAATGAACTAGTATCATAAAAATACAATTTTAAAAGTAATGTTATGTAAGTAACAAGTAAATATTTTTTGTTAAAACGGAAATAAAAAACTAACAAAAAATGATTGGTTTTATGTGCATTTTCCCGCAGTTCCTCTGAAAAGATGCTGGCGCGCTTCGGGCGCCTGCAGCAGGTGTGGCAGTGAGACAAACGCTGCAAGGGGGAAACGAAGAAAGGCATTTTTTGCAACAGTGAGGCGACGAACTGCAGATGACAATGTCGTAGAGTACTTTTGTAATCGGGATTTTAGCACTAACATATATTTACCACATTTTTCCATTCGCCAAAGCAATAACTTTATCCTTTAATGGAATAAGGTCATTAGGCATTACTCATGTGATTATCAGAAATACGTACCTTTCTTGAAAAACAAAAACCTTTTGCATTAAGCTGTTTAACATATATAGAAAACTTTATTGAATTCCCTAAAGTAAAATGATAATTTTCGACGCCTCAGACTGAAAACAACAGAGAGATCACGTAAGGTAAATTACATGCCTGCTCGCCACTGTGCCCCACAGGCCGCTGCGCGCAGTGCGCGGGCCAGGGGCGCGGCAAAGGGGCAGTGTGCACCCGCGGGGCGGTGTTTGGCATGCCTGCTCTAACACGACCAAACCCGTCGCCGGCGCCGCACGCAGACGCACTGCCGGGCACGCTGGCGACAAAAACAAGGGCAGACTGCACTGTAAAACAAGTCGTGGCAGGAAAGGTGACCCGTCGTGACAGAAAAGCAGTCTGAATAGGGGGACAATGACCAGCTAAATATTATTAGAATTAACAGAAACAAACTAAGATCCTACAAATTAGAGACCAAGGCGGTCGCGAGCGCTCAGAGAATGGCCAGATCGGAGGACGGTACGCACGAGACGCGACGCGAGAGCCGCCACGGCTCACACACATTTCACAGTGTGTCGCTCCAGAATGCTGGCCATTTTCTTACAAGTACCGGGTGATCAAAAAGTCAGTATAAATTTGGAAACTTAATAACTCACAGAATAATATAGACAGAGGTAAAAAGTGACAGACATGCTTGGAATAACAGAGTTATTAGAACCAAAAAATAAAAAATAAGTTCAAAAATGTCCGACATATGGCGCTTCATCTGATCAGAAAATCAATAATTAGCATAACAAATTAAAGCAAAGCAAATATGATGTTCTTTACAGGAAATTTTCAATGTGTTCAGCAGCATTCCTCAACAAGAGCTGTAGTCGAGGAATAATGTTGTAAACAGCACTGTAAAGCATGTCCGGAGTTATGGTGAGACATTGGCGTCGGATGTTGTCTTTCAGCATCCCTAGAGATGTCGGTCGATCACGATACACTTGCGACTTCGGGTGACCCCAAAGCCAATAATCGCACGGACTGGGGTCTGGGGACCTGTAAGGCCAAGCATGACGAAAGTGGCGGCTGCTGACCACACGATCATCGCCAAACGACGCGCGCAAGAGATCTTTCACGCGTCTAGCAATATGGGGTGGAGTGCCATCCTGTATAAAAATCGCACGTTCCAGCAGGTGTTTTATCAGCCAGGCTGGCAATGATGCGATTCTGTAACATATCGTCGTCCCTCTTACCCGTCACGGCAGTAGCTATAAAACCAAAATGACGCAGTTCCTCGAAGAAAAAAGGCCCGACAACGGCAAATATGGTTCCAATAAAACCCCATGTCATTCCAAGCATGACTGTCAATTTTTACCTCTCTGTCTACATTATTCCGTGATTTATTAAGTTTCCAAATTTATACTCACTTTTTGATCACCTGGTATTTCCGGCAATCGAGATGTTCGCCGTGTGATCTGTGTTTCTTCCTATTGTTCCCTTGGCGCAGTCTGTTCGAACGCGCCTCTTGTTATATCCATTTCTTCGGCATGTTGTCGTTATGGGTTGCAGATACGCTAGAAGGCTATCTTGGTTGCAGATCGACCACGTTCTAAGAACAAGTGTACATAGAACGACTTCAAGCTGCGAGTTGTCGTGGCAACTGGAGGCATTCAGATACAGACCGCACACTGTGTCCCAGCTAGCCGACAGGTTTCCGTTTCAACAGGACGACGAGACACGGAAGGGCGTCGACCCGCTCTACCTCCATCGCGAGTTGTATCTTAGGGTGCGTTGTTGTTGTTGTTGTTGTTTTCAGTCCGCAGATTGGTTTGATGCAGCTATCCATGCTACCCTGTCCTGTGCAAGTCTCTTCATCTGACAATACGTTCGGCAACCTACATCCTTTTGAATATGCTTACTGTATTCGTCCCTCTGTCTCCCTCTACGATTCTTACCCCACACGCTTCCTTCTAATGCTAAGTATCTTAGGGTGCAGTGAACTGAAATTTTTCGCGCCTTTGTGGCCACGCTACAAACATGGTTTCCACACAGCGGTATAAACAAGTTGGCTTTAATTGGAGCATTATCCATATAAACGTTCGCCACAACCGGTGAGAGCGGGGACGCCATGGCGATGCCATCTGTCTGTTCGTAATAATTTCCGTCCCACTATTTCCCATTCACTGATTCCCTCGCTGGAGAGAGGTCGGACGCCGGCTTAAGTATCCACGAGGGGAGGGACGGAGGCGCGGCCAATTGGCTGCCACGTGACCTGCGCAGGGAAGTACTTCCACCGCCTATCGAGATGGGAGCGACGCCAGCGCTGCTAGTGGCGGCCGCCTGCAGCACACTGACTTAGGGACCACTGACTTCCGGCCTGCTGCGTCGCTGATGCTCTAACCAGGCATGAGGCGCCTGCGCGTTCGGCAACCCGCCAGACGCAACCGAGCTGCGTGTTGTGTGCGTCGGCTGACTGCAGGCGCGGACACTACAACAGCAAAAGCAAAGTCAGGAAAGTCGTGGATAGAGTTGAAAACCGGGATTTTATTCCCTTTAATAAAAGGACACGGATACCGGGCACAGAAAGGTGTCACTGACGGACATTTTCATCAAAATACAAAGACAATGTAATTTATTAGTAAGGGCAATATTTAACATCATATAACAGCTGGCATGAATAGATGAACATACAGATGCTCAGCAAAATACAATAAGGAGATCCTCTAAATTTAAAGGAAGAAGGGAGCAATCATTTCCCTTTACAAAAAACAGCTGAGATTTAAAAAGAACAATATTACAACAAGGGCATCACTTTTAAAAGAGAGAAACCAAGGAATAGCAAAGGCAGTAACAGTAGATGTTATTAAGAGTCGGCGCTACAGGCTTTGCTTAGGCAAGGATAAAATCACCAGCAGTGTAACTGAACCGTGCTTCTAAACATTGGCCAGACCACCCTGTGCAATTTAGAATGAAACCTCGCCACTTAACATAAATGACCATTTGCAGTAAACAAGACTAATTACTGTGTTCTGGCCCGAAATATGCACACAGTAACCCTTCATAGATTAAACTAATGCGCCTTTTTCTTATTTTAAACACATATGGCCAAGCTGAAATTTGGAAATTTTCACAATAAAAATACCTTTCAAAAAACTTTGGGCAAAACTAGACAATTAAAAGGCAGTAACACTAGATATATCAAGATACCCCTTTGGGTTAATACACAATTTTGCCAAAACCATCAACAGAGTAATTGAACAACGCCCTTTAAATACTGGCCAGAACAAGTTGCGCAACAGAGAGAAGGCTTAGACCTTTACATAAATGGCCGTTACACTGAACATCAGCTGGCGCACAAAAGGAGGAAAGGCAATAACACTAGATATATTATTAACAATGCCCTTTTTCGGATGCTATTTAGTCAATTTCCTTTCGTAGGCATATGGCTCAAATCAAGTTTGTAACTTCACAATAAAGATACCATTTTACGCAATACAATGGCCAAACGAGATGATGGAAACAATAGACAATATGTGATTCTTCAGTTTCTCCCGGCGTATTTGATGATCAAAAAGGGAGGATGTAGGCACTGCGTTCGTTCCATATACCGGCGCACTCTCAGGGAAGATCGCCCGCATTTTGAGAAAACACCAGGTTGGAACTGTTTTTTGTCCGCCGAATAAAATTCGTGCACTGGTGGGGAGCGCTAAAGATGATCTCGGTTTGAGGAAGGCGGGCGTGTACCAGATTCCGTGTCAATGTGGAAAGTCATATATTGGACAGACGATGCGTACCGTCGAGGATCGATGCGTTGAACACCAGAGGCACCACGATTGATGTATCCGAGCAAGTCGGCGGTCGCTGAACATTGTTTGTCGGAGAATCACGCCATGGAGTATGAACACACTAGGATTCTGGTACAGACGTCGAGATACTGGGACTGCGTCGTTAGAGCGGCCATTGAAATTCGCACAAGTGACGACCTCATAAACCGTGACTCTGGCTATAATCTTAGCAAAGCTTGGGAACCAGCGATTGGGTTAATTAAGAGTAAATCTAGCAAACGTAACGAAGTGACGACCACGGCGGACAGAGCCCTCACACCGACGTCAACTCAGACGCCGGCGCAAACGGTTCCACTGCGCGGTCGCGGCGCGGGGCGCGGACCGCGGAGGGGTCGCTCCGCGGGCCGAGGGCATTTAAATGGCCCGCTACCGGGCTAGAACCCAGTTCCCTTCGAGCAGCCGTAGCGTGCGGATCTCCGTGCCGGCGCGTTTCCAGGAGCTCAGTCCGTCAGTTCACCTGATGATGGCGACATGTATGATCGCCGAAATATTGTGCCCGTTGGACACTAGAGACCGGCAGTACACCCGTGGATTTTTTGATCAATAGACAATATCATCAAAGTCAACAGTGTAACTGACTTTGCCAGTGTAAATACTGGTCAGAGCACATTGCGCACATCAGGTAAAGCTTCTGCTACGAGTTTGCTAAACATTGTTACAACAATAATCTCTAAATCAATAATCATAACACATGAACACCTTTATAGGGAGAGGACCGCCACGGCTGACATAGGGGAGGAGGCGAAAAACATTTAAAACCAAACTTCCTCAAAGGCCGCGGGCTATCGTCACCAGACCACCCACAAAAGACACGAACAGAGGCTGCAAACTACAACTCACCAACGGCACTAACGACGACGAGAGGGAAAAGGGGCTGCGGGTGGCAACCGAGCCGCAGAAGGGCAAAACGCCAAATAAAAATCCGCTCGTTTCCCTCAATACACCAATTCAAGATCGTCCTCTTATGGGAGGCGAGACATTTCAAAACACGTAACTAACGCAACAGCGAAGTCAAACGTAACACGTAGAGTGCCATGCCCGTAATATTACGTTTCTGTCGTTTGTTCGAAGATTGCCGCGCCCGTAATATTACGTTCTCTGTGACTTTGCGAGAACTGCCGCGCCCGTAATATTACGGACGGCTGTTCCCAAACGAAATCTAGCTTTCGCGCGCATCATTATCCGTACGGCAGTTATCAGAAGGGAGGCAAACCCTTGTAGTAGACATCTCTGCCACTAGGAAGTGCCACAAAACTGTTCACTTTACGAAACAAGGGTTTGTGTCAGTTGACTGTGAGACATCAGTGCGAGCGTTAGACGCAACATGTCAAGCAGCAGGCCTTTGAGCGACGCCGAGATTCGCCGCATTCTTGATGAATCGCCATCAAAAACATCACTCAGATTGACTACAATAAGAATAAATTTCTTGTCGACCTCAGTGACCAGAGAATGTCTTATGTGATATTTGATCATCGTTCAGTCAAATGGTGGAGAAAGCTATCATTACACATTATCTTGATGGCAATTTCAAATGCATGTGTTCTGTACACTCAGGTGAGAAAAACATTTCTACCAGCCAGTTTATTATTGCGGTATGCAAAGACTTGTCATCACCACGTGCCGCCGACTTTCAGCCTGGTACAAGTGGTGCTGCGCTTTCACGACTGGATGGAACACATTTTCTGGAAAGAATACCCATTCCACCAGGGAAGAAGAAGGCACAAAAGACTTGTAGAGTGTGCTCAGAGAGGGGCAAGAAAGAAGCAGGAGTCGCCAGAAGGAAGGATACTTCATTCCAGTGTGCAGTATGCAAAGTGGGATTTTGTGTCCAGCCCTGCTTCCAGCTAAACCACTCAAAAAAGAACTATTTGCACTAAAAGTCGTTTGCTGATGTTTAATATTCATGATATTTGCATGTAATCATATAAACATTGCCATTTCTATTAATAAATAGTTTATAATACGAAAAAAAAAAACAATTTTTTACCTACCCGAAATCAGCGTTTCTTATTTTGATTGTTGTGATGAACGTTTACAAAGCAGGGAAATCTACGGGGCAAGTATTTGAAGAGGTAATAATAAGGTTTATTCCTGAGCTAGAAAAATATATTAATGATTATTCCTGAATCTGTACCACCAGGACGAAATACTGTAAAAATGGCCGGCGCTGGGGGAAGGAGACTGAGAGACTGGGCTGGCACTGGGGGAAGTCGCTTCGCATATATGGCTGGCACTCAAAGTGTTAACTCCAAAGCAGAAAACAGCCGGCGACGCCAGACACAAAACCTGTTCGGCGTTGACGCCCGAGCGGACCCGGCCCATGCGTCCGCATCGGCTGTCTCAGGCCCACTCGCCTGGCCGTCGCGTCTATGCTGCCGACGGAAACACCACGGTTGGGAGGTGAAACAAACACAAAACAGCGCGGCTTTCGAACAGAACGAGCCCGCGGCTCAGAAGTAAACAGTAGATAAAGAGTAACAATAAAGGCGATGATGACGCAAAAAATCGTGAATATGAAAGAAATGAATGTAGCAGAAACAAACTGTTGTAAACTTACACTACTGCCAAAACATAACAAGTAACTTTAAGACCATTAACGACCACGACATTCGCTTCAAAGCAACAGTCAAGTAACAATAATGTGTAAATAAGTCTGTATTCTAAAGGTAGTGTACCTCATACTCAGACATATCGATAATCGCATTAAAACTCTTCATTGTTATTGTAATCATTATCAATATTTCAAAGTAATTTCTGGAATATCTACTGGGGGGAGGGGGAGCCAACATTCAGGAATATGACGGAACCTGTCATTCGAACTGAAAAACTCTCCTTGAGATCATGCAGTGAAGGCTTTCACGACCGGCTGAAATAATCGCTGTTGTATCTTCCGGGTTATGTGGTCGTGGTCCAAGAAACATATCTGCTCCTGACGTTTCGTCCAGAGCTGCGCTGGACATCTTCAGAGGTACTACTGGTAGCGGTGAGTCTTGCCGACTCCTTGAGATGTGCTGTAAAATGAGCGACTTCAGAGTTATGTGCACTTCTTCCAACGAATTTTTTCTACTTCCATCTTTTTGCTTCCCATATGGTAGAAGGGCCAGTAAATATAGATACTGAAGTGTAAAGTTCGAAAGGTGTCTACACTTCTTATCTTCACTATTTTTTTAAATATCTCTACTATTGAACCGGTTTAAATATGCATTTGAGTGCTCACGTTTGTTGGACTTTTTTTATTATTTTAGTCCCTACTAGCTCCTCCAAAATGTGGAAAGCAAAGAACTTCCTCTTGTATAGGTTTGTTTTTGTATATTTTAGAGGAAGCAGTTTTCATAGCTCTTAACGTACTTGCGAGCACACGTTTACTAGACTTTTTTTTTTCTTTTTTTTCGAATGATCATTGTCAGATCCCTGAATGGTTATCCTGTAAAAAAAAAGGATATATGCAAAAACTCATCTTCTACATACTACAACACGAAATTAATAACTGCAAGTACTCACTGGCTGCATTCGGGAGGACGTTGGTTCAAATCCACCTCCGGCCATCCAGATTTAGATTTTCCGTGATCTTCCTAAATCACTCGACGCAAATGCCGGGACGGTTCCTTTCACAGGGCACGGCCGCTTTCCCTGCCCATCCTTAAGGTGCGAGTCCGAACACGGCGACGGCGACCCACTGCGACTGCCGACAACGACCGAGACGCAGCCGCCTGCTGCCGGCCCGCTGCGGAACACAGCGGCAGGCGAGCGGCGCGGTCGCCGGTGAGAGGCGAGCTGAGGTGTCTGCCGACTGCCGCGGCTGTTGCGCTGTCACTGGAGGAGGAACACGATGACGTTGCTTTGTTCTATACTAAGAAAACACGAAAGCTGGTAATGCGTTTATGTAACCGTACAGCTGCCGATGGAAGTTACAGGCCATTGATTAAAAGAAAAAAAAAAGTTTGATGACGAATTTAATCAGGAACTATTGTCGTTTAAATAAAAGACAGTTAAATTTCATACTGAGTTCTATTTCGGATGACATAAAACCACAGTGTCTAAGAAATGCAATAACTGAGGAAGAAAAATTACATTTTACACTCAGAAGTACGCAAAAACTCGCGCATTATTTACAATCTGCTCAACAACTGGTACGAAATACTGTCCCAGCAATGTGAATGTTGAAGGTGATTTGTGATGCACTGTGGACTCATTATTTCGTAATCAGAAACAATTTCTATCGATTCTCCTTTATATATTGGAAATGTACTCCGAAACTGCAATGATGTGTCCAGAAAATAATTCAATATAATCATATTTGCGTCGCATAAAGGCCATTAGTAACTTTTGACTCTTTTCATCTCTTTCCTTTCACACTTTTAATATTGTACCATAGTTTAATTCCGTTTTCTTTTCTGTCTTGGTACATAAAATTAATCGATTGTTACCTCTCGTGTAACATGAAATAAATAAACCTGTCCTGACCGTATTTTACACAAATGGCTATATTACTGTACATAATCATTTTTAAGAACACCATTTATGTAATTACCGATAGTTAACAATTTCTTAATTCCAGAATGAAACTTCACTCTGCAGCGCAGTGTGCGCTGATATGAAACTTCCTGGCAGATTAAAATTGTGTGCCGGAACCGGACTTGAACCTGGGACCTGTGCCTTTCGCGGGCAAGCGCAAAACCGACTGTGCTATCCCGACACGACTGACGATGCGCCTCACAACTTGCCCGCGAAAGGCAAAGGTCCCAGGTTCGAGTCCCGGTTCCGGCACACAATTTTAATTTGCCAGGAAGTTTCAATTTCTTAATTCTTTTGAACATAAACCACCGTTTGTGTTTAGTTTTAAGTTTAATAGTTAAGTATTGAGGAAACTGCACTAAGTTGCTACAAAAATGAAGCAAAACGTGTTACGAGATATTAATGAGTGTAGCTTCCTCTGAGTCTTCATTGATATGCCACGTCAAAAATTTACTGGCATAAAATGTTCAAATGTTTGTAGAGCTTATGGGACTTAACCACGCGGTCATCAGTCCCTAAACTTAAACTACTCATAAATTAGCTTATAGTAAAGACGGCACAAACATCCATGCCCGAGGGGGGATTCGAACCCCCGTAGCGCCTCAATGCGCTCGGCCGCTCCGCCGCGGCTTGCAGGCATACATCCATAGTCATAATTAAATAGTTTATCAGAATTTACAACAAAATTTCCCGACTGATGAAGTACAGTTCCAGGCCTATTATACATTTATTCGTGAAATTTGACAACTCTTCTTTCCTGTTACAAACAACAAATGCAAGTTTCAATCCGATCTGTAGAAGAGAGAAGGCACTGATGTCTTCTGCTTTTAGTTACATTCAATGCAATTATGTCTCCATAAATTAAAACGAACAAAATCTGAATTTACAGTTTCTTGAGGACCTATCCCCAACTGCTTCAATGCTTATAAACATCGTTGCTTGTGGTGGCCATTTGAGCAGCAGCTGAATATTATGTATTTTTACTGTAGTGTTTTTAAAGAAAACGCCTTTTGCTACTGCAAAACACTGTAGTGAAAATACAGTTTCAAGCAAGACAGATATGATTCCATTCGTTGATAAATAACAAGTTTCGTGCACTTAGTAGTCCTGTTTACCTACTGTGCTGTAGCTTTCGAGATATCTTTTACTAAAACATTTCTGTACTTGTTATTTCCTGCGTCAAATATTACAGGATATGTTTCTACTGTGTTTACGAACTTCTTTTCGTCAGAGTTCAAACGTTCAAATGTTTGTAGAGTTTATGGAACGTAACTACGGGGTCATCAGTCCCTAAACTTAACAAACTACTCATGAATTAGCTTATACTAAGGACGGCACAAACAGCCTTGCCCAAGGGTGATTCGAACCCCCGTCGGGAACAACTTCGCGTATCGTAGGCACAGAGTAACGTTTGAGTGGTAGGATAGCGCCTCCATGCACTCGGCCACGCCGCCGCGGCTCGTCAGAGCCTGAAGAACTCATTACCCTTGGGTGTTGTCATAAAACCGGTCTTCGGCGGGGGTCGGGTCACAGCACAGAGTGGTCATAGACAAATATATATGTTACTCTGTGGTCGGCGACAGCGACGCCACTGGTTCGGGACCGGATGTATCGCCGGTCGCCGGAGCAGGTATACGCCTATAATGACCACGCTGTCGACGGAGCGTTAAACACCAATCTTTCTTCCTTCCTTCCTTCCTACTCACTGACACTGACATATCTTCTGGAATGACGATTAAAATACGTTACTGGGTAGGATGCTACTGACAAGGTACATTCGCTAAGTGTTTCACTGGCATTGACCACATGTTTGGTGCAGGCCATTCCAGTTGTTGTTGGGTTTCATTTTTCCGTAGTAGAAAGTAGACGTTACGTTAATATCTTTCACAAACTCGCAGCTCTTATACAAAAACGTTTCCGGTTGTCTTTTAGGAGCGAAAAGATTTCATGAAATCATTCGATTTTGACAGTTATAGCTCGGAAACTATTCAAAGTAAAAATTTCAAATTTACAAAATGCTCTTTCATATAGATTGAAGTGGTATTTAAATTTCAAGAAATGTTGATCATTTCTCTGTAATGTATGTATGCCGTATTGTTCAGAATTTGATTTAAACAGTATCAGTAAACATTTTTATGGTATCCTGAATAGAGAGCCGTAGAGAAAAATGTACGTATACAGTGCGCCACGCCACACTTGCCGGCTGCGCTGCGCCGCGATGTAAGCGACCGGTCAGTCGTCAGCCCCCTGTTGACCAGCCGTGTCCAGTTCCGAGGCGAGGCGTCTGCCCATGCTGAGTGGCGGACGGCAGCCCGCAGCCTGCAGCGCGAAATCTATTACTTAATTATTTTTTCCCATGTTGAAGATGAGGGACTACATAATACTCCTAACGGAAATCGACGAGTAATAGAAAGAAGTTCAAGCCTGTTGTTGTTGTGGTCCTCAGTCCGGAGACTAGTTTGATGCAATACCCTCTCCTGAGCAAGCCTCCACATAAGAACGGCAACCTATATCTGTCTGAATCTGCTTACTGCTGTATCCATCTCTTGGTCTTCCTCTGCGGTTTTTACCCTACATACTTCCCTCCAACGCTAAATTCACAATTCCTTGATGTCTAAGAATGGGTCCTACCAATCGATGCCGGCCGCGGTGGCCGAGGTGACTGAGGCGCTCCAGTCACGGTCAGCACGGCCACTACGGTCGGGGGTTCGAATCCCCCCTCGGGCTTGGATATTTGTGCCGTCCTAGTTCGTAAGTACTTCATAAGTAGTTTGTAAGTTTAGGGACTGATGACCCCGTAGTTAAGTCCCATAAGCTTAACAAACATTTCAACATTTTGAACCAATCGATCCCTTCACTTAGACAAGGTATGCGACAAATTCCTTTTCTCCCCAATTCTGTTCAGTACCGCCTGAACCATGTTAACAAATTTCTCTTTTTCAAGAACGCTTTTCTACCCGTTGGCATTCTGCATTTTATATCCTCTGCACTGCGAACGTCATATGTTACTTTACTGCCCAAGTAACAAAACTCATCTACTTCCTTCAGCTCTAAAAAAGATAAAAAATTAATAATAAAATTATATAAGACGATCAAGAAATAATTCTATTTAATAAACTAAATTTACCTAAAAGATTTAAAGATGGAGGAGCAGCTATATTTGAAGGTCTCAAGAGAAATCACCAAATAGAAATTCTAGGTATTAAATTAATTATACCCTTATTAATTAATAATCTTCGTCTACTTAAACGTTCATAAATAATGTTTGATAAACAATCAATCTAATCCCTTTTTATGTTGTATGCACCTTTCAGCACATGGGCCATTCCGTCCAGCTGCTCTTCCAGGTCCTTTGCTGTCTCTGACTTCAAGCCTATGTAAATTTGTACCTTATTAAAAATGCATTTATTTTAATAAATAGAAAAAGTTTTGCAACAATGAATTAATTGCTGTCATGTTATTGCCAACTCTGGTCATTAAGTTTCAAAATGAACATTAGTTGCCGGCCGCGGTGGCCAAGGTGACTGAGGCGCTCCAGTCACGGTCAGCACGGCCACTACGGTCGGGGGTTTGAATCCCCCCTCGGCATGGATATTTGTGCCGTCTTTAGTCTTAGCTAGTTCATAAGTAGTTTGTAAGCTTAGGAACTGATGACCCCGTAGTTAAGTCCCATAAGTTGTACAAACATTTGAACATTTTTGAACATTAGTTCAATGAAACCTGGTATGGGGTTCTTGATTTACACAGCACACAAAGTGTTGCATTCGGAAAAATAACGATAATTCTGAATCTGAAGAGAACGTGGAACTCGGGACAAACCTGCTTATGTGCTGCAAACATCGCGATATCATGGTGGTGCGCGAACGATGTAGTTAGGAGTCAGTATTGGCGGACGTACGGACCTCTGTGTCGTTCAGAATGGCGCTTTCACTGCTCAGAGCTACAGAGACGAGATCCTACGACCTTTTGTTGTACCCTACGCTAGTGCCATAGTAGATGGGTTCCTTCTTGTGGACGGTAACGCTCCCCACAGAGTTGCACTGGTGGACAACATGCAGCTGAGGCAATTGAACGAATGGAGTACTAGCTTGTTCACCGGACACGATTGAGAATGTCTGCAATGCACTTCACAGACTCATTGCAGCCAGACCAGCACCTCCCACAAAGATTGGAGAGCTCATATTGCACTTAAGGAAGAATGGCCAAATATCTGTCAAGAGCTGATTGATAATCTTATACTATCCATGCCACGCAGGTGTGCAACTCTACTGGCTGTCATGATCACACATACCGTATTAGAGAGCAACGAGAATGACTTTTTCACTGTTATGTTAGCCCTAGGGTGCCTCTCTCTAAGTAAATGCGATGTAAACCTCGCGTAAATAGTTGAGAGAGCAAAGTATCGTACTCTATCTCACGCAAATTAGAACTGTAACCAATATCTGAACAAAATGCGTTGCCATATGTATATTGTGTATGATTCCCTAATTTAACAAATGTTTGTTAATCTATCGGACCAAAGTGCGTGGTCATCAGTCCGTAGCTTACAAACTACTTAAACTAAGGTAAACTAACCTAAGGACAAACACACACACACACACACACACACACACACACACATGCCCGGGGAGGACTCGAACCTCCGACGGCGAGCAACCGCGCGCTCCGCAGCGAGACACTTTAGAGCGCTCGGCTACCCCACCGCGGCAAAGGTGGTTTAAAATATTTAAAGGGGAGATACAATTAATCTCAAAGGAAGGTTGACCCGGTGCTCCATTTACTGCTCTTGCGGAAGAAAACGTCAACACTGCTGCAATCATTGTGAAATCACTTTTTGAAATACGGAACATTTCATTGGGAGCCACCCACACGTTCACGACAGAAACATTACACACGAGACGTTTTTGTACGCGATGGATTCCAAGACTTTTGATTCCCGAACAAAAGGACATTCGCGTGGAGGTCTGCATGAAGTTAAAGCTGATATGGCGTTTCTTACAAATGTAAGCACCGCAGATGAAACATGGCTACATCATTTTGATCCTGAGAGCAAACAGGAACGCTCAGTGTGGAAATCTCTTTCACCGCCAACTCCCAGTCTTCGATATTCATGTAATGGTTTATCAGCCTGTCGCACCTGCACACATATCAGTAACTGGACAATACTGAAGGGATATCCTGAAAACATGGCAAGTGGGTATCTGGCGCAAAAGACCACATTTCCGTGAAGCAGGCTAGATTCTGCACGAAAATAATACGCGGCCGCATATTGCCAATGTTGTTGCTGATCATGTTGCAAAGGTCCCGGTTTATATAGTTCCATGTGAATGTTTTTCTATTACTTAACTTGAAGAAACGCTTTCGTGGGAGGCATTATGCATCATCATTACTGCGAAAACTGTTACATGCTACTAAATGGGATCCGGGTGGAGGTCGATGCCTGTCGCTATATATTTTGGAATCGGAGGCAAAGTTATGGTGACATCGGAGTTCAAGGGAACAGGTCTAGTCAGTTGGAAGGCCGGGGCGCGCGACGAGAGAGCGTCGGTTATTCGGACCGTCCGTCCAGGTCTCGGCTCAGCGAGACCAGTGGTTGGTGGCTGTCTTCTGCAGATTTCCTAAGGACTCTGCAAACAGGCACGTGTCGGGAAAGTTCCGGCAGCAGATACGGCCCGTGAGAGGTCAGGGCAGCCAAGCTGCGCAAAATACCTATGAGAAATTTTAAAAATTGAATTCCTCATTCCTATGCACCTGAGGGGCAGTCTCCCCCTTCTAAAAAGATCGCACTGACGTGTTTTACGGCCCACTTTAGATTTGTAGTTTGATAAGTTTTTGCACACATTTTGGGCCAATTGTAATCTAAATAATAAAAAATTAATAAGAGTGTCTGAAACCCTTTTAGGAAAAAAAATTTGGTTCGTGGCGGGTTGCGAACCACTGACTTTCAGCGTCACAGTCTGAAGCATTGCCCACTACGCTATGGCTACCAACTACGATTTGCGTTCTTTAATCTCGTACTATTACTGGCCGTTGTTAAATGATATGGCATTTGTAGACACTAGATTATCATTTATCGTACGATGAATGGCGTGTTTTTGTTAATTCTTCAGTGTGTCATTTCTTTGAAATGACAAAGTGTAAGTTACAATAAGAAAATCACCAAATACGCAAGGCAAAATGGCATCAAATGTCAGTAAAATTTGGTGTCGAACGGTTGAACTGTTTGACCTAAAAAGTGGGAACACGTTACAGCGAGACATCGTCAAATCGCCGTTATTTTTTGGCAATATCTCTGCAACGATGCAAAATATGAAAAAAAACATAATAGAGTGAAGTTGTAGGGAATCTTCCCCTCTACCAATTACGTTATTCATTTTTATGTCAGATGAACGGTTCGTTTACAATTACAAATACTACCGTATTTTTTGCCCGAAAAATTTGAAAAAGGGAGTTTCTGGTCTCTGGCGCCCTACAATTATGTCTGTAAAATTTGGTGCTAATCGGTTGAACGGTTCGTCTTAAGAACAGGGAACACGTTACGGACAGACAGACGGACAGAAAGACAGACATCTGAAATTCGCCTTTATTTTTGCAAATATCTCTGAAACAATACGAGATATGAAAGAAATATAAAAGAGCAAAGTTGTAAAGAATTTTCTTCTCTACAAATTCGGTTATTCAGTTTTTGTCAGCTGAATGATTAAGCCGTTATTTTCATTTAAATTTCGAGCTGTCAAAAGACGATCACAAAGGCTCACTTTTAGTGTTACTACCGTAACCTAAAGTGGACCAAAAAAGTAAATATTGGCAGGGGAGAAAAGTACTATTAACACGTCTGAAAGTGAAGCAGTTGTTCAAGTGAATTTTCCGGAATTAATAAGTTTCCATCTTAATTTTTTTTTTTTTTTTTTTTTTTTTTTTTTTTTTTTTTTTTTTTTAGTGGAGTGGGGGGAGTGTTCAGGCGCCTCTAGAAATGTAGAAATGTGTATGTGTTTGTTTTGTTACATGGTGGTGTTATGAAGCAAAAACTGACAGCAAGTAAGTGATAACCGTAATAGTGGATTGATACAAATTAATAATAATATTAACGATTTATCTGGAACATACAATTTTTGTTCCGTATAGCGAAAGGTTAGCAATATGTAGTCAACTGACATCTATAGGCTGTACTTAAGGGCAGACGAACTTTTCCATAAGTTTACATAGCCAAAATTTAGTAGATTAAAGATTAAAAGTGATAAATGTTAGATGCGTAACTTAATTTCTTCTTCCAAGTGTGAATGATTTTAGTTAATTTTAAAATTTGAATGATAGGTATAATACTTGGCTTGAAGTTTCCTTCCGGAACAGAGTGTGGTGGTGGCGGCGAGGTGAAAACATAGCCGCAGCCCTGTGGCGGTGGAGCGCGCGGAAGCAGGCGCGCTAACCAGCAGGCGGTGGCCGCCGTGAAACGGTGCGAGCAGTCGCGAATAGATTTGCTCCAACACTCACCCACGCGGGAATGAGACAGGATCTCTGTGGGGTAGCGACCACTTTCGGTCGCTCATCTGTTCTAACATTCACTGTGTTCAGTCTCTACACACAATCGGCGTTTGTAAAGAGCCTGATGCCGCGGTGGAGTAGCCGAGCGGTCTAAAGCGTCTCGCTGCGGAGCGCGTGGTTGCTCCCCGTGGAGGTTCGAGTGTGTGTGTGTTTGTGTGTGTTGTCCTTAGGTTAGTTTGCCTAGGTTTAAGTAGTTTGTAAGCTACGGACGGATGGCCACGCAGTTTTGTTCGATAGATTTACAAACATTTGATTTTTGAAAGAGCATGATGATGTTAAAAGTTCACGTACACCAACAGCAATTAAATGAACAATGAAATTAATATAAATTACTGTTGCGTTTTATAATGACCAGTCCACATGATTGAGCTTCATTTTCTCTTTGACAGTGCAATTATTATTCCGTTTGTGTGAGAATATTTTAAACTGATATCCTAAATGGAATTTAAAAAACCGAATAAAGTGTGTTAGACTCGGGATTGGTAACTAAATTGAATAAGAATATCTAACAGTACAAGAGTACTACTGATGTCTTCGTTAGTAAGATACAATATAATCTATTTTACTGAAACAATAAAAAAGACAATAAAAAATAATTATCCAGAAACAATAGGCAAGTATGACAACAGATATAAAAAGTACAATAGTTATTCACTAAACTTTTGAAATTCGGCAAACTGCTTTAACTCAACCGCTGTGGATGCTTAACAGTTTCCTTGTAGGGAAAAGATTTGCATTTTTAACAATTTTAAGAAGGTTTTAAACAATATAATTAAATTTTTACAAGGAAGCAAACTTCTTAATAACAGTAGTCAAATTCCCCCAATGCTTGACCACAGGTCTTTTAAAACAACTCGCTTGTGCTCCCCTTGGTTACAATTTAATACGTTTTCAACAGATATAAGGAAAACCAGTTATTTTAAAATTTCATAGAAATTTTGAAGTTTGCCGAACGGCTTTTAACACGACCTCTGGGGATGCTTAACAATTTTCTTGTTTGCCTTTTAAAAATTTTAGGAATAATTTACTATGGTTGAATGAACAAGGTTGGCAATTTAAACAATATGATAAAATTATACAAGGAACCAGACTTCTTAATAAAGGGCCGGCCGCGGTGGCTAAGCGGTCTGCGGCGCGCCAGTCACGGTCTGCACGGCCACTACGGTCGGAGGTTCGAATCCCCCCTCTGTCGTGGATATTTGTGCCGTCCTTAGTATTAGCTAGTTTATAAGTAGTTTGTAATTTTACGGACTGATGACCCTGTAGTTGAGTCCCATAAGCTCTACACATATTTGAACATCCTAATAACGGTGGGCAAATTTGACAACAGGTAAAAGAACCACAGTTATTAAAAGAAAAGGCCTTAGAACCTACAACAACATACACATCGCCAGCGCTTGCTGTCAGCACTGAGTACACTTTCATGCCCTTCACAGCACACTGTAACTACATTGTGGGGAGGGCACCGCCACGGCTGACACCTGAACAGACCGAAAAGAAAATGGCTTAAGATTAAACTCTTCCCTTTACCTTCCTTGACAACGTGAGACAAGAACTATCAGGTAACGGAACTGCAGATCTACCACGTACCGTATTACCGGCTATGGTCAGCTCACAGAGAAATATCAACCAAACCAAGAACTGCAAAACTACAACTCTTCGCCGGCTGCAACGACGACAAGAGGTAAAAAAGCCAAACCATGATTTCCGCTTACGCCAGGGGGTGGGAGTGGAGTGCGGGGGGTGGGGGGCAACCAGGTCGCAGAAGGGCAAAACGCTGAACTTGGTAAGCAATGGCGGACTAAGGCTGTTGAGGTCCGGGGCGGCGGCGAAACAAAACTAGTCTCCCCCCCCCCCCCGTCCACTTGGAAATATATTACTATAAAACAGTAACTTTTGAGATTTGGACGCCCCCACAGGACTAGTCTAAGAAAAATAACTTTAGAGATTTGAAGGCCCCAGCAGAAATATATGCCGAGCGCTCAAAAAAAAAAAAAATAAATAAATAAATAAATAAATAAATAAATAAATAAATAAAAAATAAATAAAAAAAACTTGCTATCCAGGTATTTGCAGGCCCCCAAGAGCGGACGCCCGCCCGCCCGCTTAAACAGAAGGGACCGAGGGACCGGCCTCGACGCCCGACTCTGAGTCCGCCCCAAGCGATTCCGTCGGCTGCCTGAGACACACACACTCACTTCTCGCCGTCCGGCCCCGGCTGCGGGAATGCGGAAGACCAGAAGACCAGAAGCGAACTAGCGCCACCATAGGACAGAAGGAAAAACAAGGGAAAAGCGCCGCTGCAATTTCAAACAAGACGAGCCCCCGGCTCAATGTGTAACAAAAGCATAAGAGAAAAGCCTATTACTGATAGCAACTGCTGTAGCAACTGCTTTACATGGGTAAAGTTTGCTCTCTTACACAAATACAAAAGAGGAGTGCACTTATCAACAGCATTGCAAGAACTGATTCCAAAATCATACCCTCTTCCACGTGTCCGTGCTGAATCACTGACGTTTCGATGCCACCGTATGAGCCAATAGCGGACACCCACGATAGATCACGTATGCTACTGCTGAAGTGCGAGAATCAGTGCGTTCGTTCTCTTCCGTTGCTGCCTTCGTGCAGAAACAGACGCACTCCGGAAGCCCAGCTTCTGTGTGGGGCGAAAGGCCTAGTGCAAAATTTTAGCACCCGCCTAGCGGCTCTTCGGTGTCAGCCACTACGAGAACCGTTACGTTTCCTTTTTCTAATCCGCTAACTTAGACTGGCACTCATTCATTCAAATGTTGTCGGAGCCGGTGGTGTTGTGGTAAAGCGCTCGACTAGAAAGAGCAGGGTCGCGGGTTCCAAACCCGGTTGGATCTCGGATTTTTTTCAGTCTGCCCTTCAACCCATCCTTCACCTCTCAACGATGTGAGGAGTCTTCAGAAATGACACGGTTGTATAACTGGGGTATGCTAGGGACACGCGTCCAATCCAAAGAGTTGCACCAGGCCACACGAAATTATTATTATTATTATTATTATTATTATTATTATTATTATTATTGCAAATGTTTAAACGTTTGTTAAGCTTAAGGGACTTAACTACAGGGTCATCAGTCCGTAAACTTTCAAACTACTTATCATCTAACTTATACTAATGACGTCAGAAACATCCATGCCCGAGGGAAGATTCGAACCACCGACGGGGAGCGACCTCGCGCATCGGAGCATAGAGCCGCGGCCGCATTCAATGCATCGGACCTCAGGACGACTCCCGCTATATAGCCAATATTAACTTAAATCTCATCTTCTATTTACGAATCAGCCACCCCTTCCTATGGCGTCCATAAGCCTCCACCGCTTCGCCTTCCATCCTGACAACGCCTCCAACCCATCTTATTTATGCAGCACTGGGATGGGTTCTTCAATTTTGGTATTATCCGCGGAATAAAGGTTAAGTGCTGAACAGAAGCAATAAAAAGATCTACTGAAGATACTACAACTGTAGCGAAACATGTTTCGCTCGGTTAGATATTGATATAGGAAAACACTGATTTTATGTAAATTCAAGAAAAAAAAGGTCACCAATTCCTATTTTCATAAAACAGAAATTGAAATTCCCAATTTAAAATAGCACGCCAAAAAGCTGTGCAAGTTCTTCGAAGTCATTTTTGGATCCTTACAGTTTCAAAACCTAAAAAATATGTAATTGCATGTAAGTAAAATGATTTACAAAGAAAATAAGCCTAAAACCGTTACTGTAGGTCGATCTAGCCAATTTCGGAAAAACCCATACCTGCCAACTTTTACGGTTTATCCGTAATATTTACGGAAACTGCATCATTTTACGGTTTTACGGTTGGTCGGTGTTATTTTACGACTTGCACAAAAAACCGAAACGTTAACGTTCGATAATCACACCATATATGTTCAATCGATTGTTTGTGCGGGTCGAAGATAAGTCTACGATAGTCAAAAATTTATTCATTGACCTGATTGGTAGTTTTAACTCTGATGTTCGTGACGCCGTGTTCTGTGGTGACGGCATTGGAATTGAATTTAAAGGCGAGATAACAGTTCTTAAAGTTTTATGTGGATCTCAGGTGTCGACAGGCTCTGCTCTTTCTTGTTTCTTGTTAAAGTTTTCTTTTTTCTTGTTAAAGTTTTCCTTTTATGCAAGAGAGAAAATTAGGCTATAGTCGAAGTAGCATATCATTTGCAGTGTGCGTTATTATTTCTTGCCTATAAACAAGTTTTATTGTGTAAAACCTTTTTCAGCTATATCATATATGCTTAATTTATCAAGTAAGTCCGGTTTTGTATGCTCTAAACGAATATTCACAGTGCCTAGTGCTATTTAACGTGGATTTCTTCTTGATATGTCCGCTTGAACAATGGCCTATGACGTATGTAGATACGATTACATTAGTGTATTTTGTAACCCTGAAAAATCATTATTGTCGTCAAGCCGGAGTATGTGGAAATTATTTCCCAGATTTTTTGCGGCACGTGAGTTTTACTGAAAGCGCTTTTCAAAAGTTGGCAGGTATGAAAACCCCTGTTATAACGATAACACTATGAAAGCAAAGTCCAAGCTTCCAAGCTTTATTAACACAGCACTTTCACAAAAGGAACAGTTACACAAGTCATACGTCGGTTGGTCTTCAATTGGTACGGCACGCCAATCACGTAGAAATGCCCAAGGAATCTAGAGCCGGAAGTGGCAGGTCACTATGGAAATCCTCAATAAATTCAGTCTTCCTGAAAGCGAATGTATCACTGGCGAAGGCGAGAGTACACTGTGTTGCTTAGACAGGTGCGGCCGCCTATATTCGGTTCTGGTAGTTCGGGTGTGAGCCAGGCGGTGGCGCCGTGGACGTCTAGTGCAGACTCGCTTCCATCTCGCAACACTAGCCCTCTAGCGGTCCAGTCGAACTGTACCGTGCGGCCGGCCGGCGAGCCTTCGGTCTGCGCGCCTTACTTCCTTGTATAGCTTGTGCTGCAGGCCGTCTACTTGGCGTGGCGCCAGTGCTGAGTTGCCGGCCGGCGGTGGCGTGGTACTGGATACCACAACCCCCTTCAGAAAATATCAAGATATCACGAAATATAATTATTATTTTAATTTTTCAAATAAGGATTTTTTTTTCATTTCGCCCTCTTTATTGGCTTTTCGTGCATCAGAAAGTCTCTTTTAAAATATGAGCTCTTATTCGCACTATTTTTAAAGTAATAAACATTTTAAGGTGATGAACATTAGGTGTCACAAAATGCTTGGCCTGTGAAGACATCTCTGAAGCCTTCGCTCCCACTGTCTGCTAAGGCCGACTGCTCACGAGAGCATCAGGTCCTTCGCCCTAGGGCAAGAGGAGTCAAAGAACTGAGTGGAATATGTTATTGTTGTGGTGGTCTTAAGTCCGGAGACTGATGCAGCTATCCACAATACCCTATCCTGAGCAAGCCTCTTCATCTCCACATAAGAACGGCAACCTACATCTGTCTGAATCTGCTTACTGTATCCATCTCTTGGTCTTCCTCTGCGATTTTTACCCCACACACTTCCCTCCAACGCTAAATTCACAATTCCTTGATGTCTAAGAATGTGTCCTACCAATCGATCCCTTCTTTTAGTCAAGATATGCCAGAAATTCCTTTTCTCCTCAATTCTGTTCAGTACCTCCTCATTAGTTACGCGATCGACCCTCCTAATCTTCAGCATTCTTCTGTAGCACCACATTTAAAATGTCTCTATCCTCTTCCCGTCCGTACTGTTTATCGTCCATGTTTCACTCCCATTCAAGGCAACACTCCACACAAATGCCTCCAGAAAGGACTTCCTTAAGATTCAATCAATACTCGATGTTAACAAATTTATCTTTTTCAAGAACGCTTTTCTACCTATTGCCATTCTGCATTTTATATCCTCTGTACTGCGACAATCATTTGTTATTTTACTGCCCAAGTAACAAAACTCATCTACCTCCTTTATTGTTTCGTTACCTAATCTAATTCCTTCAGCATTACCTGATTTTCTTAGACTGCCTTCCACTGCCCTAGTTTTGCCCTTGTTAATGTTCATCTTATACGCACTTTTTAGCACAATGACCATTCCGTTCAACTGTTCTTCCAGATCCTTTGCTGTCTCTGATAGAATTACTATGTCGTCGGCAAAACTCAATGTTTTTAATTCTTCACCCTGAACTTTAATTCCTTCTCCAAATTTCTCCTTGCTTTCCTTTATAGCTTCCTCAATGTACAAACTGAATAACATTGGAGAAAGGCTACAACCCTGTCTTACTCCCTTCCCAACCACTGCATCCCTTTCATGCCCTTCAACTCTGACAACTGCTGTCTGGTTTTTGTACAAGTTGTAAATAACCTTACGCTCCCTATATTTTACTCCTGCTTGCTTCAGAACTTGAAATATTCCAATCAACATTGTCAAAAGCTTTCTCCAAATCTACAAAAGCCAGATATGTAGGTTTGCCTTTTCTTAATCTATCTTCTAGGATAAGCCGTAAAGTGAGTATTTTCCCGTATTCCTACATTTGTCCTGAACCCAAACTGATCTTCCCTGTGGTCGGCTTCTACTAGCTTTTCCATCCTTCTGTAAATAATTCGCGTTAATATTTTGCAACCATGCAATGGCGGCTCGTACAAAATTTGACCAGTGTGCAACAATATAACAAAAATAAACAGGAAACAAAATATACTAAAATAAAAAGTCAACCTTTGTATGATTGCCTTTAATTAAATATCAGTTAATGTTGTATTGACAGTAAGACCTTCAGGGGAATCTATAACAGCGTTGCCAACTGCTGTGTATCAACTGCAGGTAGTAAATATAACGTTTAAAATATTTATTTTATTTACAGAAATAAAAAATTTGTACAGATGTATTTGAATACGAGCGTCACACAGGTAGGTTTGAGAGACAACGCGCAGACGCCTGAGCCAGCGCGCTATTTGAATCTATATGCCTCAATATTCGTCATATACTATTCTTTCGCAGCCGTTACACTCAGCGCGGAGAGAAATATTGATGTGGTGCTGCAGTCGGTCTCAGCACACATGAGTCGTCAGGCCTGACGTCACGCCTGCGCATGCGCACTAGGGAACAGACGACTGCGCCGCCTCTCTGCTCACGTACCAGCGTGTCTGAATCCCACTTCAGCACACGGAGCTGGTTTCCAGCTATCGCGGCGAGAGCGCTCCAGAATGCGTTTTCATGCTTGTTACTAGCATTCTAATACGTATTGGAAGGGAATTGGCATAATTTTATTGTGATATCTGGATCGCATTCCAAGAGAAACGATGTAATTTTACAGTGATTTCTCGCTTGCTTTCGAAGAGAAATGGCATAATTTTAGTAATATATTTACAGTGTGCTGCAGCACATTAGCACATTATCACCAGCCGCCACTGCAACCATGAGTTATTAAACTTATGGTTCTGTAGTTTTCACACCTGTCTGCCGTGCTTTTTTTGGAATGGGGATTATTTCATTTTTCTTAAAGTGTGGGGGTATTTCGCTTGTCTCATACATCTTACGCACCAGATGAAATAGTTTTCTCATGGCGGGCTCTCCCAGAGACTTCAGTAGCTTTGAGGGAATGTCATCTACTGCAGGGGCCTTGTTTCGACTTTTCTTTCAGTGCTCTGTCAAATCATCTCTCAGTATACTATCTCCTATTTCATCCACATCTACCTCTTGTCCCCTTCCTACAATATTGCCGCTAAGTTCATTTCCTTCATAGAACCTCTCTGTATACTCTTTACACCATTCATCTTTCCCTTCTTTGCTGAGAACTGGTTTTCCATCAATGTTCTTGATATTCATAGAGCTGTTTTTCTTGTCTCCAAATATCTCTTTTATTTTCCTGTAAGCTGTATCTATTTTACCCTATTTATACATTCTTCTACACCCTTGCATTTGCCTTCTAGTCGTGCTTAGCCATTTTGAACTTCTTGTCAATCTCATTTCTTAGTCGACTGTACTCCATTTTGCCTCTTTCATTTACTGCATTATGATATTTTCTCCTTTCATCGATTAAATTTAGTGAGTGGAATGTATTTAGAAGTATAGGAACTCAAAGCAGTCGCTTCTAAACTTCAGTTCTGAGTGGAATGTATTTAGAAGTAAAGTTTAGAAACGACTGCGTCGAGTGCCGCGCTGCGAGAATGCCCGCGGCACGGTGTGCTGTGCCGGCGCGCTACAGCCCCTGGTGTCCACTGCCCAGCGCCTGCCGGCACGGCACGGCACGCCCACCTCGCCTGCGGCCGCCGCGGCCACTGCCGACTGCCGCCCCCTGGCGGGCAGCGCGGCGCGCGCTCCGACCGGCGGCTCTGCGCATGCGCACACGGCCGCTCGCTCGCCGCCACCAGCGCGGCCCTCGCGGAGTCGCCAGTCGGCTGCCCGCTTCCTCGCGGTCCAGGCGGGCGTGTCAAGTGTCGGTGCCCACAGCGCAGCACAGCACAGCGTCTCTTCTCGTCTCGTCTGACATGTGACGACCACTGCTGTCCCGCACACGGCGACACGCGCGACGTTACACCATCCACCAGGTAAGTGTCCAACAATCTACTTATTAAATGTGACGCTCTTTGGAGGCTAGCGTCTCAGGTGATTTTCTACCGTACCTCTTTCTTCTGAGAAGGCCACGTCAGACTCGCGGCATGCGGAAAGGCCAAGCTACGTGACAGCTGCCCGTAGTGCACAGCGTAGTCTCTGACAACACTCACACATGCGACACACGTGTTTTATTGCGTCCGTTAATACCGGTGCCAGATCTTTGGACCTCCTATTGTTTTGGGCAGTGATCGTATACACAGTGAATACTTTTCGCTGTAAGAAATTGTTCTGGTCTATTGCTGAGATTATATTTATTTATTACTGTACCAAATGTTTTTTTACAAAATTAAGAACACGTTTTGAGGGATTTTACTGGCTGATATTATATAAAGTAAATTAAACTTTTAAGGGGCAACCCTCAGTCACAAAGTACGAATATAATCGTAACCAGGTTTCAATGCCGCTATGGGCACCTTCTTCAGACGAAGATGTTAAAACTTCATGTCAAGCTCTAAAATAATACAAAAAATATCTGTCATAATATGTCAGATATTTTTTGTATTATTTTAGATCTTGACAGGTAGTTTTAACATAATATGTCAGATATTTTTTGTATTATTTTAGATCTTGACATGTACTTTTAACATAATATGTCAGATATTTTTTTGTATTTTTTAGATCTTGACATATAGTTTTAACATATTCATCTTCGTCTAAAGAAGATGCCCATAGCGGCATTGAAACCTGGTTACGATTATATTCGTACTTTGCGACTGAGGGCTGTCCCTTAAAAGTTTAATTGTATTTTAACGGTCGCTGATTCACAGCCATGCACAAAACTGTATAAAGTAAATGTTTTTTCTGTTAACGCTTGGATGTAGTAGTGCTAACAATTTCGTAAGATGATAATTCCAAAAACTGCTTTCTTTATTTATTGTTCCAGCACTGTTTTCTTTTCTGCACATTGTTTATAGTTTCCTTCATTGCTAGCATAAAATGCAGTCTATTAGTATAAAGACAAGCACTGTATAACATAATCAGACGAAATGGTAGCACGTAAGCTAATGTACAAAACAATCTACGAATACCGCTGCTTTACCTGAGGATGGATCAAACGTTCTGAAACGCTTTGTTATATATAAGAAAACGGAAGGGAAGAACTGGTTTGATGCTGTCTTCATTGTCGATTGGTGAAATACATTTCATTTTACTGAAACAATTATCAACTGTTGGATTGAAGGCAATAAAAATGCATAAGACTATTAAAAAATTTCGTACATGATATGGATTGTCCAAAGTCCATTGTTAATTACTTTATTTTTTGTAGTCAATTTGACTTCACTGCAAGTTGTAGAATACTATAAAAACCTTGGAACTCCATTTTATTTACATCCTTTTTACAGGAAAGTCAAAACCGGTTTCTTAATAATAATAATAATATACTCTGATACTGATGGAGTTGCTACATGTGTCCGAACTTAATGTTTCTTGTGTTGTGATGTTTTCACTGATAGGCGGTGTTATGAAGCATTCAATTCACCTGCCACCGCTGCATGTCTGCTTCGTATCCTCGAGGATCAGGAAACGATATCTTCTTCTCTACTGTGGGTGCATGCAATTGGATCGTACAGTTTAAAACTATTGCTTTCCAAAAAATGGAATGAAGTATTGCTTCCCATCGGTTGTCCAGCAACTGAAGAAGAAATAATCGTATGCGGTGTCGTGCTTTGATCCACGACATCGCACTAGGCTGCATTTCAATCTCAGCCGGAATCGAACCGGCACATGCGGAAACTAAGTGCGATGTATGAGACAGCAATCGCAGTATGACTCGTGACAGATTCCGAAGAATGGCTGTGGTGAATGAAGAGGAACCTTCGTCTGAATACAGTCTATTCCAAAAGTGAAAAACGTTCGAGACACCAGACAGTGAATCACATCCAGTTTCTTGCTTGTCGTGGGCTGTTTACGCTAGAAAGCGAGAGTCCAGTGGCGTGATGACAGTAATGAGGCTGTCGAGACACTTTTGTAGTGGCTCGACAGCGCGACCACTGACTTATCCTGTTCTTGGAGTTTTAATAACTGACCACGGGAAGAAACCATTTGGAGTTTATTAAGGCCTGGGAAGTGGCAGGAATGCAAAGCTTTATACTATTACCACTGGACGACTAAATAACTCCCGTGAGGCGTGGTTAATTAATGTGCAGAAATCAAACATAAGACCTATCGGGGATGGTACGATCACCTGTGTGGGGTATTACTCTGCATTGCGTGGCGACCGCCAGCTCTTGGCTTTGAGCGCGGCGTGCGGTCCCGTTAGACGGCGGCGGCACGCCTGGGCAGAACGCCGACCCCCGTGGCCACCTCCCCTCCCCTCCCCCCCCCCTCCTACTCCTCCCACCATCCGCCCCCCACCTGTCGCGGCCTCCTCAAGAGTTCCGCACGCCGCGTCCGGGAGTGCCGTGACGTCACGCTTTCACACGCGTGATATCACCGCCGCTGTGGCTCACTGCGGTGTTTTACGTCTGAGTAATAGCACTGCGCAGATCGGCTGGTCGAAGTCGCCGTGCCTATTAACGCAGTAGCGAACCTACGAATTAGGCTGGTGTAAGGATCAGTCCTAAACCAGCGGTTGTTTACGGTGACTTGGGGATAGTGGGGCAGGTGTGTTGTTTGCGCCAGCTGCACTTGTGTGTAAGAGGCGGTTGTGCAAGTGACTTGTGTTAAGTGCTACGTCGCCGGGAGCTGGCGGCGTTCGGCTGGCGCATGAAGGTCGGTGCCGCACGGATGGGAGTTTCCATTTCGACAGTGATTCAAGAATTGTTGGTTAAGCAGTTTCTAGGGTGATGATCGTGTGACATTTATGGCCATTAGAACCCATCTGGGGTCGTGTTCGACCTGCCAGGTGTAAGTGTTCTCAGCCGACGCCACTTCGGCGACTTGCGTGTCAATGATGACAAGGACGATCCTACATGCAGTCCCCAAGCCGAGAAAAACTTCGACCCGAATCTGGGCTCCCTGCGTGGCAACCCACCACTGTCCACTAAACTGCGGAGGCGGCCCGTGTCCGGGGTATATCGTGAATGAGTACCACAGACGAGCTAACAGCCGTACAGCCACACTCGATAACCTCTCACGCGGACACTGTAAGAAGGAAAACAATGCAATAAATAACGACTCCATACAACATAGGACATGCTAAACCAACACCACAGAGAAAGTCGCGATGCTCTCATATGACGTCACGCAGAGTAGGCTGCGATTGCGCATCTGACTGACCGACCGCTAGGTCGTAGCAGGCCGTAGCGTCTAGCTAGTGAGCTACGTAATAGCGGTCTACCCTGCGTGACGTTCAACGAGAGCACCGCAGCCTTCTCAATCAGTGGTTGCCGCGTGGTCTAAGGCGACACACTACGGACTGGGCGGCCCTTCCCTCCTGAGGTTCGAGGGCATAGGTGTGTGTGTGTTGTCCTTGGTGTAAGTTAGTTTGTAAGTCTAGGGACTGATGACCATATTAGCAACAGGTTCACAAACATTTAGATATTAATATTCATTTTTTTCTGTAACATACAGCCAATCTTGTAAATTATATTCTACTGATAAGACCAGTTTCGGCAGATTATAGTGTCACCATCAGGTCATTTAAATACGCCACATCAGAGAGAACACCTGGTAAAACTGGACATGATCGCCAGCATTATTGTTGGCATGCCTCTACATAAACTGTCTCCCACAATGTCGTATGGTTTAGGTCAAGTTGAAACAGTTATTGACTAAAGAAGCCGTGCACCATCTGCCACATATCACATTGTAGCTAGATATGGGACACATTTTAATTGTGTAACGACATTGCAACGGTAATGTTGGCGATCAAATACAGTTTCACTAGGTTTCCTATATGTACTAGTGTCTGTAAATTAAACATTCGACGATGCCAGTATAAGCCAATGGAACCGGTCGTCTGAATATCATTAGTGATCTTGGCTGTTTGCTACATAATAAACCTACTTATAGGATCTTATCAAAGAATGACCAACTTGTTGCAGTATGGTTGACATGCTAAATCGGGTTAAAGTCTGGTAAACAAGCTATTCCGTCAGCTTCAAGCATGTAGTACATCAGAGCAGATCTATGGAGACGAGCGTTACACTCACCATAAGGAACCCACCTTCTATGGCAGCAATATACGGCACAAGGATCTTGTCTGTATACTTCTGAGAAGTTAAAGCGCCATTCTGAACCACTTAGAGGTCCGTACGTCATCCAATATTCTCCTACCCACACCATTCGTCATCCACTATCATACGGTGATGTTTCCCGCACATAAGCTGGATTGTTTCGAGTTCCACGTTCTCTCCAGGTAAGGAACGACGACTGTCCGGATGAACACAAAATCTTGACTCATCTGTGAACAGAACTCGGCACAATTCGTTTCGACTGCAATCCGCCCAGTTTGTGCGGGATAGAGGTTGTCGTGGCTTTAATGGGACATACACCATATGCTTTGAGTTTAGAACCCTCATACATCTTGCCGATGGACGACCTTGGCCTTGCGCTCTTTTACCGGTTTATGCTGAAATCGCGTCCAGAAAATTACACATTGGGACACTCCAATAGCCGGCCGCGGTGGCCGAGGGGACTGAGGCACTTCAGTCACGGTCTGCACGGCCACTACGGTCGGGGGTTCGAATCCCCCCTCGGGCATGGATATTTTTGCCGTCCTAGTTCGTAAGTAGTTTGTAAGTTTAGGGACTGATGACCCCGTAGTTAAGTCCCATAAGATTTACAAACATTTGAACATTTGACACTCCAATAGATGCAGCCAATCCCCTTTGTCCCACTTCCAACCAGTCTCTTCGAGTAAGTCACATTGTTTTTGCATTGCAATACCTGCTCACTACACTATGTAAACCCACCTCCTGCTTGTAAACACGAGCCAACACTAACCCCATCTGCAGCCCATCTTATCTCAACAGATTGTTATGACCAGTGAAGTTTTTTTAAGGCTAGGGACTAAGAAACTCAGTAATTTGTCCCATAGATTTACAACCATTTGAATATATCAATTTGGACACAACGGGCTGCGTTTGTCGCCAAGTACTAGTAATGGTCACTGCAACAATGATCGAAGTAAACATGGTTATAACTGCATCATCCCAATAGAAGGAACAGTATGTGGCGCCCAGCACATGAACCGAACGAGTGGTTCAAGGCCTTGGTGTCTTTGTTGTGCATTTTCTTGGTACGTAATGGAACCCCCCCCCCCCTCCCCCAGCTTTGGAAGGGATTTTGAACGGTCCACTGTACGATGAGCTGCTCGAGGACCACCTCCGCATATTTTCGGCCTTCCAGAAACGCGGCCTGTAGTGATTCAAGACATACCGCGCCGTCATATCGCCCCCATGTCGCCCATGAATTGTCCAAAGGGTGAGATGGTCAACCTAAGCCCGAATTTAAACCCCATTGAGCGTGTATGATATTTCATGGAACGCACGCTCCGTGCCGTAGATTCTACACGCAGTAACAGGCTATAAATGGCTGCCGTTCTACATACGGTTTGGTGTCAGCCAGCAGAGCATTACCCGAGACAGACTTCCACGGCGTGTCATTACAGTTCATAGCTTGTAATGTTTGGTTAGGATATTATATAGAAGTTAACAAATATGGCATTATTTATTATTTCTTTGTATGTTATTATTATTAAGAAATATAAAACCACCACCACATAAATAGTAAGTTGAAGCAGTTAAGGTCTCTAAATACCGTACGATCTGCACTTTATAATTGAAATTTGTAAATTTTTTGTATGTAAATTTATTTATCTAGTATTTGGATACATACTGATAACAGAAAATGGTTTTGCAGAAAGACATCTGACGACGGCATTTACGCCGAAAGTTATCTCGTGATAAATAATTAAATAATACGTTACAGTGTTTTTGTCCAAGGTTTTACAAATATAAATCCAGCGATCACAGACTGCAGACCACGCGCTGCTTCCACAAGCTGCCTCCATTCCCTCCTGTCTTGCGCCCGGTTCCTCCAGGTGTCTTCAGTCCACAGCGCTGCCTTGGTCGTCCGATGGGACGTTTGGTGTTTGGTTTGCCTTCTAGTGCCATCTTCGCCTGTCTCCATCTGGCATACGGGCTACATGGTCCACCCACAGTATTCTCTTGCTCTTTATCTTGTGTAAGTTATTTAGCTGTCACATCAGAAGGTAGATTTCCTCATTCGTCTTCCGCCTCTATTCTCCGTTATCTAAAATTACCGCTGGCCATATCACCGTGTTATAGAATTTCATCTTCACTGATTTAGAGCCGAGTTTCACTTTGAGGGAATTCATGCATTTCACTCCGTTATTCTTTCCTTCATGTCCATTTCTATTTTGTTGTCCGTGGTAAACGAACATGCCAAGTATTTGAATTGGTGAACTCTCTTGAATCTCATGCCATTTGTCTCCAGAAATTCTTTTTGCTCTCATCTTCTTCCAAATTGCATGAAATCTGTTTTAATCTTGATTTACTTTGAGCCCAACCTTCTGCGCATAGCTGTCCATTTGTTATAAAACATTCATTTAAAATTATCGCTTATGGATTTCATTCGATGATTGAACATCATCAGTGCAGTCTCGAGTCCTAATGACTCGTGCAGACCTCATTAAACTTTTCTCCAGTCAAAATAAACAATATAAATTAAAAGGCCTATCAAATGTGTGTTACAACATCACACTTGTTAATGTCAACAAATACTGTCTCTTCCTGGATAGCATAATTAGTTAAGGCCACCGCTGGCCCGGATCGGGAAATCTTGGTTCGAATCCCGACCCAGCACAAATTTTCAACTTTGCCGTTGAATATATTTCAATGCCCTGAACGTTAGAGATGTTTCAATATTTCGAATTCAAAGCCTAGAACGATGAAAATATAGTGGTAAAACATAGGAACTTGGATGAATAATCCAACGAGACGAGAGCAAACAAAGGTAAACAAAAACAACACCAGGTGGCGTAAGTACACAGCGCTCTTACCGACAGAAGTTTGCAAAAGTAATCATAAGAAGAAATTATGTGGCTCACATGAGACATGTATAAGGCATCGCAATAAAACACAGATCCCTTCATCCCAAATTAAAGTGCGCAAGTAAAAACGTAAAATTAAGATAAACACTGAAGAAGAAGAAATAATAGAACAGACAGTAACAGGCTGTGCAATTCAACAGGATGGCTGAAAAAAAAAAAAAAAAAAAAAAAAAAAAAAAAAAAAAAAAAAAAGCTGGACGTAAATCAAACAAGAAATACAAACATCATTTTAAGAACAAACAAAAGCTGAAAAATATAGAGAATGCCTATGGAAGATGGTTACATTGTACATACAAAACCTGTTGGAGAACTGAGTCCCTATCTTCTATTACAACATGATACAATCGGAATACCTAAATACAAACAAAAAATAGATAATGGCCAGCAACACGGAACTGAAATAACGTATCAAAATTTGCACAAGAACACAGCCATAAATTTTAGCCAACGAATCCCGAGTATCCCACATGTATGAAGAACATGGTATTTGACTGTTTCATGGAGATAGTCTTAAATAGTTAATTATGTGTTCTTGCGTTCATTACAATAAACAGAGAACGGAAAAGAAATTCAAATAATTTGAAAGTCCGCTAAAACGCTCCATTTAAGTCATGTGACGTCATCCTACACGATGCTGTTCTTGCTGTCGTAAAAATCACTTACTGTGAAATACTGTGTGGGCATTCACGTTTTCTGAAAATTGTTAACAAATATTGCGTAGTATAGCACTGTTCAAATAAATCTATAAAAATTCCAGAAACAATGAAAAATGTATAAAATGGGTTTAAAACTCACTCTTAGAGATCGAAACGAAATAACGGTCACTTCCGTGCAAGTAATTTTGATGTAAGTGAATACACTTTATAGCAGTTATTTTGTATTAGTTCACTATTAAATATCATTCTTTGCAACGGTACGACACCTCAACGATTTGTATTTAGTTTTCTAATGTATGTGAAAGTACAGACTTGATGTTGGTTGTTAGTTACAAAGTTTACATTAGTGATGTAGTATTTCAGTCTATGATAGATTCATCAACAATTTGTCTCCAAGACGTCTTTTAAGTGTATCTGGTGAATGCAACACGTTTTAATAATATTTGACATTCTTACTAATTTTGACAATGACACCATTTTATTTCACAATATTACAGTTTTCACAATATTAACGAAAGAGAGAAAAAAAATCATTTGGCTGGAACATTACAATGATAGCGATTACGCTACCAAGCAACTGTCTTACTGAAACTTCCTGGCAGATTAAAACTGTGTGGCCGGCCGCGGTGGCCGAGGAAACTGAGGCGCTCCAGTCACGGTCTGCGCGGCCACTACGGTCGGGGGTGCGAATCCCCCCTCGGGCATGGATATTTGTACCGTCCTTAGGATTAGCTAGTTCATAAGTAGTTTGTAAGTTTAGGGACTGATGACCCCGTAGTTAAGTCCCATAAGCTGTAAAAAAAAAAAAAAAAAAAAAAAAAAAAAAAAAAAAAATTGTGTGCCGGAACCGCGACTCGAACCTTTGCCTTTCGCGGGCAAGCGTTCTACCGAATCAGCTATCCCGACACGACTCACGATGCCGCCTCAAAACATTACTTCCGCCAGTACCTAGCTCAGGCGGTAGAGCGCTTGCCCGCGAAAGGCAAAGGTCCCAGGTTCGAGTCCCGGTTCCGGCACACAATTTTAATCTGCCAGGAGTTTTCATATCAGCGCACACTCCGCTGCAGAGTGAAAGTTTCATAACTCTTACTACTTGCAGGTGAAGAAGATAAATCAATACTTCGACCGTCTTTTTCTTCCCCTTTTCTCTTTTTTTTTATGTACAGTTTCGTACACTTCCTTTCCTTTTTCACGCTTGATCTGTCCTCAGTTTTCTTCCGGCTATCTTCTGCAGTATAATGGACTTAACTGCAGCGTCATCAGTCCCTAAACTTCAAACTACTTTACAAACTCCTTATACTAAAGAAAGCACAAACGTCCATGCCCGAGGGGGATTCGAACCCCAGACGAGGAACGGCCTCGCGCATAGAGCAAAGCGCCTCGATGCGCTCGGCCACTCCGCCATGGCTTCTGCGGTATTTTCCCACTAAATATGAGAGGAGGGGGGGGGGGAGGATGCGATGGTGAGTTTCCATTGAGAGTCGCTATAGATCTTGGTAGTGAAAGGAAAAGCCTCGGTTCGAATTCCGATCCTAAACGCAGTATTAATCTGCCGGAAAATTTCATATCACCGCACAATCAGCTGCATAGCGAAATTCATTATGGTATCAATAACCAATCTGTGTCGGATTATTATTCCAAAATGCAATTCTAGTGTAATCTTCAAGGAAGTCAATATTTATACATTAATAAGCATTTATATGTTAATAAAGTATTGTAGTATATAGTCTCTGAAGGAACCAATTACAATGGATTTAAACGGATTCGAATTTATCGCGATATGAATCGATGTCGTAGTAGAGCTACAACCAGTGTTAATGTTATTAATGTCACAAAGTCGTTGTTCATGTTTAAAAACCCTTATGTTGGTAATGTATGGACATGAGCTTCGTGTTTAGAGCAACGGAGAATAAAATCGGTCGTGTTTAGGGCGGCCTACACGTCGGCTGCGCGCTGCACTCAAACCGTGACGTCACGGCCTCATTTGGGGGATCACGGTGCTAACGACGTTAACAAGCCTGCACTTAATATCCTGCTCATTAAATTCTCCGCGGCAGCGAAGCCGGTACCACTTTCTCGTACCACATTTGGGCGATGCTTGTCAACTAAGCCGCGTGATTTTGGTATGCTCCTAAATGTTCGTTCTACCAATAAATACGCCATAGAATTTCCTTGGAGTTTGGGAAATAGAATGTAGGGACAGACAAACTTCATCGGAAGATTCACATGACCAACTGCATCATCAAAATATTCGTAATAATTACTGTGACTATAAAACCGTCAAGTGCGCGAATGAATGTCGATCTTTGTGGAGGTTTCCGTTTACAATGACTCTTTAATTCAGCCCAAAGTTGCTATTTAATTGAAAAAAAAGCGCTGCTGACTTCCGTTTATAAGGAAGCTAAAAGAACTGACCCACATAATTACAGGCGAATATCGTTGCCATCAGTTTCCTGTAGAAATTTGCAGCAAAATCTCAGCTCGACTATAGTAAATGTCCTTGAGATGGAAAAACTTCTTTCTATGAATTACCGCGCATTAGGAAACATCGCTCGTGTGAAACTCAGCTTGCCCTTTTCTAACATGACATCTTGGGAGCCATGAACGAAGGGCAACAGGCGGATTGTGTTTTTCTCGACTTCAAAAAGGCGTTCGACGCGGTGCCACGCTGCAGACTGCTATCAAAGATTCGAGCTTAGAGAATAGGTTCACAGATTTGTGACTGCCTAGAAGACTATGTAATAGAACGCAGTACGTTGTTCTCGAAGGCGAGTGTTCATCAGAGACGAGTTTATCATCAGGCGTGCCCCAGGGGAGTGTGATAGGACCGCTATTATTTTCTATCTATATAAATGATGGACAGATTAGTAATTTGCGGCTGTTTACTGACGATGCTGTGGTGTATGGGAGGGTGTCGTCTTTAACTGACTGTAATAGCATACAGGATGACGTAAACAAAATTTCTAGGTGGCGCGAAGAATGGCAGCTAGCTCTCAATGTAGAAAAATGTAATGTGATGCACATGAGTAGGAGAAACAATCCCATAATGTTCGAACACAGCATTAGTAGTGAGCCTCTTGATGCAGTCGCGTCGTTCTAATATCTAGGCGTAACATTGCAGAGCGATATGAAATGGAACGAAAAGGTAAGGACAGTTGTTAGTAAGGCGAACAGCCGACTTCAGTTTATTGGGAGAATTTTGGGAAGATGTACTTCATCTATAAAGAAGACCGCGAATAAAACGCTTGTACGACCACGTCTTGAGTATTGCTCAAGTGTTTGGAACCCGCAGCAGATCAGTTTAAAGGAAGACATAGAAGCAGTTCAGAGGCGAGCAGCTAGGTTCGTTACTGGTAGTTCGATCGACGCGCGAGTGTTCCCGTAAATCACATCGCAATACATTTATGTGAAATAAATATGTTTATTTTGACATAACGACATTTGAAACTGTAATGTGGACGTAACGGCTTCTGGAAATAGTTTGGTTATAAATGATGGATACGAATTAAATTTACAGTAGACATTTCATCATATGTTTTATCATTACAAAATAATTAATGCCAGTAGGAAGAATAACATGTTCTGTAACAACTGCATTCAATTCTGTATTATAATAGCACATTGTTATAAGTTCACTCCTACTTTATATCAAATACTGATCTCTTCATTCTCAACTGGTAGTTCTGCAACATCAGATACCTCATCTAGTTTAGGTGCCGATTGCGGTTCGATGACATTCTTGTAGCATGTAAGTTCATTAATGTCCATGCAAAGAGGATCGTAGTGATTTTGTAAAAAGACTGTCACGTCTTCAATTGTTTGATGTTTTTACCTAATGCCTTAAGGTATCTCTGTTGGTTTTACTTCCCTCCAAGATTTGTTCTACTTGCAGGTACTTTTTCCAATTACCCTATGAGTGTTACAGCTTTGTTCACGTTGACATTTCTTTTCAATTAATATACGTTTTAAAGTCTTGAACAGAAAGTGCCATGCAGATGGAGGTTTCCCAGTAAGCAACATGTACGTCTGATCTAAGTTTGTATTTTTGATTCGTTCTTCTCACAACCTGCATCAAAGGTTGTCCAGATTTGTAGGGTCCTTCTCCCTTGTGCTTGTATGTGGACAATTATTGGAAATCCCTTGCAAGAATCTCAAAATATAAATGCATCGAACATCAGACCCTTTACACATTTCGTTGCCTACATGAATGTCATTTTTAAAATATCGAGAAGAAATTTGTTACAAACCAAGATAAGCAATAGCTAACCTCATTTTCTTTTCCACTTTTTTTCCCCGGTGTTCATTTACCAATTTTTCCGCTATTTCCCTCCTTGGGCTGATATAATAGTATCGATGGACATTGCTGCAACTTCACTAGCCATAATTTTATGCAGCTTACTGATTCAAAACTGAACACTTAACGATTTACGATGAACTCAACACCAAATATTACCGAATTATAGCACTTCGCGCCCCAATCCAACGTAATAGGTATACCAATACAAAAAAAAAAAAAAAAAAAAAAAAAAAAAAAAAAAATACAACTCTGAAGCCAAACACAATAAAGACACATTTCCCTCACAAGATGTTACCGTTTAAAATGTATTCTGAATACCACAAGTGTACAGAAATAACATGTTGTGGTAATGTATGTTTTTCAAAGCATTAAATATATAGTGGATATAACAGTCTTAGGTCCTGTATTGCTGTACGGCTTTGACGACTTCTGGAACTGCAGCCGTCACGGATGCAACGGAGTATGGAACTGCAGACAAACTTTGAGGTTACTTTTATAACAGCTCTAGGAACTTGATTTATTTTCTAAATGTGCATACCGAAGCGCACTATTGGACATATAAAAAAGTTATATTAAAAAAAATTGAGATAACAAGTTTTCGAAATGGGCAATTGTTCAAATCGGCGAAACCATTTTTGAGTTTCAGCAAGACATTTTGACATTACGGATAGATGGACACTGCACTGGAACTCTTTACGTGAATAGACGAAATGTAGCGCCGCGGCGGAGTGGCCAAGCGCATTGAGGCGCTATACTACGATGCGTGAAGCCACTCCGCGTCGGGGGTTCGTATCCTCCCTCGGGCATGGATGTTTGTGTTTAAGGTAGATCATAATGGTTCTTTTTTCTTTCTTTTTTAACATAGCAGCTGTTGTCAGCGACCGGTACAACGTCAATGGATAAACAGAACTTACAAACTACTTATGAACTACAATAGATAAACAAGCAGCCCTCGGTCGCAAATTAAAAATTATTTGACCAGGTTTCGGCAATGACTAAGATTGCTTCCGTGCAGGCGTGCAGCCCATAGTGGCTAGCTTTTTGTAAAAATTAAAAAAAAAATCTTTTTAAACTTTGTGACGTAAGCTATACAGCTGAGTAGTATATTTTAGTATGTTACTTGTATTGTTTTATATTTTCTGATGAAAGCAATCATAGTCATTGCCGAAACCTGCTCAAATAATTTTTAATTTGCGACCGAGGGCTGCTTGTTTATCCGTTATAGTTCATAAGTAGTTCGTAAGTGTACGGACAGATGACTCAGCAGTTAAGTCCCTTAAGTTTAAGAAACATTTGAACATTTTGAAATGTCGCGAGTACTGAGAATAACATACAGAGACACATGGGTCAGCATTGTGTGGCTAAACTGAGGATTTCCGTCTGACAAGAGGCGTTCTACACTAGTCCATGTCCACTGTGCCCGGAAGAAGTCGCAGTCAGCGCGGCTGACTAATAAGTAGAGACTCGGCACGGAATCCCAAATGTTCAGACACGCACATACACGCGTGCTCGAGGGAGGACCCGAGCCTCCGACGGGGAGCATCCGCGCGCTCCGCAGCAAGGCATCTTACAGCGCACGGCATGCCCACGCGACATGGTTACCGATCCAGCACATATTTTCTACTATCCACACTGCAGTAAGTCGATGCCGATTGGCAGCTAATGTCTGTAATTCCTTTGTGTCTCGATTCATAATGGCTGCAGAGAAAAAAAAAATGGTGTCTGTTCATTCCGACAAGTCCGAAAATAGGCTGTACCAACACAATACAAAGTACTCTGCTCAAAAATCTAATCTAGATACGATCTGGCAAATAGTTACTTCTTGTCAATCGTATTCTTCCTTCTGTTGTCTGTGAGAATGTTCTTATTGAAATCCTTGATTCTTTCCATCGATTATACGGCTTTCGTTCTTTTTGAACTTCTATAGTAAGGTGCTACCCTGACGAATTTTGTGTAGGCTGCTCCGGAGCTGGTACCTACGCGCTGTGAACACGTCACACGTGAACTTTGTCCTCATCGACCGTGACCAGTACGCCCGTGCAGCTGACCGTTGCCACGTCACGTGTGTTGCTAGTAACGAAACAGCGATCGGTAAAGCTCCTAAAAAATTAATCGGTTCGACGGACTCTAAGCTTTTCTACCTTTTTTTTTTTTTTTTTTTTTTTTTTTTCTACAATGAGGCAGCTGCCCTTTTCATGAACTTCCTTCATTTCGAGGTGCCAATCTCTTAAACGTTAGGTTAATTCCATGGAAATTCTTCAGTCAGATGCCAAAAAATATATAAATTCGGCCTAAAGAATATATTTCGTTTCAAATAAATTCAGAGTAATCTGAGGATCTCTCGAAAATCTGTATTTACTAGTGCTATTTGTTGTAATTATATGACTGTAAACGTCTTATATGTGTTAGTAACTTATATTGGTGTGGTATCTGTTCTTTCGGGCATATCTCAAAGAACAGACACCACACCTGGTTCGCAGCCATATTGCATTTGCAAATAATATGAAGGAGGGGAAGGAAAAAACATTAGGAAGGAAAGAACTGACGTTGGCTGCATTAAGGCATTGAAATAAAAAAATGACAACAATTGAAAATGTAACCCGGGTCTCCGCTTGGGGCCAGCGGTCGCCTTAACCACTTGGCTACCCGTGCTCGCATCCCGTCAGTGTCAAACTTCCACACGTCGCACACTACAGTTGTAGGCCCCATACCGTCCACGCCCTCTTACACTCACCATTACCGATTCCCGTATGAGGTAGAACGTATGACCGCATCTGCGGTGAAGTAGATGAAACCAACTCCGTCTTCCGTGTAAAATATTTACTATTATATTGGTGTGGTGATTGTTCTTTCGGACGTGTCTCATATATGGTTAAAGAATACTATGACTTGGCAATCGCATGGCAACGTAAACTAATATTTAAAATACTTTATGCAAATGTGATTACGTTTGGTTACATAGTGGAATATAAATTACATAAAGATATGTAATTGCCCGATCATTATATGTATTCTGATGTCTGATGTCATTGTATTATGATGCGATTGTGAAGTCATTATATGTATTATAGAATTTAAGACGTATAATACTAATATAGTCGCTATAAATGTTGGTAGATTCCTAATTAGAGAACAAATAAGTGGTTCTATGAACCTTACTAAAATAACCTACATGGTTTCCCATGGCAACATAAAATAATATTTAAAAAATTTTATGCACATTTGAGTGAACAGTATTATGTTGTTTCGTTTGGTTGCATAATGGAATATAAATTATTGTTATGCCAGATCATTATATTTATTCTGGTGTCATATTATGGCGCGATTGCCAAGTCATTATATTTATTATCGAAATAAAGATGTATAATTTTGATATAGTCACTATAGATGTCGGTAGATAACTAATTAGATAAAAATTATGACGAGGTGTTGAATAGTTGGCTCCATGAACACTAACTAAAATAACCGACTTGGTTTCTCATGAGATCACACGACTTTTTATGGTGTTGGGAATTCGTCGCGAGACTTGCAGTTTTATACATTTTATGTTTATGATGGGATTGTTTTATTTTTTAATGACGCGTTTCGCCCTTTAGCAGAGCCATCCTTAGATTATCTGCGTGACAGAATTTAAACTAATTTACAAAATTCTGAGGATGCTCTGCTAAAGGGTGAAACGTGTCCTTGAAGAATAAAACAATCTGCAATCAAGACCGTTTTTTATTGAAGGAACATTTATTCTCACTGATTGTTGTACACTGTGGACTGAAAATCATTTTATATCAAAACGCATTGTTCATTACTTGTACGAGTGCTCTACTGAGCAGCATAAACACACAAGGTAGAAATCCTGCCTTAATCCGTCGTCACACGGGACTTGTTCTGCGTGGCCATCCCGCTACATCGTGCTTCTCTTCGGGATTTGCGTCCGCAGCTCTGCATTGCGCGTTGTGGGCTGACGCTCTGTTTACAAACATGGATGTGCGTAAAATTTCATAGTATGATAGCTGTCGTCGGAAAAGAAACCTGAATACTATAGCTTCCTTATGTCAACGGTAGAGATGTACGTTTGCTTTCAGGTGGCATGCAATACTCTTCCAGATTTATTAATTTATTTATTTTAAGAAACACTAAGACGGTACATAATCTGAAAGCAGTTGATAATGATAACAAAATTTACGATAAATCAGTTTTGTCAAAAATTATGTTCAAAATGTTCAAGTGTTTGTAAATCTATCGGACCAAACTGCGTGGTCATTAGTCTGTAGGTTACAAAGTACTTAAACCTAGGTAAACTAACTTAAGGACAAACACACACACTCATGGCCCAGGGAGGACTCGAACCTCCACGGCGAGCAACCGCGCGCGCCGCAGCGAGACGCTTTAGACCGCTCGGCTACTACATTGCGGCAAAAAATTATGTATACCCATAAAAAACTATAGATAAAGAAATACGTCACCTGCACCAGCTCCATCTGTCTTAGATATTTCTATTTTCCATGTTGTGCATATCATGTTCAATAGATTCCGCCTGACTTATTTAACTTCTTCATTCACGTGGGACAACATGTCAGCTCGATGATGTTTGTTGTGATAATCTTTGCTATTACTATCGTACATAAACACTGTTCCTCCTATACTGCATCTATTTCCTTGACCACACATGTTCCCTTTTCACTGCGAAATTGAACTACTCCAACACCGTACTGAACTGCGACAGACTATAAACGCCGTGGGGAAAGCGGAGTGACTTAGGGTACTCTACAGAAATTAATTTGTTTCTGTACTCTAGCACGATAAATACAGCATTCCCTTGTTCAAAATCAAATGTTTGTACAACTTATGGGACTTAACTACGGGGTAATCAGTCCCTAAGCTTACAAACTACTTACGAACTAGGTAAGACTAAGGACGGCACAAATATCCATGCCCGAGGGGGGATTCGAACCCCCGACCGTAGTGGCCGTGCAGACCGTGACTGGAGCGCCTCAGTCCCCTCGGCCACCGTGGCCGGCTTATGACGCTTTAAAGACGATTATATTCATGCATCGTCAGTACAATGAAAGAAGGCACAAAATTTCGAGTTCAGTTTGCAATATGGCGGCTCAAAAGTTTTGCTTGTCACGTGAAAACCAAGTCACATCTCTTTGGCCACGTTCCACTCCATGATGAAAAAGTCTTACATGCTAGATCCTTCACAGGTTGCTGGAACGTGGAATTCCACGCTTGAACCTCCCTACCGACGTCTGCAGTCAAATTCGGAACTGGTGGTCAGCTCTTCAGAGCCTGCTTCGGCCTTGGCGCATAATCGAGTTCTGCACGCCAGCGACCGCTTTCCAGACTCTGAGTTCCATGGCGAGGGATGGAGAAGGGAGGCCGCGGGGAGTAGCCGAGCGGTCTAAAGCGTCTCGCTGTGGAGCGCGCGGTTGCTCGCCGTGGAGGTTCCAGTCCTCCCTGGGGCGTGGGTTAGTTTACCTAGGCTTAAGTAGTTTGTAAGCTACAGACTGATGACCACGCAGTTTGGTCCGATAGATTTACAAACAAACATTTTTGGAGAAGGGAGAGGGGGCAGGGGTAACATATATATTTTTGTCTGTGCTCCTACACTGAGCATTGGAACACTGCTCGGTCATGTGGCCTCCAAAGCCTCCACTTACCCCCAAGCTGCCGCACCACGCTAGCGTGCAGATCCTCATCCTCCGCAGTTCTTAAAAAAAAAAAAAAAAAAAAAAAAAAAAAAAAAGAATGTTCAAATGTTTGTATAGTCTATGGGACTTAGCTACGGGGTCATCAGTCCCTAAACTTACAAACTACTTATGAACTACTTACGAACTAGGACGGCACAAATATCCATGCCCGAGGGGGGATTCGAACCCCCGACCGTAGTGGCCGTGCAGACCGCGACTGAAGCGCCTTAGTCTCCTCGGCCACCGCGGCCGGCCGCAGTTCTTCAGCCAACATGACACACAAAGAGCAGGATCGGAAACTAATTCATAATATCTACACTCTTCTATAGCGCTATAATGTCTCTTGTCATTGATCCCTGCTAGTAGTTAAGTTTTTTAAACTTCAATAGTAAGTTGAGTGTAGTTAGCAACTACAGACAATGTGAGTGTTCTACAATTTGTTGCAGAGAAGTTACCAATACTGTGGCCAGCTTTCACAGCTGGTGACGCGCGACGGCACAAGGATTCAATATGCAGTTATCAGTTTGAAGACGTGAGTTGTCATCAGTGGCGTGGCTGTAGACCCCCTCCCCCTCCCCTGACCCTCCAAGAACCTCACTAGTCCATGCTGCAGTCGCCCCCAGACCCTCCTCGAAGTAAATACAAAGGGACTAACGGCGCAATACTGTACGGCGACCTGGCGACCGTCTGCAGTCCTCCCCCCCCCTCCCCCCCATCATCCCCCCCCCTTTGCCGCAGACCACGATCCTGCATACTCTACTGGTTCTCATTTTTGTGGTGTCTTAATTGTGAAGTTAATATGTGTGATAATACAATGTAGAAACTAAGGGAAGTAATTTCTCTTCCCTTTCACTCGAAGAAAAGCGTCGTATCAATAACCTAGGGAGACCAATACCAGGTATCCTACATACAGTGGGAATAACAGAAGAGGACCCTAAATGTAGGATCTGTGATGACGGTGATGAAATTGCATCACATCTAATCTTCCGAATGCATTGCATTGGATAGTAAAAGGCACAGAACATTTGGAACAACCAGACCCGAAGAAATTGTGTCTAATAAAGAACTGGTAAAGGGACTCCTTGCACTGTTCAAGGGCATTGGTTAGCTTTATTAGATATACAGGGAGCGATACCGCACAATAAACTCAGTTTCGGTGCGGGCAGTGGCGAGTTGGACCAACACTGTTTTGGCTTCCCTGAAAAAATCAAATCAAATCAAAATACCAGGTATCATGTTAGCAGATAAAATAAACGAAAAACTAATATAAGAAGGAAAGAAAATGTAAAACTTTCAAACCAGACATTTATGAGAAAGTAGACAAGTTCTGTGATTGTGAAACTACAAACAAGTTGTACTGTTTTCCGTTTCTGTTGTTAGCCAAAGAAAATTGTGGAAGACTAGTTCTGTTATTGTGAAACTACAGACAAGTTGTACTGTTTTCCGTTTCTGTTGTTAGCCAAAGAAAATTGTGGTCGTAAAAGGCATTGACGATCTTTGGCATTTAACACAGAAGATAAAGAAACATGAACGTTCTGTATCACGTATGACTGCGAAGCTAGATCACAATCTCTTAGGGAAAAACGATATTTACTTGACAGTGCTTACAAGCAGTGAGTTGAAGAGCACAATGAACGGATTAGCAAAAATTGGTACGTGCTCTCTGAAATGGTGGATTGCATTAAATTTTGTGCTGCTATTGAGCTCGCACTTCGTGGACGGAAGTTAGCTGTTGCAACAATTTACGTCGACTCATGAGGATGTAAGAGACGAATAACAGTACTGAATATATCCTGAGATTTCATTAAACTAGTGAAGTCGATCGTGGGGTAGACCTAACGGGGAAACCGCGTTAAAAAACAATGAAAAATTAAATACAAAAAAAGCGCGCCAAGTACACTACGTGATATGTAAATATTATGGGGAAAAAGTATCAGAACAGTTTCCGCAGTTAGACAAAAATTGTAGATTTTGTGACTATTTTCACCTTTTTTTTTTTTTTGCTGTTTGTATTTTTTATCCATTTTATTCTGAACCCCCTAGAATAACCTACACGGACCGCCACTGCTTGTGGGGCTGTGACAGTCTCTGGCGTGGTCTCCCCTACTCATAGAAAGAGAATAAATAGGGACAAAGTAAATGATGTGTGGCATACACATCTAAAATAAAGATAAAATTTTAAAAAATAAAAAAAAGATTAAAATTCTCTTTGCTCCACTGCGCACGGCTGTTAAGGTCGGGGGTTCGAATCCCCCATCGGGCATGGATGTTTGTGTCGTCTTTAGTAAAAGATAATTCATAAGTAGTTTGTAAGTTTAGGAAATGATGACCGCGTAGTTAAGTCCCGTAAGCTTAATAAACATTTGAACTTTTTTTTATCTTATCTGTAGATCATTTCTCGCTGATTGTACACGATATAAAACACACACACAGACAGAGAGAGACTGTCGCATGCACACTATTAGGAGTGGTCGCTCATAATGATAGGTCCATTTGGCTGTGTAGGACAGTAATAAGATAAGAACGTAAGGAAACAGGGGGTTCCGTCACACCAGTCGACACAGCGTTGGCGCGAACAAAAAACGTAGCTGACGAGTACTGTAGGTGACTGCGTGGGAAGCCATTCGTGGGACGAGGGGTCGAGGAATCGGAATACCGTAGGGGTGTATTTTATTTTATTGGCTATCGTGCCACCGGTCAATCAGTGCGCTCGGGGTTGAGGTTTCCGTAGTTGGGCGGATGTCAGCGGCTCTTTTGTTTGTCTGGCATTCTGTCGCCCTGCCTCACAACCCAGCCGTCACCGATCACTTACACCCAGCGCTGCTACCCTGCCTCCACTACAAATTACATCCGGGACACGACCAAGGGGTTTTTTTTTTTTTTTTTTTTTTTTAATTGAACAAATCAAACTGTGACTCATACAGGATATTTTTGCTTATTTTATTTTGTCGCCCTCTGCCAGCAACTACTCGGCTACTCACCTGTGTAAAAAAAATGCTTTTTGTTACATTTTTGTGATAATTATTTTTGTCACCTTTGGGGCACTGTGTTCATAAGGTATCGCCGTTGAGGGCTGAGACAAATTTCTTGTCGGTGATGCCTCTTGCTGCAATCTCAGTACACGCGAAAGTCTCGCCCAGGGGACCATTATGGAAGCAGTCTCCTGTTGCCTAGTATGTAGTTTCCGGAATTCCAGTATCACGTACTTATAAATACGAGATCAATTTGAAGGTGTGTAATGAAATATAATTAAATTATTTGTATGTGTCTATGAATGAGCACGAATATAATGCTGTTGCGTGACCCGAGTGGTCTGCGGCACGCTAGTCACGGTCTGCACGGTCACTACGGTCGGGGGTTCGAATCCCCCCTCGGGCATGGATATTTGTGCCGTCTTTAGTATTAGCTAGTTCATAAGAAGTTTGTAAGTTTAGGGACTGATGACCCCGTAGTTAAGTCCCATAAGCTCTACAAACATTTGAACAACACTTTAGCTGTTTGAGCGTGCCAGCGGTAGATGTTTATATTTTGTTTCTTGCCCAATTACAACATGGGTACCATGAAAACCAAATAGAAAATAAGTTTCGATACTCCTCCTATTATCAGCGTATTACATCGGACACTAACATAAATTTCAATTTCAAGGGGTAGGCAAGCAATTTCTTATCACAGCTTTTGGAAATTCGTATGCCAAATTAAAACATGCTTGGCAATGTGAAACCGTGTGCAGAACACATGACTGTATAAAGACGCTGCAGTTCTCAGCTCAGAGCCAGAGTTATACATCCAGGTTGTACAGAGCTCGCTGGTTGCCACCAAGCAAAGACCGTGACGGGCATTCAAGCAGTGACAACCTTTCAAATTCCTCAATAAAGAACACCTGTAACAGTCCTTAGTTTTAAAAGAAAAATTAATCTCTTATATAATTTACAAGCCAATTGTAAGTTATGGACATATTTCATACTTCTGCTTATCAATAGCACAAAACCGTAACGTATACGAGACTTAGCCGGCCGCGGTGGCCGAGGGGACTGAGGCGCTCCAGTCACAGTCTGCACGGCGGTCGGGTGTTCGAATCCCCCCCCTCCGGCATGGATATTTGTGCCGTCCTGAGTATAAGGTAGTTGATAAGTAGTTTGTAAGTGTAGGGACTGATGACCCCGTAGTTAAGTCCCATAAGCTTAACAAACATTTGAACATATACGAGACTTACCGAAACTAAATAATGAAAAAAAAAAAAAAAACACTGAACTTTGAAATTCCAGACAAAATAAAATGCCATCGCAATGTACGGTATGTAGCCGCGGCGGAGCGGCCGAGCGCATTGAGGCGCTATGCTACGATGCGCGAGACCGTTCTCTGTCGGGAGTTCGAATCCCCCATCGGGCATGGAGGTTTGTGTCGTCTTTAGTATAAGGTAGTTCATACGTTGTTTGTAAGTTTAGGGACTGATGACCCCGCAGTTAAGTCCCTTAAGCTCTACAAACATTTGAACATTTGTGCGGTATATTGTACATACAAATTAATATTGTGCGGCTGCTTGCCGGACATAAATGTAGAATTGTAACTCGTGAAAACCATGAAAAACATAAATTAGGATGTGTAGAGCAGTTTAACTAACCTGCGCCGTTTTGCATTCTCCCCAAGGGATTTTAATGAGTTACAGAATTTTCGCAGTAGGTTGAGGATATCTTGGGGCTAAATAAAGGCTTCATTTCATCACAGTCGGCTGAGAAAAACAAAAGATATCGTAACTAAAATTTTAATTCTTGATCATCGTGTCGGTCTGTATTAGTGGTTTCCAATCTGTGGTTCGCGGACCAAAAGTGGTTTGCAAGAGCTAAGATATGGTTCGCGAAAGATAGAGCATTTTTTATTCACTTTAAATTATCAGTTCCGTGTTACGCGGTTGGACGATCTTACTAGTGTACACGATAACTTCGCAACTTCAATGGTGACAACAGAAGTTCATAACGGAATGAATTCCAAAATGATAGAATTAGTAAGAGCGCATTTCAATCCATTTTATTGGGCAGTTTTGTTGAATAACGGTTTCTTGATCGAAAACAAACACAGGAATCCATTGAAAATTAGATATGTTTTCATTATTAACGTACAAAACGTATGTAGATTTACGGTACCTGTCCCGCTTGAAGCCAAGTGGTCAGTATATGTGCAATGTCTATCCTTTAAACAACGTTACAGTTGGCAGAATTTTTTCTGTTATGTAGCAGGGATAAAGCCTTCTGATTTGTACTGCTAAGCTATGATTGAAACCTACTGACCAAATTGCCGAGGCAAAGGTAAGTAAGTCACTTAGCAATTTTCAAAATGTTGAAATGTTTATGAAGCTTATGCGACTTAACTGCGGGGTCATCAGTCCCTAAACTTACAAACTACTTATGAACTATCTTATACTAAAGACAGCACAAACATCCATGCCCGAGGGGGGGATTCGAACCCCCGACGGGGAACGGCCTCGCGCATCGCAGCATGTTGTTGTTGTTATGGTCTTCAGTCCGGAGACTGGTTTGATGCAGCTCTCCACAATACCCTATCCTGAGCAAGCCTCTTCATCTCCACATAAGAACGACAACCTACATCTGTCTGAATCTGCTTACTGTATCCATCTCTTGGTCTTCCCCAGCGATTTTTTCCCCACACACTTCCCTCCAACGCTAAATTAACAATTCCTTGATGTCTAACAATGTGTCCTACCAATCTATCCCTTCTTTTAGTCAAGGTATGCCAGAAATTCCTTTTCTCCCCAATTCTGTTCAGTACCTCCTCATTAGTTACGCGATCCACCCACCTAATCTTCAGCATTCTTCTGTAGCACCATATTTCAAAAGCCTCAATCCTCTTCCTGTCCGCACTGTTTATCGTCCATGTCTCACTCCCATACAAGGCAACACTCCATACAAATGCCCTCAGAAAGGACTTCCTTAGGCCTAAATCAATATTCGATGTTAACAAATTTCTCTTTTTCAAAAACGCTTTTCTACCCGTTGCCATTCTGCATTTTATATCCTCTGTACTGCGACCATCATTTGTTATTTTACTGCCCAAGTAACAAAACTCATCTACCTCCTTTATTGCTTCGTTTCCCAATCTAATTCCTTCAGCATCACCTGATTTTCTTACACTGCACTCCATTACCCTAGTTTTGCTCTTGTTAATGTTCATCTTATATGCACCTTTCAGCACACTGTCCATTCCATTCAATTGCTCTTCCAGGTCCTTTGCTGTATCTGACAGAATTACTATGTCATCGGCAAAACGCAATGTTTTTAATTCATCCCCCTGAACTTTTATTCCTTCACCAAATTTCTCCTTGCTTTCCTTTATAGCTTGTTCAATGTACAAATTGAATAGCATTGGAGAAAGGCTACAACCCTGACTCACTCCCTCCCCAACCACTGCATCCCTTTCATGCCCTTCAACTCTGACAACCGCTGTCTGGTTTTTGTACAAGTTGTAAATAACCTTACGCTCCCTATAATTTACTCCTGCTTTTTTCAGAACTTTAAAGAGTTTATTCCAATCAACATTGTCAAAAGCCTTCTCCAAATCTACAAAAGCTAGAAATGTAGATTTGCCTTTTCTTAATCTATCTTCTAGGATAAGCCGTAAAGTGAGTATTGCCTCCCGTGTTCCTACATTTCTCCTGAACCCAAACTGATCTTTCCCGAGGTCGGCTTCTACCAGCTTTTCTATCCTTCTGTATATAATTCGCATTAATATTTTGCAACCATGACTTATTAGACTGATGGTTCTGTAGTTTTCACACCTGTCTGCACCTGCTTTCTTAGGGATGGGGATTATTACATTTTTCTTAAAGTCTGAGGGTATTTCACCTGTCTCATACATCTTACACACCAGGTGAAACAATTTTGTCATGGCTGGTTCTCTCAGAGACTTCAGTAGCTCTGAGGGAATATCATCTATTCCAGGGGCCTTGTTTCGACTTAGGTCTTTCAGGGCTCTGTCAAATTCTTCTCTCAGTACAGTATCTCCTATTTCATCTTCATCTACATCCTCTTCCCTTCCTACAATATTGTCTCGAAGTTCATTTCCTTTGTAGTGCCCCTCTATATATTCTTTCCACCTTTCAACTTTCCCTTCTTTGCTGAGAACTGGTTTTCCATCAGTGTCCTTGATATTCATAGAGCTGTTTTTCTTATCTCCAAATGTTTCTTTTATTTTCCTGTAGGCTGTATCTATTTTTCCCCCATTTATACATTCTTCTACATCCTTGCATTTGCCTTCTAGCCACTCCTGCTTAGCCATTTTGCACTTCCTGACAATCTCATTTCTTAGTCGTCTGTACTCCATTTTGCCTGTTTCATTTACTGCATTTTTATATTTTCTCCTTTCATTGATTAAACTCAGTATCTCCTGTGATATCCAAGGATTTTTTGTAGGTCTTTCCTTCCTACCTATTTTGTCCTGTGCTACCTTCACTATTTCATCTCTCAATTTTACCCATTCCTCCTCTACTGTTTTATTTCCCCCCGTTTCTGTCAATTGTTGCCTAAAGCTCCCTCTGAAATTTTTAAGAACCTCAGGTTCCTTCAATTTATCCAGGTCCCATCTCCTTATTTTCCTACCTTTTTTTAGTTTCTTTAGTTTCAGCCTACAGTTCATAACCAACAAGTTATGGTCAGAGTCTATATCTGCCCCTGGGTATGTCTTACACTGTAGAACCTGATTCCGAAATCTATGTCTTACCATTATAAAATCTATCTGATATCTTCCGGTGTCTCCTGGTCTCTTCCATGTATACAACCTTCTTTTGTGATTCTTGAACCAGGTGTTTGTTATAACTAAATTATGTTCTGTGCAAAATTCTACCAGGCGGCTTCCTCTTTCATTCCTTTTGCCCAGACCATATTCACCTACTATCTTCCCTTCACTTCCTTGTCCTACTACCGAATTCCAGTCTCCCATAACAATTAAGTTTTCCTCTCCCTTAATTGTCTGAATAATTTCCTTTAGCTCCTCATATATTTCTTCGATTTCCTCATCATCGGCTGAGCTAGTTGGCATATAAACCTGTACTACTGTTGTCGGTGTTGGCTTCGTATCTATCTTGACAATGATAATGCGATCACTGTGCTGGTCATAGTAGTTTACCCGCATTCCTATTTTCTTATTCATTATCAATCCTACTCCTGTGATACCCCCAACTGATTTTGTATTTATAATCCTGTACTCACCTGACCAGAAATCCTGTTCATCCTGCCACCGAACTTCACTAATCCCCACTACATCTAACTTCAACCTATCCATTTCCCTTTTTAAATTTTCTAATTTTCCTACTCGATTAAGGGATCTAACATTCCACGCTCCGACCCGTAGAATGCCAGTATTGTCTTTCCTGATGATCGCATCCTCCTGAGTAGTCCCCGCCCGGAGATCCGAATGGGGGACTATTTTACCTCCGGAATATTTTACCCGAGAGGAAGCCATCATCATATGTTCATACAGTAGAGCTGCATGTCCTCGGGAAAGGTAACGGCTGTAGTTTCCTCTTGCTTTCAGCCGTTCGCAGTAGCTGTGTGGCAAGCCACATTAGCTGATGTTACAAGGCCAGCTCAGTCAATCATCCAGACTGTTGCCCCTGTAACTACTGAAGAGGCTGCTGCCCCTCTTCAGGAACCACACGTTTGTCTGGCCTCTCCACAGATACCCCTCCGCTGTGGTTGTACCTACGGTACGGCTATCTGTATCGTTGAGGCACGCAAGTCACCCCACCTCGGCAATGTCTGTGGTTCATGGGAGTGGCATCGCAGCATAGCGCCTCAATTCGCTCGGCCGCTCCGTCGCGGCAAACAATTTTCTGTGGCTTGCACAATGAAAAGCGTTTTGTATCTTCGTTGAGCGTTAACAGATTATATTGTTATGCTTGCCTATAATAGCTGGGTCACGCAGTCATCTAGGCGCAATATTTGAGTGCCCCGGAACCTATTAATGCAGTGAATGGCGGCCCTATTATTCGCAGCGGAAAAGCCAACAGAGTTTGCGCCAGAAATCGCCGCTGCTGCCCCCTGGCGCCAAGTGCAGGTACCAGTGTCCCCGTGCTGAAAGCCGGCAAAAACGACGAACGGCCAGCGAGTAGCGCTGTCAAGCCGTCACCGCGGCCATTGTTCTGCGATGTCAGATAAAACAGCTCGCAATTGTGGCTGCCAACAGCTGTGGACGCGTGCTGCGACAAAACGCATGCGAAGATTGCAGGTTTCTCTTTTTATTCAGCCGCCCATGCCGATGTCGTTTCATGTATCCCGCTTAACGTGCCTCACTAGTCCGCATGAGTGCGCTGTGTACCTCCACAACGTATGTTTATATGTTACACACAAGCGGTGAGTGAGGAGACTAGGTACATACTTTGAGGGGCGCACCACTGATGATCCGGAACAAAATATCTTAACCCGCGAGAACTCGCGCCTTTAAAAGTTACGCAATCGATCACGTGTATAGCATTTTTCTGACAGTCAAAGAACAATTTGTTATGTACTTAATATGGCTAAATAAGTATTTCTAGTTACGTTTATAAGAAAACACGCAAATGTGACCATTTAAAGAAAAAAGAAAAAAAAAGGTAAAATGCCGATTGCATTAAAATTACTGTGAGCAAAATGCTCACAGCGCAAGTGCTCCCGGGTTGCCGGCCGCGGTGGCCGAGGAGACTGAGGCGCTCCAGTCACGGTCTGCACGGCTACTACGGTTGGGGGTTCGAATACCCCCTCGGGCAAGTATATTTGTGCCGTCCTTAGTGTTAGCTAGTTCGTAAGCAGTTTGTAAGTTTTGGGGGCTGATGACCCCGTAGTAAGTCCCATAAGCTATACAAACATTTGAAACATTTGCTCCCGGGTTAATAAACAATACCCTTTTTTTGTTTCCGGATAAACCAATGAAAACAAGTAGAAACGGGAAAGGTGCAGGTGACAGTAAATTAAGGTACTGTTACATTACTGTTTAATTGTGTTTCCTCGCAGATGATCAAACAGTTCACCGTCAAATTCACAGCATTTTGCTGCTCTTGTAGACAGGTGTGTTGTCTAATGCGGCCAACCGTCCCGGATTCTGCGGAACTGTTTTTTTGGACTCGACCCGCATTGGGATAATTACTGAAAATGTTCCGAAAATTGTCAAAAGTGTCCCGCATTCCAGTAATTTTAAAGTTGTTGGTCTAAGAGCACAAGCCGAAACTATTTGTGTACGGCACGCTATGTCATACTGCCTGCAAGTCAACTTCACAGTGCATCATTTACGTATAAATAATATTTTTACGTAAAATACAAATAGAAAAATACGAAAAACATCATCTGACTGTTTCAAAGTGACAAATTCGCTAGCAGTGAAAGTAGTTTTTATTTTAAGCTGGTACTGCGTTTGGTGATAGGAAGACTTATTAAAAAATTCTTTTTGGCATATTTTGTGTGCCTTCGTAAGTATGTTTCAATATTTGCAATGGAATATTTTTCGATTCTCAAAGTGGCATACATGACGTCATATACCACAGTCTGTAAAAACACGTACTTAATATCTGACATGCAAATACAATATCAGCATTCATCTTACTTCCAAGACAAAAAAAGTGGTGAATTTGGAAAATGCAATAACGAAAGTGAGTGAGCATCGCATGTGGTAAGGCACAGTTAAACTCTGCACTTCATAGAAAGAACTTTATAATAGAGCAGTTCAAATGGTTTGCAAAAGTAGTTTTTATCAAATTTAATTCGATGTTATCGCAAAACATAATTCTTTGGTCGGAGTAAGCTACTTAACAATATGTGTGGAGCACTATGCTCTTAGAGAGGGCACAAATAATAGTACAGACCACGAAGGTGATGGGAAAAACGTAACGGAGAAAGAATATGTAAAAATTGTCTCACTCAAATATTCAAAATCGGCGCATGAGAAAAT